>CM070597.1:84866544-86166313 GCA_036346395.1 Hsuehochloa calcarea | reverse complement strand
TATCTTCAAGAATCCTAACATCTCCACTCTCTAATCTCAAAAACAAAACTAGGGTTTCCAAATAAGCAAAAGGATTAGGGGAGGTGCACAGCACCCTCCCATATTTATAGTGGAGGCTAACCTTCTAGAAGAGCTCCTATTGGGCACCCGTTAAGCCCACACACAAACGGGTTTAACTCACGCACGCATTTTAAAGCGTCGTTTTCATCTTCTCTTGACCTAAACCGCTTCTCCTTGCGTCGTCTTGCGCCGCGGTTTAGCCAAAAGCAATCAAGGTGGTATTTTAGTGATATTATCAAAATACCCCTTCTCGATACTTCTCCAAAGACCGAGTCCAATCTTCATGAAGCAGTTTCATGCTTCGCCACGTGTAGGTTGATCAGCGGCTCTCATCATGTCTGCAAGTCTCTCCCATCCGGCTCCCACCGAAACCACCATGGCACTTGCACCGACCCCAGCGCCGCTTGATGCAACCCATTGCACGGAACTTCTCGTTCGGTCATCCTTGTCCATTTTGCGCCACGCTCAAATCCAATGGCTTCATCCGGCATCGTCGATCGTTCTGAACCTCAGCTCTCCAAGAATAGTCCCGATCATCTTCGCAACTTGACCCACATTAGTCAAAACATGCATCATACAACACATATACACTGAAACTCATGAACTTGGACTCAACAAACAAATATCGCCACTTCAAGGGCTGATGATACAAGTGAAAACCGGTCAGACCGCCATTCAATGGCCGGTCTGACCGCCGCCCTGGCTGGTCAGACCGCCCAGTAGGGACTTAGCCAAATTTCAGCTCTTGAAAACCGAAAGCTCTCTGAAAATTTCAAACGAATAGAACTTTTCACTAGAGATTCCAAAAATTATGAGTCCAAGTGCACTAGAATCATCTCTCTTGTCTACACCCTCTATTTTTGGCCTAGCTCAAAAATCCAATTTTTGTATTGGTAGTGTGATTGCCGCCATAATGGGTCGATCGCTTGAGGTGGTCGAGTTAGACCGCCGCATTGACCGATCGATCACGCCGCCACTCTGTCTGACCGATTATGGCCTGACAGAACTGAAATGATACCGAAAACTCGTGATTTGATAAAACTTCAACGCCATTGCCAATTGTAATATCATCATAAGATCATGAGCATATCCCCATGATATCCACAGAAACCCTTTGTAACCAATTGTGCCTTATGAATGTGAATATTTCTATCCATATCTATCTTTTTCTTAAAAATTTGTTTGCACTCAATAGTTTTAACACATTAGACTCAATCTCATAACAATGGTAACATTCTGTGTCAGGCTTAGGACCCAGCTTAAGCTTCTTAATGTGTGAATTGTGATGAACTTGATTAGTTGTTGATTGTGTGATACACTGTTGATGTGTGAATATGATGCATTGTTGATATGAATTAAGTAGGCCTTTTGTGAATATGTGATGCGTTGTTTGCGGGTAAACAGGCATACCCGCGGGCGACGGGCATGGGTGGGATTCTTCGTCTGTCGTCCTTCGCGTGTATGCCCGTGGGGGGAAATCGGGGTCGCAGGCATGGGTATGTGATGAGGACATCCCTCCTTCGGATACACGCACGACACAAGACCCTCCAGATCTGGGTGCTGAACTACACGGTCCTATGACAAGAGCTAGAGCACGTCACTTAATCGATCAGGTAAAGTCGTTTCTATGGCTGAGTGTATTATTTGAGAACTCTATGATGCTGCCTAATGGAGATGATTTACTTGTACTCAGGAATCTAGGACTACGACCGGTTCAAGAAGGTCTCGACCCTTTGCAAGAAGATCTCGACCACTACGAGAAGACCTACGACTAGTTGATTTGATTGGAGTAATCTACGACCAGAAAAGCGAGCACAGTACTCGTTGGACACAATCTACGACCAAAGATAGCAAGGACTCCTCTAGACCACCCTAGGACCAGTCCTACGATCAGATCTTCGACCGAAATCGCAACACAAGGTCTTTGCGTCACCGTTTGGAAACTAATAAGATTTTGTAAGCGTAACGAGGTCGGAGTCCGTGTTGTGTACGCTTCATCCACGGCCGCACAACCTAGGTCGACCTCCTCACGTTCCCCTATATATATCTGATGGCGCCATAGTTTAGGCGGGTTTTCTTAGATTATTACGCCAATTGCGGTTTACGCGATTATCGGTTTGAGGAACCCCACTTGTAAACTTCATCCATATCCGCAATACAATTGATTGCATCTACCTTGTTCTTGTGAGTTGCTTGATTGCTTGCGGGAACAATAACCTTCGTGGTAAGGTCGATCGCGTGCAAGCGTGGTCGATAACGACGGCGTCTTGGTGTAGCGAATGCGGGTGGCGATCCGTTGGTCGGAAGCCTCAAAGCGTCAACGTCCTTCACGACGAACCGTCGAACCTATCGGAAGATCGGGCCGTGACTCATCAAGTGGTATCGAGCTAAGGTTGCCCGTTAGGTAATTTCGTTTATTCCCTTTTTGTGAGTTTTGTTCCATCACCTAGAGTCCAGAAAATTGCCCTACAAAAAGTTTTAGATCGTAATTATTCCGCTGTCCAAACCACTTTGTGCCTTCGCAATTGTGTTTTCAGTTTTGCGTTGTTGAATTCGAGTCCATCGTCAATGTCTTTGTTGCTGGTCTAGTCGTCGTAATCTAGTTTCTAGCGTCGAGTCTTTGCTGTTTCGATCATCTAGACACCACCCCCATACGACCACCTACTCGGATTCGGCTTCTCCACATGGTCGGAAACGAACGCCTGGTCGGATTCGACCGACCACTCGTGTCCGACAACCTTATTTATTATCTTGTTGCTCTCGGACACCCCTCCACCTGGTCGGAAACAATCAACTGGTCGGATTTTTCCAGTAGCTAAAGTTCAGAGAGAGAGACCCATATATATCCATAGACCCAGAAAAGGGTTTTGAAGAGTTTTGAGTCAAGGTCACATTCGCAAAAAAAAAAGGAAACCCTAGGTTGGGTTTTTGCAGTCAAAAAAAAAGAAAAGAAATCAAAGAGTGCAAAAAAAAAAAAGAAAGAAAGCAAAGAGTGAAAAAAAAAGTTGCTTTGTGATTTTGGATCCGATTGTGTTTGTATCTACCCTATCCTTCCGTTTGCTTGAGCTAGTTCTAGGAACGCGATTGGGCCAGCAACTGTGACGAGTATTGTGGACTTTGGTTCAGCTTTGCTAATCTGATTTCATTATTGCTATTCCTTGCTATTAAACATTGTCTGTCCGAGCTCCACATACTTTCGACCCTCAGATTGGATCCTCGCATTCGCTTCCGCCGTGATCGTACATCCCACCTTCACCGAATTGACCACCTGCTGCAATTTGGTAAGAAACTCATAAGAGCTTGGTAAGACGCTTGAGAGTGTGTGATTCCACCCTCCGACCACCTAATAGTGATAGGAATAATACCTTTGTGTTATCTTTTATCTCCTACTAACCATGTCAGGTGAAGGATTGGATGCGCAAGAGTGTGTTTTGAGGGAAGAGCTCATGACGCTATTGGATGAACAACGCACTACCGTTAATGAGGACATCGACAGGAAGCTTCAAGCTACCACGATCACATTACAACGCTCAATCAACGATAGTATTGCGGCGCTCACTACACGCCTCAAAAGAATGGTGAACCGACCACCAAACGTTGGTCGTGTGGAACCTCATAGTGCAGCCCATGACCATGAGTTTGATAATGATAATGAGATACACGACCACGACGCCTTTGATGCACGACAACGGAACCGACAGAACTTCAACCGTCAAGGTATGAGAGGTAATAATGTTCAGCAACATAATGCACGTGTTAATGATGATCCATATGCTACAAATTAGCATGTTGCGTTGTGATATTATTGAGGATGAAGAAGCTGCAATGGCACGTTTTTATGGAGGATTAAGACGTGAAATTCAGGATATAGTGGATTACAAAGAATACGATAAGGCCCCTAGATTGTTCCAACTTGCATGTTTGGTAGAAAAGGAATGCGGGGGCGACAACAGAGGCCAAGGAACAACTTTGGGAGCATGTCTACACCACGACCGGTCTGGGGGCAATTCAAAACAGCCCCACCTTCACTACACGGCCCTTCCCCTCCACGAGTAGGGCGCGTTCAGCAGCACCTCCGACCACATCACATGCACCCGAGGTAAGTAAAGTTACTAGTGTGCAGGCACCAGCCAAAAGTTCTTCGTCGGTTGCTTCCACTGGTCGTACCACTGGGATTGTGTGCCACCGTTGCAAGAGAATGGGACACGTCATGAGGGATTGCCCCAGTCAGCGAGCATACCTTGCCACCAAAGACGGTGGTTATGTAAGTACTAGTGATATTGAGGACGAATATGTACTTGCAGCTAACATTGCAGGTGGAGGAGATGAGATGAGCGGTGATCTTGACGATGTAGAGGAACAAGTAGTCTGCTTGTTGACACCGAGTATCATGTGATCCTTGTCGCATAGCGAGTCTTTGAGAGCACAAGTGGAGAGGCGGAGCAAAATCAACGACACAACTTGTTTGGACTGATTTCGTGAAGGACAGAGCCTGCAGAGTCATCATTGATGGAGGGAGCTGCAACAATCTTGCAAGCTCCGAGATGGTCGAGAAGCTTGGCTTGACCACACGACCACACCCACGTCCCTACTACATCCAATGGTTCAATTCGTGTGGTAAATTAAAGGTACACAAAGTTGTGAAAGTGCAATTTTTAGCAGGTAATTACAAAGATAGTGCTGACTTTGATATCGTGCCTATGCAAGCATGCTCTTTGTTGCTCGGTAGACCTTGGATATATGACAATGATGTTTTGCACCATGGTAGAGCTAATACCTACTCATTTTCACATAAGGGTAAGAAGATTAAGTTGTTACCTTTAACACCAGCTGAGATTTTAAAAGATGAAGAAGAGCGCGCTAAAAATGAAAGAAACACCGATAAACATGATTCTGAAAATCAGCAAGTAGCAAAACATATTTTCCCACCCAAAAGGGAGAAAGTGGCGTCTAGTCCTAAGTTCGAGGGAATTAAATTGAAGGGATGTGTTATGATTGCCACTAAATCTGAACTTGCTGAAATTTGTAATAATGAGCTGCCATGCTATGCTTTGATATGCAAAAATGCCTTATATTCGCTTGAGGACATAGCTAGCTCTTTGCCTCCTACAGTTGCTAACCTTTTGCAGGAGTATGTGGATGTATTTCAAACCGAGATACCCGGGATTACCACCTATTCGAGGAATTGAGCATCAAATTGATTTGATCCCGGGCGACGTTGCCAAACCGTCTGCGTATAGGACCAATCGAGAGGAGACTAAGGAAATTCAGCGACAAGTACAAGATCTTTTGGACCGTGGAGTACGTAAGAGAAAGCCTTAGCCCTTGTGTTGTTTGATTCTTTTGGTTCCTAAGAAGGACGGTAGTTGGCGTATGTGTGTTGATTGCGAGCCATTAATAACATTACTATAAAGTATCGTCATCCTATCCCAAGGCTAGACGACATGCTAGATGAATTGAGTGGTTCTATTATTTTCACAAAGATTGACTTGCGGAGTGGTTACCACAGATTAGAATGAAATTAGGAGATGAATGGAAAACGCTTTTAAAACTAAGTTCGGATTATATGAGTGGTTAGTGATGCCTTCGGTCTAACTAATGCACCTAGTACTTTTATGCATTTGATGAACAAGGTTTCGTCCTTTCATTGAAAAATTTGTGGTGGTTTACTTTGATGATATCTTGATTTATAGCAAGTCACATGAGTAACACTTAAATCATATACGTCTTGTTTTAATGCTTTGAGAGCGCACATTTGTTTGGTAACCTCGAAATGCACCTTTGCACCGATCGAGTTGCATTTCTTGGTTATGTTGTGACATCACAGGGCATTGAGGTGGATGAGACAAAGATTGTAGCCATCCAAAGTGGCGGCGCCTACTCTTGTGTCATAAGTGCGGAGCTTCCATGGCCTTCTTTGGATTCTATCGGCGCTTTGTGCGGGATTTCACACCATTGCCGCACCATTGAATGAATTGACAAAGAAAGGAGTGCCTTTCCAATGGGGACTGCACAAGAGAAGGCATTCAACTTATTGAAAGAGAAGCTCACCCAAGCACCCCTACTCCAACTCTCGATTTTGGTAAGACTTTTGAAATTGAATGTGATGCGGTGGGATTGGGATAGGTGGTGTATTGATTCAAGAAGGTAAACCATTGCATATTTCAAATGAAAAACTAAATGAGCCTAGTTTGAATTATTCCACCTATGATAAGGAATTGTATGCTTTAGTTCGAGTGCTTCAAACTTGGCGACATTATCTATGGCCCAAAGAATTTGTTATACATTCGGATCATGAATCGCTAAAACATATTAGAAGTCAAGCTAAAGCTGAATAAGCGACATGCTAATCTGGGTAGAATTTATTGAGTCTTTCCCATATGTTATAAAGCATAAGAAAGGTAAGGATAATGTGATTCTTGATCGCTCTCTAGACGTTATACCATGTTATCTCAACTTGACCATAAGATTTTTGGTTTGGAGGCCATTAAGAGTTTATATGTCACCGATTTGGACTTTAAGAAAGTCTTTGGAACATTGTAAAGCGAGGAAGACATGGAATAACTATGTCTTTGAATGATGGTTTGGTCTATCGTGCTAACAAGCTATGCGTTCGGCTAGCTCTGTTCGTCTTTTGTTATTCTGAGGAGGCACATGGAGGAGGTTTGATGGCACATTTTGGAGCAAAGAAGGCGAAAGATGTGCTTGGCCACCCACTTCTTTTGGCCAAAGATGAGGCGTGATGTCGGCGCTCGTAGCTCGCCGCACTACATGCAACAAAGCTAAGTCCCGTCTCCTTCCACATGGACTTTATATGCCTCTTCCTATTCCTAGCGCCCCTTGGGAGGATATTTCTATGGATTTTATTTTAGGATTGCCTAGGACAAAGAGGGGGAGAGATAGTATATTTGTAGTCGTGGATCGATTTTCTAAAATGGCACATTTTATATCTTATCACAAGAGCGATGATGCTACAAACATAGCTGATTTGTTTTTCAGGGAAATCATTCGCTTACATGGAGTGCCCAATACTATTGTATCGGATCGTGATGCGAAGTTTTTGAGCCACTTTTGGAGATCACTTTGGAATAAATTGGGGACAAAGCTGCTGTTCTCTACTACATGCCATCCCCAAACTGATGGACAAACGGAGGTTGTCGACCGCACGTTATCCACCATGTTGCAGGCTGTTTTAAAGAAGAACTTGAAGATGTGGGAAGAGTGTTTACCGCATATTGAGTTTGCTTACAATAGGTCAGTACACTCCACCACCAAGGTAAGTCTATTTCAGGTAGTGTATGGTTTTAACCTCCGTGCTCCTATTGATTTACTACCTTTGCCGACCTCTGAAAAAATTAATCTAGATGCTAAGAAGCGTGCTGCATTTATTCTCAAGTTGCATGAAACCACTAAAAAGAATATAGAGCATATGGTGAAAGGTATAAGGTTCTTTGGAAGTAAAGGTAGGAAAGTTGTCAATTTGAACCAGTGATTTAGTTTGGGTTCATTTGAGAAAGGATAGGTTTCCGGAATTAAGAAAATCAAAGTTGATGCCTAGAGCTGAAGGACCGTTTAAGATAATTAGGAAGATAAATGATAATGCATATCAATTAGAATTACCTGCAGAATTTGGGGTTAGCCCTACATTTAACATTTGATTTGAAACCATCGTGGGAGAAGAAGATGAGCTTGAGTCGAGGCGACTCCAATTCAAGAGGGGAGTATGATGAGGACATCCCTCCTTCGGATACACGCACGACACAAGACCCTCCAGATCTGGTCTTTGAACTACGGTCCTATGACAAGAGCTAGAGCACGTCACTTAATCGATCGGTAAAGTCGTTTCTAGAGTCGAGTGTATTATTTGAGAACTCTATGATCTTGCCTAATGGAGATGATTTACTTGTACTCGGGAATCTAGGACTACGACCGGTTCAAGAAGGTCTCGACCACTGCAAGAAGATCTCGACCACTACGAGAAGACCTACGACTAGTTGATTCGATTGGAGTAATCTACGACCCGAAAAGCCAGCACATGACTCGTTGGACACAATCTACGACCAAAGATAGCAAGGACTCCTCTAGACCACCCTAGGACCGGGTCCTACGACCGGATCTTCGACGAAATCGCAACACAAGGTCTTTGCGTCACCGTTTGAAACTAATAAGATTTTGTAAGCGTAACGAGGTCGGAGTCCGTGTTGTATACGCTTCATCCCACGGCCGCACAACCCTAGGTCGACCTCCTCCGTTCCCTATATATATCTGATGGCCGCCATAGTTTAGGCGGGTTTTCTTAGATTATTCGCCAATTGCGGTTTAGCGATTATCGGTTTGAGAACCCCACTTGTAAACTTCATCCATATCCGCAATACAATTGATTGCATCTACCTTGTTCTTGTGAGTTGCTTCGATTGCTTGCAGGAATAATAACCTTCGTGGTAAGGTCGATCGCGTGCAAGCGTGGTCGATAACGACAGGCGTGCGGGTGTAGCGAATTGCGAGGTGACGATCTGTTGGTCGGAAGCCTCAAAGCGTCAACGTCCTCACGACGAACCAAATCGAACCTATCGGAAGATCGGGCCGCCGTGACTCATCAGTATGGGTGAGCATTACCCATGCTCGCCGCGCCCGATTGTTATCCCTACCGATGACGGTGTACGGCTGTCCACCGTCGCGTCGTCAAATAGTATTTCATATGCACTGTTCATCGACTCACCGATCCACCGAGGGCTGCGAAGGATGACGATGACGACGGTTGACACTCATGTTTGAAACCGTGTGTGTTGTGCTGCGCTGTGATTTCATGTTAAAAATAATTATAGATTTTTTTTCTAGGCCTCCTCCAGACCGGCGTCACGCTGGACAACGGCTACACGTTCGACCACGTCCCCGGCATGAAAATCGGCGGCACCATCTTCGACAGAACCGGCCGGCGCCACACCGCCGCCGACTTCCTCCGGAACGCCAACCCGCGGCGGCTCACCGTGTTCCTGCACGCCTCCGTGTCCCGGATCCTCTTCAGGCGCAGAGGTAAGCAACACACCGGTACGTGCTCTCCATGACCATGCACAACGTTACGAGGCATGCATAAATGCGGCGCATTGCGATGTGCAGATGGGGTAGCGAACCCTGTGGCGTACGGGATTTATTGCAGTCTGCACTCTTGCAGCGGAGTGAATTCGTCAAACGAGCGTGCAACCGGCCGAGAATGATGGCTTGGACCTGGCCTCTCCCCAACAAGATCCCGCGACCGATCTAAATCCCCCCGCTAAGCTTGGACCTGGCCTCTCCCCAACAAGATCCCGCGACCGAATTAACCCACCCCCCGCGTCTCGTCAGCATCCAACCAACCGCCAACCAATTGGCGTACTCGCTGTTTCCCATGCTGTTTCCATGCGTCTGCACGAGCGACTCCATCGGCCGGCACTGACACTGCATACAACAGCACGTCGTGCCGGACGCGCGCTCGCGCCGTCTCCCGTGCCACGCTGCCACCGTAGCCGGTACGTCTGTACTAGTGCTACTGATAATAGCGCGGTGGAACGAGGTAGGTACGTGCTGCAGTGCTGCTGCAGTGCACTAGTAGAGTTCAGTAGCGGCAAGAGCACGGAGCCGGAACAGCGCGTGGGCATAACAGTGTAGCATCCGTCGTGTGGAATGTGTGGATGGGCAAGGATATGATGCGTACCGTTGAGCACACAAGAGTTGTTGCGAGGAAATAGTTTAGCCTGGTCGTTTTCCTTGTCAGAAGAAGGGTGCTAGACTGAGTGCAGTGACCTACATTAACGGTGGCCAAGATAGGGGTAACAGTTGAATACTCGAATGAATCCAATAAAACCTTGCTTAGAAGGTGGACATTTTCCTGTTTTCTCTAGAATTCTTGCGTTCTAAATGGAGTATAAAATTACGCGACCGCCGCGCCAGCGCAGTTCTGCACTCCTAGCTAGTTTATACAGTTATGAGTTTGGATCCTAACGAAAATATAGTTGTCTCACACGTTACAAGTACGAGTTTGGATCCTAACGAAAATACACATAGTTTGTGTCGTTGTAAACTTCGTATCTAACGATCCTTATGGTTATTAGAATCATGGAGGTCACCCGGTGGATAACCTAATTAGAAGAGGTCCTGTACCCATTGCTTGACCAGTTGATTACCTGTAGAAGTTTTAAACTGGCACTTGGACCTAGTTCCAAGTATATCCTTTCCGTGTGATGAATGGAACATGTATCTCAATTTCTCCAATCTACACAACGTTTCTGGCCCTAAGTCATTGACAATAACCACCTTATGATTTTGTTTCCCACTGACATCAATCGCTGATCAGTTGGTATTTTACTAATTGCCACTGCACCTCTGACCAGATGCTTCACTTTCCAGGGACGTCTTTTCCAGGGATAACTGTCACCTCTCCGCCAGTTATTTAAGGATGGATGATGAACAGTAAGGGGGGGGGGGGGAATTGAAGGAAGTAAGACCCAGCGATCTGAAGATAATTTAGGCTGTAGCGAGTAATACATTCAGTGTAACTAGGGCTAACCTGTCGCCTTATTTGAGGCAATCTATGTAAATGTCCAGTTAATTGCAGTAAAGAGCAATCTCATTCTCATCCAAGGACTCTGAGCCATTTTTAAATTTTTTTGTAAGATCGACGACTCGATCGTTGACAGCTGGCGCTGTCCGTGGGGAAGAAGGCATTGAGTTCTTGAATATTTCCTTGCTCAGCAATCCTCATTTCCACTCCGCTCAACTATCGCCTATGCGATCATGGCAGGAACATGAGATGAGGAAAACTAACTTAACTTGACGGACTACTCCAACCTCGACATGGACGCATGCATCCGTGCCATGGAACATGACGCAATGTTATCATCACCCTCTTCCGTCGCAGGCTCTCTGTTTGGTGAGATCAGGGAGATTGACCGGATGGAGGGGGGCTCACCGCCACCATTAGTGGCGCACCTAGAGGAATCGATTATTCCGACCAGTTCGGAATATCCGAACATCTCTTCAAGTCCGATTCTTTCGACTAACAAGAATAACGACAAAAGTCCAACGCTGCAATCAGAGTGTCAATGTACTCTCAATACAGTCGTGGGCGACCATTATTCGTCGACAGCTTCTACGTATTCCCGGGGCCAACCGACACCTGGTAAGGGTGACAATGAAGTTACTACCGATCGAAGTCCAGGTGAAGATGATCAAACTCAACCTACAGTCGGGAATCTACCGAATCAGGCTGAGTTACCCACAAATCCCGCGGGAGATATTAATCTCTGGCCGCTCCCCATCATGGAGGCTCTTTGCCGAAGCAATGGAAGGTTCTCCCTTAGTTACGATGGGAGCTCGTCGGAAGACCGTTGTTGTTGGCACGAGGTTAACGCAATCGGTGATATCAACCATGATGCCGTGCACGATTCTACACAGCGTAACCCGCCACCACCTATTGGTGGAAATGGTATGGGCACTCAGGCACTAGTCCGAAATGGCGGAGGTAATGGAACTGTGGACATAAATCAGTTAATTCACCTGTTTCTACCACACTGCGCATGATGGGTTGGATAGGATAAACAAGAAGGTCGGAGGGGTATTCAAGCCATCAAACACCTTCTGCTAGCGGGAACCCCCCAAGACCTTCGGTAACAATTTAAAACCTACAGCGAGTTCGTAATATTTTGAATAACCCAAATCATGCTCTGGCAGAGACTCCGGGTTATGTTCAACTTATAGGGCAGGTATTGGAGATCCTCCAACATACCATACAACGTACAGAGATGTACATCTAACAAAGGAACTCGCAAAGTCACACTATGACCTTGTCCCAGTGTTCCTTCCTTAGCAGGGGCAACATGGTCGGACTAAAAACCATTCGATACCAAGACCTCCTCGAAGATTCCGACAAGACAGTCACGTAGGAAGACGACTCTTTCTTGAAGCTACTCTTCCCCCTCATCAAGAGGAATTACCACTTGGCTCGGGTGATCTTTGACATGACCTAAACTAGGTGGTCGGTCAAAGGAGTTATACTAACGTCCACGACCGGATTGGGACACTAGATACTCGATACGTTAATCCAAGTAATCGGTCCCCAACTGACTATAATTTGAATTCTTTTCAAAGAAGGCGCCATGAATCGATTACGGTCTGTCGAACATTCTCGGCAGGGCTCCAAGCAGTACGCTGGTCGGACAGGTTCCGACCAGCGAACATGGAGAAGTTCAATGGGACTCAAAATCCATTAGAATTCCTACAAATATCTAATCGCTTTTGGTCCCAAATATTTGGTGTTGCTTTTTCCAATAAACGTTGGGCTAGGAGCTGTACGAGCAGTAACGTCCACGTACGGCTCCGTGAGAAGGTGGACGGAAATGGCCTTGTTGTACCTCACTCCCGATACCACCATTATAGCTGCTGGTGGCGACGACAACGTGATGGTAAACTATTTGCCCACAATTCTTAAAGGATCTACCCAGTCTTGGTTGTTTAACCTACCGATCGGATCGATCTACACTTGGGAGCAACTCTGCGACCTCCTGATTGCAAACTTTCAGGGGATGTACGACCGCCCTGGAAAGAAGGATGATCTTCATCGGATACTACAAGAGCTTAATGAAACCCTTCGGCAATACATTAAGAGGTCCAGCCAGGTCCGTAACTCAATTCCCGAGGTCGCAGATTCTTCTATCATCTAGGCTTTTAAAGCAGGATTGAGGAATCGACAATTTACAGGGGACATTGCAATGAATTCTCCACGAACGACTGTCGAACTTTTTGACATGGTCTATAGGTATACAACCACTAGTGAAGCAGTCGAATGGAACAAGGCCATCGATCGAAAGGAGAAAATCCCTCAACCTGGCCTGGATAAACCAGAGAAGAAACTCAAGAAAGCTCTTAAGGGTAAGAAGAAAAGCAAACCTAATAATAAAGAGGTCCTTACAATTCTCAAAAAATTTACTAAGGGTAAGAAATATTATTCCGGTCGGAACAAAGCGAAAGCTCCGACCGATGAATACAAAAAGAACAAGAAGTGATGTTCGCTTCATCAGGTGGCAGGGCATGATCTGCGCACCTGCCGAGCCTAGCAAAAGAAACTGAAGGATTATTTTGCAGGTAAAGGACCTTTCCATTCCATACAAGAGCTTGGGGCACCAAACTCCAAAAAGGACAAGGACGACGATGAAGAAATAGAGTACGAGGAGCCACAACACACTGTCCACATGATATTTGGCGAATCCTCCTCGTACGAGTCAAGGCATCATCTGAAGGCCATGGAACGGGAAGTGAACCTCGCCAAATCTCCGATCGACATCAAGCCATCCACGTGATAGGAGACGGTTATCTTCTTTAGCAAAGAAGACAGTTACATCCCTACAACTCGACCAGGTAGGTTCTCTATTGTTGTAGAACCTATATAGTCAATAATTGCAAAGTTAATTGAGTTGTAATAAATGGTGGTATTTATTTCAATATCTTGTTTACGGGAGCATTGGAAAAATACAAATTCCCAGGTTGAAAGTAAAGCCTGTAAAATATACCTTCTATGGCTTAGTTTCAGGATCTACTGCCAAACCGATATGGCAGCTTTCCCTACTGGTTACGTTTGGAAGACTAGATAACTTCTGAACAAAAAATATTCCATTTGATGTGGTAGATTTCGAAATTGTAAACTATGGAATTCTTGGTCGTTCGGCATTGGCAAAATTCCTGATAGTCACGTATTATAGTTATCCGAGTTTAAAGATGCCAGGACCAAAAGGGGTCATTTCGGTTAGAGGGGATAGAAAGATGGCATACACACGCGATGGAAAATCCCTTGAACTAGTTGATGAACTTCCGACCAGGGATACTAATCCACCTTCCATGCAGGTCAATGTAACATCCCAGAAAGGGATTTGTGTTTTAAATGTAAGAAAAATACGAAGAAATTAAAACTTTTATTGCATCTTGAAACCCCTGGTCGTTTTTGTAATTCTTGTGAAGAGAATTATGGAAAATCAAATTCAAATCCTCATTTGAATCTAATCCAAAACCTCCTTGGCAATAATCTTGTGCCAAACCCTTGGAAATATTTTCCCTGAGTTCTAGGGAGGCTTGGCAACACCTCTGAATTATCTCATGGTTTTTAGAAATTGTTTGATAATTTTTGGAGGCAAGTCAAATTTGCTCAAACCATAGTTCCTCTGTTCTGGAAATTTTGGAGAAAGTTTCAGTGCCAGAAAATCCCTGAAAATTTCAGGAGAGGTTTCTCATGCAGTCAGCAAGCTCCAGTTAAAATTTCATAAATTTTGGAGTTTGCTTGCTACCTCAAAGAATTCCTCGAAAAGCGGATGTTAGGATTCAAACCCTAACTGGTTGCCTTTATTAGTAGGTTCGGATCGGACTCGGGCTCGAGCCACTTGGCTCGATCCAGTCCACTAACTGTGCCAACTCGGACGTTCGGGCGCTAGGGTCGTGAGCCGTTGGATCGGCATCGAACGGTCTTCGACCAGTCGAACGATGGAGTCGCTTTAAACCACCCGATCTAACTCAGCCGTTGGGTCGGCATCGAACGGTCTTCGACCAGGCGAACGATGGGATCGGTTCAATCCGCTCGACCTAGCCCAGCCATTCGATTCCAATCCGACGACCAACGAGTCGTCTCCTTCCTCTGTCCGCGCACGCGTGAGCCCTGCCATGGCGTGCGTAGAGGAGAAAAGCAGTGGCGTGCAGTCCACTCTATGTCCACCTTTAAACGGCTAGCTCTGAGCGCATTAAATACCTGTCGTGCTCATCTCTCAGAGGGCTAGGACTCAACTGCTCCCATCGCTCTCAAAGTGCTCTCATGGCAGTGTTGACCCGACTGGAAAAACTCGGCCGTTGCTCTCTGCCATTGCTCTATTTAAACTCCATTGCTTCACCCTTGGCTTCTTTTAGCACTTCCGCAACTCCAGCTAGCACTCACCAGCTTGCTTGAGCTACAGTTCCTCGCAATCTCCTCGACCGCCATTGTTGAGTGTGGAGCTTACGGTGGAGGCGGTGCAGCGGGGGTTTTCTTCTTCAAGTCTTCGCCCGTCTGCTCCCCCTTTACTCTTTGGAGCTTATCTCTCACTCGGTTTGGTTCTCTCTGTGCCCAGGTCGCTGTGGCCTAGCGAGAACCTTACCGCCGCCGTTCGGGTACTCGTCGCCGGAACCACTCCGTGGGTCTCTGGTCGATCCTTATTTCGAGTAAGTTCGCATTGGCCTATAGGAGCTTAGGTGTATTTTCGTTGTTCTTTGGTATTGCCCGTTCGAGAGTTCTCCCGAGCCATACCTACTTGGCCGCACTCGTGGTCGTGCCACCGTGCAGCCGTACTCCGACCGATCTTGGCGCACGGTCGAACCGTTAAACTTTTAGACACTCATCCACGCCCTTGGCTGGCCCATTGTGGTCGGGAAGCCGCCGAGCCACGGCAAAGCGTCGCGGGAGGCGCGCCTTGTGGTCGAATTCGACCGATCCCGTAGCTTGGTCGTTTCGACCGGATGCGATGTTACGATGGGTAAATATGGCGTCCACGTAGTCCTCGAAGTACCCCTTAAATTTATAAGGAGAGGCCTACGGTGATTGTAAGTTTTCCTACAATCACCCCCATAGTCGTAAGTCTCACTACGACTATGGCGTGGTCATAAGTCCTTCTCGACTATTGCCTAGTCGTAAATATCGTCATGCCTTGTACCTAGTCGTAAGTCTTACTACGACTATGTCCCGGTCGTACTTCTACGACGAGTACCTAGTCGTAAGTCTGTCTACGACTAGTACCCAGTCGTACGTCCTTCTACGACCGCTACCTGGTCGTAAATCCTTCCACGACTATTGTTCAGTCGTAGGTTCTGCTACGACCACTACCTGGTCGTAAGATTTTCTTTTGGTCGTATTTTTGGCATTAAGAATCCAAATTAATTGGTTCTTGTTGCTGAATTCTTTATACATCATGCTCTTGCTACTGTGCAATTTTCAGAGTTTTTGGAGAAAGTTTGCTATTGTTTTCTTCGTTCTTATTGGCTCTTTTTCGCTTTCTCGATAGGATCCGAAGAGCACATTGACAACCTAATTGATCCTCCGCAATATCTTGACCCACAGCAAGCAGGCAAGTAGTTTGATCATGTTAATCCCATTACTTTTCAAGTTTAATATCTTGTTTACAAATCATATGTATGCATGCTTTTGTGTCAAATTAATTTTCCCGATTAGAGGTAGTTATTCCTATTGCACTGTTGCCCTCAAATTTGTTACCCCCTGCCACAAACATAAGTTATTAACATCGCTGGTGGATTAGAGCCCGGTGATTTAGTATGCTCTTTTGTTATCTTTTCGATGTCATGCTTAGAAATGCTTAGATGTCGGTAGTATTGGGCAGTCATCGACTTAGTCGATGATGTTGATCACACAAATCTTATTACTACTCCATTATGTCCAGCACCCTGTGCTTTGTTACTTTGTAAAGTCAAAAACTGAAAATAAAACTGTTTTCGACTTAGGCACAATGGTATGTTGGTGTGATCTGTCGGTGTGAATGGAATGGTGCCTAGGTCATCAAGGACCGAGTTACTTGTGTCACTAAGCCAAGCGCTTATGCGTGCTAACCACGCGAGAGGGATATGAGACCTCTCTTGACTTAGTACTTTGGCGTGGGTTATCTCCGAGTCGCAGGAGGGGGTTGTGTGTGTTGTGTGAAACATGATATGTGTTCTGGTGTTCTTTTGTTGGGTGTGCGGTGGTGGAGATTCCGGGTAGGCTCTCCACCTCGAGGAGCATTGTAGTTGTCCAAGGCTTTACCTGAGATGGGTAGTTGACCGAGGCTTTACAATGACTCCGACACAACGTATGGGTTTCTATCCATACGGGCGGCTCGTGAATAATTCACAATATTGGAAACGTCTCGTAGGACTTAGCCGTGCTGGCATACCTTCGGAAGTGTGCTTAATAGCTTGGCAAAAGGCGATGCGCGTGTGGGTACATTGGTACACCCCTGCAGGGATAAAACTATTCGAATAGCCTCGTCCTAGGTTATGGACATGCTTGGTAAGGTCGTGCAAGAACTAGACTACAACCTTTTTGAAATTAAAACTTGACATGGGTGGTATGAATGGGTAATTCATGCTATTGTCGTGGTGACTGATGGGCTAGTCACTTCTAGGACTGTTGTTGTCATCTATCTACTGTTATGCGGTTGTCATTTACGATTATTTGAACATTAAAAACTGATTTGTTAACTTGCTTTCAAATGTACTATCTTATTGCAAATAAAATTTGCTTTATGCTGAAAATGAAACACACAACCTCCACTCGAAAAGCTTGCATATAGTTATGTCAAGGTCTGTTACTCTACACGTAAGTCTTGCGAGTACATTCAAAGTACTCACCGGGTTTCTTTGGGCTCTTTGTTGCAGGAGAGGAAGGTGAGCCCCAAGGGCCTCACTTTTGTGAAATGTGCTGTGGTTTCGACGACTAGCTTGGCGGTCCGGTCGGTTGCCTTGTGGGGTAAAGGCACACTGATTGGCTCTTTTGATTATGGCCATCTTATGGCACTTTTGCTTCCGCTGTTTACTTCTTTTGTCTATGTATGTATTTGGCCGGTCGGCCTCTCTTTTGTAACATCCATCTTTTATTTATGATATCTTCTGGTTTGTTGTTTTGCTTCGGTTCTATGTGAATGGATGGAATTGATGCATGAACTTTGTAAAGAGGTGTGTATCTTGCATTTAAGGAAGTATACATGTCTCGAGTCTCGGATTATCTGATTTGTGATGCTAGGACCGAATGGATGGTTAAGCATTACAAGCCGGATAAACCGGGGTCTCACAGTCAAGCACCTAAGGCCAAAGATGGTCCCAAAACCCTTCGACCAGACCAAGGAAGTTCTGCTCGACAAGGACGCTCTTTTGGAAAGCGTCAAAACATCGTCTGGCTCGCAAATGCTAACGGAACCACCCAAAAGGTTCTGGTCGGAGTAGGGCTCGATCCTAAATAGGAAGAGTCGCTCGTCTCCTTCCTTTGAGCCAATTTGGATGTATTTGCATGACAGGTGTAACATCCCAATTTTCAGGTCTTTTTTAAAAAATTTAAAATAAAAATAACAATTTGGTTTTCGTTGAGTTGTTAAAGCTTAACTTGAAATTTTAAAAATTAAAATCAATTTAAATGTTCAAACCAAACTTTAATTAATTCAAAACTTGATTTATTTGGGTTTTCTGGTATTTAAAGTCAAAAAGTTTGTTTTAAGTCTTTTCTTGGATTTTCTGGTTTTTAAAAAGGGTTTTTCCTTTTCCTAAAAATTTAAACTAATTTATTTGCAAAATTAATTAAGAATGTTAAGTTGGAAATATTTTATTTAAGATTGTCATATCTCTAGGAAATTTATGTGAATTTTTTTTCATAATTTTTGGGACTTTAAAACCCTGTTTAAAAATTCGCAACCCTCTCAGCCTTTTGAAACCTTCCTGTTTTCGATCACCCTCTCGGTTTCAACTACCCTCTCGTTTTTTACCACCCTTTTAGTTTTGACCAGACCCTCCCACCAGGTCTCTTTCTCTTTTCTCTGTACAGTGGGTCCCGCTTGTCAGCCTCCTCTTCGTCTGGTCACCGTCTACTTCCTCTCGCCCATACCGCCAACGCTCGCGTGCGTCACCGCCGCGACAAAAGTCGTCGCCCCCGGCGCGATTCCCTCCCTCGATTTCCTCTGCAGCGTGCGCATTTAGTTGCCCATCTTTCGCCGCACCCACCCCCTCTGTTCTTTCTCCTCCCCACCTACTCTCGTCACGTCCCTATTGCGTCGCCATTGTTCCGTGACGTTCGGAGCTCCGTCCATACCACGAAGCTTCTCTGCTTCTCCTCCTTCCCCGTTAAATAGCACCCCGTGAGCCCCTTGCCCTCCTCTTGCTTTCCCCCGAACTCCCCCTCTGTCTCGTCCCCTCTTCGCCGCTATTTGAGTTTCACCGCCGTCGGCCGGAGCTCGCTCCTCTGCCTCTAGCAATGCTGTTGAAGCCCCTTCGCCGCCGTGGTCGCCTCCATTGGATTCGCAAGGGCACGTCCGACCCCGTGCGCACCTCCTCGCCGTCGCAAGCTGGATCTCGCCGCCAGTCACTCCGTCGAGCATCGCCGCTGAAACCATGCGCCTTGGGTTTGCCTCGCTCCCCTCTCCCCGTTGCTGCCTTCCGACCACGTGTAGTCGAACTTCCTTCCGACCACCTGTAGTCGAACCTCCTTTTGACCAGTTGAAACCTCTTTCCGAGAGCCCGTTCTCCTTCGTCCGAGCTCCGATTCGAGTGATTCAAATTTATAAATTTCTCTAAATTCAGTACCTTTGTTTTGGTTCTAATTTGGTAATTTTTAGATTTTATTTGGAATTATTTTATTTATTTGGCTCTTTTCGCACGTATAGATTCTGGTGTTTTCGAAGAATTCTTGGACCCGACGACTAAAGCAACCGAAACCTTCTACGAAGGCAAGTCGTAGACCTTTGGTCATGTCATAACCATTTTATAAAATTTTATTATAACAAATGCTTTTGGGAATAGTTAAATGCCTAATTGCCATTATGCCTCCTTGAATAATTGATAATGACATGTTCTCATGTACCCTTGGACACCATTGGACACTATAGGATTGGGGTAATCTTAGTTGGACATATTTAATTACCAACCTGTGTGTGTATTATACTTAGCCATGCTTTAGTTGTACGTTGGTATTTATGATCACTTATTCATAAATTATTAATCTTGACTTAATGATATATGGAATTGACGATGGTTGCCATTTGGTCGGGTTGAACCGAAAATGATTTCATACTCAGATGAATGATTGTGCAGTAAAGGGGGAGAATTTTGGAATATGGTTGCCTCGCCTGAGTAGTCACTGAGGACTTAACTTTGTGCGCCATTAATATGGGCCATACCATACAACCACATGTCCAGGATGGGGTGGACCTGGCCGACTAATTAGTAATGTTTTGGTTCAGTTCTGTTAAGGGTTGATAAGCAGCGCAAGAGGGGATTCAGAATGGTGAAACCTTATCAGGCAGAACCAGGTCAAAATAGAGTTTTGTAAAAGTCTTGTGATAATCAATTAGTCACACGTTTTCGGAAGCGTGAAATGCCTAATATTATAAGATGATTATCTCTTGTAGTTCAAGTTGTACAACCTCTCCAGAGTGTAAAACTATTCGAATAGTCATATCCCCGGTTATGGACAATGCCTAGAGATTTCACACGAGGGGTAGATCTTATTAAAAATATTGGAATGATTATGTTTGGTTGGAATGGTTGGGAAGTGAGCGGAGTGTTCACTAGTTGTTTCAAAGAACTTGATTACTTATGTATTAATCTTTTGAATTATGCTTTATAATCTACTTATCGTATTTATTGTCAATACTACTTCTTACAAATTGAACATAAAGCTATACTTCTCAAGCCTTGCATGAATACTATTTACATATATTTCCCTACGACTTGCTGAGTACTTTAAAACACTCATGGCTTTGCGCCACTTGTTGATCACTCACCGAAGAAGAACCAGGGATCACCGAGTTCTACGAGGAAGATTACTTCAAAGACTTTGCGAACTAGGTCACGTCCTCCACTCGATTGCCTGTGGGCATGTCGGATGACTACCATGAGATATTTTTTCCGCTGCAAATTTATTTTTTGTTATTAAGACCTACGTGGCAACCTCTGTAAGACATGACCATAAGGTCCTTTTGCTACTTAGTAATATTTCTGTCTACTTCATTAGCTACTTTATTGTATGGATATGATAACATTGATGTTGCAACTATGTGAGCTAGCTACTGATTTGGGACTAGTTCAGAGTACACAGAGGGATCGGGTCCAGCGACTCGACATGCCTGGAGTCCCTAGGGAGGTGATCAAGCATAAGTTAGCTCTCCGGCCTGACAAGAAACTGATCAAGCAAAAGCTAAGACGCTTTACACCCGATCGAAAGGAGGCAATCCAGTCGGAGATTGACAAGCTCCTCGAGGCTGGGTTTATTCATGAGGTCGACCACCGAGAGTGGCTCTTCAATCCTGTAATGGTTAGAAAAAGTAATGGAAAATGGCGAATGTGTATCGATTTCACAGATCTTAATAAAGCTTGTCCGAAAGATGACTTCCCCCATCCACGCGCTGATTAACTTGTAGATTCTACCTCTGGGTGTGAATTGTTAAGTTTTTTGGATGCATATTCAGGGTTCCACCAAATTAATATGAGTAAAGATGACAAAGATAAAACTTCATTCATCAAACCACATGACACTTATTGCTATGTCAAGATGCCATTTGGTGTCAAAAATAATAGTGTAACTTTTCAAATGCTAATGCAAAAGATCTTTAGTCCGCAGATAGGTAGAAATAGAGAAGTCTATGTTGATGACCAGGTCGTAAAGAGCATCACTGCTGATGATCATATTTTTGACTTAGAAGAATCTTTCAATAACTTAAGAAATTATAACGTTAAGTTAAATTCAAAAAAGTGTGTTGAGAGGTTCTTATGAAAAGCTTCTTGGATTCCTAGTTTCGACTAGAGGAATTGAAACAAACCCAATAAAAATATTGGCCATCGAACAGATGTGCCCTTCGACCACAAAGAAAAAGGTCCAAAAACTAACCGGCTGTACATGGTTAGGAGAAAAGAGATTACCTTTCTTTAAGCTTCTTCGAAAATATAGAAGTT
The DNA here is from genome assembly GCA_036346395.1 of Hsuehochloa calcarea. Lineage (NCBI taxonomy): Eukaryota > Viridiplantae > Streptophyta > Magnoliopsida > Poales > Poaceae > Hsuehochloa > Hsuehochloa calcarea. Next base: position 86,144,563 of record CM070597.1, on the reverse strand, counting down.
TTGAATGGACTAAGGAGGCAAATGATGCTTTTGAGGAACTCAAAAGGTACCTTATGAATGCCCCGATATTAGTATATCTAAGATCGAGAGAAATATTATTGATATACGTGGCTGCAACGCCACAAGCAGTTAGTGTTGTATTGATTGTTGAACGTGATAACATCCAACGACCAATATATTACGTAAGCGAAGTCTTACATGGACCAAATGAACGATATCCACAGGTATAAAACCTACTATACGGTCTCCTTATGGCTTCAAGGAAATTAAGGAATTACTTTAAGGCCCATAGAGTGGTTGTACCTACTGGATATCATCTTGGTCAAGTTCTTAGAAATATGGAATCATCAGGACGAATAGCAAAATGGGCTGTCGAGCTTGGGGCTGTTGATCTCCAATTCAGCTCACGAACAACAATAAAGTTCCAGACTTTAGCATAATTCATTGCCAAATGGACGAATCCTGAACCCACCCAAGGGCCCGAGTACGAGCATCACGAAGAGTGGACAATGTACTTCGACGGTTCCTTGATGCTCAAATGATCGGGGGCTACAGCTGTCCTGGTATCTCCTACTGGAGAATGAAGGGTTAAGAGTAGGTTACGATAGCACAAAACAAAAATATACCATGCAACCAAGGAACCTCCGCTAGTAATAGATTACGATATTACCACCAGACGCGCCAACTCGTAGCGGAAGTAGAGTCGATGTAGCGAGTTGATGCAGTCGTAGTCGTACTCACCGCGCATCTTCTTCTCCGAGTCTTGTGATCATCATGAGTTGCGGATCGTCCTAGTGCTGATACTTCGCAACAACTTCTCCAAGGTATCCACACGTACGGGGAAGGGATACCACGCGTTGGAGTGCTAGCACCGGCAGCGTGGTATGAGAAAGGCGTGGCTGTTAGGTCTTGGGAGTTCTTCAAAAGATCATCCTCACCCCATGCCACCACCCCTCTATATTTATAGGCATCCATGATGGGTCTCATACTTGAGGCCCATTAGAAGCTCGTGACCTACAAGAATTCGGATCACCATCCAAATCAAATCTTAGCCTTTTAAGTGTGCAACCCTATAGGTTCATGTGTAATCGGTTGTGACTCAGAAACTCTTTTCCAACTGCTAGTCGTTAGCGGTACCTAGCAGCACATAACGATTCCCAAACACACATAGAATATATTGAACGAACCATAATGCAATATGATCTATGACCAGGTCTATATCACTAACGACCAGCTCGTATCTCTATACGGCAAGTTCATATTTGGTCTCAACCAATTCGTAACTCCTTACGACTAGATTTCGACCACTTAGTGACCATGTTCGACCCGCCTATGACCAGCTTGTATCTCCATACGACTAGTCCGTATCTGATCGAACTGAAAGTCCTTCTCGTGTATTCTCCCTTTGCCTCACGATATCTGGTTGAACTCCAGATGAGATATTGTGTCATCCACGAACTGTTCAATACTTTCTCGATCAAGCGTCGAATAACTTCATGTGGTCGACACTTCGACCACTAGTGGCATGGCCATGCACTTTCTTTATCCGACCACAACGAAGGGCCCAGAGATATCTCTCCTGTTATGTTAGAAGGGGCAAATCCCATATCCGACCTGTCACATACCTCTGCATATTTCATAGCATACCGGAAAGCTACCTTTATAGTTACTCAGTTACAAGTAGCGTTTGGCAACCCCTAAGAGTGCTATTACACATGCAGGAAACCATGCTGATCTCAGGTCTAAGGATTATACATCATCATTGCTTGAGACCAACTAATGACACATAGAATCATAACAATCTCAACAGTGTCTCAAGGTGGGTCTTTTCCAACACCATGTTCTCTAACATGTGTGCATATTATTGGTTTGATATCTCTATATCCATGACCTGTGAAACATAGTCATCAACAAATACATATGCTAGTCTATTCATATGTGTTCTCATATGTTTTCGACCAAGGAACGTTTAAGAATAATCATCACAGAAATATAGAGTTTCACAATCAAGTCACATACTTGATAATAAATATTATTGATATTATTCTAGGAACAAGATAACATATTATCCAATGTTATGAACATAATAAAATATAATCATCTTTATGATTGCCTCTAGGGCATATTTTCAACAGAGAACACATTAAATACGTCATTCAGCTAAACTTTCATGATACAAATAACGTAGCAGAATACGAAGGATTACTGGTTGGACTCTAAGCAGCCAAAGCGCTCGGGATTCGCAGATTACTAGTGAAAGACGATTCTCAACTGGTAGCGGATCAAGTTGGGAAGGAATATCAATGTTCCAGTCCCAATATGTCATCTTATTTGGCAGAAGTACGGAAACTCGAAAAGCATTTCTTCGGGTTTCAGATCCAGCATATTCCTAGAAAGGAAAACTTTCTGCGAGACCAGTTGGCACAGATAGCCTCATCAAGGTCACCTGTCCCGCCCAGTGTTTTTCTCGAGCAAGTCAATACACCCTCGGTGGTCAAGCTTTTCAAACACACACATTCTCCATTGAAGGTCGTACAGATCGATCCCAATCGTGATTGGATGACATCAATCTACAATTATCTTCAGCATGGTACACTTCCTGAAGATGATGTAGAGGCTGGTCGTACATCTCAAAAAGCCAAATCATACACTCTAATCGAAAGTACCACTTGCAAATGGGGAGCTCAAGGAGTGTTGATGAGGTGCATATCTCAAGAGGATGTATGACCTTGCTATCCGACATACATGAAAGAGTCTGTGGAGCACATCATTCTTATAGAACACTCGTAAGTAAAGCCTTCAGACAAGGATACTACTGGCCAACTGCCCTCCATGATGCAAAAGAACTTGTAACAAAGTACATACAATGTCAATTTTATAGTCGACAAGTACATCAACCTGCACAAGTTTTGCAAATAATACCTTTTTCTTGACCTTTTACAACCTGGGGATTAGACATTCTGTGACCTTTTCCAAGAGTACCCGGGGGCTACGAATTCTTTTTTGTCATGATTGACATATTCACAAAATGGATAGAAGCTAAGTTAGTTGTTAAAATAACGACTGAAGCAATCGAGAAATTTCTTACAAAAAATGTGATCACACAATTTGGTATACCCAGTCATATAATCACAGATAACGATACCCAGTTCTCGAGCGGCAAATTTTTAGGAATTCTACGAAGATCTAGGTATCAAGATACATTTCGCTTCCGTAGCTCACCCGTAGAGTAACGGAGCAGTCGAGCGAGCCAATGATAATACAAGGAGTAAAACACCAAGTGTTTGACCAGTTAATAAAATGGTCAGGAGCTTGGGTTCAAGAACTTTCCTCTGTATTATGGGTCGTTCGAACCACGACCAGTCGTGCGACCGGAGAAACACTATTTTTTCTAATTTACGGTGTTGAATCCATGCTCCCTCCGAAATTGAAAATTGCTTCAGCTCGAACTGATTGTTACAATGAGAATGATCAAACAGAACGACGACTTGATGACATCAATTTCCTTGAAGAAAGATGAAACCAAGCTCTTATACGATCGACAGTTTACCGATAATCCATGAGAAGGTACCACAGTCGTAAGGTGCAACCTCGCAGTTTAGCTGTAGGTGATCTGGTTCTAATAAGAATTCAAAGCCAGGAAAATCGCAACAAACTTTCACCAAAATAGGAAGGTACATACACTGTGTTCGAAGTCACCAGACCAAGTTTGGTACAACTAGCCATGCTAAACGACGTGTTATGTCTAATTATTGGAATATTGATCAACTGCGTAATTTCTATGTATAAATTTTTCTTTACATTATTTCAATTTCAAGAAAGATGCATCATTTCTTTACTTTCCGATGAGTGATGCTGTTTATATTTCAATTATCCATCGTTTGGTCACAAACTATTGTTATTTATGATCATCACTACTCTCCAACATCCTTCTAAATGATATCTTTTACCTTTTGGCTTTGACACAATTGTCGAAGGCCATAGGTCCTTGTCGTAACCGTCACAGAGGTGGTTTTCACGAACGACCATACACTTTTTTCTTAAAGAAGCAAACAAGTAAAAGGAGCATCACACAGACTACTAGATATAGTTACCTACATGCTCAAGGATTCAAAGACTAACTTTATTCATTTCAACATTCTATTCTTCTCTTGTTTTGCAACTGGCCGAGACACGGAAAGCCTCCTAATCGAAATCTCTCCTCTCTGCATGTGGTCCTGCCCACTGGAAGGAGTTTCCTAGCGACGGTCATTTTCTTACGATCTTTGCTACCGGCCGGAACTTGAGAATGAATATGTTTCGTGAAGTGTCAACAATGTCTTTAGTCCTTGATAGATTTTATAACCATATTAGATAATCTGTATAAATAGGAACACTTATCGTTTGTGCATACATTTTTACATATTTTCTTATCATCAAGCCAAGTCTTATGATATCTTCCGACCATGTGATGTACTATACAATATTTTGATTATGGAAATAGATCTAAAACTAGTCAAAATCATACACTGGTTCCGGCCAAATTGGTTTTCTTGTGTTAATTAGATCATTTTTTAAACATAATCAGCATATGCTTTGTACGGTGATTATGGAAAGTGCTTTTTTTCTTGGTCTACTACTTCCATAGTAAGTCTTTCAACTACACAAGCAGTCAGGGGCTAGGAAATATATGCGCACTCAAGATTAAAAAAAATAAGTTTTATTGATGACAAAAGGTAAGTTTTTACATTTATAATTCTAATATTACATACATCTACTCCTCAGGCCCACCAGACTGGTCGCTATGAGACAAAGACCGCCCTTCATCTCCTCTGTAACCTTATCTCCAAGCAGTCGAAGTCCGCTTCAATAGCTCGAAGGTTGATGGAGGGGTTGGAGGCCTTAAGCTTTGCTAGAACAAAGCTAACTCCGTTCGCAACGACGTCTCTCATGGTCTGCGCATGGTTTCTCCGAGAAGTTACGAGTAGATTTTGGAGATGCTCGAGTTGTCGGCTAAGGCAATTTGTTTTCTCCATTGGATCTCTTGAAAAAGATAGAAATACTTGCGATCCTATATCATCAAAAATTTTGTTGAAAGTAATAATCTTTTCTTCAAGACTCCGCTCGAGTTATTTCTCCTTGTCTTGCTCAAACTCAAGAGCTTTTTCTGTCCGCTCTTACTTTCGAGTTTGCTATGCACAAGTAGTTTAAAGGTTAATGATTTAAAATTAAAACACATAATAATCTGGTCGAGTATACGATCAATTACCTTGAGTTTTCTTCTCGAAAGCCTCGATGGCTTCCATATGCTTGAGAGAGGCTTCGTGAAGCATGGTCGACCAGTCTTCGATCGACTGGTCTTTTGCCTGACACCTCTTCTCAAGTGAGATTATAACGACTTCCTTAGCCTCAACCTCAAATTCGATAAGAGGAAAAGTTGAGAAATAACAAGGAATGAAAAAACCAAAATAAAGTAGTGAAAGTCGACAAGAATGACTCACTTTTTAGTTCGAAAATTTATTTTTCCAAGTAAGTTATTTGCTGGTTCAGTACTCGGACCACAGCAACGTTCTCTACCATATGTGTCGACTATCGAGTTGCCGATCTAACGAAATAAAACAGAGGAAAATAGCAAAGAGTTCTTGGGAGAGAATGGAGTTGCTCTTTATTGCAATGAACTAGATTCTTTACAGGTGGTGCCTTCAACAAGGCGATGGACTAATCCTAATTACACTAAGCATAATGCTTGCTATGCTATTGAATCAGAGTTGAAATATGAATCTAGTCCTTTTTGGAGCTTGGTTCTCCGAGTTCATGTATATAGGGGAAGGGACTTTTACCTGAGTAGTAATCCTCTACTCGGTTTTGTCAGGCTCGACAGGTGCACAGATCATGCAATACTACCTGGTGAAGTGAACATCACTTCTTATTTTTCTTGTAGTCGTCGGTCAGAGGCTTTGCCTTGTTTCGATCGGAAAAGTCTTTCTTGCCCCGGGAAAATTCTTCAGGGATCGCAAATACTTCTTTATTTTTGAACTTGCGGTTCTTCTTACCCTTGAGTGACCTCTTACTTTTCTTCTCCTGTTTTTCTAGGCCAGGTTGAGATATTTTATCCTTTCGATCAATAGCTTCGCATCATTCAACCACCTCGCTAACCGTTGCATATTTGTTCGGCATGTCGAAAAGCTCGACGGTTGTTCGTGGAAGATTCATGGTGATATCCTCCGTAAACCGTCGATTCCTCAGCCCTTCTTTAAAATCATGGATAACCGAATATTCCGCGACCCCCGGGATAGAGTTACGAACCTGGCTGAACCTCTGGATATATTATCGAAGAGTTTTACTGGTCTTTTACCTGATCCGATAGAGATCTCTTCTTTTTTGAGGCGGTTATACGTCCCCTAGAAGTTAGCGATCAACATATCACAGAGTTGCTACCAAATATAGATAGATCCGACTGGCAGGTTCAGCAACCACGACCGGGCAGACCCTTCAAGGACTGTGGGCACGTAATTGCCATCACGTTGTCATTACCACCAGCAGCTTTGATGACGCTAGTATAGATCTGAAGAAATTCTAATGGGTTATGAGTCCCATTGAACTTCTCTATGTTGGTAGGTCGAGACCTGTCCGGCTAGCGTACAGCTTGGAGCCCTGCTGAGAAGGCTCGACAACTTATTATGGAGTCGTGGCGCCTTCTTTGAAATGGAGCTGGATTGTAGTCGGTTGAGGGCCAGTTCCTTATATTAGCATATCTAGTATCCGGTGTTGCAACCCGGTCGTGGACGCTAGCATAGCGCCTCTGACCACCTGCTTGGTTGAGATGGTGGCGAAGGTCACCAACACTAAGAGTGGCTGCTGAGAAGAGCCATCTTCCATTGTGATTCCCTGGTTGAAACCTATGAGGGGGTCTTGGTACCGTCCGGTCCTCTGTCCGACCATGTTGTCTTCTGCTGAGGGGGAAAGCTGGGACAAAGTCATCATGTAACTTCGCAATCCCCTTTGCCCCCGGTACATTTCTGTATGCTGTTTGGTTTGCTGGAGGATCTCTGACATTTGTCCTGCAAGTTGCACGTAACGTGGAGTATCTGCTAAATCAGGATCTGGGTTACCCAGAAGGTCTCAAACTCGTTGCAGGTTTTGAAACATTACCGAAGGCCTTGGAGGATTCTGACTAGCATTGGGTGTTAGATTAGTCGAATGTCCTTTCGACCTCCCGTCTTGCCTTTTCCGACTTATCACACGCTTTGAGGTAGGAACAGACAAATTAACTAATGGACGTCCATCAGTTCGATTGCCTCCGGCATGTGGTGTTTGAGCGCCCATACCATCTCCATTAGGATGTGATGGCAGGTTAGACCGTGGAGGATTGTGCATGGGAACATGATTGGTATCTTTGATTGTATTAACTTTGTGCCTCCAACAACGATCTTTCAACGAGCTCCCGTCTGTAAGATCAAGGTGGCCGACTAGAGGGGGGTGAATGGGCGATTTTAAAAATTCTTTGGCTCTAAAACCAATATATAATGCGGAAGCTAATAACGAATTGGTTTTGCACAATTAAAACCTAAATCAACTAGGCTCAACTAAGTGCATCAACAATATGAGTACAATACTAGAGAGCAATCATACAACATATATAAACAATTAAAGCATGTAATGTAAATTGCTCAAAGTAAAGCACAAGATAAAACAAGATGACACGATTATGTTTTATCAGGTGTTCGAGATCGCCGTCTCCTTAATCCACGTTGAGGTAAGATCAACCACGTTGGACCGGCTCCACTAATTAAGCCAACACCTCCGAGGTAAGTCCAACCACTTGGACCGGTTCCAAACTGAACCAACACCTCCACGCCACGGTAGTTACTCTTCCTCCACTCCGGAGATGGCGAGCACCAAACCACTCACAACACGCCGGGTCTTCTCACAAGCTTCTCAAGAAGATCACCGCGCACGACGCCTCCACGCTGTCTAGGTGTCAGCAAACACCAAGAGTAACAAGACTCAACGATCACTTGAACTAATCAAGTGTCAAAGCTCAAGTGGATACACAATCCACTACCTAAGACAACACATACACTTAGGGTTTGCTCTCAAATCTCACCCAGTGCAACACATGCACAATACAGAAGAAAGCCTTGCTCTCTTAGCTCAAGGAATGAGTATACCACTCAACAATAGCACCAGCAACCTTTCCCAAATGGCCAAGGTGGATATATATAGCCCACACACAAAAACTAGCCGTTGGGAGAAGATTCCCTCAAATCAGCACAGGGCCGGTCTGACCGCCAACTAATGGCCAGTCGGACCGCCCGTGCCTCCAACTGCTATAAATCTAGCCGTTGGGCCTTCGGCCGGTCGGACAGCCAACTAATGGCTGGTCTGACCGCCGCCAAATCGGTCGACCGCCGCAGCTGGCGGTCCGACCGCCCGATGGAAATTTGGCTAAGTCCCAAAACGGGCGCTCTCTGGAATAAACGTTCCGCACGAACCCCGAAAGTTCCTCACATCGGACCACAGAAGCAAAACACATTTGCTTCACATTAAATGGCAAAACACATTCGCCCATTTGAGTACAATTCCAACAAGGTTAAAAGATGATATTCTCAGCTATTTGCAAAACACATTTGCCAACATTTTAGAATACTCATCACAAGGAGTAAGGTATATGGACTTACACCATTTGCAAAACACATTTGCAAACTTAAGTCACATGCTACAAGTATTACACATGAGCCTCGACTATTTGCAAAACACATTCGCAAATAAATAGCATCATGCCTAGATGAGCTAGAGCAACCATATTGAGCTATCAACACATGACTAACTCAAACTACTAGTTAAGACCCCTCTTAATAGTACGTCAACCTACACTAGCAATCCGGTCTTCCATCCAAACACTAAGACCGGTAAAAGACTAGGAACACATCCTTAGCCCTAGCTAGTCATACCTTTGCCTTGCATATTTTTGAAGCTTGATGACGCACATCAACACTTCAAGTCCGGGTCTTTAACTTGATAATCATCAACGCATGATGATCCTTTGCTTGACCTCCATCAACACATGATGGGTCTTCTCTTGTCTTGACGATCAACTCATGATCATTTCTTCTTGATAAGCATCAACTCATGATGCATCCTTTACACCAAGCTCTTGACTTGATGATCAACTCATGATCATCCAAAGTCTTCATCATCATGGAATATAATCTATTCATCCAACTCATGGAAAATGTTAGTTCCACAATATGATTATCATTAATTACCACACTATACCATTAACTCATAATGGTGGGATAAGATACCTCAATATTTCCCTCTTTGGTAATTGATGATAACCATTTCAAACACAAATAAATTTAATTTGATAAAGGTAACACAACGTGAGTATATATGAACTACACAAGTTACATATACCCACGACATGAGTATGTAAGAACTACACAAGTTCTATATACTCAAACGGATATGTTTCAAAGTAAAGATCCCAAATATATGTGGAAAATGGAATATGGATCAATACTAGTGAAACCGCAAAATATAGAATAAAACTCCCCCTAAATGTGTGCATACACATATGTGTAAAAAAATATGCACATATTCAAGATATACTAATAGTGGAGTTCAACCTATATTTTGGATCCGAGGAATGCAACATTATATAAGAGTGTAAGTTGAATGTATACCTCGTTGAATTTCACCTTTATATCCAAATGAGACTACACAAGATAATACTTGACAAAATAGTTAGTCTCACAATTAGATTTGTCATTAATCACCAAAACACTCCATTAACTCATAATGGCGGGTCTAGATCTTTCAATCTCCCCCTTTTTGGTGATTGGTGACAAATCATTTATCAATAATAACATTTGGATATAAATAGACATAACATATGAATTTAAGCTTGTGAACTATGTCTATGCATGTCATGAGGTGAAATTCAAAGCATTAAACAATATGCATATAAGAAATATGCTTGTAAAAACAATGCATTCTCCTATAAAAGAATTCTACCCCCTTATGGTATAAATCAAATAACAAAGGAGAATATATAAATCATCCAAATAAGGAGAATGTATTCATCATCCAAACAAGAGGATATTGATAGCATAAATATTCTCCTCTTTTTGGCATAAAACAAACGTCCAAATGTGGGGATATATATTGATAACATAAAATTCTCCCCCTTTTGGCATTAAACACCAAAAAGGCCAAAGCAAATATAAAGCCAAGAAATAAGATTTGCAAAGCAAAAAACTTGGCAATTGAAATTATTTTCTTCTTTTGACACCACTTGAAATATCTCCTCTTTTGATATTACTTGAAATACCGTCAAAAATAAGGTAAGATCAAAAGAGAGATCTTTTCAATTTGAGGAGCTTGGTCACAAAGAATATAGAATTGATACTTATGACCAATGGAAATTTTGTCAATAAATAATTTTCACAAAGCATATTGAGATGATCATTGAAATTCATGCTTGTGGTTTTATAAAAAAAAATTGACAGAATTTCTTTTGTAAATAATGGATCCAAGGAGCTTGACAATTGATAACAACAATAATCAATAATAATAATCAGAGAATCCAAGTAAGCTCATTTTCATTCAACACATCATACTAAGACTCATCATAACAAGAAAGATCCACATTATCACAAAGTTAACAAAATAACATAACCAAATTCATCACGAGTCATACAACCATGCAAAAGAAAGATATTACAATTGTTTTCATTACAAGGTCTAATGACCTAAATAAAACAAAGGCTACTGATCGGCAGGAGGATCCTATGATGAAGAAGGCTGATACTGATCTCCCTGCTGAGAGGAGTAGGGCTGGCGCAGACCACGTCCCTGGCGATGAAAGACCATGGGCTGAGATGCAAGTAACTGCGCACGCAAGTCTGAGACTGTAGCATATAGGGCATCAAATCTGGAGGTGGGGGCTGCCTGAATCTCATCCAAGCTAGTGTATGTAGCCGCCTGAAATGCCTCCTGGGATGTGCGCATCTGGTCCATACTCAGCTGGAGGTGAAGAATCGCAGCCAGGACAGGGTCTTGTGCCTAAGGACCCTGAGAAGAGCACCCCTGTCCCTGAGACTGAGGAGGTGGAGGAGGAGGCACTAGAGTAGGCATCTGAGCAGCTAGAGGAGGAGGAGCATCCCTGGGTCTATATTCTTTGTGCTCAATGTCACATGGGCTATCAAAGTCAATTCTGCTCTTTATCAGCTTCATAATAAAGGGAGCATAATATATACTCTTTGACTTGTCTCCCTTGGAGGTGGCAATCTCCCTGATAATCAGATCTATGACATCAAATTTAGTGCCCTCCATGATATACTTGATCACATTCCATACCCTCCCATGGATTTCATCGTTATTCCCACTTCTAGGGAAGAACGATGCTCTCATTATCCTGTTAATAATACTGGGGAGGGGAAAAAGTCCTGTTACCTTGCCACATGAATGATGATGATTTTGATCATAATACTCATCCACCAAGGTAAGCGCAAGGGGTTCCTGAAGATGTACTTTAATTTCCCTGGACTCTCTCAGATCTAGAGCCTTCACAAAATCTTCCTTAGAGGCTTCTAGCCTCTGTTGCCCGCTCATCCAAATAAGGTGATCGTGATCAGGAGACACGAACACCGTTGTATAGAATTGCCTGATGGCCTTGGCATGGAAGTTACAACGCAGTGAGACCAAAGAATCCAAACCTACATTCTTGAAGAGACGGTAGAGCCCGTTGTAGGTCGGATTTTGGGCAAGATAGCTCCACTTGACAAAGCGGTGGTTTGCAAAATGCTTCTTCGCATAAATAATTTGAAACACATCTTGCTGGAACTTTGTATGAAACATGTTCATGGAAGCTGATCTTACAAACCGAAATTGATTGATGTGCCTCAAGATTGTATATTGTTCACTTTTGATTCTTGACACATCAAGCCCGGTGAATTCACTTTCATCAGGAGCTCCTTTCTCCTCCTCCTCCTCATCATCATTATCAGACACCTCAAAGTTTTCATCGTTGTTTTCATCATTTTCACTTGACTCCTCAACCTCTTCCATACGCTCATCTTCAGATTCATCTTCAACTGGATTCTTCCCTTGTGAAGAGGAAGGATGAGCCCTCGAGCATTTTGCCAATCGCTTGTTCGTCATTGCTCCTAGGAATATAGTTCAAGGATTAATTAAGGAAAATTAAGGAGCAAACTTATGAATATACTAGAAATTGCCATTTGCCATGCTCTCTAGTCACTGGCGGTCGGACCGCTGGACCTGGCCGGTCGGACCGCCACACAGGCCGGCCAGACCGCCGTTCTACAACCGGTCAGACCGCTGGTGACCAGCAGAGAACAGATTTTGTGGAAATCCCACAAATTTGCAATGACAACACAATGGCATAGAGAATGTTCAATGGTTTATTCCCACAAACTACTTGCATATCAATTTTGCCACAAATTTGAATGGAATACTATGATTTTACAACAAACACTAGAAATTAGGGCAAATTTCAATGAGAGAACTAATTGCAAGTAGATTTTGAATGCTTACCGGCTTGGATGGATAGGAGAATCAAGGAAGAAGAATCCTTGAGAGATTTGAGTGCCAAGAGCCGGTTTTGAAAGAATCTCCCCCCACCTAGGGTTCCAAATGTGGGTGAGTTTAGACAACCAATCTACAAACCAATTGGAGGGAATAGAAGAGGAGATGGAGGAGAACAAGAAGGTACATTGGAGCCCCAAATGGATGACCGGAGGAGGAGATTCGGAGAGGAGATGGTGATGCCGGCCTGAGGGTGAGAAGGGAAGGTGTTGGCTCGGGCAGGAGATGAATAGAGAGAGAGAGGAGAGCTCTCGGGTGAGGGGTTTTAGAACCTTCACGCAAAATCGATCAGACCGCCGGGTCAGCAGCGGTTGGACCGATAACTTGCCGGTCGGACTGCCGAGAGTGGCTGGTCTGACCGGTTACCTCTGAAACCGACACACAGTTTCAGAACAGGGGATTTGAAAAGAGTAATATGTTGTATTTTACTCCAAATCTTTGCACAATCAATCAAATAAACATATTAGGAGTATTTCCAACTTATATAGCCCATGAAAATCAAATCTAAAATAGTTTTTACAAATTAAGTCTTTGGTTTTCGCAAATGAAATCGTATTTTCATGAAATATTTTCAAAACATGCAAATGATTGAATTTAAAGCATCCAATTTTATGTATGAGTCATAAATACCATTATGAACATATTCATGTGAAGAATTTTGGTTCATATGGTAAAACTCACTTAAGTGCTAGAAAGTGACACTTAGGTCAAAGGAGTATTTTGGACGAATTTGAAAATTAAATATCTTTTTCTATGTTGGTTTTTTTGGAAATGTTTTGAATACCAAAAATGTTTAGAATAACCAACTCTAGGATTTTCCTTTTGGTAAGATTTTCAAATTCCTTTTAGAATAGATTTTACAAAAAAAAAAACTAGTTTTGGTCAAAAACAAGATACTATAATGTAGGTTTTTGGCTAGAAAGTCATTTTCACTCAAAATAGGTTTTTCTAAAGCCAAAACCTTTGGTAAACCTTTGAAAAGCATTTGTATACCTTTTGCAACTAGTTTTTCAAAGAATTGCTAATAATTATGAAATTTTTGACTTTTGGCTAAAAGGCTTAATTTTGAAAAACAATACTAGCACTTAATTTATTTGGTCACAGTTAGGCATGTGATATACTTTATAATGACTTAGCACTCCCTCTTAATGTGCCACTACCATCTTGCTCAATATATTAATAATGAACATTACGAACAAGAGCAAGAATACCCCTTTTAATATGATTTTTATGAAAAGCAACCTACACAAGGCATAAGGGGCTAGATACTTTTGTGGATATCATGGGGATATACTCATGATCTTAGGATGATGAAACATTTGGATTTTGCCTTGTTGGTTTGTTGAATTTCTGTTTTCAGCAAGTGTCAGGATAATCGGAAGTTTCGGCGTGCAAGGCGCGGTACTTCCGTAATTGTCAGGAAAATCGGTAGTTCCGGTTTTTACTTGGCGGTACTTCCGCATGGCAGTAGTTCCGGATGTTGAAGGAACGTTTTTTTCCAGAGAAGGATTTTTTTGTGAATTTCTGTTTTTCTCCGAGAATCGGAACGACAGCAGTGTTAGGAGCGGAACTACCGCACGTCCGGTAGTTTCGATTATTACTTGGCGGAAGTTCCGATTGTGGTTCAATTTCGGTCAAATTGGAAATTTGAAATTGGGTTAGGCCAAGTTCTTGGGGGTCAGTGCATATGTGTTGCATATTGCATGTTTTAGCTAACGTGGGTCAAGTTGTGAAGAACTTATTCCCGGAGATGATTTCTTTGTTTATTGCTGTGCAGGTGGCTTGCAGGTCAACGACGGTCAACGGCGAGGAGGATCGGGACTAAGCTTGGAGGGCTTAGGTCCAAGACGATCATGGATGTCGGGTGAGGTCGAAAGACTCAAGCATGGCGTAGAATGGACGATGGATCGAACGAGCAGTTCGATGCAGCTGGTTGGATCAAGCGGCGTGGGGGTCGGTAGTGACTTGGAGGTTCCGATGGGATTCGGACGGGAGAGACTTGCCGACATGATAAGAGCCGTTGATCTACCTACACGTGGCGAAGCAGACGATTGCTTCGACTGGATTGGACTCAGTCCATAGAGAAGGATCGAGAAGGGTTATTTTGGTCATTTCACCAAATACCGCCTTGAGAGTCGGTTAGCTAAACCGCGGCGCAAGACGGAGCGATAATTAGCGGTTTAGGTCAATCAAAGTGTGTTTGTTCATGTCCCGTTTGTTTTGGGCCTTAACGGGAGCCCATTAAGTGAAATCTTCTAGAAGGTCTAAGCCTCCCTATAAATAGAGAGGGTGCTGCCTAACAGCCTCTAAGCACTTCATGAGACAAAACCCTAGTTGGGTTTAGGGTTTAGAGAGGAGAGGTGAGGCTTAGGCTTTAAGGGAGATGTGTTGAGTGCGTGCCCATTGATTGAGATCTTGTCCTCCTTAAGGGAGAGACTGTAATCAGCAAACACATTGAATCAATCTATGGATGATTGCTCAAATATGAGTCCTCTTGTGTTCTTCCTTCTTGTTTGATGATTTTGGGTGCTTCCTTGATCCTGTTGTTTTTTTATTGATTTCTTCATCTCTTTTACCTTGCTATGACGTGTGGGAATACATCTAAGATCCTCTAGATCATCAATCTCCCACGAGCAAGTGATGGATCAAGTTTTTCGTTTTGCTCGGTTTTGAACATTCCGTTGGAAAAAC
Organism: Hsuehochloa calcarea; assembly: GCA_036346395.1. Classification (NCBI taxonomy): domain Eukaryota; kingdom Viridiplantae; phylum Streptophyta; class Magnoliopsida; order Poales; family Poaceae; genus Hsuehochloa; species Hsuehochloa calcarea. Next base: position 86,129,281 of record CM070597.1, on the reverse strand, counting down.
AGAGAAAGATCAAAACTTTGACGTAGATCTGGGCGATCGCCTCTTGGATTAGATTCTAGATATCCTTAGGAAGGTGTGTACTAAGTTTGGTCAAGTTTCATTGGATAAATCAAAAGTTGGATCGTTTTTCGTTTTGAAACAGTGCTGTCTGCACACTGTTCCAGGATAATCGGAAGTTCCTCCCTTATAACTGAGGAAGTTCCGATTATAGGAAGTTCCGCCCTTTCAACTGAGAAAGTTTCGATTATAGGTAGTTCCTCTCATTTGCCTGCGGTAGTTCCGATTATCCTGATTCTTCAACTCAAATCTGTGTTTTCTGTCGTCTCGCATGGGGGTTTGGAATTGATTCAACCTAAGTCTTCCTTGGTGTGTTTTATTTTATCTTCATAGCTACCATAGCTATAGGAGACAAATTCTTGTTGAATCAAATAGTTTCTTAAAAAATTGTTTGAGCTCCTATTCACCCCCCTCTAGTCGCCTTTCCGGTCCTACAACTTTAATGTAAATACTTGTTACCGAGATGGCATTGGTTCTTGATGTGAAATGACTATCTTCAAGTTTGGCTCCAATTTGATATATGATAGAATCCACTTCTTCATGTGTGAGCCAAACCTCCAATGCCTCTCCAAGTACCTATTAAGCATTTAAGCGCATTTTGGTACCCAATACTTAGTTGGGTCCACGAATGTTAGTCACAATGGATTTGGGCACCCAAATGGCCCTAGTTATTATTTTAGGTGAATTAACAATTCTAGCAAACATATTGCCATTTTTATCTTTCCTAAGCAAATAATAATCATTATAGATAAATGGCTTAGGAGAGATACTTTTGGGACAATCCTTACTAAGATGTCCCTTTTCCCGGTAATTGCAGTAAGTTGGGACTTTGCTTCCCCTACTTGTCTTTATTTCTTGCTTCTTGCCGGGTTGCCTCAATTTTGAATGTCTTGTCTTGACATCCTTTTGATTAGGGCACACCGAGGCATAGTGGCCCTTTCCGTTGCATGTATGGCACTTGACATATTTCTTCGTATGTCTCGCGTTGTGCCTTGTCTTGCTATTCTCCCTTTTCTTGGGAGTATAGCCGATGCCACTCTTATCTTGCAAGCGTCTTTGCTTGCTCAATATATTATCGAGAGTGGTCTTTCCCTTGAAGCTTCTTACCAAGTCAACCTTTAATTTTGTGACTTGGGCCTTGAGCTCATTATTTTCCTCTACAAGATTAGTATCACAAGATATGGAGAAAATATGAGTATATACTTTAGAGCAACAAGGCATATCAATTAAATCCTCACATGAGGTGGATATGCTAACCTTAGATGAAATGCAAGGGTTAGCGACTACACATGGCATATCATGTAATAAGTTACATGTAATGCCTATATCCACCTTAGAGCTATTTAGATTATTTAGGAGGAGAGCTTCATGTTCATCTTTTAAAACATCATAATCATTTTGAAGCGAGACATACTCTTTCTTCAAAACTTTGAATTTCAATTTCTCATTTCCTAAATATTCATTGAGCACTTCTAGCATATCCATCAACTCATCATATGAAGGCTCATCGTTATCATTTACCTCATTATTACCTTTAGCCATGAAGCATTGAGTTGATGTGGAGGGAGTTGTGGACTCATCATTGTCGGAGCTAGAAGTTGAGCATTCTTCTTTCGACGTCCACTCTTGTGTGCAATCATCGCTTGTAGTGGTGGACATTTCATAATTGTCTTAAATTTGTGTCCACATCTCATGAGCGCTCTTGAGATTGCACACTTCATCAAACACCCCTACACTCAAAGCACTAAATAAACCGTTAATTGCTTGAGCGTCGAGATGTAAGCATTTCTCTTCCTCAATTGTTGGAGCAAGATGATCCAATGGAGGAGAAAAGCCAACATCTACAATCCGCCGTATTTTTGGATTCATAGCCCTAAAATAACATGACATGCGGATTTTTCAATGTGCATAATTTGTGCCATCAAAATGTGGTGCTTCACCTAGGTGCACAATTTCTCTAGTCGTCATCCTTTACGCTCTAGACGGTTAAGTCTAATCAATTGAGAGACCAAGCTCTGATACCACTTGTAAGATCGAGGTGGCCGACTAGAGGGGGCTGAATAGACGGTTTTAAAAATTCTTTGGCTCTAAAACCAATATATAGTGCGGAAGCTAATAACGAATTGGTTTTGCACAATTAAAACCTAAATCAACTAGGCTCAACTAAGTGCACCAACAACATGAGTACAATACTAGAGAGCAATCATACAAGATATATAAACAATTAAAGCATGTAATGTAAATTGCTCAAAGTAAAGCACAAGATAAAATAAGATGACACGATTATATTTTACCGTGGTGTTCGGAGACTCGCCGGTCTCCCCTAATCCACTTTGAGGTAAGCCCAACCACGTTGGAACGGCTCCACTAATTAAGCCAACACCTTCGAGGTAAGTCCAACCACTTGGACCGGTTCCAAACCGAACCAACACCTAGCTCCACTATGGTTGCTCTTCCTCCACTCCGGAGATGGCGAGCACCAAACTACTCACAACACGCCGGGTATTCTCACAAGCTTCTCGGGAAGATCACCGCGCACGAGACCTCCATGCTGTCTAGGTGTCGGCAAACACCAAGAGTAACAAGACTCAACGATCACTTGAGCTAATCAAGTATCAAAGCTCAAGTGGATACACAATCCACTACCTAAGGCAACACATGCACTTAGGGTTTGCTCTCAAATCTCACCAAGTGCAACACATGCACAATAGGGAAGAAAGCCTTGCTCTTAGCTCAAAGAATGGGTATACCACTCAACAATAGCACCAGCAACCTTTCCCAATCGACCAAGGTAGATATATATGGTCCACACACAAAAACTAGCCGTTGCGAGAAGATTCCCTCAAATCAGCACAGGGTTGGTCTGACCGCCAACTAATGGCCGGTCTAACCACCGCTAAATCGATCAGACCGCCGCAGCTGGCCGGTTCGACCGCCCGATGGAAATTTAGCTAAGTCCCAAAACGGGCGCTCTCTAGAATAAACGTTCCGCACGAACCCCGGAACTTCCTCACATCGGAAGTTCCGTTTTCAAAACGGCGGAACTTCCGCACAGAGAATCCAAGTAAGAGGAAATCGGTCGGACCGCCAACAGATGGCTGGTCGGACCGATTTGCCACCAGTCAGATCGGTCCATACAGGCGGTCTGACTGCTAGACCACAGAAGTAAAACATATTTGCTTCACATCAAATGGCAAAACACATTCGCCCATTTGAGTACAATTCCAACAAGGTTAAAAGATGATATTCTCAGCTAGTTGCAAAACACATTTGTCAACATTTTAGAATACTCATCACGAGGAGTACGGTACATGGACATACACCATTTGCAAAAACACATTTGCAAACTTAAGTCACATGCTACAAGGATTACACATGAGCCTCGACTATTTGCAAAACACATTCGTAAATAAATAGCATCATGCCTAGATAAGCTAGAGAAACCATATTGAGCTATCAACACATGACTAACTCAAACTACTAGTTAAGACCCCTCTTAATAGTACGACAACCTATACTAGCAATCCGGTCTTCCATCCAAACAACAAGACCGGTAAAAGACTAGGAACACATCCTTAGCCCTATCTAGTCATACCTTTGCCTTGCATATTCTTGAAGCTTGATGACGCACATCAACACTTCAAGTCCGGGTCTTTAACTTGATAATCATCAACGCATGATGATCCTTTACTTGACCTCCATCAACACATGATGAGTCTTCTCTTGTCTTGACGATCAACTCATGATCATCTTTTCTTGATAAGCATCAACTCATGATGCATCCTTTACACCAAACTCTTGACTTGATGATCAACTCATGATCATCCGAAGTCTTCATCATCCTGGAACATAACCTATTCATCCAACTCATGGAAAATGTTAGTTCCATAATATGATTATCATTAATTACCACACTATACCATTAACTCATAATGGTGGGACAAGATACCACAATCTTTCCTTCTTTGGTAATTGATGATAACCATTTCAAACACAAATAAATTTAATTTGATAAAGGTAACACAACGTGAGTATATATGAACTACACAAGTTACATATACTCACGACATGAGTATGTAAGAACTACACAAGTTCTATATACTCAAACGGATATGTTTCAAAGTAATGATCCCAAATATATGTGGAAAATGGAATATGGATCAATACTAGTGAAACCGCAAAATATAGAATAAAACTCCCCCTAAATGTGTGCATACACATATGTGTAAAGAAAACATATGCACATATTCAAGATATACTAATGGTGGAGTTCAACCTATATTTTAGATCCGAGGAATGCAACATTATATAAGAGTGTAAGTTGAATGCATACCTCGTTGAATTTCACCTTTATATCCAAATGAGACTACACAAGATAATACTTGACAAAAAAGTTAGTCTCACAATTAGATTTATCATTAATCACCAAAACACTCCATTAACTCATAATGGCGGGTCTAGATCTTTCACCGTCATAGCTAAGGGAGAGCCTTTTCAGAACTTCGGCCAGGAGCTTCCACGATGGAGAGTGGTCGACGATTACCATCTCTAGCGGGCTTTCTGGTGGATTCAACCTGATCCGGTGGATTGTTGATCGTATATTGCGCTTTATCATTCCCACTTGGCCTTCAACCAGTGGCAATGGTAATTTCATTGACACTCTCACCAAGTGTCGGTTGGCTCCCGGTATATGTAGGAGCCTTTGACGAATACCAGTCATCCATGATAACATTGAGAGTATGTTGACTCTGATGCTAGGCTACCGTCGTTATTCTTGCTGGTCGGATTGACCGGGCTTGTAGAGGTATTTGGATGTTCCGAACTGGTCAGAACGACCGGTTCCTCGGGAAGCGCCACGAATGGCGGTGGTGAATCTTCATCCATCAAGTCGATCTCGTTGGTCTCGGAGAGTGGCGAGCCAGCGGAGGAGGATGATGAGGATATACCATTTTCTTCCATGGTGCGCATGCACGTGTTTGTTGGAAATATGCCCTAGAGGCAATCATAGAGATGATGATATTTTATTATGTTCATGATTTTGATAATATGTTATCGTGTTCCTTGAATGAATCATTTGTTATAGATTAATAAGTACGTTACTTGGTGGAACTCTTTAACTTATATGATGTCATTCTAAATGTATCCCTAGTCAGAGGTCACTGGTCGGAACACCAGTGACTCTATGACTAGCACATGTATTGATTGATGACCTTGTTTCACCGGTCTTGTATATGGAGATATCGAATCAATAATGTGAGCATATGTTAGAGAATATAGTGTTGGATAGACCCATCATTGAGACACTATTGAGATTGTTATGAATCTTTGTGTCATTAGTTGGTCTCAAGTAATGATGATGTATAATCCTTAGACCTGAGATCAGCATAGTTTCGTACATGTGTAATAGCACTCTTAGGAGTTGCCAAACACTACTCCGTAACTGGGTAGTTATAAAGGTAGCTTTCGAGTATGCTATGAAACATACGGAGAGATGTGACTGGTCGAGATGGGATTTGCCCCTCCTAACATAAAAGGAGAGATGTCTCTGGGCCCCTCGTGGTGATCGGATAAAGAAAGTGCATGGCCATGCCACTAGTGGTCGAAGTGTCGACAACATGATGTTATCCGACACTCGATCGAGAAAGTATTGAACAGTCCATGGTTGACACATTATCTCACCTGGAGTTCAACCAGGCATCGTGAGGCAAAGGGAGAATGCATGAGTAGGTTGCTTAGTTCGATCAGTTACGGACTAGTCGTATGGAGATACGAGCTGGTCGTAGATTGGTCGAACGTAATCACAGAATGATAAGAACCTGGTTGTAAGGAGTTACGAACTGGTCGTGACCAAATACAACTTGGTCGTATAGAGATATGAACTGGTTGTAAGTGATGAGGACCTAACCATAGATCATATTACATCTAGGTTCGTCCGATTTATTCTATGTGTCTGTAACATCCCAAAAATGGATTTGTGTTTCAAATGTAAGAAAATCAGGAGAAATTAAAACTTTTATTGCATCTTGAAGCCATTGATCATTTCTGTAATTCTTTTAAAAAGAATTATGGAAAATCAAATTCAAATCCTTATTTGACTCTAATCAAAAACCTCCTTGTCATAGATCTTGTGCCAAACCCTTGGAGATATTTCTCCTGAGTTCAAGGGAGGCTTGGCAACACCCCTGAATTATCTCATGATTTTTAGAAATTATTTGATAATTCTTGGAGGCGAGTCAAAGCTTGGTCAAACCATAGCTCTCAACTTCTGGAATTCCTGGAGGAAAATTCAGTACCGTAAAATCCCGAAAAATTTTATGAGAGGTTCCTCCTGCAGTCAGCAAGCTCCAGTTAAAATTTCGTAGATTTTGGAGTTTGTTTGCTACCTCAAATAATTCCTCAAAAATCAGATGTTAGGATTCAAACCCTAACTGGTTTGCACTATTCCGTAGGTTCGAATCGGACTCGGGCTCGAGCCACTTGACTCGGTCCAGTCCACTAGCTGTGCCAACTCGGTCGTTCGGGCGCTAGGGTCGTGAGCCGTTGGATCGGTATCGAACTGTCTTCGACCAGCCGAATGATGGAGTCGTTGTAGCCACCCGATCTAACTCAGCCGTTGGATCGGCATCGAACGGTTTTCGACCAGCCAAACGCTAGGATCGTTTCAATCCAAAAATGGATTTGTGTTTCAAGTGTAAGAAAATCAGGAGAAATTAAAACTTTTCTTGCATCTTGAAGCCATTGATCATCTCTGTAATTCTTTCAAAAAGAATTATGGAAAATCAAATTCAAATCCTCAATTGACTCCAAACGAAAACCTCCGTGTCATCGATCTTGTGCCAAACCACAGGAAGTCTTTTCCACGAGTTCTAAGGAGGCTTAGCAAGACCTCTGAATTATCTCATGATTTTTAGAAATTATTTGATAATTTCTGGAGGCGAGTCAAAGCTTGGTCAAACCATAGCTTTCACCTTCTGGAATTTCTGAAGGAAAATTCAGTACATTAAAAATCTCTGGAAATTTCATAGGAGATTCATCCGGTTGTCAGCAAACTCCAGTTAAAATTTCGTAATTTTTGGAGCTTGCTTGCTACCTTAAATAATTCTCCAAAAATTAGTTATTCAAGTTCAAACCCTAACTGGTTTTCACTGTTCCTTGGGTTTAAGTCGGACTCGGGCTCGAGCCACGGGACGCGGTCCAGTCCACTAACTGTACCAACTCGGTCGTTCGGGCGCTAGGGTCGTGAGCCGTTGGATCGGCATCGAACGGTCTTCGACCAGCCGAACGCTGGAATCGGTGTAAACCACCCGATCTAACTAAGCCGTTGGATCGGTATCGAACGGCCTTCGACCAGTCGAACGCTGGGATCGTTTCAATCCGCTCGATCCAGCCCAGCCGTTCGATTTCAATCCGACGACCAACGAGTCGTCTCCTTCCTCTGTCCGCGCGCGCGTGAGCTCTGCCATGGCGTGCGCGGAGGAGAAAAGCAGTGGCGTGCAGTCCACTCTATGTCCACCTTTAAACGGCTAGCTCGGCGCATTAAATGCTGTCGCGCTCATCCTCAGAGGGCCATGAATCAACTGCTCCCATCGCTCTCAAGTGCTCTCATGGCAGTGTTGACCCGACTGGAAAAAAAACCGCCGTTGCTCTCTGCCATTGCTCTATTTAAACTCCTTTGCTTCACCCTTGGCTTCCTTTAGCACTTTCGCAACTCCAGCTAGCACTCACCAGCTTGCTTGAGCTGCAGTTCCTCGCGATCTCTTCTACCGCCATTGTTGAGTGAGGAGCTTCGGTGGAGGCGGTGCAGCGGGGGTTTTCTTCCTCAAGTCCTTGCCCCCTCTGCTCCCCCTTTACTCTTTGGAGCTTAACTCTCACTCGGTTCGGTTCTCTCGTGCCTGTGTCGGCGTGGCCTAGCGAGAACCTTCTGCGCCGCCGTTCGGATACTCGTCACGGAGCCACTCCGTGGGTCTCTGGTCGTTCTCGGCTCGGTACTTTCACCTTACCACAAGGAGCTTGGTGTGTTTCGTTGTTCTTTTGGGTATCGTCTGTTCGGGGTTCTCCCGAGCCGTACCTACTCGGCCGCACTCCGTGGTCGTACCGCCGTCGCAGACATACTCCGACCAGTATTGGCGGCCGGTCGAACCGTTAAACTTTTAGGCACTCATCTCCGCCCTTGGCTGGCGCCGCTGTGGTCGGACAAGCCACCGAGCCGCTGGCAAAGCGTGCGGGAGGCGCGCCTCATGGTCGAATTCGACCGATCATCGTAACAGTCGTTTCGACCGGATGCGATGTGGTGATGGGTAAATAGGGCGTCCGTAGTTCCCGAGGGGCCCTTATGCTTAGCGGGAGAGGCCTACCGAGTGATTGTAAGTTTCCCTACAATCACCCCCTTAGTCGTAAGTCTCACTACGACTATGGTGTGGTCATAAGTCCTTCTACGACCTTTACCCAGCCAAAAGTTATGTCGTGGCCTGTACCTCGTCGTAAGTCTCACTACGACGTATGTCCGGTCATAAGTACTTATACGACGGTACCAAGTCGTGAGTGCATCTCGACTAGTACCCGATCGTAAGTGCTTCTACGACTAGTACCTAGTCGTAAGTCCATCTCGACTAGTAACGATCGTCGTCCTTCTCGACCACTACGGTCGTAAGACCTTCTTTGGTCGTACCTTTAGCATTAAAAATCCAAATCAATTGATTCTTGTTGCTAAATCCTTTTAAATCGATTGCCTTGCTTGGTAAGATTTTGAATTTTTGGAAAAAGTTTGATGTTGAGTCCTTGCATTTTATTCGTTCTTATCGATTGCTTTTCGCTTTCGTTAGGATCAGAAGAGCACATTGACAATATTGTTGATCCTCGCAAGTATCTTGACCCATGACAAGCAGGCAAGCGGTTTGATCATGTTAATCCCATTATTTTCAAGTCTACTATATTGATTTCAACTCATATGTATGCATTGCTATTTTGTTGTCAAATTATGGTTAGCGTCCTATAGTTGCATAATCTGTAGGACTCGTCTATCCTCTACTACCATGAGCTTAGGTGATTTGCTGTGGTCGGAGTCCGATGGAGGGACCTGGATCACTTAGTAGTTTCCGATTGGAAAATGCTTAGCCATGCTTAGTTTGGTAGCTTTGGACGACCACCGGCTTAGTCGATGGTCTTGATCACACAAAAACTATTATTCTTCCATTATGTCCAGCACTTTGTGCTTTGTTAATTTTGCAAATCAAAAATTGAAAACTGAAAACGGATTTGGACTTGGGCATAATGGTATGTTGGTGTGGTGTTTTTGGATGTGATCGGAATGGTGCCCAAGTCATCAAGGACCGAACATCTTGTTACACTAAACCAAGCACTATTGCGTACTAACCACATGAGGGTTATATGGGACCCCTCTTGACTTAGTACTTTGGTGTGTGTTATCTCCGAGTCGCAGGAGCAAAGGTTTTGTGTGCGTATCGTGGGAAACATGGTATGTGTTCTGGTGTGTATGTTGGGTGTGCGGTGGTGGGGATTGCCGCGAAGGTTCTCCACCTCGAGGGGCGTCGCAGTTGTCCAAGGCTTTACCCGTGATGGGTAGTTGTCCGAGGCTGGGCCACGACCCCGACACAACGTATAGGTTTCTATCCATACGGGCGACTCGAAGTTAATACATAATATTGGAAACGTCTCGTAGGACTTAGCTGTGCCGGCATACCAAAGGAAGTGTGCTTAATCATGTGGCAAAAAGGCGGTCCGACATGTGGGTAAGTTGGTACACCCTGCAGGGATAAAACTATTCGAGTAGCCTCGTCCTAGGTTATGGACACGCTTGGGGAGGTCTTCCAAGAGTTAGACTACAACTTTGTTTTCAAAATTAAAACTTGACATGGTTGGTATGAATGGGTAATTCATACTATTGTTGTGGTGACTATTGGGTTAGTCACTTCCAGGTTGTTGTTGTCATCCCTCTACTGTTATTATTATTGTTCTTTCGGTTATTTGAACATTAAAAATAGATTTGTCAAATTGCTTTCAATCTATTACACTATTGCAAAAAGGGAAACTTGCTTTATGCCGAAAATAAAACATACAGCCTCCACTTCAACGAGCTTGCATGTAGTATATGTACAGGTTTGTTACTCCATCTGTAAGTCTTGCGAGTACATTCAAAGTACTCACCGGCTTTTGCCGGCTGCTTTTGTTTGCAGGGGAAGAAGGTGAGCCCCAAGGGCCTCACTTTTGTGAGATGTGCTTCGGGTTTGGCGGCTAGCTTGGCGGTCCGGTCGGTTGCCTTGTGGGTTGAAGGCACACTGGTCTGCTCTTTTATTTATGGCCATCTTATGGCACTTTTGCTTCCGCCGTTTATTTCTTTGGTCTATGTATGGACTTGGCCGGTCGGCCGTTCTTTTGTAATATATATCTTCTATTTATGTTATCTTCTGGATTATTGTTTTTTGCTTCGGTTCTATGTGAATGAATGGAATTGATGCAAGAACTTTGTAAAGAGGTGTGTATACTGCATTTCTGGGAAGTATACATGTCTCGAGTCTCGAATTATCTGATTTGTGATGCTAGGGCCGAATGGACGGTTAAGCATTACAAGCCCGATAAACCGGGGTCTCACAGGGTTTTGGTATCAGAGCCATACTGACCGTAGTAACCCAAGCTTGGTCGTCTTTAGGATATTTTGGAAAACCTTATTTTCAAAGTATCAAATGATTTTGAAAGCTTAAGTAAGTTCTCAGATTTTATTCCTTACCTATCTTAGCTTTCTTCATCTCATCTCACCCTGATTTGAGTTTTAAAAGTTGTTTTCCTCTCATCTCCATTTCGAAGATAGTGTTATCGATTAAATGGGTTTTGGGAACCACTGAGTTTGGCAAATTGAAGTGCTTAGGATTTTGAAGTTTCTGGACTGAAGATTTCGGCTAGAGGCTTGGATGCGGAATCGACAAAGACGCCTCAATTTCCAGACAGCGAGCTCAATGGTTTCCGATGGGACCACTGAGCTTGGCAAGTTGAAGTATGCCAGATTTTAAAGTTTCTAGGATGGAAGACTTCGTCTGGAAGCTTGGATGCAAAATCACTACAACAACTTCAATTTCCGGACGGCAAGCTCGATGGTTTCTAATAGGGAGGAAAATGGGAGGGGGATTCAACTAAAATTTGTGGGGTTAAAAAGGGGTAAGATGTGATACAAGTTAGCTAAGTATCTAACACTACTTTCGTTGACTGAACCTTGCTCTTTAGTGGTAATAGATCTTACCTTAATCTTCTGATTTTTATCTTCTCAAGCAATTACTCGTTCATTCAATACGGGTTAGTTGCATTGGGGAGTTCAGCTTTGGTTTGGTAATTCCTTGCTGTTTTTGGAGTCTTTTTGTAAGCATGTTTAAGTTTATACACTTACTGTTTTTGGCTTTCGGTTAGGGTGATATTCCATTCCCCTAGTCGTTAGCTTTTCGCTTTCTTTGGCTTTGTTTTTGAGTCTAGTTTTAACCAAAATTTCTTGTAACAGATGGCGGGCCTTTTCGCGGCGGCCAAGGCGATCCACCGGTCCGGACGAGGATCTTCCTCCTCCTCCGACCATGGCCGAGGTCTTTCTTGAGATCGAGCGCAACCGTGCGAGAGGGCGGGGGTTCTTACGGGCGTCATCGCGCGCAACACTTCCGCCTCTTACGGTGCTTCGTGATCGGGCAGGAGTGGACACCACCGCGTGGGGACTCGCGGAGTTTCTTCGCACCCAACCTCCCGTTTTCCAGTGTCGAGGACCGCTTGCTTGACGCAGTTTAATTCGTGCGGTTGAGCGAAACTCGATAGCGCAGCGCTGCGGGAGCACGAGAAGGCGCTGTCGCATCACACCAGTGGAGGGTGCGGCCTTGTCTTGGTGGGAGAGCTTTCGCCATGCGACCGACGGTCACACCGTCACAGGAGGAGTTCCGCATCGCCTTCCGTCGAGTCACATTCCTTCGAAATGATGAGGTCAAGAAGAAGGAGTTCTTGTCGCTCGGACAAGGGCGTTTCTCGATTCTGAGTACCTGCGAGTTCAACCATTTGGCTCGTTATGCTCCGGAAGAGGTGGCCACTCATGAGGCCAAGCAAGAGAAGTTCAAGGATGGTTTGTCTGAGGAGCTGCAGGACAAGCTATCTGTCGTTGATTTCCCGGACTTCCAGGCCTTGGTGGACAAGGCCATCGTTGCCGAGCACGCGGGGAGAGCACTTGTGGATTCCATAGCGTAAGTGGGAGGCCCACAAGTCGGCGCAGCCGGTTCTTTCCGTTCCGTGTTGGGCGCCTCTCGGGGTCCCGTCCTCGACCTTGAAGACCCAGAGATTGTCAGCACCTGCCTCTCGTCCTTCGCAGGCCGTGCCCCAATCACGTGCACCTACGAGTCAGCCAGGAGGCCTCCGCAACGCAGCTGCGGATGTCACCTGCTTCTTCTGCAACAACAAGGGGCATTATGCAAATAATTGCCCTAAGAAGACAGAGGCGACCCCTCGTCCTAATGGAGGGCGCGGCAAGGAGGTGGTTCTTCTCGAACACGAAGATAGTCCACGCTACCCAAGGCTTGGGTAGTGGTCGCGTCAACCTCATCTCGTGCAGAGGAAGCACAGAGGCACCGGCGTTGTGTTGGGTACGCTTCGTTAACTCTCATTCGCTCTTTGTATTGTTTGATTCAGGAGCATCTCATTCTTTTGTTTCTGAGTCTTTTGCTGCTATTGGTGAACTCCTTATTGCTCCATTGTTGGTCCCGTTGCTCATTCGCTCTCCCGGTTCGGAGTTGAGGGCTGAATTAGAGTGTAGGGATGTTCCAATTGAGATCGAGTGAGTGAGATTCTTAGCGAATCTCATCCTTCTACATTCAGCAAGTTTAGATGTAATTCTTGGTATGGATTGGTTGTCTCAGCATCAGGGACAAATCGATTGCGCCAAGAAGTGTGTCTCTCTATCTGGTCCTTCGCGCGAGCAGGTTCGCTTTTCGCCGAAGCTGCTAGGCCCGCATCTCTTCGCGCTTGAAGCGAAGCCCGCTCTAGATATTGGTGAAGTCCCAACCGTCCGTGATTTCATGGATGTCTTTCCTGAAGCTCTTCTAGGGATGCCACCAGTTCGAGACCTCGAGTTTGTCATTGAGTTGGTTCCCGGTACTGCCCCAATTTCAAAGAGGCATTATCGGATGCCACCGAACGAGTTGGTGGAGTTGAAGAAGCAACTTAATGAGCTGCAAGAAAAAGGTTTCATCCACCCTAGCTCATCTCCGTGGGGTTGTCCTGCAATCTTCGTAAAGAAGAAGGACAATACTTTGCGCATGTGCGTGGATTACCGTCCGCTTAATGAAGTAACGGTAAAGAACAAGTATCCATTGCCCCGCATTGATGATCTCTTTGATCAATTAACTGGAGCTAGAGTATTCTCCAAGATTGATTTGAGGATGGGGTATCATCAAGTTCGGATACGATCTGAAGATATCCCAAAGACGGCTTTCTCTACTCGCTACGGCTTGTATGAGTACACTGTCATGTCATTTGGCTTAACCAATGCTCCCGCCTTGTTCATGAACCTCATGAATTCGGTATTCATGGAGTATTTGGATAGGTTTGTCGTGGTCTTCATCGATGATATTCTCATCTATTCCAAGGATGAGGAGGAACATGATGAGCATCTGAGGCTTGTATTAGGCAAGCCGTGAGCACCATTGTATGCAAAGTTCGACAAGTCGCGCGTCAGTTGAAGGAAGTGGCCTTCTTGGGTCATGTTCTTTCAGCAGGAGGCATAGCCGTTGATCCTAGCAAGGTCAGCGATGTTCTTTCATGGATTCAGCCAACCTCGGTAACGAAGTGCGGAGTTTTCTTGGTTTAGCGGGATATTATCGTCGTTTTATCGAGAACTTCTCCAAGATCGCGAAGCCGATGACGGAGTTGCTTAAGAAGGACAAGAAGTTCTTGTGGTCCGATGCTTGTGAGGAAAGCTTCCAAGTACTCAAGGAGCGTTTGACCACCGCTCCCGTCCTCGTTCTTCCCGATATCTATCGAAGCTTCGACATCTTTTGCGATGCTTCCCGTCGAGGGCTCGGTTGTGTCCTTATGCAAGAAGGCAAGGTAGTGGCCTATGCATCAAGGCAATTGAGACCTCATGAACTCAACTATCCTACCCATGACTTGGAATTGGCTGCTGTGATTCATGCGCTTAAGATTTGGCGACATTACCTACTCGGTAATCGTTGTGAAGTGTATTCTGATCACAAAAGCCTAAAGTATTTGTTCACCCAACCAGATCTGAACCTCAGGCAAAAGAGATGGCTGGAGTTGATTAAGGACTATGACATGGGTATTCACTACCATCTGGGCAAGGCTAATGTCGTTGCCGATGCGCTCAGTCGCAAAGAGCATTGCAATGCCTTGTTGCTCCAGGAAGTTCAACCCACCCTTCTGGAGGAATTTCAGCGTCTCAACTTAGGTTTGGTTGAGCATGGTTCCCTCGCTGCCTTGGTTGTGCAACCAACCTTGGCGGATCGGATTAAGATCGCTCAGCAATCGGATGCTGGAGTGAACCGCATCAAGGAAAATATCAAGAACGGAACAGCCAAGTGCTTCTCGGAGGATGAGCATGGTGTTGTAAGGTTCGGGCAACGCCTTGCGGTTCCAAAGGACATTGAATTGCGGGATTTGATTCTCCGCGAAGCCCATGATTCGCCTTTGTCTATTCATCCCGGTGCCACAAAGATGTATCAAGATCTCCGTCAGAGATTTTGGTGGACTCGAATGAAGAGGGAAATTGCGAAGTTCGTTGCCGAGTGCGACGTGTGTCGTCGTGTCAAGGCCGAGCATCAGCGTCCAGCAGGACTGCTTCAGCCTTTGCTTATTCCCGAATGGAAGTGGGACTCGATCGGAATGGATTTTATCACCGGTCTACCCAGGTCGCCTAAGGGAAATGATGTCATTTGGGTCGTCATCGATCGCTTGACTAAAGTGGCTCATTTTATTCCTGTTAAGGCGCAGCTTCGCGTGGGACTCCTAGCTGAGCTCTATGTCTCCAGAATTGTAAGTTTGCATGGGATACCGAAGACGATCGTTTCTGATCGTGGTTCTCTGTTCACTTCTCGATTCTAGCATAGTCTGCAAGAGGCTATGGGCACCCGTCTTACATTTAGCACAGCATATCACCCCCAAACTGATGGTCAGACCGAAAGGGTCAACCAAGTGTTGGAGGACATGCTCCGTGCTTGTGTTCTCTCATATGGAAAGAATTGGGAGAAATGCTTGCCATTTGCCGAGTTTTCCTACAACAACAGTTTTCAGGCCAGTCTCGGCATGTCACCTTTTGAGGCCTTATACGGGAGAAAGTGCAGAACCCCGTTAAATTAGTCTGAGACCGGCGAAAGACCTTTCTTTGCCCCGGACTCGATCAATGAGGCCGAAAGCCAAGTCCGGTTCATTCGTGATCGCTTACGCACAGCTCAATCCAGGCAAAAGAGCTATGCGGATCGCCGTCGTCGAGAGTTGAGCTTTGAGCCTAATGACTTTGTTTATCTCAAAGTCTCTCCTTTGAAGGGCCATCAACGTTTCGGCGTCAAGGGCAAGTTAGCTCCTCGATATGTCGGTCCTTACCGCGTTATCGAGAAGAAAGGGGTTGTTGCCTATAAGTTGGAATTGCCAGCTACACTTGAGGGAGTACATGATGTGTTCCATGTGTCCCAATTAAAGAAGTGCCTCCGTGTTCCAACTGAGGAAGCCCCATTGGAAACTCTCGATGTCCAAGAAGATTTGACCTATCGCGAGCACCCTGTTCGCATACTAGATGAGGCTGAACGAAGAACAAGGAATAAAACCATTAGATTCCTTAAAGTTCAGTGGTCGAACCATTCTGAGGATGAGGCTACTTGGGAAAGGGAAGATCGTCTCCGCGCAGACTATCCAGCTCTCTTTACCGAGTGAGCCAAATCTCGGGGCGAGATTTTTGTAAGGGGGGGAGGTTTTGTAACGTCCCAAAAATGGATTTGTGTTTCAAGTGTAAGAAAATCAGGAGAAATTAAAACTTTTCTTGCATCTTGAAGCCATTGATCATCTCTGTAATTCTTTCAAAAAGAATTATGGAAAATCAAATTCAAATCCTCAATTGACTCCAAACGAAAACCTCCGTGTCATCGATCTTGTGCCAAACCCTGGGAAGTCTTTTCCCTGAGTTCTAAGGAGGCTTGGCAGCACCTCTGAATTATCTCATGATTTTTAGAAATTATTTGATAATTTCTGGAGGCGAGTCAAAGCTTGGTCAAACTATAGCTTTCACCTTCTGGAATTTCTGAAGGAAAATTCAGTACATTAAAAATCTCTGGAAATTTCATAGGAGATTCCTCCGGTTGTCAGCAAACTCCAGTTAAAATTTCGTAATTTTTGGAGCTTGCTTGCTACCTTAAATAATTCTCCAAAAATCAGTTATTCAAGTTCAAACCCTAACTGGCTTTCACTGTTCCTTGGGTTTAAGTCGGACTCGGGCTCGATCCACGGGGCGCGTCGATCCACTAAGCGTACCAACTCGGTCGTTCGGGCGCTAGGGTCGTGAGCCGTTGGATCGACATCGAACGGTCTTCGACCAGCCGAACGCTGGAATCGTTGTAAACCACCCGATCTAACTAAGCCGTTGGATCGATATCGAACGGCCTTCGACCAGTCGAACGCTGGGATCGTTTCAATCCGCTCGATCCAAATTTCAGTAGTTCGATTTCAATCCGACGACCAACGAGTCGTCTCCTTCCTCTGTCCGCGCGCGTGAGCTCGCCATGGCGTGCGCGGAGAAAGCGATGGCGTGCGATCCACTCTATGTCCACCTTTAAGCGGCTAGCTCGGCGCATTAAATGCTGTCGCTCATCCTCGAGAGGGCCATGAATCAACTGCTCCCATCGCTCTCAAGTGCTCTCATGGCAGTGTTGACCCGACTGAAAAAAACGCCGTTGCTCTCTGCCATTGCTCTATTTAAACTCCTTTGCTTCACCCTTGGCTTCCTTTAGCACTTTCGCAACTCCAGCTAGCACTCACCAGCTTGCTTGAGCTGCAGTTCCTCGCGATCTCTTCGACCGCCATTGTTGAGTGAGGAGCTTCGGTGGAGGCGGTGCAGCGGGGGTTTTCTTCCTCAAGTCCTTGCCCCCTCTGCTCCCCCTTTACTCTTTGGAGCTTAACTCTCACTCGGTTTGGTTCTCTCTATGCCCAGGTCGCTGTGGCCTAGCGAGAACCTTACCGCCGCCGTTCGGATACTCGTCACCGGAGCCACTCCGTGGGTCTCTGGTCGTTCTCCAGCTCAGGTACTTTCACCTTACCCTGAAGGAGCTTCGGTGTGTTTTCGTTGTTCTTTTGGGTATCGTCCGTTCGGGGGTTCTCCCGAGCCGTACCTACTCGGCCGCACTCCGTGGTCGTACCGCCGTCGCAGACATACTCCGACCAGTATTGGCCGCCGGTCGAACCGTTAAACTTTTAGGCACTCATCTCTGCCCTTGGCTGGCGCCGCTGTGGTCGGACAAGCCACCGAGCCGCTGGCAAAGCGTGCGGGAGGAGCTGCCTCATGGTCGGAATTCCGACCAGTCACTGTAGCTTGGTCGTTTCGACCAGATGCAGTGTGGTGATGGGTAAATAGGACGTCCCGTAGTTCCCAGTAGGGCCCCTTATGCTTAGCAGGGAGAGGCCTACCGAGTGATTGTAAGTTTCCCTACAATCACCCCCTTAGTCGTAAGTCTCACTACGACTATGGTGTGGTCATAAGTCCTTCTACGACCTTTACCCAGCCAAAAGTTATGTCGTGGCCTGTACCTCGTCGTAAGTCTCACTACGACTGTGTCCGGGTCATAAGTACTTATACGACGGGTACCAAGTCGTGAGTCCTGCATCACGACTAGTACCCGACAGTAAGTGCTTCTACGACTAGTACCTAGTCGTAAGTCTGTCTACGACTAGTAACCAGTCGTACGTCCTTCTACGACCACTACCTGGTCGTAAGACCTTCTTTTGGTCGTACCTTTAGCATTAAAAATCCAAATCAATTGATTCTTGTTGCTAAATCCTTTTTAAATCAGTGCCTTGCTTCGGTAAGATTTTCAGAATTTTTGGAAAAAGTTTGATGTTGAGTCCTTGCATTTTATTCGTTCTTATCGATTGCTTTTCGCTTTCTCGTTAGGATCCGAAGAGCACATTGACAATACTGTTGATCCTCAGCAGTATCTTGACCCGCAGCAAACAGGCAAGCAGTTTGATCATGTTAATCCCATTATTTTTCAAGTCTACTATATTGATTTCAACTCATATGTATGCATTGCTATTTTGTTGTCAAATTATGGTTAGCGTCCTATAGTTGCATAATCTGTAGGACTCGTCTATCCTCTACTACCATGAGCTTAGGTGATTTGCTGTGGTCGGAGTCCGATGGAGGGACCTGGATCACTTAGTAGTTTCCGATTGGAAAATGCTTAGCCATGCTTAGTTCGGTAGCTTTGGGCGACCACCGGCTTAGTCGATGGTCTTGATCACACAAAAACTATTATTCTTCCATTATGTCTAGCACTTTGTGCTTTGTTAATTTTGCAAATCAAAAATTGAAAACTGAAAACGGATTTGGACTTGGGCATAATGGTATGTTGGTGTGGTGTTTTTGGGTGTGATCGGAATGGTGCCCAAGTCATCAAGGACCGAACATCTTGTTACACTAAACCAAGCACTATTGCGTACTAACCACATGAGGGTTATATGGGACCCCTCTTGACTTAGTACTTTGGCGTGTGTTATCTCCGAGTCGCAGGAGGAAAGGTTTTGTGTGCGTATCGTGGGAAACATGGTATGTGTTCTGGTGTGTATGTTGGGTGTGCGGTGGTGGGGATTGCCGCGAAGGTTCTCCACCTCGAGGGGCGTCGCAGTTGTCCAAGGCTTTACCCGTGACGGGTAGTTGTCCGAGGCTGGGCCACGACCCCGACACAACGTATGGGTTTCTATCCATACGGGCGACTCGAAGTTAATACATAATATTGGAAACGTCTCGTAGGACTTAGTGTCTTTAGGCATACCAAAGGAAGTGTGCTTAATCATGTGGCAAAAAGGCGGTCCGACATGTGGGTAAGTTGGTACACCCTGCAGGGATAAAACTATTCGAATAGCCTCGTCCTAGGTTATGGACACGCTTGGGGAGGTCTTCCAAGAGTTAGACTACAACTTTGTTTTCAAAATTAAAACTTGACATGGTTGGTATGAATGGGTAATTCATACTATTGTTGTGGTGACTATTGGGTTAGTCACTTCCAGGTTGTTGTTGTCATCCCTCTACTGTTATTATTATTGTTCTTTCGGTTATTTGAACATTAAAAACAGATTTGTCAAATTGCTTTCAATCTATTACACTATTGCAAAAAGGGAAACTTGCTTTATGCCGAAAATAAAACATACAGCCTCCACTTCAACGAGCTTGCATGTAGTATATGTACAGGTTTGTTACTCCATCTGTAAGTCTTGCGAGTACATTCAAAGTACTCACCGGCTTTTGCCGGCTGCTTTTGTTTGCAGGGGAAGAAGGTGAGCCCCAAGGGCCTCACTTTTGTGAGATGTGCTTCGGTTTTGGCGGCTAGCTTGGCGGTCCGGTCGGTTGCCTTGTGGGTTGAAGGCACACTGGTCGGCTCTTTTGTTTATGGCCATGTTATGGCACTTTTGCTTCCGTTGTTTATTTCTTTGGTCTATGTATGGACTTGGCCGGTCGGCCGTTCTTTTGTAATATCTATCTTCTATTTATGTTATCTTCTGGATTGTTGTTTTTGCTTCGGTTCTATGTGAATGAATGGAATTGATGTAAGAACTTTGTAAAGAGATGTGTATACTGCATTTCTGGGAAGTATACATGTCTCGAGTCTCGGATTATCTGATTTGTGATGCTAGGGCCGAATGGACGGTTAAGCATTACAAGCCCGATAAACCGGGGTCTCACAGGGTGCCTTCAATAAGGTAGTGGATTAATCCTAATTACACCGAGCGTAATACTTGCTATGCTATTGAATCAGAGTTGAAACATAAAGCTAGTGTTGATTTGCCATGCCTCAATCCGATGCCTTTGTTTCTCTGTGCTCCGTCTTTAAATAACCAACGAAGAGGTGACAGTTACCCCTGGAGAAGATGCCTGTTAGAAGTGACACGTCTGATCGAAGGGACGGTTGCTGTTAGTGAAACAGTAACTGTCTTAGGACCATGAACCGCGCGTGGTATGGAGTAAATATGACATGTGTTCCATTTGTTACACGGTAAGAATATACTTAGAGTTAGATCCAGATACCAGTTCAAGGTATTTGGAGTTAGATCCAGATATCAGTTCAAGACTTATACGAACAGTCATCTGGTCGAGGACCGGGTGCATGACCTCGTCCGACCAGGGTACGTATAAGTAACATCTGGAATCCTTACGACCACGAGGGTCGTTAGCCTTAGAGGTTACGACTATGAAGACCTATGGTCTTTTAATTATATATTAAAATAATACATAGAGATTTTAATCATCGTCAATATGCTATAAAGAACGATAAACCTCTTTGAGTTTTTGAATAAACTTTGAAGAAAAGGCATAAGAGTGGTCGTAAGTGCTTACCTGGACCTCCTTGTCCGCATATTCGGAGTAAACAACATCGGAACTTGTCTTTGATTGACGGGCCGAGATTCTCCTCCAGGCCTCCTCAACCTTCTGGTTGTCAAAGATCCGAAGACGGCCGGGGAGGTCGTGAGGGAAAGGAGATCTCCTCAGTAGAGAAGTACCCCTCTCCTATTGAGAAATCCCAATAGTAGGTGTGACCTGTTGGGATGTCCCTTTATATCCTATCTCCTCAGGCGGGGTCGAAACCGCCAGAGAGTCTTGTACGGAGGGAACTAGAGTTGGAGCCTCTGCCCGCTCGGGGACTGGCTGCTCGATCATATTTACCTCAGGAGTTTCCTCCTAAGGGGTGCTCTGATCGGAAGCGATCAGAACACTAAAAGATCTACAAAGCAGGATAAATAAAAGTTAGAATTTCAGAATACAAGAAAAACTAAAAGTATAGATTTATAAATATTCTTTATTTTTCATACCTCATCTTCTTGATATTTATTTTGAAACGCCCTATAGCAAGATCGAGACCGTTTCCTTCCCTCTTACTCTTTTCATACCATGAGTCGGAAGAAATCTCCCCAGTGGTCGGAGACTGTGGTTTCGTCAACGAACGAGACGGTTAATTACGACCGGTCAATCATGAGTCACGATCACTCCCGAATCCGTGACCACATTAACTTGGGTCGGCGTATTTTTGTCCTCCTGCCTAATTGATTATACATCAAATTAACTTGGGTACGACGAGAAGCGGACGTCCGGGATCCGGATGCTCCCCAAGCTGGCCACGTGCTTGGATCCCGAGGCGACAGGCGATACTACCGAGGGGCGTGGCTGCAGTGGTAGCCCCGGTAATTACAACCACCCACCGCCGGTGCTCCAACTCCGTAGGTGTACACCCACCCAAGTTCCAAGAGTTCGTCCTTACAAAACAAAAACGAAAAAAATAAGGGGAAAAAAATTAAAAAAGCGGCGTCTGGAGCATATATACGGCGTGAGGAGCCCCCTCGGCCAGCCCACATCTCTGCGATCCGCTCCTGTAGGCTTCCCCCTTCTACTGGTACTGTTCCTTCCTTCTTTTTTACTATCTCCCAATCTGTTATTCTCTTTGGCTTGGGAGGCAGTACGAGATTGCAAGTGCAACTGCAACTGCAATCTCATCTCCTGTTTATTTCGAGATCGATTGTTTACATGGTGTGCGTTCCTTTGGGTTGCAAAGCTTCGGTTTTAGCGGCGTGGCGGCGAGAGAGATGGCGGCGGAGAGGAAGGACGTGGGCATCCTCGCCATGGAAATCTACTTCCCGCCCAACTGCGTGCTCCAGGTTACAACAATCTCGCACAAGATTATTTCCTATGCATCCTCTCTCTGAGAGTCTGAGACGCGATTTTATTACGTTACCATGTTTTCTTTCTCTAACTAAAATTATATGTTTCGAGTTCTAATCGAGCAGAGGGATTTTCGCCTTGCTCGTTTCAGTTGTTTGCTCGAAACAGCACAGAGAGAAGTCAAGAACACACTCTTTCTGTGTTGTTGGTCCGTGCGATTTTAGTCCGTTGTTTCCGGTAAGAGTTCGTTCGGGTGCCGTTCTTCTTCACTTCTTCTCCCGCGGAGTGCGGCGGATGCGGATGCGGGGCGGGAGCACGGCAGCCCAGTTTGGGTCCCTTCACTCGGCCGCTTGGCGTGCGTCGTGTTGTGGCTCGTGGGTCTTGTTGTGCAAAGGAGAGCAGAGCACGCGGGGTTGCCTGTTCAGAGTTGCCGAGCAAACAATGTCCGGTTCTTTTAGATTGAGACGTGAGGCTGGTGTTTTTTTTGTTGATGTAGTTCGTGTCACTATTGCATAGCCACGACCTAGTTATATCAAAAGATCGCCTTCGGCTTCGGTCGTATTGGTACACACCAATGTCAGCCATGTACCGACAGCGTAGCAGAGAGCTTATCTCCGTCACTTGCTGTACTAGATTGAATGTATCAATTACTCCTGTATTAATTCCTAATTAATGCTACTAGCTGTAGATGGAAAAGAAAACCGGGGGTGCGGGGGGCGGGGCGGCAAGCAGAGTGGTATTTTAAGCAGTAATCTAGCTACTCCTTATAGCTTTTGTACATTCCAGTTGGTGGTAGAACGCTAGAACTTGGAAGGAAAAAATAGTTCTTCCAGAAAGTGCAAGGTAGCGAGGAGACGTAATTGCTTACATAAGCAATGCTGGCACACCTGTTGAAAAGAAAAATGCTGTGCCGGGGGATGAAAAGCCGAGAAGATGCCAACTGAAAGAGCTTGGTAGTATTAGGAACCTTGTCTTCTGTTTAAGGCTGTGTTGACAGTTAATCAACAGATGCTGATGGCTGCCAAAGTCTCTTTCAAAGGCCTGTACGCCCAGCCAGTCTTTTGTGCACATGTGTACATCGAATTCACAAGCAAATGCTGTCCACGTGGATCTACCAAGCCAAAAGTCTTTGTTTATTTGCGGTTTTAAAAAAAATTACAAGCTTTTTCTTCAGTCGTATCCAGTAATCTCCTTAGGTATATGCGACTAATTTCTTTAAGAAAAAGAGCTGAAGCATTTCTCAGGCTGTGAAAAAATGACTCGGATTCATTTGTTGGTGCCTGGGACATGTCTGAATCTTTTGTTACACACAAGGCATTCCTCCAATAATTTTCTAAGAATTATGCTGTTTTGGAAATAAGGGGTCAGTATTTTGAGGCTTTAGCTATCGTCCCTAGCTATACCTTTTGGAAAATGACGTTATTGAACAGAAGGGAAAAAAATCATGGATTTAAATCAAATGAGGACTTGGAGATTACTCTACACCAGCCTATTACTAACCACCGGTGTCTCAGTACATGTGCAGTTTTCATTTGGAAGAGCATGGAATCCCTTTCACTTTTTATCAATCTCACTCACAGATTGTATTTGCTCTATTAGATTGAAAATTTACATGATGTTGGTTGCAGGAAGAACTGGAAACTCATGATGGCGTGAGCAAAGGGAAATACACCATTGGGCTTGGGCAGGATAGCATGGCCTTTTGCACTGAAGTGGAGGATGTCATTTCAATGAGGTATGTTTAGTTTTCTTAAGTACTAAGTGCTCTTATTCTCGCCTCTTGGATCTTTTTTCTGCTTGAAAAAGCTTATTCTGTACAGTATTTGATAAACCCATCCTTATTTCTCAAGTAAAGCTGTTGTAAGTTTAGATAATTGCAAGTAGAATAGGTCGTATTTTAAATGTCTGTACAGTATTCTTTTTCATTATTTATCATCTTTTTTACCATCTAACTGATTAAGAGTTTGGCTCAGCTTGACAGTGGTGAAGTCCCTCCTGGAAAATTATAATATTGATCCAAAGTGCATTGGACGTTTGGAAGTTGGTAGTGAAACGGTAATAGACAAGAGCAAGTCTATAAAGACATGGCTGATGCAAATATTCGAGGTTAGTTCCTTTCAGTAAAAACATGCCTATTTTGAGATCCGGCCTGTGGTTGGATAGTGTGGAGGCTGTTTAACCTCCCCTCCCACCTGGGTTCGTTCCTTTCAGTAAGAACATGCCTATTTTGAGTCTGCCCTTGTTTGAAATAGTAATAATATGCCTATTTTCTTTTCTTTGTTGCTCATAGCTTTCAAGCGTGCACTAACTCCCCTTGTGGATAAAAAATAGGAAATAAAAGTTTTTTTTTTAAAAAAAAATCATGAGCACTATCTTAAGATTTCTGAAGTGCTACTTCAATACGACCAGTCCATTTGTTCTTGACACAGTCTCTAACAATTTTCTTCACATGCAGGAATGTGGTAATACTGATATCGAGGGAGTTGACTCCTCAAATGCATGCTATGGTGGAACAGCTGCTTTGTTTAATTGTGTTAATTGGGTTGAGAGCAACTCATGGGATGGGCGTTATGGACTTGTTGTTTGCACGGACAGTGCGGTATGTGACATATTGTTACTTTTCCGGGGCCAATTTCTTACTGTGAAACTACTCAAACTAGTTTACAACCCCATACATTTTCTGGAATCGAGATGACTCCTCAAATGCTTGCTGTGGTATTTATTTTTCTTAAAAGATCATGTCCTGGCCTTCATCAAATTTTTCAATTTATAGCTTCTCTAAGTGACATCCATAACTGCTTTCCCCAGTGTTAAAGCCGAGCAGAATTGGTATTGCTTTTGTAATTTTTGCCTTTTCATGCTGATATTATACATTTATACTGATCTAAATGTAAAATCCGATGTTGAGGCTGATAAAACTGTTACTACTTGACTATGATAAACTTGCTGTTTCACATGCTTACATCTTAGATCCATGTTGGTACCATTCCAGGTTTATGCTGAAGGGCGGCTCGTCCTACCGGTGGTGCAGCTGCTATTGCAATGTTGATTGGACCAAATGCTCCAATTTCTTTTGAAAGCAAATATAGGGGATCACATATGGCCCATGTCTATGACTTCTACAAGCCTGATCTTGCGAGCGAATATCCGGTCAGTCTCTAGTCTACATGATTCTTGTACCCAAACTCTGTTCAGACACAATGAACTTGAATACAGTGGAAAGGAATTTATGTCATCTGCAATATGTGTAGGTGGTCGATGGGAAGCTATCGCAGACATGCTATCTCATGGCATTGGATTCTTGCTACAACACCTTTTGCAAAAAGTAAGTTGTACCCCTATAGCTTTAACACATTAATCAAGTTGAGCCAGCTGATTGAATCAGACTCCACTAATTTCATCTTTCAGGTACGAAAAGCTTGAGGGAAAGCAATTTTCAATTTCTGATGCAGATTATTTCGTATTTCATTCTCCATACAACAAGGTATCATAGAACTCCGTATTATGTGCCTTTGGCATCTCAATGGCATAGTGCATAGGACAAATGACATTACATCTAGATTTAGACTAGCTGTACATGTAGATCTTTGTTGTCATACTATGACATGATTTGCACATTTTTTCCTTTTGGTTTCACACTGCAATTTTTGTTGGGCACCACATACATTGCTCTTCAGATAAATTTGATGGATAATCATCAGTTTTGTATTATCTACAATGTTTTATGTGTGTGTGTGTGTGTGTTTTGTTTTGTGCAGCTTGTACAGAAAAGCTTTGCTCGTTTATACTACAATGATTTCTTGAGAAACTGCAGGTTGGTCAGCTACTGTATTACTTTGCGCTGTTTGTTGTTCACATGTGAAAATTGAACTGGCACCAACTAACTAAAATGAATTCTTGTGTGTCAACTAGCACGGTTGACAAGGACTCAAGAGAAAAACTGGAGCCCTATTCGGGCTTGTCATCTGAAGAAAGCTATCAGAGTCGAGATCTTGAGAAGGTATCAATAAAACTTAGATTAAACAGAAAATGGTTCCTCCATGTTATAACTCATGCTGATTGGTTGATTTGTGCTACTTTAAATATGCAGGCTTCTCAGCAAGTTGCGAAGCACCTCTATGATACGAAGGTTCAACCAACTACATTGATCCCAAAAGAAGTTGGGAATATGTATACAGCATCTCTCTATGCTGCTTTTGCATCAGTTCTCCATAATAAACATGATACTCTGGTAAAATACACTATACGTGTTTCCTTCTGTTTTTGTGAGATTTGAGTGATCAACGTTGACCTAACTTCGCCTTTTCTTTTTCTTTTTGAAATGTCCAGGCAGGCCAGAGGATTGTCATGTTTTCATACGGCAGTGGCTTGACATCAACAATGTTCTCATTCAAAATTAATGAAGGCCAGCATCCATTCAGCCTATCAAACACTGCTAACATACTGGACATTTCCAAGAAATTGGAGTCCAGGCATATGGTAAGTACAGTGATCCATTCATGTTCTTTCATAAAGTTCTCCATTCAGCATCAGAGTCCATTGTGCCCAGACACAATGTTAATTGGCAAATTGTGGTTGAATTGCTTGGGCTGTAATACTAGCTCTCTCGCTGCATGCAAACTTCAAGCTTGACATGATCTCACTGATTTCTTCCATGCAGGTTCCACCGAAGAAATTCGTCGAGGCGCTGAAGCTGATGGAGCACCGCTACGGGGCGAAAGATTTCGTCACCAGCCAGGACACAAGCTTGCTCGCTCCAGGCACGTACTATCTCACTCACGTTGACTCTATGTACCGAAGGTACTACGCCATGAAAGGCGACGGTGTCGCCACTGCAGTGTCAAATGGCCACTGATTTGTGCTCAGCTTGAAGCTACTGCAACAACTGTGGAAATGCTCTTTAGATTATCTGGTAGGAAGGGGCTGGGGCCTAATTAATATCTGCCAGTTCTAAGTTTCTAAAGTTAGTTAGAGCTGCGCGATTGTTGTAATGCTTGCCTGCTTGTAAAATCTCTGGTGCCTATCCGGTTCTTGAGTGGAACACGCAGTGCTCCCGAAATTAATTAAAAACAGTCACACTTCTGGGTTGTAAGGGTTCTGAATAATCTGCCAAATTACCCGGCAAAATTAAGGTATGTCAACGAATATGATTGATGGCTTGTTTAGATAATATTTATTTATGTGTCAGAATCAGCTAATTCATGGGGCTGAATGGCGCCCGGTTCTGGTTTTTTTCCCCTGCTGCTGCAGGATGTCTTCATCTACAAGATCGTGTTAAATTAAACTTTCTGTCGCATATTGGTCAGAATTTGGTTGGATATCAGCTGAATTACAGTCAGGCCTCACCAATCAGCATTCCTGTGATGTGATCACGTCTATAACATGAACCTTGAATCTTTTGTAATCTGTAGCCAGGATTAATCCTAGTCTACAGAGTAAGTTCAACCACAAACCAGTGGATCAGGCGGGATTAACCGTGGTGGAAAACTAGAAAGCCGTATTTATTTTTCTCTTAATTACTCTTAATCCAGATAGCCAATTACTTGATCAAATGGCCAGAATCTGCCGCAGTCCACAGCGACTCCCTGGTAAAAGAGACGCAGGGCAAAAAGAGCAAGCGGCTTCCTGAACAATAGGGCCGCTCAACACGCATTCTTCAAGTTTTCCCCCTAAATAACACGTTGTTCCCCGTATGTTGGCGCGTTGTAATACAAAAAATATCATCACAGACGTACTGACGGCTGACACACGTCCTCCGTCGTTCCCTTCGTGCCCAGACGTGTTCTCCATCGCTCCCCGCGTCCAGACGGCTGCCGTGCCACCATGTCACCTGTGCCGCTCCCCCTAGCCCAGTTGTAAATAAAACGGTTTTTAGCAAATATTCAGAATTAATTCTAGTATATTTAACAATAATTAACGCATAATTCCAGCAGCATTTAAATGACATAATTAAGATATACACACGTACATCCTGAGTCATTTAAACAAATATTATGCTCAACTCATACATCATGTACGAATAAAATCAGCATACAGCTAGGATTGAAAAGAATATTTATTGCTCTCAGAAGGCTAGTTGCACCAGACTTGGCCATCACAGTACATATGTCAATATCTCTTCACCAATCAAATTTGACAATTGTAAAACAGACCTTGAGCTCAAACTACATCTTTCTTAATATATCAATTTTATTTCAAAGTAGCAGATTAAACTTTCAGTCAACAGATTACCATTTATCCATATGAGTGAATGAAATCACAATACGGCACACAAACTGTTATGTAAACATAGTATCAAAGCAAGTGACTTCAAGATAATTCACACAAATATTTCAGTAATAAGCCTAACTGACAGATTGAGAATAACAATGCAAATATCTCACATAAGATCTACCAGTTCACAAAACATAAATGATTAATCTTGATTTAGCTAGTACTAAAAAACAGAAAGTATAAAAGCTACTAAATATAACTGACCACAGAAAGAAAAAAGGTTTGGCTCAAGTCTGTTTCCAATTATCAATTTAATTTCAGATTTTTGACAATCATCATCGAGCTTCACAAACCGAACCAAAGAATCACTAGTAATATCTCCCAGTACTAACAACAAATCAATTCCAGATTTGTAACACACACACACATATGCAAAGTGATACTCGTGAATAGGAATACAAAAATACTCACAAAGCCGGTGATACTCGAAACCAACAAGATGAAATAAGACAAGGCACGTCAAAAAGACGTTGTCTCAGAAAACCTAGCGTCTCGCTGTGCCGCGCAAAATAGACAAAGTTGACAGAGATACAATGCCGATCTTCGCACTTTGGGACACACCAAAGAATGAAGCTGAGGTACAGGATATGCCACACAAGACCACCGAGATGCACTGGCCAAGTGCACCCGAGAACACCACGATCAACAATCAAACCAAAGGTTACCTTCCTCTCCAAGATCAAGTCCACATTTGGCCAAAATCGAACAACTCAAATACACAAATCCCCGATTCCCAAACTCAGCACCAATAGAGAGATGGCACTTGAATAGAACCGGCGGAATGCACACCAGAATAGGTACGAATCTCACCACCAACGACACCGAGTCACACACGGCAGCGCAGGAGATCAATTACCCAAAACCGAAGAACCAAATCAGGAGGAAGTACACAACTCAAACTGGGAGGAACTCACGATTTTTTTTCCCAAGGACAACCAGAGGAGCAAGAGGCGACTTAAAGAGAGGAACTGGAGCGGAACCATCGCGGCTGCTTCCAACGGCCGGCACCGAAGTACCCAGGCCGCTAGAGCCTCCCACGCCGCCGCCGCCAAGTCCATCTCCCTCACGCCAAGAGAGCCAAGCGAGCTCCAGGATAAGTCTCCAGCCTTATCCTTCCTTCTCTCCCACCGACAGGTGGGCCCTACTATTTTTTCAATTCTTCTTTTTTCTAATTGAGAAATTATGAACATGCCCTAAAAATCCAACAATCCCCACCAATTTATCAATTTGATAAAAGATACTCAAAGTCTTGTTTAATATACAGCTGTTCGACGATGGGTACCTAGCGGGTTTGAACCCAAAGCCTAGCAACAAGAACTACGATTCTGCACAGACAAAGGAGGACTACGCCTTGATCTAATGCTTTGGTGTGAAATTTTTTGCCCAAGTTACATTCTGTACTAGGCGGCTTACCCTTTTCTCTCTCGGGTTGGGATGTTGCGGTCATGTCTTCGTATCTAGCTCATGAGTGCTTAAGAAAGTATACCCTTATCTGCTTTTGATCGCGACCTCACGATCGTACTCAAGTAGGTGAATTCTTCATGGAATCCTGTAGGACGATTCTCGATACTATATAGGTCTCGAATTCATTAAGAGCTATTGCTCAACCTCCCATACAGTAAGAGCACTGTAGCTAATGCGACCCATTAGATGTGCTCTATTATCTCACACAGTTTTTTGTCCTAGAGCCTAGTTCATGAGATCTCCGATCTACTAGGATAGGTTACTACCAATGTGAGCCTTTACACGGGTATGAGCCATATTCCATTTGATGCTGCAAAGATGGCCTTCCGCACCAATCCTGTGGTGAAAGGATCTACCAAATTCCTTTCAAACTAGATGTATTCTACAGAAATAACACCCATCTCTCTGGCATGCCTTACCAACTTAAGTCGCCTTTTAATATGTTTTGAGGACGTCATATTGTCCTTCCTACTCTTCGCCTTAATCAAAACAGTTTGGTTATCGCAGTAGGTTAATATAGCTAGAATTGGTTTTTCCAGCACAGGTAGGTCGAAAACGAGTTCTCAAATCCATTCTGCCTCTACAGCCATTGAGTCAAGAGCTACCAACTCATCCTCCATGGTGGACCGAGTAAGGATAGTCTGTTTAAAATAGTTCCACGAAACAACCCCACCTGCTAGAGTGAATACATAGCCACTCGTAGCCTTCATGTCATCTGAGTCACTAGTCCAGTTAGAATCATTGAATCCTTCTAAGACTGTCGGATGGACGAATAATCTATTCCCAAGTTAGTGGTCCCCTTTAGGTACCTAAGTACCCTCTCTAGTGCTATCCAATTAAGAGTGGAACGAGCCGAACCGAGCCGCCTCGAACCAGGCTTGCCCAAGCTCGGATGAACAGTGGGCTCGGTTCGGCTCGTTTTGGAAACGAGCAAAAAGGGAGGCTTGACTCGGAACCTAGCTCGTGCTGGCTCGCAAGCCAATCAACTGAGCGAGGCAAAGGGCTCGGGGCGAGGGGAGTGCGACGACCAACGGGGACGGGAAGGGGCGGTGCTGGGAGGGCGAGGTGAACCACATACGCGAGGCGGCTCTCCGTGAGAGCTATGGCAGTAGGCCGGCAGAGGCGGCGATAAGCGAGGGCGGCCTCCTCCTCGGGGGTGGGAACTAGGGAGGGAGCTGGGCTTGCGGGAGTGGTGGGAGAGGAAGTGGTCGGAGTTGGGGAGGGGCGTGATGATGGCGGGGGCGGGGCGCTGAAGATGAGGGAGTTGAGCTCACGAAGGACGCGCTTGCGATGGTCCTGCTCGGCCTGAGATTGGGGGATGGTGAACTGCTGGCGGTCCTCCTCTGCTTGCGCTTGTCGCCCCAGCCGAGGAGGGAGGCACCGGTGGCGACTGGCGACGTCGAGATCGAGGAGGCGGCGGAGGAATCGATGATGGCCTAAAGGCGATGCTGCAGTGTGTCCTGGTTGAAGGCCGGGATGAGAGGCAGCAGGGTGGAGGCCCCTGCTGGCTGCTGTCCCCTTGGGAAGGTAGGGAGGTCGGCGGGGGGCGTTGGTCGCCGGAGGCTATGAAGGGGAGGAGGGAGGGGAGAGGAGGAGAGGGGTGGGGTGGAAATGGAGGAGGAGAGGGGAATGGCTGCAACCTACTACTGCGAGGGGAAAGCAAAGGGGAAGGGGTTTGGAACCTGCGAGGGGAAAGGAAAGCAAAGGGGAAGGGGTTTGGAACCTGCGAGGGGAAAGCAACCTGGAGATGGGGATTGGATTTTGGAATCGAGAGTAGCGAGGCGCATGAGCCAAAAATGGCTCACTAGCGGCTCGGGCTTGGCTCATTTTTTCACCGAGCTAGGAAGTGGGCTCGGCTTTGCTCGAAAATTCACGAGCTAGAGCCGAGTCAGCTCGACTCGCAACAAGCTCGAGCTGGCTCGTGAGCCTCGAGCTATTTTTCCAGCCCTATATCTAATGATCATCTCCTGGATTGGACGTATAACGACTCAATCTGCTTACAACATGTGAGATGTCTGGTCTCGTTGCACCAGTTAGATACATTAAGGATCTAATTATTTGAGAATATTTAAGCTGGTCTTTTCCATGTCCAGTGGTTTTATGTAACTTAACATTTGAATCATAAGGTGTGGTCGCTAACTTACAGTCCATGAATCCAAATCTGGTTAGGACTTTGTCCACATAATGGGATTATGAAAGAATAATCTCTTTATCACCCTTTATAAGCTTGATGTTTAAGATAACATCAGCTTCACCTAGATCTTTCATATCAAAATTTAAGGAAAAGAAAGACTTTGTTCTATTGATTGCATCTATATTGGTTCCAAAAAGCAATATGTCATCCACATAAAGACATAGAATGACACCTTCACCCCCACTAAACCAATAGTAGGCACATTTATCGGCTTCATTCACACAAAAGCTAACTAATGTTATATTACTATCAAATTTCTCATGCCATTGCTTGGGAGCTTGTTTCAGGCCATATAGACTTTTCTTCAGATTGCACACAGTCTTCTTTGCCCTTCTTAACAAACCCTTCAGGCTGCTCCATGTATATCTCTTCCTCCAAGTCTCCATGAAGAAAGGTTGTCTTCACATGTATTTGTTCAACCTCCAAGTTGTGACTAGCTATAATGCCAAGAACCACCTGAATGGATGTCATCTTCACCACCGGAGAGAAGATCTCATCAAAGTCAATTCCTTTCCTCTGGCCAAACCCTTTCACAACTAGCCTTGCCTTGTATCTTGGATGTGATGTGTGCTCTTCTTGCTTGATTCTATAGACCCATTTGTTCTTCAATGCCTTCTTGCCCTTTGGCAGCTTCAACAGCTCATATGTATGATTCTTATCCAAGGAATCCATCTTCTCTTGCATAGCCTCCATCCACTCCTTGTGCTCATATTCAATTGCTTCTGCAAAGCACTCAGGTTCTAAACCATTAGACAATAACACCACATAATCATCTAAGGAATACCTGCTAGAAGGTCTACAATCTTTAGTGGATCGTCTGAGTGGAACTTTTGGTATTGGTGGTTGTTGATCATGATCATCAAATTCAACATCAAACTCGTGCTGCTGGGGAGCATTCTCACCACCTGTACCATGCACATCGTCTTGTGCATCATATGCAACATCGCCTTAAGCTTGTTGTGGAGCTGGAGCTGCAGGAACTAGGCCTAAATCAATCATGTCTTATTGTTGGGGAACTTGCACCTTTGCCTTCAAAATATCCTCAATTGGCTGGTCTTCAACAAACACAACGTCATGACTTATGATAATTTTCTTTGCTATAGCATCAAACAGCTTGTAGCCGAACTCATCCAAACCATAGCCAGGGTGTATGCATTGCCGTGTCTTTACATCAGGTTTGGACCTTTCATCTTGAGGAATATACAAATGCCTTGCACCCAAACACTTTCAGGCGATCATAGGAGACATCCTTGTTGTACCACACGTTATTAGGAACATCTCCCTGCAAAGGATAACATGGTGAGAGATTAATAAGATAAACTGCAGTCATCAAAGCCTCACCTCAATAAGACTTCGGCAGCCTTGCATGTGACAACAAGCACTGAACTCTCTCCACCAATGTCATGTTCATCCTCTCAGCAGCGCCATTCAATTGTGGTGTCTTTGTAGGTGAGAATTTGATGCCTAATCCCTTGTTCTTTGCAATATGCATCAAATGGCCCAATGTATTCTCCTCCATTGTTAGTCCGAATGCACTTTATCTTCTTCTCAGTTTCTCTCTCAACTGAGGTTTGGAATTGCTTGAATGTATTCATCACTTGATTTTTGGACTTCAAGCGATAAGCCCAAACTTTCCTGGAAGAATCATCAATGAAAGTGACAAAGTACTTAGCACCACCAATTGATATTGCGGACATCTTACACACATCGGAATGCACCAAATCCCGTAACTCTAGCTTCTTGTGAGGAGGCTGACTTTTGAAAGCAATCCAGTGCTACTTCCCCGCTAGGCAATCTGTACAACTCTTCAATTGTACACTTGAAATCCCTGACAGGAGATTCTTCTTCACTAGCACTGTCATGCCCTTCTCACCCATGTGCCCAAGCCTCTTGTGCCATAGAACATAAGGGTCATCCTGCTCTAATGTATTGACTAAAACACAAGAGAGTTTAGCAAGAACATGATACAAGAGAGAAACTATTTTACTCTTGCAAATACCATGCTACCCTTGGTGAGCTTGTACTATCTTTTTTTAAATCTGATGGAGCACTTCTCATTATCAAGCAATCCCACTGAAATTATGTTGAGCCGCAGTTCTTCAACATGTCTCACAGACTTGAGAATAGTAGTGTACCATTAGCTGTCTCCAAATGCCCATCTCTCTTTCTAATGATTTGAGCACAATCATTGTTTCCCGTATTCACAATGTCAAAATCACCAGCAACATAATTTGTGAAGAGTCTTATATGAGATGCAGCATGTATGGTAGCACCACTATTAGTATCCAAGTCATGTCATCATCACCCACAAGGTTGATGGTTGTATCATCAGAAACAACAATGATCCTTTCTTCGACAGTGGAACCAATCTTGCCATCATCATTTTCAGCAATGGCTATCATCATATCCTCAACCGCTAAAGTAACGCGGCCAGCATCACTGTCATTGTCACTGTCTTGTTTCTATGCCTTCTTCTTTTTCTTCGTGTTCTCCCACTTGAGCTTCCGGCGAAACCTTCTAATGTGTCCCTTCTCATGGAAGTGATAGCACTCAACATCTGAAAATTTTCCTCTTGACTTGCTTCTACTTTCAACTGAATTCTTAGGACCTCGGCTCTTGCTTCTCCCCCGTGACTCGGTGAACAACACCTCGGGTTGTGAGGAGTAACTATCCCTTTCAGCAAGTCTTCTTGACTCTTCATTTATCACTTTGGTCTTCACAAAGTTCCAAGAGAAAATATCATTTGGAGTTGAATTGCGCAAAGTGATTTTGAGAGTTTCCCAAGTATTCGGCAAAGAACCAAGTAGTAGTAAAGCCCTGACCTCATCATCAAATGAGATGCACATGGAAGATAGCTGATTTATAATGCCTTGAAATGCATTCACATAATCAGCCACATAAGTGTTATCTTGGTACCTCAAATGCATCAATTGCTTGATTAAGAACATCTTATTGGTGTCTTCCTTCCTGACATACAATTATTCCAATTTTTGCCATAAGGTGCATGCATGTGTCTCATCACTGATATAGTTCAACACATTGTCATTGACCCACTGTCGAATCAACCCACAAGCTTGACGGTGAAGCACCTTCCACTCATCATCATTTTGTCATCCGGTGGCAAATACCGGCTTGTAGTACTCTTTCAGATAGAGCAAATCCCCTATCTTACCCTTCCAAGCTTAGTAATTTGTACCATTTAAAGATATCATCTTGCTGGTATTCACCTCCATCTTTCACAGTAAGACAGTCACCAAAGCAAACACGAGCTCCGATACCACTTATTGGGGGATAAACAATGCAATTAACAAAAGTTCGGCATCCCTACTTGTAGTGAACCAATGAGGATAGCTTCAACCAACAAATTAACAACGGAATTAACAACAAGAACGTGCACAAAGTGACAATGCGATTTACATGGAAAACATCCTCGATGTGAGGAGTAAAAACCATGGGGCTTGCATAGCCCACTCCCAAATCTTCCACTATAATCGACAATGGGTACAAGGAGTTTTCTCTAGAATATCTAGAGGTACATCACAGAAGCAACAACATCATCAAGATATAATCTTCGTATCATCATCAATAACCATACACAATTAACAAGAGGTACACTAACAACCAAGCAGAGAAAACACAATTTCTGTTCCCTTTGGTTATCAGCTCATATCTCACAAACCACAGCTAATTTTTGCATGAAATTTTGTAGGAATGTATTTCCACGTGTTTTCTGCAAACTGTAAAGATTTCAGCCCAAACCTTGACCATTTATCCACTCAAACAGATCATCTACCAAAACTGCACTGTGTTGAAACTGCAGTAGTCCAAGCTGACAAAACCCCTCTTAAATCATATGCTCCTCTCAACCAATCCTCAATCCAACCATAAAAATCAAAGATCATCAAGTCAATAACACACTAACCAAGTTTGAGCCTAATCTGATGACGTTTGATGCCCCGATCGATGTCTTGACGAAGGCTGCGTAGGATCACCCGAGCTGGAACATAGCTCCTCTTCTTCTTTTTTCCATCTCCTCTCTTGTTTTGTTGTGTACACATGTGCTTCTCACATCACGAGCTCCTCCTCTCCCTTACACCAGTAGCTCAAGGAAAGGGCTAGAGTTTTCTTCCCCTCACCCAGGAGGAGGCATCTCAACCGTTGGTCAAAAGAGCAATCAACGGTTCACAAGCTTTCAAGTTTATGGGTTGATTTTGTGCTTCTTCTCCATGTGGAGGGAGTCCAAGCAACAACATGTCCATGAGCTTGGACACCATGGTGATCTACAACAGGGTGGATGGCGTCCCGGCCTGGGGCACCCGCAAGCTGGCCTCCTCCACCACCGCCGGCGACGTGTACCTCGTCCCGATCCCATCCGTCGA
The DNA here is from genome assembly GCA_036346395.1 of Hsuehochloa calcarea. Classification (NCBI taxonomy): domain Eukaryota; kingdom Viridiplantae; phylum Streptophyta; class Magnoliopsida; order Poales; family Poaceae; genus Hsuehochloa; species Hsuehochloa calcarea. The sequence continues at coordinate 86,093,016 of CM070597.1, read as the reverse complement.
CGACATGAAGTAGTCCAGTATCCTCTGCACGCAGTCGATGTCGTACAACATCTCGGTGGTGTACCTGAGGTTGGGCATGAGCAGGTCGTCCAACTAAGCGTCCTCGAGCTGTGCACAGATATGTCGTTCCAGGTTCTCCCGGCATAGCGGGCTAGCGTGGAGGAGCATCACCGTGCGGAGCATCACGAGCAGGAACTTGGTGGAGGTGACACCCTTCTTGGTCGGTAGCAGCGCCATGATCTCCTCCGTGAAGTACCTCTGGTCGCTCTTGGACGGCGCAAAGACGTTGGCGGTGCATGGGGTGACATTGCGACTACCGGTGTTGGCGCCGCCAAAGTTGGCGACAAAGCTGGCGTTGCTGAAGCTGGTGTTGTGCTTCAGGCCCGGGAGGAACCTCCCCGCGTAGAACATGATGGCGTCGGCGATGCTCTCGGTGTGTATGCCCTTTCCCTCCATCGCCTGGATCAGTCGATTTTACCCAAACCAAGAACCTTTCCTTTGCTATTGTCTCCAAAGGTGGTATTTTCATTACTCCTATTTTCAAAGGTGGTGAACATCTTCTGGTCTCTGGTCATGTGTTGAGTGCAACCACTATCAAGCACCCAATGCCTTCCACCGGTCTTGTAGTTCACCTACAAAAGAAAATCAAGTTCTTTTAGGTACCCAAATTTATTTGGGTCCTTGGAGGTTAGTGATCAAGGCTTTATGCATCCAAATAGCATTATTTTTAGCGCCTAAAATTGAAGTGCCAACAAATCTTGCAATAACTTTACCATCCTTAGTTTTCATAAGAATATAACAAAAATCATATAAACATGCAGATGGAGTCTTACCAATAGGACAAGCTTGTTGCAAATGTCCTATTTCCCGGTACTTATAGCAATATTTACCGTTTTGTTTAACAAACCTTGTGAGCTTATTTACCGGTTTCTTACCCTTCTTGAGCACATACCCAAGTTCTTCTTTGTTGAATTAACATATTTGCTCACTTAAAAGCTTGTCAAGGGTGGCCTTACCCTTGAAGCATCGTTCTAAGCTTTTGCTTAACTTGGTTACTTACTCCTTTAGCTCATTGTTTTCAACAACAAGCTTTGCATCACAAGACTTAACATTATCATGATTAGAGTCAATATTAGAGCAACATAGCATGGCAAGTAGATCATTATATGAAGTAGATGTACTAGTTCTATCAATTTCTACACTAGATATTTTATTAAAAATATCACATCTAATTTCTTGGATAAGCAAATCATGAGTTTCCTTTAACTCCTCATAAGAGTCTTCAAGAGAGATATGTCCTTTCTTTAAGACCTTAAATTTTATCTTTTCTTTTCCAAGATATTCATTCAATTCTTCCAACATATCCATAAGCTCATCATATGAAGGTTCATCGTCATCAAAGGATTTTACCTTATCTCATTTTACCATGAGGCATGTAGGAGACGAGAAGAGTGATGGATCCTCCTTGATGGCAATGCCGACAAGTCCCTTCTTCTTGGGGGACTCATCCTCATCGGACTCGGTGTACTCCTTATCGGAGTTCCATTCTCCAATGTGAGCTTCATTCTTGCCGTTCTCGGGAAGCTTCTTGAAAAGCTTCTTCTTGCCCTTGAATTCCTTCTTCTTGGATGACTTACCCTTGTCATCCTTCTTTCTTGGGCAATGAGAGGCAATGTGCCCCTTCTCATCGCACTCATAGCAATGGATGTTGCTATAGCGCTTGTTGACGTTGTAGGAGTGTTCCTTCTTGTCTTTTTTATGACTAGTGTTTCGGTATGAGCACATTTTCATGAATTTCTTCATTTTTCTCACGAGGAGAGCCAATTCCTCCTCGTAATTATCCTCATCATCTTCGAACTCATCACTTGACACCGCTTTGGCTTTCAAGGCGGTGACTTTCTTGCTCCAGGTTATGAGGTTCCCCAAGAGTTGTGTTAGCGCCATCCTTGTCAACTCAGGGGGAGTTGAGAAAGAGTGTCACAAACGTCTCATACTTTTCTAGCAAGCCCCTAAGCATTTTTCTTACAATATCAACATCGGTTAGTGACGTGCCTAGGCCTTTGAGTTCATTTATAATGTTGTTGAGGTGAGAGTATATTTCATTTATATCCTCATGAGGCAAGTGTATATGAGGTGTGGAAAGTATGCTTATAGCCCAAGGGTGTTAAATGAGGTCTCTTCTACTAGTCCTTGAATTGGTGGAGTATTTATACCCCCCACCAACAAATTTGACCGTTAGAGGCAAGATCCTGAATTTTTCAGCATGAGCGGTATTACCGCCGTTCATCGGTCGGTACTACCGCACTTCCACTGACTGCACATCAACGACTATAGTAGACAAAATTAATGCATCTGAACTAGCCGTTGAATTTGCGGTGTGGTACTACTGCCGTTGTATATGCGGTAGTTCCACTCTCCGGTAGTTCTGTTCACATAGGGTGGTACTACCGCTTCCCTTAGAGGTCCAAAACTGGCACTCTCTGGAGATAACGTATTGTCAACTAAGTTTTGGTACTTCCGATGTGCGGTAGTTCCGCTCAGGATATGCGGTCGTACCGTGATGCGGTAGTTCCGCCAAATGAACCCCGGTACTACCGCCTTCCAGGGGAGCAAACATACTCCTAAAGGTTTCTCTCTGGAAAATACGTACTGTCAACTAGGTTTTGGTCTGACCAGGTTGCAGTAGTATCGCACCACCTTCCCGGTCATACCGCTGTGCGGTAGTACCGCCAAGTAAACATCGATACTACTGACTTTTCTGATCCTAAGTTGATCCAAATGGCACAAGAACATGCTATCAAGCTACTAGTCATGATCATTCTTAATGGTACAGCATATAACCTAAGATCCAGTCTTCCATCCTTTTCCCCTAAGACTGGTAAAATCAAAAGGGATCCTAGACTACTTATACCTTGTCTTGAACCATATTGATCTTCATGTGGACTTTTAGCATGCATCTCCAGGTTGTTATATTTGTCACCAGGACTAAACCTTTTAAACACTCAATAAACATGTTAGTCTCATATTCATGTATTGTCATTAATTACCAAAATAATTTTTAGGGGCGTAGATGCTTTCAATCTCTCCATTTTTTGGTAATTGGTGACAACCCAATCAATATGTGAGAAAAATATAGTTTTGAATATACCGCTTGTTGAAAAAACAAGTTGTATATTCTTATTGTGACTTAAAAATAATAATTCTTGCAATGAGCTCAAATGAGTTTTGAGGATTATTTGCTTTTTAAAGTCATTTCAAAGAAAGTCCCCCCTAAACATGTGTGTGTAAATGAGAAGTTGCTTTTGCAAGCACATGTAGAGATTTTGAAAAATTTGGCGAAGTTTCTTTTGTTTGTTGAACATGAGGGAATTGACAATACTATAATCAAACACAAGATAGAGATTAAAATTCTCACAGAATAACTTAACCATATTACCAAGTACCAAGTTCAACAATATTAGCACTTGTGTCAACCACACCTGATGTGTCAGGTACGGATCCTCGAAAGTAGCAGTGTTGTAAATCTCATAGTGGGTCTCTCCCTCAGGGAGGGAGGGAAAGAAGCTGAATGGGGTGGACATCACCAGGTCGTTGTGAATATCACACAGTCGTACGAGAGCTTGTCGAGCGGTATCCTGGACGGCAGAGGCGGAGGTACTCCTCTAGTGCTCTGTGCGGAAAGTGCGAGGTCCGCACTCCCCCTTATGAGCGTAGAGGAAGACTTCCATGGTCCAAGCCTCCTGGTCTCCGTCCCCCGACTTGCGCCCCCTGTATATGGGACGTTGCAGGTACTGCGGGTCCTTGAGCAACATATCGAGCACCTCCGTGTAGCCACCCCACGGGCAATCCTCCCCGTGGGAGTGATAGTCCCAATGCTCTTGCGCCACAGGCTCTGGCATCTAAAATTTTGGACAGAATGTGAGCCAGTGATCAGTAAAGACCACTGTGTTTCGACCGTGTAGCTTCGACCGCTGGGTTCGACCACTGAGGTTCGATCACTCGGTTTCAACCACTGAGTTCGACTATTGATTCCGACCGTAGGGTCTAGGCCTTCGACTACGATGGCTCAGGCCTCTACCTATCTGGTCTAAGACCGCCGATCGTAGACTTTGACCACGCTGGTCATACTGGTCTAAACTTTGCATGCTTGGGATTCTTAGGAATGGACGGGCCTCTACTAGTATGTGCCCAATACCATATCTACCAAAACACATGCATAACTATAGAGAAGGGAGGATGTTACCCTCAATGGTGTATTCCTAAGTTTTAATCGATAATGCTAGCTAAGGCCTTTACCCTACAGTCGTCTGCTCTGATACCAAATCTATCGGACCCCAAATTTCTGGTTCGGGATCCACTGTGTCAATCTGTGCTATTCCCTGAATTAGTAGATAGCACACACAGATACATTCTTAGAACATTCACATACATCGTATTCACAGCCGATATATTACATAACTGGTCGTACGACCACTGTTATACAAAAGGGCGCGAGGGCTACCATCAATACGAGTGCAGAGTAGAGATAAGTGCAGAAGCAAAAAGAGGTAGTGGTGGATCCATTCACTCTGCCCACAGGCAAGCGACTAGGGGTCTCGGCTTAGGCTTTATCTTCATCTCCACCGACTGGTTCGTCCGCCCAGTAGTGGTCGTAGGGGTCCTGGAAGGTCAGCTCTGAAAGATTATATTGGACGAGCCTGAGTACACAACCGTACTCGCGAGCCAACACACAATGCAAGTTATCATAGATGCAAGGCTGGACAAGGAGGGCTCAGAGTCCTTTTATTTGTATCAAGCCAAGTTTGAATTAGATCAGTAGTAGAACACCCTACGACATAGCAATTGTTAAGAACAGGTTTCATAAACATATTTTCATTTGTAAGGTACTATTGGAGATTCCATCTCCTATAGCATTGAGTGGGTCCATCCACTCGATGCCCGGCTAACCGGTAATTACCATTGGTCCCCGACTAGACCTTCACATATCCTTGGGGTCCCACCCCAGTTTTTCATTCCACGACCACACACAAATAGTTTTATAAAAATAAAAGCTAGTTCAAGTGAGTTCCCGACACTGCTCTTGACCATGAACACGACTATCTAGATAGTTTTCTTACTCTGCAGAGTTCGTACACTTTACCCATAAGAGATAATCATGCTGATATATACACATATTTCCTTAGACATGTGAATCAGTGGAGATCATCACAAGGCCTTTACAATACCCAACCTCGATGCAACCCTACCGGCTAAGGTTTCCACCGCCTAGAGCCGCGCTCCCAGGAGGCCCCCTCTTGCGCCGTGTGGTTTTTCTGTGGCTTCTACCCATACCCACGCCATACACCAGCCAGTGGCGAAGCCACGCCGAGGCAACAAATTAGTTAGTCAGGTTGTACCTATTATAGACTTGTAGTCGTACTGTTTTTACACGAGAGGTCATCACAAGAACTCGATCCTTTATTGACTTGGGCAGTGCGACCACATACCCCACCGACGTGCCTCACCAGCACCAGCCCTCTTTCCATCCGCCCAAGTCGAGTAGAGATTTTCAGGTTTTGGTTAGTTTTGAAAATAACCTTTAGACCAACATACCAGCCTGGCTCTGAGCCTCGACTGCCCAAATTCAGTTTTTCAGGTTTGTAAAGATTGTTGTCGGGCACTTTAATGCCCGCACGACCACGTATCTAAGCAAGACTAAGCATGATACTTTGATACAGACTTATTAACTAGCATGTAACCATTAAGTCTAAGGTGACAAATGATAATATCCAAGTTGAAGGAGTGGAAGGTTATACTCAGTTATCATTTAGGCATTAACTACGACTAGACCAAGATAGTTGTTTAAATCATAGGAATACAATTTCATAATTTAAAGCAACATAGTTTGCAAAAACTGGGTGCAAAATGATCAAAGTATTGACTCGCCTTGGTCGTGGTACTGTTGCTTCTGCTCGTGGTCTGGTAGCGGGTCCTCTGAAGCCTCAAGTTCTATACACGAAAACTAACCAAAATCCAAATAAGTCCAAATGGGGGTGTTCTCGGTTGGGTTGGGCGGCTTTAATTGGTCTTAGGTTCCTATTGTCGTGTTCGACGTTAGATACAATACTCGAATATGTATCGTAGGTTATTTTTTAGATAGTGTTTAGTCTACAACGAGTTATCGACTTCAAGTACTGTTTAGTGTTTCAACCACCTAGTCGGAGGGAGTTCGCCTTCCTGGAAGAAAGGGTTTCCAAGTATTGTTCACAGTTTCGACCACTTGGTCGGGATGGGTCTTGAATACTTGGTCGAGATTGGTTCTGAGCTCCGGGTATAGTTTCGACCATTTGGTCGAGATGGGTTTCGAGTACTTGGTCAAGAAGGTTTTCGAGTTCTGCTCATGGTTTCGACCACTTAGTCAGGTTGGGTTTCAAATGCTAGGTAGGGAAGGTTTCTAGCATTGTTCACGGTTTCGAGTACTGCTCACTATTTTGACTACTGTCCATTGCTTCGACTATTGTTCATTGTTTCGACCATTGGTTAACAGTGTTTCGACTAGTTGGTCGAAGGAGCTTCGACCATTGGTAGGAAAAGTTTCAACATGTTGGTCGAAGAAGGATTTTGACTAACTGGTCGAAGAAGTCTTCGATAGGCTGGTCGAAGAAGGATTTCGACTAACTGGTCGAAGAAGTCTTCGATAGGCTGGTCGAATGAGGGTTTCAACTAACTGGTCGAAGAAGTTTCGACAAGCTGGTCGAAGGAGGGTTTTGACTAACAGGTCAAAGAAGTCTTCGACAGGCGGGTCGAAGGAGCGTTTCAACAAACTAGTCGAAGAAGTTTCGACAAGCTGGTCGAAGAAGGGTTTCGACTAACTGGTCGAAGAAGTCTTCGACAAGCTGGTCGAAGGAGAGTTCGACTGACTGGTGGCGACAGGTTTCGACTACAGGATCAGAGGGGGTTTCACTATCTGGTCGAAGAGAGTTTCAATCATCTAGTCGTGAGGGGTTTCGACAACCCGGTCGGAATGGGTTTTGACCACCTGACTAAAAACAGTTTCGACCATTAGGTCGAAAGGAGTTTCGACCACCCGGTCGAAAGTGAAGGATCGCGGGAAGGCTACGATAGCACAAAACAAAAATTTACCGCGCAACCAAGGAACCTCCGCTAGTAATAGATCATGAGATTACCACTAGATGCGCCGACTCGTAGCGGAAGTAGAGTCGATGTAGCGAGTTGATGCAGTCGTAGTCGTACTCGTCGCACGTCTTCTTTTCTGAGTCTTGTGATCGTCACGGGTTGCGGATCGTCCTAGTGCTGATGCTTCGCAACTTCTTCTCCGAGTCTTGTGATCGTCACGAGTTGCGAATCGTCCTAGTGCTGATGCTTAGCAACAACACCTCCAAGGTATCCACACGTACAGGGTAGAGATACCACGCGCTGGAGTGCTAACGCCGGCAGTGTGGTATGAGGAAGGCGTGGTTGTTAGGGTTTCGGGAGTTCTTCAAAAGATCATCACCACCCTATGCCACCACCCCTCTATATATATATGCATCCATGATGGGTCTCGTACTTGAGACCCATTAGGAACTCGTGGCCTACAAGAATTCGGATCACCATCCAAATCAAATCCTAGCCCTTTAAGTGTGCGACCCTATAGGTTCATATGTAATCGGTTGTGATTCAGAAACTCTTTTTTGACCACTAGTCATTAGCGGTACCTAGCAGCACATAACGATTTTCAAACACACATAGAATATATCGGACGAATCTTAATGCAATATGATCTACGACAAGGTCCATATCACTAACGACCAGCTCGTATCTCTATACGACAAGTCCATATTTGGTCTCGACTAATTCGTAACTCCTTACGAACAAGTTTCGACCACTTAGTGACCATGCTCGACCAGCCTACGACCAGCTCGCATCTTCATACGACTAGTCTGTATCTGATCGAACTGAAAGACCTTCTCGTGTATTCTCCCTTTGCCTCACGATGTCTGGTTGAACTCTAGGTGAGATGTTGTATCATCCATGGACCGTTCAATACTTTCTCGATCAAGTGTCGAATAACTTCATGTGGTCGACACTTCGACCACTAATGGCATCGTCATGCACTTTCTTTATCCGACCACGACGAGGGGCCCAGAGACATCTCTCTGGTTATGTTAGGAGGGGCAAATCTCATATCCGACTAGTCACATCCCTCCGCATATTCCATAGCATACCTGAAAGCTACCTTTATAACTACCCAGTTACGAGTAGCATTTGGCAACCCTTAATAGTGCTACTACACATGTAGGAAACCATGCTGATCTCAAGTCTAAGGATTATACATCATCATTGCTTGAGACCAACTAATGATACATAGAATCATAACAATCTCAACAGTGTCTCAAGGTGGGTCTTTTCCAACACCATGTTCTCCAACATGTATCCATATTATTGGTTTGATATCTCCATATCCATGACATGTGAAACATAGCCATCAACCAATACATATGCTAGTTTATTCATATGTGTTCTCATATGTTTCCGACTAGGGAACTTTTAAGAATAATCATCGCAGAAATATAGAGTTTCACAATCAAGTCGTATACTTGATAATAAATATAATTGATATTATTCTACTAACAAGATAACATATTATTCAATATTATGAACATAATGAAATATAATCATATTTATGATTGCCTCTAGGGCATATTTCCAACAGAAAGGAGTTTCAACTACCCGGTCGAAAAGAGTTTCGACCATTGGGTCGAAGGAGGGTTTCAACCACTCAGTAAAGGAGAGTTTCGTCCGTTCACTCCGAAGGAGTTTCATCTGTCTGGTCTGGGGGAGTTTAGACCATCTAGTCGGAGGGAGCTTTGACCATCTGGTCAACGAGAGTTTCGACCACCTGGTCGGAGACACACGGTCGTCTATAGCACTAGGTGGGAAGGAGTTTGATTATCTAGGGGTTCAGCTATACTCCATGTTGAGGTCGGTTCGACCACCTAGTTTGGTTCGACTATGGTTGGGGTCTATAGTGCACTCTTTGCCTTGGCTATGTTTTCACACATCAAGTGTGGAAAGGGACTTTTAGCGGCCACTGGAAACATACCAGTGGGAAGCAGAAGAAGCGTGCCAGTCGGAGATGATATTCCGACGAAGGTCTATGATAGCGCAAGAGAGCTCCAAGTGACGGTGATGGCCGTCGAAGTTGATCCGACTGCTGGGGCTACTTTGGGCGGAGGGAAGGGAGAACGGAGTCGGCAGTTCCTCCGATTACAGAGTGGAATCCATGAGGCGAGCCGCCTCTGGGTCAGGAAGCAAGAGCAGAGGGGCTCAAGGGGGAGGAGGCTTCACTAAAGGTGCTAAAGCTCGCTGGCGATGTCGCGGAGGCACCGACAGAGGTGAGCACTCAAGCCTTACCTGGAGCTAGAGCTCTCCTGAGGAATGGCGGAAGAGAGGAAGGGAAGAATTGGCTCTTGGGTAATGAAACGGTAGTGAGGAGGGTCTGGGCTGTTATTTATAGGCAAAAGGGGGTGAAGGTCGCCCGGGGTGTTCACTGCATCTAGCTTGCACAGTACCATGAGTGGTTGGCGATGGTGACTAGGGCAGAACAGTGCAGCGACGTGACTCACTGAGCCACGGATTTAACAGGTTAGGGATAGCTCGTAATGGGGGAGTGACGGCAGCTGGCAGCGCACACACCACGTCGTATCAGGGCGTCCTGACTGGCCAGGTGTTGACGCCTATCTGGAAGAGGACGCACTGACCCGGGCCCACATCAACGACCACGACCAGAGGTGGTATTCAGGCACACTGACTTGACTGGCGTTTGACCGGGGTCTGCCTGGCTGCCACGACCATGGTGTGGTTTCGATCGCACTGTGCCTACCGACACCGTCGGAAGAAATAATGCGCAGAGTTGCATCCGGCGATGATCGCAAGCACCGGGAAACAGCAACCATGACGAGTGCGGTCTCGATCACACCGAGTCACGAGACCACCGTTGGAGGAACAATCGGAGGAACTGGTTGGAGGAATAGTGCACCAGGAGGGAGACATGTGACGGCCACGACCAGCCGAAGGGCTCTGTGGCTTGGGGCTTTCCGCCGGCTAACAGTGGGGCAAGGGGGAAAGATTAAGGGTGGGTTGGAGACAGGAAGGGGGCACTTCAATTTATTAAGTATTAACCTAGAGGTGATAGGTCCCAATCCGATATGTTGCTAAACAGTTCCATCTAGTTCTCCAGCATTACTCTGATTCTAGAGTTTGCGGTTTAGGGTTCACTGGTGTTGGCAAGAAAAGTAATGCAGATCAAATAAATCTCAGAATGCTGGTAAAAGCACAACAATAGATGCCACATGAAAAAGTTTTAAAAATCTTGTATTTTTGCATTCAGCCATTATGGGGTGTTACAATTACACCACAATGAGACATATATATGTAGGTACTATATAGTAGATAATAATTTTCTAGGCTTCCTCCTTTGCTTCTCCCCATCTTGCACCTTCCTTTCCTTTTCTTCTCCCCCTTTGGCATCAAAATTCCAAAAAGGGTTACTCCTGTGGTCCCTGAGGAGAAGGATCACAACGGCGATGGTGGCCAAAACGGACTGGAGAGGGAGGACAAGCCAATGTGCGCTCAATGGAAGTGACTCTCTCGGTGAGGGAGGTCACTTGATCATCAATGGAGTCCATACTGGTGGAAAGAGATGCAAACACCTCGGCCTGATTGACACGAATCTGGAGAACAGCCGAATAGATCTGAGAAAGGGGAACTTGTTCATCTTCTTGTGCATCTTCCCTTTGTTGAGCCGAGGGACGAGAAGCTACGGGAATGGGAGGACCCTCACATGGCTTGTATAGCTTGTGGACGGATCCCAAGCCCCCACAATATCCGATCTTCCAGATGATCAAAGCCATGATATAAGGAGCATAATTGATTCTTTTGATCCAATCATTCTTGGAAGAAGCAATCTCCCAAAGGACAACATCTACCGCATCAAATCTCCTGCCGTGCATGATGTTATCTATTAAGTTCCAAGCATGTCCTCTAATGGCATCAAAATTCCCGCTCTTAGGGAGAATGGCATGGTTAATGATCATGTTGACCAAGCTGGGAATTGGTAAGAGATCGGCTAGCTTGCCTGGAGTATATCTGACATTTTCATCATAGTACTCCGTCCAAACTGGAACCAAAAGGGTAGGTCTGTCATAAAATTTCTCATGGCTGCTTGACTTTGTCCTTAATGCTAGCTCAAACTTGTGCCTCTGGCAATCCAAGTAAGTGGTCACTGACATCCATGCTACATGATTGAAATCTGGAGATATATATAATGTGGCATAGAACTGCCTAATGATCTCCTTATTGTAGTCGCATTTTAGCGCTACTAGGTCATGGATACCGGCCCTTTGAAATAGCCGATATGCTCCATCATACTTGTCCAGGGAATTTAGATGTGTCCAATCCACATATTTATGATCAACAAATTGCATGATGGGGCCATAAATCTGTTTATATACTAACTCCTGAACTCTAGTGTGGAACTTAGGATTTGTAGATGTCCTTGGGAGCACAAATTGATTTCTATGACGCAGTATAGCGTATTCTTCTCATGTGATCATCCTAAGATTGATTGGTTTCTCCTCAGGCCCTTCCATTTCCTCATCAGATTCACTTTCAGCCTGGGTTGAACTCTCCTCATTTTTTAATTCAACATCAGGAGCAGGAGCGTTGCCTCTATCTTCTCTACCTTTCCAAACTCCCTCTGGATTGACTTGGGTAGGAGCGTGAGCTGCAAGCGGCTGAGGAGGAGAGGAGGTTTGATCGGGGAGCATGGGTTTTGATCTCAGGGCTCTCATAGAACTTGCGAGTGGTGTTCTTGGTACTAGGCATCTTCAAACAGGGAGGGCAGATTACAAGGAGAAAAAGGAGATCAACCAAAGTAGGTTTAAAATTGAATGGAATGAAATGACTGTCTTATCAGATAAAACGATAGTACCAACGTGCAAATGGCAATAGTACCATGATGCGGAAGTACCACCGTTCAATGGCCGGTACGACCGCACAACGGTAGTTCCGCGCATGACGAGCGGTAGTGCCGCCTTCTTTGAACACGTTCTAGGGCAAGTAATACTTGGATTCTACTGGTGCCTCTAATGGATTGAATCCACATAATAGATGCATAGACATCATAGGACACTAGTTTTTGCAATTTGCCCAAGAAAAACTCATTAAATCATCCACATTCTCAAACAGACCTAATTTTTACCTAGGGTTTTAAAGCAAGGCAAAAGAGGGGATTTAAAGGCATTTTTACCTTCAAATTCGAGGGAGAGGAACCCATAGGTCGCAAGAGATCAACAAGAATCATAGAAAAATGTAGAAGATTTGAAGATCTCTAGAGAGGATTTAAGGAGTTCTTCGCAGAGAGAGAGAGAGAGAGCGGGCGCGGAATAACCACTCGGGGAGGAGAGGATTTAAAGTCTCGTGCGAAGGCAATTAATGTGTTTTACCAACCAAAGCAGTAGTATCGGTGACCCATTTGTCTTCCACCACGTTGGTTTCCGACCACGTTTTCTACCACCATGGTTTCAACCACACTAGTTTCGACCACGATGGTTTCGCGACTTGAGGCAAACCCTATTTCGGCCGAGGTGCAGAAGAAGAGAGAAGAGGCAACCACAAAGACAAAAGCCATGGCTTGGTACTAAAAAAAGAGGGAGCAAAATCGTGAATTTTGAGAAAGAAAGGAGTGGAAGAGAACATTTTCGATTGCTACAGTGCCGGTCCAGATTTTCGGATCGTGTATTTCATTTTTTCTTGAGCAATCTTGTACCCTTACATGAACATTTGCGCTTGGCTAGCATCTCTCCTAGTACTTCGTGCAAAACGAACTAGTTCAATCTCAAATTTAGTTTGCATCTCACTAGTTCATTCCTTGTTTGCATTAAGTCACATTTATCTTTGTGTGTGCGTTCGTACACTTCGCTTAAACTTTCTGGATCAGTACCTAAGCAAAGTTTTCTAGCTTGGATTATCACTTAGCTTAACATCCTAGAATTGCAAAAATGAGTCGGTATACACTTACCCTACCAAGCTCCAATAAACTCATGTGTTGTGCATAGCTTCGCTCTTGAAATTCGCTCACACATCACCTTGTGTTTCCTGCTGCCCTGGAGTGTAAGTATTGTTGATCTTAATTCTTTTCGGAACGGTAAAGAAACTTCACTTTGTTCAGAATTGTGAGTTGAGTGATCCCCACATATATCCACTTATACTTTATTGTGTGAATCGGTAACCATGGCAGGATCTGAAGTGGAGGTGGAGGATCCTACTGCATCAGTCCCGTAGTACCGGTTTGATGCATTACCCACTGAGTTGCAACGGGAGTTCAGGAAGAACCTGGATGATGTGGCTACAAATATTGGCGAGGACATGTAGAGCGGGGAGTTGCGAGTTGCTAATGAGATCAATACCTTGCGCCAAGGCATTGCTGAACTCAAGGAGATGCTTGGGGGCAACCAAGGAGATGTTGGACGTGTGGACGGTCTAGAAGCTGATGAGGCCCATGCTGAGTTCGCTGCACGTGCTAAGCAAATACACCATGACCCTGGACGTGGTCATGGGCGTCCTCCTGGCCCTGGACGTGTTCATGGGCATGCCCGCAGTTTTGGTCAAGGTGGTGCTGCGGCATACGATGTTGATTGGGACAACAACCTTCACTTATACCGCAATGATAATTATCGTCGCCGACAGCATGATGATGACAATTTGGGAAAGGTCAAGTTAAGTATTCCTAAATTTCAATGAGGAACTGATCCTGAAGAGTACCTCACATGGGAGTTGAAAGTGGATAAATTATTCTGTCTGCAGCGATGTTCCAAAGATAGAAAATTAAAACTTGCTGCTATGGAATTTGATGGATATGCTCTTGTGTGGTGGGACTAAGTGGAGCATCAATGAGTCGAACGGGGAGAACTACCCATGGCCACTTGGGTTGATATGAAGACAGAGATGTGTGCTCGTTTTGTGCCAAAGCATTATGCACACTCTCTTTTCAGTAAGCTCTAGAATTTGAAACAATGAGCTAAATCCGCAGAGGAGTATTATAAAGAGATGGAGCAAGCTATGATTCATGCCAAAGTGCACGAAAATAAAGAGCAAACAATGGCACGCTATCTTGCTAGCCTGAATCACAATATAAAGTGCATTGTCAATTTTCAACCATATAACAACACATGTGAGCTGGTGCACCAAGCAACGAAAGCTTAGCAACAATTGGAGGAAGATGCACGATTTTCTGCTCATGGCCCTTCGGGCCGTGGAAAATTTGTACCTAAACCTTTCCCAAGCAAGAGCGCATCTCCAGTTAGTGGTTCAACTTTTCGGAGTGCACCAAGTGGCAAGAAAGAGGAGCCTCCATCCCTGACAAAGAGAAGTGCACAACCAGCTGCAAGTGACACTTCTTCGGTAGGCTCTACTGCAAGAACTCGTGATATACAGTAGTGCTTGGGACGTGGTCATATGCAAAAGAATTGCCCAAATAACAAGACCATGTTGTACACTGAAGCGGGCGAGTATGCATCAGCCAATGAAGATGAAGACGATCCGTTTGCTGATTTTGATCGTTTTGATGATGTGGACGAGGAGGATGGAGATGGGTAACTAGTGTGTAGTGCCGTCAATCTGCCTACAGTAATTTGCACGCAAAAGGTGTTAAGTTTGCTGCCCAAACTATCTATGGAACAACGATGCAACCTGTTTCACACTCGTGCACAAGTGGGAAAGGGGAAAGCATGCAAAGTGATAATCAACGATGGTAGTTGTCACAATTTGGCGAACAAATAATTATACACCAAGCTGGGACTGAAGTTTATTCCACACCCTCATCCTTACCATGTTATGTGGCTAAGTGAAAATGGAGAGGTGAAGGTAACATACATGGTGCGTATCCACTTTCAGATTGTCGCTTACCGTAATACTGTTGATTGTGATGATGTCTCAATGATTGTTTGCCATCTACTGTTGGGTAGACCATGGCAATATGACTATGCTGCCATACATGATGGGCGCAACAATTGCTACAAATCCAAGTGGAACAACAATGATGTGTTGTTAAAACCACTTACCCCTGCTGTAATTGTAAATGATTTTGTGCAAAAGACGGAGGTAAAAGTAGAGAGTGAGAGTGAATGAGGGAAGAATAGAGTGATTCCACCTTCGGTGAGTGAGCGCTACAAACCAAATCTGAGTGGTAAAAAGAAAAGTGAGGGAGAGAACATGTTAGTCGTGATAGCCTCCAAATCAGAAATTAGAGAGCTAAGTGTGAATCCCACTTTGATACACTTTGTACTTGTATATAAAGATGCATTGCTTGCTGCTAATTACTTAACTTTCCTTCCTAGTTGTGTTGCTCATGTTTTGCAGGAATTTCGCGACGTGTTTCCGGAGGAGGTACCCGTTGGGCTGCCACCAATTCGCAGGATCAAGCATAAGACTGGCTTGATTCCAGGAGCGTCACTGCCTAATCGACCATCATATCACACCAACCCCGAGGAAACAAAGGAAATTCATAAACAAATACAAGAGCTTATATCCAAAGGGTACGTTCGTGAAAGCTTAAGTCCTTGTATTGTTCCTGTTATTTTAGTCCCTGATAAAGAAGGTTCATGGCGTATGTGCATAGATTGTAGAGCGATTAATAATATCACTATTCAATATCATCATCTTATTCCTCGCTTAGATGATATGCTAAACGAATTGAGTGGTGTTGTTATTTTCTCTAAAATAGATTTGCGTAGTGGTTACCATCAAATTAAGATGCACGAAGGGGATGAGTGAAAAATAACTTTTAAAACAAAATTTGGTTTGTATAAGTGGTTGGTAATGCCTTTTGGTTTAACTAATACACCTAGTACATTCATGTGTTTAATTAATCATGTTTTAAGGCATTTGATTGGTAAATTCGTGGTTGTGTACTTTGATGATATTCTGATTTACAGTCGCACCGAATCTGAACACGTTGACCATATTAGACAAGTTCTACAAATTTTGCGCGGTGCTAAGCTGTTTGGAAACTTAGAGAAGTACATATTTTGCAAAGATCGTGTCATCTTTTTGGGTTATGTTGTTTCTGCGCAAGGAGTTAAAGTAGATGAATCTAAAATTGAAGCGATTAAAAATTGGCCAACTCCTTTAAACGTAAGTTAGATTAGAAGCTTTTATCGTCTCGCTGGTTTTTACCGGTGCTTTGTGAAGGATTTTAGCACTGTTGTTGCCCCATTGAATGAACTTACTAAAAAGGGTGTTGAATTTGTGTGGGGCGTAGCGCAAGATAATGCGTTTGCTGAACTTAAGAAACGCTTGACTGAAGCACCATTACTTATTTTACCTGATTTCACTAAATTTTTTGAAATTGAGTGTGATGCTAGTGGACTTGGTATTGGCAATGTTTTAATGCAAGAAGATAGACCGGTAGCTTATTTTAGCGAGAAACTGAATGGTGCTCAATTGAATTATTCGGTATATGATAAAAAAAACTTTATGCATTAGTACGTGCTTTAGAAACTTGGAAATACTATTTATGGACTAAAGAGTTTATTATTAATTCTGATCATGAGGCATGGAAGTATATTTAAAGGGCCAAGCAAACCTGAACCGTAGACATGTCAAATGGGTAGAGTTCAATGAATCTTTTCCATACATTGTAAAATATAAAAAGGGGAAGGACAACGTGGTTGCTGATGCTTTATCTAGGAAAAACATACTATTGACTCAAGTAGGCGTCCAAGTTCCTAGATTAAAAAGTTTGCGTGATTTGTATGCAGGTGGTCATGATTTTTCAATTCCTTACTCCAAATGCACAGATGGGAAAGGTTGGGATAAGCTTTACATACATGATGGATTCCTTTTTCGTGCTAATAAGTTGTGTGTTCCAGAATCGTCCATTCGTTTGTTTTTATTGCAAGAAGCACATGCAGGTGGTTTAATGAGCATTTTGGGTGCGAAGAGACTATGTTGATGTTGGCCGATCACTTCTATTGGCCAAAGATAAGACGAGATGTTGAGAGGTTTGTTCAGTGTTGTGTTACATGCCATAAAGCTAAGTCTAAACTCAATCCACCTGGTTTGTATACTCCACTTTCAGTTCCTATTGCTCCTTGTGAAGATATTAGCATGGACTTTGTTTTAGGTTTGCCTAGGACTAAGAGAGGGAGGGATTCTGTTTTTGTAGTTGTGGATAGGTTTTCTAATATGCACACTTTATTTCTTGTCATAAGAGCGATGATACGTCGCATGTAGCTGACTTATTTTTCAGGGAAATTGTGGGATTGCATGGCTTGCCTCGAACCATTGTTTCAGATCGTGATGTGAAGTTCATGAGCTACTTTTGGGAGACTTTGTGGGCCAACCTTGGGATAAAGTTGCTTTTTTCGACAACTTGTCACCCACAAACCGATGGACAAACGGAGGTTGTGAACCGTACACTCTCAATGTTGTTGTGGACAATGATCAAGAAGAACTTAAAAGAGTAAGAAGATTGTTTACCCCATGTTGAATTTGCATATAATCGGGCAATCCATTCTACTACTCAATTGTGCCCATTTGAGGTGGTGTATGGCTTCAAATCGATTACGCCACTTGATTTGCTACCACTTCCATTGCAAGAGAGTGCTAATATGGAGGCTTCCAAGGATGCTGATTTTGTAAAGAAACTCTATGAAAATACTAAAGAGGTAATTGAGGCGATGGTACATTCTTATGCTTCCAACGGTAACAAAACTAGAAAGAAAATATTGTTTGAACCAGGTGATCTAGTTTGAGTTCATCTTCGCAAAGAACGATTTTCAGAGAGGTGTAAATCCAAGTTGATGCCACGTGGTGATAGCCCTTTTAAAGTGCTTGCCAAGGTCAACGATAATGCATATAAGATTGAGCTTCCAGACGATGACTATGCGGACAATGTTACTTTTAATGTTGTTGATTTGTCACCATTCTTTGGGCAAGACGATACAGAGTCGAGAACGACTCCTTTTCAAGAGAGGGAGGATGATAAGGACATCCCTACGACTACTACATCTTCCACTCCAAGTGTGCATGAGGTTGTTCATTAAGTACCAAAGGGTCCAATGACTAGAGCAAGAGCTAAGCTTATAAACCAACAGGTGCTTTTGTTTCTTAAAGAAATTCCTATTGACTTTGATGCGAAGGGGATACTACCTCATGCAAATATATTGTGTATTCTTAGGTTTGAACATTGTGAAGCCTTTAGAACCAAGAGAGAGAGGAGAGGGAGGCCGGAGCCAAATCAATGGAGGAGAAACATAGAAGATCAAGGTAGGTCCACGACCAGGTCCGTTGTCGCGACCAGGTCCATGACCAGGTCTTGGCCGAAGGTTGTAGTTGTGGAGGGCAGGGAACGCCGGTCGGAGTCTACGACCAGATGTTGTCATGCAGTGCTAAAGGGGAAGGTCCAAGCAACCCAAGACTTAGAGAAAGAAACCAATCCGCATGGAGGCCCAAGGTGTGAATAGCAGCCAGCATGAACAGTACTCATCGTTAACAGTACATACCATGAATAGTAAATTTGAACACTATTTAGATTAGGAGTTGGATTCAGAATCATTTGGCTGAATCAATTAGAAGCCGGCCCTGGGCCTTGGTGCGTGAGTTAGGGGGACACCATAAATATCACCGTGACCCCCCTGTATCCCTTAGACCATGTTTAATCTATTATTTTCTGAACAATATATGAGTGTTTCTCCTATTGTGCTCATAGCCAAAACAGAGAGAATTGGACGTTCAGAACCAGATGTCGTTCTTGCTTTTTCTGTTGGAATTGAGGGTTCGACGATCTTTGCTTTATGATCAGCGAGGATCCAATCAAGTGTGTGTTTGGGCGAATTTTTGCAAAGAGCTGCAAGTCCGTGCTTTGGTGCGGTGGATCAGCTAGCGGTTCATCAGGATACACAAGTTATCGAGAGGTTTTACGTCGAGAAGATCAGGCACCCCTCATCATCACATTTGCTTTTATAATTATGGGAGCTGTTAGCCTACGCTATATTGTTGGAATGTATTTCCAATGGTATAGCAATTTTATGAAGTTTCAGTTGTTTCAAAGTTTCAGATGTTGAGTCGGAAGCTTCAACTAGGTTTTAACAAGTTTTGTGATAAGTTTAAAAATTGTTTCAAGTTATGAGTTTGATGGTTCAAACTTGTTTCAGCGTTTTTTGTGAAAGTTTCAAAATACTTTCAGCACTTTTCATGAAGTTTGATAAAAGTTTCGAGTAAGTTTCATAAAAAAAAATGTTTCAAGAAAGTTTCAATCATGAACGGGCTTCACAAGTATTCGAAGTTCAAAAAGAATGAAGCTTGAAGTTTCAAAAAGTCCAGTGAAAATACTTTAAAAGTTTCATGTTTCAGTGAGTTTCGTATATTTCTAGAAGTTTCCAAGAAAATTTCAAGCCCACGTTTCAGATTTTGGAACTCAAGTTTCATGAAGTTTCAAGAAGTCTTGTGAAAATATTTTAAAAGTTTCAGGTTTCAATGAGTTTTGCGTATTTCAGATGTTTCCATAATATTCCAAGAAAGTTTCAACAAGTTTCAAATTTTGGAACTCAAGTTTCAGACAAAAAAGTTTCAAGAAGTTTCAGCAAGTTTTATGAAGTTTTTGGTCCTACCATGCCGAGTTGAAGAATAAGACCGTAGAAGCTGCCAGCCCACTCGCTGGAATGTAATTCCAACGGTATAATAGTTTCATGGAGTTTCACATGCACAAACAAAGTTTTATGAAGGTTTCATATTTGAAGTTTCAAGCAGGTTCTTTGGAGGTTTTGGCGGGTTCCAACAAGTTTCAAGTTCCAGATTTCAATAAGTTTCAGTTAGTTCAGTCAAGCTTCAAGCAAGTTTCAAATATCTTATGAAACTTGCAGTTTCAATGAGTTTCAAATATGAAACTTCAAGTTTCACCAAGTTTCTGACCCAAGACTTGATGTTTCAACAAGATTTCATAATGTGAAATCGAAAAGGGAAGTTTTGGGAAGTTCAAAAGATTGAAAAACGAGTTTGAAAACAAATTTCAGCCAAATTCCACAAAAGATTCAAATTTTGAACAATTTTCACAAAAGAGCTGAACAAGTCTCACATGCTTGCCATCCACGGCCGTGCTCCACGTCGGACCTCCATGCCTTCGTGGCCGCAGAGCTCACCATGCCCATGGGCCACCCCCGCCGCGCCTGTTCGCTACTCTCCTCATGCCCACAGGCTGCATTGCCACGCGCTCTCCCCCGCCGTCGCCTGTCCGCGTTTGTCCGCCGCCGCTCGGGAGCGCACAAGGGGACAAATCAGGCCAGGAAAATAAGGGGATTTAAACCGAAGCGAGCTCAGGGTGCCGATTAGAGCCACCGCCGATGAGATTCGCCTCCACAGGCGGCGAATCAGGTGATGAAGCACTGGTTTGGAGAGAGATGGAGGGAAGAAGAAGAATCGAGAAGCGGGAGGAGCCACAAACTCACGATAGAGAAATTGTTATCTTATGGGGATAGAGTCGTGCTAGTAATTGGATGATGGTTCGTGCAGAAAATCTAGTAGTGCTAGCTATCCCGTTAAAAACAGTCCCTACGATGTATCGTGGAATAGTTTTTTCCTATAATCATGGAAACATGACATGTTTAGCTATTTATTTCTATGAATCTATGCTGGTACGTTCATACTGTAGATTACTTCAACATGAGTAGAATGTGCGTATTGTAGATTACTTCAGCAAGGGAAAAGTTTGGGGAAATGTTAAATAGGTCACAAAATATGGACAGAAGTTTAATCCAATTGGATTATCACATGTTTAGTGCTTCTATGACATTGATAAGTAACAAAGTCGTGGATCGAGGAAATGAGTTTTGACATGATTCTGAAGGTATCATTCTGATGCCTGCCACCTTGAGCTATGATACCAAAATGATGCAGAAGCAATGGATGTGAGACTATTACTGGAGATTAGTTGTTGTAATTTTATTTCCTCAGATAGTTGCAAGGCTCGTGTCTTGAACTGCAGAGTCTGAGTTTGCCCGTGACATAGTTGGAACTTGGAAGGCAATTTTGCTTAAATATAGCTTATTAAGTGTTCTAGTTTCTCTTTTTTTTTTGTTTACTTTGTAGATGTAATGTACAGTGGTCATTTGCATTGGAATTTCTTAGGATGTAGTCAAAGTTCACCTTTTGTTCTCTGGGTTGCTTCGTTTCTTTCCCTCCTTTCTTCTATGGTTACTTCGTATATGATCCTAATCCAGATTATAAAATGCAGCGGGGCACAAGGAAGAATGGTTAGAGTAGCTTCTCTTCGAAATCTGTGTTGAGGAGCAAAAGTTTGAAATCTTATTTGCGGCTTTATGTTCAACTAATGATGCTGAGCGCATTGATGGTGGTGAATCTGAAACTGAGTTTAATGCCAAGCATGCATTTCTTTTGGGTGCAATGTCAAAATGTTTGACCAGCCGACCTAAAGAAGTCAATGTCTCGGACAGTTTTGATCTTAATGTTTTCAATGTACAGAAGCATGCTGCTGAGACTGGATTTTACTCGCCGAGGTAGCTCTCCTCTTCCAACTGGTTGCTCTGCAATTGATGTCCTTGGATATTCATTGGTGCTCTTGAAGGATATGTGTGCTTGGGAATCCCCCTCATCAGAGTCGGAGATTCAAATTCCTGATGACTCACTGTTGCAGACTGGTCTTGTAAAGCGTCTTTTAAAATACCAAGCTGAGCTTGAGCCCCCAAGTACAATCAGAAAATCGATGGTAAGGGGACAAGGAGATCACCAACCAGCCCTTGCAACTGCAAAGGTCTGCCCATACATTGGTTACAGGAGAGATTTAGTCGCTGTCATTGCTAATTGCTTTCATGGAAGGAAACAGGTTCAGGATGAGGTTAGGCAGCTAAATGGGATCATGTTACTATTGCAGCAGTGTGTCGTTGATGAAGAAAACCCATACTTGAGGGAGTGGGGTCTGCTAGCTGTGAAGAACTTGCTTGAAGGAAATGTGGAAAATCAGGAGGTATCTGAACTTCAGATGCAAGAACCTGTTATAACTCCAGAGATTGCTGACATAGGTCCAAGAGTGGAGATCGACAAGGAAACGGGACATCCAAAATTGGTCAATACCTCCTGATGTAAGTATCTGAAAGTAAATTAGAAATAGATGTATAAAGGTAACAACTGCATGTGCATGTGCCCACACCTTTGTGCTCCTATAACACTTTTAAATTGTATATTTTGCTCACTGTATAGTTTGTTGAAGTGCTTATCGATGAACATTTATGGTATATTTGAAATATGGTTTATACTTCTGTTGTCTAAATTTGTACTTGTCTTATTTGTGCAGCTACTAACTTGTGATTTGCAATGCCTGGACTTGCTATCTACATGCATGTTTTCAATTTTGCACATCAACGAGGTACTACTCTTTAGTATAGTTGAACTCTCATCTTTGCCATCCTTCATGTGAGTGCTGTGTGACGATTTGACATGGAAACTTACCAATATCTTATTGTTACAAAAGTTCCGGAATGTTGGGTGTTTGTAATTTTGAATATAAAGTTATAAACTGCTGACATTTTGAGAAGTGAACTGATTACATACAAGCTCTAACTGTTGCATTACGTTATTTGACAGCATATTTTATTTTGCAGATTTTTTTTTTCATTTTGATCCTGCGCTGTAAAAGCAGGGTTGTAAAAATCGGCTGTCGGCGGCTTCAAGGCGCCGACTACGCGCTAGGCGGCTTCCTCCCGCGGCGACTTCGACCGTAGCGCTGCGCTAGGCGGGCCGGGCGCCGAGACGACGCCAGGCGGTCCAAGGCGGTCCTCCGCGAGCTCGGCGGCGCTGAGCGCGGCGGTGGATAAGAGGAGAACAGCGTCCGACGCCCCCGACCACGTTGCAGCGCGCTAGGGTTCGGCATCCCCCGCCACCGAGTCGAGCTCGCCCCGGTTCCGGCCATCTCGCGTCGCCGATTGGAGCTGGCCGCCGCCAAATCGAGCTCGCCCCGCCGTGGAATCGAGGTACGCCGTACTCCTCTTCCCTCTGCTCGCGCGCCGTCGACCTCCCCTCTCTGGTCCCCCTCCCGCGGCGCAACCCTCCCATGTGATGCTCCCCCTACCGCGCTCCTCCGCCGTCGCCCGTCGACCTCCCCTCTCTGCTCTGGCTCCTCTCTGGTCCCCCTCCCGCATCGCCGCCCTCCCATGCGATGCTCCACCCGCGCCGCTGCCTTCCCCACTCCCCTCTCTTCTCAGTTCTTCCGCGTCGCCGGCCTCCCCTCCTCCGATGCCCCCTCCCCTTCTGTCTCCCCTCTCTTACCACCCTCGCGCCGCCGCCCTTCCCTCTCTTCCCGCTCCCCCTAGCACTGCTTCCAACTCGACAACGTCGCTTCCAGTCCAGCTCTCCCAGCCGAAGATAGCTCTACCGCATTACCATTTCTATGAATGAGCAGCTCAATAGCTCATAGCTTCCTGACTAAATCACAGGAGCTTCCTGACATGAAGAAGACTAGAAGAGAAAGTCTGGTCTGTTTGGTTGTTGTCATTGAACTGATGATGGGTATTTGCCTATTTGGTTGTTGTCGTTGTTCAGTTCGTATACTGAAGAAGTGAAGAGTGAAGATGAACTGATGAACATGGTAGTATAGTACAGATGTATGGCCGCATGGGTCACTGAAAGTGAACTTTGTAATTTGTATACTGATTACTGAAGATGTATGATTGAACTTTGTAGTTTGTAATTTGTATACTGAAGATGTATGATTGTTCAGTACTTCAATGACCCATACAGACATGGTAGTATCTGAAGATGAATCATGAATGGTAGTAGTGTAGTACGTAAATGGTAGTATACGATGAGTGACTAATCGATGACCCGCATGTATACGAACTTTGTATACAGACATGGTAGTATACTGAAGATGTATGGGTCACTGAACTTTGTAATTTGTATACATGGTACTATGGTAGTATACTAAAGATGAACATGGTAGTATAGTACAGATGTATGGGTCATTTTAAAAAAAATTGCTGCGTGGTTCATGGAGTTCTGTAATCAGTAATCACTAATCAGTATAGTGTTCTGTACGTACCATAGTGTTATGTACATATGTATTACTATTAGTATTTCCTTATATGTCTTAATGTGTATTATTGTTGATTTGTCATTTTGTCAAGGACTCAAGATGTTATCCGTTGCTTCCGGAGGTGCGACAAGTTCAAGCGTCCTTAAGAGGAATTCCGAAGATATTGGATGGGAATTTGGGTATTTAGATGATCCAAACAACTTGGATAGAGTGAAGTGTCGCTTGTGTCAAAAGGTGATTCACGGAGGGGTGTATAGACTCAAACAATATATTGGTCATATTCACGGGAACGTTGCTAGATGTCCAAAGTCCACACAAGAAGAACAAACGAAATGTAGGAAGTCTATAGAGGATGCACAAGCATTGAAGAAAGCAAAAGAGCAAGAGCTTAGAAAAGAAGTGACAATTGAAAAAGAAGATGACCCTAATGAAGATGAAGTGCTTGAAGTTGTTGGAGGCTCGACACCTCGTACATTAGGGCCAATGGATAAGTTTGCTTGCCCTATTAATACTTCCATTGCTTTGACAACCCGGCAACAAAATATTAAAGATGCACTTTGGAAAGAAAGGAATCATAAAGTGAAACAATATGTTGTGACTGCATTGCACTTGACAGCGTACCTTCTAAATCCACATTATAGTTACAACAATAAAACCATCTTGCAAGATACAAATCTCATGGATGTGTTATTTGAACGTGTTGAAATATTTTATCATGTTCATGATGAAATGCAAGCTCAAGTGCTTAATGAGGATTGGCACAAGTTTAAAGATCAAGAAGGGGTCTTTCGGAAACCTACCGCCAAACTTGGATATCAAAAAAGCAATTTTAATCCTGGTAAACTTGTGCTCACAATCATGATTTCAACTCAATGCTTATTTAACCATTTATCTTGTACTAATTTCCTTCTACTTTTGCTAATGGCTAGCAACATGGTGGTCTACTTTTGGATATCAAGTTCCCACTTTGCAAAGAATGGCCATAAAAATCCTCTCCTTGACCTCAAGTTCATCTGGATGTGAAAGAAATTGGAGCACTTTTGATATGGTAAGTCTCAACTCTCAACTATAAAGTATAAACTATCTCATTCTCAATAGGCAATTTGTCAACTATGTAACTACTACACTCTTTTTTGCAATTTGTAGATACATTCAAAGAGAAGAAATAGACTAGATGTGAAACGTCTCAACAATCTAGTCTATGTTCAATTCAATGCAAGATTGTTGAGCAAAAATGAGAAAAGCAATGTGAAAAACATCGATGTCATTTTAGCTTCAGATGCTACACAAGCTCAAGGGTGGATAATTGATGGTGGTGATGATGATCAAGAGGTTGAGGCCGGTACGGGGCTTACATGGAAGGTTATTGATGAAGCATCTAGGGCTAGTGAAACCATACAACCTCGTAGGAGCACAAGAGTGAGAGACCTCTATGAAGATGATTTCTCGTCCGATTCCGAAGAGGATGTCAACGAGGGGGAGGACGACATGGAGTTCGAGCCCGACCAAGATGAAGTGGTGGTTACCCGGAATTATGAGGAGGACGAAGACACTAACTCATGATTGACAGATTGAGTCGTCTTCGCAATTCATCATAAACTATATTAGGATTTTGCTTGCTATGTGGAGTTGGCACTGTCATGTTATGAACTTATGATATTTTGATTATTTTCTATGTCAAGTCTTTGAGATGTGTGGCTGCATATGTTTCATACTTTCCTTCATTCATAGTTTCATACATTCTTTTTTCGCACAACACAGTAGCAAAATAACTCATCATTGATTAAATATGCAGGTTTACATCATTATTTGATTACAATACATACATGTTTACATCAAGCACTTGGAGTCTTGGAGGGGAGATAATATACATAAATACATCAAATTGCACATGTCTTGCTTCTTCAGGTAATTTTTCTTCTATCTTGCTCAATTTGATGCCTGATGCTTGCTCAATTCATCAAATTATTCCTATTGTGGGGCTATGGGCTTATCTGCACTGTAGCCAAGCTGGCCGCCTGGGCACCGCCTAGTCACCGCCTGGTCCGCCTAGGCGCTAGGCCTCGAGCCACTCCTCAGCATAGCGCCTAGCGCTTTCTTGAACATTGTGTAAAAGTCTGCTGTCATGGGCTGAGTACTGTTCACATATGAACAGTATATATTGTACTGTAGCACCACACACTATTCATACCAGACCGTAGGTGCGGCATTAGTAGTTAGAAAATAGAGATAGAATAGTTAGTTTTCTTATTATTGAGTTTGCTTCTTTAGAGATGTATTTCATCTAATATAGATAAGTTTCTTTAAAAATAGATATTGTTTCTTATAGATCAAGTCGAGCCGCCCCTATAAAAGGAATAGCATGTATCCATTATCAATCCATTATCAAACAAGCAAGAAGAACAAAGAAACAATAGTTCATCTCCGTCTATGTCTATCTTCCTCCTCTAAAGTCCCTCCCCCTTCAAGCCGTTGCCGCCCGACCATCCTCTCGACGGTGTTTACCCTGCTATGAACTAAGGTTCATGACATCTGCCATGTTAAATTATGTGAGAAGAGGCAAGGTTTGATTGATGTTTCATTGCCAAAATATGTATGGCATAAACCAGTTACACGCTCCTACCTAGGTATGCGTTGAAACGTTGTCGTTGACAGTCACTTCCGTGCAGTGGCGTACGTAGAACAAAAATTGAGAGGGTGCTAGTGGAATAAAGTTATCATGAGATGAGTTAGCAAATACACATATAAATATTATGTATAATCCAAATTGATACATAAATTATGAGGAACAAAGTTAAAATAAAAAATACATTAAATCTAGTGTCTTGATAATGAATTAAATCTAGTGTCTTAATAATGGATAGTGCGTTTCGAAAGCCCAAAAAAATGCACAAACAGCAATCTTAACAACAAAATTAACTAGATTTGTGATGCAAATAATGACAGAGGTACAGAAAGGTACCAAGGATGAGACGAGCGGAGCAGATACTCCAGCCCCCTCACACCCCCTTGTTGGATCCGCCACTGCTTCTGTGCCCCGTTTTGAAACTTGGCTGTTATTTGGTTACAGCAGAGTTGACAGTTGAAACTGGGATTACTGTATGATACCCTTAGGAGTTTAGCTTAATGAGTGCGCCTGTTAGGCTTAGACCTTACGTACTAGAGATCACATACCAGAAACATTTTTGTCAGATTTTGCTCAAATGCTCGAACTACCCAAACTTGAAGGTGAACATTATGCCCCTGTTTGGTTTCGGGCCGCCCAGGTCTTAATACAGGAAGGAATGATGGCTGCAGCTAAAGGCCTATAACTAGGCATAACAGGATTAAAGATCCAAGTTCCGCAGCTAACAAGAAGTAACGTTTAAACAGCAAATGCAGCGGCAGACGATAGAACGCAAATTCGATGCAAGAGATCACTTGCAAGTTCCAACATTGCAACAGTTACAGGGCTCTTCTGTAACGGTTTATAAAAATGGGGAAAATAAGCCGTCAAGCATTCGACTATATGGCCCTAAAGTCCTTACAGATGTAGCAAATCCCCAGATCCATCGTGCACTAGATGGGTGCTTGGTTGAAACCTGGCTTGAAGTACTTCTTCAGCTAAGTAAATACATCTGAACGGAGCACATACTTGGCATCCTTCTTCACAACACGTGCCTCGTGCAGCATGCATTTGGCACCATGTAGGTGGAGTAGAGCCATTCCTTGCACTGGAGCAACCTATCACGCAGAGTAGAGCCATTCCTTGCACTGGAGCAACCTATCACGCAGGTAATCTCAGATTATGACCGGCATTTTTTTTTGGGTTGGGGGGGGTGGGGCGCTAACATAGACTCACGCAAACACAAAAAGGAAATTTTCAGCGCTTTCACACAGCCCGCCAAACTTCAAATGGCAAATCTCATAAATCATAGCTCATAGCTATGTATGATATTTTCTGTTTTCTATGATATAACTGGGATAATAACCCCAGATAAGACTCGCATAGTTGATATGTGCATCTCATGCTCCTTTTTTCTCATTTCTCTTAGGCAGGCTTCTGAAGTCTAGGTTGTGTGAAAAACCAAACACATGACATATCCTTACTAGCGGTACCAGTTTTCCACCACAAAGAAATGTTTTGATGAAAAAATCCGATAAACATAATACGATTTATCAAACAGGGTTTCAGAATCAGAAAGTACCTCAGTAACAACTCCTCCCCGTTGATCATAAAAGACAGTCTCCCCTCCCACAAGAGCTTGTCCCAATGAGTCCTTTGCACTTCCCTTGCCAGAAAGGTATATTAGCAATGTATACTGTGTTCTAGAACCATCCCCAAGGACGACACTCTCATCCATATGCCTACCAAAGCGCTGACCTTCCGTGTACCTATAAGCAACAAAGATCAGCATTCAAGAACAGTGGCAACTCAACCTGTGCAACAGATCTTTGTTCAACCCCTAATAGTATGTATCTGTAGAACCTGATATTAGGATTCAAGCTGGTTGCAGAGATGTTGATGTCCACAAATATTCCATTTATCCCTGATTCCCAGATGGTTTGAGCGAGCAAGGGATCTGTCACAGATATTCGGTCATTATCTCTATAAGTTTCCCCCTTCAGCGGCCCGAGACTGCCCTGGTGCGGTTAAGCGAACAGACTCGGCGGAAGTGAGGAAATTTGGTACCTATTTCAGTTTCAAGTGTGGCAATTGCTCATTATAAAGTAAGAAACACAATCAACCGAAGATAAACTCCATAGATTGCCATGCCAATTTAGCAACTTTTTAGCATTTGTTCCTTTTCATCCCATAGCATGTCGTCAGAGGGTGACTTCTCCTTTCAGAAGCGCCTACTTGGCAGGAGGCTTGTCAGTTATCACGTCTCTACCAGGACTTGTATCAACAAGCAACAACTTTGTAAAAGTGTAGGCATAACACAACCCAGTTGCTTCTCTAACGCTTGAATCAAAATTGGCCCGTCTAATCATGTCTAATTACTCTCAGCATCAATCATCTAACTCCTAATTTCCCTCCTAGCAACAACAGATCGAGCTACAGGATATGGATGCAAGAATGTGCTGGGGGTATGTTGGGGGGTCAAAAAGGGAGCTTACTGTGAAGAGGTGGGTGCCCTTGAGGCGATTCATCTGGAGATCCTTTTTGGGCTTTATCGCCGGCCATCTCCCGCCGCTGCCGCCGCCCTTCTTCGCCTTCTTGGCCGCCGAGGATTTGTTCTGACGCTGCTGCGGAGCGGCGTCCCCTCCCACGGGTTCCATGGCTGGTCGCCTCGTTCGGTCTGGTGGTGGTGTCAGCTTGAGGAAGCGGGCTGGACCCAGACGGGTTGAGGCTGCGTCCGTGGGCCGCGGCGTCACAAATGTTTAAGGTCTTAATTGGTCAAAATTGTTGGAAAATTATATGTTTGACTCGTCTTAATTGGGCGTCTCATCTAAAACTCTAACAGAGTCTCTAACTTATAAATAAGAGTACTAATAATTATAAAAGGTTGATCGTTTGAAGAGCAATAAAGAGAAGCGAAAGTCTTCTGTATCTCTGTGTTCAATCTACTATTCTGTTCTTATATTCTTGTATTGTTTGATGTGATTCTATGTTTGTCTACGAGGTAATCATTCGGATGAACTCGTCAGCGACGGTTCCTCAACATATTATCAACACGATCGATTTCAGTCTACCTCTAAGCCTACTCTACTCGGATCGAAAAGTAATCGCGTTTGTAGATCGAATCATATTTTCTAGATCGCTTTCAATTCTGCAAATTTGATTTTCTAAAGTTTTTTCTACGGTGCAAATCTGTTGTAATCTACCGCGAGCCGACTTAAAGTCGTCGACCAAGCCGATCGGTGGGTTGCATGAAAGAGCAGATGATGATTGCACTCTAGAGTATACATTGGATGAACAGTGCTCAGATGAACAGTGCAAAGCAAAAAAAACGGACGACGCTGCCACCGGCTTGAAGCCGGTCGACCGGCCTCCTCCGCCGCCGGTCCACTGTCGGCCTACAACCGACCGCCGGCCAGCGATGCCGTCCGAAGCCGACGCCACCCCCGCATGGGCCCTCTCCGACCTAGAGCCGCACGCACCGCACCGCCTGCCGACCTCCTGCATGCGACGTGCGCGCCAGCCTGGAGTTGTGTGCCGCACCCGGCTGCCCCCCTGGAACCACGCACAGCCACGACACCGCCCTGTAGGACCGTAAAGGCGACTAGAGGGGGGGTGAATAGGCGTTTTCTCAATTTTTCGCCTTAATCAAATTCAACACGCATTTTTCTCCTTTAACTATGAAAGCTAAGAAGATCAGTAAATGCACAGAGGAAGCCTTGTGCTGAATCCGATTACCCCCTTAATCACAAGACTCAATAATGGAGAATTGATCTCACTGGGCCGGTCGGACCGGTGTAGAGCTGGCGATCTGACTGCCTGGCGGTCGGACCGACGTTCAATTGGCGGTCTGACTGTTGGGCGGTCGGACTGGCGGTGAAAAATCGGTCGGACCGATTTAGTCCAGAGGCAACGCACAATGCCCAAATCCAAAACGAAAATTGGTCTAACTTTTGATTCAACCAATGAAACTAGACCAAATTTGGAGTACACCTCCCTAAGGATATCTGAGACCTATTTCTAGCGACGATCGTCCAGATCCACTTCAAATAATTGATATCTTTAGGTTTTACCAAAGAAGTGTTCAAAACCTAGAAATATAAAAATCTTGATCCAAAACTTGCTTGTGGGGGATTGATGATCTAGATGATTCTAGGAGTATTTCCACACATCATAGCAAGGTAAAATTGGTCAAGAGACCAAGCATAAACACCCGGATCAAGGAAACACCAAAATCATCAAAAGAGATAAGAAAACAAATGAGACTTCATCCTTGAACAAACATCCATAGATTGATTGATTCAAGATGTTGCTTGTCAAAGCCACTCCCTCACGGAGGACAAGAGCTCAATCCAAGAGCACACACACAAATTTGTTCTCCTCTCCTCTCCTCTCCTCTCCAAACCCTAACCTTAACTAGGGTTTTTACAAATGAAGTGCTTGGGAGGTTTTTCCATCTCCCCCCTTCTATTTATAGGATGGCTAGGGTTTCTAGTTGGTTGAAGCTTTCCTCGACGGCTCCAATGTGCTCGGCTCACAACGACATCATGTAGCCGTAAATCTACAAGTAAAATCACCACATTAGATTCGTAGAACAGATCCCAGAAACAGTGTAGTTTGTCAAGTTACACTGTATGTCACAGCAAGTAAGAGACGCTAGATAGCATTACCTGTCCGCGAGGAGCAGAAAGCAAATTTGCCCATGTATGCTGAGGCTGGTATGCACCGATTGCAATTTCAGTATCTCTGGTTCCTTCCATGGACCTCTAGTTGATATTAGCTGATCCAATGATCACATACTCATCGTCCACAATCATGCCTTTCGAGTGGACATAAACCATGGATCTCCTATTTTTCCTAGATTGATCCTGACTGCACAAGCTGCAAAAACAGAAGTGTGAGTTCTGCATGTGTATAATTTTTCAGAAAGAATGACAGTTAATACTATATAAGAATTATCGTGCCAAAGATCAGGAGGTGGGCACAAAATTTGCTAGCACTTCTAAATATTGCTGCAAGAGAAAACAGGGTTGCAGCTTGCAGTTTCACCTGAGGGTTGTTGGATGAAAATGATCCACTCGAAGAAGTGCCAGGAGTGTCCTCGGCTTCACGGTTACCGAGGCAGAAGAAATTCAGGTAATCCTGTGGCTCAGATGTATCTGTTAGAGATACATTAGAGATAGGAATCATTTTGTATTCTTTATCTATCTTTTGTATTACTTTATCTATAAATGGTATGCACCCTTTGTACACCCCTATATATATTGTCCATTGGGTCTCTTCAATATACACACAATATTCATAACATGGTATCAGAGTAAATATTAGGGTTATGGTTTCTTACCGCCGTCGCTGCTTCCTAGCCTCCGACAGCCACCGCCGCCGCCGCCCCTAGGAGGAGCAATCTCCGCTCCCGGGGGCGGCCTCTTTGGCTTCTTCGTAAGTGTCATCTTCATCAGTGTCTTCTTCTGTGGCCTCCACTCAGCTTCTTCGAGCAGTGCAGTGCACCATGTTGGGGGCTCACTGACCCCTGAGCCTTCTTGCGATCTCCGTGCTCCTTGCCGCGGCGACCTACAATGCCGGGGTCACCGGCAAGTACCAGCGAAAGCTGGAGGCCACCGTCGACATGCCGCTCAATGCCGATATCTTCCGTGTGCCGCCGAGGTACAATGCTCCGCAGCATGTGCACATCACACTGGATGACCAGATGAGCACGGCGATGTTGGTGTCGTGGGTGACGGCGAACGAGTTGGGCAACAGCACGGTGATGTTCGGCTACGCGCCGGACAAGCTAGAGCTCCGGGCTGAGGCCACGCACACGCGCTACGATTTCTCCGGCTCGGTCTTGCCGCCGTCCGCCATCTCCCCACATGCGGATGGTTGTATGCTGGATCTTCAATTGATGAGCATCTATTGGACTGAAATCGTACGCTTGATGAGAAGTCAAATCAACGCATGCGGATGGTTGTATGTTGGATCTTCAATTGGTGATCATCTATTGGACTGGAATCGTATGCTTGATAAGAAGTCTAGCAGTAGTCAAAAGGTGCTCGATGCGTCCATCTGCCGGGATCGTTTGCGGTTGTGGCATGCGGTTACATACTATGTTGCTGCTAGTCCCGATTACACGGTTACACGCTGCTGCTAATTAATATGCTGGTAGTATTTTGTGTCTTTTTTCTTCCGTTGCATCCATCCAAGTTCGTAATTCTTTATCTGTGAGTTCGTCCGAGCCATACGACTCCATAAATTTATTTTCAATCATAGAAGTATAGGAATTTCTTTGGTATGGCAGTAGCCGCTGCTCTTTTCTACGAGCCGCTACAGATCCGCCGCCCCAAGCTTTTAAGGCCACCGCGCTTCTTCCACACTGTGTCTTCGTTATACTTCTTGTGCATTGTGCCGCGCCTCTTCTACAACGCGCCTCTGTTGCACTTCTTGTGTATTGTGTCGCACTTCTTTTGCACTGTGCATTCGTTATGCTTCTTGTGCACTGCGCCGCCATCGTCTTGGCCTACGATCTGCACCGTTATACTTCTATCTATTCCTATTCCACTTTATTTAACGTATTTCTCTATTTGTCGGTTTTATCATCTTCTTCGTCATGTTGTCATGGTCGACTTTGCTCCTGCACCTTGTGCTTTATGGGCTGCCGCACGACCCTAGATGGGAGATCTTTTATCGATATATTTTCCAAGAGCTGCATGCTACGACGACATTATCAATACTTGGATTTTAGATTTTTTATATTTTAGTATCAACTCTTTCCAAATGCAATGCTATTGCATATGGCTTGCATTTGAGAGGGTGTCAGAGATATATTAGAGATATGAATCATTTTGTATTCCTTGTCTATCTTTTGCATTGCCTTATCTGTATATGGCATACACTCTGTTGGACCAAAGAGGCGACTAGAGGGGGGTGAATAGGAGCACGCTCACTTTTTCACAAATAATTGATTCAATAAGATTTTATTCCAGTAGCTATGGAAGCTATGAAGTTCAGTATATCAGTACAACGGAAGACTAATATTGAATCCAATTTAAACCCCTAAGCAATACGACAAAATCAACAACGATTAAAGCAATTCCATGCACTGGCGGTCGGACCGCTGGGTCAATGGCGGCCTGACCGGTGGCCTTGGGCGGTCTGACAGCTGGCCTTCATAACATATCAAACAGCCCGATGACGAAGTTGCCAATAGATGAAACTTTTGATCTACAACTTCAAACTTGATGAAACTTGGAACACACATTCTCTATGATGTAGGGAACCTATTCCAATTGAAGATTGTGATAATTCTTGAAAGAATAAGGATTCTTTTCTGTTTGATCGAAGAAGGGTTCAAAACCGGGTCAAAACGAAAACTTGATCCAAAATTTGCTTGTGGGTGATTGATGATCAAGATGATCCTAGATAGGTTCCCACCCGTCACAGCAAGCTAGATCACGTGAAGAATTCAATCAAAAACTCACGGATCAAAGAAAGACTCAAAATCATCAAATATAGAGAAAGAACGCAATGAGACAAAACATTGATCAATCTTTTCTTTGATTGATTTGATATGATATGGGCTTACAGCCACTCCATCAATAGAGGACAATGCTTAATCCAATAGCACAAAAATCACATCAAACTCTCAAGAACCCTAGCCTCCACAAAAGCTCTCCCTAAGAAAATTAGGGTTTCAAATAGCAAAAGAGACGAAGAACTAGAGGTGCAGCCACCTCCCTCTCCTATTTATAGTGGAGGCTTAGATCTTCTAAAAGTTTGACTCAATTGGGCTCCCGTTAAGGCCCAAAACAAACGGAACACATATGTATGCATTTTAATACGCCGTCTTTAACACCTCTTGACCTAATTAGCTACACCTTGCGCCATCTTGCGCCTCGGATTAGCCAATAGGTCACACTTGTCCATCTTGCACCACGCTTGAGTACATTGACCTCACCCGGCATCGTCAATCGTTCTGAACCTCAGCTCTCCAAGCCTAGTCCCAATCAGCCTCGCCGTTGACCGTCGTTGACCACCAAGCAACCTGCACAACAATAGACAAGTAAACCGAATTTGAGAACAAGTTCTTCACAACTTGACCCATGTTAGTCAAAACATGCATCATACAACATATATGCCCTGAAACTCATGACTTTGACCTAACAACCGAACATCGCCGCCACGACGGGCGACGATCCAAGTGAAAATCGATCAGACCACCCCTAGGGCGGTCGGATCATTACAGCGGTCAGACCGCCACTTATTGGCCGGTCAGACCGCCAGTTATGACTTAGCCGAATTTCCTCTCTGGAAAACCGAAACCTACTGGAAATTTCAAACAATAGAACTTTTGACTGGAGACTCCAAAAATTATGAGACCAAGTGCAATAGAACCCCCTCTGTTACCTGCTACCTCTATTTTTTGCCCAGCTTAAAATACCATTTTTGAAGTTGGCCGATCCGACCACTCTTGGACCGGTCTGACCGCAGCCCTGGCCGGTCTGACCGGTTAAGGCCTGACAGCACTGTAACTTTGCCGAAAACACGTGAAACGACAAACCGTTAATGTCATTGTCAATTGTCACATCATCCTAAGATCTGGAGCATATCCCCATGATATCCACACACCCCTTGTACACCCTATATATATTATCCATTGGACCTTTTCAATATACACACAATATTCATAACAGTATCATCCAGCCCTACTTCTTTCAGTGCCCTATAAATTATCTCATACATCATCTGCACTGTTTTTTTTTTCCTACAATGACAAGTTAAGAACACATATGAATTGCATTACACCAATAGAAGTTGTTACACTGAAGAGAACAGTATAGTGAAGCAGACTAATCACACTGGAAGAGATGCAAAATCTAACCTGCCAGTAAAGAATCCTCTGTGTAGGAGCACCATTGGGATTACCTTCAGGCCACATTGGAATTACTTTGTACGCTGAAAAACTCTCATTTGCATAGATCATGTTAGCAATTTTGAGGGCTATTTCAACCGGTATTAAATTATTAGCACCTGCAAGATAATGAATTTCAGAGTCCTGGATATAGGAAAAACTATAGTATTTGGCATATTTCTTACTGGCAAGATCTGTAAATAAAGGGATCAAGAAATTTTGGACCATGATTTAATTCATAAAGCATTAAAAAAATAGCAAAATAATCCTAAACAGCACAAAAGGAACGACGCAAAAGAATTCCAGTACATGTTCAGATGAATGAGAAGGTTGAAAGCAAACAATAGTAGCTCATGCTTACCAACATCTTTATGTGAATCCCAAATAAATGAAGAACCAAGGAAATACTGTTTTTCAATATAGATAAAGTGCTGGGCTGCTCCGATGGCATTAACGTAAGCTGTATGTATGCTCATATCAATTAGTACATTTTTGCCACAAACAAGATTCTGTCAACAAAAGCAAAAGACTGTATCAGGTCCCCCAAAAAAATGAAACGCTGAACATAATATGGTTAGGTGAAAACTGTATTTCAATTACCTTACTGGTTGCTTCTCGTGGATCTTTTGGAAAACCCTTGACGGAGTTTGAATCAATCGATCGGAAAATCTGATTTCCAAGGTAAAATTGTTCAATGCTCCGCCAGACATATGACCACAAACTTCGACAGGCGACTGAATACTTTGAACGAACTTACCTGAACATCCCATCTCTCTGGATCACTATCATTTGAATAGGCTTCATCGTCAATACGTGCGATATCAGGTATCTTTTCAATCCAGAGTAGTGTATCATTATATGATTTGGACAATTTTTTAACCCCGCTGCGTTTGGATGTCTTTAACCAACGCTCCTCAACGTTTTTCAAGACATCATGAGCTGCTGGTCCATCAATCTTAGAATGCAAATCATGCCATGGTTCTCTTGGGCCACGGGCATCAACTACCTGCATGGAAGTGCTACATGAAGACCTTACAAAGTTCAACAATTGTTGCAAGACAATAAGACAGGAATTCTTTTTCATGTTTTAAACACTGTACATTGCATAAGGTCCATAGCTAAGTCAATTCAAGATCACCAAGCAAACTATAGCCCAATTAACTACATATAGACAGATGTACATGACAAATGTATCTCACCGCAAAGTTTAGGTTATAATAATGGGAATTGCTATATAACTTCTGACAGTTTTTTTTAAGTCAAAACTGTCACTTTTATGTTCGCTAGATGTGTTGGTGATGTGTTGTAAGAAAAAATCATAATAATCGAATTTTTATTCGTCTGATATGCTGAGATTTGCAATTTTTTCATATGATGAATTGGATCCGAATTTATTATGATTTTTTCTTCGAAACATAACGGGTTCACCACATTGCCGTATTTTATTAGTATATAATTTTATTTTTTTTATCTTTGTTTTTGTTTAACCTCTCAAAGTACATGTGAAGAACATAACAGATTCACTACATTGTCGTATTTTGTTGGTATATAATTTTATTTTTTTTCTTTTGTTTTTGTTCAACCTCTCAAAATACATATGAAGAACATAACGGGTTTACCATATTGCCGTATTTTGTTGGTATATAATTTTATTTTTTATCTTTATTTTTACTCAACCTCTCAAAGTACATGTGAGATTTTGAATCATGTGATGAAAATAGGAGTTATTAAGATCTTCAAGAATAATTAGAGAATGTTAGTGGAATCATATCGCCCACCACATAAATCAAGGCCTCCAACAAAAGCAACTATTTTCCTTTTATTGTGGCCGGCATCAGCATCCACGATCACTGTTTTCTGATGATGAGCAAAAATAGTTCCTGTCTCCTGGTTTCCAATAATTACCATCAGTACAAAGTCCAAATAACTGCTAAGATGTGCTCATGAAGCAAAATAATAGCATTCAGCAGAGTAACCCCACAAGAGACATGGCTGAATGATGATAACAGGTTGTATATACCATCAATCGTCATGATAGTTTTAAGAACTCATCATAATAGTTAAAGAAAGAACCTGTTGCTTCACCCAACTGTGCCTTTTCCCAGCAGATCGTGGCAGAGCAGTATCTGAACAGAAGAATGCTTGAAAAATCTACTGGTCTCCTCGTCCTGTGTGCCCATGTAACCTTCCTACAGATAAAAACTCTGATAAGCAGTGACTTGTTCGTGGGCAGCCCCGGTACAATTTTTTCAGGCTCGGGTCAGGCCGAGCTCGGGCCTTGTTTTCCGATCTGAAGCCCGAAAACCCCCTGACAATAATAATATACATAATAAATATTATTTTTTATTCTCAAAATTAATTAATTAATTACTATTTATTTCAAAAAAGAAGTAAAATAATAACATTTCATAGGAAAACATGAATTTCGGACTTTTTTGGGCTTTGGGCATAGCCTGGCTCGTGCATGTCCAATAAGTATTCCAAGCCAGGCCCGAAGCCTGGCCCGGACCCCGATCTAATAAGCAGACAGGCTTTGTTCAGATTCTCAAACATGACATATTTCATAATTTGCATGGAACATATTAGTAAAAGATTTTTGACAGATCAAAGTTATTACACATAGCAAATCCATCGACCCAACTACCATAGACACAAGGATGATATTTGGAGCAGAAGTCAAATAAGTGATGTGAACATCAGTTTGCAATTTTGGAGTGAAAACTATATCCTACACTCTAATGCAATGTCAAGACGTCAGACAAAACAATCCAAGCATTTGGAATACTCAGTGAGCCATGCATATGCATACCATCTGGATACCAAGGACGTTCCTGGACGTCGGGTCGTCCCACACGAGCAGCAGCACCCTCACCCCCTCCTGCGACTTCCTCTTGAGCAGAGATCACCCAGCGACGGCGCCTTCTCACCGCCGCCGTCCCGCACCAGGTTGATTGTGTGGAACACCGACCACCCGGTGATGTCGATCAGCCTCCTCGCCTGCGATATCGCTTCGTACACATCGTGCCAACATTGCCCGTGCCTGTAGGACGCGCCGTTCCCCAGCCTGGTCTCCGGCAGGCACCCGTCGGGCACATGCGCGTCCTGATACAGCGTCACCCTCCCTCCACGGCGCAACGGGAAGTAGGTGTTGGGCACGCCGGGAAAGTCCGGGCCCGGGGTGACGCCGTGGTGGTACATTGTGAGCCTGGTCACGGGGGTGTACTGCACTGACAGCCGCAGCACGGCACCCGGCGCGCACGGTTTGCCGCTGGGCTCGAGGACGTGGTAGACTCCCTCGACCCTGTACCCGGACTCGAGGTGCTCGGCGGGGATGGAGACAGCGCCGATGAGCTCGGCACCGAAGACGTCGCTGTCCTTTACGAGGAACTGGACGGCGGGGGGCTCGTGCGCGACGGGCACGAGGAAGTGCTGCGCCCAGGCGGGGTTCTCGTCGTCGGGGATGACGTAGGTGCCCGCGACGGTGGCGGAGGAGAGCTGCACGGTGACGTAGGGGTCGCTGGTCGACTTGGCATCGGGGGCGGAGGAGCCCTTCTTGCGGAGGAAGTCGCCCATGGTCTTGGAGAGGATGTCCTTGTTTGGGAGGTTTCGCGCCTCGTGGATCCAGATGTCTAGGCTGCCGTGGAGCAGCGCCGCCCGCATCGACGCCGCCGCTTTCGCGCCGCCGTACGGCACCACCTCTATCCTGCTATCCTCTTCGTCCGACATCGATCGATCGTGCGCGCGCGCGCGCCGATCTGCTTGATGTCTTGATTCGATCAAGAGTTTGATGGTTTTGTTCGTGTTGTCTGATGATCTTGCTATGCGCACGTGCCGCGCGCGAATCTGTGTGCCTGTATGTTTCTTCTCTCCTCCCCGTTGTTCGTTGCGTTGGTGCTGCTGGATCGCTGCTTCCCCCTGAAACGGCGGGGGGTCGGGAGATTGGAGGGAAGGACTGGAGTGGCCGCCTCGCCGGCAGCGACCACGTTTCGCTCAGCTGGATGGGCCTACTTGTCATTTGTCATGCCCGCCGTAGCGACAGGTGCCACGTGCGAGTAGTAAAACGAAACCTTACTGGGCTCAGAACGAGGCCCATGGTATTAGGCCATGTCATGGTGGCCCATGTGCTATTACATGGATCTGACTGCCCAGAAGCGTCTCGCAGGTTATACTTCTGAAATCTGAACAACTTTTTTCCCCCGTCAGGAATTAAAAAAGAATCAACGCTCATGCACGTCTTGCATGTCATGGCACACGGCTGGACCATCCATCACGGCACCACGCACGCGGTGCGCGCCGGCCTCGAGGAGTCCAGCCCGGCACCCCTGGGTGTGCGTGACTGATTTGGGGTTTGGTTAGAGGCCGCCCCGGGGTCTGTACTTGGCAAAAAGTGGCGCATGTAGGTGAAAATAAATTTTATAGCTTCGGTGCTAGCGTGCCATATGGTATGGATTCATCATACGTAGCCAGTGTTAGAGCATGTATAATACAGTTATTTATAGAGTTGTTTAGAAAGCAAAAAAAAACTAATTTTTCTTACCATATAAGATAGATAAGGTATTTATTTTGTAGCATCGGTCCTAAGATTGTTGATTGTGTTTTTCTAGCATAAACTAAAAATAGCACGACTTATATATTTCTAGTGGTCAAGTCTGAGGTGAGTGACATCGCTACAAATGGAATAATGGAATCTCGTGATGCAATGTTCTTTGAACATGTGTTCCCTATAAGACCAAATGAAGTCATTGACCCCAATGGTTCTGATGAAACTCTATTCTTCCTACTGTGGATAACACTGCTCTAGAATTGGAGTTGATGAGGGGTAAAAGGCAGAGGACTAAAAAATCTCTTGGTGGTGACTATGTCACATATGTCATGGATGATGAACCACAAACCATTTCAGAGGAATACACATCCCCAGAAGTGGATTACTGGAATAATGCAATCTGTAGCGAGATTGATTACAAGCCAATAGGCTACAGATGGATCTTTAAAAGAAAGCGTAGACCTGATGGTACTATAGAAAATTACAAGGCCCGCTTAGTGGCTAAGGGTTTCACGTAAAAAAGGGTGAAGACAACTTTGACACAAACTCTTCTGTGGCATGTTTACCCATAATTCATGTGCTTTTAGCACTAGCTGTCGCATACAAACTCCAAGTACATCAAATGGATGTAAAGACCGCTTTCCTAAATAGAAAGTTGGATGACGATATTTGTTGGACCGAAAAGGCGACTAGAGGGGGGGTGAATAGGAGCACGCTCACTTTTTCACAAATAATAGATTCAACACAAATTTCACTCCAATAGCTATAGAAACTATGAAGATCAATATACCAGTACAGCGGAAGACTAGTATTAAATCAAATCTAACCCCTGAAGCAAAACAACCAAAATCAACCAAAACTCAATTTCAAAGTGTTGGGCGGTCTGACCTCTATGTCAATGGCAGTCTGACTGGTCCATGGGCGGTCGGACCTCTATGTTAATGGTGGTCTGACCTCCAGCCTGATGAACAGTGAAATCAGCCCAAAAAATAAAGTTACAAATAGGTCTAACTTTTGATCTACAACTCCAAACTTGATGAAACTTGGAACACACCTTCTCTAGAATGTCAGGAACCTATTCCAATGGAAGATCGTGAAGATTCTTGGAAAAGTTACGATATTTTTCCGTTTGAGAGGAGGATGAATCAAAACCGAGTCAAAACGAAAACTAGATCCAAAATCTTGCTCGTGGGTGATTGATGATCAATATGATCCTAGAAGTGTTCCCACATATCACAGCAAGTTAGATCACGTAAAGAAATCAAACAAAAACTAGCGGATCAAAGAAAGACCAAAATCACCAAATAGAGAGAAGGAAAGTAAAGAGATAAATCTTTGAGCAAACTTTCCTTGGATTGATTTGATATGGTTTGGGTTTACAGCCACTCCATCAATGGAGGACAAAGCTCAATCTACAAGCACAAAATCAAATCAAAACTCTCTAGAACCCTAACCTCCACTAATCCTCTCCCTAAGCAAACTAGGGTTTTAAACACAATGAAAGGGTTGAGGGGGTGCAGCCACCTCCCTCCTCTATTTAAAGTGGAGGCTTAGACCTTCTAGAAGATTGACCTAAATGGGCCCCCGTTAAGGCCCGTCACAAACGGATCACACACGCACGCACTTTAAAGCGTCGTCTTCATCGTCTCTTGACCTAAACCGCTTCTCCTTGCGCCACCTTGCGCCGCGGGTTGGCAAAGGGTCATCAAGGCAATATTTGGTAAGATTACCAAAATACCCCTTCTCGGTCCTTCTCCGAAGACCGAGTCCATCTGCACGAAGAACTCACCTGCTTCGCCACATGTAGGTTGATCAACGGCTCTCTCCATGTCGGCAAATCTCTCCCATCCGGCTCCCACCGAAACCACCATGGCACTTGCACCGACCCCACGCCAGATCAAACGATCGCCGCCGAATCGTCCGTTCGGTCACCCTTGTCCATTCTGCACCACGCTTGAGTTCATTAACCTCACTCGGCACCGTCGATCGTTCTGAACCTCAACTCTCCAAGCCTAGTCCCGATCATCCTCGCCGTTGACCGTCGTTGACCACCAAGCAACCTGCACAACAATAGATAAGCAAATCGAATTCGGGAATAAGTTCTTCACAACTTGACCCATGTTAGTCAAAACATGCATCATGTAACACATATGCACTGAAACTCATGACTTTGACCTAACAACCAAACATCGCCGCCACGAAGAACAACGAAACAAGTCAACACACGCCGATCGCCACTAAGGTCGGTCGGACTCACTGGCCGGGTCGACCGCCACCTATTGGCGGCCCGACGACCTTGATAGGACTTAGCCAAATTTCCTCCCTGGAAATCCAAAACCTACAGGAATTTTCAAACCAATAGAACTTTTGCCTGCATACTCCAAAAAATAAGAGACCAAGTGTAGTCGAATCTCCTCTCTTGCCTACACCCTCCATTTTTTGTCCAGCTCCAAAATCCTCTTTTTGCATTTGGCCAGTCCGACCGCCAGGGGTGGCCGGTCAGACCGCCACTGGCCTGACAACACTGCAACTTTTTCGAAAACGTAAGATTCGACAAACCTTCAACGTCATTGCCAATTGTAACATCATCCTAAGATCATGAGAATATCCCCATAATATCTACAATCTTCCCCTTGATGCACACATTGCAATTTTCTAAAAACATAAGTTTTAAGGATTGAAAGGTAAACTACTCACGTTTTTACACAAAGACGCAACTTGGTCCAAGAGCAAGAGAAAGCAATGGAAATGACCAAGCTGGCATCAGAATAGCATAGGCAAGTGAGATAAGGCAAAAGAATGCATAAAAACTTTAAATTACAGAAAAGAGTCAAAAATCTCACTTAAGGTCCATATGAAAGAACAATTGTTCAAATTGACCTTTAATCATTGTGAGGTTCAAAGAATTGCAATTCAAGTTCAGAAATGGCAATAAGATCATAAGAATGCAAATTACAAGCTCCCCCTCACTTTGATCATCATTTTTCTAGAAAATTTCATTTTCTCCATTTTCTCCCAATAGCCCCCCTAACATTTTTGCAACTTCTTCTCCCTCTTTGACAATAGAATCATCAAGAAATCACGCATTC
Organism: Hsuehochloa calcarea; assembly: GCA_036346395.1. NCBI lineage: Eukaryota > Viridiplantae > Streptophyta > Magnoliopsida > Poales > Poaceae > Hsuehochloa > Hsuehochloa calcarea. Next base: position 86,049,789 of record CM070597.1, on the reverse strand, counting down.
CTCTCATCCAGAGATAATAAATGCAGAAATGAGGAAGAAGCATAAGAAAGAGCATGCATGAAATGCAATGGAGTGGCTTCATTTCTGTATTTTTGAATTTTTTATATTACAAGAAGCTTTGCAGATTACCCAAAAGAGCAAGCTAGCAGCAGCTACATATTCAGCTTCAACAGTGGATTGTGCAACAGAGTACTGCTTCGTAGAAGACTAAGAGACAAGAGAAGTGCCTAGGAAGTGACAAGTACCTGAAGTACTCTTCCTATCTAGCCAATGCCGTAAAAAATCAAATCGAAAAATCCCGAATAGACAAACAAAAAGAACAGGAATACCAAATGCCATACTGGAGGGTAGAGTGTAAATACCTGAATATGCGCTTAACGGCTTGGCTATGTGAAGCTCTTGGAGACACCTGAAACCTCGCGCAGAGGCAGACCGTGAAGTGGATGTCCGGTCTTGAGGCTGTCAGGTACAGGAGGGAGCCTATCATGCTGCGGTACTCGCGTTGATCCACGGCTTCTACTTCCTCATCTGGATCCAAAGTAGCCAAAGTCGCCATGGGAGTGGCGATCGGCTTGCAGTCACCCATGTCGAAGCGTTTGAGCAGGTCCTTAGTGTACTTCGTCTGATGGATGAAGATCATTTCCTTGCATTGCTCAATTTGAAGCCCCAAAAAGTAATTGAGCTCTCCCATCATACTCATCTCGAATTCGCTAGACATAGTCTCAGAAAAGCTGAAAACAACAACATGAGAAGAACCACCAAAGATAATATCATCAACATAAATCTAAGCAAGCAGGATGTCATTGCCATGCCTAAGAATGAACAAGGTCTTGTCTACCTTACCCATCTCAAAATCATTCTCAACCAAGAATGTATTAAGTCTATCATAACTGTGGATATCGTGAGGATATGTGCACGATCTCAGGATGATGAGTCAATTGGCAATGGCTTTGTTGGTTTGCAAAATTTCGCGTTTTCGGTTTTGCTTCAAAATTTGTCGGACCACGGTGATCGACCGCCAGTGGAAGAAGGTCCGACCGGCCGTGGTGGCGGTCCGACCGTATTGTTTAAAAGTGGTTTTTGGAGCTGAGCCAAAAATAGGATGTGTAGGCAGGTGAGGGGAGTCTCCTGGATGTGGTCGCATCATTTTTTGGAGCTCCCAGTCAAAAGTTCTATTCAGTTGAAAATTCCAGAAGGTTTCGGATTTTTAAGTTGGAATTTTGGCTAAGTCCTTTCGGGCGGTCCGACCGCCGTTTTGAATCGGTCCGACCGCACGGAATCGGTCGGACCGGTGTGTGTGGGGCGGTCAGACCGCCGATCACTTGAAGGTGAGCCTTCTTGGCATTGATGTGTTTTGATTGTGTTTATTGTATGGATATCAATGCTTTATTGTTGCATATTGCATTGCGGAACTAACGTGGGTCAAGTTGTGAAGAACTTGTTCCGGAGACGATTTGTTTGCCTATTCTCGCGCGGTGGCTTGCAGGTCAATGACGTCAACGGTAAGGGGGATCGGGACTACGCTTGGAGAGCTGAGGTCCAGAACAATCATGGATGCCGGGTGAGGTCGTATGACTCAAGCATGGTGCAGAATGGACAAGATGGATTGAACGGGTAGTTCGGTGCAGCTGGTTGGATCAGGCGGTGCGGAAGTCGGTGCAAGTCCCTGGAAGGTTCCGATGGGATTCGGACGGGAGGGACTTGACGACGAGATGAGCCGATCAACCTACGTGGTGAACAGCGATTTCTTCAACAGATTGTTGTGTGTGTGGGTCCCATGTGTGAGTGGGTCCCAAAAGTGAAACCCTAGGCTTCTCCTATAAATAGAAAGGGGGGAGATGTAAAACCCCTTGAAGCATTTGGACCCCTCTTCCTTTTTCTAGGGTTAGGAGAGGAGAGGTTAGGGTTTGGAGAGATTATGTGTGCTCTTTGTTGAGCTCTTGTCCTCCTTGTTGGAGTGGCTTTGTAAGCATCTTATGAGATTAATCAATCTTGTGATGCTTGCTTGAAAGATCATTTGTCTCCTTTGTGTTCTTCTCTCTTTTGGATGATTTTGGTGCTTCCTTAATTCAAGGGTTTATGCTTGGTCTCTTGACCTATTTTGCCTTGCTTTGATGTGTGGGAATACTCCTAGAATCATCTAGATCATCAACCCCCGCAAGCAAGTCTTGAATCAAAGATTTTTCGTATTTCTAGGGTTTGTGCACTTCTTTGGTAAAATCTTGAGAGATCGATTCTACGAAGTGGATCTGAAGGATCGTCGCTAGAAATAGGTCTCTAATATCCTTAGGGAGGTGTGCTCCAAATTTGGTCAAGTTTCATTGGTTGAATCAAAAGTTGGACCAAATTTCGTTTTGGATTTGGGCTTGGCATTTCGGTTCTGGACTAAATCGGTCTGACCGATTTTGCAACGGCGGTCCGACCGCGCCTTCGAACCACCGGTAGTGGCAGGTCGAACCGATTTCCAACGGTCCGACCGCCAGTTGGTAGCCGGTCAGACCGCTCGTCAACCGTCGGTCCGACCGCTTGATCTCGGCCGGCCGACCGCCAAGATGCTCGACCGATCCTCTTAGATCATTTCTCCATTTGTGTCGTGTGGTTATCGGGGTTATCGAATTCAGCACAAGGCTTCCTCTGTGCGCTTACTGATCTTCTTAGCTTTCGTAGCTAAAGGAGTAAAGTTCGATTGGAATAGAAGGGCATCACCGAGTCCATCATCATCTTTCTCTATAAATATGCTCTTTGTCACCTGTGTATCAATTAAAATATCTGATCTAGCACCAGGGCTAGTCTCATCAAAAGTGTCATTGCATGTCTCCTGAACAAGGTTAGTTTCAGCATTAAAAACCCAAAAATCCCTCGAATGCGCAGGATAACCCAGAAATAAACCATCAAAAGTTCTTGACTCAAATTTATCTAGGTTTCCTGTCTTGATCATAAAACATTTGGATCCAAAGACTCAAAAATGCGAGACAGAGGGTTTTCTACAAACCGAAGCTCATAAGGAGTCTTTCCCAAAGACGGTCTAAAAAAGACACGATTTGTAATATGACAAGCAGTAGAAATAGCTTCGACCCAAAACCTCCTCGGTGTGCTATACTCATCTAGCATCGTCCTAGCCATCTCGACTAGGGTCATGTTCTTCCTTTTCACAACGTCATTTTGTTGAGGGACGTGTGGAGAAGAGAACTGATGCTCAATTCCATGCTCAACACAAAAAGAAGCAAAAGAGGCATTCTTGAACTCCGTACATCACATCATGCGGATCGCTCTCAAGGCACCCGAAAGTTCAGAAGCCAAACGAAGAACAAGATCATGATAATGATCAAAAGCTTCATCCTTCGAAGTAAGAAAGAACACCCAAGTGTATATAGAAAAATCATCGACTATGACAAGAATGCACCATTTTCCACCAACTGATCGAACCCTAGTAGGATCAACAGTATCCATATGAAGTAACTATCCCGGTCCGTCAGTCATAACCATAGTCACTGAAGGGTGTGAGGTGGCAACTTGCTTGCCATGCCTACAGGGCGCACATACAGCATCCTTGACAGCTTTAAGTTTGGGCAAACCTCTCACGAGCTCAAGGTTGCTAACTCACGTCAGATGATCAAAACCAATGTACCCCAAACAACGGTGCCAAAGCCAGAACTCAGAAGAAGAAGATGAAATCAAGCACTTGAGAGAACCAGCAAGAGATTCAGAAAAATCAGCTCCAAAGATCCTAGCAACTCTAATAATCCCAAAAACAAGCTCACCGGTTGAATCAAGCACCCTACAAGCATTTTTCTTAAATCTAGTCTCATAGCCAGCATCAAGAAGTTGAGAGACAGAAAACAAATTAAGTCTTAGCTTGTCCACAAGGGCGACGTTCTTGAGGATGAACTTGTCGTTCACCTTGATCGATCTCGTTTCTTCAATCTGCCCTTGTTTATCATCTCCAAAGGTGATGAAGTCATCACCCGTTGACCGCGTGAAGGAGGTGAAGCATCTTGAGTCTCCGGTCATGTGGCGTGAACAGCCGGAGTCGACGAACCACGTGTCCTTCCTCTTTTCGAGGTAATCCTGAAAATCAAGGCACAGAAGAACGATGTATCTCAATACTGGGATTAGTTAAACAAGACTTAGAAACCCAGTACTGAGACACGTCTGCGAGTAGTATGCAAAGCAGAAGTGCCATCCTTGACTCTATTAGAAGTTCTATCATGAGCAATGGTCACACGAACATAAGAAGCATCCTGTCTAGAAACATGATGATGACTAGCATCTGAAACAAATCCTAAACCTGGTTTATTATTTTCAGAATGACCATACCTCATGACGGCTCTAGATTGATTAGATGAATTTCTAACAAACTTTTTCCTATCAGTTTTCAATCTACGCTAGCAGAACTCAACCAAATGCACATTCTTCTTACAATAGGTGCAATGGTACTTGATACCACTGGGAGAAGCACACTTTGACTTAACAGATGGTTGAGCAAAACTCGCAGATTTAAAAATAGTTTTTGCAGGTTGGGTTTTGATTTCAACTAACCCATTTTCCAATACTTGAGTAACTTTTGTCTTAGAATTATTTTGGACAGAGTTGTATCATAATCCTTACTTCTTATAAGGAGTTTTAGACTTGTCCAGAATCATGTTTAATTGTTTCTTACCTTTAGAAAAAAAAAATTCTAAGGTATCCTTAAGATAAGCAATTTCTTCTTCAAGATTAACACATGATTCACAAGTTTTACCCTTAATGTCTCTAGTATATCTCTCCTTATATAAAGCAGCTTCAAGTTTAAGGGTTTCGCATGAAATACAAGTAGCAGAATCAATTCTATCCTTAAGTTTAGCAAATTTAGCTCTAACTGCATCTACTATGTCTTGTACTTCATGTTGTCGTTCAATGCAAAAAAAAAAAAGCAAATGTTATAATCAACCACACCAGAAGAAACCAACTTGCTAGAGTCTAAGCATTTTTCACATGGAGCATATTCAACCTCAACTAGCTCGGTCCTACCATTTTCAAGTTGTTGCAAAGCAATATCATGAGTAAATTGCAGTTTAGCAAATTCTGATTGCGGAGCAAGGCAGGATGAACATTCATCAGATTCAAGAGTCTTAGCATTTGTAAGTTCTAAAGTTAAATTATCTACTTGTGACTCTAAGACCTTGTTCCTGGCCATGATAAACTCTAAAGCCTTATCCTGACTCATGAGTTGCTCAAAGATAGTTTCGCATCTATCAGAAAGGACATCATAGAAAGGAGGTACCTCATCATTGTCGTCGTCAACAGAGTCGGCCATGAAGTACAAGCCGGTGAAGTCCTTGTCCTTCCCCTTCTTCTTGTTTTGAGGGATCTCTTTCTCCTTGTCCTCCTCGCTCCCAGAGTTCACATCGCTTAAGGATTGTTCCCCAAAAACGGTAAGAACCCAGTGAGCGGCCTTTGTCAGTTTGGCAGCATCATACCTTGAGTTGTTCCATTGAGATTTCTTCCAAGCTGGCTTTCCCTCCTTATAGTTGCTCTTTCCTTTCAGCTTAGGGTAATTTGTCCGGATATGATCAAGCTCACCACACTCATAGCAAGTCACAGGACATTCTCTATTTCTGTTTCTCATATTATTATAGGCTCGTGTGACCTTTTTGACTATGAGAGCCAACTCAACCTCAGGGAGACTCTCAAACTCCTCTTCATGGATTGCAGATAAACCAGCAAGCGAAAATCCAGAAGAAGACTCAGAACACCCATCAGAAGCTCTCTTGAGCGGGTCTGCTACCAAAGCCATATTTTCCTTCTTGGGATGATCAAACCTCTTAATCTTCTGAGTCTTGAGCTTGCTATAGAGCAGCTCCAAAGTCAGATCAGAGAGGTTGACGTTCTCCTTAATGGCGGTAGCCTTTATCTCCCAATCCTTAGTGTTGATTGCAGCCAAGAGGTGGGTGGCATTTTCAGACTGAGAATATTCAATACCAACAGCTTTCATCTGATTAATCACTTTATTAAAACGACTAAAAATATCATCGATGCCCTCTCTAGGACGCATCTCGAATTTGTTATATTCACGCTTATAGACTATTCGGCGTACTTTTTTGATTTGGGACGAACTCTCATGGTAGGTTTCGAGGGTGTTCCAAATCTCGTACGCAGTCTCACGATTGCAAATCCGATCATACTCCTGTCTACCAAGCCCACCATATAAGAGGATTTTAGCCTTATTGTTGTTAGCCAAGAGGGTTGTTGTAGCCGGCGTAGCAACTTCGGGAACAACGAGCGGAGCTCGAACAACCTCCCATATAGCTTGTCCTTCGCTCTCAAGGAAGACTCGCATGTGATTCTTCTAATAGGTATAGTCGTGCCCATCGAAGATATACGACTTGGTGGAGTATCTATCCGTCGCCAAGTTCAGTGATCGGTTAAGATCAAGATTAAACTAACCGGGCTCTGATACCACTTGTTGGACCGAAAAGGCGACTAGAGGGGGTGAATAGGAGCACACTCACTTTTTCATAATTAATTGATTCAATAAGATTTTACTCCAGTAGCTATGGAAGCTATGAAGATCAATATACCAGTACAGCAGAATACTAGTATTGAATCCAATTTAATCCCCTAAGCAATACGACAAAAATCAACACAAGCTAGAAAACTCAGTGCTGGCGGTCGGACCGCTGGGTCAATAGCGGTCTGACCGCTGACCTCTGGCGGTCTGACCGGTGGGCCTAGCGGTCTGACCGCCGGTCTGAAGAACAGATCAAACAGCCCCGATGACGAAGTTGTAAATAGATGAAACTTTTGATCTACAACTCCAAACTCGATGAAACTTGGAACACACCTTCTCTATGATGTCACGAACCTATTCCAATCGAAGATTGTGGAAATTCTTGGAAGAATTACGATTCTTTTCCGTTTGAGAGGAAGAGGGTTCAAACCCGGGTCAAAACGAAAACTAGATCCAAAAACTTACTCGTGGGTGATTGATGATCAAGATAATCCTAGATATGTTCCCACATGTCACAGCAAGCTAAATCACGTGAAGAAATCAATCAAAAACTCACGGATCAAAGGAAGACTCAAATCATCAAAAAGAGATAAGGAAAGCAATGAGACAAAATATTGATCAAACTTTCCTTGGATTGATTTGATATCCTTTGGGTTTACAGCCACTCCATCAATGGAGGACAAAACTCAATCAATGAGTACGAAATCAAAACAAAACACTCAAGAACCCTAACCTCCACATCTTCTCTCCCTAAGCAAATTAGGGTTTCAAAACGATAAAAGAGATGAGAGAGAGGGGGCAGCCACCACCCCCCTCTATTTATAGTGGAGTCTTAGACCTTCTAGAAGTTTGACTCAATTGGGCTCCCGTTAAGGCCCAAAACAAACGGGTCACACACGCACGTATTTTAATATACCGTCTTTATCTCCTCTTGACCTAATTAGCTACACCTCGCACCATTTTGCGCTGCAAATTGGCCAATAGGTCAACCTTGTCCATCTTGCACCACGCTTCAGTTCATTGACCACACCCGGCATCGTCGGTCGTTCTGGACCTCAGCTCTCTAAGCATAGTCTCGATCATCATCGTCGTTGACCGTCATTGACCACCAAGCAACCTGCACAACAATAGACAAGTAAACCAAATTCGGGAATAAGTTCTTCGTAACTTGACCCATGTTAGTCAAAACATGCATCATGCAATATGTCGACGATCAAATCGCCGATCTTATGAATATATAAATGAAAAGAGGAAAAATATGCGTGACTCCTGGGAGTGGATCTGACTTGCTCTTTATTGCTATGAACTCACAATTACAAACACTGAGAGTATCTAAAAACACAACACTTTGCTATGTCTTGCTTGATGTCTTCGTCTCTCGTCTTGTGCTTGCGCTGTTGTTCTGTACCCTACTCTTCCGGCCTTCTATGGTCCTCCTTAAATACTTGATGAAGCGGTGGCAGTTATCCCATGAAGAGACATCCGTTGGGGAGCGACGCGCGTCTGCAGTCGGGAGAGATGGCAGTTGATTTCCCACCAACCGCAAAGGCGGTTGGTGGCGTCAAGCGCTCGCTGATTAATGATTTAGGAGACGTTAAATCATCAACCGTGATAGTGTTGTATTATGCGAAATATAAAACACGTGGTTCATTCATCACATAGTGAGTGGCATGGTCGGGGACTCGACCCAGACGCATGTTCATAGCTTTACGTGCACTTACCTGGTCGTGGACTAGGTTTGGAACTTTGTCCGACCAGGGTATTTATTATATAACTTCTGTAGTACCTACGACCAGTTAGGTCGGTGGTCTTAGAAGTTACGACCACGAAGACGTAAGGTCTTTATCATATATTAAGATAATATATGAATATTTTAATCCTCAACACAATACATATGGACTTAAACTCAGGACTTTGACCTAACAACTGAACATCGCCGCCACGAAGGACGACGATCCAAGTGAAAACCGGTTAGACCGCCTCCATGGTCGGTCTGACCGCCCACCTTGGTCGGTCTGACCGCCACCTACTGACCGGTCAGACTGCCAGTTGTGACTTAGCCGAAAACAGCCCCTGAAAATCCGAAACCTACTGGAATTTTCAAACGAATAGAACTTTTGACTGGAGACTCCAAAAATTATAAGACCAAGTGCAATAGAATCTACTCTCTTGCCTGCAACCTCTATTTTTGGCCCAGCCCTAAAAACCACATTCTGAAATTGGCTGGTCGGACCGCAACTATGGCCGATCGGACCGCCCTTAGGCCGGTCAGACCGCCGGTTCGGTCGGTCAGACTGCCAATGGCCTGACAGCCATGATTCTTTGCCAAAAATACGTGAGAAGACAAACCTTTAATGCCATTGCCAATTGTCACATCATCCTAAGATCAGGAGCATATCCCCATGATATCCACAATATTCAATAATATGCAATTGTGTTTATGGGACTAATGTGTGTACCAAGTTGTTTTGAAGGCTTAGTCCTGGATTATGGAAGACAACATGGAAATATCAATGCAAAGACAACAGAGGGATCAAGGCTAGTGGCATTGCATTTGTTTTGCTTCTAGAAAAGTCTTAAGTGAAAGTCGGTAATACCGATATTGTCTTGGCGGTACTACCACACAACAGTATGACCGGGAAAAGTAGTGTGGTACTACCACAACCCAGTTGAACCGAAGATTAGTTGGCAATACGTTTTTTACAGAAAGACACCTTTTTATCACGGTTGCTCACCTGGTGAACGGTAGTTCTGGAGTTTTCTTGATGGAACTACCGCATCACGGTATGACCGCATCTTGAGCGGAACTACCGCAGCCCGAATATTCTGAAATATAGACAGCGGTACGTTATCTCCAGAGAGGGGCTGTTTTGGACCTCTAAGGGAAGCGGTAGTACCGCCCTATATGAACGGACCTACCGGAGAGCAGAACTACCGCATGATCAACGGCGGTAGTACCGCACCTTTCTGCAATAGCTTATTTAGAAGTATTTATTGCAGGTATATCTTGGTAATTAATGTTAATTATTATGGGACTAATATTTTCCATGAGTTGGATTAATAGATTATGTTTCAGGGTGATGAAGACTTTGGATTGCATCATGAGTTGATCGTCATCAAGTCAAGGTTCAAGAAGAGGATGCATCATGTGTTGATGCATCTCAAGATCTCGAAGAGGAAATGATCATGAGTTGATCATCAAGTCAAGAGAAGACCCATCATATGTTGATGAAGGTCAAGTAAAGGATGCATCATGGGTTGATGCATATCAAGACAATGACCCGGACTTGAAGTGAAGATATGTGTCATCAAGCTTCAAAAAGATGCTAAAGGCAAATGTATGACTAGCTAGGGTTAAGGATGTGTTCCTAGTCTTTTACCGGTCTTGGTGTTTGATTGAAAGACTGGATTGCTAGTATAGGATTGTTGTACTATTAAGAGGGGTCTTGTCTAGTAGCTTAAATCTCATCATGTATTGATAGCTCAATCTTATTTGCTCTAGCTCTCCGTGGCATGATGCTATTATTTGTAAATGTATTTTGAAAATAGCCAAGCCTCATACATCTAATCCTTGTAGCATGTGACTATACTTTGCAAATTTATTTTGCAAATGGTTGAAGTCCATATACCTACTCCTTGTGGCATGATCTAAGTTTGCAAATGTGTTTTGCAAATTGTTAGGGTTCATCCATTTTCTCTTGGCATGGTCTAAGATTGCTTGTTGCTAATTCTTTGGACTTAGATCATGGTAGTGGCTCTTTGGAGTTATGTTTTTTATTTGATCAAATGTATTTGAGATCAATCAAATAGGCGGGTTGTGTAGCCCTCTGAATAAGCTTTCCATAGAGCCCAGGATCACTCAATTCTAACATCGGGGTCAAAAGTTATGATATTTTTACCTAGTGTCGCATATGCTAAAATTGGACTGCGGTAGTACCGCCTGAGAAGAGAGATACTACCGCAGAACGGTAGTACCTCCTATTGTACTATGGTACTTCCACACAAAAAAAAACTTTAATGGCAAGTTTTTGAGCCGTTAATGCACCCGTACGACCGATGAACAGTAGAAAATGGTAGTAACAGAGTTTGTACGGCGGTACTACCGTAAATCCTGATTTTTAGGGATTTGTGCTCCCAACAGCTAGTTTTTGTGTGTGGATTATAAATACCCACCTTGCCCAGTTGAGAGACAGTCTTTGGCATCCCATTTCACTCACTGAGCTAGTGTGAGGTTCTCCTCTCAATTGTGCATGTGTTGCACCTTGTGAGCAAGGAGAGTGGTCTCTAGTTACATGTGTTGCATCTAGAGGTGGATTTGGTATCCACTTGAGCTTCTGCATTCGTTGCACGTGGTAAGAGTCAAGCAAGGGGTTTGGCTTATTACTCTTGTGGTTGCCGACACCTAGATGACTTGGAGGTGTCGTGGACCGGTGATCTTTTCAAGAAGCTTGTGAGAAGGCCCGGTGTATTGTGAACGTTGGAGTTCACCTACCCAGAGCGGAAAAGAGCTACCACTAGTGGAATTGATGTGTTTGGCTTAATTCGTAGAGCCGGTCCAATTAATTTGGGCTTACCTCAACGTGGGTTAGGGGAGACCGGCAAGTCTCCGAACACCACGGTAAAATATCATTGTATCATTGTGGTTTGTTCTATTGTGTTTTACTTTATGCAATTTACATTCCTTGTATTAAATTACTTTCATATCTTTGAATGATTATTATCATTATCAATAGTGTATGTTGTTGGTGCACTTAGTAAAGACTAATTGATTTATGCTTTAATTGTGTAAAACCGAATTGATTTACAATTCAGCATAAAACTCGATTTTAGCCAAAGATTTTAAAACCGTCTATTCACCCCCTCTAGTCGGCCTCCTTGATCTTACACCTGAGCGAGGCGCAGGGCTTCGATGCCTTTGGCAATGGCAGTGCGTGCGAAGTGGGCTCGGGTGAGCGTCTTGGGGCGCGAGGTGCGTCGGCCGTTGGAGCGGCATCTTGGGGCCTCTTCCTTCCTTCCTTTCCTTCTTGAAGAAAGGCCTCCTCTCCTTTTCCGATTCGACCCGAATAAATCAGTGAGCTTTTCCCCTTTTTTGGTAGTTCTTCTTCCCCTCCGATTGGCCTTCGATTATTGGGGCCTTAGAGCTCTCACGCCGTCGTGGTTGACTCGGCACCATCGATGGTGATCTCCAAACCTTCATCTGTGTGCATCCCGCCGGTTCCCTTCTTGTGCCCTCTTCTCTATGGGTGTTCTATTTGGGGAGCTGATACTTGCGCATTTGGGGCTCGGTTTTGGTTGGCTCTAGCTTGACTTCAGTGAGGGAGAAGGCTTCGGTTTTTCTGGTGTTTGGTGCTCCGTGGTTGCATTCGGCCGGTGCACTGTGATTGAGTCTTGTGCGACATTCTCTGTATATCGACTTCGCAAATTGATGTGTCCCGGCTTGTGAATTGGCATTGTATCTCTGACGACCTCGTCCGTTCATTTGCGGCACAGCGGGGCGATTGGTTTTCTGGGACAGCGTGATTCACATGCCTTGTCTGGTTTACTAATCGGTGGCTTTGAGTGCCATCCGAATCGTGGGTATCGTTGTTTTCCATCTTCCATATCACTTTGAGTATGTGTTGTGCTAATAAAAATCTCAAATTGTGATTGATTTATTTGTAACTAGCACTGGGAGATATTGCTTAGTGAAATTGTCGGCTAGGATTAATGCTCGATGAGGAGTTGTGGTCATTGTGATAATTGAATGCGACAATTGTATATACATTGGTCTTGTGCTATAAGTTAACTTGTCGTTTCTCTATTGTGTCATGCTATTTATGCTCATCTAGTCACTTTGTTTCATTCGGTTAATGTTGTCTGATCACTTTGTTCCATTCCGGTGGTAGCTTCTGCTCCCTGTGTTTCACCGTGTTTATTGTTTAGTCTCTGCTTTCCCTCTGTCACAATTGAAATATTGTCTAGATTGGTTCAATTGCATACGGACAGTGAATTCTGAACTGATGATTTGCTTTAAAATGGTTGATTAGACAAAGCAAGGTTTATTTAAAGCTCAAGGCATAATTTATTTCTGTGTGATTGTCATATTTAATTTGTGATAGAAAATTGACCTAAGTGGTGAGGAGACAAAGATTACATCTTGAGCAGCCCGACATCTAAGAACAACAAACAATAATCTAAATATGAGTATTATGCTGATTTTCTTTGTTGTAAGATCCATCTTGTGAGTATTTTATCATGTTTAATTGACAAATATATATTATATGTTTATATGATATTTCAATCATTTAAATGTTACTGGAATTATGCTTTAATTTATCATAATTTATGCTAGAATTAATTATGAACATTTACTCAAACCGCTAATTTTATAACAATATCTTTCTGTAAGCACTTATGTATAAGTATTTTTTTTTTACTGTAGATGCCTTTATATAGCACCTTGGAGTTTGGTCCAAGGCTCCAGTGTAACTAGGCCCAGTGTAACGTAGCATCGGTGCCATAATTTTTTCTCCCATACAGGTAGCCTGGAATTCCGATAATTTTGCTATGACCAGACATGCTTAAAAATATGGTGTTTAGTTATAGACCTGGGCTAAATAAAACATAAAATTTAAAAATAAACAGTTTTAAGAATGAGAGCGTGAAAAGTTTGAAATATGTTTTCATAAGCGCCCCTCTAAAACCAGTCCTCATCCCCAAATCATTCCATCCTCTGATTTCACTGAATCGAGCGCAGGCGAAGCTCGGGCGGTGGCGCTTGTCGTGGTGAGGAAGTCACAGCAAAGCTTGGCGTTGACGAGGCCGAGGTCGCGGCGGTACCAGCCTTGTGGCGGCGGCGGCCGGGCAAGGAGGAGGCAGCGGGATCCGAGCGTTGTGTGCGGCGGGATGCAGGCAGCGGTGGGAGTGGCCCACGATCTCATCGACGGCGGGATGTGGGCGGTTAGAGAAGGAAGACGATTATTAGAGGAGACAATTAAAGGGCGGCAACCAACACACCCGAGGTTGTCTGATCTTTGATCCTTCGTGAGGCCACGGCGCCTTTTTGCAGGCTTATCCGCCTCGGTACGGTCAGCGACGGCACAACACAGCAACTCCTCTTAAAGCTTCCCGTGGTCCATCCACGCCTACGGCCAGGCTACAGGCTGCGAGCTCAGCTCATATCCGAATCGTGTGGATATCAAGATTCTGCTGCGTGCGCAGCTAGCTCTAGGCTCTAGCTGCACCAACAGCAACAGCGTGTGTACTCGCCGCTCACGAGTACACATCAAAGATGCAGACTGGGTTACAGTCATACAGTGCCGTGTGTTGATCGATCCTGGCTGATGTCTCCGACGATGCACCGATGCGCGTCCCGTGATCTGATGCGGTTCTCACTAGCACCCCTCTCCAGTCCCCTGCTAGTGCTCGACCAAATAAGTGCTTGCTTGATGCATTGACTGGGACGAGTGTACTGCCCAGCAATTTTTGGCATGTTCCGATCGACTTTTACGACGCTTTGTTGATCGGGAGTTTAAAAGCGATTAAGCACATCCTCAAAGTGGCGTTCCTATCCTGTCTATCACTGCGGTGCAGGGAATTAGTAGTAGGTGTCCGACATGAACGTGCGTGCTTGTGCGAGATGTCTGAATATAAAACGGCACATTACGCAAGCGAACACCGGCAACTCGGCTCCACCGCCTGCTTATACGTGGTAACTTTTGGCAGCTGCCATCAGCAAAAGAAGGGGGATGCAACCTTTCCCTGAAAATGCAACGCCTTTTTGCAGATCCAGTGCTGTTTTATCTAATCATCGTGCGTGCGAGAGGAGATCGAGCATGACAGCAAGAAAAGTAGCTTGTACGTATTTAATCTGTTCCTTTTTCTGCTTATCTTCGCATTCCCTTGTCTTTGGCAGATAGATGACTTGAGGAGTAATGTTGTGACGTCCACGTTCGTTTTTTGTTTGCTAAACGTCAAGTGTTGGATACTAAAGTTATTGGCTTATTTAGGATTTTTTTTGAAACCAAATAGCAAAAATAGCTCATGTACAAAAGAAATGGTAAAATTGGCATCCATGCCGGCGTGTTGGGACCGTGATAGGACGCCTACCATATCGTCTGTCGCGCACACTGTCTTGTCGCCGTAGAATATGAAGTGCTCTGAGAACACTGCAGGCGACACATATCGCCTAACTATACATCTGCGGTGTTATTTTTGTTTGGAAAGATGTTATATTTGCTATTTCGTCGCCAAAACAGACCAAATAAACAACAACAACAAAAAATCTTGGATACTAATGCTTTGATGAAACCCAAGGACTTAATGTGGTATTCAGCTCCTGGAAGCAGTAGCTCCCTTCACTTGCTCGCTCGGCATGAAATCCTCCGTTGCTTCCATCGCTTCAGGTCTCATACCGAATTCCTTCTTAAGGAAAGCAGAGGACTAAGCTATGTGAATTCATTTCCTTCGGTCTTGGACAATTGTCTACTAGTAGTACTCCTAGCTAAAGACCACTCTTTAGACGACAGCTAAATGTAATGGGTAAATGCTTAAATTTATGGGACGACATGTTGCAGCTGCTAATCAGTACTAAATCAACGGTCCCATGAAGCTAGCTACTGCTCAGTGTAAATGTTCTAAATTGATAACAGCAACTCTATGATCAGGGGCAGGGCTTGTTAGCAAACTTTGAGGTTAACGAACAAAGAAGTTATGTGAGAACCCGGAAAATCAGACTAATCTAATTAACATTAATGGCTGGTTAGCAGTAAATAAAAAATTTTCTGAACTCAAGTAATACAAGAATTTATTACATCAGAACAGATCATGTTTTACAACTTTGAATATATTACAAAAAGATTAAATTAAAATCTTGCATTGCATATCGCTGAAGTCTTCCTTGAAGCATGGTTTGTCCATCGCCGTCCAGTCAAGCCGTCTTCCTCGACTCAATCCGAAATACCATTTCCAGCTCCATTGTCCGCCAATCAACCATAAGACTATTAGCAGTTCAAAAACTATAGAATAAAGTTAGAATAAAGTAGTTTGCCGTCAGAGTACCGTAGGAATCATCGCGGTTCCCAGATCAACCTAGATTAGCCGGCACCCTGAGTATCAAGACTACCCAAACCAACCTGGGTTAACCGGCATCTTGGTTCTCAAGTCACCTAGGTTAACCCCAAATCAGTCGGCACCTAGATACTCACGACACCTAGACCAACCTAAGAGAATCGGCGCCGTCTCATTTCCGTAGGTTTCATCATTCGGCATTTTCGAACCCAACACCTACGTATACCAATTGCTGCGACTGCAGAAAATCCCTCACATAGCGAATTGCCAGCCAATTGACCAAATTGCCCTCAGCCCAAAAACATCCGGGGAGAGCAAACCGGTGAGCACAAGGGCATAGTGGTCATTAACCAGCCCCCAGCCAAGCAGCCAGATTCACCCCCCAGCCGAGGTATACCCCCTTCAAGGCCAGCAAGAGCCTTGTCCATCAAACCAAAGCAATGCAAAACCAAAACACAACCAAGCGTCCCACGCCCAGACCAACAGAACCACAAGGCCAAGACCCCCCAGCCGAGATGCACCTCCCCCATTTAAGCTCATCAATTCACAGAGTGCGCCAATAGGATCATGGTAAAAATGAAGATGAATAGGAGCATGGTAAAAGACATGGCACACCAGAGATAAGGGAAACCAATACATCTCCCCAAAGAATGCATCCTCCAACCAAACCCAGTAGAAGGCATCCTCACTGTGTTCATCTCCCCCACATAAGCCTTGGCTTACGCAGCAGGCTAGAGATAAGGCAGCTCAAAGCCAGCCAAGCCAGCATGCAAAGCACCACAAGCCTTCCACTGCCATTTCCCCTCCTCCCACTTCTTCTCAGCCGAAGGAGAGCAGGAGCAAGACCAAGAGCAAACCAAGCCACCAGAAGCAGGAACCACCGCAAGACATCAAAGCAAGCTCAGCCTCTTCACCATCACAGCTTGCAAGCCACCCACAGCAGGGGAGAAAAGGGGAGCACCAGCACGAGACCGGCGCTACTACCCTCTTTCCCCACCCCTCATCCCAACATGAGGTAATCTCAGCTACACCTCAGTGAGCACTACAAGTATGCACATCATTTACACCTATTACTAGATCTCAGTAGCATCAATAAGTAGCTCTCAGTTCAGTGTCATCAGAGAGCTTGAGCTGAACCCACTATCAATAGCACCATCCAGGCATCACAGAGACAGGGGAGGGACCAGGGAGGCATTACCTCAGTGGAAACCACAGCCGAACCACCACCATCACCCCCAACCACGGCCGAATCACCAGATCCCTCACCTTGAGCATGCATCATCTAATATGGACATTAGAATTAACCAATCTGCTCAAAATAAATCAACCTTAATGAAATCAGTAGAACGGGGACCAATCGGGTAGGAGGCCGAGCTGGCGGGCTCGAGCACCGAGAGTAGAGCCGGCGTGTGAGACCAGGCGCAGCCAGAGGGCGCGGATCTGAGCCAGGGCGGCCGGCGGCCGAGGCCGGCCGGCCGAGCCGGGCGACAGAGGTGGAGGTTGGCGCCGGGTGCGCCGGAACCGAGGGCGACCGGAGGTAGCAATGAGCAGTGGGGCTGGAGCCGAGAGGAGCAGTGGCGCCCAGACCGAGCCGGCGGGTCAGCCATGAAGTGAGGCGGCAAGCAGGAACCGAGCGGGAGCGGGCCGGTGGAGCCGGAGGAGTCGCAGGGAACCGAGCCGGTGGGAGGCGACGCCAGGAGGGAGAGGAGGCGGCGCCTGAGAGAGGAGAGACTGAGAGGAGAGGCAGGGGGCGAGTGGGAGTGTCGGCCGGAGGAAATGAGGAAAGGGAGAGAGAGAGTGTCGGCCGGGGGTTAGGGTTAGGTAAAGGGGTAGATTAGGGGGGAGTTTAATTAGGAGTAGATGATTAGGGAAAGAGAGAATTTGAGAAGGTAAGTAATTACTGGATTAGGTGATTAGGCGTAGGAAGTTGAGTATAGAAAACTTTAGAAAAATCGGCATAGCTTGTATTTATTTAATTTATTAGAACCATCCCTTTCGTGTGTATTAAGGCATTGGTAGTAGTGTGCACTCGGGTAATTCGTGTAGGCGTAGCGAACCGTAGAGCGACTTTAGTGGGAAAGTGCTAACTGAGTCGGGTTTCGGGAAAAATACTTGTAAGTTAAAAATTGACTAACCAGTAGAAATCGCATTAGCAGTTTATTCATATAATTTCACATAAAACCACTAAGTATTTGCCTAATTATTTATTATTCTTTGTCGTATAATTGCTTGAGAGATGAGCTGCGAATAGTGTAGTTGGTATAGATTTCATCGACGACGATATTTTCTGCAACTCTGAAGGCAAGCGATCCTCTTGAACATCAATATAGCTATTTTAAATGTAAACCGTATATTGCTCTATTATATATGTACTGCATCAAAACTATTTCTCAAAATCAAATTGAATTGAGATGATGAGAAAGATAAGAAAATTGAGATGAGAATGAGATGAGAAAGATGAAAGGAAAATGTGATAATATTATGATATGGCTGGTAAAGGGGGCCCAGGGCAGGGGAAGAGAATGAGAGAAAAGATGATAATGATGATGTGGTAGAGGTGGGACCCTTTACATATGGTTATAATATAAGGACCAACAAAACTCTTACTCGGTCGATGTCAGAATCGCTGCCAACCATTTTCCGTTTGTGAGCGTAAAATGTTACCTTGTTACGTGATTATGCTTTCCACGCGGGTATGTTATATGAGTGAGTGTGTTGAGAAACCCCAGATTAGGCAGCGCTATATGCGCTAAGGGGAGTGTTGGTGAAGGTGCGTCCGGCCCAACTAACATTACCAGAACTCGGTGTGAAGATTCGTTCGGCACCGACGGAACGTAATGGGTGGAAAAATTAATCACGTAACCTGGAAAACGTTCTGTATTCTGAACTTGAACCCGCATCAAAGGAAATGCTGGGGACCTGGTTTCTTTTAGAGTTCAGAATAGCTGTGGGTAAAGTGGTACAAGCTGCATGATGCTATACAAATCATGAATTCATGCCGCCTCTGGATTGGAGTCTACGGAACCACCGAGGTCTTTCTTCTCTCAGAGTGACAAGTAGTGTTTTCAGATAAAATTTGCCACTATTGTTTTAATGATTTATTTTCAGAATGAAATGAGATGAGATAGAAATTGTGATTCAGACAGAGATGAGTCATACGATGCATATGTTGCTATTAATGCTTGCTGAGTACATATGTACTCAACCTTGTTAGTATTCTCCTTTGTAGATCTTAGTCCGGTCGGGAAGTATCCCGAGTGGACGAAGGACATGCAGGTACCAAAGACGCCGCAGGAGGCTATAACCCTGGCAGCGAGGAGCAGGGCGAGGCGGACGCCTTATTTGGCGCTTGGGACGACTAGGGGACACCTTAGGCGTGGCAGGCAAGAAGAGGACTTGGTCTTATTTTGGTATTTGTAATAAATATGTGTAATATAAAACCTTAGCTTTGTGTGGTTAACTGTTGTAATTAAATAACAGTTTCCATCTTGTTGTTCTGCTGCGTACTTTGATAATGGCTTACTATTCGTCGGAGCGGTGTTCTACCGGGCAGACGAATAGTAATCCGTGTGCCTAAGTGTGATTACCCCTGGGGTAATCACACGGGGCGTCACAGGTGGTATCAGAGCAATAGGTTCGGGCCACGCTAATAAAATAGAAACTGTCGCAGGACATAAGTATACCTTCTTGCTTGCTATATGGCAGTAAGTACTCTAGTAACCCGTGCCTCCACATCAATTTCTATTCCCAATCTCTTTCAAAATTATTATGTTAAAAGCTTACCTTCTTCTTAAAGTGACAGCCTGCTAACGTAGAACCATTTCTTTGCAGGAGGGTTAGGTCCAGTCTTTTGTCCGAGAATCGTGTGCCTCGTTGTAGGATCCATGCTGTTATTTCCTGTTAATGATCAGTCAGGCTAGCCATTCAACATAGGATAAGTCATTCGAAATGTTAGCATGGGTGTATCAATATAAGATTTAGATCATAGTGCCTGGACTAGAGGCATGGAGTAGAATTCTGGCATGGACTCACTCTCCAGTTTTGGATAAGTGTAGACTATACCCATAGAACACCTTCTCTATTCCTCTGTATCACCAAATGAATCCGTTAGCCTTCCAAAAAAAAAAGTAATTATACTTAAAGAGAGCATATAAAGGCTGACGATGTAAGAAAATGTGACTTTTCTCATTTCTGCATATTAGATTTCCCGGACGAGTGGTCCGTGGCACTCCGAGCGTGTAGCTCTGGCGTACCCAGGAGCGAAATCCTGGGCGTACTCAGGAATGAACCCTGAGCAGTCCCAAATATGTGATTTGGGTGGACTCGAGCGGATCTCGGCGTGCTCGGCGCGTGGATCCGTGATAGATGTAGGTTCGCACTCGAGGCAAGCTCGGCGGTCCCAAACCTGTGGATTTGGGTGGTCTCGAGAACGGGATCTCGAGCGTGACTGAGCACGATAAACTCAGGTAGTATAGGATTTGAATCTTTTTGCATCTCTTTGTTTCTTGGTGTTATTTGCTTACTGTGTATGGCATAACAACTCACCCTCGGGTTAGCCTCTGCCAGATAAATATGATACCCCTTCCCTACCACAAATCACTGCTGAAGAAGTAAGAAATTCGTACAACCAACAGAAGAACTCGTCAAATTAAAATGTTATGAGTACAACAGCTAACTCAACTAATTTCTTAACACCTCCCCCGCAGAATGGAAAGTGTTTGCAAAAATCGAAGTGATGGGAGTGGATTTGCTGCCATTGAGAAGAGCATCACACAGAATCATTTTCATAGAGATGAAGCGGAACGCCTAATAGAGATCGTACATTCGAGGATTCATGGTCTTTGTGGTAAAGAGCAGAGCGCTCCATGGTCTTTTGCAAAAAGGGGTTTTGAAGCCTCAACACCTTCTGACAATTTGTCAACAACCGCAAATCCAGATGATGAAGGGCAGTCTTGGGGAAAATGATATCCTTGCACCGTCAAATGTGCATGATACAGGTTCTCCACCAACTGAACCCGTAGAAGTTTATATATGGAAGCACACATTTCAGTATATGTACACGAATCTCAAATGAGGGAATTCAGAGCTTCGAGCCATGAAGTGGAGGATGAGAGTTTACCGTCAAATCTTATTTTCAACAAGAGCTCAGAACCTCTCCCAGGTATCTTGGCTAGGGTCGGTTGTCCGAGATTATTCCAATTATCTTACACCACAAAGCAAAGCAATAAAGAAAGGACCCTACCTCCGACGTCCTCCTCACACACCTTGTACCTGCTCAAATTTTCCAATATCTACCTAGCAACCAGAATATTGTGGTACTTACAACATATCCGGGTAAACACAACCTTCAACTCCATTTTTCCAATTGAGAGTAAGGCAATACCAGAGGACAAATTGGCATCAACCAGTGGCATTCTAGGAGTGCAACCATTGATCTCTTCCAAACAAGAATCTGCAAATATTGTTGGTACTACTACTCCCTTCTTTCCAAGAGAGACCTTTACTTCCTAAGAAATTTTACATTCGGCCTATAGGAGCACTATGGTAAAAAAAACACCATAGAAAGTGGCTCAAGTCGTGGACGTGTTCCAATTGTAGGCAGTACATCCAATGTACGGTTGTATCTATTCAACCCAAGTCAAGTCGAGTGATTAGCAAAATACTCCCATCTTTTGAGAAAATAAATTCCTTTCCCGGCAGCAAAGCCACTAAAGTCAAGATAAACATCAGCAAAGGGAATGATTCCTCCTTTTTGTCCCCAGCAATCACTGTAAAGTATTTAATCCTCTTTCCTAGCAATGATCATGGATCGAGTAGCAGGAATGACAGTGATAACGTTCATTTGGAGATTTCCTATGCGAGTAAGGATGAAAGATCAAGGAAATGAGGAACAAGGATTGGGACTAAGATGGGATCTATTGTCACAGGATGAAGCAACAAGAAACCCGGAAATAGACCTTATCGGGCCAACCCCTGATCAATCCAGAACTACTGTTATACCGAGAGCCACCGGGGCAAATAATTGAAACACCCCAGTACTCAGGAACCACATCTGCCATTACCTCAGGCCAAGGCTTAAGGACCACCACATACCATCCACCATCTACCCATGGACCTTGTCTAAGCACACCACAACAACCACCACCCCGATATGGATTACTTGGGCTGAGAATTCTCAACCCATCCTTTGAGAGACTCATATCCCAATAGCAGCTTGTTGACATAGCCATAGATGTGCGAAGTGTATAGGACGCCACCTGACGGAAGATAGCACGATTGTGGAATATCAGATTAAGGGATTACAAAATTATTGGATATTGGATTGCTAGAAACACATTGTTTGGGGATATTAGATTATACAATTAAGTTATGGATTGGATATTGGAGTAATGAGCTATTGGATATGGGATCATAGAATTAGATAATTGTTGGATACTGGATGATTGGATCATAACCATATATTATTATTGGATTATTGGGTATTGGATGAATGAATGTCGAATTGTAGAAATAAATTGTTGTCGATATTGGATTAAGGGATGTAGGATTATTAGAAATGCTTGATTAGTGAATATTAGATTATTGTTGGATGTAGAACTAAATGTTGGCTACTGGATTATAGGAACACATTTGTTGGATTATTGGAGTCAGGGATATTGAATTATGGAAATAGATTATTACTGAAGATTGAATTATGGGATTATATAATTGCGGAGTTGGACTATTGAATTTCCTCATTGTTGGATTATGGGATTACATCGTAATCGGATTATTAGAAATATATTATTGTGGATGATAGAAATGCATTTGTTCAATATTGGAATGTGTTATGGTTGGATCAAAGAAGTATATCTTTGTTGGTATATAGAAATAAATTTTGGTTGGATTATAGAATACATCTTAGGGGATTCCAATAGATTTTAGTCATTGTGGGTAAATTAGTATTGAGAATTGATCCCGTAAAGGTGATGATTGAAATACGAAAATGTTGGATGTTCATAACAGTGCATGATGTTAAATTTCGGTGAATCGGTTGAATTATGAGATATATGGGTAAACCTTGTTAAACTAATTAGACGATTAGGTCATATTGAATTTTTGGGATATGATTGCACAATGAATTTGGATCCAGATATATTAGTAGTTATTGTTGGAAATCTAATACGGGCAATCGGATCTTGATAGGTGATGAATAAGGAATGGAGCTGGATAACTATCGGGAGTTATGATTGGAATGCCGGTGTATTGGTTGAATTATAAGCAATTGATAAAATTGATAGAGCTAATTGAATAATAGTGATTGATCAATCTACAGTCGTTGGTGGATTAATGTGAACAATGATATGGTGAATCAATAGAGGTAATAGATTGATTGGGAGAGTATTATTTTCATAAGGATGCTTAACTCACTAATCGCAGAGGTGGCAGCAAGATTGAAATTGGAAAGCTTAACCAGATGTACAATTATGATTTAAAATGAGGCTATGATATTTGATTTTGCCACAGAAAATTTTAGCAAATGATTTCGCTTGAAAGACAAATAGAAATTGGTGTAGACTTGGGCGAGATGAATTTATGAGGATGGTGCAAACTGATGCACATGATCAATCTATTGCTATGATCGAGATTTTATTGGAGATCGCCTAATTCCATTAGAGATCGGCAATTGAGCTGGATCCTGCTTTTGGGATTTAGTATATTGTTCAGTATAGCGGGACAATACTACACTATGTGAAGGCACCCTAGAACAGAGACATTCATTAAAATTTTATCTTTGCTATACAATATATCGTAATCAAGTCCACCAAAACAATCTCATCCTACATTGACCAGTCCGTGACCAAAGGAGATAAAGGACATACCAGTAGTGATAGCCTTCTCAGATATACTCCCTAAGAAATTACCTGGTATGCCCCCAAATCGGGAGATGGAATTGATTATCAACCAAATTTCGGGAACAACTACCAGTATAGTACTCAAATAACACCATACGAGGCCTCTACGCAAGAAAGTACAGATGACCCAGCTATGGATGTATGGTCGGAAAAAGACCGTTACTAGGCCTTGATCTGGTACAGGAAAACGACGAGAATACAACTAACTTGAAGGCACCCCAAGAGCACTTAATGTAGGCAAAGGAGCTACGCAACCAACATAGGAAAGACCTACGACTTTAAGTCCTAATCGGAGTATTTAAAGATATCACCTATATGCGGGTGCGCCGATATGGATTAACAGAGAAACCATTCGGATAATAAAATGTAAAGGCACCTTAGCATATCATTGGAATTACCGAACTAGTTATCACGAATCTACGACATATTTCTTGCACCTCAACTCGTTGGTATGAAAATACTCGAATCGTCGGAGGGACCCTCTCAACATGTGACCAATCTCGATACACCATTGTGAAGTGATCTTACGATGGCAAGCATCGCGTGAACATTCTAGCGATGAAGACCTAAGCGCGTAAAACTCAAATGATTCATTCTTGCAAGGTCAAATGGAGAAGTCACCATTCCCTCACAAAAACCACGTGAAGAAGCGAGGAAAGACTACGTGAAGCCCACCCCAACCGGTTTGAGTGAGATCCAAATTTCGAGGACGAAATTTTTCTAAGGGGAGGATGTGAGAACCCTAAAATCGGACTAATCTAATTAACATTAATGGTCAATTAGCAAGAAATAAAAAATTTTCTACAACTCAAGTAATACAAGAATTTATTACATCGTAATGATCATGTTTTACAACTTTGAATATATTACAAAAGATTAAATTAAAATCTTGCATTGCATATCTCAAAGTCTTCCTTGAAGCATGGTTTGTCCATCGCCGTCGATCAAGCCGTCTTCCTCGACTCAATCCAAATACCATTTCCACTCCATTGTCCGCCAATCAACCATAAGACTATTAGCGCTTCAAAAACTATAGAATAAAGTTAGAATAAAGTAGTTTGCCGTCGTGAGTATCAGTAGGAATCATCGCGGTTCCCGGATCAACCTAGATTAGCCAAGCACTCGAGTATCAAGACTACCCAAACCAACACAGGTTAACCCAGGCATCTTGGTTCTCAAGTCACCTAGGTTAACCCCAAATCAGTCGGCACCTAGATACTCACGACACCTAGACCAACCTAAGAGAATCGGCGCCGTCTCATTTCCGTAGGTTTCATCATTCGGCATTTTCGAACCCAACACCTACGTATACCAATTGCTGCGACTGCAGAAAATCCCTCACATAGCGAATTGCCAGCCAATTGACCAAATTGCCCTCAGCCCAAAAACATCCGGGGAGAGCAAGCCGGTGAGCACAAGGGCATAGTGGTCATTAACCAGCCCCCAGCCAAGCAGCCAGATTCACCCCCCAGCCGAGGTATACCCCCTTCAAGGCCAGCAAGAGCCTTGTCCATCAAACCAAAGCAATGCAAAACCAAAACACAACCAAGCGTCCCACGCCCAGACCAACAGAACCACAAGGCCAAGACCCCCAACCGAGATGCACCTCCCCCATTTAAGCTCATCAATTCACAGAGTGCGCCAATAGGATCATGGTAAAAATGAAGATGAATAGGAGCATGGTAAAAGACATGGCACAGCCAGGAGATAAGGGAAACCGAATGCATCTCCCCCAGCAATGCATCCTCCAGCCAAACCCCAGCCGAAGGCATCCCTCACCAGGTTCATCTCCCCCACATAAGCCTTGGCTTACGCAGCAGGCTAGAGATAAGGCAGCTCAAAGCCAGCCAAGCCAGCATGCAAAGCACCACAAGCCTTCCATCGCCATTTCCCCTCCCCCTTCTTCTCACCAGAGGAGAGCAGAGCAAGACCAAGAGCAAACCAAGCCACGAGCGGTGAACCACCGCAAGACATCAAAGCAAGCTCAGCCTCTTCACCATCACAGCTTGCAAGCCACCCACAGCAGGGGAGAAAAGGGGAGCACCAGCACGAGACCGGCGCTACTACCCTCTTTCCCCACCCCTCATCCCAACATGAGGTAATCTCAGCTATACCTCAGTGAGCACTACAAGTATGCACATCATTTACACCTATTACTAGATCTCAGTAGCATCAATAAGTAGCTCTCAGTTCAGTGTCATCAGAGAGCTTGAGCTGAACCCACTATCAATAGCACCATCCAGGCATCACAGAGACAGGGGAGGGACCAGGGAGGCATTACCTCAGTGGAAACCACAGCCGAACCACCACCATCACCCCCAACCACGGCCGAATCACCAGATCCCTCACCTTGAGCATGCATCATCTAATATGGACATTAGAATTAACCAATCTGCTCAAAATAAATCAACCTTAATGAAATCAGTAGAACGGGGACCAATCGGGTAGGAGGCCGAGCCAGGGGCGGGCTCAGAGCACCAGGAGTAGAGCCGGGCGTGTGAGACCAGGGCGCAGCCAGGAGGGCGGCGGATCTGAGCCCAGGGCGGCCGGCGGCCGTGGCCGGCCGGCCGGCCGAGGCGACAGAGGTGGAGGTTGGCGCCGGTGCGCCGGAACCGAGGGCGACCGGAGGTAGCAATGAGCAGTGGGGCTGGAGCCGAGAGGAGCAGTGGCGCTGGACCGAGCCGCGGGTCAGGGCCAAGGAAGTGAGGCGGCGGCGCAGGAACCGAGCGGGCGGCCGTGGAGCCGAGGAGTCGCAGGAACCGAGCCGGGGGAGGCGACGCCAGAGGGAGAGGAGGCGCGCCGAGAGAGAGAGACCGAGAGGAGAGGCGGGCGAGTGGGAGTGTCACGGAGGAAATGAGGAAAGGAGAGAGAGAGTCGGTAGGGGTTAGGGTTAGGTAAAGGGGTAGATTAGGGGGGAGTTTAATTAGGAGTAGATGATTAGGGAAAGAGAGAATTTGAGAAGGTAAGTAATTACTGGATTAGGTGATTAGGCGTAGGAAGTTGAGTATAGAAAACTTTAGAAAAATCGGCATAGCTTGTATTTATTTAATTTATTAGAACCATCCCTTTCGTGTGTATTAAGGCATTGGTAGTAGTGTGCACTCGGGTAATTCGTGTAGGCGTAGCGAACCGTAGAGCGACTTTAGTGGGAAAGTGCTAACTGAGTCGGGTTTCGGGAAAAATACTTGTAAGTTAAAAATTGACTAACCAGTAGAAATCGCATTAGCAGTTTATTCATATAATTTCACATAAAACCACTAAGTATTTGCCTAATTATTTATTATTCTCGCTGTCGTATAATTGCAGCAGATGAGCCGACGCCTGCAGGTGTAGTTGGTATAGATTTCGTCGACGACGATATTTTCTGCAATTCTGAAGGCAAGCGATCCTCTTGAACATCAATATAGCTATTTTAAATGTAAACCGTATATTGCTCTATTATATATGTACTGCATCAAAACTATTTCTCAAAATCAAATTGAATTGAGATGATGAGAAAGATAAGAAAATTGAGATGAGAATGAGATGAGAAAGATGAAAGGAAAATGTGATAATATTATGATATGGTGGTAAAGGGGCCTGGCGGTGGAAGAGAATGAGAGAAAAGATGATAATGATGATGTGGTAAGAGGTGGGACCCTTTACATATGGTTATAATATAAGGACCAACAAAACTCTTACTCGGTCGGATCTCAGTAATCGCTGCCAACCATTTTCCGTTTAGTGAGCGTAAAATGTTACCTTGTTACGTGATTATGCTTTCCACAATGGGTATGTTATATGAGTGAGTGTGTTGAGAAACCCCAGATTAGGCGGGGGATCAAGCTATATGCGCTAAGGGGAGTGTTGGTGAAGGTGCGTCGGCTCCAACTAACATTACGAACTTCGGTGTGAAGATTCGCTCAAGACCGACGGAACGTAATGGGTGGAAAAATTAATCACGTAACTGAAAACGTTACGTATTACGAACTTGAACCCGCATCAAAGGAAATCTTTGGGGACTGGTTTCTTTTAGAGTTCGAGAATAGCTATGGGTAAAGTGGTACAAGCTGCAGTGATGCTATACAAATCATGAATTCATGCCGTCTCTGGATTGGAGTCTCTGAGGAACCACCAGGGTCTTTCTTCTCTCAGAGTGACAAGTAGTGTTTTCGATTATAAAATTTGCCACTATTGTTTTAATGATTTATTTTGAGAATGAAATGAGATGAGATAGAAATTGTGATTGAGCATGAGATGAGTCATACGATGCATATGTTGCTATTAATGCTTCTTGAGTACATATGTACTCAACCTTGTTAGTATTCTCCTTTGTAGATCTTAGTCCTGTCGGAAGTATCCCGAGTGGACGAAGGACATCAGTACCAAAGACGCCGAGAGGCTATAACCACGGCGGCGGAGCGCGGGCGGCGACGCCTTATTTGGCGCTTGGGACGACTAGGGACACCTTAGGCGTGGCAGGCAAGAAGAGGACTTGGTCTTATTTTGGTATTTGTAATAAATATGTGTAATATAAAACCTTAGCTTTGTGTGGTTAACTGTTGTAATTAAATAACAGTTTCCATCTTGTTGTTCTGCTGCGTACTTTGATAATGGCTTACTATTCGTCGGAGCGGTGTTCTACCGGGCAGACGAATAGTAATCCGTGTGCCTAAGTGTGATTACCCCTAGGGTAATCACACGGGGCGTCACAAGTTAGATCTTACCCACCATAGCGCCGCTACACTTAATATGCTGCTACCGCTGAAGAAACAACTTCGCAAAGCAACACTAAATCTGAATAGTGGAGCACTAGAGCTGTTGGTGTACCTTAAGTGTTATTGTCACCATGGTTCGTTGCACACTTGGGATGAACTTGCCAGTAAGCACCCAATTCTGTACCGTTCTAAATTTGCATTGTTACCAAGCTAGAAATGTACTCCATAATTCGGAGATTTGTAGTAGCTGAAATGGTGCGGCTTTTAGAAATGCAGCGACATGTATGGCAGTACAATGTAGGAATGGTAGGAGTACTTCATTGCTCAGGCCAGCTTCTGTGTACGGTCTTTCTTACAGCAGATGAACCTACAGGCTGGAATATTGATGGTGTCGTCTTAAAGTGAACGAAGTAGGAATGCCTTAAACGAGGAGTTATGATCCCTGTACGCGTATAAGAACGCGTCTTCAGTAAATGACGCAAGCTAGGCCATGCTTGCATCTCTGGCTCTCGTTATTACTCCGGTGACGCTTCCTGGTTGGCTTTGCAGCAGGCCAACAGCCAAGTTCGAAATCGTAAGGAATTGGAATAGGTGGTACTGAAGGAAACCGTAAGCCTCCATTTGTCATCAGTAAACGCGTTGGATTAGTCAGTGTACCCTTCAATCTTAAACGTACTAGTCCTATTGGTTTATTGGAGCATTACTGCTTTACATAATGCAGAACAGAACGCATTGGATTAGTCAGTGTACCCTTCAATCTTAAACGTGCTAGTCCTATTAGTTTACTGGAGCATTACTACTATACATAATGCAGAGCAGAACGCGTTGGATTAGTCAGTGTACCCTTCAATCTTAAACGTGCTAGTCCTATTAGTTTACTGGAGCATTACTACTCTACATAATGCAGAGCAGAACGTGTTGGAGTGCTGGTCATAGGACAGATGCATTCGGATTCGATTGATCGAGAGGGGCTGGCTGCATTTACCCAATGCAAATGGAACAATCGAAGGCATTTTCAGAGACTAAAAAGGCATTATTTTTCGCTATTTACACAACACCACTGCAGCTGATCTTGCCGCGTTACAAAGGTGCTCGACGATCGATCGCGGTAGCCTATACAACAATCCGTATTACGCCTACTTCGCCATACGTACGTACACCGGCCACGCACTGAATACCTACTGCTCTTGAACACAAGCAGAGAAGCTGCTCTGCTCTGCTCTACTCGATTGCTCGCGGGCTAGGCTACACGACGGCCTTGGCTGGTGGTATCACGATTGGACTCCTCACGACGTGCTCGTTGGAGACCCACTTCAGGTTCCCCTCGGTGCCGGCGACGGCCGGCTGGCCGGCCCACCGCACCGTCACAGTGAAGCTCTGCTTCTCGTAGACCTTGGAGAAGTGCAGCATTGGCGGGTGCACCATGACTGAGACGTCCTTGGGCATGTCCACCACGGCTGTGTACACCGAGTTCGCCTTCCCAACGTTTGTTACCGTGCGGTGGATGGTGATCGGCTGGGACAGCAGCTTGACGACCAGAGAGGGGTAGTTCAGCTCTGCTTCAGTGATGGCCTTGAGCTTGGCGCAGGTGACTCGGCGGTGAGTTATCTCCTTCACGCCGTCGTCACCGATCCCGAGCCCGCAGAGGTAGGCGATGTACTCGTCGGTGTGGAGGTCGTAGACCAGGCCTGGGTCCACGGCGCGTGACGGGTTCACGTAGCCGGCGCCCATGGCGTAGAAGCTCGCCTTGCGGTACTGCTCGTCCTTGATTGGCACGCCGGCGTGATCCGCGGTGTCCGACGACGTCATGATCGCCGACTTGATCGCCGCGGGGGACCAGCTAGGGTGCAGGCTCTTGATGATGGCGGCGATCCCGCTCAGGTGCGGGGTCGACATCGACGTGCCGGACTCCATGAAGAAGGTGAGGCTGACGCCGTCGGCGAACTCGGGGTGCATCTCGCTCGGCGCCCACGCGGCGAGTATGTTCGTCCCGGGCCCGGTGATGTCCGGCTTCAGGATGCCCGGGCTGGGCTTGCTCGGCCCGCGGGACGAGAAGAAGGCAACGGCCGGCGCGGGGGACGAGCCCATGACCGTCCCCCTGAACGTCATGCTCGCCGTGGGTTTTGGCGTGGACTTGATGTAGGACGCGATCTTTGACCCGGCGGCGTAGCTCACGTGCGACGCCGGCAGCACGTGCGCATCGGCGAAGGTGGTGTACCCCTCGGCCGCTTTGTTCATCAGGATCATGCCGGCGCCGCCGTACGCAGACACGGCCTGGCCCTGCTCGACGTGCTCTCTGATCCCGCGGCTCTCGCAAAGCACCACCTTGCTGCTCACCTCTTCTTCGACAAGCAAGCTGCAGTCGCGGGCATCCGGGTCGTCGTTGAGGCCCGGGAAAACGAGCGGGAGCTGGCGCCCGGCGGTGTTGTTCCGGGGCTGGAACAGGGACTCGCCGTCGAATTCCTGGCCGTTGCCGAGCCTCACGGTGGTGCGTATGGCTCTGTCCATGGTGCCGGCCGCGACCGTTAGCATCCAGGGCGCGCCGTTGCCCACGGTGCCGGCGGTCGGCCCATCATTGCCAGCGGCGGAGCTGACAAATATACCATGCTCCATGGCCTTGAACGTGGCGATGGCGATGAGGTCGTAGTTGAACTGCGCACCAGAGGACGCGCCGATGGAGAAGGAGAGCACGTCGACGCCGTCCTGACGGCGGCGTCCAGCCCCGCGATGATGTCCATGATGGAGCACCGGCTGCGGGTGCACACCTTGTATATGGCCAGGTGCGCGTACGGCGCCATCCCGGACGCCGTGCCGTGCGCGTTGCCGCGGACATCGGCGTTCTCGACGAAGTTGCCCGCGGCCGTGCTCGCCGTGTGCGTGCCGTGGCCCGCGTCGTCCACGGGCGGTGCCGTGGTGTTCACGGCGGCGCTGCCGAACGCGCGCGCGCCGATGATCTTGTTGTTGCATCCGCCCCCGGCGATCGCCTTGAACTCGCACGTGCCCTTCCACTTCTTGGGCGGCGGCGGCATCCCGGCGTCGCCGAAGGACGGGTGGCTGGGCAGGATGCCGGTGTCCAAGAGCCCAATCACCACTCGCCGGCCGAACCCGGAGCGGCTCCAGAAGCCGTCCTTGCCGAGGTGGAGGCCGAGGAACCCCGGCGAGTGCGTGGTCGCCAGCGGCAAGAACTCCTCAGGGTACAGCCTCAAGCACCCCTCCTTGTTCCTCATCCCCTCCGCCTCCTCCTCGGTGAGGCGCGCGGCGAACCCCGTCAGCACGTGGCTGTAGGAGTATATGATTATGGGGCCGTCGTCCCCCGCCGAGTCCGGCGTGGCCTCCGGCAAGAAGGAGCGGTGCCACAGCTCGACCTGGTCGGTGCTACCGTCATCTCTTGGCTCGAGGTGCACCACATAGTTCTTCCGCTCCTGCGCATAGGAGACGGCGAGCAGCGCCAAGGAAACCACTAGGAAGATGAGGCTTCTATGGATCCTCATGGTGGAGCTCAGCTAGGAGAAGAAGAAGAGATTTGAAGTGAGGGAAGCAGAGGAGGGGGAAGTGAAGTGGCGTGGCAGTGGCAACAATGGGAGACAGTGCAGGGGTTTATGTAGGGTGACAGTGGCAGTGGCAGTGGCAGTGGGTGAGAGGGGTGAGTGATGGGCAGCACTGGCGGTGAGCTGGAGAGCAGAAGCAGGAGGAGAGGAGATGACCCCAATAGATTTTGAATTTGATGACGCCACGGATAAACTGCTCCCAGTGACCAGGGTGGCCGTTGGATCGGAAAACGATGGGTTCATCGGGATTCAGGACTAGTCATACTCCGCTTTCTAGATGTGTATTGTCTGGTGCTGGAGTTACTTCCCGGTGAGGCGAGGTCCATAGAATTGCCACGGCTTCCTTCCTAGTTCCTTCATTCATTTCTGAAGCAACACTTCACGTAACTCCGTCAGTTAAGGCTGCAGGAGTAACTTCTTAGCTGAACTTGTGGATCTGAACTGACGTGTTCGACGGAAATCGGTCGAATATATTTTTACCACATCATTTACTCCAAAGATATTTGATACTCCACTTACTAGCGTATAAGTCGTGAAAAACTGGAAATCATCTGGCCCCAAACCTATTTCTAGTCTCAAATCCAAGGATTGCATACATTTTGATGAAGACTAAATAGTATACAGTAACCGTCAGCCGCGTACGCCAATTCCTAAGTAGTCTCAGTGGTGGAGCTGAAAGAGGCTCATGGAGTACACCTAAACCCCCGCAAAATTTGCAAGAAAATCAACTTTATAGTATATACATGTGGTACTAACACATCATTTGTACACAAACTCATAAAGTATATTATCCCAATGTCTCAATGTTCAACCAATTCAACAGGTCAGGCCCAACACATAGCCAACGTTAGGCCAAACCGGCCCATTAGCGCAAGTGCCCACCAGCTCACCAAGGCAACTCAACCATCGATCGATGTTTTTGTTCCCTTTTGCCCTAGCCGCAATAGCAGGCCACCAAAGCGCACAACAACTACAGCGGCCAACGGGCAGCACGGTGAGCGGGTGGCGGGAGGCAGCAAGGGCGTAGGCGCACCACGCAGTGGCCGGTGGGCGACTCCGTGAGAAAAGCGCGACGCAGCGCGTTGAAGTAGGTTGGGCATGCCGATGTGGGCCATGGCAAGCTGGGAGCAGGGAGCAGTTGTCGACGTCATGTCGACGCACCGTCAGTGTTTCACAGGCGCAGTGCTCATCCATATTATTCAACATCTGCTCATGTAATTTCGCACCTCCGTCACTGCTACAACTGTCGTCATTTCGACACTATATAAAAGCTGGCTCAATGATTAGTTTAACATGACAACATTATAACACATTCACGGTCACTGTTCTTAACGATAAGTGAGTACCCCTGTGACACACTCAAAGCAATAAAGATGTTCTGTCTCCTTTCGTCGATCACAGCCATCCTACATTTACTCCGTTAGATCTACTACTAAATCGTCAACACATTTTAAATAACACCAGCCGCGTCGTCACTGAGCCAATGTTTTTTGAATGGAAGTGCACTACTGAGGGGACACGATGATGATTCGAATCCGCATCGTCCCCGTGCTGTGGATCGCTGACCGGTGTTCGCCACTTCCCCCTGGACGGTAGCGATTCGCGTCGTCTTTTCAAAACGTTCAGTACTACTAGAGGTGGGCATTGGGCCGTGCCGTGCCGGCACGGCCCAGGCCCACCGTGCTTCGGGCCACGTCGTGCCGTGCGGCTCGGCCGGTCATTCTACCGTCTTCGCGTCGCGCGGCCCAGACGCTCTAGTCGTGCCCAAGCACGGCCAAAGCCCGCCGTCTTGGGATCGTGCGTCTTGCGGCCCGCCCGACCCTAAGTAACTATAGGCGCTGAGAAGGCGATAACGCGCGCCATTGTTCGGAAGACAAAGACACATGATTGGTCGGTGTGAAGGGATGATTGGTTGAAATTTGGCGGTGTGGGGAGTGATTGGACTAGGTTAAGGAGGATTGAATTTAGAGCGGAGGCTAGGCGGTGTGGGAGTGATTGGACTAAGTGAGGAAGGATTGGGCTAGAACGGAAAGGTTGGGCCTATTCGTGCGTCTTGCGGCAAGCACGCCCAATGATCGATCGTCTTGTCGCCGTCTTGTACGCAGACGCATTCTCGAGCCGGCCGGCCGTTGTTCGTCTTGCGTCTTGGCCACCCGTCTTGCGTCTTGCGTCGCGTCTTAAACAAATCTTGCGTCCGTGCGTCTTGCCGCCCAAAAGCACGGCCCAAGTCCCAGCTCTAAGTACTACCAGTGCTGCGGTGCATGCCTCCCTTCCCTTCGCGTCCGCGGGGCTTCCAAATTGATGGTGATCGGAGCGGAGGTTTTCCGCGCGGGGCCCACCTGTCGGCGACAGTACTAATGATGCCTGGGGCCCAAAGCCTATTCTTAGAGTGGAGGATCAATCATTCTTTGACTCAGCGGCAGGCCGCTTTTGTCGACAGATGTCTGAACCAGGATGCCGTTTTCGAAAACGTTTCGGCGAAATTTGCTTGTTGCCTTGCGTGGGGAGAATGAGAGAGGGAATATAGAATTGGGGCTAAATCAAGGATGATGTTCATTGGTCCTCGAGTCCGAGTTTGCTTTGCTCGATTACGATTGTAGTAAGATGGCCGAGAGGCAGCCTTATCGAACAATGCTCCAACATTTCTCTGTGGAAAAGAGAATTCCAATGTCCTCGCAATGAGAACGAAACATCGTGAGCATGCCAACGGGGTGGAGTGTGTTGGTGCCTGGGGTGGACGAAGAACTGAAGATTGCACAACTATATAGTTTACTGAAATCAAAAGTGGTAGCACTGTAACGATGTCCACCTCCTATATTTTAGTTGTGCAGAAGATATAGCGCTTGCATGTCTAAGCTTCCAGTGTTTCAATCTTAGCCATCGAAATATCGCACCAATAATGCATGGAAAACTTTTGCGAATTCATCTAGTGCCAACTCATGATGCATGATTGCATGTCGTCTGCAGATTAGAATCGGGGCATGTAGTATCTAACCCCCACATCGAGTGCGCCATTTCCATACGCGTATATGGAATAAGGGAATAATGGAACGCACGAACCGCGGAAAAGGCTCGCGCTCTCTCCCCCTTTTCTGGTAAGCCGCGCGGAGCCGCCCCACTAGCTCGCTTCCCTAAAGTTTTAAAAAAACAACAGCGCGCACGCACGCACTTCCTCGGTTCATCCCTCTACGATGCTGCTCGCGGGGTCGTCCCACGCGAACAAGCAGCCATGGTTTTAGCGTTGTTTCGAGGCAACGTGCGAGCCAAAGCACACCTTGGAAGCCACCTGCATAAGCCCCTGGGAAGATAAGAAGAGCCCGATTAAATTAACCTAACCATGACAGGCTTAATCACAGTTCAACCAACACGTTGCCCATGGCACGCACGAACACACGCACAGATGCCAGCGTGATGAGCTGGCGCCCTCACCAGCTCTGCCATTGTGTCTGGTTGGTAGGCAAGCCGCGAGCGCACGCTTGCTGCGGCCACATATTTTATTGCTCGCTTCATTCCCCATGCCGGGTGCAGTCATACAGATACCGCGGGTCACTTAAGGGCAAACCTGCACTGACTACTGCAGCTGGCTAGCTAGCTGCCGCCTGGCCGCCTCGTCTGACCTCTGAACCGCTCGTCGACGACTTCATATCTTACAGGTGTGCCGGTGTGGGATCCTGCCGGCTTAAGCCAGCAGCTACAATTTGTACGCAGGACGCACATCGTTTTCGACATATCTAGCACTAGTTAACAATCTTATCTGGAATAACGCTGCTAATGATAGAGATGGAATAGTAGGCGTAGTATTTGTTAACTTGTCAATGTTAGAGCTAATGATCAGGGTCTTTAGATATTATATTATGTAGTTCATCTTCATCACTTTGCTTTGCATACTCATTTCGCTTTCGTGGCTCTTGTTATTCGGCCGCAATTGGGAACGGGTGGCCATGTCCCGCGGATAAGCCCGGCCGGTCCGCGTCCCACCTGACAGATATCCGAATAGAAACCGATAGAAATTGTCATCGCGCTGTTTTAATCATGCAAGCGCGCGCGCCGAATGGTACGTCTGCCTAATCTAAAGCTCTAAAGGTAATTAGCTACTCCTACTCGTTACAGTAGGTCTAAATGATATTTATTGCCGCCATGAATGATGACCGATGAGTACTAGTAGTATTATACTCTCTGTAGTCCCCTCAAAAAAAAAACTCTTCGTCTACGCGTCCAATGCGGATTGAAGAAATTCGGTCCAATAATGTGTCGAATCTCTTTAATCATGCACGCTAATGGTTTCGACGATGTTTAATTAGCCGGGTTGGAATAACACCGAGGATAAGAATGCCATCATCCCATTCCCATACGCTTTGCAAACGTTCCAGATTACACTACTACTAACATTTTCCGAATCAACTTCGGTAATCTTGGTGTGTGTGTGTGTGTGTGTGGGGGGGGGGGGGGGCTCGGTTTTTAGCCTCTTGACCCAGTGTGTTTGCTTGTGTAATTTTTTAAAAAAAATTCAATATTTTTTGAATTTTTCTCGAAAAAGAAAAAAAAATATGCACAAATAATTTTCTAAAAAAATATAAAGAAATGCTACAGTATGGTTACTGTACAGTGGTCGTGCAACAACCACACTGTAGCACATGGTTGCCGCACGACGACCGTGCAACAATCAGATTGTAGCAAAAAATTTTCTTTTTCGAGAAAAATTCAGAACAGGTTAAAAAAATTGAATTAAATTTTTTAAAAAATACATAAGCAAGTATACTGGATCAAGAGGCTCCATAAAAAAAATTATAATTGTTGGAGCTCATTTGCTATATTTAAAAATTCATGAGTAAATTATGCATAAATATATATTTTTCAAAAAGAAAAAGAAAACCGGCGTGGCGGCGGGGTTTGGCTAGGGAGGCGTTGTCGTGCAGCGGCCGTCGCAAAGAATCGGTGACGTGACAGGTTACCGCACGGCTACTATTTTTACAAATACACTCTGAAAATAACTATTTCTGTAAATACACGTCGATGAAAATAACTATTCCTGTAAATACTGCGTTGAAACATGCTAAAGCGACCAAAAACTCACCATTTCCCCACGTAGACACATTAATGGTGAATGGCGGAGAAACCGGACTATTTCCTATCAACCCGAACTACAAACTTCACTTCATCAAACCAAACCAGCTCACTTAGCATCTCGATCTAACCCACGGAGCATTTTTTTTTAAAAAAAACAACCCAACCCATTTCTTCAATATGGTTTCAACTCATTTCCCCAACCCCGTTTAAACCTAAACCGCACATTTTTTAGCCAATTCAACCACACACTGCTTGCCAACTTGGAATTTTTGACCGTTTTGGCACGTTTTCGACATGTATTTATGTGGATGTCGTGAGGATATGTGCATGATCTTAGAATGATGAGTCAATTGGCAATGGCATTGTTGGTTTGCAAAATCTCGCGTTTTGGGGTTTGCTTGATCTGTCGGACCACAGCGGTCGGCCGGTGGCATGGTGGTCGATCCACCGTGGAAGGTCCGGCCATTTGTGGTTCTTGTCCGACCGGGTATGCTTCAAAGTGGGTTTTGAAGCCAGGCCAAAAATAGGTTGTGTAGGCAAATGAGGGGAGTCTCCTGGATGTGGTCACATAATTTTTGGAGCTCCCAGTCAACAGTTTTATTCATTTGAAAATTCCAGAAGGTTTCGGATTTTCAAGATGAAAATTTGGCTAAGTCATTTCGAGCGGTCCGACCGCCGTTATGGAATCGGTCAGACCGGCCTGAAATCGGTCGGACCGGCTGTGTGGGGTGTCAGACCGCCGATCACTTGGAGGTTAGCCTTTTTGGCATTATTGTGTTTTGAATGTGTTTTATGTTTGGATTTCAATGCTTTATTGTTGCATATTGCATTGTGGAACTGACGTGGGTCAAGTTGTGAAGAACTTGTTCCCGGAGATGATTTGTTTGTCTATTGCTGTGCAAGTGGCTTGCAGGTCAACGACGTCAACGGTGAGGTGGATCGGGACTACGCTTGGAGAGCTGAGGTCCAAAACGATCATGGATGCCGAGTGAGGTCGTGTGACTCAAGCATAGTGCAGAATGGGCAAGATGGATCGAACGGGTAGTTCGGTGCAGCTGGTTGGATCAGGCGGTGCGGAAGTCGGTGCAAGTCTCTCGAAGGTTCCGATGGGATTCGGACAGGAGAGACTTGTCGACATGATGAGAGCCGCTGATTAACCTACACGTGGTGAAGCAGACGATTGCTTCAACAGATATGTGTGAGTAGGTCCCATGTGTGTGTGGGCCTTCATGGGAGCCCATTAGTGGAAACCCTAGGCCTCTCCTATAAATAGAAAGGGGGGAGAGGAAAACACCCCCAAGCATTCATTTTGGACACTCCAAGTCTTTTTCTAGAGTTTGGAGAGAAGAGGAGAGGAGAAGCTAGGGTTTGGAGAGATTGTGTGTGCTCTTTGGTTTGAGCTCTTGTCCTCCTTGAAGGAGTGGCTTTGTAAGCAACATCTTGAATCAATCAATCCATTCATGTTTGCTCAAGGGTGAAGTCTCTCTTGTGTTCTTCCCTCTTTTATTGATTTTGGTGCTTCCTTGATCCGGTTGATTTTGGTTGGTCTCTTGACCTCATATACCTTGCTTTGATGTGTGAGAATACTCCTAGAACCATCTAGATCTTCAATCCCCCACAGGCAAATTTTGGATTAAGTTTTTCATATTTCTAGGGTTTGAGCACTTCTTTGGTAAAATCTAAAGAGATCGTTTATTTGAAGTGGATCTGAACGATCGTCTCTAGAAATAGGACTCAGATATCCTCAGGGAGGTGTGCTCCAAATTTAGTCAAGTTTCATTGGTTGAATCAAAAGTTAGACCAATTTTCGTTTTGGATTTGGACTTTGTGTTTTGATCTTGGACTAAATCGGTTTGGCCGATTAGCAATGATCCGACCCCGGATTTTGAACCGCCCGTGGCGGCGGTCGAACCGATTCCAACGGTCCGATCAGTAGTCACCACGGTCGACCAGCTAGTCAACCGCCGGTCCGATCAGTCAATCAAGCGCCGGATCGACCGCCCGACTGAGCCGATCTTACGAGATCATATCTCCTGTTTGGGTCTTGTGGTTAAGAGGGTTATCGAATTCAGCACAAGGCTTCCTTTGTGCATTTACTGATCTGCTTAGCTTTCATAGCTAAAGGAGTAAAGTTCGTGTTGAATTTGATTAAGGCGAAAAATTTGAGAAAGCGCCTATTCACCTCCCCCTCTAGTCGCCTTTACAGTCCTACAATTTACATAAATAATCGTCTTCAAAGTGTATTTGCAAAAATAACAACGTTACCGCACGGTCATCGTGCGGCAACCCTTCCCCGTCCACCACATCACGGCTGTCGTGCGGCTACGCCTCCACCACCATCACGTGGCCTCTCCCCAGCCAGCCCCGCCGCCACGTCTGTTTTTCTTTTTAAAAAAGTATTTATGCATAATTTTTGTAATTTTTTTTGAAAATATTGCAAATGGGCTCCAAAAATTATAAATATTTTTGTGGAGCCTCTTGACCCAGTGTACTTGCTTGTGTAATTAAAAAAAATAATTCATAAAAGTTTAATACGTTCTGAATTTTTCTCAAAAAAAGAAAAAAAAATTGTGCACAAATAATTTTCTAAATAAATATGCTACAGTATGGTTACTGCATGGTGGCCGTGCAGCAACCACACTGTAGCACATGGTTGTCGCACGACGACCGTGTGACAATCAGACTATAGCAAAAAAAATAATTCTTTTTTGAGAAAAAATAAGAACGGGTTAAAGTTTTCTGAACTAAATTTTAAAAAAATTACATAAGCAAGTACACTGGGTCAAGAGGCTCCAAAAAAAATCATAATTGTTGGAGCTCATTTGCTATATTTAAAAATTCCTACATAAATTATGCATAAATAATTTTTTTAAAAAAAAAAAGAAAACTGACGTGGTGATGGGGCTGGCTGGGGAGGCGTTGCCGTACAGCGCCCGTGCGGTAACTGACGATTTGACAGGTTACTGCACGGCTACTATTTTTCCAAATACACTCTGAAAATAACTATGTCTGTAAATACGCGTCGGTGAAAATAACTATTTCTGTATACGCGTTGAACACGTGCTAAAACGGCAAAAAAAAACTTGCCAGCTTGAGGCGAGGCATACGTACGTGGGAGTGTGTAGCGTCAGACAGTGATGAGTATCCATGGATGTATGCTTCCGTGGTCATAAACAAGCATGGGGATGGGGGCTAGTCTATGCTCTCGGACCAATGCGCAGGCATCCAAGCTAGTGATAATGTTTGTATGGGCAGAAGTGTCCAACTAGCTGTCGTGCGAGCTGTCCAATAAAAACTCAGATGAAATCCAGGCCAGGCATGCATCCACAGTCGCGCGCACACACAAAACAGCTTGCATCGTTTCCACGATCGTGAAACACGAACCTACCCAATATGCGTCGCTATTACTCGTATCGTCGTACGAAATCAATCATTCGGAGAACAAACTAGCCACGGCAATCAAGCAAACCGAGAGCGGATGAACCGTGCGTAGCGCCGGCCCGTAGCAGCTAGCACAGGTACGATAAGTTGATCATACTAGCATGGTATCGTCCCAACTTCCATGGCTCACACAGCGCATGCACGAGCAGACGCGACGAGAGGCTAGCTATTGCTCAAGGCCCTTACCGCTACGCCTACTGCTGCGTGCACTGCTAGCTCTGTACAGGCGATCGACTAAAGACACGTCCTGATCAGCGTTTATTGCATTGAGCTATCCAATTCAGACATGCCCACACGGTAGACCTGCTAATGGCTGAATGGCTGAGAAACCAGACTATTTCCGATCCAACCCAGAACTACAAACTTCACTTCATCAAACCAAACCAGCTCAGTTGGCATCTCGATCCAACCCACAGAGCATTTCAAAAAAACCAACCCAACTTATTTTTTAAATATGGTTTCAACTCATTTCCCCAACCTGTTTAAACCTAAACCACACCAACCGCATGATTACTTTGAAAACAACAAGTGACATTCCCCTGACAAATCCTTGCTTGCTTCTAGTTGTTGCGAGACACCAAACCCAACAACACTCCACTCCTTGACGTCTACGCCCACATCTTCATTAACGAAACAAACACCCACATGTAGATTGCACAAGCATCCATTTGGCTCCTCCCCCACTATCTGCACAGAATTGAGAACGAATTGATGCACGCAAGGCAGGCAACGGAGTGGAGATTGGTTAGGAGGACGAGGGCTCAAATCTAGAATCCTCTTAACCTTGCAGCCCTTCCCGCTCCCAATGTCGTCCACTCATCGTCGACGCGCCGCCCGCAAGAACATGCACCGACACCAAAAGAAACGGAGACAGGGTAGCAGGAGAAGGCTGCATCCGAGCTGCCCATCGTCTCCGATTACGGCGGGGGTGACAATGAAAATAACGAGAATGTTTCACCGGAGCTTACCCCACGGATGGCTAAGAAGATGAAGGTGAGCTCGAAAAACAACCATGAGAGCTGGAGTCCTGGGGATGCTGGCCCCTGCTACCGCCGCCCAGACCCCAGCTCGGCGAGCCTCTTCGATCCGAACCTCCTTGTCGCTTTCCACCGCGTCATTGACGCATACGCCTGTGTCCTCGAGGAGGCCAAGTGTCGCGACAACGACAAAGATGATGGCACCGTTGTACCAGACAGTGGTGTCGAAAACCCTTGGCGGGGTTCGAGGCAGTGCCCGCCCGCGACGAGCGGGCGGTGGTGCTCTACACCACGTTGCACCGTAGGGTGCACAAGATCTTCGACTGCGCCCGCATGCGCCGCCTGCTGGAGGGCCTCCACGTCGCTTTCTTGGAGGAGAGGGCACCGGCAGCGGAGTGGGTGGTGGCAGCGGAGAGCCAGGGAGGTGATGGTTGTGACATGGTTCTCATGTAAAATAGTACAATCATAAGTCTATAATGGATACGACATAACTGACTAATTTGTTCGCATCATCACATCTTCACTATTGGTGGGTATGTGGCGTGAGTATGGGTAAAAGCCACAGAAAAACTACACAGCACAAGTGGGAGACCTCCCGGGGGCGCAGCCCAAGGAGGTGATACCTAGCGGGTGGGGTTGCGTAGAGGTGGTCATTGTAAAGGACTTGTGACAATTATCTTAGTCGCATACCTATGGAAGTGTATTAGAACGGATATTACAAGTTAATTATCGCTTGTGGGTAAAGTGTGCAAACTATGCATAATATAAAAGCTATCTAAATAGTCATGTCCACAGTCATGGGCGGTGCCGAGAACTTACTTGAATTAGTTTTAATTTTTATAAAATAATTTGTGGGTGGAAAAAAAGATGGGTTGTAGCCTAGAGATTTGAGATTGCCTGGTTGAGAACTAGCGAGAAGTACAGGATGTGACCCAAGAAGGAACATGAGCATTGACTGGATAGAGCAACTCAATAGTATAGGAGATTGGAGCCTCCACTAATATTTTACAACAAAACTCAACTTTGTTAAAATTTGTGTTAGTTAAAATTGCTAGATCTCATTACTACAAAAAGGTCTTCACAGACGGTTCAAAAACGTAATCATAGACGGTTTCGTGAGCCGTCTGAGGTTATAGGCCAGTAATGACATAAAGTCATCACAGACGGTTTTCAAATCGTTTTGATGCATACTATCATAGACGATCATTGACTCAGAACCGTCTGTGACAGTTGACTATCACAGACGGTTTCTAGATGAAGTCGTTTGTGATAGTTTATGTATCACAGACGGATTGTACATAAAACCGTCTGTGATAGGTGATGTATTACATACGGTTTGTAGATGAAATCGTTTGTGATATCTGATGTATCACAGACAGTTTGGACGATTTCATCTACAAACCATCTGTGATGACTATTCTCTATAAAAGTCTCCAAGCAGTGACTGCTTGTGCCTTTAAAACCGGCTTCACACACACACACACACATATATATATATTATGTAGTTTCACAACCACTTTCGGGGGATCGCCCACGCAGCATGAGGAGGATGAGACAGCAGCCACGGGCAACTTCATGAAGCATGGCTGTCAAGAAAGCACGTGGACATCCAATTACTTGGATGTCGTCGACAGGTAATTGGATGTGGCTATGTTCAGAAAATAGCGTGGACGTGCAGGTACTCCGACTGAAAAGTGACATCATGTACCAGCAACCAACCATATAACCACATCACATGAAGCAACATCATACTCTGACA
Organism: Hsuehochloa calcarea; assembly: GCA_036346395.1. NCBI lineage: Eukaryota > Viridiplantae > Streptophyta > Magnoliopsida > Poales > Poaceae > Hsuehochloa > Hsuehochloa calcarea. Next base: position 86,006,867 of record CM070597.1, on the reverse strand, counting down.
AGTTTCACAGTTGGTTGCTGATACAAGATGTCACTACGTAGTTACCCCAGTAGAACCAGCAAATCGACCACCGGCAGTAACTCACCACATCCATGCCCTGCATGTGTGCATAAGCAACTACAACCCACATCAGTAAATAAGTCAAAATCAAACCCAAAAACTGAAGCAACAAATAATGGAGAGGTAGTCGGGGATGTTGGTGGATAGGTCAAAGAGGGGAAGGCAGATCTGGTGGCGGGGAGGTGGGTTTTGCCGGGGAAGGTTGATTAGACCAACGGTCGCGACGGTGTCACCGTAGTTGTGTCACGATGGAGACACTGCATAAGACACACTTATCGTAAGAGTGTCTTGTGCAGTAAGAGTGTCTTATGCAGTGAATCGTGGTGTCACAACCGGTGGTGATGGGAAGAAGGGCGGCGTTGGGGAGAAGGAGCGGCAGGGGTGGCTGTCGGGAGGAGGCTTGAGCGGCAGCGTCAAGGTCGGGGGCACTCGGTTGGGGAGGGTAACAGGCGAGAGTAAGGGCGCTGTGGAGTGACGAGTTAGGGCACAAACCCTAGCGAGCTCCTATTAATAAAGGGATATAACATACGGTTCTATTATGAAATCGTTAGTGATACTTCTCTCAGACGGTTCTATAATGGAATCGTATGTGATATGGTCTCACATCACAGACGGTTCCACAATAGAATCGTCTGTTATAATATTCATACATAAATACAAATTTAGAAGTATATATGACACATTCACATATTAGTAAAGAATTATATATGAATGTTACCTAAAACTATGCTAAAACTGATAATTTTACGGCAAGTTGTTCAACACCTCTGCAAAGAACCTGGCATACTCATGCCGAATCATGTAGTCGTCGCTGCAGAAGACGACGATACTCATGCCGAATCATGTAGTCGTCGCTGCAGAAGACGACGTAGTCGTCCCATCCTTCCATCACGCCGCAACCGGTGCTCGTGCACAGGTGGCCGTCTTCCGACAGCGCCCACACCCGGCCCAGCGGCCTGGCCATCTTCTTCCATGCCGCCTCCTGGACCATGTCTGTAGCGATCCTCTGGCACCGCGTGCACTCCTGGTTGGTCCTCTTGGTCGTCTGACACCAGCCGTCGGCTGGCTTGCCCTTGACTTGGCTAATGTAGTGCTTTCCAACGTCACGCGTCTCGTCGGTCGTGTGAAGGAGGAGGCCGAGCACGTAGGCTACGGCCTTGTGGCTGACGACGGCTGCCTGTTCAAGGAACACGATGTCGCGCTGCATGTCTTGGGGCACGAAGACAAGCACGAGGTCGACGATGAAGCATGCCGCCGGGTTGCTGGTGCCGGCTAGGTGGTTGACGACTGAAAGATCTAGACCCGCCATTATGAGTTAATGTATTGTTTTGGTGATTAATGACAAATCCAAATATGAGACTAACTCTTTTATCTAGTAATATCTTGTGTAGTCTCATTTGGATATAAAGGTGAAATTCAATGAGGTATGCAATCGACATCTTAATCTTATATATTGTTGCATTCCTCGAATCCAAAATATAGGTTGAACTCAACCATAAGTTAAACTTGAATATGTGCATATGTTCTTATTACACATTTGTGTATGCACACATTTAGGGGGAGTTCACTCTATATTTTGTGGTTTCATAAGTATTGATCCATATTCCATTCTCCTCATATATTAAGGATCATTACTTTGAAACAAATCCTTTGAGTATATAAAACTTGTGTAGTTCATATATACTCATATTGCTTTATATTCAATTATTTGTAATTGTGTTGTGGGACTAATGTGTGTGCTAAGATGTGTTCAAGGCTTAGTCCCGAGTGCGAATGAAGACATGAAAAGGAAATGCAAAGATGGTAAAAGATCAACTTAGGATCATGCATTCTCTTTTGGTTTGGTTTCAAAAGCAAAATCTCTTTCTCTGTGCACAATCGGAAGTTCCGGCGTTATACTAGCGGAAGTTCCGATTATCGGATGGTCCGAAAAATGCGCGGCTTGATTTTTCCAGAGAGCATCCGGTTTCGGGACTTAGCCGATTTCTCGAGGTGCGGAAGTTCCGCAATGATAAGAGCGGAAGTTCCGATTATCGGATGGTCCAAAAATGCGCGGTTTGATTTTTCGAGAGTACCCTTTTAGGGACTTAGCCATTTTCGCAAGTGCGGTAGTTCCATAATGAAATGGCGGAACTTAGATAATCGGAACTACTGCATGATAGTTGGCGGTAGTACCGCACCTTTCTACAATAGTTTGTTTAGAAGCATTTGTTGCATGTATATCTTGATAATTATTGTTAATCATTGTGGGACTAACATTTTTCATGAGTTGGATGAAAAGGCTATGTTCTAGGGTGACGAAGACTTTGGATGACATCATGAGTTGATCGTCATCAAGTCAAGGTTCAAGAAGAGGATGTATCGTGTGTTGATGCATAACAAGATCTCGAAGAAGGAGATGATCATGATTTGATCGTCAAGTCAAGAGAAGACCCATCATGTGTTGATGGAGGTCAAGTAAAGGATGCATCATGGGTTGATGCATGTCAAGACGATGACCGGACTTGAAGTGAAGATGTGCGTCATCAAGCTTCAAGAAGATGCTCACAACAAAGGTATGACTAGCTAGGGCTAAGGATGTGTTCCTAGTCTTTTACCGGTCTTGGTGTTTGGTTGGAAGACCGGATTGCTAGTATAGGTTGCCGTACTATTAAGAGGGGTCTTGTCTAGTAGCTTGAGTCTCATCGTGTGTTAATAGCTCAATCTTGCTTGCTCTAGCTCTACATGGTATGATGCTATTATTTGCGAATGTGTTTTGCAAATAGTTTAGGCTTATCTGATTAATCCTTGTAGCATGTGACTATACTTTTGCGAATGTGTTTTGCAAATGGTTGAAGTCCATGTACCTACACCTTGTGGCATGATCTAAGTTTGCAAATGTGTTTTGCAAATCGTTGGGATTCATGCATTTTCCCTTGGCATGGTCTAAGATTGCTTATTGCTATTTATTTGGACTTAGATCATGATAGTGGCTCTTTGGAGTTGTGCGTTTTGATTTGATCAAATGTGTTTGAGATCAATCAAATAGGTGGGTTGTGTAGCCCTCTGAATAAGCTTTCCATAGAGTCGAGATCACTCAATTCCGACATCGAGTCAAAAGTTATGACATTTTTACCGAGTATAAATGCGTGCTGAAATTGGGCTGCGGAAGTTCCGATTTTTGTCTTGCGGAACTTCCGATAATCGGAAGTTCCGATATTTATATCTTGGAACTTCCGCACCAAAAGTTTTAACGGCTATTTTTGAGCCGTTATGCACCGTCTGACCCATGAACAGTAGAAAACGGAAGTTCCGATTTTTGCGGCGGAACTTCCGATTATCCCGATTTTTGGGATTTCGCTCCCAACGGCTAGTTTTTGTGTGTGGGCTATAAATACCCACCTTGGCGGTTGAGAGACAATCTTTGGTATCCCATTTCACTCACTTGAGCTAGTGTGAGCTTCTCCTCTCAATTGTGCATGTGTTGCACCTTGTGAGCAAGGAGGAAGTCTCTAGTTGCATGTGTTGCATCTAGAGGTGGATTTTTATCCACTTGAGCTTGTGCATTCGTTGCGTGGTGAGAGTCAAGCAAGGGGCTTGGCTTATTACTCTTGGTGTTTGCCGACACCTAGGCGGCGTGGGCGTCGTGCGGGTGATCTTCTCAAGAAGCTTGTGAGAAGGCCGGCGTGTTGTGAGTGGTTTGGTGCTCGCCATCTCGGAGTGGAGGAAGAGCAACCATAGTGGAGCGAGTGTTGGTTCGGTTTGGAACCGGTCCAAGTGTTGGACTTACCTCGGAGGTGTGTGCTCATTTGAGGAGCCGGTCCAACGTGGTTGGGCTTACCTCAGCGTGGATTAGGGAGACCAAGCAAGTCTCCGAACACCACAGTAAAACATAAGTGTGTCCATCTTGTTTTTATCTTGTGCTTTACTTTGAGCAATTTACATTATTGCTTTAATTGCTTATATATCATTATATGATTGCTCTCTTGTATTGTCGGTGCACTTAGTTGAGCCTAGTTGATTTAGGTTTTAATTGTGCAAAACCAATTCGCTATTAGCTTCCGCATTTATATATTGGTTTAGCCAGATAGATTTTTAAAACCGCCTATTCACCCCCTCTAGTCGGCCACCTCGATCTTACAAGTGGTATCGAGCTTGGTCTCGTTGATTAGACTTAACCGTCTAGAGAGTAAAGGATGGCGACTAGAGATTTAGTGCACCTAGGTAAAGCACCTATTTTTATGGCACAAATTATGCCTATTGGAAAATCCATGATTTGTTATTTTAAGGCCATGGGCCTAAATATATGGCGGATTGTAGATGCGGGCTTTTCTCCTCCAAAGGATCCTTTTGCTCCAACCAATGAAGAAGAGAAATGCTCGCATCTCGATGCTCAAGCTACTAACGTTTTATTTAGTGCTTTGAGTATAGATATTTTTGATGCCATATGCAATCTCAAGAGCGCTCATGAGATGTGGATCCAAATTCAAGATAAATATGAATTGTCCACTTCCACAAGTGAAGATTGCACATATGAACGTTCGTCGGAGAAGAATGCTCAATCTCAAACTCCGACGATTACGAGGACTCCTCCACTCCATTCTCATCAACTCAATGTTTTATGGCTAAAGGTAATAATGAGGTAAATGATAACGATGAGCCTTCATATGATGAGTTGATGGATATGCTAGAAGAGCTAAATGAATATTTAGGAAAGGAGAAATTAAAATTCAAAGTTTTGAAGAAAGAGTATGTCTCTCTTCAAAATAATTATGATGTTTTAAAAGATGAACATGAAGCTCTCCTCCTGAATAATCAAAATAGCTCTAAGGTGGATATAGGCATTGAATGTAATTTATTAGATGATTTGCCATGTATAGCTTCTATCTCATGCATTTCATCTAAGGTTAGTGTATCCACCTCATGTGAGGATTTGATTGATATGCCTTGTTGCTCAAAGTAGATGCTCCTATTTCCTCCATATCTTGCAATACTAACATTGTAGAGGAAAACAATGAGCTCAAGGCCCAAGTCAAAAATTTGAAGAATGACTTGGAAAGAAGCCTAAAAGGAAGGCCACTCTTGATGAAATATTGAGCAAGCAAAAGCGCTTGCAAGATAAGAGTGGAATCGGCTTCACTCCTAAGAAAAGGAGAATAGCAAGACAAGGCACAATGCAAGACACACGAAGAATGTCAAGTGCCATGGATGCAATGGAAAGGGCCATTTAAGCCTCGGTGTGCCCTAACAAGGTGAATGACAAGCAATTGTCATCAAAGAAGAGGCGAACCGCAAGGAGCAAGTAAAGAAGGTAAAAGATGAATACAAACTTGAACTTGCTACAATTGCGGAAAAGGACATATGAGTAAGGATTGTCCCAAAGGTATCACTCCTAAGCCCATTATTTATAATGATCATTATTTGCTTAGGAAGGATATTAATGGCAATGTGTTTGCTAGGAATGTTAGTTCACCTAATACTTTTGTGAGGGCCATTTGGGTGCCCAAATCTATTGTGACTAACATTCGTGGACCCAACCAAGTATTGGGTACCAAAGTACGCTTAAATGCTTAATAGGTACTTGGAGAGGCATTGGAGGCTTGGCTTATTCATATAAAGATGGATTCCATCATATATCAAATTGGAGCCAAGTTTGAGGATAATCGTTTCACATCGAGAACCAATGCCATCTCGGTAACAAGTATTTACATTGAAGTATCTAGCCCCTTATGCCGTGTGTAGGTTACATTTCATGAAAATCTTATTAAAAGGGGTGCTCTTGCTCTATGTTCATAATGTTGTTATTAATATTTTGAGCAAGTTGGGAGTGACACATTAAGGGGGAGTGCTAAATCATAGCCATGTATATCACATCCCTAAATGTGCCCAAATAAATTAAGTGCTAGTATTGCTTTTCAAAAATAAGCATTTTAGCCAAAAGTCAAAAATTTGATAACTATTAGTAATTCTTTGAAAAATTAATTGCAAAATGTATACAAATGCTTTTGAAAGGTTTACCAAAGGTTTTGGCTTTAGAAAAACCTATTTTAAGTAAAAATGCATTTCTAGCCAAAATCCTACATTATAGTATCTTGTTTTTGACATAAACTAGATTTTTGTGTAAAATCTATTCTAAAAGGAATTTAAAAATCTTGCCAAAAGGAAAATCCTAGAGTTGGTTAATCTAAACATTTTTGGTATACAAAGGATTTTCAACAGACCAACCTAGAAAAAGATATTTGATTTTCAAACTCATCCAAAATACTACTATGACCTAAGTGGTCACTTTCTAGCACTTAAGTGAGTTTATCCATATGAACCAAAATTCTTCATATGAATATGTTCATAATGGTATTTATGACTCATACATGCAATTGTATGCTTTAAAATTCATCATTTGCTCAATTTGGATCTTTTGATGAAAGTTCATGGAAATATGTTCTTTTCCGAAAACCAAAAGCTTAATTTATAAAATCTATTTTAAATTTTATTTTTATGGGCTATATAAGTTGGAAATACTCCAAAGATGTTTATTTGATTGATTGTGCAAAGATTTGGAGTAAAATACAACAATTCCTTCTTTTCTTCAAAATTCCAAGATCAATCTCACGAAGTTCGGGAAAATCGGAACTAGGCGTTATAAGCGAGGAACTTAGAAGTCGATGCGACCGCAAGTTAAGCGGCGGAACTTAGATTTTTACGACAAAACAGCCATTTCATTCCAATTCAATTCTAAATCTTTTGTGGCTACTTCCAGTGATCAAGTTGATCCTCTATATCCTTGCTAGCTACCCACTACTGCTATTCCCTGATTGCAAATGCAAATTGCATCTATCAAGTGGTATTCTTTTCAAAAGTGGTAGCTTCTTCTTTTGATCATCTTGATCTTGGCATGAGTCTCATCTTTTCAAGTGATATCATCTTATTCGTTAAAATGGTATCCACAATTCTCTCATGTCAATCAAAATTCTCTCTTCTCTTTGGAATGCTTTCATGGAAGATCAATAGAAGAAGTTCGAGCACCTTGCAAAATTCAATTATGGATGGATATAGTCTAAGAGATGACAAGATGGATGATGAACCTTTGTGTGTCAAAGGAGAAAGTTTTTCTTGGAACCTTTGTGTAAAGGGAATTTTTTCTTTGTGAAAAACCTATTAATATTTTTGGGCTTAATAAAATAAAATAAAATTGGGTAAAGTATTAATATTGGGAAACTATTTTACCTATTTGCCCAAAATGATTTATTGGATCTTGTGAATGAATGTGTTTCATTCTCATTTGCTTCATTTGGTATTCTTGGAGTGACATTATAAATCATATGCAAGATTAGCTTTTCAAAATCAAACCTTCCATTCGAAAGTCCAAATATTTTTTACAAGTGGCTTTTTGCTCAAAACGGTCAATCTTGTGAAAAACTATACAAAAGTATTTAAAAATGTATTTCAAATGTTTTCAAATGCTTTTGAAGTAAAAATTCCTCTTTTAGAAAACAAATAGCAAATTTGGCCTCAAAAGGATCTTATATGATCTTGATTTTGAATTAAATGACATATTTCTCTAAATCAAAATCTATTGAGTTTTTGGAAGAGTTTTTAATACCAAACTTATAAGGTTGGTCATTTTAAACATTTCTCAAGTTCAACGTTTTTACAAAAGACCAACCGTTGAAAAGCTATACTTATTTGAAACTCACCTAAAAACTTGCTTTGACCCAAAATAACATATTCTTGCATATAGTGAGTTTTGCTATTTGAGCCGGATTTATTTGTGTATCTTGGCTTGAAATAGTATTTCTAACTCATACAAATCCAAGAAAGTGAAAATCTCCATGAAACCCAAATTAGCTTGCATTTTGGATCTTAAAGGCAAAATTGCTCTCTTTATATACCTTCAATGCGCATTTTGCCATATCTTTTGAAAGAAAAGTCATTTTTTAAAAATTCTTATTGGAAAACACTCTAAATAGTCCAAAGTTAAAATCTGGAACTTTTCAAAGAATTTGGACTTCATTTGTAAAAGTATTGACTTTTCTTCTCTTTAAACTAAAATCTTACCTTCAAAACTTAAATTGGCATATCTTTTGATTGGAGACTCCTTTTTCGAAAATTCTTCTTGGATAAGTTTCTCAGGAGTCTAAAGTTTATTTCTGCCAAATTTGAAGGTATTTCGACTTGAATTGAAAAAGTTTTGACTTTTTCTCTCTTTGCTCAAAAGCTGAAATTTCAGATTTGTGCATGGTTTTGAGCAGATTTGTGAATTTTGTATCTTTAAATGGGTTCACAATTAGAGGAAGCTATAATAATGAAATTTGATCCTCTATAGTGGTTCTATGTTGAAAAATTTCTCAAATTTATTGGAACCATTTACCCATTTTCTCAGCTGTCTTTTGAGGCTCAAATGAATTGTCAAAATCTGAAAATCCTGAATTTTTCAGTTTTATGAAACTTTGTGATTTTCATATCTTTAAATTGGTTGACATTTGGTTAAGCCTCCTAAAATGAAAATTGTGTGTATATGCCAGCACTAGTTCCATGATTAATTTCATATTTTTCTGAGCTTGCTTCCACATATTTTCAGTATTGGCCATCTTTGATCTTCTCGTTTTGGAATTTGAAAATGTTCTTGAGAAGACTTCAAAGTAGGAGATTATTTGAATGTATTTCAAATATCATTTCAAGTCGTATCATTTCAAGTGGTTCTCAATATTCTGATTTAAAAGGGAAAATGTTATGATCTATAGGTTTATAACCTATCTTTGTTTCTCCTCTCATATCTTGAGAACAAAATCTCCTTTGGTCATATAAGTCTATTTCATACTTTTTGTGACCAAGCTCCTTGATTTACGAAAACTCCTTTTGGCTAAGCTTTATCTTGTGTTTTTGGTGATTTATGCCAAAAGGGGGAGAATGTTTATATCAATACTCTTCCATTTGGATGTTTCATTTATTTAAAATGCCAAAAGAGGGAGAATTGCCAAAAAGGGGGAGAATGCATTAAATGTATAGTATATCATTCTCATATGCATAATGATTGACGTTTTAAAATTTCACCTTATGGCATGCATAGACATAGTTCATTAACTTAAATTCTCTGCTATGTCCATTTATATCCAAATGTTGTTATTGAAAATGGATTTGTCATCAATCACCAAAAAGGGGGAGATTGAAAGATCTAGACCCGCCATTATGAGTTAATGGATTGTTTTGGTGATTAATGACAAATCCAAATATGAGACTAACTCTTTTATCTAGTAATATCTTGTGTAGTCTCATTTGGATATAAAGGTGAAATTCAATGAGGTATGCAATCGATATCTTAATCTTATATATTGTTGCATTCCTCGAATCCAAAATATAGGTTGAACTCAACCATAAGTTAAAGTTGAATATGTGCATATGTTCTTATTACACATTTGTGTATGCACACATTTAGGGGGAGTTCACTCTATATTTTGTGGTTTCATAAGTATTGATCCATATTCCATTCTCCTCATATATTAAGGATCATTACTTTGAAACAAATCCTTTGAGTATATAAAACTTGTGTAGTTCATATATACTCATATTGCTTTATATTCAATTATTTGCAATTGTGTTGTGGGACTAATGTGTGTGCTAAGATGTGTTCAAGGCTTAGTCCCGGAGTCTGAATGAAGACATGAAAAGGAAATGCAAAGATGATAAAAGATCAACTTAGGATCATGCATTCTCTTTTGGTTTGGTTTCAAAAGCAAAATCTCTTTCTCTGTGCACAATCGGAAGTTCCAAGCGTTATACTAGCGGAAGTTCCGATTATCGATGGTCCGAAAAATGCGCGGCTTGATTTTTCGAGAGAGCATCGGTTTGGGACTTAGCCGATTTCTCGAGTGCGGAAGTTCCGCAATGATAAGAGCGGAAGTTCGATTATCGGATGGTCCAAAAATGTGCGGTTTGATTTTTCCAGAGAGTACCCTTTTTAGGGACTTAGCCATTTTCGCAAGTCGCGGTAGTTCATAATGAAATGAGCGAACTTAGATAATCGGAACTCTGCATGATAGTTGGCGGTACCGCACCTTTCTACAATAGTTTGTTTAGAAGCATTTGTTGCATGTATATCTTGATAATTATTGTTAATCATTGTGGGACTAACATTTTCATGAGTTGGATGAAAAGGCTATGTTCTAGGGTGATGAAGACTTTGGATGACATCATGAGTTGATCGTCATCAAGTCAAGGTTCAAGAAGAGGATGTATCGTGTGTTGATGCATAACAAGATCTCGAAGAAGGAGATGATCATGATTTGATCGTCAAGTCAAGAAAGACCCATCATGTGTTGATGGAGGTCAAGTAAAGGATGCATCATGGGTTGATGCATGTCAAGACGATGACCCGGACTTGAAGTGAAGATGTGCGTCATCAAGCTTCAAGAAGATGCTCACGGCAAAGGTATGACTAGCTAGGGCTAAGGATGTGTTCCTAGTCTTTTACCGGTCTTGGTGTTTGGTTGGAAGACCGGATTGCTAGTATAGGTTGCCGTACTATTAAGAGGGGTCTTGTCTAGTAGCTTGAGTCTCATCGTGTGTTAATAGCTCAATCTTGCTTGCTCTAGCTCTACATGGTATGATGCTATTATTTGCGAATGTGTTTTGCAAATAGTTTAGCCTTATGCAGTTAATCTTTGTAGCATGTGACTATACTTTTGCGAATGTGTTTTGCAAATGGTTGAAGTCCATGTACCTACACCTTGTGGCATGATCTAAGTTTGCAAATGTGTTTTGCAAATCATTGGGATTCATGCATTTTCCCTTGGCATGGTCTAAGATTGCTTATTGCTATTTATTTGGACTTAGATCATGATAGTGGCTCTTTGGAGTTGTGCTTTTTGATTTGATCAAATATGTTTGAGATCAATCAAATAGGTGGGTTGTGTAGCCCTCTGAATAAGCTTTCTATAGAGTCCGAGATCACTCAATTCCGACATCGGAGTCAAAAGTTAGGATATTTTACGAGTATAAATCTGTGCTGAAATTAGGCTGCGGAAGTTCCGATTTTTGTCTTCATGGAACTTTCGATAATCGGAAGTTCCGATATTTATCTTCTTGAACTTCCGCACCAAAAGTTTTAACGGCTATTTTGAGCCGTTATGCACCAGTCGACCCATGAGCAGAGAAAGCGGAAGTTCCAATTTTTGCAGCGGAACTTCCGATTATCCTGATTTTGGGGATTCTGCTCCCAACGGCTAGTTTTTGTGTGTGGGCTATAAATACCCACCTTGGCGGTTGAGAGATAATCTTTGGCATCCCATTTCACTCACTTGAGCTAGTGTGAGCTTCTCCTCTCAATTGTGCATGTGTTGCACCTTGTGAGCAAGGAGGAAGTCTCTAGTTGCATGTGTTGCATCTAGAGGTGGATTTTGTATCCACTTGAGCTTGTGCATTCGTTGCGTGGTGAGAGTCAAGCAAGGGGCTTGGCTTATTACTCTTGGTGTTTGCCGACACCTAGGCGGCGTGGAGCGTCGTGCCGTGATCTTCTCAAGAAGCTTGTGAGAAGGCCGGCGTGTTGTGAGTGGTTTGGTGCTCGCCATCTCGGAGTGGAGGAAGAGCAACCATAGTGGAGCGAGTGTTGGTTGGTTTGGAACCGGTCCAAGTGTTGGACTTACCTCGGAGGTGTGTGCTCATTTGAGGCGGTCCAGCGTGGTTGGGCTTACCTCAGCGTGGATTAGGGAGACCGGCAGAGTCTCCGAACACCACGGTAAAACATAAGTGTGTCCATCTTGTTTTTATCTTGTGCTTTACTTTGAGCAATTTACATTCTTGCTTTAATTGCTTATATATCATTATATGATTGCTCTCTTGTATTGTCGGTGCACTTAGTTGAGCCTAGTTGATTTAGGTTTTAATTGTGCAAAATCAATTCGCTATTAGCTTCGCATTTATATATTGGTTTAGCAGATAGATTTTTAAAACCGCCTTCGCCTCGGTGTGCCCTAACAAGGTGAATGACAAGCAATTGTCATCAAAGAAGAGGCGAACCGCAAGGAGCAAGTAAAGAAGGTAAAAGATGAATACAAACTTCAACTTGCTACAATTGCTTGAAAAGGACATATGAGTAAGGATTGTCCCAAAGGTATCACTCCTAAGCCCATTATTTATAATGATCATTATTTGCTTAGGAAGGATATTAATGGCAATGTGTTTGCTAGGAATGTTAGTTCACCTAATACTTTTGTGAGGGCCATTTGGATGCCCAAATCTATTGTGACTAACATTCGTGGACCCAACCAAGTATTGGGTACCAAAGTACGCTTAAATGCTTAATAGGTACTTGGAGAGGCATTGGAGGCTTGGCTTATTCATATAAAGATAGATTCCATCATATATCAAATTGGAGCCAAGTTTGAGGATAATCGTTTCACATCGAGAACCAATGCCATCTCGGTAACAAGTATTTACATTGAAGTATCTAGCCCCTTATGCCGTGTGTAGGTTACATTTCATGAAAATCTTATTAAAAGGGGTGCTCTTGCTCTATGTTCATAATGTTGTTATTAATATTTTGAGCAAGTTGGGAGTGACACATTAAGGGGGAGTGCTAAATCATAGCCATGTATATCACATCCCTAAATGTGCCCAAATAAATTAAGTGCTAGTATTGCTTTTCAAAAATAAGCCGATAGATTTTTAAAACCGCCTATTCACCCCCCTCTAGTCGGCCACCTCGATCTTACAACGACGGCGAGGTAGGGCTTGTTGTCCTGCCACTCCATCACCTTGTCCTGTTCCAGCGCCACGCGTCTCCCCACGGCGTGCTCCTATGACGTCTTGTACATGGCCTTGCAACTATAAATTCAAGACGACGGAATCTTAATACAATAATTACTCTATAAGAGAAAATTAAAAGCTAGGTCAAATTAAGGTCATTTTTTCTAGTCAAATTTAGTACAGAACTGGCTCGATATTACACACAAAATGAAATCAACACGAGATTATTTTGTGCCGTATCAACTGATACGACTTTTTGGATTTTCTCCTTTTATAGATTTTCAGAGTAATTACAATCAGGATACGTACGTGGCTCGTAGGAACCTGAACCCAAAACAAACACCTAAAGCTTTCCGATAATTAATTAGGATGTGATACGCTACAGTCATCTTCAGAGAATGACAAAAATCGAACAGAATGCTGACTCCTTCAGACCTACCAAAAACAAAAGAACATAATATGTACGTAGCTCTTAGACTGCAAAGATCAGCAATGGGCCGAGGAGAGCTCGCGGCCACGAGTCCGACGATGTGGACGACGACATTCTGAGGAAAAGCGATGGTGATCGCCGACCTCCTCGCCTTGGTCCTCGCCGTCATGCTCCGCATGCTCCCATGACGCGCGATGATCATTCTTCTGAAACGTCGAAGAGATACATTGTACATAACGTCGTCGCGCGAGACGAAGAGACACATCACGTGTGAAACGAAAGATTGAATTGTCACATACGCTCTATTTAAAACCATTTGTGAAGTATGTAATCACATACAGATCTTATTAAAAACCGTCTGTGAAGTATGTAATCACAAACGGCTCTTATTAAAAACCGTCTTTAATGAGCTATCCAGCTTCAGTTCTAAACATAGGAAAATGAGCTTAAATCGTATTTATGAAAAATAATTCCCGAAAAGATGGTGATGCTTTGGTTACCAACGATTTATTAGGAACATATTCTAATAAATCATATCCGTCAGACTTTCGTCTTTATTCATTAATTTAATCTTGCCACAAGTTGTTAATTAAGCCTATAAATAACCATCAGAAGGGCGCGTAGAAGTGAGAAAAAATCACTCACAAACTTCTCATTTTTAAAAAATCACTCACAAACTTCTATCTTTTCTTACTTCATTTCTTCTTAAAGTTCACGTCTCGATCCTTACACTTCTAGCTAGCTAGTAAGACAAAATTCACAAAATAAATTGACTTTTCGACCACCGTGCATGGAAGAACAAAATACATGGATGATCGATCGACTATTTCAATTTAGGTGGTAGAAAAGTCAATTTGGTCTATGAAAATTTGTGGAAGATCATATCTCTACGATCAGGTGAGAATTTCATTGTCTATGATGTGTAACTTCCAATCGATCGATCATGTGAAGTACTTCTGCATTCTTTTATTGATCGGAAGTTACACATCAAGACAGTGAAGTTACACATGATACGGAACGAGGTGCCTACTGGATTACATATCTTTTGCTTTCCTCTGTTAGGGAAATCAACTTCAATTCGACCCCTTTAAAAGATCAATCTGGCCCGATCAGGAGTGGTCGGAATCGGCTATTCAGTTATTTCCAAATATATATGGTTCCAATAAATAACCGTCCGTGATACTTCACAAACAGTTTTCAACATGAACCGTCTGTGATAGTACTTAATCACAGACGGTTTTTAGTGCAGTCTGTAACACAGACAATTGCTAAACCAAGACCATCTATGATTGTATTTAATATAGACAATTTTGGTCAACCTTCAACCATCTAAATTGTTGTTCCCACGGTCATGGGCGGTGCCGAGAACTTTCTTGAATTAACCTTCATTTTTATAAAATAATTTATGGGTGGAAAGAAAAGATGGGTTGTAGCATAGGGATTTGAGATTGCTGGTTGAGAATCTGTGAGAAGTATGAGACGTGACCCGAGAAAGAACATGACCAATGGGTGGACGGAGCTACTCAATGGTATAGGAGATTGGAGCATCCTCTTGTATTTTACAACAAAACTCAATTTTGTTAAAATCTGTGTTAGTTAAAAATGTTAGATCTCATGATTTGCTACTACTTAATCTATTTTAATAAATGAATTTATGCAAACTAAAGAACCATAAGCCACTCATTTGATCAGCCTTGCTTGTTATATAATTGTATTATGTGTTTTGTCTCACGAGTACAGCTGTGTACTCATACTCGCTGATGAGTCACGGTGGCCCGATCTTTCGATAGGTTCGATTTGGTTCATCGTGAGGACGTTGACGCTTTGAGGCTTCCGACCAACAGATTGTCACCTCGCAATTCGCTACACTCGCACGCCTGTCGTTATCGACCACGCTTGCACGCGATCGACCTTACCACGAAGGTTATTGTTCCTGCAAGCAATCGAAGCAACTCACAAGAACAAAGTAGATGCAATCTGAATTGTATTGCGGATATGGATGAAGTTTACAAGTGGGGTTCCTCAAACCGATAATCGTAAACCGCAATGGCGTAATAATCTAAGAAAACCCGCCTAAACTATGACGGCCATCATATATATAGGGAACGTGAGGAGGTCGACCTAGGTTGTGCGGTAGTGGGATGAAGCGTACACAACCCGGACTCGACCTCGTTACGCTTACAAAGTCTTATTAGTTTCAAACGGTGACGCAACACCTTGTGTTGCGATTTCGGTCGAAGATCCGGTCCTAGGGTGGTCTTGAGGAGTCCATGCTATCTTTGGTCGTAGATTGTGTCCAACGAGTACCGTGCTCGCTTTTACGTCGAGATTGCTCCAATCGAATCAACTAGTCGTAGGTCCTCTTGTAGTGGTCGTAGATCTTCTTGCAGTGGTCGTAGACCTTCTTGAACTGATCGTAGGCCTAGATTCCTGAGTACAAGTAAATCATCTCCATTAGGCAGCATCATAGAGTTCTCAAATAATACACTCAAATTTCTAGAAACGACTTTACCTGATCGATTAAGTGACGTGCTCTAGCTCTTGTCATAGGACCATGTAGTTCAGCACCCGGATCTGAAGGGTCTTGTATCGTGCGTGTATCCGAAGGAGGGATGTCCTCATCACTCGCTCCATATTATTATACAGTAAGTGTAAGAGAAGAAGGCTATGTGGGCACTTACGAGCAATCGTCAGGAGTGGAGATCAAGAAGGCCAAGAACTAGGTCGCGAGCTGCAGTTGATTGTCTATGAGTATATCGTGAGGGTTCCACATGGTATCTTTTTTATTCTGCTTCAGCTGCTGTTTTTTGAAAGGTATTTGGCCTGTTCGACCATTCCGCAAGTCAAAAGTCATAAGGTATATTTATACTTTGTTTATTATTATGCAATAGCTTTACATATTCGTGATATGTGATTGATATTCAATTATATAATTGTGGGCACTAGTTACTGATCCAGAGACTAGTGCTATGAACACATAATATTCCAAATTTCAAATTTGGGGTCTAACAACAACAAACTATAAACAACCTTCAAATTGGTCTGACCTCCAACTATCAGGCGGTTTGACCAGTCAACTAGTCTGACCGGCAACCACCAGCCGGTCTAGCCGTTCCCCTTATGACAAGTTGAAAACAACACAACTCACAAGGAGGATCTGAACTATCTTTTGATCTACTCATTTAAATCCCACCAAATTTGAAACTATAGTTACCCTGGGATGTTTGAAACATATTCTGATAAACAATTTCAAGAATTATTGTCAATGTTTTCACCTTTATCCATTATAGGGAAGAATTATCAAGAACCGGGCAAAAGAATGAAAACTTAGTATACTCATGTTCGTGAGATCTAGGCAATCGAGATGATTCTAGATGGATCCCTACAAGCCTTACCAATCTATATCTCAGTATGAATCACACCATAACAAAATGGAACTAAGAGTCATCAAGAACATCTTAAGAAGGCAAGATAATAAAATAAGAACACAAATAAGACATTGATAATCAAGTTAGATCTTCTATTACCACTGGAAGAGGAAAGATTACAACCACTCCACCAAGAGGATACATCCCTAAGGGCAATATTAGCTCTCTCAATCAAACCCTAATTTATCTATTGAAGGCTTAAGTGTAAAACCTAATTAAACCCTAACATTAGCTTATTTGAATTTTGCTCAAACACAAACGAAACTCAAACTTCAACAAACACATATAAGACACTAACAAATACCCATCGCAAACCATGGAGTGACCTCCACATGGTCTCATGGTCTGCACACAAGCTGAAACCATGGTAGCGCCCGCGGGTTGAAACCATTCATAACCCGAAAATTTAAACTCCACACCAAAACAAACCATTTACATTGCAAACACAATCCACCTCAACCCGTTAGATACCGTAACTCGTTTTCACCCATCTAAAATCAATCCAAATTAAAATATAACCCATTTAACTCGTTCCAACTCAAACCATTAACACCCACAGGCGAGGGAGCTGGTGGATATAATTGCGCTGACGCGAGTGGAATTCAATGGGGATGGACGCCTACACGTACCGACCAGTACTGCTAATTTGGACCTGAGGTCCATCCTACTCCCCTGGCCGTGGAGGGATGCTCCTGCAGCATCGCCCATTCATTTCTATCTTTCTTCCGCGCGAGAGCAGTTGCTCCTTGTCGCTTCGCTTACACGAGTGCGTGTAGCCAGATATATGGAGTACGAGTGAATGAAGCGCATGATGCATCTGCATGCCCATCTTGTCCTGGAACAGTCGTCATACAGGGACCCCATGCGATAAAGAACGACCATAAATCATTCCAATCGTGCAGGGCTTTGCTCGAAACAAAGATGGGAATATAAGGCTGCCTAATGCCAATCCAGCACCTGCCTGTTGTTTGCAACTCCATTTCTTTGCATATATTGTGCACGTCTGCTATGGATAAACATGTGTGACGAAGGTTCAGGTAAATTATTGCATAGAAACTCACCGCGGCATGTTCGTTACTGAGAGTAGTAGACCATCATGGAGAAGTCCGTGAGCAAAAGTACTAGTTTGCATGCAGTAACTTGTAAAAGGTATAGAGGTAGATAACTTTGTTGTTGTAACGTGTCAGTTCATGATGAAATTTGAAGGCTTGACTGATCGATGGGTGATGTGTTTATCTATGCGGTCTCTGTTGTTACTTTCTTCACATGAAAAGATGTGTTGTTTTAAGTTTTTTGAGGAACACAAATTGCAAAACCTATTGTGAACTTGAAACTCCTTTCTCCCCGAAAGACGCCATTGTCTTCAAGCAAGCAGCTACTCAATTATCAGCTTCATTATGAACTTTCCCCAGCTTCCGACGCTTCCGCACTTGGGCCACTACATGCCAGGTGGGGGAAAGAAGATAGCGTTGCCTTCGCCAATGTTATGGAAAAGTGTCGGAAGAAAGATAACACTTGAGGTCACATTTTCTACAAATTTTGCACCACAAGACAGAGGAAGAGCAAAAGTGGCGCGTAGTGTAGGTCATAGAGAGGATAGAACTTACAGAAATTTTTGGGATTGCCTTTGGAAATACTGTAGTTGAATCGAAGAGAAACAATCCATTCATTAACGGAGCACACTGTTTGTGTAACCTAAGTGCCTGCGTCAGTGGCAGTGCGCATCTCCTTTTCGGCATTCGACGGCTACACGGCCTTGGCGCTGTGGCAAGAAAGCAGCATTGTTGGCTCGTTGCACATGCACCGGATAAGGTTGCTCGGGACCAACTTAATGGTTGATAGGCTATTAATACAGTGGCATGACGACCAGGACTGCTTCATGGATCGCATATGCATGTTCGATTGTGGTTGGGCCAGACTTGGTCACTTGTTTCGACCGAGTATGGTCCCAGACTTCAACTCAGGCCTTAGCCCAGGCTTTGGCTATACTAAGAAATTTGGCCTTGTTTTTCAATTCAGAAATAGTTCGGCTTAATCTTCCAATCCAAACGAAAAATCTGGACCAGTTTGTGCAGGCGCCCGGCCTACCAGGAAGTTATGTTCCGTTCTAGAACGATTTGCCCTGTGTTCCGATGACGACCGCGTTACTTGGTCGCGTCCCCAACCTGCATCGCGTGCTCGTTACACTAGCCACTTAAGCACCGCATGCCACACACGACTCAGGTCAGACAAATATGAAATGAGAAATACTATAAAACGATTTTCCAGCCAACCGACCGCGTAGCTCTTGTAGCTTAGAGGAAAGATCCGATT
This sequence comes from Hsuehochloa calcarea, assembly GCA_036346395.1. NCBI lineage: Eukaryota > Viridiplantae > Streptophyta > Magnoliopsida > Poales > Poaceae > Hsuehochloa > Hsuehochloa calcarea. The sequence goes on along the minus strand of CM070597.1, from coordinate 85,987,916 downwards.
TATAGGTTAAACGTCGTACTATAAAGAGGGAACACGGCTAGTAGCTTGAAAGACTATATTTGTGCCATTATGAGCAATTAGGGTTCGTGCATTGCTTTGTTTTGAGCTTCTGGAAAATTCTTTAAAAAATAAGTATTACCGTAAGTGATATGCAATACTGCCGCAGGTCGGTAGTACCGATATTTATATGGTGTTACATATTTTCCAAAGAGAATGTTTTGAATCTCTCTGATAATAAGAACGGCCGCATTTGAACTATGGTACTACCGCAGGTCGGTAGTACTGAAATATAGATGGTGGTACATAAAATACAAAGAGTGTGTTTTCGAGTATTTTGATCCTCTCTGAAAATCGGAACAACCACACTTCAACTGCGGTACTACCGCTGGTCAGTAGTACCAATATTTATATAGCAGTACGTAAATTACAAAGAGCGTGTTTTGGGAATTTCGATCTCCCTTGAGAATCGGTATGACCGCAAATTCTTGAGCAGTACTACCGGAGTGGGGTAGTACCGATATTTACATTGTGGTACGTTTTTTCAGTGAAAGTGTTTTTTGAGAGATAATGAGCTCAAAAAGCGGTAGTTTCGTTCTAGCCATGCGGTACTACCGATTTCTAGTTGGCGGTAGTACCACAACTTTATGGGTAACGGCTAGTTCAAGTCGTTAAATGCTATTGTTCGACCGCTGAGCCCAAAAATCGATAGTATCGGGTTTCAACGGCGCTACAACCGCAAATCCAGATTTTTTTTTGTCTCTAGTAAAGTGGTTGTAACTACTAGATTTGTGGTCGAGGGATATAAATACACCCACACCTACACCAATCCTAGGACCTTTGGCCCTAGTGAATACACTTGAGGCTTTGATGCTCCATCTTCTACTCATTTGAATTGAATTCACATTTTGAGGTAGTTGAGAGCTAGTCAAGTGTATTGCATTATTAGTTGATCTCTTGGCACTTGATTGTCTTCAAGCGAGCACTACGATTTGTTACTCTTGGTGTTTGCCGCCACCTCGACAGCTTAGAGAAGAAGTTGTGCGGTGATCACTTCAAAAAAGCATCTAAAGTGATCCGACAAGGGTTTGTGATTGGTGTTATGCTCACCAAATCCGGAGCAGAGGAAGAGCAACTCTAGTGATCGAGGGTTGAGACTAAATTCATGGAGCCGGCTTGATTCATTCAAGCTTCCTCAACGTGGACCAGTGAACATGTAATACCCTGGAATTTAGTCGGCTAAATAGACAGCTAGCTGGGAGGAGAAAAGACAATTAAATGAGTAGAAATTCTAAAAGAGAAGGGTTTTTCAGAATCATCGACAACTGGGCTGTGGCTGCAGCCAGAGGGGCCCATGTGGTGGCGGCCAAAAGGGGGTTCCCACCCCAAACCCTAAACTCCCACTCTCCTCCTCCTCCCACTTTGAGCCGCCGTCTTTCCCACCTCTCCTCGCCGCGCGCCTCGTCAGATTTGGGTATGTTACGTTCATTTTCTGACCTGATCACCTCTTAGAAAGTTGTAGATCTCGGTTTTAGCTTTCTTTAGGCACCGAGATCACCTGATTTGGACCAACGGTTTAGGAGTTATGGTAGTTTTACCGCGACTGACCAGGAGAGCTGACGAGTTGTGGCAGATTGCATTGTCTGGTTATTATGAATTTTTATAGGCCGAATTAGAAAAATCACCCAAAATCAATATTGTAAAAGAGTCAGAAATCTTTCCAAGTTGATAAAGAACACAATTTTTAGAGTTGTAAATCAAAATTTATGAATTATTTAGCGTCGCTGTTTTGCTAACTGTCAGATTGCAGAGACAGAAAACTTAGAAAAACTTTACCTGAATATAAGAATTAGTAAGAGGCCGAATCAGGAGACTTGTCCAACTAGACTATTGTAGCTGATTTTGTCATGATTCCAGAGGGTCAAAGATCACCCCATTTCGAGTTGTGTAACAAAAGTTATGGTGGTTTTAGTACTCTGTCCAGAAAACCCGACGTGAAGTTGATATTTTTTTAATTGGTCTGGTAGGGGTATTACTTCGTCAATTCAGCAAGGCTCACCAACTAGACTTAGTTGGAGAATTTAATTAGCTTTCCAGAAAGTCTAAGAACATGTTATTTGGACCCCTGTACTAATAGATATGGATTTTTGAAGGTTACTGTCCACCGAGGGGACAGATCGAAGTTTAGGAGTTTGGGGTCGGGATCGAGTTAGGAGTTTTGCAAGTCCATGGTTGTTGTTATATAGGTTATTTTGATCCGCTGCTGTATCTTAGCATGTGTTATAACTGTTATTCAGGTGGTGGACCGGTGCAGGGAGCAGCTCATTCTGTACATCCCTCGTTCTCTCGTGGTTAAGGCAAGTACAGTAGTGGTAAATTATGTGTGATCATTTGTTTATGTGTACTATGCTATGAGTATATTATATTAATCATGGATGCTCGAATGTTATGGATAATAATGCCCGTAAATGCTAGAAGTATGCGTAAGTTTCATGTAGGCATGATGATTTAAAGAATTGACCATGTGCATCATGATATCATATTGGAGGCATGGTCACGTGGTGACCAAGCATTAATTGAGGTCCCCATCATGAATATGATGGGCTTTTGGGTCCCCATACTTGTGGAGTATAGGTTAAGGTCCCTGTGCTAGAAGGCACAGTCATGGGTGTGCATCGACGGATGCACACTCCGCAATACCGGTATATGCAAAAGAGAGAAAGAAAAGTGCATTTGAACAGTTTGCATCGCATAAGCATGAGACATATTTCTTATTGGGTTACGTGGATGGATGTTGTTAATTACAATTGTGTTGGCTATTGTCTTGCTATTTGTATTTTGCTGAGTCTTGGAATCACTATTGCTGATGTTGTGTTTTTAGGTATCTCGCTTATGACGGTATGCATGGGAGGAGTAGGGTTGCTTTGGTTGCACTCACTACCACATATTCTTGAAAAGATAATTATCATTTAGACTGTACCTTTATAACAAGCAAACTACTTAAGGATTAACTTTGGCTATACTTGAATGCATTGGTTTATTTGTAATAATGAGAATGGTAAATTTTAATTATGCTTGCTTATGTTTAGCTGAGTAGATTATTTATGAATGCTTCGATGAACTTTGGATGTTGAAATAGTGATAATTTTATAAGCATCTATTGGAATCTCCTAGAACTTGGTTATACAAAGGAGGTTCTGCTAATTTTTTGTAGTGTCTTGGATTTGTATTTGTGATATTGTTATTTTAGTAGCATTCGAGGCTCATGTTGGGCTGGGGTGTTACAGTTGGTATCAGAGCGGGCTTTAGGTCTGTGGGGAATGGGATTGTGACTTAAGTATGCAGTTGGTATCATGTTGGGCTGGGGTGTTACTAGTCGATTCTCTTGAGGCATTTATCCTTTTTGATTCCGGGACTACCTACTCGTTTGTCTCTACTAAGATTTGCTAGAAGGGCTAATTTAAGTATGCAATGGATTTCTCGACCGTTGTTGGTTAGTTCTCCTGGGGGTATGATTGTGAGTTCAACTGTTTGTCCTGGGTGTTCTATTGTTATTGATGGGGAGAAGTTCACGGCGAACTTGATAGTAATCCAGATGGAGCCGTTCGATGTTATATTGGGTATGGATTGGTTGCGTGCTTATCGAGCGGTGATATCCTGTTTGATGGGATGCCTCGGTGCGCACCTCGTCTGGGGAGACTTTGACCTTTCAGGGGAGCGCGCCTCGGTGCTCTCTTTCGATGTTGGCCGGATTGTTCCCGGGTCAGCGTGCAGTGAAGACTGGATTTCTTTTATCTCTTGCCGAGAAACCGAGTTTAGCTTCACGGATTGAAGAGATTCCAGTGGTAAGGGACTATCCGGATGTATTCCCGGATGAGCTTCCAGGCTTGCCACCCGCGCGGGGTGTGGAGTTTCGCATCGACCTTGTTCCGTGTACTCGGCCCATCTCGATGTCTCCATATCGTCTGGCACGTCCATTTCAGGACGAGTTGAAGAAACAGTTGGATGAATTGTTGGATAAGGGTTTGATCAGGCGGAGTGTATCGCCATGGGGAGCTCCTGTTCTGTTCACGGAAAAGAAGGATGGGAGTTGGCGCATGTGTATTGATTACCGTGCACTTAATGCGGTTATGATCAATGACAAATATCCTCTACCCCGCATTGAGGATTTGTTTGATTGGTTGAAGGGAGCCCAGGTGTTTTCCAAGATTGATCTCCAGTCTGGATATAATCAGATTCGGGTGCGTGAACATGATATAGAAAAGACCGCGTTCTCCACCAGGTATGGGCATTATGAATATACAGTCATGTCGTTTGGATTGACTAATGCGCCAGCTGTCTTTATGGAGACCATGAATAGCATGCTACACGAGTACTTGGATTATTTCGTAGTGGTGTTCATCGAAGATATCCTTATCTATTCCAAGACTAATGAGCGTCATTTGAGGCTGGTTTTAGAGACTTTGAAAGAGCACAAGTTCTATGCTAAGTTGAAGAAGTGTGAGTTTTGGATTTCAGAAGTGAGTTTTCTGGGTCATGTGATAAATCCTCAGGGCATTGCTGTTGATCCTAGCAAGGTCTCTACAGTGGTGGATTGGAAAAGGCCGACTAATGTGAAGGAGGTGAGGAGTTTCTTGGGCTCGGCTGGTTATTATCGGCGTTTTGTGCAGATTTCTCCACATCGCCAAACCGATGTCTCAACTTACTCGTAAAGATGTGAGATTCCAAAGGGTCGATGAGTGCGAGCGCAGTTTCTGCACTTTGAAAAAGAGGTTGGTGACCTCTCCTATTCTCACTCTTACCGAGCCAGGAAAGTGGTTCACAGTCTTTTCAGATGCGTCTCGAGTGTGTCTTGGCTGTGTTCTCATGGAAGACGGTAAGGTGATTGCTTATGCGTCAAGACAGTTAAAGAAGCACGAGCAGAACTATCCCACCCATGACTTGGAGTTGGCTGCCGTTGTCTTTGCTCTTAAGATTTGGAGGCATTATCTGTATGGTGAGCCTTGTGATATTTGTACAGATCACAAGAGTCTCAAGTTTATCTTCACTCAGAAAAATCTTAATTTGAGGCAAAGGAGGTGGTTGGAGTTGATCAAGGACTACGATCTTACTATTCAGTATCATCCAGGCAAGGCCAATGTTGTTGCTGATGCTCTTAGTCGCAAGGCGACTCCTGCTACCCTAAATTGCCTCATCGCTGATTTGATCGCATGGGAATATCTTATTGTTATGCGGGCACAGCAAATGTTGAGACACAGTTGATTCTTGAGTCAGCTATTCCATACCATGTGCGGGAAGCACAACAGAGTGATCGGTTACTACAGGAGGTTAGGAAGCGTCTGGATGAGGGCAAAGAGAGTGATTTTAGCATGGACGACTCTGGTGCTTTGAGGTTTAAAGGCCGCCTTTGCGTGCCGCAAAAGGCGGAGGTCAAAGATGATATCTTGAGGGAGGCACATCGCACTCCGTACACTGTTCATCCTGGTGAGACTAAGATGTATCGAGATTTGAAACAAAATTTCTGGTGGAAAAGAATGAAGGTAGATATTGCTAACTATGTGGCTTCTTGTGGTGTTTGTCAGCAAGTGAAAGCTGAGCACAAGCGTCCTGCAGGGTTGTTGCAGCCTTTGGAGGTTCCCCTGTGGCCTTGGGATGATATCTCTATGGACTTTGTGATGGCGTTACCTCGTACGCCGCGAGGGAAGGATGCAGTTTGGGTAGTGGTGGATCGATTTAGCAAGTCTCACAAGACTTCATTCCTATTCGCACGACAAATTCAGCGAGTGATTTAGCTCCTATTTATGTGCGTGAAATAGTAAGATTGCATGGTGTGCCAAAGACCATTATTTCTGACAGGGACGCGAAGTTCGTCTCCAAGTTCTGGGAGAGCCTGCAGAGTGCATTGGGCACACAGCTCCGCCTTAGTACATCGTTTCACCCTCAGACAGATAGGCAGTCCGAGCGCACTATTCAGACTTTGGAGAACATGTTGCGGACCTGCGTATTGTCATGGAAGGGTAGTTGGGAGGATCAGTTGCCACTTGTAGAGTTTGCCTACAATAACAGTTACCATTCTAGCATTAGGGCCGCACCATTTGAGGTTTTGTATGGGCGGAAATGCAGATCGCCACTCTGTTGGAATGTAGTGGGTGAGAAAGCAGTTTTGGGACCAGAATGGATTCAGAAGACAGTTGAGCGTGTAGCAATGGTGAGACAAAATCTGCTAGCAGCGCAGAGCAGGCAGAAAAGTTACGCAGATGTGAGTAGACGTGACTTGGAGTTTGAGGTGGGAGACCAGGTGCTTTTGAGAGTATCCCCCACCAAAGGTATTGTCCGATTCGGTACTAAAGGGAAGCTTAGCCCAAGATACATCGGACCGTTCCCGATTATGGCTATGATTGGGAATTTAGCCTATCGCCTGGACCTTCCAGAGTCCTTGCGAGGAGTCCACAACGTGTTTCACGTTTCGATGCTGAGAAAGTTTTTGAAAGACCCAGAGCATAACATTTCCTTGGAGCCGCTGACTATTGAGTAAGACCTCAAAGTTGAGTCACGTCCGGTACGTATACTGGAGAAATCAGAGCGAATACTGAGACAAAAGACATTGGTTTACGTCAAGGTGCTCTGGACGCATCAGTCAGAAAGAGAGGCCACCTGGGAGTTGGAGTCTCACATGCGCGAACAATATCCTGAGCTATTCACAGCAGGTACGTGATAAAGTTCTAGAGGTTTTGATTCTGGTGTGTTAAGTTTGTTTAGAATTCGGGGTCGAATTCCGTTGAAGGGGGATAGAATGTAATACCCCTAATTTAGTCTGCAAATAGACAATGGCCGGGAGGAGAAAAGACAATTAAATGAGTAGAAATTCCTGAAAAAAGAAGGGGTTTTTCGTAAATCCTCAACGACCTGGGCCTGGGCCGCAGCCCAGGAGGGGCCAATGTGGTGGCCGGCCAAAAAGGGGGGGTTCCCACCCCCCAAACCCTAAACTCCCCACTCTCCCTCCTCCTCCCCACTTTGAGCCGCCGCCTCTCCCCACCTCTCCGTGCTGTGCACCTCCTCGTCAGATTTGGATACATTACGTTCATTTTATGACCTGACCACCTCTTAGAAAGTTGTAGATCTCGGTTTTAGCTTTCTTTGGGCACTGAGATCACCTGATTTGGACCAACGGTTTAAGAGTTATGGTAGTTTTACCACGACTGACCTGGAGAGCTCACGAGTTGTGGCAGATTGCATTGTCTGGTTATTATGAATTTTTATAGGCCGAATTAGAAAAGGCACCCAAAATAAATATTGTAGAGGAGTCATAAATATTTCCAACCTGATAAAGAACATAATTTTTAGTGTTGTAAATCAAAAGTTATGAATTTTTTACCGTCGCTGTTTTGCTAACTGTCAGATTGCAGAGACATAAAACTTAGAAAAAATTTACCTGAATATAAGAATTAGTAGGAAGCAGAATCAGGAGACTTGTCCAACTAGACTATTGTAGCTGGTTTTGTCATTATTCCAGAGAATCCAAAATCACCCCATTCCGAGTTGTGTAGAAAAAGTTATAGTGGTTTTAGTACTCTGTACAGAAAACCTGACGTGAAGTAAATGTTTTTTTAATTGGCCTGGTAGGGGTATTACTTAGCCGATTCAGCAAGTCTCACCAACTAGACTTAGTTGGAGAATTTAATTATCTTTCCAGAAAGTCTAAGAACATCTTATTTGAACCCCTGTACTAATAGATATGAATTTTTGAAGTTGACTGTCCACCGAGGGGACAGATCGACGTTTAGTAGTATGGGGTCGGGATCGAGTTAGGAGTTTTGCAAGTCCATGGTTGTTGATATATAAGTTGTTTTGATCCGCTGCTGTGTCTTAGCATGTGTTATACCTGTTATTCAGGTGGTGGACCGTCTGAGGAGCACTCATTCTCACATCCTCGTTCTCTCGTGGTTAAGGCAAGTCTGAGAGGTAAAATTGTGTGTGATCATTTGTTTATGTGTACTATGCTATGAGTATATAATGTTAATCATGGATGCTCGAATGTTATGGACAATAATGCCCGTAAATGCTATAAGTATGCGTAAGTTTCATGTAGGCATGATGATTTAAAGAATTGACCATGTGCATCATGATATCATATTGGAGGCATGGTCACGTGGTGACCAAGCATTAATTGAGGTCCCCATCATGAATATGATGGGCTTTTGGGTCCCCATACTTGTGGAGTATAGGTTAAGGTCCCCGTGCTAGAAGGCATGATCATGGTGTGCATCGACGGATGCACACTCCGCATACCTGAGATATGCAAAAGAGAGAAAGAAAAGTGCATTTGAACAGTTTGCATCGCATAAGCATGAGACATATTTCTTATTGGGTTACGTGGATGGATGTTGTTAATTACGCTTGTGTTGGCTATTGTCTTGCTATTTGTACTTAGTGAGTCTTGACTCACTCTTGCGATGTTGTGTTTTGAGGTATCTCGCTTATGACGGCATGCATGGGAGGAGTAGGGTTGCTTTGGTTGCACTCACTACCACATATTCTTGAAAAGATAATTATCATTTAGACCGTACCTTTATAACAAGCAAACTGTTTAAGGATTAACTTTGGCTATACTTGAATGCATTGGTTTATTTGTAATAATGAGAGTGGTAAATTTTAATTATGCTTGCTTATGTTTAGCTGAGTAGATTATTTATGAATGCTTCGATGAACTTTGGATGTTAAAATAGTGATAATTTTATAAGCATCTATTGGAATCTCCGGTAAACTTGGATTTGTATTTGTGATATTGTTATTTTAGTAGCATTCCAGGCTCATGTTGGGCTGGGGTGTTACAGAACACTGGCAGGTCTTCGATACCACGAGAAAATATCGTTGTCTCCATTGTGGTTTATTTCTTGTATTTATTCTTCCACATTTACAATTGTAGCATTTTACTTGTGTAGAATTGCCTACCTATAATTGTATCTAGTTTTTACAAGTTCATAATTGTGTTAAAATTGTTAATTAGCAGATGATTAAATTAAACTTTATTCAACCCCTCTAGTCGGTTCTCCTTGATCCGACAAAAGGTATTAGAGCTTGGTCTCTATAATTTTAGACTTAACCGTCTAGGAGAGAAAGGATGGCTAGTGAGGGAATGTCAATAGCAAGGCTACTTTATTTGATGGATCAAATTATGCTTATTAGAAAATTAGAATGTCCATTTATTTAAAGGCTATGAGCCCAAGCATTTGGAGAATTGTTAGTGAGGATTTCGTTATGACACTAGATCCTACACACCCCACGGATCTTGAGGAACGAAACTTCCACCTCAATGATCAAGCGATGAACGCTCTATTTGGAGCTTTAAACGCGGACGAGTTCAATTGAGTGAGCAATCTTGAAACCGCGCATGAGATATGAACTAGGCTCTGGAAATTCATAAGGGCACATCCACGGTTAAAGAAGCTAAATTGCATAGGTTTCGGTTCAAATATGAGACATTTACAATGTTACCTCATGAAAACATCACCGAGATGTATTCTAGACTCAACAACATTGTAAATAAACTCAAAGGTCTTTGCACTAACTTGCTTGATATTGATATTGCACACAAAATACTTAAGACTCTACCCGATAAATATGAGACGTTGGTGATGCTATTTTCAACTCTCCCGAATTGCTAAGAATGACGTCAATCGGACTCTTGGACAACCTTATAACAAATGAGTTGTACAAGAAAAAGAAGGAAGAGGCAGTGCTGCTTCACGGAGAGGCGACGATGCGGCTCGTCACCGAAGGCGGGGGCAACGCAGTTCGCGGTCGGAGACGGAGGTGTGGACTTACAGACCTAGTCTGGGCGCATCACGAAAGTATATAGGCCCACAAAGTTGGTTTTGGTAATTAATGTCAACATTGTGTTAAGAGACTAACATGTGTTCTAAGATGTATTAAAGATTAAAACCCAATGATTATTTGATGATGAAGGTATTAGCAATGCTAAGAAGATGAAAGATCAACATGGATCAAGACAAAGATATTGCATAGACCTAGGATCCTTTTGTAGTATTTTGTCAATCTTGGTGTTTAGACGAAAGATCGGATTTATAGGTTAAACGTCATACTATAAAGAGGAAACATGGCTAGTAGCTTGAGAGACTATATTTGTGCCATTATGATCAACTAGGGTTCATGCATTGCTTTGTTTTGAGCTTCTGGAAAATTCTTTTAAAAATTGGTATTACCGCAAGTGATATGAAGTACTACCGCAGGTCGGTAGTACCGATATTTATATGGTGGTACGTATTTTCCAAAGAGAATGTTTTCAAATGTTTTGAATCTCTCAAATAATCAGAACGACCGCATTTGAACTACGATACTACCGCAGGCCGGTAGTACTAAAATGTAGATAGCGGTACATGGATGGAATTTGACGCGTTTCCACAAAATAAACTAGTTGGAAATTGATTTTGTTAGATGAAGCTCGAGCTCGGGCCATTTTAATCGGATGCGACACACGCGTGGGGAAGATGGCGTGGGCTAGTGTGCCAGCGTGGGAAGAAGGCAACGTGGGCTGGGCAACGAGCAAAAAATAGAATCAGGGCCGAAAAGATTCGGCCCGGTTCATTTTCTTAGATTTAAATTAGATTTTCCTTTTTAGAAAATACAGATAATCCAAATAGCAAATGAACTCGAATTTTGTTTAGAAAAATCTAGAAAATATATCAAAGCACACAGAACTCAAATAAAATAATTTTAGCAACAGCTGAAGTTGAAATTAATCATATTAATGTTTTTTTATTTTGAAAGTCTATATTAGGCTTTATTTTAATTCAAATAAAACTTTGAGAATTTTCCTATAGAACTAAACTTCTCAAAAAGATTTTTAAACTTCAGAAAATTGAGAAGTTAAAATATTCTTCCTAGATGACAAAGCCGAAACCTCTGGTATTTTCCAAAGTTTTGCAAAAAGGGCAAAAAAATGAATTTGATTTCGAAATTAAGAAAATCTGTAGTGATAATGGTTTCGACTTAAAAACACTTAAATTGAAGATTTTTGTGATAAACTTGGAATAAAGCATGAATTTTGCACAACCTGCTCTCCGGAGCAAAATGGAGTTGTAGAAATGAAAAATCGAATATTAATTGTAATGGCTAGGACAATACTTTATGAATATAATATACTTCCGATAGCTTTTGGGCGAAAAAATCAATACCGCTAGTCATGCCATAAATCGTCTCTATTTGCATCGTCTTTTGAAAAAGACCTCTTATGAGTTTCTTGTTGGAAGAAAACCAAATATTTCATATTTTCAGGTATTTGCATACAAATGTTATATTTTGAAGAAAAAAGTCTTCGTCTTTCAAATTTTGCAAGTTGATTTGATGTTGATTTCTTACTTGAATATTCGTCAAATAGCAAAGCTTAGTGTGTCTTTAACAATAATACCAGTTTGGTTGAAGAAAGACATGATGTTCAATTTTGATGAAACTAACGACTCTGAAGAAGAGCAAGATGATTTGGATGATATAGGAAATGAAGTTTTGAGGGAAGCAATGAGGAATATGCAAATTGGAGACATCAAGACAAAAAAAAGATCCAAATAACCCATTATCTTTCACTCAAGTCGAACCTCCCACCTCTTTCACAACAAATAAAATTGAAATTGATGAAGAAAATATCCAGGAAGACGATCAATCATCCAACATACAACCAAGAATTCACAATGCAATAGCAAATGATCATCCAATAGATCAATTATTGGGTGGTATATGTAAGGGTGTTCAAACTCGATCTCGTGTCGCTTTTTTTAACATTACTCTTTTTTCTCTTCTCTTGAGCCAAAACATATAGATGAAGCACTCGATGATCCAGATTGGGTAAATGCTATGCATGAAGAACTCAATAACTTCATCCGGAACGATGTTTGGATATTGGTGGAGAGACCTAATGAACACAATGTCATTGGTACAAAATGGATCTTTAGGAATTAGCAAGATGACAATGAAATGGTCGTAAGAAACAAAGTAAGATTGGTCGCACAAGGATTCTCTCAAGTCGAAGGTTTGGATTTCAGTGAAACTTTCGCTCCCGTAGCTAGACTTTAGTCAATTCAAATATTACTTGCTTTTGCATCAAGCTTTTATATTAAATTATTTCAAATGTATGTCTAAAGTGCTTTTCAAAACAGAAAAATACGTGAACTTGTTTTTGTTGAGCAACCATCGGATTTTGAAGATCCAAAGAATTATAATCATGTCTATAAACTATCCAATGCGCTCTATGGTCTTAAACAAGCTCCTAGAGCATGGTATAAATGTCTTAGAGATTTTCTACTTTCAAAAGGTTTTAAAATTGGAAAATTTAACTCACCTTTGTTTACAAAAGTCTTAAATGTTGATTTCTTTATTTGCCAAATTTATGTTGATGATATTATATTTGGGGTCTACTAATCAAAAATTTTGCAAGTAATTTTGCGATATGATGTCTAGGGAATTTGAAATGTCGATGATCGAAGAGCTTAGCTATTTCCTTGGACTTCAAATCAAGCAACTGAATGATAGAACCTTCGTAAGCTAAACGAAGTATGCCAAAGATTCGATCAAGAAACTTGGCATGAAGATGCAAAGCCCATGAAGACTCCCATGGCAACCAACGGTCATCTCGGCCTTAACGAGGGAGGTAAACTAGTAAATTTAAAGCATTAAAATCTATGATTTATAATTTGCTTTATCTTACTGCATCTAAGCCCGATATTATATTTTGTGTTTGCATGTGTGTACGATTTCAATTGTCACCAAAAGAGTGTCATTTGGTGGTCGTAAAAAGAATTCTAAAGCATTCCTTTAGCATTGGCTTGTGGTATCCCAAATGTGCAAAAAATTGATCTAATTGAATATTCGAATTCCGATTATACAGGTTGCGAAGTGGATAGAAAAACACCTCAGATAGTTGTCAATTCTTAGGAAGATTCGTAGTGTCATGGTCATCCAACAAATAAAATTCCGTAGCCCTGTTCATCTCCGAAGCCGAATATGTCTCCGCGGGAAGTTGTTGTGCTCAATTGCTGTTGATGAGACAAACTTTGGTGGATTATGAAATAAAATTTGAAAATATTCCTCGTTTGTCTGACAATAATAGAGGTGCGACGATTGCAAATAATCCGATTCAACACTCAAGAACCAAGCATATAGATATTTGATATCATTTCTTGAGAGATCATGTGGGCAAAGGAGATATCAAAATTAGTCACATAAGGACCGATGACCAATTAGCTGATATCTTCCCCAAACCATTAGATGAATGGCCCTTTTGCATTTTGAGGAATGAGTTAAATATCATAGACCATTCTGTTTTTGCTTGAAACTCATGCCTCATGAAAATTGATTTCATGTGGTTCTCTTGATTTGAGTTTCTAGTATCTATCTCATGCATAATGATGCAAAAAATTATTTGTTGGGTGATTATTACAAAGTATCATTTGCATTCAAGCTCAGCTTTTGAAATTTCAGGCAAAACGGTAATACCATGTTCTTAACACCGGTATGTAATACTTCGACTTTTAATCGGGTAATTAGAAAAGAAGACGGGAGGAGAAATCCAATTAGAGTGGAATTTTCCTTAAAAAAATGGGTTTTCCGCAAATTCTCGCCAACCTGGGCCGCGGACTGTAACCCAGGAGGCCCAAGAGGGGGAAACCGACCTAGGGGGGCTAACCAACGGGGGAGCGTCTCCCCCAAACCCTAGCCGCCCCACTCCTCCCCTTCCCCTTAGCCGCCACCGCTCCTCCCCCGCCCTTGGTCGACGCCTCCACAACCCCTCCCTGGTCTAGCACCTCGCCGGGGACACACCGGGTAAGTTCGTCTCCAAGGGTAAGTCCCCGAGTTCCATTAGAGTTGTTGTATATTTTCGTTGAGCTCTTGCGCAAGGATTCAGAATCTGTAGGTTTTCTTGTGCGTCTGTTATCGCGTAGTTAGGTGAATTGCGGCATCCCGTCCGCTAGAGAGTTGTAGTGCTCGTTCATAGCTTTCTATAGGCGTAAAGATCACTCAATTTGGAATTATGGTCTAGAAGATATGATGATTCTTTGCGACTGTTCAGAAGGGCTGACGAGAGTTAGCAGTTACTTTGTGTAGCCAATATGATTTAGTTAGAGGAGGAATCAGAAAGTTCACCCAACATAAATGTTGTATGAAATTCATTAAGATTTCCAGACTGATAAAGAAATTGATTTTTAGTTGAGCCAATCAAAATATACGAATTTTCTTCTACCATAGTCGGTTCTGATTGTCAGATTGTTGGTGCAGAGATTTCATCTGATTATTAGGTATAATAGGTTTCCTAATCAGAAAACCTTAACAGCTAGGTTATCGTAGACAATTTCATCATGTTTCCAGAGAGTCTAACATCACTCCTTTCCGAGCTTCGTAGTAAAAGATATTAAAGATTTAGTACTGCTGTCCAGTGTGACCTTCCGCTAGACTGTCGGGTAATTTTAGTAGAACCAATACTCGAATCATGCGTTTTGGGAAGACGGGTTACGTGGTGTGAGTATAATCTACTTTTCACAGCGTTCTTATGTTAGTGAGTCTTCTGTGTAGGAGAAGAGATTCTGGAGTTAGGAGCATCGTCCTTGCCTCCCCGCACGTCATAGCGAAAAAGGCAAGTACATTTGTATGGTTGTATTTGATATGTGTTGTTCCTTGTCCGATGAATGTTTGATGATTAATGTTTGATAAGTACTTGCTTGTAGTCATAACTGATTACCATGGTTCTGCTGATGATATGTCTTTGTTCATCGGATTCATTTATGCATGAAAGTATTGTTCATATAACACCCACGGGAGTGGGTAGTGAGGTCCCATCATTCCAACACGGGCATGTAAGATCCACCATTCCAATGTGGACACTTTAGATCCCCGCTTTGAAACATTCTTCAAACGTGTCTTGGATCCCCGCATTTTGGATAATGCGGGCATGAGTGAACACCGACAGGTGTTCACCTGCTATACCGGTAAGCAAAAGAGAAGGACATGCATATTCACTCATTCATATGTTTTTAATTACTTCGCTTTCTGTTCCATTGTAGGTTGATATGTTCTACTCGTTATTGTTCACAGTATTGTTTTGTACTTGCTGAGTCGTAGACCTACCCTTGCTGTTTTTACTTGTTTTAGGTGAACCCTAAAGACGACATGTGTGGGAGGGAGTAGGCACATGGATGTACTCACTCATTTCACCTAAGAAATAATAAACTTATCATTACATTGCACTTAGGAGTTTTGGACTATAATAAAGAAAAGGGTTTTCCATATGATTAATATTGGATTTTGTTCTGTCTGGTTCATTCTAGTTAATGATTCATGCTCTTTAGTTATATTATTATTAGTTTCCTTTTGAGTGGATTATTATGTTCAGATATTTGTGTCGATTGTTATTGCTGAACTTTTAGGATGATTATTATGCTAAATCTCTTATGAATGAATCCTAGTTTTGATATTTAATGTTACTGTGTTGGGGATTGGTCATGTTAATGAGTGGTGTTAGAGGACTTATGTAACATATTGGCTTTCACATAACATGGTGTTACACGGTACTTCCGCCCGTGTCTTCGCGTTTTAACGCTCGGTATTACCTCTTCCCGGTAATACCGCACTTCAATGGTGGTATTACCGCGTCGGTTGGTAAAGCAATCTAGAGACTAAGTTGACGACATAGTCAAAAACGTGATCGAAAATGTGGTAAAAAACCGTAGTCGAAAACATCGTCGAAAAATGTAGTCGAAAACGTGGTTGAAAACCAACATGGTCGAAGACTAATGGGCCAGCGGTACTACCATGCCTCAACAGAGGTACTACCGTATTTGACTGGCGATTTCTCAGCGGTTACAGCCGAAGCCTTATCCCGTGGCCATCCTCTCTCCTGCGGTTTAACCGCACTTCATTTCTCTCAGAACCACCGACCCATCTCTCTCTCTCTCTCCCGTGCTCTCCCTCCAAGAACCCTACTCTCAAAATCTCTCGATTATGTGGAGCATTCTTGAATCTTTTTTGTCGGAAGTAACTCCCGTGATCAAATCTCTTCCAATGCTCGTGGTATTTGCCTTGATTCACTACTTTCTCGTCCACTTTTGGATCTATCTCATTTTTAGGATTTGAATAAAATATGCATTATTGGGTCAATTTCTCTTGGGAAAATTGGTAGTAAGTAGTGTTTGATGACTTATTATGTCGATTCCATGTTGTCGTTCACCCTGATTGATCGTGTTCCTTCAATCCGCCCTTGTTTATCATCTCTAAATGTGATGAAATCATCACCCGTCGACCGCATGAAGGAGGTGAACTATCTTGAGTCTCCGGTCATGTAGGATGAGCAGCCAGAGTCGACGAACCACGTGTCCTTCCTCTTCCCGCGGTAATCCTGAAAATCAAGGCACAGAAGAACGATGTGTCTCAATACTGGGGTTAGTTAAACATGACTTGGGAACCCAGTACTGAGACACACGTCTGCGAGTAGTATGCAAACCAGAAGTGTTATACTTGATTTTATTTGAAGTTATGTTATGAGCAATGGTTAAACTAACATGAGAGTTATCCTGTCTAGGAGCATGATGATGAGCATGTGACACAAATCCTAAAGCAGATTTCTTATTTTCCATGTTACCATATCTCATAAAAGCTCTAGGTTGATTGGATGAAATTTTAGCAAAATCTTTCTTATCATTTTTGAATCTACGCCAACAGAACTTAACCAAATACCCATCCTTTTTGCAATAGGTGCAATGGTACTTGATACCACCGAGAAAAGCACCCTTTGACTTAACTGATGGTTAGGCAAAACCTGCAGATTTAAAGATAGTTTTTGCAGGTTGGTTTTGAATTCAACTAACCCATTTTCCAAGACTTGAGTAACTTTTGGGTTAGAATTTTTTGAACAGAGCTGTATCCTAATCTTTGTTTCTTATAAGGAGTTTTATACTTGTCCATAATCATGTTTAAAAATTTTCTAAGGTATCGTTAAGATAAGCATTTTCTTCTTCAAGATTAATACATGATTCACAGGTTTTACCTTTAAGCTCTAGCATATTTCTCCTTATATAAAGCAGTTTCAAATTTAAGAGCTGGACACGAAGCACATGTAGCAGACTCAATATTGTCCTTAAGTTTGGCATCTTTAGCTCTAACTGCTTCTAAGATATATTTGACTTCATATTCGCGTTCTATGCAGAAAGTGCAAATGCTAGAATCAACCACACCAGAAGCAACCAACTTGCTACAGTATAAGCATTTTTCACAGGGAGCAGATTTAACCTCAACTAGCTCAGTCCTAGCATTTTCAAGTTGTTACAGAGCAATATCATGAGCAGATTGCAGTTTAGTAAATTCCGAGTGCAGAGCATGGCAGGATGAACATTCATCAAATTCAAGAGTCTTACCATTTGTAAATGTAAAGTCAAATTATCTACTTGTGACTCTAAGAACTTGTTCCTGGTCATGATAAACTCTAAGGTCTTATCTTGACTTATGAGTTGCTCAAACATAGTTTCACATCTATCAGAAATGACATCATAGGAGGGAGGTTCCTCATTGTTGTCGTCGTCAACGGAGTCGGCCATGAAGCACAAGCCGGTGAAGTCCTTGGCCTTCCCTTTCTTCTTGTTTTGAGGGATCTCCTCCTCCTTGTCCTCCTCGCTCCCGGAGTCCATATAGCTTGTCCTTCACTCTCAAGTAAGACTCGCATGTGATTCTTCCAATAGACATAGTCGTGTCCATCGAAGATATGCGGCTTGGTAGAGTATTTATCCATCGCCAAGTTCAGTGACCGGTTAAGATCAAGATTGAACTAACCGGGCTCTCATACCATTTGTTGGATCGAAAAGACGACTAGAGGGGGGGTGAATAGGAGTACGCTCACTTTTTCAGAAATAATTGATTCAATAAGATTTTACTCCAGTAGCTATGGAAGCTACGAAGATCAATATACCAGTACAACGGAAGATTGGAATTGAATCCAATTTAACCCCCTAAGCAAAACCACGAAAAACAACACAAGCTTAAAACGAAACTCGGTCTTTGGCGATCGATCACGACCTGGCGGTCGACCAGTGGCATCAAGGCTCTGACCACGGCCTCAAGAATAGACAAACAGCTCGACAAACGAAGTTGAAAATAGATGTAACTTTTGATCTACAACTCCAAACTCAGTGAAACTTGGAACACACCTTCTTTATGATATCAGGAACCTACTCCAATTGAAGATTGTGGAAATTCTTAGAAGAATTATGAACCTTTTTCGTTTCAGATGAGGATGGTTCAAAACCGAGTCAAAACGAAAACTAGATCTAAAAACTTACTCGTGGGTGATTGATGATCAAGATGATTCTAGATATGTTCCCACATATCACAACAAGCTATATCACGTGAAGAAATCAATCAAAAACTCACAGATGAAAGAAAGACTCAAATCGTCAAAAAGAGAGAAGGAAAGCAATGTGACAAAACATTGATCAAACTTTCATTGGATTGATTTGATATGATTTGGGTTTATAGCCACTCCATCAATGGAGCACAATGCTCAATGCAAGAGCACGAAAATCACATCAAAACTCTCTAAACCCTAGCCTCCACAAAATCTCTCCCTAAGCAAATTAGGGTTTCAAAAGAACAAAAGAGACGAAGAGGGGGTGCAGCCACCTCCTTCCTCTATTTATAGTGAGGGCTTTAGACCTTCTAAAAATTTGACTCAATTGGGCTCCCGTTAATTCTCAAAATAAACAGGTCACACACGCACGCATTTTAATATGCGATCTTTATCGCCTCTTGACTTAATCAGCTTCACCTTGCGCCATCTTGCGCCGCGGGTTAGGCAATAGGTCACCCTTGTCCATCTTACACCACGCTTCAGTTCATTGACCACACCCGCATCGCCGATCGCTCGATCTCACTCTCCAAGCCTAGTCCCAATCATCCTCGTCGTTGGCCGTCGTTTACCACCAAGCAATCTGCACAACAATTGACAAGTAAACCGAATCCGTAAACAAGTTCTTCACAACTTGACCTATGTTAGTCAAAACATGCATCATGCAACACATATGCACTAAAACTCATGACTTTAACTTAACAACCGAACATCCTCGCAGCGAAGGACGACGATCCAAGTGAAAACCGGCCGATCGCGCCATGGTCGGCTCGATCGCCCACCTCGGCGGCCCGACCGCCACCTATTGGCCGGTTAGACCACCAGTTGGGACTAGTTAGACCGCCAGCTAGGACTTAGCCGAATTTCGCCCCTGAAAATCCGAAACGTACTGGAATTTTCAAACAAATAGAACTTTTAACTAGATACTCCAAAAATTATGGGACTAAGTGCAATATAATCTCCTCTCTTGCCTACACCCTCTATTTTTGGCACAGCTCAAAATACCATTTTCTGAAAATACTGGTTCGGTCCGTCAAAATTTTCAATAATTCATAAGTGCATGAAAATCACTTCATGAATCTTGATGCACATATTTAGGGGGAGTTTTCTCTATTTATTAATTGACTTTGAAAGAAACAATTTTTTTAATCTATTTTGAGCTCAACTCAAAACTTGTTGCGAAATAAATGTTTAGATAAGAATATACAACCTTGTGTATATTCAAAATCTTTCAATCCTTTATATTGATTGGGTCGTCATCAATTACCAAAAAAGGGGAGATTGAAAATATCTAGGCCCTCAAAGTTAGTTTTGATAATTAATGTCAACATTATGTTAAGGGATTAACATGTGTGCTAAGATGTGTTAAAGGTTAAAACCCAATGATTATTTGATGATGAGGGTATTGGCAATGCCAAGGGGATGAAAGATCGACATGGATCAAGACAAAGGTATTGTATAACCCTGCATCATTTTGTAGTATTTTGCCGATCTCAGTATTTGGTGAAAAGATCGAATTTATTGGTTAAACGCCATACTGCAAAAGGGATCACGGCTAGTAGTTTGAGAGACTATATTTGTGCCATTATGATCAACTAGTGTTCATGTATTGCTTTGTTTTGAGCTTTTGTAAAACTATTTTAAAAATCGGTATTACCGCAAGTGATATGCAGTACTACCGCGGGTCTGTAGTACCGATATTTATATGACGGTATGTATTTTCCAAAGAACATGTTTTTCGAATGTTTTGAATCTATCTGATAATCGGAACTACCGCATTTGAACCGCGGTACTACCGCAAGTCGGTAGTACCGAAATATAGATGGTGGTACGTAAAATACATAGAGTGTATTTTTCAAGTATTTTGATCCTCTCTGAAAATCGAAATGACCGCAATTCAACTGCGATACTACCGCAAGTCGGTAGTACCGATATTTATATAGCGGTACGTAACTTATAAAGAGTATGTTTCTGGGAGTTTTTATCTCCTTTTAGAATCGGTATGACCGCAAATTTTTGAGTGGTACTACTGGAGTGCGGTAGTACCGATATTTACACGGTGGTATGTTTTTTTGGAGAATGTGTTTTTTTGAGAAATCTTGAGTTTTGGAAAATGGTAGCTCTGTTCTAGCGCTGCGGTAGTACTGATTTCTTGTTGGCGGTAGTAACATAATTTTATGTGTAATGGCTAGTTCAGAACATTAAATGCTATTGTTCCGGCCGTTGAGCCAAAAATTGGTAGTATCGGATTTCAACGTCGGTACTACACAAATCCTAATTTTTTTCAAGAAATTGGTTGTAACTGCTAGATTTGTAGTTGGGGGCTATAAATACACCCCCACCTGCACCAAGCCTAAGACCTTTGGCCAACACTTGAGGTTTTGATGCTCTCTCTTCTACCCATTTGTATTGAATTCACATTTTGAGATGGTTGAGAGCTAGTCAAGTGCATTGCATCATTAGTTGATCTCTTGAAACTTGATTGTCTTCAAGCGAGCGCTACGATTTGTTACTGCTGGTGCTTGCCGATACCTAGACGACTCGGAAAAGATGTTACACAGTGATCACTTAAGAAGCTTGTGAAGTAACCCGTCAAGGGTTTGTGATTGATATTGTGCTCACCAACTCCCAAGCGGAGGAAGACCTCAAATATGAAATGTCATGAAACTTGAAATGTTACGAGTGAAACCTAAAATGTCATTAAACCTAAAATATCATCAAACCTTTATGAAAACCCATGAAAACTGCTATAGCGTTGGAATACATGCATTGAAATGCATTCTAACACTATAGCATGAGACACTTGTTTGAAATACCCCACGTCAATTCATCAACTCGTAACACGACACGATTACAAGAATAAAAAAGAAAACAAAAAGTCCAGGCTTTCACAGCCTAGGTTACGGCCTTGCAGATCCTTCAGTGTTGCTTAGACCCTGTTTGTTTATGCTTTTTATTTGGCTTAATTGCTAAAAAGCTAAAGCCTAAACAAAGGGGTGACTTTTCTACTAGGTTTTTGAAAAAGATAAGCCACCCATATAACTATAAGCAAAAAGCTTGGTAAGAGTTGTTTTTTTATCTTTTATGAGATAGAGTAGACCATTGCCACTAAACTTCGAATAAATTACCCACACCGCACCAAGTATAGAAGTTTCCATCCCCACCTAGTTTCTCTCTCTCCCCTCTCGCCTCCTGCAGCCAATTCCCGTCCGCAGGGCTCGGGGTATATCCTCCCGATTCCCCTCCAAGCACAACGCCACCGTCATCCTCCCCCATCTCTACCCGATTCCCCTCCTCCACCCGATGTTCTCTCTCCTCCGCCCGATGTTGCCGTCATCCTCCACCATCTCCAGATTCCTCTCCAAGTCTGAAGTCGTCTCTCCTCCGTGCGATGCTGCCGTCTCTCCTTCGCTCGACACCGCTGTCTCTCCTCTGCCCGATGCCTCCGTCCTCGTCCCCCATCTTCGCCTGCATCCCTCGACCTCCGTCGGCCGCGGTCCTACCTCGACTTCTGCCCGACACCTCCATCCTCCTCCCCCAACTCCGTCGGCCTACCTCGACCTCCGTCGGCCGCCGTGGCGCCTCATGTTCGATCCTTTCGCTGCATGCCTACTTCAGTGCTTGCTGATTTCTGGGTGATCCGATTGGTTTTTGACCGATTTGTGCTTGCTGGCTGTCGGGTTCAAGCGTGTGATGGTTCCGATATGCAAATAACATCCATCTATGGCCTGTTAGTTTTGTTCTTTGCAATAGCTTGCTCGTATAATTGACTTACAACATATTGGCTTGTGCTGGTGGGTTGGTGGACATGGATTTGTGCATGAGTGATTACTTCTAGATGATAGTTGTTAGGCAATAATAATATTGATTTTATCATATTTCACTAAACCATTCATTGCATTTTCCAATATATTCGGTAAGAAGAAGTATGACATATGTTGTCATCTCGACGGTGCGGGCAACGGTGTGAAGACGAGGGCTATCTTTATTTTCATGATTAGTGATAGGTCCCCAAATTGTTGTTCTTGCTATTGTCCTTCACAAATTGTTGTTGGTTGATTTGGATTCCAAAACTCCAAATGATTGATACTAATGAGTTGTAAACTGATTCAAATTTAGTCTATATGTGCTAATGTGATATGTGATTTTTGTTGCAAATTTTTGTGAATGGTTGTTTCAGTGAACCATGGCCATGTTTGAAATTTAGTTTGGTTTGATCTTATTACTGGTTTGTGGCCGTGGTGCTCAAGGGAATCAAAACGGTGTTCTTCTAGTATGCATTTTGGTCTTGTAGTGAAATCAGAGTGATATGAAAATTCTATCTTATCATCAATAAATAGTATGTATGATCGAATTACGTAGATATGGATTACTAATTTCAAGTGAAATAACAGCACAAAAATTTGAATAGATGATGATGATGATGATATTAGTAATGAATGAACAAGTGGTAACTTATATCAGAGTTATTTTAGATTTTACAGCTTTAAACCAAAATAATAGAGACCGAAAAAATTAAATTATCAAACACTCTAATTTATTTTGAAAGCTAAATACTTGTATAAAAAACGAAAGCCTAGGCCTTAACCGTCCGGGACAAACGCGCTAATCACACACCTTTTTTTTGTCGTCTTAAACCTTTCTCCTGTGGGCCCTAACACACCAGGCAGTGGGCAGTGGGCCAGTGGTGACTTGCAACGCGCCATTTACACATGCCCCCACCCCCGCTCCTAGATGGCATCCAAGGTTAATTAAGTCTCTCCAAAAGCGCAAGGTTTCGAGATTTTATCTCAACTCTCCGCATTTCGCCCCTCATCCACCCCCACCCCCCCGGAAACCCTAGCTCCTCATATCTCTTTTGTCAGTTCGTCGCGCCCGTCGATCGTAGCAGCTTGATCAGCCGGGGCTATGGCGGGCGGCCTCTGAGCGAGCGACTGAGCGGGTGCGTAGATCTGAGGGCTTCGGGATGGCGAGGGCGGAGGCGAACTGGGACCGGCTGGTGCGGGCGGCGCTGCGCGGAGAGCGGCTGGGCGGTGCCTACGGGCTGCCGGTCAGCGGCATCGCTGGGAACGTGCCGTCGTCGCTCGGCAACAACGTGCACATCGATGAGGTGCTTCGCGCTGCCGACGAGATCCAGGACGAGGACCCAACCGTCGCCAGGATTCGTAATCTTCGCTACCTTTTTTGTTCCGCTGGGCTCGGGAGCAGTATGGATTGTCGTGGCTCTGAATTTGTCCTGGCTATGCTGTTAGTGTTTACTTATTCGTGCTTTTAGGTGATTTTTTGGGCAATCTCCGTAGTCAGTAGCGGCTTCACGATTTGACCATGCTCGTTCGGTAGATTTTGGCGTATTATTGCTTTTTAGCTTGTTACAGCCGCTTTACGTTATTAAATTTATTCAACAGTTCTGATCAAGCTAACATCTATCTAGTGACTATATACGTTGTTATGATCAGACTTATATGTGTTTTTGGTGTTGTTTCGGTGTACTTTGGTGGTTCTAGACCTCCTGTCTTAGTTTCCCCTCAACTTATTCGTGTAACTATGCTAACTTTGATTGGCCCAGGTTGTCTTTTACACTAGGACCGATGAAGTCCACTAGCATATTCTATCTGTAATAAAATGCTAGTATTTTAGACTCTGGCAATGGCATTCTGCATTACTAGATTGCTTTAGTTCTTTGCATTAAGCTAAGTTGGACCTTGCCAACTTAATGGGATCTAGTGCCGCATCGTTAGTCCAGCTGTGGTTCTGAATTCAGATGCTTATATTATTGCACATACGTTTAAGTATCTTCAGTTTCTCTGCACTTCTGCCCGGTTTGCCATTTGAATCATGGTTCAGCTGTTTCGCATCTCTCAACACAATTTTGGGCTTGAGAGTTTTCTTTTTTTCAAGTTAATAATTTAGTATTAAACCTTGACTAAAGCAAAGGAGATAATAAATGGCCGTGTGTAGCCGTGTGGGTAAAATTGGTGCTAGCAGTACACTGTTAATGTGGGGGCAGTGTGCTTGCATGCTTAAGGTTGGTTTGTACTCTGCTTTTTTCCCGTTCTGGTAATAGAAAATGATAATGATAAATTGAATTGGGCCAAGTTTCAGCAATTATGTTCCCTTATATGTTTAAAATTTACACACAATATGGTGTTGTCTGATAATACATTCTTGATTCCTATGTTTGTACTTCCATTTGCAGTGTGTGAGCATGCATATACGCTTGCCCAAAATTTGGATCCCAATAGCGAAGGGCGAGGTGTGCTGCAGTTCAAAACAGGTTTAATGTCAGTAATAAGGGTATGTCTGTATCTGTTATGCATATTTTGTTATTTCATACTCTGTTCACAAATACATGCTGTTTTGGATATTAGGCATGGTTTCCATGGTGCTATTTTGACCAGTGATTTCAATAATACTGGTTAGTGGGCACATGGAATCCACGTAGCGTCGATATTAAAACATACATATATGATATCAATTTTGATAATAGCCCCAAAGTTAGAAAAAGATAGTTCCATGATGTAAAATATAAAATAATGATATTAGAATATTAATGCCCTTATGTGCTTTTCGATAGAATTCAACATCCAAAATCGAACAATAAGCATTATTGCTTCTGCTTCTCATCCAAAATCAGAAAATATTCTGCTAGTTTCTATGGGACTCCCAAGTGGACTTACTACATGTAGGGAACGTATGACAAAACTGATGACCAACGGAAATGCAAATTGCACTTACAAAAAAAAATGGTTTTACAGATTGTAAGCATATAATAATAAATACAATGTCAAACTAAAGTAAGATATAGATGCATCTAAAACATGTGCCAAATATATGCAAATGATTGTAGCAGAGTTGTCCTCCCACGTCATCACATCGATGTTAGTCCACTGAAAGCTAGCATTCTGCACGTCAGATAAACAATTAAGACCGTACAATTCACTGAATTTGGAAACAGAAAACAAAAAAAAATCAATATTATATTTACCTCAAAGATGCCGGGAGCTGGCGGGTGTAGTAGTTGTAGCAAAAAAGAGGCAATCCACAGCCATGGCCTTAGTCCCTATATATTGATGGCAATGCAAACTAACCAATTTCATACGGTCACTCTCAGTTCATGATTCCTATTTTCGGCACGTTATAAATATGACTGACGTCTTACACACATAAATCTTAAGTAAATTTCAGAAAACACATGTTTTATGGTCGTTGTAGAAAACCCCGGGTATTTTGGCGTGCGCCACTTAAGTCAGTGTTCCCCTATGCCCCTGCCTAGGCCGCCTAGGCGCAGCCTTGTAGCCTTGATTTCAGGCTAATCGACGCCTTGGGCGCTGACCCCGCCTAGGCGGTCAACGCTGGTCTAAGGTGGTTCTAGGCGGGCAAGGCGCGGCGGCTCCAAGCGTCGACAACGCGGTCCAAGGCTCCAGGCGTCACGTTTGCCGGCAGTGGAGGAGGCGACGAAGGAGACCTCACTCTGGCCGTCGCTTGTTCCTCCTCTGTCAGTTGTCTACCTTTGCCAAACCTGGCGAGGAGTTGGAGGAGGAAGGTGCAAGAGACTTGAAGTAGGAGAGGGGGAATCTGCCGAGTAGGAGTCGAAGGAAGGATGGAGACTTGAAGTAGGAGTAAGAGTGTTGTGGTAGGTGTTGGGGGTACGGGTCTGAGGGTAGGTCACTCGCCCTCATCTAACCACCGGCAGGGCTCTTTCCTGTCGAGGTAGCGAGGCTCTGAGGAGTTGAACTTTTGATTTCTCATTGCGATTAATAATGAATACATGCTATCCCTTTTATAGGGACAATCCGACTTGATACCTAAGAAATAATCTATAAGGAAACCTATCAATCCAATTTAATCTTTCCAATTATTAAAAATAACATTCCTAATAAATAAGATCATATTCCCAACAATAACTAGATAGATAAGGAATCCCAAAATAATCTACCTAACCAAACATTCTTTATCATTGGAAACTCAGCAGCCACGTATGGGAAATAACGTGCTATAGTATTGGTTGGGTAATATTCGCCACTACAGTAAGTTGGCACTGCTCGCGCGATGCTACAGTACCCTCGGTACCTTTCACGCGCCTGCTGCGGTGTGTCGCGTCTTGCTCCATAACATTACACCCCTCGCGGCGAGGCAACTCGTTCTCGAGCTGCGGTGGTGGCCACAGTTGAAGTCTTTGGTGGCCCCATGTTGACGAATATTTGGTACCGGCATTGATTCGCTTGAGAACAGATCAGTGATACTCCGACGTATGGCGCCAAAGAAAGAAACGCCTTTGCATGTTGTGGTGTTGAACTAAAGATATTATTGAAGTCTTCTGTTCTGTAGTCTGAACTAAAGATATTATTGAAGTCTTCTGCATTCAGAATTTCGGAATACGGTGAAGGATCAAGTGTATGTCAAATTCATGTCACATCAAATTGTACAGAAAATCCTTGAAGCTCAATACTTGTAGCACTCTGAAGTCTGAACCAAATTGAACCACAATTGAAGCTCTGAATTGAACCAAGTAATTAGCTCGAACCAAATTGAACGTACTGAACCGGCTACTTCTCATGTTGCGATCACAATGTTAGAATAGTGTGTTAGTAGGAATCCTTTTGTATTTCCTTATACATGCATGGCATATATCCCTTTGTAATCCCTATATATATTGCCCATTGTGCCTTTTGAATACATACACAATATTCATAACATGGTATCAGAGCAAAGGTTTAAACCCTAGCCTCCAACCTAGCCTCCAGTCGCTTCCGCTGCCTGTTGCCTCGGGAGGAGCAATCTTCGCTCCCGGGGGCGGCCATATTAGTCGTAGGCTTTCCTAGTAGAAGCAGTAGCAACCTCTTCATCTTCAAGCAACCCTACCCGTAGCTAGATCCAGCGAGATCTAGATCTCTTCGTGCCATCGTGCTCGTCGACCACGAACTCACCGTCTTCCCTAGAAGTTGCCATCAGCGTTGTAGCCAATGCTGTTGTTGCAGGCGCTTCGACGACGGAGATAAGATCGAAGGTGTTGCCTTCGTCGACTGACACCGCGTGCTCGACCACGTCGCTGGTCTTTGTTAAGTATATTAAGGCCCATATACTATAGGGCCCATGTGGCCCATGTAGTCATCTATATATTGACAGCTCCACTATTGGAGTCATGCACTCTGAAACCACAAGTAAGTCACATGGTATCAGAGCCATGGATTAGGGTTAGGTTAGGATTATTTTAGTCCTCCTCCCACGATCCAAATCTATCTTCGCCCATCCGTCCGTTCGCTTCGCCTTTCGTCCGTCCGTCTCGGCTAGCGATCGGCCTCGTCAAACCTGTCGCCGGCTCTTCGTCTCGCCGCCGCCGAGGTCTTCCCACGGCCGCAAACCATCGCCGTCTGTCGCGGTCGCCGTCGCGCAGCAGCCGACTCGCGGTTTTTCGTCGGACGGCGCGCTGAGGCGCCTCGTCGAATCCGCCGTCGCGTCCGCCGCCACTCGCCGCTGCTGTCGTCTCGTCGAATCCGCCGCCGCGCTCGGCTGACGGGACCGCCTCGCTGCCGCCGCTTATCTCTGGCGCACTGCCTCGCCGCCGCCGCTTATCGGGCCGCCGTCGATCTGGGTTCGCTTGCTCCTTCAACGGACAAGACGCCGCCGCTTTCGGTGCAAGTTCTCTACACCACCATCATCTTCGAATACATCTGTTCGCGTTAAGGATCGCGACGCTGTTGTCTCGTCCCGCTCAGACGCTTCGCTGCCTCTCGCGCTCGCCGGGCATCGCCTCGTCGCCTCCATCTTTCGTCTTTGGGAGCAATTGCATCACAAGGAAGGCTCTCTGGTGGTAACCGCTTATGCCGCTTCGCTCATTGCTCACCATCGCTATTGCTCAAGTTCTAGCACTTCTCAACATGTCTCAGAAGAATGTGTCGCAGCCGTTCGACTATCTGTAATGCCAGAACGAGCAAGAAGGTCTTGTATGTATTTGGACTGAGAGAGATAGTAGCCTTTTTCAGAATGCAACACCTCAATTCCTAAGAAATAACTGAGAGGACCCAAATCAGACATCTGATATTGCTCATGCGGTTCATATTCTGAGTCAGTTTGTGAGTGCTCCTACATCCATTCATTTTGGCCATTTGCTTCGTGTACTACGGTACTTAAGGGGGACATCCTCTCAGTGTTTGTTCTATGCTCGTGAGAGTCCGCTTCAGCTTTATGCTTACTCGGATTCCACCTGGGCGAGTGATCAAACAGATCGTCGTTCTATCACAGGTTATTGCATTCTTCTTGGTTCTTCTCCTCTTGCATGGAAGTCTAAGAAGCAGGCGGCTGTATCTCGTTCTAGTACAGAGGCAGAACTTCGAGCACTTGCCACTACCACTTCAGAGATTGTATGGCTTCGATGGTTGTTAGCAGATTTTGGTATTTCTTGTGATTCTCCTACACCTCTTCTATGTGACAATACTGGAGCCATACAGATTGCCAATGATCCTGTGAAACATGAACTTACAAAGTATATTGGCGTTGATGCTTTCTTTACTCGGTCTCATTGTCATCAGAAAACAATTGCTCTTCAGTATGTGCCCTCGTAATCTGCAGTGGCGATTTTTCACTAAAGCACAAACTCGAGAGCAACATCGGCTTCACTTGCTCAAACTCAATGCTTCAGAACCTCCGCTTCCACCTTGAGTTTGAAGGGGGGTGTTAAGTATATTAAGGCCCATATACTATAGGGCCCATGTGGCCCATGTAGTCATCTATATATTGACAGCTCTACTATTGGAGTCATGCACTCTGAAATCACAAGTAAGTCACAGTCTTAACGCCTTGGGCGATTCCGGTTCCGAAGGTGTCCCATCTCACGGTGTTGACGACGAGTCCCATCTGGGACGCTGCGTGCTCGACTACGTCGCTGGTCTCAACGCTTTGGGCGATTTCGATTCCGAAGGAGGCGTCCTGGCTCCCAGCGTTGACGACGAGTCCCATCTGGAGCTCCTGGCAAGGAGCGACTCGCGAATTTTTGCTCGCCTCGAGCTGTGCTGCCTCTAGATCCACGCCGAGCTCGGCCCCCCTTCTCCCGCCCTGGATTGGGCCGCTGTCGGATCCCCTGCGACGGCCGCCTAACCTCTCCCGAAGGCCGACTCCAAGATCGCGGGCCGCCACGCCGCTAACTCGAGCCGACGCCCGGCGCACCTACTCCGCCCGCGCTAGTCCCTGGCCCGAGTGCCTTGCTCTGCCAGGCTCCCCACGACGTCGTCCCTTGGGTTGCCACCGCGTCGCTGCCCCGTCGCCGCGTGCTATGCTGAAGAGCATGAGCCGGAGATCAGGAAGGAGGCTCGACCGGAGGGATAAGAGACGTGGAAGGAAGAGAGAAGAAGAGAGCCTGGTCGTTCACCTCCATAGAAACAAACTCGTATCTGTTTCTTATAGAAACAAACTTTCGGCTTTCAAAAAAAAACTTGTATTTGCTGCTCTTTTGAGTCCTTTTTCTTCCGTTGCGTCCATCCAAGTCCGTGCCACTCTATCTTTGAGTTCGTATAAGCCATGCGAGTCCATAAATTTATTGATAGTCATAGAAGCGTAGAAATTCCTTTTGCATGGAAGCAGTCACCGGCTCACCGCTCTTCTCTTTGAGCCGTTGCAGATCGTAGGAGTTGTTATGATGCCGTCGCTCTGTCTGAGCCGTCGCCTCGAGCTTCTAAGGACGCCGCGCTTCTTGTGCTCTACGTCCCCGTTGCGCTTCTTGTGCACTATGCTGCCGCCGTCTTGGGCTTCAATCTGCGCCGCCATGCTTTTATCTATTCCTCTTCGGCTTGATTTGACAACTTTCTCTATTCCTGTCGGTTTTGTCATCATCTTCGTTGTGTTGCCGCATTCGACTTTGCTCCCGCCTACCTCTACTTTCTTAGCCCCTGCATCTTGTGCTTATGGGTTGCCGCACGACCTCGGATGGGAGGAGATATTTGGATACTTGATATATTTTCCAAGAGCTACAAGCTACGACGACATTATCAAGACTCGGACTTTGGATTTTCCCTAGTTTAGCGTCAGCCTTTTCCAAATGCAATGCTATTGCACACGCCTTGCATTGGGGGGGGGTGTGTTAGAATAGGAATCATTTTGTATTTCCTTATACATATACGACATATATTCCCTTGTACTCCCTATACATATTGCTCATTGGGGCTCTTGAATACACACACAATATTCATAACACACAACACCGCGTCAGAATCCCCAAACCCCAGCGCTGCCTCGCTCTGCGCCGAAGTAGACGGCGGAGAGCAGAGAGGTAGCCGTGGCGTGGTGGATTCCACGCAGAGCCAGGGTAGTTCCTCGCGCCGTAGTAGCGGGGCGGTGCCACGACAAACCGGCCAAGCGGCGCCCGAGCGACAACCACAAAGCGGCAAGGAGGCGGCTGAGGGTCTAGCGATTTCAAGGGCTGCACGGCTTTCTGATAGTGTTGGCTCTCCGGTGGTGAATTTCGGGTGGGGGCGGCGAGGAGGACGCGGACTGTAGACTTGCCTAGTCGTGCGAGGCGGTGTTGGCTGGGTGACTGTGGAGTCGTGTGATATTTGGAGCGAACCAACGTCTGTGAACTAACGAGATAATCCAGTGTTTCATCGTTCTACACGTTGGCAGGTCCAGCTGGACGCGAGATGGAGCCAGCATGACGCTGTGGGTGGGCCCCTGTTGTGAGGTCAGGTGAGAGTTAGTTAGGGTGGGGTTTTGTGAAACAGTTGTACCATAAAACCTGGGTTTAAGTGGCACTAGCCAAAATACCCGAGGTTTTCTGCGACAACGACCACAAAACATGTAGTTTTATAAAGTTTACTCTAATCCTTAATACACTAAAATAACAGAGGTATAGCAATTTAGGCAGTAACATTAATTCACACTGTTCATCCGTGCGCTACTGATTTCATCGCATGTGTAATAGGAAAAAGAAGAAAATGCAGAGAAAGGCCACACCATGCTAACCATAGGCTCATAGGCATTGCAATTGTAAACCTCCTACAAGTTACATCATAGAAGTAAAAATAACCAAAAAATAATAAGGGAAGAAAGTAAGATGGCAGGATGAGTGGATGGCAGGATCAACCATGAACATGAGCCATTGAATTAACTTGATCGGATGGTCTTAAGCCAATTGTGGGTGGTCGTAGTGAAGAAGCAACTCACACTTTTTATATTTTAGTATGGACTGTTGGTAAAAACTAAAAAAATGAGAATACACTGGAGAAACTGCGTATCCTTGTTCTCAAGGAGGACAATGGGAGCTTGAACCCACGATCTCGACCACCACAACCTTGCGCTGTACCACTATAAGAATATATCATTATGAAAGTGTTTTTGTGACAAATCTACCAACATTATTTTGATACGATCAATTTAGAAACTTTTACCTATATTAGAAGTCGAAGTTACAAATATTTCATTGACTGCATACTTTCTAGAATGACATCTATTTTACTATTTATGAGCAGAGGGAGTATTTAACAAGGTAATAATCTGTTCTTTGTACAATTTTTTCGCTGGTAAGAGTCGTAACATTTCATGGGTGCTTGGTGTTGTGTCATGCTGCATGCAGCAATGCTTTCAGAGTCCTTCAGTCACAACACCCACCACATCTCTTGAACCAGTGCTTGTTGAATTGTACAACTGAAGTACATTGTTTGGAACTTTAAATATCTTCTTCTAACAATGTTTTGGCCTTTCTCAAATTTTCAGCAAAAACTAGCAAAGAGGGAAGTTGGTGCTATAGACCGAAGTCAGGATATTGCTAAACTGCAAGAATTTTATAAGCTATATAGAGAAAAACATAAAGTTGATGAGTTGTGTGAAGATGAAATGAAGCTGAGGGAATCTGCTGTGTTCAGCGGTAACCTTGGAGAGTATGCATTTCCCCTTTGAAATTTTATTCTGCATTTAATTTCGATAAAATGCTTGAAAAATGTAATTCATTTTTTTCGAGACATTCTGTTTTTCAAGCATAATTTTTAAACCAACTTCTAGCATTGCACCGTCTTTACCATCTGTAATTTTACTTGTGCTATTGTTTGAGAAGGTTGGAACGCAAATCCCGGAAGCGCAAAAAAGTACTTGCAACTCTGAAGGTCTTGTGGTCGGTAATAGAAGATTTAACAAGGGAAATTTCACCTGAGGACGCAGAAAAGTTGATATCCGAAGAGGTTTTTATTGTTGTCCTTGATAATGTAGTTGTTCGTACTGGTTTTTTACATTCACTTTATTTCAAATGTTGAGAAATCGGAGAAAATTAAAATATTTATGCCTTCTAGCATATGTATTTTGTATTGTGGTTGAGTGGTTAGTTCAGAATTGGTTTCACCTTGCTGGTCCCCATGAAGATAATGGCAATCTCTTCATATTTGCTAAAACAACAAGATTGGCATGATCAACTTTTATGTGTATATGTAGATATTTGTATTGCCGGGAGTAGTTTTTCCTTCCTCCTACATTTCCTCCCTATTCCCTAGTATAGGGTGTTTAGTGCAAATAACCTCCATCTGGTTTAACTGGCTCTTTAGTTGACTATTTTGTTAACAGCACACTGAACTATTTTGTAGACAAATAGTGCCGTTGTGTGAGTTGCACATAAAGTTCAAGTGTTCAACTGAATATAAGTGTGATATCTGCTTATTATGAGTCTACACCCTTCAGTTTCCCACCTTTTGTATCTACTTGAGATCAATAAAATGTTTCAATTTTTTGTGTATAAATAATAATGTGTTCTGTTCTATTAGATGAAAAAAGTAATGCAAAAGGATGCGGCAAGGACAGAGGATGTTGTAGCTTATAATATTATTCCTCTAGATGCTCTCTCTACAACTAATGCAATTGTCACTTTTCCAGAGGTATTAATTCAGAGTCTTGCCTTTTTATTATTTATCAGTTTTTTTTGGGTTCAGCAGTGGTTGTACTCCTTTTGCATCGTTTCAATTTCAGGTGAGGGCAGCAATATCAGCTTTGCAGTACCATAGGGATCTACCCAGGCTCCCTGGTACTTTCTCAGTTCCCGATGCTAGGAATTCAGATATGCTGGATCTTTTGCACTGTGTATTTGGTTTTCAGGTTAGTTTCTTTATAGCCCACCTGTCGTATTAATCTATATTACGTACATTTTCCAAGCAAAGCACCATATTACTGCTGAACAAACTCATTTATTAATACTGCTAATAGAATAGAAATGTATTATTCGCCAACTGAAGTGACCAAAAAATCTGATTAGTAATTAGTCTATTACTTTTTATTATAGTCAACTATACGGATCAACTTGATCGACTTGTTTTAGTAGTAAATGTGCTGTGCCATATGTTTTCAGTGGTGCATTTTTTTCTTTTCATTATTTCATGTCATGCCGCAAAGTGGGTATATTTTTGGATACTGCAAGCATGGAAACTATGCTAAAATGTGCACTGTTCAGTATATACATTTGATATATTGACTATAACTGTACATGCTTAGAAATGCTAAATAAGCAATAAAGATTTGTGGACAGAAACTCACATCCTGGTGCAAGATTAGGACCAAGACTATTGTTAGATTGTTGAAAATGAGGGGAAAAGAAAATAAGCACATTGGAATTTGTGTTATTTCTAAAATATTTAAGAAGGAAATAGAAATACAGCGTTGTGAGATACAGCCTTTTGATTCCTGGTTGCAACTAGAACTTATCTGGGCATTCTTGAATCTTCATAATGACAATGTTTTGGAACATTGATGCCTTCATGGAAATATGTCATATGTCCCTTCTCATGGTTGCAGAAAGATAATGTAAACAATCAACGGGAGCATATTGTTCACCTGTTGGCAAATGAACAGTCTCGACTGGGCAAACTTTCAGGAAATGAACCGGTATGTGTACATTTACATCATTGCTTTGTTTTCTTGTTGCCATGTGTTTTTTCCCAGATCATTTTTTGGACCTGGTTAATGTCCTAATAAATATTAAATTTCAGTAGTCATAATTGTTGTTTGGACTTTGGAGTACCTTATTAGTTATCACTCTTAACAATGATTTAGCATATTGTCGATGTTCTTTTTTTATTGTGCAATGTAGTTAGTTGTACTCGGCAGAACTATGTTTTTGCTTTGCTTTATTGTGAGTTTGTCTCACCAAACTGTTTCTTTTGGATTGACCCAACTTGCTTCTCTAGTGGCAACATAGACACATGTTTCCTTTTTCTTTCCTTGTTGGTGAACCTTGCACAGTTGATATGGCATGTGATTGTTGGTGTGTCATCGTACATGAACTTAAGTTTTGCTCTTTTTCTTTAGCATTTTTGTCTTTATGTTCAAGAAAAAGGCATTTTCACTTCATGATCAAGAAGAGGCATTCTCTGAAGTCCTTTTTGAATTGCATGAAATGCTTCCTGTGAATTATTCTCTATGAATGATGCTGTGCTTACCTAGTTAAGTATTTATTGTTGAGCTACATCCAGTGTTTTTTTTGTATTTGTACTTTATGATGGCTATTAGTTCACGTGATGCATGCACTGTATTATTTATTGATATTTTTGTTTGCATATAAATGCTTGAAGGACTCAAAACTATCACTTGTGCAAACATTTCCGTCTTGTTTTTGTGTTACTCTAATTTGATTCTGCACCTGTGAACTCTTACAGTGACATTCTAAACTATAAAAGGGAAATAACTGTTAAGAGTCTTGTACATTCTCGTTCTCTCTCTTGGCCCATGTAATCCATTGTCGTTATATACCCTCTCACTCTCAATAGTGAATAAGATGCACAGTTGTGAATAGCAAAATTCTCTTTCTTAAAATTCTAACAACAACTGGCTTTATACCCTTCTTTGGCTATTAAAAGTTTGAAGGTTTTGTTCATTCTGTAGTTTTCAGCAGTTTTCTATGTTGCGTTGATAGTAGTTTTTGGGTGGTGAGTTTTTAATACTAATGATACACTAATCTTTCTATGAACAGAATGACCAGGATTGCAATTACTGATCTTCTAGATTTCATTAAGAAAATCCTAAGAAACATTTTTTTTGATGTAGTAACAATAATGTTTTCGCTTTACGGTTCATATTGCTATATGATTTGGCATTAAATTCACAGGGGTATCCTTTTATTTTAACATTATGCTAATACGATAATAGCTAATTGTGGTTTCTTGTTAGGCCTGGCCCAACTACTGATTTCCATGTGGATTGAAGTTGTTCATGACTCTGTCCTTACCATTGTTTTCATTTGTTGTCAGAAAATCGATGAGGGTGCTGTGCATGTTGTGTTCTCCAAGTCCCTTGATAACTACATCAAATGGTGCAACTATTTGCCACTTGATCCTGTCTGGAATAAGTATGACTTGTTATGTTCTGCATCAGTCTACTCAATTCTTTATGCATGCCTTATTTGTTACCAAGAGACTGCATTGTTTTCTCTTAGCGCTGAATCGTTGACCAAAGAAAAGAAGTTACTATACGTGTGTTTATACTACTTGATCTGGGGAGAGGCTGCCAATGTACGATTTCTTCCAGAAGGCTTATGCTACATTTTTCATCATGTGAGTTTATAGAAGATTCTACTCAAGTTCTCAGTTGTACCTTTTTTGCTGCATGATTGAATGATTGTGCCTCTATTTCACTGTTTTCTTGAACATAAGAATATTCTGTGTGTTCCTTTTCTAGTGTCTTGTGTATTTGTGGAAGCATTTTTTGTGCAAACCCATATTTGGGTGCTATTATGCTAACTTTGAACTTGGGATGTTGGATGAGAATAGGATGAATCATATTTGGATGGGACTTGGATGAACCAGACTTAAAAATGCACTGCAAGTATGAAGAAGTACTGAAACACTGGAAAAACTACATAACATACAGTCAAAATGCCCATAATAGTGTTTACTCTCCAGTGCTTAGTCTTAGGAGCATAAATTCCAGTTCCTTCCCTGCTTTATTACCTAGTTGGCATGAGTGCAAAGTTTTCCATTGAGTGTTTAAGATATTTATCATTTACAATTTTTCTTAGGTGAACACATTTATCATTTACAATTTTTCTAAGGTGAACATGTATTTATTTTAGGCAAACAAATCAGCAAATTCTGTTATGTTCCTTTTTAAAGGGAATACAGCAGGCGAGAGCCGTGCTGTTAATACAATATTTTCAAATTATGGGCATTGTTAACTTTACTGTTATTGTACATTACTAACCTAAAAAATTGTGATTCATTCTTGTGGTCTTCAATTCTTGATATGTCCAAACGATATTAGAAGATCTTGGACGAACTTAAGTTGTAATTGATTCCAAAGGCAACTTTTGTTGTTGAAATGTATCCTTTTAATTTTGCAGCTAGCAAGAGAACTAGAGGAGATTATGCGAAAGCAGACTGCAGAGCCAGCTGAAAGCTGCATTTCTAATGATGGTGCATCATTTCTTGACCAAGTCGTTTCTCCTCTATACGAAATCATTGCAGCTGTAAGTGGTGCTGCTGGGTGAGCTAATGTAGCTTGCTATGTTTGGTCCTATATGGTTGTCTGAATGGTGGTTCTGCTGCAGGAAGCAGCCAATAATGTCAATGGGCGGGCAGCACATTCTGCGTGGAGAAACTATGATGATTTCAATGAGTTTTTCTGGTATGCGGATCAATTGAGTTCCTGGGTTTCATTGATTTGTTGCTATTTTCATGAACTGTTGCCTGTCTCTTTTAGGTCTCCGAAGTGTTTTCAGTTAGGTTGGCCATGGAAGCTGAGCAATCCATTTTTCTCGGAACCTAGTAGGAAGAAGCAGGTTCGCTTGTATTAATCGTGTTCATGATTATTTGGGTCTTGCAGAAAATAGAAACTAATACGCGTGTGTGTTAGGTGGTTTCTTTTTTTGGTGATTGTTTGTTAATATGATTTGCGCCTCTTGACAGTCAAGTAAAAGGATACGAGAAGTTTAAGCCCCCCCTTTGCGGCTTTGCCCAGCTTCAGTTTAGGGCCTGTGCTCATGCACAAACTGAAGCTTGCCAAACACATTGCTTATCTTCCTGATTTAATTTGGGCTTAAGCTTATCTGGCCGACTGGCCGTTTAAGCCACAACCACTCTTTGAAGCTTCTGGTCTTCTGGAGCTTATCACTCTTTCCCCACCTCCTACCCACTCTGCTACTTGACATGGCAACAACACATGCTTGAGGCCCATCACCTGAGACACGGGGAATATTCCTTCTTCCCAGCTCTTTACGCCGTTTGACGAGGGCAGCCACTGTGCTGCCCCTAGCCCTCACTGTTCTTGATGAGGGCAGCCGCTGTTGTGCTGATGCTCACCAGCTCTCACTGTGCTCGATGAGGAACACAGTGCTGGCTTCTATCCACTTGCTTTCCCATGATTTGGAGAGGATTGTGATGGGATCTGGAGACGAGTAGTGATTTGGATCGTGTGGAATGGGTAGGGGTGTGGGGTTTTTACTCTCAGTCATGAAATATATTCCCATTTTACACTTTAGAAGCGCGGATGCATATTTCAGCAACTATTAGTACAAACCCACGTAATTCTTGTCAAACTGTTTTTCAAGCTGATTACATAAGCCAGCCTTTTGAGCTTATCAACCAAGAAGCGCAAAAAGCAGGCATATTGGATGCTCACCAGCTCTCACTGTGCTCGATGAGGACCGCTGTCAAGCAGAGGAGTTGAAACTTCAAGATCCACTGTTGTGGCTGTGCTTGATGAGGAACACAGTGCTGGCTTCTATCCACTTGCTTTCCCTTGATTTGGAAAGGATTGCGATGGGATCTGGAGATGAGTAGCGATTTGGACTGTGTGGAATGGATAGGGATGTGGAGTTTTTACTCTTCAGTAATGAAACATATTCCCATTTTACACTTTAGAAGCGCGGAAGCATATTTCAGCAACTATTAATACAAACCCATGCCATTCTTGCCAAACTGTTTTTCAAGCTGATTACATAAGCCAGCCTATCGGTCTGATCAACCAATAAGCGCAAAAAGCAGGCATATCGATAGGCTAAGCTTGGCCAAACGGGCCCTAAACTAAGATTTGAAGAATTTAGATACTGATTGTTCCTAACTTTCTATCAGTCTGAATACACATCATCAGCTGTGTTGAACACTTTGAAGCTGTATTTCGCTGTTCTATCTTGTGAATTGCTTGGTCGCATTCATAAAAAATGCCATGCACAATTTCTTTTACAGGGCTTCTTAGGTAGGAATCATCATTATGGAAAGACATCTTTTGTGGAGCACAGAACCTTTCTTCATCTTTACCATAGCTTTCATCGCCTTTGGATGTTTCTAATTATGATGTTTCAGGTAAATGTAAATTTTTATTTGCGATTGGTCTCGCTATCTTGCTTTCGATTTAGCATTACATTCCACCACTTCTTTTGTAACTTTGTTGCGCTCACGAGTTAAGAGGTGCTAGATGCATAATAATCTTAAAAAGGCTTGTCTTTTGGGGATTTGGTTTTTGAAGGGGAAACAATATGGGAGAATCCTACTTTAATGTGAATTTAGCCTTTTGGAGACATCTTGGATAATCTTACTTTTGTATCCTAACACAATATTTCTTAATGTTTTTTTCTCTTAATATGTTACATGGTCATGCATTGCACTGATATTGGCCACAATGGCACCATGTATTCATTCACATACGGGTTTGTCCATGTACAGCTTTGTATATGCACAGCTAAAATTTCAAATGGTACCCTTAAAATTGATGTTTAGCGGCCGCTAGCGGGAGAGCTTCAGAACTTTTGGTCTTATTTTTATTTTGGGCGATATTTCCTGGAGGTTCATTAGGTTCTTTATGTTTGTCATCTTTTTTAATATACCTATCATTTATGTTCATGCAGGGACTAACTATCATTGCTTTTAACAATGGTAGTTTTGACAAAAATACCGTATTGCAACTTCTTAGCTTGGGCCCATCTTATGTCATAATGGAATTTATTGAGAGTTAGTACCAAAACCCCTTTTTTTGTTATAATAATATGATTGTGTGCATAAATACTCTTGTGACTAATTGCTTTTGTGACCTTTTTTGTTTAAGGAAGGTTTATTGGACATTCTAATGATGTATGGTGCCTATTCAACATCTCGTGGATCTGCAATCACTAGAGTGCTCTGGCGATTCTGTTGGTTTACCGTGGCTTCCTTGGTTATTTGTTACCTATATATGTATGCTTTCATGCCTACCCATTACCCAGAGTGGAATAATTGCCAAAAAATTCACTATAAAACTAAATTATTTATATTCAACCTTGCAATATTACATTTAAGAAACTATCATTTGGCAGTGACATTGTCGAAGATCTTCAAACACAAAGGGTAAAAACAACCACATTGGCCCTTTTAGGTAGTTCAGAATGAATGGTAGAATTCACAACATTTCAATTCTGATACTCGACTAGTAACAATTCGGTCCTTCTCTGTTGGAAAAGAGATGATATGATTCTCAACACTCTGTTTGCCCGTATGGATTTGATAAACTTAGTAGGTCAAAATTGGTCTTCGTGTTCGACGTTCTCTCTTATTGTGAGTTTAAATATTAAATATAGTCTATTCTTAATGCCGGAGCATACTATCCTTTCTGTTGGACTAGTGACTTTCATGTTGTCAAGTCTTTTAACAGCTTTCAGACAGAGGACTAATGGTTCTCTTTTTGGTTGAGTGGAAGGGCTAAATTGTTTCAAATATCGGGATAAGGGTGGTTATATAAAGACATCAGTATAAAGATCAAATTGGTACCTAATTGGCATGTCTGGCCTAGCCCGAGTTGGCTTATATGCCCTTTTAAGCTTGTCAGCCCTGTAAGCCGCCCTCCACTAGTTACTGGCTTTCAGCATCTCTTTGGTGGTGTGGTTTAAGCTTAACATCATAATTCTAAGAATAAGATGGACCGAACAAGGCCTTACATGGTTACTTGCAAGAGTTAATAGCAAGTGGCCCAAGAACATCTCTTCGGTTTTCTGAGATAAAAGTACTAAATTGGCCAGTGGCCCAGGACATCAGTATGGTTTTCTGAGAGAAGAGTTTTAAATTGGCAATATGAGCTTTCTCGTGAGGTCTATTTTGACAATTCTACTTTTGAGGATTGAAGTAATGCTACTTTTTGGTGTCAACTTCAAATTAGTGCTTACACTAATTTGCCTGGATGAAAAAGCTGAGTTGCAGACCTTCTAGGCTTTGCATCCAAGAGCACAATCTTTAATAAGGCTTTCTGCCCAATTGAATTACTATAATTCCTTAAACTTGGTATCAAAGTTCAGGGGATTGTACTTAACCCTTTCTTATGTTCATACCATTTGAATGAAAGTTCTAATAGCCTGATTGTTTCTCAGCAAGGCACTTCAAGATGGGATGCAATCTGCGACATTCAAGATATATGTTTTTGTAATCAGTGCATATGCGGGTGTCCAGATAATCTTTAGCCTACTCATGAGTGTTCCTTGCTGCCATGGTTTGACTAACGCTTGCTACCGCTGGTCTGTTGTACGCCTTGCTAAGTGGATGCATCAGGTTTTGTCCTTTTTGGCACATTCTGACTTTGTAAAAGCTATGTGTTGCAATATCTTCTGCTAAGTATATCTGACATTTGGTTTCTGTTGAAGGAGCACAACTATGTTGGAAGAGACATGCATGAAAGGCCTCTCGACTATATCAAGTAATTCTATTGAACATTGAAGCATCGTGCTGCGATTCCCCTCACGTGTTGGAAGCACACCATTTCTAACATTTTTTTACTGTACAGATACGTAGCTTTCTGGCTTGCAATTCTTGCCGCAAAATTTTCATTCACCTATTTTCTCCAGGAAAGTTTTAGTCTACCTGTTTTCCCTCTGTTTTCCCACTTATCAGTATCAACTTGTATTCCAAAGTGGCCTTTCTTATGCAGATCAAACCTCTTGTCGATCCAACAAGAAAGATAATCAGTTTCAGAGGCTTAGTGTATGCCTGGCATGACTTTGTCTCCAAGAGTATATATTTTTCCCTCACACTTATGCCTACGCTTTATTTTATTTATTGTCAGTCCCATTGGTCCTTATAATATTTCACTTTGTTGTGTATTTGGATTTTTTAATGAAGTGTCTATCTCTTTCGAAATATTAGTGTTTTAAATCTCTTTCCGAAGTTTTTGTGTGTGTGTTGGGGCGAATCAAGAAATTGGTCTCTGCATTATTCCAAAGGTATCCCATGTGATGCGTAAAGATGTACACTGTAATGTGCTAAAGCTTGTATGTAACTTTTTTTTTATCGAAGTGGGATCGTAGGCTGTGCTTTTAATTTTCATGTTGGTTCTTGCAATGTTTGCAGATAACCATAATGCTCTTACAATCCTTTTTTTATGGGCTCCTGTCGTGTCAGTAAGTAACCTTCTTACTTTTTTTTTTGATACATATAGATATAATATATGATGTCATGTTATTCTTGTCCCCCACTCTTTGAACTGTTGATAATATGGTATATTGCATTGAAATGAGGGACACCACATACTAATTTAGGAGAAATGGGCTACTTAGGAAGCAACACTAAACAAGAACAATCTCTAAATGACAATGTAGTAAGGTCCTTCTGAAAGAATTATTTGATTATCTGTTCAGTGTTTAATTTTGTTGGCTTATTGGAGCAGCACAAGTTGTTGGAGGACAACTCCAGGCGTGCTGAACTTGAAAGAATGACACAATCACACAAGTGTTTGAGATCAGGTCAAATATGCCAATCTGGATTATGTTCCAGAGAATGGTTTGAATCCACTAAGAATGGTTTGAATCCACTAACAGAGAGATAAAACATATCTTATTCTTATCCTAGATCTAGGCCATGAACAATTAAACAGAAGCTCAATAGTTTGGTAGAAATACATGGATAAACTCTGTCCTTAACATCCAGCAAGAGAAAAATACTTATACTACTTACAAAGCTTCTAATGGAAGACAAATAAGTAAATATGCAATTACTAGCAGATGCCCATAAGGTATTTCCTAGGCATTGGAGACTCTGAATTCACAATATCAATAGGTGAATTGCCTCATATTCAGAACCTGGATGGAATATGGTTCATACCAGCCATATTTTTTAAAAATAAGCTGACAAAAATGAGCACAATTGTTTTGACCCTCGGGTAGTTTGACATGCTGGTAGTTCACGGAAATATTACAGAGCGAAACAAATGTTATTTTTATGGCAACTTATTATCTTGTTGAGTTATTATGCAAATTTAATAATTAAAGTTAGTTTGATGGTAGGCTGAATGTGCCTAGGTCCATCACAACAGCTTGCTTGTTCCAGTCCATCACAACAGCTTGCTTCAGTTGCTTGTTCCTCTTGTTTCTGTTGGGCTTATTGCTTCTTCAGGCGGTTGCTACTTGTTAGAAAAGTTGAGACTAGTGTTTTGCCATTCATAACTATGCAGCTTATTCATTAATTGAGAGGGTATGTATAGATATTGTTACATGGGCCTCATGGGCTACATGGGTCATATGGGCCAAGAGAGGGAAAGTAGAGAATGTACAATGCTCTTAACACCCCCCTTCAAACTCAAGGTGGATTAGGAGGATCTGATGCACTGGGTTTGAGTAGATGAAGCCGATGTTCTCGAGTCTGAGCTTTGGTGAAGAAATCTGCACCTTGAAACTCTGAGGGAACATACTTGAGGGCGATGATCGACTTCTGATAATGAGATCGTGTGAAGGATGCATCAACACCAATGTGTTTTGTCAGCTCATGCTTGCTGGATCGCTAACAATATGAATGACACTTGTATTGTCAGAAAAGAGAGGTGTAGGATTGTCACAATGGACACCGAGATCAATCAAGAGCCATCGAGGCTAAATGATCTCTAAGGTGGTAGCGGCGAGAGCTCGAAGCTTACCCTCTGCACTAGAGCGTGAGACCGCAGTCTGCTTCTTGGACTTCCAAGCAATGGGCGAAGTAAGAAGAGAGATACAGTTTCCAGTGATACTGTGATAGATCGGCGATCAGCAGGATCACTCGCCCAAGTGGAGTCAGAGTAAGTGTGGAGCTGAAGTTGACTTGAATTGACGTAGAACAGACATCTGGCCGCCATCCTCCTCAAGTATCTCAGCATACGAAGAACATGACCATAGTGGACTGAGGTTGGAGTACTGACAAACTGGCTGCGCGCATGAACAACATCAGCAATGTCTGGCCTGGTAACAGTGAGATAAATAAGGTTCCCAATGAGCTGATGATAGTGAGGATTTGTCAGTGGTACATCGTCCGTAGGTCGAAGTTGTAGGTAGAGCTCTAGGCGGCAGCCTTCAAGCGGCGACGCAGATGGGAGGCGAAGCTATAGGCGGTGACACAGAGGGGCGGTGGCGCCAGACGAGCCTTCAAGCGGCGACGCAGATGGGAGGCGAAGCTATAGGCGGTGACGCAGAGGGGCGGTGGCGCCGGACGAGCTCGAGGATGCGATGGCTAGGATCCGCGGCGCACAACTGAGCTCCAGGCGGCGGCGACGTAGAGGGGCGGCGGCGCCTGATGAGCTCGAGGAGACAAACTCATCTTGAGGAGGTTCTTCGAACTTGAGGAGGATCTGTGGCGTGAATCCTTTGCTTCTCCGCCGGCAGAGAGTTGGATCGAGGTGGAGGCAATGAAGACGAGGCGAACTCAAGGATGCGACGCTGATCCTCTGCTTCGCCGACGGCAGAGAGCCGGATCGAGGAGCAGAGGCGTGGTCGTCTCCGGCCGCCGTCTCGCGAGAGGGAGGCGGCGGCTGACTACCACGCCGCAACGGCTGACTACCGCGCCGGGTGGCAGCGGCTTACCACCACGTGGCCGGATGGAGTGTGGGGGCCGGAGGATGATAGGGTTAGGGTTTGAAAAGAGTTTGCTCTGATACCATGTTAGAAAAGTTGAGACTAGGGTTTTGCTATTCACAACTATGCAACTTATTCATTAATTGAGAGAGTATATATAAACATTTTTACATGGGCGTCATGGGCTACATGTGCCACATAGGCCAAGAGAGGGAAAGTAGAGAATGTACAATACTCTTAACACTACTATATGCAGCGAACATATGTTTCTAATGAGAATTTTATTTTTGCAGATTTACCTTTTGGACATCCATGTGTTTTACACCGTGTTATCTGCTATTTATGGATTTCTCCTTGGTGCACGTGATCGCTTGGGAGAGGTTAGCTCTTAAACCTAATCTTTGTGCTATTGTCATACTATTATTTTCCCCTAAGTTGCTTCTGGCAAATCTATTAATCTCAATTGCTGTTTATGTTCTTGTTTTTTATGCAAGGAAATTTCTTG
Source organism: Hsuehochloa calcarea (assembly GCA_036346395.1). Lineage (NCBI taxonomy): Eukaryota > Viridiplantae > Streptophyta > Magnoliopsida > Poales > Poaceae > Hsuehochloa > Hsuehochloa calcarea. The sequence goes on along the minus strand of CM070597.1, from coordinate 85,943,294 downwards.
TTGTTTAGTTATTTATGTTATTATATTCTCCAGTATATTTGAATATTTGGATATTTGCACGGTCGTTTGTAAGATGCTTCTATTACTGTGTATGCAAACAGACTCATAAATAATGTGTAGTTTATATAATATCAACAAACTCGTATGACAAATAAATTACACTCGTTTTTTGGTTGGATATGTGTTAACGTTTGCCCACCAGCGCAAGGTTCATGCTTTGACACTTTCTTCTTTTCCCGCTCTTCATCTATTCAAAGTGAGAGCACATTGTGTGATTATCTGTTGATTTATCCTGTCTGGTGGTTGTTTACGATTTTTCAGATTAGGTCTGTTGAAGCAGTTCACAGATTCTTTGAGAAGTTCCCTGAAGCATTCATGGATAAACTTCATGTTGCTGTTCCAAAAAGGTTTTCGACATTTTTACAGTTTCTTGCTTATCACTTCATTTGAGTGCACTAAAGCTGGATTTAATCCTTCATACAGGAAACAACTGCTATCATCTGGTCAGGTATGTGTCCTTTATTATCAGTATTTTACAGCCTTTTCCTTCGTAATTTAGGTTCTGTAGGTGGAGTCGTGGAGACATCTTTTGTTGTTTTAATATGCTCTTAAGTTGCTCTATCTATAATACCCCCTCGAGTCCCAAAACTTTACTGTGCGAAGTGCTCACAGTCCAACTTTCACCATTAATATTTACCATCAGACGTTGATAAAAACTTGTATAAATATATTATGAAGGTACTTTTTCTGAAACCATTAATATTTACGATCTGACGTTGCTAAAAACTTGTATAAATATATTATGAAAGTACTTTTTATGATGAATGCGCACATTTAGTTTTCTTGTAGCTAGCCAAAATATTTATGAACATATAAGCGGTCAACCTTACAAAAAATTGACCGGTACGGATATGAAAGTGATAATTTCTTTTGACCAGATGAAGTATTATGTTTTGTCAGTTATACTATTGTTTTTCTTGTTAGCGTGCTACTTATTCATTGTGATTTAGAACTTCAGACTTAAATATTGTTGTTCTACAAAGTGAGTATACTTTAATTTGAATCTTTGTAGAGTAGTCATTCTCTATTTTTCTGACTAAATAATCAAGTAGGTGCTGCTGTTCCATTTCTATACATCTACTGAAAGATTAACTTAACTAGATAGGCCTTCCTCCTGCTGCTTTCGCCTCCTGAATGTTGTTTAGTGATTACTCACTCCTAATACTCCTCCATTGCCAGTGCACCTGCTGTTTATGCCTTCTTTAGTCTCTTCCTTTGATGCCCTCCTGTTGCGTTTGCTATTTATCTGGTGTATTCTTTCGTTTTATTATCGGAATTGTCCTGCCTGTTCTAATGTGCTATACAGCCATGATGCTGGAGTCATAATTGTTTTACTTCAATTTCAGTCTTGCATTGAACTTGGATTATTTTTCTCATATTGATTTGCGCGCTCATTAGTTTGAGAGTTTGGCCTTAGTGTTTTTCATCTTTGTAGCTATTGCAAGCTTAAGCCAGAAAATAAGTCTTTTTTGTGCATGAATTATAGATACACCATGTTTTCTTTCATTTCATAGTTACTTCCAATGAGTTGACACTGGAAACAAATTTGCCAGCATACAGAGTTAAGCAAGTTTGATGCATCTAGATTTGCACCCTTCTGGAATGAAATTGTGAGGAATTTGCGAGAAGAGGATTATATTAACAACACGTAAGTAATGCTTCTTGGAAAACTGTGTTATAGTTTTCTTGAACACCACATTTGGATATGATTTGTCTGATTTTTGACCTTTTTGCAGTGAATTGGAATTACTCTTGATGCCCAAGAATAATGGAGTGCTTCCAATCGTGCAGTGGCCTCTTTTTTTGCTTGCTAGCAAGGTCAAAAGTCAAAACCAATTTTAACTTTTGAAAGTTTTCCCTTGCATGATTTTCACATCTCGTCTCTGTTCTGTCTCTTTAGTGATCACTTTCCCTGTCATTTTAGGTTTTCTTGGCCAAAGATATTGCAATTGATTGCAAAGACTCACAAGATGAACTCTGGCTAAGAATATCAAAGGATGAATACATGCAATATGCTGTTGAAGAGTGCTTTCATAGCATTTGTTATATTTTGACATCTATACTAGATAAAGAAGGACGCCTCTGGTAATTGTTTTTTTAAAATTATTTTTGTCCATCCTGTCTCTTTTGACCTAGTTAATCCAATAGATTTTTTATGTTGCTAACTATGGGTAAATTTTAGGGTGGAGAGGATTTTTGGTTGTATTCTAGAAAGCATTTCAAATAAGAACATCCAGAGTGATCTTCGTTTCAGCAAATTGCCTAATGTCATTGCAAAGCTTGTTGCTGTAGTGGGAATACTGGTATATACTATACTTTATTTCAAATTCATAAATATTGTGGTGTGGTTTTTAGGTGCCTTTTCAATTACACTGATAATCAGGCTATATTTTCCGTGAGATCACCTTTTTGATGATTGGAGTCCAATCTTTACCTTTCCCTAGAACATTTTAGATTCTCTTTAGAAATTTTGTATTGCATAGCTACCTGTTTTAGTTTTGAATCCAGGATCGACTTGAGCCAAATCCCTGGTATTGTAAAAATTCTGTTGAAACCTCCTAGCCTTCTTCCTCCATTTTGACCTGCCCCTGCCAGGCTGCCAGTGTTGTATGCATATGTTTTTATGTAAAATGTGGTATCTATGTTCTTTATCCTTTGCCCGTGGCAACTCTTATTAACATGCATATGTTTTTTTATGTAAAATATGGTAACTATGTTCTTTATCCTTTGTCCACGGCAACTCTTATTAACACTTAAAGGTTTTTCGATCCCTCTTATAGTCATGACTCATGACTTATGAACAATAGCATGTTCATTTGGGCCACTCCTTACATTCTTTTTGGCTATGGGGTGAAATAGGATCAAAACCCGTTAATTCAAACATATATAATAAAAATTTACTAATAAAAACAATTTTTAACGCGTAAAGAGAGGAGATATACCCTATCACCTTAAAAACAAACAGGCATATGTTGGCTATTTTCTTTTATTTAACTTTGTTACTGTTGTGGACTCATTGGGGGAGGCAATATCAGAGAAAGAGGAGAGTTCGTGAAGATCAGAGCATGCTAGGAGTGGAAGTTTCACAGATATTCAAGGAATCGGAGGGGCTACGGCATCAGGCGTATGGTCTGTAAAGAAGTCGGTTTAGTTGGTATACGAGTTGGTTAAAGAGTTTGTATAGGAGTTGAGTTAGAGTACATAAGCAGTAGGAATCCAAGTTAATTAGGAAAGGGCTAAGTCGGCCATGTTCTAGCTCTATAAAAGAGCAGTTGCGTAATCTCAAAGGCAAGCAAGAATTAAACCTCTTTTCTCCCAAGCAATAATTAAACCTCTTTTCTCCCAATTGCTACACCCTGCCCATCTAAATTCTCTATTCTATCCCCGTTATCCCTCTATTGCTGGCAACGGTGCCGACTCGTTGAACTCGACGTCTGAGTCCTCTGGTGAATCACCCCTACAACCTTCGCAGCCTAGGTAGGCTACAACATTTGGTATCGGAGCCGATCGCGATGGCTTCTGGTGCGGACAAGAACGGCGAGCCGTTCGAAGTGATGGCAGCTATCGCCGAATTGTAGCTTGAGTTGAGCAAGCAAATAAGAGACAACTTTGCATCCTTGGAAGCTCGTGTAATTGCTCTAGAAGAATGTCCAACCGACTTAGATGAGCGTATACAAAGATTGGAAGAGCAGCCAGGGTACTCAGGCATCTTGGGTAGTTTCCAGCCGCAACCTATGACCACTACTCGTATGACCACTACTTGTATGCATGAGACGTCAACATCCTGAGCAAAATCAAAATCGTTGAACCTCCCTTCTACTGGGACAACTCTTTCAGCATTGTTCCCTGTTGGGTCGTTTCTGAAGGTTTTGCGGCTTCAATTGTTGCCATCCCACAGTTTGCAATGTCGATGCCGATAGGTGCATCCCTGCCTTTCAGGCTCCAACGACCATCGCCGAGGTTGTCTGTTCCACATGTACCAGCTGTAGTTCCGCACCTCGCGGACACGGGCGGTGTTCCACAGTATCGCAAGCTCGATTTGATCACCAAGGAAGGGTGCATCTACATACCAGCTTCGTCCTTAGTCCAAACAATTCTTGCTGTTGTTCATAGCAGAGATGGAAAACCCAGTCGGTTCCCGCCGGTTACCGGAGGTAATCGGATTTATCGGTGTGAACCGACATTCGAAATACCGGCCGGGAAACTTCAAATTCAAAATTCCGGCGAAAACATCTCAAATTCAAATTTATTTAGACGAATTTTGATCGATTTTTCCCCCTGGAATTCCGGTTACTGGTCGGTAACCGTTACCGGCCGCTCGATGGGATTCCCTCCGGAATTGGTTTTCTGATCCCTGGTTCATAGTACGAGAACCCAGAAAACACTTCACCGTCTCAGGCAAGATTTCAGTATAGCCAGTGATCGACAATTGGCGACCGATTGGGTACGTAGCTGTGCAATTTGTCAGCGTAATAAAACCGAGCACTTGCATCCAGCAGGGTTTCTCCAACCACTGGAGATTCCCAGTCAAGTTTGGTCAGATATTTCAATGGATTTTATTGAAAGCCTTCCTAAGGTTGGTGGTAAATTAGTGATTTTATCTATTGTGGGTTGGTTCTCAAAGTATGCACACTTCATAACTTTGTCGCATCCTTATACAACGAGCTTGATTGCTCACACATTTTTGTGGAAATCGTGTGTCTTCATGGACTACCATCCTCCGTTGTTAGTGACCGAGATCCTACTTTTACAAGCAATTTTTGGAAAGAACTTTTCCGTTTATCATTAGTTCAACTTAATTTCAGCTCTTCCTTTCTCCCGCAAACGGATGGTCAAACCGAAGTGATTAATAGGATTATTGTCATGTATCTTGGTGTTTGGTGGGTGATCGACCACGTGACTGGATCAAGCGGTTACCATTGGCAGAATATTGTTATAGTACCAGCTTTTAGCGTGTTCTCAAGACCACCCTTTTCATGTTGTGTATGGCAGGGGACTACCAACAATCAAATCTTATGAGCCCAACATGGCTAACGTGGAAGCGGTGGACCAGTCGCTACTTGATCGAAATGAATTCTTGGTGGAAATTAAGGAACGTTTACAACTAGCACAGAAGCTCAAGAAGGAACAACACGACACCAACCATCTAGATGTGGAGTTTAGGGTCGGCGACTGGGTTTGGTTGCGTTAAGCAATTTCTTTAGTTTTCCGTAAGTATTCTAAGTTTGCTCCTCGCTACTATGGACCGTTTCAAATTCTGGAAAGAATTGTTGATGTGGCTTGTTGATTGAAGCTGCCAGCAGGAGCTTGGATTCACGATGTATTTCATGTGGGAATTCTCAAGCGTTTCCATAGAGATCCTCCAGATGAGATTCCAGCTTTGCCCCTATTAAACATGGCTGGGTGATTCCAACTCTAGCAAAAATGGACAAAACTCGTCTCAGACGGTACAAGCGGGAACTACAAGTTCAATGGCTAGCTCTTTCCGCGACTGAAGTGACATGTGAGCAGCTGGACCAATTTAAACAATTGTATCCTGAATTTCAGCTCGAGGATGAGCTGTTTGTCCAGGGGGAGAGAAATGTTGACTCGTATTGGGGGAGGCAATATCAGAGAAGGTGGGGAGTTTGTGAAGATCAGGGCATACTAGGAGAGGAAGTTTTGGCAGAGATTCAAGGAGTCGGTGAGGCCGTGGCAGCAGGCGTATGAGTATGTAAAGAAGTCGGTTTAGTTGGTTTACGAGCCAGTTAAAGAGTTTGTATAGGAGTTGAGTTAGAGTACGTAAGTAATCCAAGTAAATTATGAAGCAGCAGTCGTGTAGTCTCTTTGAGGCAAGCAAGAATTAAACCTCTTTTCTCCCGATTTCTCTGACGTGTGAGTAGCTGGACCAATTTAAACAATTGTATCCTGAATTTCAGCTCGAGGATGAGCTGTTTGTCCAGGGGGAGAGAAATGTTGACTCATATTGGGGGAGGCAATATCAGAGAAGGTGGGGAGTTTGTGAAGATCAGAGCATACTAGGAGAGGAAGTTTTGGCAGAGATTCAAGGAGTCGGTGAGGCTATGGCAGCAGGCGTATGAGTCTGTAAAGAAGTCGGTTTAGTTGGTTTACGAGTCAGTTAAAGAGTTTGTATAGGAGTTGAGTTAGAGTACGTAAGGAATCCAAGTAAATTATGAAGCAGCAGTCGTGTAATCTCTTTGAGGCAAGCAAGAATTAAACCTCTTTTCTCCCGATTTGTGCTCCCTGCCCATCTAAATTCTCTATTCTATCCCTCTATTGCCGGCAACGGTGCTGACTCGCCGAACTCGACGCCTGCGTCCTCCAGTGAATCACCCCTACAAACTTCGCAGCCGAGGCTGGCTACAACAGTTACATTGCTCTTCCCTATCTAGGTGTGGACTTAGGTAACTTTGCTAAGACATCTTTCCTGAGATGAACATAAGGAATTAGTGATTTGGTAATTGGTTCATAAGTCATAACTACAAACAAACAGTGAAATAAAATTTGAGATTTTGGTTTGTGGGAGAGGCCATAATGTTTCAAGAAACATTGGAATTGAGCATATGCTGCAAATCATTCAGCGACTTTGGTTTTTATTGCCAAGTGACCAGAGCTCTTGATTTGTAGCAAGAAATTACTAATTTTGAATAATTTTGCCAAAGATGTAACTCTTCTCACCAAGAAACATCAAACATAGAAAGAACTATATGGAAAAGAACCACAATAGCCTCTGATCACTGCTATCCTTGGGCATATCCATAGTTACCGGATTCGTCGAACCCGAACCGGTTTAGGGTACGGGGTTCGTGTTCGCAGTGGAAATTGGAAGAAAAATTGGCAAACGACGAACCTGAATCCCGTACCGCGACTCGGACAATCCCGAATCTCGTACCGCGACTCGGACGAACCCCGTTTCTTGTAACTATGATTATATCACGCTGTCTAGCTCCGCTTTGCCAACTTGCCTCCCCATTGGCCTCAGCACCCAAACCAACTTCTTCCGTATTCGTGCCCTCGCACTAGGGCAGGGAGCAGTGCTCTGACACCCCTGCCCATGCCTAGTGAGTAACTCTTGCGGTTGTTGTCACTGGAGTTGCGCCATCTCTCATCGCTGCTGAATGCCACCATCGTGGATAATATGGTGGTGGCTGTTTGTGGCTGCATTGGATGGAGACAGGAGGCTGGTTTGGGTCAGTGGTGTGAACAGGAGGAACTGCCTAGCTTTTTTTTGCTGACTAGTCACAATGAACTGGTCAAAACATCCACATATGGGCTATTTTGGTTCCACATGGCAAAACAACTAGTATACCCAGGGTTAAGGTTAAATTCACACTGGTTTTAGAAGTCGAGGGGGATTAGATACTTGGTTTTAAAGTTCGAGGGGTGATCTGGATTCTGCGAAAGTACAGGGGCGGTGATATGAACTTTCCCAATATGGGAAAGGCTTCTTGAGTAGTTTGGAAGTTTCTAAATCTTCCAAAATGCGCTATTTTGGAGATTTCTCGAGTAGTTTGGGAAAAGCTTATTTTCTTTCTCATGCATTTTAATCCAAACTCTTAAAATGTACTTCTGAATTGTTCGGTGTTTGGACTATTCTAGTGTATATGACTGTTAAAATGCTTTTTTTGTAGAAAGAAACTGACTCAGCTGATATGAAAAAGGGGGCTGTTAATGCTATTCAAGACCTGTATGAAGTTGTTCATCACGAAGTGCTTTTATTTGATATGAGGTCTGCTATTTTGTTTATAATTTATTCTGTTCTAACCTTTTAGGCAGCTCTGTATGCCGTTGTACCATTTCATTCCTAATTCTCTTTGTTTATGAATGTTAGTGGTAACATTGACGATTGGACTCAGATAAATAGAGCAAGAGCTGAAGGCTGCCTCTTTAATAATCTCAATTGGCCAAATGATCCTGGATTGGTATTGTCTTATTTTCTTGTCAAGTTTTCATTTTCTTGTTACCTTGCATCTCTCTCTATAGGCATTATTTTGATCTGTCTGTGTAATGGAATCCAGAAGGACCTGATCAAACGATTGCATTCACTTCTGACCATCAAAGAATCAGCTGCAAATGTTCCTAAAAATCTGGAAGCCAGGCGGAGATTGGAGTTCTTTACAAATTCTCTGTTCATGCAAATGCCTGTTCCAAGGCCTGTTTCAGAGATGCTTTCTTTTAGGTGAGGCTTCTTTAGTTCTTTTCTGCTTGTTCTGTTAGTTGTGAATGCAGGAATTCTGTGTTCGATAAACTTAGTATTGTGTTCAAAACTGTCCACAAGTTTCTGCAAGTCCTTGGACTTAATTTAGAAGATAAAACACTCTGGTTTTCCTGTGTTCAGTCCTGTCCTAAATGATAGGTATAAGTGGTAATAATGCAAGTCCTTGGACTTAATTTAGGCTATTTAGCACCGATTTCTGGAAACCAATTGGTTTGTTCCACTTATAGCATGCTTGATGCTTCTGCCTAGGTTTCTTTTAAAAGCAACTGTTGAAGTATGTCACAATTGTTAGAGTATTGTATAAGCCATGTGTTTAGTTACTTGTATAGGGGTGTATTTGCTTACTTGCCCACTCATGTAGCTGTACATATTGACCTTTTGGCCCAATGGATGAATTATGGTTCATTGTATAACAACAGTGATACCTGACTATAGTAAGACTCATGTTTTGTCAGCTTTCCAGAATTTAGATACCTATTGGTCTATGAATTGTCAGTTCGCAACTCTGCTAATGTTTTGCAAGTATGTGCCAGGTGTTTTGGTTGAGACATTAAATGCAAACCTGTTGGTTGATAAGTTTTAGCCAGCATGTTTGACAATTCTAGAATTGAATCCCTGATATTTTTTTATTTATGGATTGTATTTTTTGTCGAAAGCCAGGGTTGAGATGGCTAAATCTTGAGAATTTATATACTGGAATTATATTGTTTCCAGAGCATTCCTTTTGTGTGTTAGCGTCTTGTTAAGTGCGGTTTTCTTTTCTGGGTTCAGTTGTACTTGCTTTATGTGCCTACGATGTTAGCCACTTCTTTTTGCAGCGTGTTTACTCCATATTACTCCGAGACTGTTCTTTATAGCATTGCTGAACTCCAGAAGAAAAATGAAGATGGTATAACTACACTATTTTATCTCCAGAAGATTTATCCAGGTTTGTCCTTTCCCTGTGCCGTAAAAATTGGAAACAATGCCTGGACCTTAAAAATGCAAAAGGGGCCATCACTTCTGATGGAACCGTTTGGGAGAGCCCCTTGTTTTCTCGCTCAAATCATGTTCCTCTGAAGACTGAAGAGATCTGATTCATTGTGGCTATGTATATTGTTATAACGAAGTAGCTCTGATGCCACCAAGGTTGTCACGACGCTCTGGCCAGTCGCGGCCACCTCAAGGCGCCAGTAAGTCCAGGCGCAGGCCAAGATGGTGATTAGACGATAACATATATTAGCCAAATCAGCACATATAACATACATATAACAGAGAAAAAAAATGAAGAATAGATGAGAGATGGGCCACTAGGCCACTATTGACTCAGCCTACAACCTCACTAGGGCCAAAAGCTCATCTAAGTCATTCACTACCTCCTCCCTTGCCATAATACCACCAGGCCGCCACCTCATCCTCTCCTTGCAGATGGGCGAGCAACAGCAACCAGCATCACAAGTAGCTGAGCAGAAATGCGAGCAGCAAAGCAGAGAGCATCGGAGCAGAGGACTGTGATGGGCGACAAGCAACATAGCAGATCAGGGGAGAGCAGAGAAGAAAGGAGAAGGGAAGGGTACTTGCGAGGTGATGGCGGAAGGCATGGAGGGCGATGGGTGACGAGCAGAAGCGCAGATCAAGGGAGAGGGAGGAGTGATGGGTGGCGACGGCGACGGTGGTGGTCGATGCGAGCCGGAGAGGACCGGCGATGGCGACGGGAGCAAGGGCGGCTAGTCTTCCCCAGGCCTGAGCCCCTCTCTCTCCCAGACTGCTGCCAGTCGAGGCGAGTAGTCGTGTTGTCCTCTGCTGGCCGTCTGGACAACATGTCGTCAACTTGGCAACGCCGTGACAACTATGGATGCCATTGTTGTGACCAATCGGACTATCTAATTAGGAGAGATGAGAGGCATTGTTGTATCTACAAAACATGTTATTCCTTTGCAAAATGGGCCAAGTGGTGTGTCTGGTCCCAAACTTGTCAAACTAGCAATATGTTTCTGGACTCTAATCCTAGCTGCTAATGGTTTTGCACTGCTAGGTGACAAGCAAATAGATTTGTGAGTGCTACAAGTTACAACCCCCATCCCCACCCCCACCCACCCCCAACACACAGACCCACACGTGCCTTTCAAAGGACGTAAGGTATACTACCGTAGACTAAGTCCAACAACACTTAGATCATAAAAACAATTACTAATCTTCTTCTAGGTGTATATTTTGGTGGAGCTCTTTCGATTCTCAATATTTTTGGATCTAATATCTAAAGTCTAAACATACTGAACAAACTCATTAGTCCAGAAAATTGAGTCTCCATTAACCCTAAAAATCAAGATTAGGGCCTAGATGTGGAAAAAATGATAGGACGATAATTTTTTAGTGCCTTGTTTTTTTTCTTGTTGAAAATTTGAAATTCAAGCCACATCTTTTCCTCCTTATCAATGAAAAATAGGTTTCATATATTCAACATATTATATATCATGGGACCTCCCCTACTAGTTTCCTTATAAAAGGTAAAAAATTATGTTACTTCTGTTATCTGGGTGGTGCTGATGCCTGTAATCCCATGGGCAGGCTTATTAAGGCGTCGCTTAGGCGGTAAGGCGCTGCCGGGTGCTAAGGCGTCGCCCCGCCTTGCGTTGACCCCGCCTTGCCGCCTTCTCCCCACACGGCTCCTCCTGGCTCCCCTTCACCGTCGCGCAGCTTGTCGGCACCTCCTTCCCGCGGTTCCCCGTGCCCTGCCCGCACCTCCTCTGCTCAGAGCCTTTGGTGGAGAGGGAGGTAGAAGGAGAGGAGAGGAGGCGCCGGGAGCTCACCTGGATCTTGGAGTTCGTCGACAAGGTGCGGGGGCCACCCGTCGCCCTCGTCGACCGCTTCCTCAAGCCCGTCACCGAGGAACTCTGGATCGACGATGACGACCCCCGCCACCGTGCATAGCCGCCGCCTCCGGATCTCCCGCCACTACTCCAGATCTGTGTCGCCGTGCTGCGCCTCCACGACAACCCCACCGCGCTGTCGCGACCGTCAATTTCGCCCCCCTGCCATCGATTTCACCTCACCGCTGCCCCTTCAGATCGCCGAGAGGAGGTAGGGGGGAGAGACGTGGGAGATGGGGATAGCCGGAGAGGAGAGGCGACTAGGTTAGCCGGTTAGATGTTGGGCGTTGGGGGGCTGGGCTGGCTTGATGAGTTGATGGGCTGGGCTTTTCACGTTTGCAGCCTCCATTCTACGTATGGCGTCACTTAGGCATCCAGGCGTTGCCTTGGCGCCTCGTCTCGCCTTAGCGCCTTAATAACCATGCCCATGGGACCTCCCCTGATGTTTTCCTTAAAAATAAAATAAAATGGTATTTCTGTTATTTGGGTGGTGCTGATGCCTGAATCCAGTACAAGCGCATGCTGCTATCTCTGACTTGTTCTAGCTAGCATTGGATATTTTTCCTGAAGTAAAGATGCATCTTTCCTTTATTATTATGGAATTACCTGTCTCCTAAATATCCTCGTACAAATCTAATATGGTTGACTTTTGTAAACAGATGAATGGCAGAATTTTCTTACTCGCATCAACAGGGATGAAATTGCAGCTGACTCTGAACTTTTTGGTAGTGCAAGTGACATATTAGAATTACGTCTGTGGGCTTCTTACCGTGGGCAGACCTTAGCACGAACTGGTTTGTTATCCTTTGGAACTTAAATGTTGCTTTATTGGATTAACTTTATTAGTAAACGATGGGATTTTCTGCTAGCTTGTGCTTCATTCTTGACTGAGAAGCTGCACACTGTTTTCTATTTGGATATGAAATTGATTGCGCTAATACTTAGATTTGTGATGGTTGTTTATTATATGTGATGAAATGCTGAGACTAGGGTTGCTGTTTATGTGTCTTGACTTCCTTGAATGCTTGCTTACTACTGATGTTATTTGCTGCCTGCTTTATTTGAATCGTGATAGGTGTACTTAGACTTTTCCTTGTTAACTACTATATTATTTCTGGAATAGTATAAGTTAGGAGCAGGGATAACAAAACCGGTGCCGGTTGAGCCGATAGGTTTCATACCGTCCAGAAAGAGATGCTTTCATACCAATTTTAATGAATACCTTAATGGTAATGCTTAATGAACACCAAAGAAACACAATACTCTGTGGAAACACCAAAGAGATCGCAAGCCAGAATATACCAGAAAGAGACTGGTATCCGGGTGGTTACCGGCTACTGGCTTTGCTCCTGTAACTTTTCAAAATCCAATTTCTGTTCCTTGGTTAGGAGGCCCAGGGATCACATTACCGGTGTTAAACTTCAAACTAGGGTTTGCTATTCACAACTATTCATCTTATTCATTAATGAAGGAGATATATATAGACAAAGATACATGGGCCTCATGGGCTACAAGGGCCACGTGGGCCAAGACTCTTAACACCCCCCTTCAAACTCAAGGTGGATCAGAAGGATCTGATGCACTGAGTTTGAGTAGATGAAGTCGATGATGTTCTCTAGTCTGAGCTTTAGTGAAGAAATCTGCAACTTGGAGCTCTGAGGGAATATACTTGAGGGTGATGGTCAACTGCTGACAATGAGATCGCGTGAAGGATGCATCAACACCAATGTGTTTTGTCAACTCATGCTTGACCGGATCATTGGCAATTTGAATGGCACTTGTATTGTCACAAAAGAGAGGGGTAGGATTGTCGCAAGGGACACCAAGATCAGTCAAGAGCCATCGAAGCCAAATGATCTCTGATGTTGTAGCGGCAAGTGCTCGGAGCTCTGCCTCTGCACTAGAGCGTGATACCGCAGTCTGCTTCTTGGACTTCCAAGCAATAAGCGAAGTACCAAGAGAGATACAATAGCCAGTGACAGATCGGCGATCAGCAGGATCACTCGCCCAAGTAGAGTCAGAGTAAGCATGGAGCTGGAGCTGACTCGAACTGGCATAGAACAGACGTCTGGACGCAGTTCCTCTCAAGTATCTCAGTACACGAAGAACATGACTATAATGAACTGAGGTGGGAGCACTGACAAACTGGCTGAGCACATGAACAGCATGAGCAATGTCTGGCCTGGTTACTGTGAGATAGACAAGGCTCCCAACAAGCTGACGATAGCGAGAAGAATCTGTCAGGGGTACACCGTCTGTATGTCGAAGCTGCAAGTGAAGCTCCATGGGTGTGGCAGCAGTACGAGTATCAGTCATCCCAGAGCGAGCAAGTAGATCCTGAACATAGCGATGCTGAGAGAGATAGTAGCCATCACCATCAGAATAAACCTCAATTCCTAGAAAATAGCTCAATGGTCCCAAATCGGACATCATAAATTGTTCACTCAATTTCTTCTTGACAAAAACCACGTGGTCCATGCCATCTCCCGTGATCAACATATCATCTACATACAGAAGAAGCAAAGTACGACCTCGCTGAGAAGTGTGAACAAACAAGGCAGGGTCATGTTCACTCGAAGTGAAACCAGCAGCTCGAATCACAGAACTGAAACGCTCGAACCAAGCACGAGGAGCCTGCTTGAGACCATATAAGCCTAAGGCGACAAACAGCCTGTAGGAGCCTCAACACCTGGGGGTGGCTGCATATAGACCTCATGTAGATCACCATGAAGAAAAGCATTCTTGACATCCATCTGAGATATAGTCCATGTGCGTATTCTTTGCAATCGCAATAAAAGTACTGATTTGTGGTCATATGAGCAATCGAGCAAAAGTCTCATCATAATCTCGACCATAAGCCTGCTGAAAACCTCTTGCAACAAGACGAGCCTTGTATCGCTCTACTGACCCATCTGATTTGTTCTTTATTTTGTACACCCACTTGCAAGTGATAGGAAAAGCTCCAGACGGTAGCGGAACAAGATCCCAAGTGCCCGTGCACTCTAATGCTTGTGAGCTCCTCTGTCATAGCCAATCGCCACTGTGTACACCGACCTCGATAGGTACTCGGCTCGGCTCATCGCACTGCACGACGAGAAAAACCCCATCTCTCGGTGCTCGAATAGAAGAACGATCACGTAGGGCATATCGTGATGTAGTAGAACGATCGTCGAGTCGATGGTACCGCGGGGAGGATCATGCGGAGGAGAGGAGGACAGAGAATCGAAGGAACTCTCGCGGCGACTATAGTGGAAGGAAGAGTGGAAGTGTTAGAAATCGGTGGAACTGGTGGTCTTTGGTGGAGAAGGTACGAGAAGGTGAAATCGGTGGAGAAGGTGTATCCGGAGAATGAATGGGAGGTAGACACAAAAGGAAGTGGAATCTGTGGAAGAAGAAGTGGGATGTGGAGAAGAATGATGAAAGAAAGGATGTCCTCATCAAAAGTCACATCACGAGAGATGCGAATGCGACGTCTTTGAGGATCATAGCAACGATAACCCTTATGCTCGGGATCAGAACCGAAAAACACACTCAATCGATCGAGGGCTCGGCTTTGTGCGCTCACGAGGTGCTAGAAGAACATAGCGATACAACCAAAAACGCGAAGATGAGCATAGTGAGGGTGCTCAGACAGACCTCACCGGGACACTTGCCTGAAGCTTAGAAGAGGTGATGGTTAATAAGATAGATCTTTGTAGAGACCGCTTCCCCTGCATGAGAGGGACAAAGGAGGAAATGAGAAGAGTTCGAGCGGTCTCGATGATGTGATTTGCTTGCGCCAAGAACACCATTCGAGCATGAGCACCGGACACGAGAGCCGAGGAAGAGTACCTCGTAAGAAAGAAATCGACGAAAGGTCGAGGAAAGATACTCTCCTCCGAGTCGAGCGGAAAACACGAATGGAAGAAGAAAGCGTGTATGAACCATCTTAGCAAAAGATCGATAAATGGAAATCAACCGAGAACGATGTTTCATAAAATAGATCCAAGTATATCGAGTGATCATCAACAAATATGACATAATAACTATGACCACCCTTCAAACAAAAGGAGATGGACCCCATACATCCGAATGCACCAAATCAAAAGGATCAGAAGACTGAGAGGTACTACTGGGATATGGAAGTTGTAGTTGTTTTCCCAACTTACAACCAGTACAATGAAAACTAGACTCAATAGTGACATGACCTAAGGAACCCTGGTGAACTAAAGTGGTGAGGCGAGCTCCACAAAGATGACCAAGTCGATGATGCCACTTGCTGAAGGAAGACCCAACAAGAGACTGAGATGAAGACATAGCGAAGACACCAAGGCCTTGACGTCTCGGTGGAAGGAAGATGTAAGGTGTCCAAGACATAGAGACTGGGAGAGCCTCTACGGCGATGGCCAGAACCAATCACTCTTCTGCTCTGACGATCCTGAATGAAACAAGAAGAATCATCAAATCCAATGAAACAGTTCATATCAGTTAGTTGACCAACAGAAAGAAGATTCATAGATAGTCGAGGAACAAAAGACACATCGAGAACAGAGAAGCAAGATGTAGAGAGAATGCCCGATGGGTAATAGAGCAAGGTGTACCATCGGCGCAGTGAACATAGGTTGCATCGATCCACGGTCTACGAGCAACAAGTCGAGAGTCGCGGATGTGACATGAAACGGCACTGAATCCGAACCCAAGGATGAGCGGCACTAGAAGCGAAGGTGCAAGCGATGTCATAGCGCACAATCGATCCGAAGTCACGATAGATGTGGATGTATCGGTGGTGGATCGCTCCAATGAAGTGCTCGGAAGGCCCGAGAGGTGCTCCACGACGACGGTCAAATGGTCGTCTAGCACGATAGGCAATAAGTCGATCCGGATGTAACTTGAAACATTTGTCAACATGATGACCAGTCCTTTTGCAATGGGAACAAACCAACACTCCTGTGGTGTCGCTCGTAGATCCGAGCGCTGTGAGAGACTCGAGCGGCATGTGGTGAGGATCCCGAGACAGCATAAGAGAATGAAGACGCGTCTCTCTGCAATCAAACTAGAGAGCGCCGCATCAAAGTCGTGAGTGGGATAGTTGAGCAACTGAGTACGAACAGGCTCAAACTCCGATCGAAACCCCATCACAAACTGATACATGAGCGTCTGCTGAGCATACTTATCTTTAGCAGCACAAGACTGACAGGCAACAGCAGTCTTCGGTGTCATAGACTCTAGAGGACCTGTGATGTGAGTGAAAGCACTGTAATACTCCTCCACTGACTGATCAGGCTGCTGCTGAAGACTATGAATGTTCTTGAGCAATGTGAAGTGAAGAGCACCACTGGACTGAACATATCTCTTCTCAAAGTATGTCCACATTTGCTTGGCTGAAGTATGATACTCAAGACTCATCCGCAGAGAAACATCAACACTTAGCACAATGCCGGTCATGACACGATCAACTTCTTTCTGCCAAGCCTTTAATACCTCAGCATCAACGGTCTTCGGATCAGGAGGATCATCAGTCAAATGAGAGGCCAAACCATAACCCCTAAGAGTAGTCTTGACTGAGAAAGCCCATGCTCGGTAATTCAACCCATCGAGCTTGATATCTGTAAACACTAGAGATGAACTGCCCCCAAACATCGAGTCGGACTTAGCCATACCACACAACAATACCAATCACAGTAGCAATAGTAGCAGGTCAGTAGATCAACAGTAGTAGTACTAATCAACAGTACTAATCACACAGCAGTACTAATCTACAATCAACATCAGTGAGGCAGAGCAATTGTACCAAGCAGCAGAGAGAGGCAGAGCAATCACAGTGAGGCAGATGTACCGAGCAGATGTACCACCGAGCAGATGTACCGAAAAAAGAGCGAGATACAAGAGTGCATAGGCACCAAAGTAGCTGCAGCGGGCGAGATGGCGAAGCGGCGAAGCTGCGGGCGCGGATCCTCAAGCCGGCGGCGCCCGTGATACCAAGGTGCAGCGGCGCGGATCCTCAAGCCGGCGGCGCAGATCCGGAGCTCGAGGAGACGTGCGGCGCGGATCCGCGAGCCGGCGAAGCAAAGGAGTCGATGAGACGAGGCAGCGGAGGAGCGACGAGCGACGCCGGATCTCGCGATCGAGAGGACGACCCAACGACCGCGAATCCGGATGAGGCGATGGAGAGGCGGCGCGGATCCGGCGAGAAGCAGGCGGCAACGCTCGTCTCTGACCGGGCGATGGAGAGGATCCGGAGGAGAGCAGGCGGATGAGGCGATGGAGAGTCGGCGCGGATCCGGAAGAAGCAGGCGGCAAAGCAGGCGGCAAAGGGTGGCAAAGCAGGCGGCAACGCTCGTCTCTGACCGGCGGCGGCGGCAGGTTAGGGTTTGGATAAACTAAAGCTCTGATACCATGTTAAACTTCAAACTAGGGTTTGCTCTTCACAACTATTCATCTTATTCATTAATGAAGGAGATATATATAGACAAAGATACATGGGCCTCATGGGCTACAAGGGCCACATGGGCCAAGACTCTTAACAACCGGTACCGGGCCATGTCCTGCTGGCCGGCCGGGAACGGTAACCGGCCGGTTACCTTCAAACCGGAAAAATCGTGGATAAAAATCGTTTGAATTTGATTAAAAACCAGCCAAATTTCGAAAATTGAAATTTGAACTTACAAAACACAGGAAAACTGGCCGGGATTTTGGATACCGGACCCCGGCCGGTAACCGGTAACCGGCGGTTATCGGTTGGGAATTTTTTCCCTGAGGAGGCCCATGACCACTGACTTGCCGAGCAATCTTTTGAAGTCATTGGAGAAAATCTGTCTGCTGTTCGTTCACAATCCTAAGTTGTACTGTAACGATATTTAACTATCAGGTTGACCCAAAGTTATGTTTTTTTAGGAAAGATATTTTGTAGATGAATCTTGCATATTTCGAACCATGAACCAATTGGGTAATGGAATATCTTGGTGTTAACCCAGAACGACCAGCATCCTGTTGTACTTGGCGTTAGCCACGGTAATGGATTCATTCAGCCAAGGAGTCCAAACAGTTGGCATTAATTTAAGCTAGTCTATTGGCCTTGATTATTTATTGTAGCAATTTGTTGTTGGTAAGTAGGATCATGCTTGTATTTTAGTTAGGCTTGATGTTTTAAAAGCAGGATCCAGTTTGAAATTTTAAGCAGTATTATTTACTACCCCCTCCAGATGTTTTAGCCCCACGCACACATTAATAAAATGCACAACATTGTAGCCATACCCCTATAAATTTGTTTCTTTTACCATGCCATTATTTTTTTCCATCACTTCATCCATCAAGCCACCCACCTTTATTCTTTAATTAATAGACTCGTACAATTAAGTATGTGTTAAACAAGTGAAGGGCGATTTGGGAAGATATAACTTTATTTTGCCTTGAAAACATAGAACATCGTTTATAAAACAACAATAGTCTCTTCATAAAACATCATCTTATAAAAGGATGCAGTAGAAAAAATCCATATCAGGCCAGCCTCTTTGTTATTGGAATTGCCACTAATCCATTCCTTTCCCTTCCCTTCTATTTTTTTAAGAATGGATCAGATCAAAGTTCATGTGTGAATAGTAATCAATACTTTGCATTGTTTAATCTTACTAATTCTATTATTTTGAATATATGTGCACTTGCTGTTGATTTTACCTGATGAGAGAAGGCTAACCTATTGGCTTTACGAGTATTTCTAATTGTACTAGCTTTTTCAAACATTTTGTAACTATGTTGCTCTACAGTTCGTGGGATGATGTACTACAGGAAAGCCCTTATGCTGCAAAGTTATTTAGAGAGAATGCAATCTGAAGGTATTTCTACTAGCCGTGTTGTGAGACTCATAAATGCTATTTATCCGAATGAACATAATACCCTTTTCTGTTTTTTGCTAGATCTCGAATCTGCATTTGCTATGGCTGGTTTGGCTGATACACATTTTGAGTTGTCCCCTGAAGCGCGTGCGCAGGTTGATTTGAAGTTTACATATGTGGTTACCTGTCAAATTTATGGATTACAGAAGACAGAAGGGAAACCAGAAGCTGCAGATATAGCCCTACTAATGCAAAGGTGGTGTTCATTTTATATGTTAGAAATGTCTTCAGTTATTTTTATTTTAAATGAGTTCTGCTCCTCATTGTAAAATCAGTGAAGGAGGTGGTTAGCTCTCTATTTTTGTTTGTGTTAGTGCTACACCACCTTTAAGATTTTTTTTATTTTTCTTTCTTAGAAATGAAGGTCTCAGAGTTGCTTACATTGATGTCGTCGAGAGCGTTAAGAATGGAAAGCCTGAGTATTACTCAAAGCTTGTTAAAGCTGACATTCATGGAATGGACAAGGTCAGTGGCAATTAATTTTAAATTTCTTTCCTCCTGTCTAATGGTTGATTACTCTTATCTAATTTCTTAAGAATTATCTTCAATAGTAGTATTCTTGGGTTTCAGCAGTTTTCACTTTGTACGCCCATAGTGCTAACAATGTTTTTCCCCTTAAGATTGTTTTGATCCCTTGGGTGCTTTGGTTGTTCATACTGTTTTCATAGTGCTGCAATCTTACACCTGATGACCATAAACTAGTTTATATATGCACTGCTATAGTATACCTACCTTAAGTGGCACTCTGGCAGAGTCGGGAATTTTGGGATGTTTTTTTTTAACTTGACGTGAGATTGTCCAATACAATAGACAAACATATCAAATTACAAAATATCACCCACAATAGCCCGTAGCAAGGATAGAAAACCTGGAACCGGAGGAAATCCCGACCGGCGAGCGGTAACAGTAATCGACCGGTTACTGGAAAACCCGGAGAAAAAATGGTCGTGTTTCAAGATCTGAATTTTGAACTAGTTTACTTGTTTGTGTAAGGGAGGCTGCAGCCAACTTTTCAGTCGGTTAGTTACAATATATTTCCTTTTCCCAAGATGACTCTTGTCAATAGTTTTCTTTGTCCATTGCTTCAAAGGTTGATCATCTAGTACTTTATCCAATTCCTTCTTAGGGATGACATCAACTACAATTGTGGATGGCATAGGGGTTCACCTACCTCGTCTAGTAGGGGCTCCGATTGTATCATGAAGCTATCAAGCTACTCATGGATTAAGTTCTCTCTGTCGTACATAGTGGCATTAATTAGATCGCCAAAAGGATCTACATCTCTATCTTCATTCGTTGTCTCACGCTCTTGCAATCATAGCCTTAGATTTGGTGAACATATACGAGCTTATGCAGTTTCTTGTGCCCAAAACAATTCCTTAATTATGTATGCACCAAAGCAAATATGCTCCAATTACGTTCACATCCATTGGAGGAAACACATTGTGAGACAATCCGCAAGTTATTTTTTTGTAGTGTTGGTGTCTCCGCTCCATACGTCATTCACCATGTAGCTACAAGTAGCATGAAAATTATATTAAACTCATAGTGATGAATGATTTTCTATGTATATATAGGTTGATAACAACATACTTGCAGTACGACGATTAGCACTAATGTAAGCCTCATTTGAAGCAAATAGGCATCATCGATTACGATATAATTCTACCTCGCCTAGAGCTTGCATTGCCTCATCGGATGTATCGACTATTCTTTGAATTGCTTTTGTCAAGGAAACGATGATGGGTGGATTCTTCCCCAAACCATATATTGTGTGGCTCTGCGGGTCTAACAGCGATGCTGTCCAAACACACTTAGTATGTTAGGAAAAAAATACAACAAATATATTTCATGTGTTTGGATTTAGGAAACTATCTACTTGCCTGGAATCATATATGTGCGATTTTTCATAATTGCAATTCTTCTATTAACCAGTTCTATAACACGAGCATAGGTAGCATCATCTTGTTTCAATACGTCTTTAAGTTCAAATTAGAGGTCATGTTTTTGCGATCATGTTGCAGGTTTCTGCTGATCTACAAATCTGAGTAGTCGATAAATCGGTTCTACTAATTTAATGACCCAATCCATACTGGACCACCATTGTCTACTTGTGAGACAAGAATACGTGTACTCCTTTGGTCATGCTCAAATGGTTGGAGCTCCACACATTTTATACCATCAACTTCATGAACTTCTTTTATATCCCAAAAACTTTTCAAGAAAATAAATGTCGCTCCAAACCTTGTGACGTTTGGACGAACTATCTCTCCAATTTGTTGTTGCATTTCATTATGGAGGCGACTGTAGTGTATAGGAACCGACAAATTGACAACTCCACCGACTTACTCGAGCTGGTCAATATCCTTCAACATGAGGTTGACGGTATGCGCTGCACACTGCTGCCAGACTAAAGTTGGATACTCTTCAATTACCGGTTGACATACTTTCTTGTAGTTTGCACCATTGTTGGTCACAATCTGCATAATATGTTAAACTCCAACTCTTTCCATAATATGTTAAACTCCAACTCTTTCCATAATATGTTAAACTCCAACTTCTTCCACAACTTTACGTATCTTACGATACAAAAAGTCAGCATTTTTTATGTCACCAATTCCATTCACTGACTTATGGAAAAACATTCTTCCATTGCAGTACAACATGAAGTTAATAATACTCATTTGTGTAGTGACGTCCATGAATTACACATGATAAAGACTCCATATATACCCCAGTCATCTTTGAACTGTTGTACTGGTGGAAATCCCGCCGGGCGGTCCCTCCAAAAAACCCGCTGGTAACTGGCCGATTACCGGATTTCTCGGAAAAAACCAGTTGAATTTCGTTTGAAAACCAACTGGAATTCAAAATTAGGAATTTGAACTTGCAAAACCTGGAAAACTGGCCGGTTTTCCCGTTTCGGTTACTGGACAATTTTTTATTCTCTAGTCGTACATACTCCTTTATCTCTTATTCATTAGCATCAAGATATGACCCATCGATTTCATGGCCTCTTGGTGACGGAACATCTTGATCAGGTTCTTGTGTAACTTTGACGGCCGCACGAAAATAAGGACACTCTGCCTTTTTCCTAGCAATGTCATTACCATGGAACCATTTATACCAAATTTTCTCAAGTTTTGATTTTGATCCTCTATTAAGTGCTTTATCAATGCGGGGCTGGAGGGGTGCCCGGTTGCGCAAAATATCAGAATCAACTCTCACGGACCGTGACCTACCGAATATCCTGGAAATGACATTGCTTCCTGTACCACTTCCTCCGCCACTATGTTCAAACGTTGCACCCCTGGCTTTTGCCTTTTGTCCGAGTTGGTGTACCTCCAACGACTTTCAGCGAGCCCATTCTATCTGCATTTCCTCGTCATCATCGAAGACATCCTGAGATAATGGACCACGAGCTACAGGCTCTGCAGCAGCTTGCTCCATTCGTAGTCGTTCATCTTTAATAGATTTTTTTCTTGCCTTCGCTTTTTCAAGACTTGTTAGCATGAGCCCTCAGACTTCCGCCGGAACCCCACTGCAAGGGATAACATCCCCGTGTTTCCTTACAAGATGTTCTTTTAGGCTGGTGACACCTCCGCCTTATTTGGTAAGACTACAACATCTGCACTTCCAACCAGCACCTCCTAGTCTCTCTCCATGCTCCCAAACATTGATAGATTTAGGAGCCATCACCTACAATAATCTATACCACATTGTGTTTGCTTAGGTCAAGATTGATTTATACAAGGTACTATATCCAACACATCCTAGTCTCTCTCAGCTAGTTGTTCCTCAATAGGTCAGTAGTAGTATGGGAATTGTTCTGATGTTAGTACTCCTTTTGTTTTGAGATTGTTCACCGGTGGTTGTTGGTTTCCATGTGTAAGTTCAGGTTTAATTTTGAATATATGTTTCAGAGATGCTTGTTCATAGTTGGACCTTGTTAGGGGTACATCTTAATAATAGACCAACTCATCTACCTAGGATGTCTATCACTAGTTCACTACTATAGTTGGAAATAAAACTCTACCTCATGGAGGGAAACTCACCGGCGTCTAGCTGCTGCTGCTCTTGTCCTTCCTTCCTTCCTTGCTGCTGCTGCACCCGCTGCCGCCACTGCTGCTGGTGGCTGCTGCAAATGGAGGGAAGGCACAAGAGGGAGGGAGGCAGGCACAAGAGGGAGGGAGGGAGATACGAGAGGGACATGCTGAGCTGCTGCTTTGGACAAGCCAAAAGCAAGAGGGGGCTAGGGGGGAGAGCATCCCATATGCAAAGGCAAGAGGGGGCCTGGGGAGAGCATCCAATGCTGGAAATCTACATGCAATGCAACAAAAAGGCCAATCATCTCTGTTGCAAATCGACATGCTTTCGAAGTCCAAAAACCCATCCGGGACTTGCTAATACAACAGTTCAAGCATTTTTAGCTCATACAATACGTACTCTAGCACAAACAAGGCCTAAACCAACATAGGAAGGGCATTATGAAGTAAAAGAAATTCAAATTCATGTTTGAAGTTTTTTAGCCGTTTTCCTGTTTTTTCCATGGCCTGTAGTGACTCACTATTTGGGAACGAGAGCAGAACCATCAGTATATCGTATCACATTGGGCTGCAAATCCTGATGTGCCAGTGAATGGAGTGGCAAATCCTCATATTTCTGGTGGTGTCTCTCTCTCCCAATCTCTTTACTAATCACTATTGGGCTACCGGCTGCATGAACCATTGTCAGTTGATTGGCCGATTGGGCCATCGGGGCATTGCTGGCTTGCCACATTGGGCAAATGGGTTGTGGGCTTGCTTACTGTATTGGCTATTGGGCTGGGGTTCAAACGCAGCACAGGGGCTAGAATATGGCCTGAAACACTGGTACTAGTTCTGCCCCTGCCTACCTATGCATTCTCAAGGAAGTCAAAACTCTTCAACTAGAAACTTAAATATTATGTTTATTATTTAAGCATTGCTTTCATTCTTGTAAATCTAGCTTTCTGTTGCAGGAAATTTATTCCATTAAATTGGCTGGCAATCCAAAGCTTGGGGAGGGTAAACCAGAAAACCAAAATCATGCCATAATATTCACTCGTGGAAATGCAGTGCAAACTATTGATATGAATCAGGTATGCAGCTGTCTTTATGTTTTTTTAAATTCTTGAGTTAGTTACTTTATTTTGTTGTAAAGTTCCTACATTAGAATAGTCTAGAACATACAGTTCTTGTTTTGTGTGTCTTTTGCGAGGGAAGAGTGAAATTTTTATTAATTCTCAGAACAGGGTTTGCAATCAAATTTGATGCGATTGCTTACAAAGCATGTGCAATATACCAACGTCCATTCTACAAGTAGCAAATATTTTGCACTTCCTGTTATTTATTTGCTGAGTCGTCTTCTCTTTCCCACATACATTTTGTGGGTGGGTGGGTGGGGGATACACATTTTTTTAATATTGTGTTTTGTGCATAGTTTCTCTACCTTGGCTACTTTCCTTTCAGTATGAGAAAAGATGAAAATGTAGACAAATAAATCATTCCATTACTGATATTGTCACTGCATAGTTTTTTTTGGGTATTTGACTAATGATTCAATGGAAAAGTGTATCATGTTTTGTTGATTTTTTTTTTAATTGTATTGAAGGATAACTACTTTGAGGAGGCACTCAAAATGAGAAACCTGCTTGAGGAGTTCTCTCAGGATCATGGAAAGCATAAGCCTTCAATTCTTGGTGTTAGAGAACATGTCTTCACGGGAAGGTGTTATTTCACTACATGTTGGTTGAATAGTTCTTTTGGTTTACTTCAGAAGAAAGCTTAGTTCTAAATTACAGTTTCCGTTCTGTAGTGTTTCCTCCCTGGCCTCATTTATGTCAAATCAAGAAACTAGTTTTGTGACATTAGGACAGCGTGTTCTTGCTAATCCACTGAAGTAAGTACTTTTACATAATATGCTATCTGTTTCACATGAGTATCACATATTGTTAACACCTATAGCTTTTTTGCAGAGTGAGAATGCATTATGGTCATCCAGATGTTTTTGATAGAATTTTTCATATAACGAGGGGTGGAATTAGTAAAGCCTCCCGTACCATCAATATCAGTGAGGATATATATGCAGGTAAGACTAGTGACCTTTTTCTGCATTCTCATTCTGATAGTTCTGCTTCTTCATTCTGATAGTTATGCTCTCAGTCCTGTTGAGTGTGCATCATCATCATCATAGTAAATTTCAGATAACCACAGGTTTGATGGTCATTGTTGCAGAAAACCACGGGTATTTTAGCTAGTGCCACTTAACCCCAGGTTGTTTTTAATTATTTTTATGTATTATAGGCATTTAAGCATGATATGCCCGTCTTTGGTCTGGAAATCACTTGAAGCAGCTCCTTGTATTTTATCTCTTGCTTAGAAACACACTAACTCTGTTTTGATTTGTTAAGATAGGGTAAATTAATGATATATTGCATGTCCATTTTGTAATCTAATATTGACTAATGAAATAAGTAGAAGCCTCTCACACATCTGTAAATATCATATGTTGTTCGTGATTCGTTGGGTTGTTAGTGTTTTGTGTCTTCTGATGTTTTAGTTGTGGGGTGTCTCATTCATCTGCTGTTGATACATTTAAGTGTTTGGTGATATCTGTTAAAGGTAGTAGTGTAATGTGTGGTAGAAGTGTAATAGTTATGTAAGTGTTAGGGATAGTTATGGAATTGTAGTCTAGATTAGGGTTTCTAGTCTAGGGTTTCTCTTTTGTACACTATATATTGCCCCTTGGGCTCTTGCAATACAACTTACTACTCAGCCTCCATTCCTTTTTTCACTCCCAAAATCTAACATGGTATCAGAGCCTAGATTCAAACTCTAGTTTCCATTTTCTTCCACCGCTGCAGCCCCCGGGGGAATCTCGTTTTTTTCTTTATCCTATAGCCTATAGTAGTTTCTTAATGTCAAGTTGCAGCAGCTAGCACTCTTCATCTTCTTGAAAGTGGTAGCTAGCAGTCCCTGTCTTCATCTTCTTCAAAGCTCCACTCCGCGCGCCTCCACTTCGGCTGCCTTCCCGCGTTGGCCTTGCCGGCTCCCCATCGTGGCCCTCTACCGAATCTGGCGCGGAGTCAGACCGCCTCCATGCCACCTCCCGCGCGTGGCGCCTGCTCTGCCACGACGCTCCCTCTCTGCCGCTTTTGGGGGTTCCCGGTGGCTTCGACATTGCCCCCCTTTGGCGTCTTCGGCTCTACTTCGGCGTCGCCATCGATCGCGTCGAGATTTAGTCGTCGCCGGCCAGATTCAGTTGAATCCGTCGTAGATTTCTATCTTCTGCCCTGATCCTTCGTCGCCTGGCTCTGTTTCATCGCCTAGAGCTCTGCGTCAACCCCCTATCGTCCAGGGCAGCTCCAGAACCTCTGTCGCTGTTAAGAGTTGTACACTCTATCTCTTGGTCGATGTGGTCCATGTCGCCCATGAGGCTCATGTAACCCATGTCTATATATACCCTGTCAATAATGAATAAAATGCGTAGTTGTGAATAGCAAATTATCATCTCCCAAAAGTTTAACATGGTCTTAGAGCCACTCCTTCCACCTCTGCCACTGCCCCCGGCCGTTTCGCCGCTGCCAACCTCTGGAGATCTGTCGCCTCTCTCACCAACCTCTACTTCCCGAGGTCGAGCCTCTTCACCGCATCAACGCCACCCCTCTACTTTTTGGACATCACCCAGAGATCCTCTGCTGCCAGTTTTGGCGTCGCCGACGCGTCATTAGGTTGCTTTGCTGCGCTGTCGCTGCTGCGAGCTCACGTGGTTTCTGCTCTGAGCTTCTGTCGCCGCCCCTGATCGGCCGCTCCAAGCTTGTCATGCTGCCGGTGCCGACGTCGTATCCGAGCTGCTTCCTGATCCAGCCAGAAACCATCTGATGCTGCTCCAGCTCCTTTGCTCCCTGATCCGACAGGAGAAGCTATTCTGAAGACGATTTCCTATCCGACCGGAGCCCATCTGAAGCTGCTCTGGCTCCGCCTCCTTGATATCAAACCCATCTGAAGTTGAAGCCTAAGTCGAAGCCGAAGCCAAAGCCGAAGCTTGAAGCTGAAGCCTGAGCTGAAGTCAAAGGTTGCTGACTTACTTCGACTGCAAATCATGACATTCGATTATGATGATGCTATTTCTTCTATCATTGCCAATGCTTCGAAGTCATGTGCAACTAAGTTTGGTCAGACCCAGACTTAGATAAACAACATTCAGGCCTAGTTGTGTCAGTTGTATGCATCTTTCGTTGGATCCACCGGTTTTACTGCACTATCCTGTCCTATGCCGGGTCCCGAATGTTTCACTTCCACGGTTGTTGGATTCAGGGGTTTCCTTCCATGTGACATCTGATGCGTGTTAGCTCACATCATGTTGTCCTGCTACACATGGTATCAAGATTTAGGTAGCCGATGGAACGCCATGTACGATCACTTAGTGGAGGACTCTTTTCGCAGTTTCAGATGTCTAACTTGTCCCCACGCTCTGCATGAATCTCGTCTCTGTTGGGCTGCTCGTAGATACGAACTGCTTTGTTGGGTTCGATGATAGCCCCTGCTTTGTGTAAGATTGTCAAACAAGAGTTGCCATTGGTACAAGTCATCGTTAGAGAGGTTCTGCTGGGCTCTATATTCTTGATTGTCTGAGTCGGTTGAGTGTGTTTTCCTGGGCTATAGACTTGTGCATAAGGGCTATCGTTGCTATGATCCCTCAGCACATCGCATTCGCATATATCGTGATGTGACCTTTGATGAGGGTCGACCCTTCATCATCCTTCTACATATCCCACTCATTCCACAGATTCCATCTCCTTTTTGTGTCTACCTCACATTCCTTCATCATACTTGCCTTCTCTAGATACACCTTCACCTGTTTCACTAGTTTCTAGTACTTCAACTTTTCCTTTTCACTATAGTCACCGATGGAGAGTTCCTTTTGATCCCTAGACTTCCATTCCTCTTGAACCTGCTAATCCTCAGTCCTCTCCTCCACTTGATCCTCTAGCAGTACCACAGACTGATGATCGTTTTACATCACGGTATGCCCTACGTGATCGTTCCTTTATTTATGCACGAGTGAGATGGGGTTTTCCTAGTGCATGTGTAGTATCTGAGGTCAGTATCTATCAGGAGGCAGTCACTATACCTAGGTGACAGATGGCAATGACCGAGGAGCATACAATATTAGAGTATACAGACACTTGAGATCGTGTAACGCTACCATCTCGAGCTTTGCCTGTAACTTGCAAGTGCGTTTATAAAGTAAAGACTAGTCAGATGGTTCAGTGGAGCGATATAAGGCCTGTCTTGTTGCAAGAGGTTTTCAGAGTTTATGGCGAGTTTTTTTACTCCAGTTGCTCTATGACTACAGTCCGTACTCATTGCTGTTGTAGCCGTCCGCTCATGGACTATATCTCAGATGGATGTCATGAATGTTTTTCTTCATGGTGATCTACATAAGGAGGTTTATATGCAGCCACCCCAAGGTGTTGAGGCGCCTACATGCTATGTTTGTTGTCTAGGTGTGCTCTATATGGTTTCAAGCAGGCCCCTCGTGCTTGGTTCGAGCATTTCAGTTCTGTGATTCGAGCTGCTGGTTTCACTCCGAGTGAGCATGGACTTGTCTTGTTTATTCACACTTCTCAGCGGGATCGTACTTTGCTTTTGCTATATGTAGATGATATGTTGATCACAGCAGATCACATCTGATGGTGACGGCTACTACCTCTCTCAACATCGTTATGTTCATGATCTTCCGGCTCGCTCTGGGATGACTGATATTTGCAATGCTGCCACACCCATTTAGCTTCACTTGTAGCTTCGACCTACAGACGGTGTACCACTGACAAATCCTTCTCGCTATCGTCAGCTCCCTTGTAGCCTTGTTTATCTCACTGTCACCAGACCAGACATTGCTCATGCTGTTTATGTGCTCAGCCAGTTTGTCAGTGCTCCTACATCAATCCACTATGGTCATGTTCTTCGTGTGCCGAGTCAGGTCTAGCTCCATGCTTACCCTGATTTCACTTGGGCAAGTGATCCTGCTGATCGCCGATCTATCATTGGCTACTGCATCTCTCTTGGTACTTCGCTCATTGCCTGGAAGTCCAAGAAGCAGACTGTGGCGTCACGCCCTAGTGCAGAGGTTGAGCGTCGAGCCCTTGTCGCTACCACCTCAGACATCATTTGGCTTCGCTGGCTGTTAGCTGATCTCGGTGTCCATTGTGACATTCCTACAACTTTGTTTTATGACAATACAAGTGCTATTCAGATTGCTAGTGATCCAGTTAAGCATGCGTTGGCAAAGCATATTGGTGTTGATGCATCCTTCACATGGTCTTATTGTCAGCAGTTGACCATCGACCTCTAGTATGTGGCCTCAGAGCTTCAAGTTGAAGATTTCTTCACTAAAACTTAGACTCAAGAACAACATCGGCTTCATCTACTCGAACTCAGTGCATCAGATCATCCTGATCCACCATGAGTTTGAAGGGGGTGTTGAGAGTTGTACATTCTTTCTCTTGGTCCATGTGGCCTACGTAGCCCATGTAACCCATGTCTATATATATACCCTCTAATGAATAAAATTCATAGTTGTGAATAGCAAATTAGCATTTCCCAAAAGTTTAACAGCCGCGACCTACGCAACTACTACTACTGGGGCAACGCCGCTCGGGCTTCCCCATCGGCGGGATTCGACAGCTCCAGAACCCCCGCGACGCTGAGGCTGAGCATTAGCTCCCTGGTCTTCACACCCGCGACGCTGAGGCGAAGCCTCAGCTCCCTCGTCCTCGACCCCTTGAGCATCACCGACAGCTTCATCATCTTCACCAGGTCCAGTTGGGGTTGGCCATCTCGCCATCGTTGTCGTCGCCGGCCATCTCCACTTGCCGTCGCCCTCAGGCTTCTCCGACTAGCTCCCTCCATGGTGAGTACTCCATGGTCACTGTCGGATTTCATCTTCGTCACTGGTCGTTGCCGCCATCAGCCATCTTCAACTCGATCCATCTACCTCCAAGATAGTGTGCGACGGGATCCGGCGGTCCTGACCTGGATCCATCACCGTTGGCGACGTCCTCGTTTCTTGGTATCGTCTAGTCATCCTCGTCGTCGTCGACCTCATCACTTGTCAGCGGCTGCTTCACCATCGAGCTTCTTCACCGCCACCACTTGGTATCTGGTGCTGTGTTGGGTTGTTGGTGTTTTCAAGTCATCACTTGTGTTGGGTTGTTGGTGTTTGGGTGAGGTGGATGGTTGTTGGGTCGCCACCCCTGTTGTGCTGCTATTGCTGCATGTTGGTCGTGTGCAGCAGCTTCCACTGTGCCTCTGCTATTGTGCTACTGCGATTTGGTGTTGGCGCTTGCTGTTTGTTTGGAGATGTGTGATGACTGCTGCTGGTTGTATCTGAAGTCTATTTTCCTTTGATTTCTGTTGACTCCATCCAAGTCCG
The DNA here is from genome assembly GCA_036346395.1 of Hsuehochloa calcarea. NCBI lineage: Eukaryota > Viridiplantae > Streptophyta > Magnoliopsida > Poales > Poaceae > Hsuehochloa > Hsuehochloa calcarea. The sequence continues at coordinate 85,912,839 of CM070597.1, read as the reverse complement.
CTGCATCTCTCTGAGTTCGTCGAAGCATTGCTAGTCCATCGTATCCTTTGTCGATCAACCGAATGCTTCTTCCTTTTCAGGTTGCTCTGGTCCGTCCATTGGATCAAGTGCGGTCACCCCCCATCATCATCGTTGTTGTTGGTGCGACTTTGCCCTCTTGGTCCTCTCTTGTAGCCATCCTGCTACACATCTTTGCATAATTGTGACTCTTGACCAATGGTCTTCTTTGTCGTCGTCATCACAACTGTCTCTTCGTCTTTGTTTTCATCGGGCGCAAGATTCGACACTGTCACCTGACTTCTTGGGTGGGCTAATCTGGTCCGTCATCTTTGCCTTCGTCGGGCTCCAGATTCTACACCGTCACCTGACTTCTTGGGTGGGCGAATCTGGTTCGTCGTCTTTGCCTTCGTCGGGCGCCAGGTTCGACACCATCACCTCACTTCTTGGGTGGGCGGATTTGGTCCGCGTCTTCATCTCTCTCTCTGTTTTCATCAGCTTGATGACAAATATCTCTATGCGAAAAGCCGAAGGACAATTTTTGTTCAAGAGTTGCATGCTTGAACGACATCTTCAAGCTCGGATTTCGGATTTATCTTTTATTTTTGTGTTGTCCTCTTCAAACTCAATGCTATTGCATACACATTGAGTTTGAGTGGGGGTGTTAAGGGTAGTAGTGTAATGTGTGGTAGAAGTGTAATAGTCATGTAAGTGTTAGGGGTAATTATAGAATTGTAGTCTAGATTAGGGTTTCTAGTTTAGGGTTTTTCTCTTGTACACTATATATTGCCTTTTGGGCTCTTGCAATACAACTAACTATTCAGCCCTTATTCCTCTCCTCTCCCACAAAATCTAACAATATCCATCTCACCTTTTCCTTGTGTGCTCAATAGTTTTCTTGTTTCTGCTACTGTTTACAAGTTTTGATTTATATTATGATCAGTCGTAATTATACTCATGGTATTGTACTTTTTTTTTCTGACGCATCTGTGAACTGCAGGGTTCAATTCAACTCTGCGCCTAGGGAACATAACTCATCATGAGTATATTCAGGTTTGATCGTTCTTCATTGGTTTTATGTTCTTAGTATAGCTGCCTGCTGACCACTAGCTGTATCAGTGAGTTGGTAGACCAGGAAGCCTTCTAGAGTGTTATGATTTATTTTGGGTATAGGTCCAAGGACCGAGGGTAAAGCGCTCGCCCTTATCAGCCGGTCATGCCACTACCAAGGCTCTAAGGCTGGTTGTAGAAGTGGGGAAGTGGGGAACAGACTAGGAATTTGTTTGTTCATTAATTCCTTGCCAGAATTACATGATTGGTTACCACTTTTATAGGCGCCCACTAACAAACCATCGACTAAGAGATATACTAGGTAACTTAAAGCAATCCTAAACAAATACGGATATATTTCCTAAACTAATTGAGATCTTAACTCAACTTCATAATCCTTACATGCCTTTACTTCTCGCCGTGCAAGTCATGGCTGCTGGTCATTGCGTATGCACACCGCCGCTGCTATCTTGCCGCACGACCGCTGCTCACAGGACCCAAAGCTCATGACCACAAGCTGATCTGCTATTTGTTTAGTCCTTGCATCTGTTCTGTTATGTTGCACAAAACTGAGCTACAGGGAGTATAGATTTAATAACAAAACTGAACCCACTCACCTCCCTGTACAAATCTTTGGAGGGAGTATGTGATATAACATCACAAGTTCTCCTAAAATAAGAGAATACAAACTCTTGATCAATGTCATGCAGTCGGATGAGGAAGATTGTCTTCCATTGGGTCATGGTTAGCTGAAATTGCCAATGATTGTCTTCCATTCGGTCATGGTTAGCTGAAATTGCCAATGTCCTAAGACAAGTTAGCAACACCAGTGTTTCATGTAGTTGGACGAATGCTGTTGATTATTGCACCAATTGTGCAGTTAGGATTATGACTTAGTACTCTCAATACAAGCATATTTGCATGCTTATGTATTGATATTTGTCTAATCCAAAAACGATTGGCCTTCATTCATTCCAGATTTGACCTTCCAATAAGCTTAAGCCTTGTATGTTGTGTGTGACTTGGGGAGCTTTATAGGTGTTCAATCATTGGATCGTTGATTTGCTAATTAAATTTTTTTGTTGTGTGATGGATTGATGGTATCCAGAGTAAAAAAATACCGGCCGGTAACCGCCGGTTACCGGCGGGCGGCGGTAAAAAAAAACCGGCCGGGAGCCCGGGATATTTAAATTCAAATTTATTTTTTTGAGTCTATAATGTCCTTCTTCAGTTGGTTTAGATATTGTTATGCTAGATTATGTATTGAAACATTAGTTTTTAGTATATTTAGGACTTTTAAAATTGCATGATTCCTAATTTCAAATTGCTAATTACAATTTTTTTCTATTTTCCGGTATTTTAACCGGTTTTTCCGGTTCCCGGCCGGTAATCGGACCGGTTACCAGTTCCGGGAAAACTTCAATTCAAAATTTGAATTTTAATATTTGACCGGTATTTTTCCGGTAACCGGCCGGTTACCGGTACTGGCCGCCGGTCGGTTCCGGCCGGATTCGGTTTTTCAATCCCTGATGGTATCACACTGCTAGTTACTGTTGCTGGTGAAAATACTAGTTCAGCTGAAAGTATGATTTGTTACATGCAAACTTCCATTCTGCATGTACAGCAGTAGTGCAGTTCAATTTCATCACAGGCTCTCACTGAACTATCTTGACCAGTGATCCTTTAGTTGAATGAATCAAATGTTAAACAAACTTACTGATGATAAACTTTTTTGCTCTTTTTCCACATGCTTACCTCCATTATTATCCAGTGTAGTAATAGAACAAGCTTAACAGCAGTCTTGCAAACATTGTATTGATGTTTCAAACATAATTCTGTAGGTTGGTAAAGGAAGAGATGTTGGGCTTAATCAGATTGCACTATTTGAAGGAAAAGTTGCTGGAGGAAACGGTGAACAAGTGCTTAGCCGAGATATATACAGACTAGGACAGCTTTTTGACTTTTTCAGGATGTTATCCTTCTATGTGTCAACTATTGGGTTCTACTTCTGTACTATGGTAATGCTATTTCCCTTGCATATTAGGTTTTATTCAGTCAGCGCTATTTCCAACATCGTTTTTCATGGATCTTCAGCTACTGTTGTGGCCTGTACTAGCTAGTGGTATTTCATCTCTCCATTAAGCCTGATGAAAGAATCTTTACTGTTAATCATTCCTGTTCACCGTTTGCAAATGCTCTATATAATCACATCAGATTGGAGTTATTTTTCCCATATCTTTTCTGTATAATATTTGCTGATAAAAGAAAAAATTTCTGTTAATCGCTTTCTTCCAAATGTGAAAAGTATTATTCTTGATTTTAAATTTCAACTAATACATAAAAAATTCATATTTTTGACTCATCATTTGCAATACTTTTACTCTATTCGTCGTTTGTTCATGCTTCAGTTTGCTTGTACAACCTCAGGTCGTGTACATTCTGAGGGTCTGAGCTATAGGGATTGGTATTATATTATTATCTAAAGGCACATGGATAAAGCCAAATATGTTCAAAATGCAGATTAATGATGCTGCTTATTGACCTTGAGGAGGCTGCTATCATGTTTTTTTTCATCCTAAGTTTCTGATATTAAATTGTTTGTCCTTTTGCAGCTAACTGTACTGACTGTGTACATATTTCTCTATGGGAAAACCTATCTGGTAAGATGGAATATCCATTCTACTTTGTTTTTTTTCGACAGTAAGATCTCCGTGTAAGAATCTCTGGACTAGCCAATAAATTGGCAGACACAGCATGTTCTTAATTACTTACAGCACATGTATATATAGTTGATACCCAGCAGACTGATGAGATGATCAGTACGTAGTGCTGACAATTCACTTATTTTCTGACATCAGTTTACTTGCATGTAATTGTCCACCTGCTTGTTTGCTGATGTCTTCATCACAGATTGCTCGCTATAGCATCAAATGCATCATCATTTTGCCATTAATTTCTGTTCTGGATGCGTCTTGCTTGCATGTTGATGTCTCAACTATTTTCTTTATTTTCTGTCTCACCTATTTTCTTTATTTTGTCTGTTCTATTTTTCATGCCACAGATCATCGAGTTAGTTGGAAACGGTTGGTGAGGCATGAAAATCAGTAGTATTTTTAAAATGTGATGGAAGCATGGATAGAAATCCCGGCCGGTTACCGGCGGTAACCGGCCTTACCGGTGGGCAATGGGAAACGAAATTCCTGCCGGTTTTTCCGGAGTTTGCAAATTCAAATTTCGAATTTCGGTTGATTTTTAAGCAAATTTAAACGAAATTCAACCGGGTTTTTCTCGGGAAAACCGGTAACCGGCCAGTTACCGTTCCCGGTCCCATGCTGGGATTCAATCCGGTAACGGTATTTCGATCCTTGGATGGAAGTATTGGTTGATAGCATAAGCACTATTTTATTGGCCCATGCAAATTTCTCATCTTGTGTTCCATCCATGTGCCACTTTTGGGGTTGTAAAGCGCGCACATGTTATAGTGTATGTGAACTTTCTTAAGCATTGCGTTCAATTGAAACCTTACTTCTTCAGGAAAAACTTTACACATACCTATTACAGTGGCATCTATATATTCTCTACTTCTTTTTCTCTATCATTTTCATGGACTCAGTTTGTGAAAAAAAAATTGTGGCATTTTTTTACCAATATTTTATATTGTTGTCTGACACATTTCTTTTGTTATTTGTTTGTTTAGGCTTTATCTGGTGTTGGAGAATCGATTCAGAATAGGGCGGTTGTATTGCAGAACACAGCCTTGAACGCCGCTCTGAACACTCAGTTTCTTTTCCAGATTGGTGTATTTACTGCTGTTCCCATGATTCTAGGTTCCATCCTGGAATCAGGTGTCTTGACGGTATTCCCTTTCCCTTACAGACTTCTGGCTTAACCTATGAATTCTGTACACGTATTCATGGGTGGTTGATTATCATATCTACTATGAATTGTAGTTTTTATAAAAAAATTATGAACTGTTTTAAAATATAAAATAGTATCAGAGTGTAAATTAAGTATATATAAAATAGTACTGTGTTGTGGACGCGTTTATTGGTGAGACGTACAAGCGCCACCGCCGCCACACTAGGACCGGCTAGAATTCGGCCTAAACCAAGTTTTGAGGTTCTATTTTCCCTTTCTATTTTCTTCATTTTAAGTTTCAATCCAAATTTTGGTTTGGCTATTTAAATTTAGATTTGTTTTTTTTTTTCAGATTTCATTGATTTAAACTCAGTTTGTATTTCACTAATTGACCCAGAGAAATTTGAATGACAACATGATGCATTAAAAAGTCTTTAAAAATTCCACATTTTCACACAATTTGAATTACATCCAAATTTTGGGATGTTACACCCAAGCCATAACATACTGAGTGTAACTTAAGTTATATTCCTTCCAATTTGTTTCTAGGTTTCATTTAATTTTTCTTGATTCTTGGATTCGACGTTATTCAGTATTGCCTGTCGAGTTACATCTACTACTTGTTTTGTTGAGTAGAGCTTATCTTTCTAGTCTCATGTGGAACCTTTGCACTATTTGTTAGCTTGACCCACAAACAATTCAATTTTCTTAACTTTTTCCTAGAGTGACAAGGAAGGTACCCTTACATATGAAAATGAATGTGTATGCAGGCTTTTGTCAACTTCATTACAATGCAGTTCCAACTATGCTCTGTATTTTTCACTTTCTCCCTTGGAACAAAGACTCACTACTTTGGTCGCACAATACTACATGGAGGTGCAAAGGTAGGACGTTTTTTCAAAAGTATTGCTTGTCAGTGTCTGAATTTCACACTATATACTGATCTTATACTTTTCTTATTTATTACCAGTATAGAGCAACTGGTCGGGGCTTTGTGGTAGAACATATCAAGTTTGCTGAGAATTACCGTCTTTATTCCCGAAGCCACTTTGTGAAAGGGTTTGTTGTCACGTTATGTTACTCCCAAGATCATATTTGAAATTGCACTATTATCCAAGATAATTGTTCTTGTTTTTTTATAGGCTGGAGGTTGCAGTTTTGTTGGTGATCTTTCTAGCGTATGGTTTTAACACTGGTGGAGCAGTTGGCTATATTTTACTTTCCATAAGTAGCTGGTATATGGCACTGTCTTGGCTTTTTGCTCCCTACATATTCAACCCATCTGGATTTGAATGGCAGAAGTAAGACGCTAAGCATTCTATACGTGTTTACTGACTTTACTCTGGGCAGTTACTTTATACTATCAGAATGAAGATAAACTCTCACTCTCTCTCTCAGGATCGTTGAGGATTTCAGAGACTGGACAAACTGGCTGTTTTACCGAGGTGGTATTGGGGTTAAAGGAGAAGAAAGCTGGGAAGCCTGGTGGGATGAAGAACTGGTAATTGAATTTTACCTGTATTTGACTAGCCTCTCAAGTCTCAATTGATCTGTTATTACATGTGTCTGCTGTGTTTTTCTGTTAACACCTGAATCATGTTTACGAGTACAACATTGTGTGCACGATTAGCGTAAAGAGACAAAGTCACAAAACTCCATTTCTTTTACCAATATACTATTGCAGCCTGATAATGACCTATTGTCATGTTTATGTGAATTGTTACATAGACGATTGACTAGACCACCCTCCTAGCCTTCAATAAGTTCACTTTATATTTGTCCTTGTTTACTCTGCCATCTGCCTCTTTGATGCTTTTATCCTGCTTTTCGTTGACGCCTCCTCTACATTGACTATGTCAATAGCGATGCTCTCATTGGCTTTTATTTTCATTTGGTATGACTATATGACGAGAAAATAATGATGAATTGTTAAAATTCTTTTGTGTCTTTTGGATAGTTGAGTTTTTTTTTTGCTTCCTTCATTTGGTATTAAATAAATATTGTACTTGGAAGATCTAAACACTGATGACTGTAATATACTGGATGCATTCACCAAGGTCTGGAGTGTTGAAAATAATTCATTTCGAAACATTTCCTTTTCAGGCACATATTCACACCATTCGTGGGAGGATACTGGAAACTATACTTAGTTTAAGGTTTTTCATCTTCCAGTATGGAGTTGTTTACCACATGGATGCAAGCAAACCAAGTACAGCATTATTGGTACGCTGATGTTTCAGCACTCGCTTGTTGACATGAAATTCGATGACAATTGAATGTGCAGTTATATGATTTGGAATAGACCTCTATCTATTCCAATGGGCAAAAGGCCAAATATATACAAGTTAAAAGTGTAGGGAAATATGCAACAAACACCCTATACACCACGAGAGCCTCCATCAAACTCGCGCGGGTGGGGAATCAGGAGCTAAGCATGCACAGTCTCGAACTCAGGCCGGAGACGCGTCAGGAAGTCGTAGAGACGGTGAGTCTCCTGGTGAGCGTGGAGCCGCACACAATAGAGATAGGTCCGACAGACATGAGTCCCCAGATAATCAAACTGACGCCACACTTCATATATCTGTTGGTAGAAGTTATTCACGGTGGCATCGAGCTGCTGAAGAGAGTGTGCCTGGTGTATAACTGAGAGGTACATAACATTACTCGTCGGTTGGTAGTGAGCTCGGAGACGCTCCCACATAAGCTGTGTCGTCGGCAGCTCCGCAACATCCATAGAGATGGCCACAGGCATGCCACCTGTTAGAGATATGTATAGTGTGTCATTCCCCATTATTATGAGGGGTTATTTGCATATTTACCTCCTATATTTTGTATATATATACTGGCCCTTTGGCCTTTTGGAAATATAAGTTGATATTCCTAACATGGTATCAGAGCCAATTAGGTTTACCTCTCCCGGACGCGCAACTCGTCCTCCCTGCCCTAGCCACCGCCACGGCTTCCCACTGCCGCCTCGCCACTTCCTTCCATCGCCGGCCTCGTCCTCGGCCACGCAGCCAAAGATCTGCGCGCGGACGACTTCTGCCGGGTCCGCGTATCGGTAGTAGCATCACGCCCATCGGTACCCCCTGTGGTTGCCTCGCCTGCTCCGCTGTCGCCGCCTCCATGCCGTTGTCGCCGAGGGGGTGAGGCCGCCTCGCCGTTGTCGCCGTTTCCTCGCCGCCGACGCGAAGATCACGCCCATCTGGTACCCCGTGGCCGCCTCGCTTTGCTCGCCGGTCTTCGCCTCCGCGTCGTTGTCGCCGAGGGGTGAGGCCGCCGCCACCTAAATGGGTGAGACGCCTTGCGCCTCCGTCTGCCATTACCTCTCCCGGACGCCGCCTCCATGCCGTCGACTGTCCCGACGACGCCTTGCCACGCCAGAGGGAAACATAGCCCCACTGTCTTGCCCGTGTGGGCCAAGCGCTCGTGTGGGCCGAAGGCCGGGAGGCTTTCTTTTTATTGAGTCAGCCCGAAGAAAAAAAACGTCGTTCTAACCGCTGCGCCGTCCAACGCCACCTGTTAGACTTTGTTGTCTTGGTCGCCGCGCCGTCCAACGCCGCCTACCAATGGGCACCGTTTCCCTCCCTCGCTGCTCGGTGATCTTCGATGGTGTTAATTACATCGACTTCGTATCTCACATGCGCATCTACATGCGTGGTCTTCGTCTCTAGGGCGTCTCTGGCGATGTCACCTGCCCGCCTTGCCCTACTCCTCCGACGGAGCCTACGCCTGTCGCATTGGCCCCGATAGCTGACAAGGATGCTACTGAGGCCGCTCGCCTTGCTGATGATGCGACTGACTCTGTCTACCAAGAGGCTCCTGATTCCTACACGGATCGACCGACCGCCTACACTCAGTGGTACGACGACGACGCTCGGGTGGCTGCTGTCTTCATCGTCAGTGTTCAACCTCAGTTCTCTTCTGAGGTGGTGGGACTCTCTTTGGCTTTCTAGATGTGGACTCACCTTCGTCAGCGCTACGAGCCCTCTGGTGATGCCCTCTACCTGTCTGTGGTCCGCCAGGAGCACTCCCTTCAGCAATGTGATGCTACTGTTGACACTTTTTATGCTCAGAGCTCTGCTGTCTGGCGTCAGCTGGACTCTGTTCGCACTGCTGGTTGTCGCGCTTGTCCGTGCTACCTGGCTGTGCGCGTTGACCTTGAGTTTCAGCGTGTCTACGATTTCCTTACTCGCCTTCGTCCGAGGTCGAGCAGAGGTGTGCTCAGCTCCTTGCACGCCACCCTCATGTCACTCTCTGGGAGGTTTTTACCGAGATACGTGCAGAGGAGACTCGCCTGAGTGGTGCTGGTCTGATGCCACTCCCCTCCGTGCTCGCCGCTCGACCACCTGCTACACCGACTGCTCCACGCTTCAGCACACTGTCTCATCCAGCGGCTTCCACAGGTGGTGGTGGCCGTACTTCATCTGGCGGTGGCCGTCCTCACTGCTCCTACTGTGACAAGTTCGGCCACATTGAGTCCCAGTGCTATAAGAAGCAGCGGCATCTTTCACGCCGTCCTTCTACTAGAACTGGCACTGGTGCTTCTACATCGACGTCTGCTTGCCGCTTTGGGTTCTCCCTCGATAGATTCTACAGGTTCTGCTATTGATTCTTCGGGCACTGCGAAACCGCCTCTTACACAGTCAGGTACCTCCCCGTGGATTCTTGATTATGGAGCATCCTTTCACATGACCTCTGATTCATCTACTCTGTCTTTCGTTACACCTCTTGATTCTCCTGTTAGTGTTCTTACTACTGATGGTACCTCTTTCTGTCTCTTCTCGAGGACCTCTTAGCAACTCATCTTTTCATGTTCCTTCTGTTGCTCATGTTCCTCGCCTTACTTTGCAGCTTCTTTCTTCTGGGCAGATTACTGACCTTGGTTGTCGGGTCATTCTCGACTCTGACTCTTGTGTTCAGAACGGTCACACGGGAGCTCTGGTTGGTTCTGGCCCTCGGCGCCTTGACTTCACAGCGTTTCTGGTAGCTCGACAGGCTCCACCTTCCATCCGCTGCCACCGTCGCCGCTAGTCTCTCCGCTTCTGCCACTCCATCTACTAGCTCTTTTCAGCAGTGACATCATCGTCTTTGTCATCTGTGTGGATGTAGTCTATCGTCTTTAGTTCGTCGTGGCCTTCTGGGGTCTGTCTTAGGAGACGTGTCTTTAGATTGTTAGGGTTGTAAGTTAGGTAAACAGATTCAGCTTACTTGTCCTCATAGTTAGTGTCTCAGCGTCCTTTTGATCTTGTTCATTTAGATGTTTGGGGTCCGGCTCCCTTCGTTTCGGAATGGGGTCATCGATATTATATAATATTTATAGATGATATCTCTCGCCATACTTGAGGTCTTGTCTATCTATAAACAATTTGCCACTATGGTTCGCACACAATTCTCCACTCCTATTCGTGTCTTTCGTGCTGACTCTGCTGGCGAGTATCTCTCTCGTTACTGCGCGATTTCCTTCTTTGCCGAGCACTCTCGCTTCGATTCTCTTGTCTGAGTGCGCTCAGAATGGTGTCGCTGAGCGCAAGCATCGTCACCTCCTTGAGACGGCTCGTGCACTCATGATTGCCGCCTCTATTCCACCTCAATTTTGGGCCGAGGCTGTTTCCACTGTCACCTATCTCGTTAACATCCAGCCCTCTTCTGCTCTTCAGAGTGTGATCCCTGTTGAGCGTCTCTTTGGTATTCTTCCTGACTACTCTGTCCTTCGTCTGTTTGGCTGTGTTTGCTTCGTTCTCCTCTCTCCTCGAGAACGCACCAAACTGACTGCTCAGTCTGTTGAGTGTTGTCTTTCTGAGATGCAGTGCCGAGCATAAGGGCTATCGGTGCTGGGACCCTGTTGGTCGATAGATGCGGATTTGTCGGGATGTGACTTTCGATGAGTCTTGTCCCTTCTACCCACGTCCTACCTTTCCTTCGGTTTCCCCTGTGAAGTATCTGTATTTTTTGACCTTTCCAGATACACATATCTGTCTTGCCCCCGTCCACCCGTCCCGCTGAGTATCCACATATTCCTTCTGTGGCCTCTCCGCCATTGTCGCCACCTGATTTGTCTCCTGCAGCTCTCCAGGCTTCTCCCACTACAGTACCTTTTTCCCCTCTTCTACACTCGTCGACCTCGTATTGAAGATCTTCCAGATGAGTCATCTTCTCCTGATGATCCATTTCTCCTGATGCTCCATCTTCTCCTGATGGGTCATCTCCTCGCTATGCTCTCCGCGATCGCCATTCGATTCGGCCTCCTGCCCGTTTTGGTTTGGCTGGTGTAGCTACTCATGAGCCTGTCTCCTACCGGGATGCTGCTATTCATCCTGAGTGGCAGCATGCCATGGCCGAGGAGATTGCTGCCCTCGAGCGTACTGGTACTTGGGATCTTGTTCCTTTTCCATCTCACTCTCGTCCCGTCACGTGTAAGCGGGTCTATAAGATTAAGACTCGCTCTGATGGCTCTCTTGAGTGCCATAAGGCGCGTCTTGTTGTTCGTGGTTTCTAGCAAGAGCATGGTCGTGACTACGACGAGACTTTTGCTCCTGTGGCCCACATGACCACTGTCTTTACTCTTCTTTCCGTGCTGTCGTCTGTTCGCCACTGGTCTATTTCTCAGCTTGATGTCAGGAATGCCTTTCTTAATGGCGAGTTGCGTGAGGATGTCTACATGCATCCACCACTTGGGTATTCTGTTCTTGAGGGTACGGTCTGTCGCCTTCGTCGCTCTATTTATGGCCTTAAACAAGCCCCTTGTGCTTGGTTTGAGCGCTTCTCTATGGTTACTGCCGTTGGTTTTTTAGCTAGTGATCATGATCCTGTGCTCTTTGTCCACACTTCGTCTCGTGGTCGGACTTTTCTAATTTATGTTGATGATATGATCATTACCGGAGATGATTCTGAGTAAATTGCCTTTGTCAAGGCTCGTCTTAGTGAGCAGTTCCTTATGTCGAATCTTGGTCCTCTTCGTTACTTTCTTGGGATTGAGGTTAATTCCACTCCAGATGGTTTCTCTATGTCCCAAGAGAAGTATATTCAGGATCTTCTTGATCGCGCCTCTCACTGATCAGCGTACCGTTGAGACTCCCATGGAGCTCAATATTCATCTCCGACCCTCTGATGGCGAACCTCTTTCTGATCCGACTCGCTATCGTCATCTTGTTGGGAGTCTTGTCTATCTTGCTGTTACTCGTCTGGATATCACTTATCCAGTCCACATTCTGAGTCAGTTCTTCTCTGCTCCCACTCAGGGCCAGTACAACCACCTTCTTCGAGTTCTGCGATACCTTCGTGGAACTATCTCTCGTTGTCTCCTTTCCACGCTCCAGCTCGTTACAGCTTCAGGCTTATTCGGATGCTACTTGGGCCAGCGATCCCTCTGATCGCCTATCTATCTCTGCTTATTGTGTTTTTCTTGGTGGTTCTTTTATTGCCTGGAAGACGAAGAAACAGACTGCAGTATCCCGTTCAAGTGCAGAGGCTGAGTTGCGAGCTATGGCTCTCTTGACAGCAGAGATTACTTGGCTACGGTGGTTACTTAAGGACTTTGGTGTTTCTGTCACCACACCAACTCCTCTCTTGTCAGACAGTACAGGTGCTATTAGTGTTGCCCGTGACCCTGTGATACATGAGCTCACCAAGCATATTGGTGTTGATGCTTCCTTCATGATCTCGTGTGCATGATCAGGTGATTGCTCTTCAGTATGTGCCTTCCGAGCTTCAGATAGCGGATTTCTTCATGAAGGCCCAGACTCGAGCACAACACGGCTTCTACCTCTCCAAACTCAGTGTTGTTGATCCACTATGAGTTTTGAGGGGGGATGTTAGAGATATGTATAGTGTGTTATTCCCCATTGTTATGAGGGGTTATTTGCATATTCACCTCTTGTATTTTGTATATATATACTGGCCCTTTGGCCTCCTGAAATGTAAGTTGTTATTCCTAACACTACCCACCAAGATGGCGGTAGCTCGAGCCTAGGCATCTTGCCATCGCTAGTAGGCGTGCAGCTCAGACTGGTAGAGCTCTATTGCCTCCTCCAGTGCAGCATTGGCGGCCTCCTGAGCCGCCTGATCCGCACCAGCAGGAAGAGTTGGCAGAACTGGCGGTGTTGGTTGAGGCGGACAGGATTGCTCGCCGGTGAGATGATCCCAGAGGCGCTGACTGTTGAGGTGAATTCTTAGGTGCACAGCCTACTCCGGAAGTTCGTCTCGTTGGAACGAACCAAAGGGAGTGGCATGGCGAAGGAGTCGTCGGCGGAAGCCATCTGGAGCAGAGAGGTGGTGCGGATGTCGAGGTTCAGGGTTGGAGAGGCCGGATCGGGGCCGGACGGCCGTCTGAATCAATCGAGGTAGCGATCCGGCCGTAGCGAGACGGTCAAGGCGATTGAGCTCGGGCGGTGTAACCGGTGGTGGCGGCGTCTGTCTGGCGGCGATGGTAAGGCGCGCAACTTGGGCCGAACGGCGCTCGGGGTGGGAGTCGCGGCAAATCGGACCGGCGGCGCTTGGGGTGAAGGCGACCAAAACCAAGCGGGAGCGACCAGATCCAAGGACGCTGGGTTGGATCCGAGCGGCGGCGGGAAAACTGGGTTGGATCCGAGCGGCGTGAAGTTGGGAGCGACGATGGAGCTGAGGCTCTCGAGGAATCTGGCGACGGTCAGCGCAGATACAGCAGCAAGGGCCACGGAGCCAGCAACAGGAGCCGGATCGGCGGCGGCAAAGACAACAGCGGAAGTAGAAGCAGAGCGTCGGGTGGAAAAACAGAGCAGGGGAAGGAAGCTTTGGGCGTGGGGACAACGGCGACGGCCGTCTGGTGTTCAAGAAGCTAGAGTTTCCATGACTCTGATATCATATTGGAATAGACCTCTATCTATTCCAAAGGCCAAAGGCCGAATATATATAAGTTACAACTAACATCTAACAATATGCTCCTCTTACATTGCAGTTTAAATTAACTTCCCGAAGATAGATTTATTTGTGTACTGTTGCTATTCTTGTCTTGTACTTGTACTTCAACAGCATATAGACGTGAATGAGATATTATTAAACTTGTTACATCTCTAAAGGGTGGAGCATGCCAAAAAGGGTTGATATTAACTGCTCCATCAATCAAAGTACCTGAAACATTCAGCTATTTTTTGTTTTTAGCTAGAAAATTTTGCTACCTTCATCGTTTGTTTTATTTCTGAAATACCAACACAACTAAACTGATGTTTGTATGTAAGTTTAAGTTTTGCTACCCAAGTTTAATCCGCATTCCACAATTTATTAAGGCTAACAATGAAAGTTGGGGACAAAATAGTACAAAAAAGTATGATTTTATTAAGGCTTAGTTTGGTATTGCGGTGGCATATAATTCCCACTTATATTTTGCTGCTTTTGGATATATATTAACTGCTTGAAAACATCTCAGCACTGCGTCCACAACTGGTTCAGTTATGTTTCTCAACCAGATCTTTTGTTTGTTAATGAGTTATATGTTACTTACATGAAAAATAAGTATGAATTGGTACCTAGGTTCATGTGCAATAATGAATTGGTACCTAGGTTCATGTGCAATACATGCTTTTATTTTACATGTGCAGTGATGCATTTTCTTTTGGATGGCATAGGCATCAAAGCTAGTCAAATTGCATCGTTTTAGCTCCTTTTTGGTTGTTTACTGGATTGTACATCAATCTATTTAGTTTGAATTTCAAGACCAAATTAAAGAAAACTGTGGGAAAAAGCATGACAGACCAAATGGACTTGTACGTGCAAGCATCCGTACCACAAGTGTTATCTGGGCTAACTCTGGCACGGTGTGTGTGCAGTACCAGATATAATCATATAAGGCGGCACAGAAGTTCAATCATGGTTGTCTTTTATAGCTGCTGCTGCTGCAAAAGGTCAGCAGCAAAAGGTTGTCTGTGTAAGAATAGTATGAATGGCACATTGCCTTCTCTATTGATTATCACGGGTTATATACACACCCATACATGGGCCTGCCATATACAATAGACTAGTAATTCTATATTGCAAGGATATATACATTAACACCCCTCTTAAAACTCAAGGTGAGTCAGAAACAATTTGAGTAGTGAAGAAATCTGCCATCTGAAGTTCTGAAGGCACATATTGAAGGAGAATGATGTTGCCCTAACAATGTGAGCGTGTGAATGAGGCATCAACATCAATATGCTTGGTCATTTTATGTTTCATGGGATCATTGGCTACCTGAATGGCTCTAGTGCTGTCACACAGGAGAAGCATAGGTGCATCACAAGGAACACCAAGATTAGCCAACAACCAACATAGCTAAACAATCTTTGTAGTAGTAGTGGCAAGAGCACAAAGTTCGGCCTCAGCACTAGAACGAGGGACTATAGTTTGTTTCTTGGACTTGCATGCAACAAGAGAGGACCCAAGAAGGATGCAATAGCCAGTGACAGATCGTTGATCAACATGATGACTCGCCCAAGTGGAGTCCGCGTAAGTATGGAGTTGAACCTTACTCGAAGATGAGTAGAACAGGGTGCGAGCTATAGTGCCCCTCAAGTAGCGCAACAAACGAAGCAGGTGATCATAATGAACTGAGGTGCGAGCACTGACAATCTGGCTAAGACTGGGAACAACATGAGCAATATCTGGTCTAGTGACAGTGAGATAGATGAGACTGCTAACAATGTGACGAAGCTGAACATGTAGCCCCATGGGGGTAGTGGTTGTCCTGGTATCAGTGAGACAAGACCGAGCTATGAGATCCTCAATATAACAGTGCTGAGAAAGATAACCAGCAACGGTGGATATGACCTCAATCCCCAGGAAATAACTAAGTAAGTAGGGCCTCAAATCTAACGTCATAAACTGCTCATTGAGTTTCTCTTTCACAAAAGCAATATACTCATTCCTGTAATCAGCATATCATCCACATATAGCAAGAGGAGTGCGTCTACGCTCAAACGTGTGAATGAACAAAGCAGGATCATTATCATTAGGACTGAAACCAGCAGCATAAATCACATAATTGAACCACTCAAACCAAACATGAGGGGCTTGTTTGAGACCATAAAGTGCATGATGAAGTCGACAGACATACCCTGATGGAGACATCACACTAGGTGGCTACATGTATACCTCCTCATGAAGATCACCACGAAGGAAAGCATCCTTAACATCCATTTGTGCGATAGTCCAAGAACGAATAGCAGCAACTGCAATCAAGGTCCGAACAATAGTCATACGAGCCACGGGAGCAAATGTGTTATCATAATCACAATCCTGGGCCTGCTGAAAGCCACAAGCAACCGGGTGTACCTTATAGTGCTTTACTTGACCTTATAAACCCACTTGCAAGTGATAGATACAAGCTAAGAAGGTAGGGGAACAAGCTCCCATGTCCCAGTGTGCTCTAACGTTGCAAGCTCCTCAGACATAGCTGACTGCTACTCAGGGACAGCTTCTACCTCCTGATAAGTGCAATGCTCCTGAATAGCTCCAACAGTAGGAAAACCATATCGGTCGGGAGCAGGAATGATAGTAGGACCACATAAGGCATACCTCGTTGCAACTGGTTGTGGATGATCAGCAGGAACCTCAGTGGTACTGGCCGGAGTGTCAGAAGGAGTAGGAATAGAAGTAATAGTCGGTGGCTGGGAGCGATGACTATAGTGGAGAGGATACGGAGCAGTGGACACTGGTGGCTAGGTAGAAGGTGGAGAAGGCGACTCAATAGTTGGATAAGTAATACGAGGAAGATAGAAAAAGGAGAAAGATTGTGAGAGAAGAGGATGAAGTGGTGGTAGAATGGAATAAAGGTCAATCCTAGACAAATGTGACATCACGAGATATGCGAATACGACGAGCAGGGGGGGTCATAGCACCGATATCCCTTATGCTCAAGACTGTATCCAAGGAAGACACTCAACTGACTAAGGAGTCAGCTTAGTGTGCTCACGTGGTGGAAGAAGATAGCAGGTGCAACCAAAAACAAAGAGATGATCATAACCAGGGGAAACCAAACAAGATCTCTCCGGGATAATTCCCCTCAAGACGAGAGGAAGGCTGAAGGTTGATGAGATATACAACAATGGGCGCGACCTCAACTGAGAAATGTGAAGGAAGAAAGGAAGCAATAGAGAGGGTACGAGCAATCAATGAGGTGACGGTGCTTGCACTTGGCTACATCGTTATGAGCATGAGCACTAGGGCAAGGGAACTGGGGAAGGGCACCCTCAGAATCGAGAAAGTAACAAAAAGCTGTGGTGTACTCCCCCTTGAGTCTATCGGAAAACATTAATAGCAATGGAGAAGTGAGTATGAACCGTGCGAGCAAAGTACTGATAAATAGACAATAGCTGAGAGCGATGACTCATGAAATAGATCCGTGTATAAAGAGAATGATCATCAATGAAAATGATATAGTAATGATGACCCCCCATAGAAGCAAAAGGAGCTTGTCCCTAGACATTAGAATGAATAAGATCAAAAGGGACCTAGATGTACTGGAAGCGTAGGGGAGTTGTACCAGCTTGCCAAGCTTACAACCCGTACAATGCATATCAGTGTCTACACAAACTCTACCAAGGACACCTTGACCTACTAAAGTAGATACACGCGAGCCACAAAGATGACCCAAACGATGATGCCACTGATAGAAGATAGCAAAGGAGGTAGTAGAAGCAAATCCGTTAACCGACCGAACAGGAATGGAAGAGGATGATGAAGACTCAGATGATCTAGCACATAGAGGCCCATAGCTCCTCTATGGCAACAGTCAGTACCAATGAGAGCCCTGGTCCAGGGATTGAAATCTCGATGCAGGGAAGATCGTGTGAAGCGACGATCTGCGATGACGGCAGATTCTGGTAAATTCAAAAAAAAAGGCCCGAATTCGAATTTCAAAATTTGAATCTGGATTTTCTCCGGCCGGTAACCGGAAAAACCGGCTGAAAAACCGGAAAATGGTAATTAGCAAATTTGAATTTGGAATAATGCAAATATTAATGAGAAAGTGTTTCAAGTTGTACATAAAAGGCTTGATTTTCCAAGCAAGAGCTTAACTAGGCTAGTTTGCCCTCTCCTAGGATGGAAAAATTAAGTATAGATCCAAACATTCCCAAAGCAACTATTGTCTGTCCCTGATGAATTGAAAGGCTGTCTAATGGAATGACAATAAACCAAATAAAATGCTGCATATATTCTAAATGCACAGGCATACATGATTTTTCAAAAGGATGAGTAGTATGCTCTTGCACAGATACAATTGAAAGAGTAAATTGCATTGGTGCAATTGTTGTGAAATTACCTAAATGTTTGATTGATCAATGGTGCAAACATGATCAAGTTTAGGGGGGCGGCAAAGTACAATGCAAGTTCAGGGTGTTGTGTGAGACAACTGCACAAGTTTAGGGAGCTGCAATGCAATTTACTCTAGTTGAAAATATTAGGTCTATTTGAATTCTTAACTATCTTATATTTTCCAAAGGCCGTATATTAATTGTTTTCTTGCTTCTTTCATGACTCCACCTCCTAAAAGCATAGCTTTCTAGTTACATGAGCTACCCTTAGGAGCTAGTATTTTTAGCAGAAATATGAAAGTTGGACTTGGTCGGCCAGTCCTGGCCAAACAAATGCCAGTATATCGATGCTAGTAATCATACATATGAAACCCGTGTCGCTGAACAAACTATTAGCAAATACTTTTTCGTATCTCTTATTAATCATATCGCGTCACTAAATGATTTGAAAGTATAGGATTAAATAATCAATCCAATCCTGTGCAAATAATGATGCAATCCAATTCTCATGGTTGCATGCAATCCAATTAATGAGAAAGTGTTTCAAGTTGTACATAAAAAGTCCTTTATGTTTTAATAGTGCTAAATATACTAAAAACTAATGTTTCAATATATAAACTAGCATAAGAATGTCTAAACCAACTAGGGAAGGACATTATGGAGTCAAAAATTCAAATTCAAATTTAAAAATTTAGTAGGTATTTTTTTAGTGCAACTCGATTACCGACTGTTTTTTATCCATGCCACAGTGGACGATCTGCACAAAACATGAAGAATCATCAAAACCAACAAAGTAGTTCATATCGGTAAGCTGACCAACAAAAATGATATTCATAGGTAAATGAGGAACAAGAGACATCAGGAGTAAGCTGAGGAGTAGAGAGAGTGCCCTGATGAGATACCACACAGGATGTGCCATCGGCTGTCTGAACACAAACACCCCTCTGTGATAGGCTTGCATGCCACCAGCTGGGTACCATCAGATGGCATATGGAAAGGGGAGCCTAAATCCAAAACCCAAGCACCTGACTATGGTGTAGCATACCCACCAGGAGATCCCAACAAAGATTGCTGAAACTGATCCTGAAGTACTGGTAGTGGAGATAACTACAGTTGTAGTCGCGTGAGCACCAGTAGAAAGAGGACCAAAGGTGTGACGAGCTCTCCCAGCAGCACGCTTGGTCCGATAGGCAGTCAGTAACTCAGGATGGAGTCTGAAACATTGATCAGTACTGTGTCCAGTACTCGAAGTAGTGGGGGCAGATGATCTCACCAGAGGCAACTGCAGCTGTGGGAGTTGGAGCAACCACTGGACCATGCTGATGGGGAACTGCCGAGACAGTGTGGGTCAGACTTGCAGAAGAAGCAGCCAGTTAGCGAAGTCGAGTCTCCTCAGCAAGTAGTGCAACAAATGCCTCCGACATAGTGGGAAGAGGTGTTCGTCCAAGTAGCAAAGAAAGAGCCGGCCGGGAGTGGCTCAGCGACGGCAGAGCAGTTGCGGTGACCCAAAGCAGAGGAACAGCCGAACTGAGCCTGGCGACGGAGTAGAGCACTCGGTGGAGGAAGGCGATGAAGATGAAGACCGGCGACAGTAGGGAAGCATAGTGGCGCCAAATTTGGTCGAACCCAACCGGTTGTATCGTGCATACGAGATGGCCCTGCCCGGCGAGAAAGCTGAGGTGGCGACTGCGACACCAGATGATGGAGCAAAGGCACCTCTGTGTCCATTGCCGCCTCGGCCCTCTGCTTCGGCGTTGCTGTCACCGCCTGGCCCTTTGCTCTCGGATCCGGTGTCACCACCTCGGCTCCTCTGCTTTGTCGTCGGGCAGGGCCATCGTCGCCCTGGGGCGTTGCCATCTAGTCTGCTCGTTGCAGTCGGTCGGGTTCAAAGTCTGGTCTTTTGCTCCGTGCAAACCTTAATAGATGATATTTCTCACACAGAAACCAGCTTCTGAATTGCCCAGAGTGCGAGGGATAATGAAAAGAACTAGTTTTGTTATGTCATCCTCGAGTCTTGTGGGCTTGCGGCAAGGGTCTGAACTGTGAACACAAAACTTACCACTTTGTGATTTTGTAAATTTTTTGTCGTGTAGTTTGCAAGTTTAGTCATTTAATAAATGTGATAATACAAGTGAAAAAATTTGATATGAACAAGCAATTGCATTCTTATAAAAAGGTATTAAAAATTTGTAAGAAGCAGTTGATGGAGAGTCAGTGTTCCCTTAGGCGCTAGTCAGGCGACAGACTAGTGCCTAGCGTCTAATTGCCGCCTAGGCAGGATAAATCGGCTAGGCGGGAGGGTCGCGCTTAGCGCCTAGGTAGCCTAGGCAAATGCTTAGGGGAATACTGTGGGGAGTTCCACAAGGGGAAAAAATGAAAAAAAAAATCAAATTATATTTCACCGAAGAACCAGTTTTGGCACTTAGTTGATTAGAGTATTTGACATTGGAAATGATTTAGTTTGTATAATGTTATGTAATGGATGAATGTCTTCAATTGCAAGTATTTCTTGGCCTAGATTGTCAAGAGACAAGAATAGTAATATCATTTCTTGGCACTGCAGATATATTGGATATCATGGGCTGTGCTTGGTGGGCTTTTCGTCCTCCTGCTGGTACGTGGATTCCTTATGTATTGGTAACTAAGTCATACTTGGCTTTTACAGGTCATGTTGTTGACTTGTGTTGCTTTATTTTATTAATCTGCAGGTGTTTGGTTTAAACCCCAAGGCCATGGTACATTTCCAATTGTTCCTGCGCCTTGTTAAAAGCATTGTACTATTGATGGTTTTGGCGGGTTTAGTTGTGGCAGTTGTGGTTACAGACCTCAGTGTCCCAGATGTATTCGCTTCCATTCTAGCATTTGTGCCAACTGGGTGGGGAATTCTTTCGGTGAGCTTCTTGCAACTTTGGTGTCCTTGAAATGCTGCCTATGTATTTAGTCTCTTGATCTGTTCTGTTTATAGATTCACTCTTCGAACAGTTGACATTGGTGAATCTCAACAATTATTGCATAATACAGGCTAGTGGGTGGTTCTCAAAATTGAACCCAACATTGAGATCAGATTAAATAGTCTTCCTGCATAGCAAATAAAATGTTTTGTAGGATGTAAACGCTATAATTTGAAGTTATGTATTCTATTGTAGAATGTTACACGGTATTAGTTTCGTCTGTCCACTTTTAGCTTTCCTTTTGAGTGGAGAGTCGGAAACTCGGAATTATCTTTACTACCAATCAACTGTTTCGAACATCTTCATGTTTTTCGTCTAGAAAACAACTCCCAAGTTTTCAAGTGCTACAGTTGCTGACTAACTTGTTTGTGCTTATCTGTAGAGGTTGACTAATAATCGTTATTCTGCTTATACAGATTGCTGTGGCATGGAAACCTATTGTGAAGAAATTAGGTTTGTGGAAAACAGTGCGTTCTCTAGCTCGTCTGTATGATGCTGGCATGGGAATGATCATTTTTGTCCCCATAGCCATCTGTTCCTGGTTTCCTTTTATATCCACCTTCCAGACGCGACTTCTGTTTAACCAAGCTTTCAGCAGAGGTTTGGAGATTTCTCTCATCCTTTCTGGCAACAATCAAAATGCAGGGGTATGATGGTAGCAGTTTCCATCATATGGATCTTCAGTCTGATCGTGCAGCTTTATAGTTTATTTAATCCTCGGTCCTCTGTTAGCAGTAGGATGTATATTTCTCCATGTTGACCGGCAATTATCTGCCATGGTTGTATCTCACGGGTTATATTTTTGCACTGATCCTAGTACTTGTTATAATTGTTGTTGTTTTTCGACTGGTTACTAGTTGTAATTGTTGTCAGAGAATCATTGTTTTTAAAAAATAGTATTCCATTGGTGCCTTTTTCTTAATTCAACTAATGTAGATTTTGGAAAAATGATAAGATTGTGAGTTTTGACGAGAGTTTGGTATGGACAAGAACAACCATATTGTGAACTTGAGGGTTGTAGATTTGAGTTCTCTTTGCCATACAGAAAGCACCAAAGGGCTTGTCCTTCGAAGTCAATGCTCAAGAGTCTAGATTCTAGACTATTGGAAATTTAAATGATTCCATGGGTTGATATGTGGTATATCTTAAATGATTCTAGACTTAGGTGGACTGACATGCAGTACTCTTTGTATGGTTAGACAGGACATCGGGCAAGTATGCTCTATTTAAGTCTTTCTTTGGTGGAAAATCATGGGTTTTCAAATCCTGAGGTCTGGATGGATTAAGTATGTATGGATCTAGAATTTTTGCCGGAAGTTGTTCGTGTTTGCCCTTTTTTCCTCCGCGATTGGAGCAACTGTCAGTAGTTGGTTTTTGCACGCAGAAAGCGGGGATCAGTATAGACCGACTGAGGACGTGCAAACTAAGAGGCCAGCGTCATGTCCAGTCACACAGCATCAGTTTGTCTAAAAAAAATGTCATACAGCATCAGTGATGCCCGCGGTGATGTGGATTGCTTGCGCATGGAAATTTGAAACCTACTCTATTCTATAAAATTCGATGAAAAATATGGAGCACAATCATTTGATAAAATTTTGCTCTCCGTCCAGGGACGACCCCTGCGGTCCTGATCGCCTTGGCAAATTCGGACGTAGATCCTCTGACGTGGTGAGCGTGACCATCTATAATCAACCGTCCAGATTTATCTACTTTCTTCCCATGATGGTTTCCATCTCCCCACACATAGCCGTGGCAATCAATTCGCCTCTGCGCCTGCGTCTCCACATTTCTTGCTGGAAGGCAGGTGCTAGTGCTTATGTAATGTTCATCGCTTTTTAACAGACAACTACACTAACAAACTCTTAACCCTCCAGGAGTAGATGACTAATCCGTTTGGTCTAGAGAGAGGCGTGTTGCGTGCACATTTCGGTCGTCAGTCACCTTAGACATGATTCCTGCATAAATGCTCGCATGAGAATTAGCTACATGGATGCGTACCGTACCACACAAATGAGGCAGTTATGCGGTTAATTTAGAGCATTCTTGAGGTGCTTTTCGGCGCCCGGCCAAGCAGACTCGACCCGGTCTGATAAGAACAGCTCAGGTGTATTGGCATGCCATTGCTGCCTGAATTGCGGTAAGATAGTTGTACGAAAGATTTGTTTGCTCTGCATTGAAAGGTGTTTGAATATAGCAACATCTCTATTCCAATGGGCCAAAGGCCAATATATAACATGTATAAGGATGGAACAAATGCAAATAACACCCTACACAATATATATATCTAACACCCCCCTCAAACTCATGGTGGATCAACAACACTGAGTTTGAAGAGATAGAAGTTATGCTGAGCTCGAGTCTGTGCCTTAGTGAAGAAATCTGCTAACTGAAGTTCCGAAGCACATACTAAAGAGAAATAACTTGGTCTTGCACCTGCGATCGCATGTATGAAGCATCCACTCCAATGTGTTTGGTAAGCTCATGTTTCACGGGATCACGAGCAATGCTGATCGCACCAAGATGCTATCGATAGAAGCGAGTCGGTCTTTGAAAACGAAGCGCCAAAATCTGCAAGGAGACACCGAAGCTAGGTGATCTCGGTATCAACGATGCCATGGCTCTCAACTCGACCTCGGTAGCAGAGCGAAATCGCGGTTTGCTTCTTAGTCTTCCAGGCAATCAAGGAGGAACCAAGGAAAACACAATAGGCAGAAAGAGACCGGCGATCAGAATGATCGCTAGCCCAAGTCGCATTAGAGTACGTCTGAAGCTGTAAAGAACTGGAACGAGAAAAGAAAAGACGTCGAGTGAGGGTTCCACGAAGATATCGAAGAACACGAAGAAGGTGGTCAGTAGTGGAGTGAGTGGGAGCGAGACAAGCCGACTCAGGATGTGAACTGGGTGAGAAATGTCAGGTCGAGTAATCCCAAGGTAGACGAGGCTCCCGACAATATGGCGATAGCGAGTGGGATCCTCAAGAGACTCACCATCAGTAGGGCGAAGGTGAACACCTAACTCCATAGGAGTATCCACTACGTGTTGATCAGTGAGACAAGCACGAGTAAGGATATCCTGAAGGTACTTCTCCTGGGAGAGATAGTAGCCCTCAGGCGTAGAAGTGATCTCAATCCCAAGGAAGTAACGAAGAAGGCCCAAATCAGACATCAAGAACTGCTTACTGAGACGCTCCTTCACAACGGCAATGTACTGAGAGTCATCTCCAGTAATGATCATGTCATCCACATATAGAAGGAGGAGCGTCAGGCCCGTGGAGAGGTGTGAACAAAGAGAGCGGTCGTGAGCACCGGCGAGAAGCCGGCGGCGGTGACAACAGAGGAGAAGCGATCAAACCAAGCACGCGGGCTTGTTTTAGCCCATAGAGAAACGGCGAAGGCGACAAACCGGACCATCGAGGGACGAGAATACCCGGGCGGTGCATGTAGACCTCCTCACGCAACTCGCCATTGAGAAAGGCATTCTTAACATCCAAGCGAGAGAGGGCCCTTTGGCGAGCAGAGGCCACAAAGCAAGGAGAATACGAAAAGTGGTCATGTGAGCAGCGAGGCGAAAGTCTCATCGTAGTCGCGACCATGCTCCTGCTGAAAACCACGCGCTACAAGACGAGCCTTGTAGCGCTCAAGAGAACCATCCGAGCGAGTCTTTATCTTGTACACCCATTTACACGTGATAGGACTAACATGCGCAGGCAAGGGCACAAGATCCCAAGTGCTAGTGCGCTCCAAAGCAGCAATCTCCTCATACATCGCAAGGCGCCACTCGGGGTGGCGGCGACCTCCTGATGAGTCGTAGGCTCGAGAAAGAGCGTGGCGACAAAGCCATTCTTTGCTGAATTGCGGTAAGATAGTTGTACGAAATATTTGTTTGCTCTGCATTGAAAGGCAACAAAATCCATCTGAAGTGATTGCTTTAATCTCCTGTAAATGGTGGAGCAAACCAGACAAGGAAGAGGAAAGGAGATTTGGGGAAGAGGAAAGAAGGAGATAGATCTGGACGGTTGGTTATAGACAGGGGCGTAGCCAGCGCTGGGCCAGGCCTCGGGCCGGCCCAACGCGTTTTGGCCCAAACTCAAAATTACACTGATTTTTTCAGTTTTTATTAGAACTTTTAGCTTGTTTTTTTAGCTGGGCCTCGGGCCATTGCCCCAGGGGCCCGAGGCCCAGCTCCGCCCCTGGTTATAGATGGGCAGTCACGCTGTGACTTCCCTTCACTAAGGGTGTATTTGGTTGCTTTTATCAAGTCATACATATATGAGATGATTCAAAAAAAAAATCATACATGTGTTTCGTTGCTTGAACTGAACCATTCCATCCTGGATGGTGGTATGCAAATTTGAAGAATGTTCACTCTAGATGTTGAATTATCTTATTCACGCAAAACAATGGAACCACATGGTACACTGTCATCCTTGTTAGAATAGGATTATCTTTTATATTCCTTATCTGTATATGACAACCCCATGTACTCTATATATATATATATTGCACATTGGACTCTCTTGAATATACACACAATATTCATAACATGATATCAGAGTTAGGGTTCTAACCTAGCTCCTTCCGCTGCCTTATCGTCGTCAAGGACGCCGCCCGACGACGACGTGGGTCGAGTCGACACTGGCCTCCCGACGCCGCCCGACGACCGCCCGACGTGCCCGGCGTGCCCGGCGCTAGCCTCCGACCGACGCCACCTCCCGACCGCCCGACGAATGCCGACGCGCGCGCTCGGCGCTCCCCGACGATCGCTTTGATCTGTTGCTCGTCGCGGACTTGCCGGAGCCGTTACCGCTGCCACCACCACCCACGGCCACCGCTGCCGTCACGGGAGGGAACCCTAGTTCCCCGCTACACTTTTCGAGCAGGACATGAGTAGGCCATGAGTAGGCCATGAGCAGGCCGGGCTGATTAATAGCCGACCGAAAAAAGCAAAAAAAAAAAAGAAAACGCCGATCTAATCGCTGCGCCGTCCAGCATCACCTGTTAGACTTCGTTGTCTTGGTCGTCGCGCCGTCTAGCGCCGCCTACCGATGGCTTCAGTTCCATCAGCTGTGATCCCATTCTCGGGAACAAAGTTCCATGGGACAAACTATATGTTGTGGTCTTCCCTCATGGAGATTAATGTTGGACCGAAAAGGCGACTAGAGGGGGGTGAATAGGAGCACGCTCACTTTTTCACAAATAATAGATTCAATAAGATTTTACTCCAATAGCTATGGAAGCTATGAAGTTCAATATACCAGTACAGTGGAAAACTACTATTGAATCCAATCTAACCCCCGAATCGAAACAACGGAAATCAACACATGCTAAAATTCTAAGTGTTGGGCGGTCTGACCTCTATGTCAATGACAGTCGGACCGGTCACCTTGGGCGGTCGGACCAGTGACCATGGGCGGTCTGACCGCCAGCCTGATGAACAGAGAAAACAGCCTGAAAAACGAAGTTGCAAATAGATGTAACTTTTGATCTACAACTCCAAACTTGATGAAACTAGAAACACACCTTCTCTAGGATGTCAGGAACCTATTTCAATCAAAGATCGTGAAATCCTTGGAAAAATTATGATCCTTTTCCATTTGAGAAGAGGATGGTTCAAAACCGAGTCAAAATGAAAACTAGATCCAAAATCTTGCTCATGGGTGATTGATGATCAAGATGATCCTAGATATGTTCCCACATGTCACAGCAAGCTAGATCACGTGAAGAAATCAAGCAAAAACTCACGGATCAAAGAAAGACTCAAAATCATCAAATAGAGAGAAGGGAAGTAAAGAGACACATCTTTGATCAAACTTTCCTTGGATTGATTTGATATGATTTGGGTTTACCGCCACTCCATCAATGGGGGACAATGCTCAATCCAAGAGTACGAAAATCGAATCAAAACTCTCTAGAACCCTAACCTCCACAAATACTCTCCCTAAGCAAATTAGGGTTTCAAAACAATGAAAGGTTGAAGGGGAGTGAAGCCACATCCCTCCTCTATTTATAGTGGAGGCTTATACCTTCTAGAAGATTGACTCAATTGGGCTCCCGTTAAGGCCCATCACAAACGGGTCACACACGCAATACACAAGCAAATCGAATATGGGAACAAGTTCTTCACAACTTAACCCATGTTAGTCAAAACATACATCATGCAACACATATGCATTGAAACTCATGACTTTGATCTATTATCTGATCCGGAGGGTGCTGCCTTTGAATGTGAAGTGGTGCACCCGGAGAGAAAAACATATCTTCAACCTTCGCTGGTACTGCTGATGATGAAGATGCAGCAGGAGCCTCATCTGAAGGCGAAGTAGTCACAGCAGGTTCTTATGTTGAAATAGGAGCGTCAACAGCAGCAGGTGGAAGAACATCATCGAGTCCTTCATCATCTTCCTCTATAAATATGCTTTCCGTCACTTGTGTATCACCTGAAATATCTGATCTAGCTCCAGAGCTTGTCTCACCAAAAGAAATGTTGCATGTCTCCTGAACAAGATTAGTTTCAGCATTAAAAACCCAAAAACCCCTCGAATGTGCAGGATAATCCAGAAATAAACCGTCAAAAGTTCTTGACTCAAATTTATCTAGATTTCCTGTTTTGAGAATAAAACAATTGGATCCAAAGACTCGAAAGTACGAGACAGAGGGTTTTCTACAAAATCGAAGCTCATAAGCAGTCTTGCCCAAAGAAGGTTTCACAAAAACACGATTAGCAATATGGCAAGCAGTAGCAACAGCTTCGCCCCAAAACCTCCTCGGCGTGCTATACTCATCTAGCATCGTCCTAGCCATCTCGGCCAGTGTCATGTTCTTCCTTTCCACAACGCTATTTTGTTGAGGGACATGTGGAGAAGAGAACTGATGCTTAATTCCACGTTCAGCACAAAAAGAAGCAAATGAGGCATTCTTGAACTCCGTGCCGTTGTCACTGCGGATCACTCTCAAGGCACACGGAAGTTCAGAAGCCAAACGAAGAACAAGATCATGATAATAATCAAAAACTTCATCCTTAGAAGCAAGAAAGAACACCCAAGTGTATCTAAAAAAATCATCGACTATGACAAGAATGTACCATTTTCCACCAACTGACCGAACCCTAGCAAGACCAACAGTATCCATATGGAGCAACTGTCCCGGTCCGTCAGTCATGACCATAGTCACTGAAGGGTGTGGCGGCAACTTGCTTGCCATGCCTATAGGGCGCACATACAACATCCTTGACGGCTTTGAGTTTGGGCAAACCTCTCATGAGCTCAAGGTTGCTAACTCGCATCAGATGATCAAAACCAATGTGCCCCAAACGACGGTGCCAAAGCCAGAACTCATAAGAAGAAGATGAAATCAAGCATTTGAGAGAACCAGCAAGAGATTCAGAAAAATCAACTCCAAAGATCCTAGCAACTCTAGTAATCCAAAAAATAAGCTCACCAGTTGAATCAAGTATCAGACAAGCATTTTTCTTAAATCTAGTCTCATAGCCATCATCAAGAAGTTGAGAGACAGAAAGGAAATTAAACCTTAGCTTGTCCACAAGGGCGACGTCCTTGAGGATGAACTTGTCGTTCACCCTGATCGATCCAGTTCCTTCAATCCGCCCTTGTCTATCATCTCCAAAGGTGATGAAATTATCACCCGTCGAGCGCGTGAAGGAGGTGAAGCATCTTGAGTCTCCGGTCATGTGGCGTGAGCAGCCGGAGTCGACGAACCACGTGTCCTTCCTCTTTCCGCGGTAATCCTGAAAATCAAGGTCGGTAAGAGCGATGTGTCTCAATCTCAAGTTAGTTAAACAAGACTTAGGAACCCAGAACTGAGACACACGTCTGCGAGTAGTATGCAAAGCAGAAGTGCTATCCTTGATTCTATTTGAAGTTCTGTTATGAGCAATAGTTAAACTAATATGAGAGTAATCATGTCTAGGAGCATGATGATGAGCATGTGACACAAATCCTAAACCAAGTTTCTTCTTTTCTATGTTACCTTGTCTCATAAACGCTCTAGGTTGATTGGATGAAATTCTAGCAAAAAATTTCTTATCATTTTTCATCCTACGCCAACAGAACTCAACCAAATGTCCATCCTTCTTGCAATAGGTGCAATGGTACTTAATACCACTGGGAGAAGCACCATTTGACTTAACAGATGGTTGGGCAAAACCTGCAGATTTGAAAATAGTTTTTGCAGGTTGGGTTTTGAATTCAACTAACCCATTTTCCAAGACTTGAGTAACTTTTGGCTTAGAATTATTTTGGACAGAGTTGTATCATAATCATTGCTTCTTATAAGGAGTTTTAAACTTGTCCAGAATCGTGTTTCATTGTTTCTTACCTTTAAAAAAATTTCTAAGGTATTCTTAAGATAAGCATTTTTTCTTCAAGATTAACACATGATTAACAGGTTTTACCCTTAATAGCTCTAGCATATTTCTCCTTATATAAAGTAGCTACAAGTTTAAGAGCTGGACACGAAGCACATGTAGCAGACTCAATATTGTCCTTAAGCTTGGTATATTTAGCTCTAACTGCTTCTAAGATATCTTTGACTTCATGTTCGCGTTCGAAGCAGAAAGTGCAAAGGCTAGAATCAACCACTGCAGAAGCAACCAACTTGCTAGAGTCTAAACATTTTTAATATGGAGCATATTTAACCTCAACTAGCTCAGTCCTAGCATTTTCAAGTTGTTGCAAAGCAATATCATGAGCAGATTGTAGTTTAGCAAATTCAGAGTGCAAAGCATGGAAGGATGAACATTCATCAGATTCAAGAGTTTTAGCATTTTCTAGTTCTAAAGTTAAATTATCTACTTGTGACTCTAAGTCCTTATTCTTGGCCATGACAAACTCTAAAGCCTTATCCTGACTCATGAGTTGCTCAAATATAGTTTCACAGCTATCAGCAAGGACGTCATAGGAAGGAGGTACCTCATCGTTGTCGTCATTAACGGAGTCGGCCATGAAGCACAAGCCGGTGAAGTCCTTGGCCTTCCCCTTCTTCTTGTTTTGAGGGATCTCCTCCTCCTTGTCCTCCTCGCTTCCATAGTCCACATCGCTTAAGGATTGATCCTCAAAAGCAGCAAGCACCCGGTGAGCGGCCTTCGTTAGTTTGGCAGTATCATACCTTGATTTGTTCCATTGAGGCTTCTTCCAAGCTTGCTTTCCCTCCTTATGGTTGCTCTTACTTTTACCTTAGGGCAATTTGCCCGGATATGATTAAGCTCACCACACTCATAGCAAGTCACGGGACCTCCTCGATTTCTGTTTCTCATATTGTTGTAGGCCTATGTGACATTTTTGACTACGAGGTCCAACTCAGCCTCAGGCAGACTCTCAAACTCCTCTTCATGAATTGCAGATAAACCAGCAAGCGAAAATCCAGAAGAATACTCAAAAGACCCATCAGAAGCTCTCTTGAGCGGGTCTGCTACCAAAGTCATGTTTTCCTTTTTGGGATGACCAATCCTCTTGATCTCATGAGTCTTAAACTTGCTATAGAGCAGCTCCAAAGTCAGATCAGAAAGATTGACATTCTCCTCAATGGCTGTAACCTTTATCTCCCACTCATTGGTGTTGATTGCAGCCAAGAGGTGGGTGGCATTTTCAGACTGAGAATATTCAATACCAACAGCTTTCATCTTATTAATAAATTTATTAAAGCGACTGGAAATGTCATCGATGCTCTCTCCAGGACGCATCTCGAATTTGTTATATTCACGCTTATAGACTGTTTGGCGTACTTTCTTGACTTGGGACGAACCCTCATGGTAGGTTTCGAGAGTGTTCCAAATCTCGTGCGCAGTCTCAAGATTGCAAATCCGATCATACTTCTGTCTACCAAGCCCGGCATATAAAAGGTTTTTAGCCTTATTGTTGTTAGCCAAGAGGGCTTCTGAAGTTGGCGTAGCAACTTCGGGAACCACAAGTGGGACTCGAACAACCTCTCATATAGCATGTCCTTCGCTCTCAAGAAAGACTATCATGCGATTCTTCCAAATAAGCATAGTTGTGCCCATCGAAGATATGCGGCTTAGTGGAGTATCTATCAATCGCCAAGTTCAGTGACCGGTTAAGATCAAGATTGAACTAGCAGGCTCATGATACCACTGTTGGACGAACCACCAGGGTCTTTCTTCTTTCCGAGTGACCAAAAGAGCATTTTTCAAGATAAAATTTGCGACTAGAGGGGGGTGAATAGGAGCACGCTCACTTTTTCACAAATAATATATTCAACACAAATTGCACTCCAGTAGCTATGGAATCTATGAAGATTAATATACCAGTACAGCGGAAGACTAGTATTGAATCCAACCTAACCCCCGAAGCAAAACAACTAAAGATCAACACAAGCTAAAACAAAGCAATGCAGAGCGGTCGGACATTATGTCCTTTGGCGATCGTCCCCAAGATGACACACAAGCTAAAACAAAGCCAGGTCGGACCGTGACTTTGGCGGATCGGTGACGATGGCCGACTTTGAAAGAACGAGCAGCCCCGATGTGAAGTTGCAAATAGATGAAACTTTTGATCTACATCTCCAAACTTGATGAAACTTAGAACACACCTTCTTTATGATATCAGGAACCTATTTCAATCGAACATTGTGATAATTCTTAGAAGAATAGCGATCATTTTCCGTTTGATTGAACAAGGGTTCAAAACCGGGTCAAAACGAAAACTTGATCCAAAATCTTGCTCGTGGGTGATTGATGATCAAGATGATCCTAGGTATGTTCCCACATGTCACAGCAAGCTATATCACGTGGAGAATCCAATTAAAAACTCGCGGATCAAAGAAAGACTCAAAATCATCAAATATAGAGAAAGAACGCAATGAGAAAAAACATTGATCAAACTTTTCTTTGATTGATTGATATGATATGGGCTTACAGCCTCTCCATCAATGGAGGACAATGCTCAATCCAAGAGCACAAAAATCACATCAAACTATCAAGAACCCTAGACTCCACAAAAGCTCTCTCTAAGAAAATTATGGTTTACAAAATAGCAAAAGAGACGAAGCGGAGGTGCAGCCACCTCCCTCCCCTATTTATAGTGGAGGCTTAGACCTTCTAGAAATTTAACTCAATTGGGCTCCCGTTAAGGCCAAAAATAAACGGAACACATACGCATACATTTTAATGTGCCGTCTATATCTCCCTTGACCCAATTAGCTACACCTTGCGCCATATTGCGCCACGGATTAGCCAATAGGTCACCCTTGTCCATCTTGCATCACGCTTGAGTTCATTGACCTCACCCGGCATCGTCGATCGTTCTGGACCTCAGCTCTCCATGCCTAGTATCGATCATCCTCGCCGTTGACCGTCGTTGACCACCAAGCAACCTGCACAACAATAGACAAGTAAACCGAATTTGGGAATAAGTTCTTCACAACTTGACCCATGTTAGTCAAAACATGCATTATGCAACATATATGCCCTGAAACTCATGACTTTGACCTAACAATCGAATATCACCGCCACGACGAGCGACGACCCAAGTGAAAACCGGTCAAACCGCCCCTAGGGCCGGTCTGACCGCCCACCCTGGCCGGTTTGACCACCACCTATTGGCCGGTTAGACCGCCAGTAAAGACTTAGCTGAATTTTCTCTCTGGAAAACCGAAACCTATTGGAATTTTCAAACCAATAGAACTTTTGACTGGAGACTCCAAAAATTATGGGACCAAGTGCAATAGAATCTCCTCTCATGCCTGCACTCTCTATTTTTAGCCCAGCTCAATCCACACTTTCTGAAGTTGGCCGGTTCGACCGCCGCTATGGCCGGTCGGATCGATCTTGGACCAGTCTGACCGGCGCATCGGTCGGTCAGACCGCCTGAGACCTGACACTCCTGAAACTTTGCTAAAAACACGTGAAACGATAAACCATTAACGTCATTGCCAATTGTCACATCATCCTAAGATCTGGAACATATCTCCATGATATCCACAACATTCTATTAGAGACTCACATTGGTGGTCGTATTCAACCAGTCTACGACCAGTTCGTATCTCCATACAACGAGTCTGGGCCCGTTCGTATCACCATACGACTAGTCTGGGCCTGGTCGTATCATCATATGCCTAGTCTGGACCAGGCTGTATCACTATACGTCCAGTCTATACTTGGTCGAACTTAATCATCAACAGTCAATAAAAGATACTACAACTACATGTTTTAAACCATGTTTCCCTCAAACATCATATAGTGACTTCAACATCCAAAAAATCATTAAGTTCTATTAAGCTGTGGAATCACTGCTAGAAACCAAGTGATTTTAGGTAGGCAACCTCTTGTCAATCATATCATATATAACTCTTGCCTGTTGGGTGGCATCTCTATGCCCCAGCAACCAACAGTACCATACCCCAAGGCCCAACACAATTTTGATAGCCTTGTTAAGTTAAACCAACACTATATATGTGGGTGTCCGACACCCACCCCATCTTATTAAGATAGTTAATGGTACCATACTATGGTAGACCCACCAATTAACGATCAAAATCTCTTCCTAGCAATTGAAAAGACATCAAATTAACTTAATCTTTCTTGAGGGATACTATTCTACCATGTTAAAATATCTAATGATAAAACATGATCAAATAGAAAGACATGAATAAACATTTACAGATAATCAAATTAAACAGTGAAATGGTATGACCCTTATCTTGACGATCTCCATCACCATGTTTTCTGTCCTCCGACCACCATGCTTGAAGTCTACGACCGCATCCATTTACTAAGCAATTACTCCTAAGAGCTAGTAATGAATTACAGACGATAATATCAAGCATCACAAGTTGGTACGCATACCGTTATACAATAATATGTAGCTCGATGGCTATCTCACAGCATGGCACGCAGGCCATAAAAAATCCATACATGCATCACATACACAATGGGCCATACTATTCACATCAATCCCTGTAAGAACGAGTTAAGCATAGAATCCAATTCTATCGGGCGATATGAACACATAATACCATATAACGCAGCTACGACCATGGCGGTCCCGCTAGCCAGTTAGCGAGCGAGGTTTGAAGGGGCAACACCCTCAGAAACCTTTTCCGGGATATGAATCTTATTCACGTAACTGAGTCTAAAAAATCATCAGATTAATCATATTAACCCTATTCCATACCAATATGATCATTGCCTTGATACGACCACGCACTGCGGCATACCCCGATGGCAGAATTCCGACCGGTAGGAGTATTATGCAAGGTAGTCGTAAACAAGTCGAGTAAATCATTTGATACTCTCAACTTATACCTCTTCTCAAACCCATCAACTACCATCGGAACCCAATCGATTTTATCAACTAGTGTCTAGATCGTTCCATCCATATAAACCGATCTAGGTTACCAGACTAAACTAGTAATAGTTCTAATTTACTACTACCATATATCCAGTATATACGACCGATCTAGATCAAAAACTATTCTGGATGGCTCTGATACCACTGTAGGGATACGGGTAGGCTACGCTAGCTAACAATTAAAAATTCTACCATATAAACAAGGATGAAACTGCAAGCAAGAGATCACAGATCGTTACCACCAGATGCGCAATGCAACGGAAGAAGAGTTGGAGCAGCCTGGTCCAACGAAGAGCGTGTTGATGTAGTGGTCGTAGTCGATCATCCTCATAGTGATTGTCCAGTGTAGTCGATCATCCAACGTAGTCGTTGCCGATCGTCTCCTCCAGTAAATGATCGCTTTCCTTGCAAAGTCGCGGATCGTCCTCGAGCGCGACAGCAACCGAAGTAGTACCTCTACGATATCCACACATCCAGGGTAGAAACGTCGTACGCCAGTATGCTAGCACCAAGTCGCACAGGAAGACTCTCTCAAGAAGATGACGGCTAGTGTTTGGTTGAACAACTCATGTATCCTCGTCTCCACTTCGCTATGCCCAATAGCCTCAATCATCTCCTTATATAGTGCCCGTGACAGATCCTATCTGAGCACGTTTGATGAATCGTATCCGTACTGGTTTGTTCCAACCCATTAAGTGTGTGACCCTGTAGGTTCATGTGTAGTTCGGTTGTGACTCAGAAACCTTTTCCAACCACGAGTTGTCAGTGGTACCGAGTAGGACATAACGATTCTCAAATACACACAAATTATATCGAACAAACCTTAATGCAATATGATCTACGACTAGGTCCTATTTGGTCTCGACCAGTTCATAACTCCTTACGACCAGATTTCGACTAGCCTACGACTAGCTCATATTTGGTCTCGACCAATTCGTAACTCCTTACGACCAGGTTTCGACCACTTAGTGATAATGTTCGACCAACCTACGACTAGCTCGTATCTCCATACGACTAGTCGGTATCTAATCGAACTAAACGACCAGCTCGTGTATTCTCCTTTTGCCTCACGATATCTGGTTGAACTCCAGGTGAGATGTTATGTCATTCATGGACTATTCAATACGCTGTCGATCGAGTGTTTGACAACTTCATGTGGTCGAACTCTTCTTTCACCAGTGGCATAGCTATGCACTTTCTTTATCCAACCACATCGAGGGGCCCAGAGACATCTCTCTGGTTATGTTAGGAGGGGCAAATCCCTTATTCGACCAGTTACATTCCTCCGCATGTTTCATAGCATACTCGAAAGCTACCTTTATGACTATCTAGTTTTGGAGTAGCTTTTGGCAACCTCAAAGCGTACTCTTATACATGTAGGAAACCATGCTGATCTCAGGTCTAATGATTATACATCATCATTTCTTGAGACCAACTGATAACATATGAAATCATAACAATCTCAGCAGTGTCTCAAGGTGGGTCAATACAACACCATGTTCTCTAACATGTGTTCACATTATTGATTCGATGTCGCTATATCCATGCCCGTGAAAACATGGTAATCAAACAATACATGTGCTGGTTGATAAGATTACTGGTGTTCGGACCAGTGATATCCGATCAGGGATACATTTAGAACGACATCATATAAGTTAAAAGAGTTTCACCAACAAGTCACATACTTGTTAATCTTTATAACAGATGATTCATTCAAGGAACCGAATAACACTTATTCAATAACTCATAAACATGGACATGATACAATCATCTCTATGATTGCATCTAGGGCTTATCACCAACAGTTTCTTACTTGTTGATATTATTCCGTACATGCTGTGGGTGGCTTTTGTTTTTTTGCAGGTGGATTACGCGTAGAATATTGAGATGGTGATGCAGGTCTGTTTGGTATGTGTAGTTGTAGTGTTACGTTGTAGGAAACCAAATGAATTAATTGATGGAATATGTGATACTGGATGTAACATATTCTGTAGGATAATATAAATCTTAACTTGAAGGTTCTGTGAAGGTTCTTTATCTGGTATGATAGGGCTTTCAGGGTTTGATTCTTGAATCTGTTGCTCTGGATAGGAGATCTGCGAGAGTGGTTGTTAGCAAGGAGAAAATAGAAATAAAATGATGCATGCAGGACGGTGTATCAAATGTGATGATAGCTGTTAAGTAAAAATAGATATGAATGTATGAGACATTTTGTTTTTCTCTGCTGGAAGCAGGAGAGCGGAACTGTTAAAAGGAACTCTAAAAGCATAATAAAGGAGTCTATGAAGGTATGTATGTAGTACGACTCAGCAAACGTTAGATGCAAGCAACCGTTTACGATAGATGAAAAAGTAGCGAATGGAGACCTGGCCTGACAACCTGGATGAACGCGCGCATGCAAGAAGCAAAAGGCATCTTGCATGTAGTTAAAGTAAAGCGTGGTGTTGTGCGTGAGACGGAGGAATCTGCTGTCAAACGAAGCAAAACGTGGCTGGAGCTACTGTAAAGGTGAATAATAGATAGAACCTACGTGGCGTGAGCGCTTCAGCCAAAACCCATGGTAAGGACATAAGGCTATATGTCAAAAAAGCAAAGGGGAAGCGATGACCTGTGAACGAAAGCACACAAGCGTCAGTGAAAATCCATCACAACAACCTAATCTGATATGCTAAGGGAAAAAAGAGGAAGAGTAAGGAAGACGCACGGCATCCCCACCCAACACAGATAACCGACTATACGAATGAATCGAGACTAAAACGAAGGAAATTGTGGGCGGAATAAGAAGGAAGAAAAAGAACCGAAAGAACCCGTGTGGCGTGAGCGCTTCAGGCGAATTCCATAAAAAAAAAGGGCATACACCACTAAAAAAGAGAGAAAGCAATGGTCCTTGAATGCAAGCACGCAAGAACGAGCCAAATCGTCAAAACCAATGAGGAACCTACGCACGGTGAGCGCGCGAACGCAAGCCTCAGCCAAACTCCATCGCTACCGTAAAGGCGAACAATGCATAGAACCGGCGTGGCGTGAGCGTTCTAGCCAAAACCCATCGTAAGGATGCAAGGCTATCTGCCAAAAATAAAGGGGAAGCGACGAACTGCGAACGAAAGCACGCAACCGCTTTGACAAGGCGGAGGAAATCCGGAAACAATGATCGACCAACGCAAGAAGGAAAACACAACAAAGAACAGAGCAGAAAGTCGAAGGCGGTGGAAACCGCACCTGCTCTGGCGCATCGGGGAAAATTCGGAAACGATGAACGACGAACACAAGAAGGCAGACACAACAACGAATGGAACAGAAAGGCGAATGCGGTGGAAGCCGAAAAGAACAGCGAGCAAGCAATGTTGAAATAAGGTGGCTATATATCATTAATGAGTAGCGTGAGCCACGCTACGGCTACGGGCGAATAGAAGAGCGGTGGGCAAAAACCGGAGCGGTGAACTATCTAGGTGAACAGCATATGCAAGCAAACATAAATGCAGTCCGAGTGTAGGCAACGTCAAGGGAGCGCACGCAAGGCAATGCAGTGCAAATAACGTGTCGCCTAGAGCATGCACGGGCAATGAATCTGGTGGGTCCTCATCCTACTGACAAACACACCCTAAAGCCTAAAGTAGCGTCTGAACTCCGAACCTTCCCCCTTCTCGCTTCTTCGCCTCCCCTCTTCATCTCTCATCTCTCGTTTCCCACTTTCCACTCAACCCTCATGTTCTTCCGCCTCCCCCGCCTCGCCCACCATCCCATCCACCGCACCCCAGCCTCCATCCGCCTCGCCTCTCCCCGCACAACCTTCTCCTCGAAATCCCCTAATCTCCGCGACAGCAACACTATCTCCACCGCTTCAGATGCAATGGTTAGCCTCATCGCGGCAGGCGACAGCAACCTCGAGGCTGACCTCGACCGCCTCGACCCGAGCTTTCCGACCCCGTCGTGTCGGCCACCCTGCGCACGCTCATCGACCTTGGCTTCCCCGCGGCCTACTTCCTTGCCTGGCTCTCCCTGCGTAGGGGCTTCTCCCTGAGCGCCCATGCCCACAACCTGCTCATCGAGAATGCCGACAGGCTGGCCGACTACCCCGCCATGTCCTGCGCCCTCGCGGACATGTCTGATCGGCGGCTTTCCCTCACCGAGCAGGCATTCGCCTTCCTGGAGTCGTAAGGGCAGTTACAGAGCAACTGCGTGAAGAATTCCGTGAGGGCAACTCTGAGGGTTTTGGATGGCATCGGGGGCCCGTGCCGCACGTTCGGTGTGTTCGCGCTGGTCAAGGTGCTAGCTTCGATCGGCGAGTTCGACGCGGCAGTGTCGGTGATCGAGGAGGAACGCGTACAATTATCATGTAAAGACGTGATCCCTCGGAAGAGAAGACATCATACATGTAGGATGAAGCCTCCGCGGTCGGAACGTCGTCAAGGCGGACATTCAGACTAGACCTAAATTCGGTAAAGATGAAAGTCTCGTGGACGACAGTCAGGCGATGATAATCCGGCGTGATGACAACGGTAGATGGGGCGCTCGGAAGGTCGTAGAGGAGCGCCGTGTCGACGAGCACGCCGCGTCACGCCACGATGTCATCGGAAGAGAAGAGATGCCGGAGAGGTCGAAGCTGAGGCGGTGAAGTCCGGAGTCGAGAAATGTCGACAGGTCGGTAGAGCGACGTAAACCGATATATGTGTGGATATCATGGGGGATATGTTCCAGATCTTAGAATGATGTGACAATTGGCAATGGCTTTTATGGTTTGTCGGTTCAAAGGGTTTTCGACAAAGTTCAGGCATTCTGGACAGTGGCGGTCCGACCGGCCATAGCATGGCGGTCGGACCGGTCCATCGGTCGGACCGACCATGTCGTGATCGGACGGTGGTGACCAGAATGGTCGAGCAGTGGGCCAAAAATAGAGTATGTAGGCAGGTGAGGGGATCCCAATGCACTTGGTCTCATTATTTTAGGAGCCTCCAAGCAAAAGTTCTATTCGTTTGAAATTTCCAGAAGGTTTCGGAATTTCAGGTATTGAATTTTGGTTAAGTCCCTCTTGGCGATCGGCCGCCTTGAGGTGGCGGTCGAGCCGTGACTAAGCGATCGAGCCGCCCCGAGGGGCGATGCGAGCAGTTTGACTTGTTCATCGGCCAACTTCGTGGCGATGTTGATTTGTTAGGTCA
Source organism: Hsuehochloa calcarea (assembly GCA_036346395.1). Lineage (NCBI taxonomy): Eukaryota > Viridiplantae > Streptophyta > Magnoliopsida > Poales > Poaceae > Hsuehochloa > Hsuehochloa calcarea. Next base: position 85,873,238 of record CM070597.1, on the reverse strand, counting down.
AAGTCATTGGTATCATAGCATATGTATTGCGTGATGCATGTTTTGACTAACATGGGTCAAGTTGTGAAGAACTTGTTCTCGAATTCGTGTTTGCTTGTCTATGGTTGTGCAGGTTGCTTGGTGGTCAACGACGGTCAACGGCGAGGAGGATCGGGACTAGACTTGGAGAGTTGAGGTCGAGCGATCGGCGATGCGGGTGAGTCAATGACTCAAGCGTGACACAAGATGGACAAGGGTGACCTATTGGCGAATCCATAGCGCATGGTGAAGCGGTTTAGGTCAAAAGGTTAAAGACGGCGCTTTGCGAAGCGTGCGTGTGTGACCCGTTTGTTAGTGGGCCTTAACGGGAGCCCAATGGAGTCAAACCCTAGGAGTTCTAGGCCTCCACTATAATTAGGAGGAGGTGGTGGCTGCACCACCTAGCTCTTCTACCTCTCGCCTTTTGATGTTTCAAAACCCTAATTGGCTTAGGGGAGTTGTGGTGGAGGCTAGGGCTCTTTATGGTTTGAGGTGATTTTCGTGCTCTTGGATTGGGCATTGGCATCCTTGATGGAGTGCATGTAATCCAGCAACAATCACGAATTTAATCTATGCAAGGTGTGCTTGACATAAGTCTTTTTTCGTTCTTGCTTTCAATTTCGTGATTTTAGGGTTTTCATTGATTCACGAGTTTTTGATTGATTCTTTCACGTGGATTAGCTTGCTGTGATGTGTGAGAACCCATCTAGGATCAATTTGATCATCAATCACCCACGAGCAAGCAATTGGATCTAGTTTTTACTTTTGCCCGGTTTTGCACCCTTCTTCAATCAGATCATAAAAGATCTTTGTTCGTCCAAAAATTATCATAATTGTTGATTGGAATAGGTCCTTAATATCATAGAGAAGGTGTGTGCAAAGTTTCGTGAAGTTTGGAGTTAAGAATCAAAAGTTAGATCTATTTGCACTTTCGTCATCGGTGTACATTTTCTTGTTTCGAGTGCATCGGTCAGAACCCCCACACCAATGATCGGACCGATTTGATCTGCGGTCGGACCGCTTGATACAACAATGGTCGACCCAAACCAGACCTCTGTTAGATTTGATTCTTGCTGATTTTTGTCACATTGCTTAGGGGTTTAATTGGATTCAATACTAGTCTTCCGCTGTACTGGTATATTGATCTTCATAGCTTCATCATAGTTATTGGAGTGAAATTGTGTTGAATTCATATATTGTGAAAAAGTGAGTGTGCTCCTATTCACCCCCCCTCTAGTCGCCTTTTCGGTCCAACAAGTGGTATCAGAGCCCGGTTAGTTCACTCTTGATCTTAGCAGGTCCTTTGAACTTTAGGCGATGGATAGGTTTTCTACTAAACCGCATATCTTCGATGGGCACGACTATGCCTATTGGAAGAATCGTATGCGAGTCTTTCTTGAGAGCGAGGGACAAGCTATTTGGGATGTTGTTCGAGGCCCGCTTGTTATTCCTGAAATTACAACGCCGGCTTCATCGATTCTTGTGGCAAACAACAACAAGGCCAAGAATCTTTTACATGGTGCGCTTGGTAGACAAGAATATGGTAGGATTTGCAATTTTGCGACTGCGCACGAGATTTGGAACACCCTCGAAACCTATCATGAGGGTTCGTCCCAAATTAAGAAAGTGCGCCAAACAATCTATAAGCGTGATTATAACAAATTTGATATGCATCCTGGAGAGAGCATCGATGACATTTTCAGTCGCTTTAATAAAGTGATTAATCAGATGAAAGCTGTTGATATTGAATATTCTCAATCTGAAAATGCCACCCATCTCTTGGCCGCAATCAACACCAAGGAGTGGGAGATGAAGGCTACTGCTTTATAGTAAACTCAAGACTCATGAAATTAAAAGAGTTGATCATCCCAAGAAAGACAATTTAGCTTTGGTAGCAGATCCTCTCAAAAAGGCTTCTGATGATTCTTTTGAATCTTCTTCTGGATTTTATTTGCTTGTTTATCTACTATTCATGAAGAGGAGCTTGAGAATATCCCTGAGGTTGAGTTAGCCCTTTTAGCTAAAAAATTCACGCGGGCTTACAACAATGTGAGAAATAAAAAGAGAGGTGGCCCTATTACTTGCTATGAGTGTGGAGAGCTCTACCACATCCGGGCCAATTGCCCCAAGCTGAAAGGTAAGGGCAAGCACAGTGAGAGAAAACGACTGGAAGAAGCCTCATGAGAACAATTACAGTATGATCTTTGTTAAGCTCATAAAGGCCGCTCACCGGGTCCTTGCCGCTTTTGGAGAGCAATCAGTGAGCGATGTGGACTCGGGGCGAGGAGGACAAGGAGGAGAAGACCCCTCAAGGCAAAAGAAAGGAAGGCCAAGGACTTCAGCGGCATGTGCTTCATGGTGACAGCGATATTGATGATGATGAGGTATCTTTTTCTTATGATGAGCTTTCTGCTAAATATGATTCCATATATGAGCAACTGCTTAGTCAAGATGAAGCGCTAGAATTTGTCATGACTAAAAATAAGAAACTAGAGTCTAAAATTGGTAAACTGGAACTAGAACTTGCAAATGTTAAGACTCTTGAACCTGATGAATGTTTATCTTGTCATGATATGCACTCAGAATTGGCTAAACTGCAATCTGCTCACAATATTGCTTTGCAACAACTTGAAAATGCTAGAACCGAGCTAATTGAAATTAAATCTGCTCCTCGTGAAAAATGTTTAGAATCTAACAAATTGATTACTTCTGATGTGATTGATTCTAGCCCTTGCACTTCATGCTTAGAAAAAGAACGTGAAATCAAAGATATTTTAGAAGCTGCTATAGTCAAATATGCTAAGCTTAAGAACAATATTGAAAATACTATTTGTGCTTCTTGTTCCGCTCTTAAGCTCGAAATTGCTTTATATAAGGAGAAATCTATGGATAAAACTTGTGATGCTTGTGTTAACTTGAGAAAAGAAAATGCTTACCTTCATGATAAATTAGAAATTTTTTCTAAAGGTAAGAAATAGTTAAACATGATTCTTGACAAGTCTAAAACTCCTTATAAGAAGCAAGGTTTAGGATTCAATTCTTTTCAAGACAATTCAAAGCCAAAAGTCATTCAAGTCTTGGAAAAAGGTTTAATTGAATTCAAAACCCAGCCTACAAAAACATCTTTTAAATCTGCAGGTTTTGCCCAACTGTGTGTTAATTCAAATGGCGCTTCTTCTAGTGGTACCAAGTACCATTGCACTTATTGTAAGAAAAGTAAGCATTTGATTGAGTTTTGTTGGCGTAGGTTGAAAAATGATAAGAAACATTTTGCTAGTATTTCATCCACTCAACCTAAAGCTTTTATGAGACAAGGTCTTTTTGAAAAGAATAAACCTGGGTTAGGATTTATTTCACATGCTTATCATCATGCTCCTAGACAGGATAATTGTCATGTTCTTGTGACCATTACTCATGATAGGAATGCAAATAGAATCAAGGATAACACTTCTGCTTTGCATACTACTCGCAGACGTGTGTCTCCGTACTGGGTTCCCAAGTCTTGTTTAACTAACCCCAATATCGAGACACATCATTCTTCTATGCCTTAATTTTCAGGATTACCGCGGAAAGAGGAAGGGCACGTGCTTTGTCGACTCCGGTTGTTCACGTCATATGACCGGAGACTCAAGATGGTTCACCTCCTTCACGCGGTCGACGGGTTTCAAGCATCTCCGAGAACTTCCCATCGCCAGGTCTTTAAGCTCATATTCAGGTATTTACACTCTACTCTCTTTATATGGCATTTGATATTCCTGTTCTTTATCTTTGTCCATTCGGAGGTTTTTCTTATCCTGTTTGTTCGGGCTGTCGGCTAGATAGGAAGAGTACCTCAAGCGCTTGTCACCCACTAGACACTTCTCTTGTATTTTGATTTTATCCTCACCAAATATTTAGACCCAACTAGGTTTGCCACCTTGAGAAGCGAGTTAGGGGTAATTTTTCCCTATGGGTTGGTTTGAGGGGGAGTTCGATCTTTTCTGATCTTACCTTGTTATTTTGATCTGTTATTGTTCTTTTTCTGAACTTATTGATCTTTTTGAACTTTTTAGGTTTTTAGGCTTGTTATTGCATCTCATTGTATAATATTGCATTCATATGAAAAAATACAACAAGTGGAATGAAAAATACAACAAGATGCATTGTAATATAAGATTTTCTGCTTATCTTTTAAAATTAATGAAGCTTTGCCTATTACCCTTTGGAGATTTAGTATTTCAATTCTTGCTCAATGTCATGTCTAGTTCTTTGACTTGCTAGAATTATCATGCTTTTACATGTGTAGCTAAGTCTTTGCTATATGAGCTAGAACCTTAAAACAACTCGAACTAAAAATTACAATTTGTGGTTGTTTTAGTGAGTTGCGTAATTAGTGCTCCTTTTGTGACATTGGCCCTGTCAGAATTGCTTTGTTAGCCCTTGAATCTAAAATTGACCATTACTTGAGCTTTTTGTATTCTTGAGATTCTAAAACTGCTCCCGTGAAAAATGAAAAATCAAGATTGTCTTATGCTTAAATTGTGCCAAATTATTCTTACGAGACTGCTTGTCAATGACATGAATTTGGAGATAGTTTGATGATCCAGGCGATCTCATGGGGACTGCTTGTCAGAAATGACATGAACATCAAGATTTGCCGCCCTGGTAGAAGCTTAGAAAGAGTTTGTGGATGGCTCCTAGTCCAGTATCTTCTTTACTAAGATATACCTTTAATCAACTTCTGGTCGAAGCTTAGGATGAGTTTGTGGATGACTCCTAGTCCAGGATCTTGTCACTAAGTTAGATCATTAGTCAACTTCAAAATTCAGTGTAAATGAAAATTTATTGATAAATGGGCATTTGAGAAAAATTGAGCAAAATGATTCAATACAGGACCTGATTGACTCTTAATGTGGTCTTTGTTAGATTTTTGATCTCTCTTTGACATTTTGACATGGCCAATTTCACTTTAGGATCCCTGTTGATGAACTTACTGAAATTGAAGCGTTGCTTAAATTGATCAAATCTATTGCTTTACTTTTGAGCCTTTGTGCTTAGCTTTGATATATATGTCTTACCATGATCTCGCTAGCGCTGTCAGGCTTGATATGCTCTTTGTGCAATATTAGAGATACTAGCTTGTTCTTTTGGGTAATCTCCAAAGCTTCTTGTAATCAAAAATTTAAAAATACAAAAATGAAGCCACTCCATTGCACTTCATGCATACTCCTTATTTTGCTTCTTTTGTTTTTGCTTCTTTCTTTATTCTCTACTTGTTATCTCTGGATAAGAAGAAGGCGTGATTCTTTGATGAATCCATTGTCAAAGGGGGAGAAGATGTGTTAATGAGAAGATATTTCATTGTTGGGGAGAAGATTATGCATAGGGGGGGAAACGTTTGGAGATGTATATCATTGTTTTACAAAGAGGGAGATGATATATAAAAATGATAAAAAAGGGGAGAAACTGAAAATTTGAAAGTTTATGAAATTTGAGGATCATAGTGAGGGGGAGTTCTTGAGTTGCATTCTTATTGTCTTATTGAATATTCTGAACTTGAATTGCATTTATTTATCCTCACAATGATCATAGGTCAATTGAACAATTGTTCTTTCATATGGACCTCATGTGAGAATTATGTTTTTTTATGGAAATTAAAGTTTTTATGCTTTCTTTTGCCTTATCTCACATGCCTATACTATTCTGATGCCAGCTTGGTCATTTACATTGCTTTTTCTTGCTTATGGACCAAGTTGTGCCTTTGTGCGAAAACAAAAGTACTTTACTTTTCAAACCTTTAAATTACATTTTCTGGATTATTACCAATGTGTTCATCAAGGGGGAGATTGTGGATATCATGGGGATATGTTCCAGATCTTAGGATGATGTGACAATTGGCAATGGCTTTTATGATTTGTCGGTTCAAAGGGTTTTCGACAAAGTTCAGGCATTCTGGACAGGGGCGGTCCGACCGGCCATAGCATGGCGGTCCGATCGGTCCCAAATCGGTCGGACCGACCATGTCGTGATCGGACCGTGATGACAGAATGGTCGAGCAGTGGGCCAAAATAGAGTATGTAGGCAGGTGAGGGGATCCCAATGCACTTGGCCTCATTATTTTAGGAGCCTCCAAGCAAAAGTTCTATTCGTTTGAAATTTCCAGAAGGTTTCGGAATTTCAGGTATTGAATTTTGGTTAAGTCCTCTTGTGCGGTGACCGCCTTGAGGTGGCGGTCGGGCCGTGACTAAGCGTCGAGGCCGACCTTGAGGCGGTCGGCCGGTTTGACTTGTTCATAGGCCAACTTCGTGGCGATGTTGATTTGTTAGGTCAAAGTCATTGGTATCATGGCATATGTATTGCGTGATGCATATTTTGACTAACATGGGTCAAGTTGTGAAGAACTTGTTCCCGAATTCGTGTTTGCTTGTCTATGGTTGTGCGGGTTGCTTGGTGGTCAACGACGGTCAGCGGCGAGGAGGATCGGGACTAGACTTGGAGAGTTGAGGTCGAGCGATCGGCGATGCGGGTGAGTCAATGACTCAAGCGTGACACAAGATGGACAAGGGTGACCTATTGGCGAATCCATAGCGCATGGTGAAGCGGTTTAGGTCAAAGGTTAAAACGGCTTTGCGAAGCGTGCGTGTGTGACCCGTTTGTTAGTGGGCCTTGGGGGGCCCAATGGAGTCAAACCCTAGGAGTTCTAGGCCTCCACTATAATTAGGAGGAGGTGGTGGCTGCACCACCTAACTCTTCTACCTCTCGCCTTTTGATGTTTCAAAACCCTAATTGGCTTAGGGGAGTTGTGGTGGAGGCTAGGGCTTTTTATGGTTTGAGGTGATTTTCGTGCTCTTGGATTGGGCATTGGCATCCTTGATTGGGTTGTTTTACTTGTTGCGAGTCATTGGTCGACCTTCCACACAATGATCGGACCGATTTGATCTGGTCAGACCCTTGATACTGTGATGGTCGGGCCGCCGACCTCTGTTAGATTTGATTCTTGCTGATTTTTGTCACATTGCTTAGGGGTTTAATTGGATTCAATACTAGTCTTCCGCTGTACTGGTATATTGATCTTCATAGCTTCATCATAGCTATTAGAGTGAAATTGTGTTGAATTCATATTTTGTGAAAAAGTGAGCGTGCTCCTATTCACCCCCCTCTAGTCGCCTTTTCGGTCCAACAATATGATTAGAAAAAAAAAAGAGAAAATCCGATTTGAAGATGACCAAGAAAAACTCTAATTGGTAGCCGATCGGATGATTAGTGACACGATTTAAACTATGGATTACACAACCCCCGAGAGAGATCATGGAGATGAGATCATCTCCTAGGAACGACGCGGCGGAAGCTGTGGAAGCGGCGACTCAGAAGCGGCACCGCTCTGATACTATGTAAGCGAGGAAAATAACACTATTTTTAATTGTTGAAATAAGAGTACATGAGTTACACATATATAAATTATAGCTATCATATGAATGCGTATATTTATCATGTAAACACGTGATCCTTCAAAAGAGAAAATATTATACATATAGAAAACTGAAGCACCATCCTATCTGCCAACTACAACGTCCTCGGCCAGTGCAAAACCGGCGACCTCCAAGGCGCCCGCGAGGTGTTCAACGAAACGAGGTCGGACTGCGACCCGAACGCTACCTCCTGGAACTACCTCCTGGGCTGCCTGCTCAAGAATGGCAGGGTCGCCGAAGCGTGCGAGCTCGTCGAGGCCACGGAGAGGTCTAAACCCGACGACATCCCGAACTCGCTGACTTGCGAGATTCTGGCGTACCACGCCTGCAAAGCGGGAAGAATGGATTCGGCGAGGCGGATTCTCGATCAGATGTTCTTGGAAAAGCTGACGCCGAGGATCACAGTTCACACAGCCTTCATCAAGGGGTACTTGTACAACGGGAGAACAGAAGATGCTTTCAGGTATGTCAGTGATATGAGCACCAGGGACAGGCACTCCGTGAACAGGAACTACATCCTTCTCGCCAAGCTGTTGCGCAAATCGCGGAGGGTCGTCGAGGCGGCCGGGAAGGGTTCTGTTTGAATTGACGGAGAAGGGCCTTAGGCCTGACCATTCTGCTCATGTTAGAGTGGCCAAAGATTTGCACAAGATGGGCAGGGGAGATCTGGCTACTGAATTGAAGTTTTTGTTTCAGAGGTTCAGTGTACAGCCAGATTTGGGGTGTTGATTTGTTTCGACAAAGCCACTGACTGGGTTAAGCAAGACTTGCCTGTCCATGAAGACTCGTGTAGTCGTGTCATGTGTCATTGGTGTCCTCTCTGGCTCTCTCTATGATGTGAGTCTGAGGACTTTCTGTAAATCACAGGCTAAGCACACATGATCAGGCTATCATGAGAAACATTAGATTTACATACCGTCGATAAGTAGAATCTGGTACCAGGACATGCAAATTCTTTGATAGAGAAATTACTTGTCTGCAATAACAAGCATTGTTACCTTCTCAATGTTACCTAGGAGAACGTTGCGTACGGTATATGTCGTGCATATTTTGGTCTGCGTTTCAGCAATTGTTTGGATCTTCTGCCAACCAAACCTTCACCTTGCAGGCGTGGATGATCAAGGTGAACATACACTTACATTCATATACATTGAGCCTAGGTGTATCACAAGTGTTTGATATTGTTCCCCATCAGCAAATAGTATTGTGATAAAACAGTTCTACCTGTAGTCCTGTTCATGTTATCTAGTTCACCTTCACAGCTTCACCATACCAGGAATTCGCAAGGAAAATCTGGCTAGTCCTGTTCATGTTATCTGCTTCACCTTCACGGCTTCACCATAGCAGGAAATCGCAAGGAAAATCTGCAACCAGATGAAGAGACAGCGAATCCGAAAAAGCCCACCAAGAAAAGTCCCAGACAACTCAACGGCGACACCACGGTGTCCAGCCCAATACGAGCGCACCCATCACAAAAGCACACTAGGCCACGTCACCGATCCGTCCTTCCCCACTATGAGCCAACCACGTCCCTCCATTTCCAATCCCGCGGATCGAGACCTCCTCCCCGCCACGTCACCGATCCGCTTCTCCCGCTCCCACCCAACCCCGCCCATCCATCTCCAATCCAACGCGCCAAAACCCACCTCCCACGGATCGCTCCAGCGCCCAGCCGCACCCTCCCAGCGCTATAAATCGCCCCCATACCCCACCCATTCTCCTCACAAAAGAAGGAAATAAATCCCAAACTCCCAACTAGTCCCTCCGTTTCGAGCTCTCTTCAGCGATGTCGGGACGCGGCAAGGGAGGCAAGGGCCTGGGCAAGGGCGGCGCGAAGCGCCACCGCAAGGTGCTCCGCGACAACATCCAGGGGATCACGAAGCCGGCCATCCGGAGGCTGGCGAGGAGGGGCGGCGTGAAGCGCATCTCCGGGCTGATCTACGAGGAGACCCGCGGCGTGCTCAAGATCTTCCTCGAGAACGTCATCCGCGACGCGGTGACCTACACGGAGCACGCCCGCCGCAAGACCGTCACCGCCATGGACGTCGTCTACGCGCTCAAGCGCCAGGGCCGCACCCTGTACGGATTCGGCGGCTGAGCCTGTTGGGTTCCGGGTGGGTCCGGTGCCGGTCTTAGCAAGTTGTTAGGGTTATTAGGGTTTCCTGGCCTGCACTTTGAAATGGGATTTGATGCATATGAATGAACGAACGAGTGGGATGGGTTTGGTTCTGCTTCCAATGTCATCTGTGTTTGTGTTTCATATGGGCCAGTACAAGTTTCGGCCCAGGCGTTGCATTGCTCCTTCTCGGTGCAAATCTGCGTGTATGTTCAGATCAGAGAAGCGCGTGAGCACGCTGCTGGCTAAATATTTTGTACACTGCTGTTCAGGCCTTGTTATTAGCACGAAATTTCACAAGATCTATGTATTTTCAACTGAAAAATTAGTGCTCTGGGATTCGTTTTTTTTAAGAGAGTACATCGCTTGAATGAAACGGATATTTGGCTTTTGGATTTTGGAGCGCACACGGAGTGACACCTGGAGCGCTAAATTTGAATTAGCCGCGGCGGCACGAATTTTAATTGAACGGGCGCCAAAATTTCCCTTGGTTCGCCTCAAATTTCAAACGGAGCGCTTCGGGTCCCAGCACGTGACGGGTGAACGGGGTCGGTGATTTGGTGTGCAAAAGTAGAGCCGCGGCGCGCTCGGGCTTGGAAGCTGGCCGAAAGCCCAACTCGATCAACCTCCAACTTGGTTCCCTCGTTGCGGCGGCGAGACGGACGCCACCCCAACCAGCAAGGCAGTAACCTCCCGGTGATCACGACGACCTCCCGCTGCAGCAACGCAACCAGCCGCGCCGCACTGCTCCACTCGTCCACCCGCCACCAAACCGCCCCCACGGCACGATAGATTTTGCCCCTCGCAGCCACCTGACGCCACCGCCACAAACGGAGCCCTCCCGTCGGGGGTCACGCCCGGTCGACAATTCCGTTTACCTCCACCGCCTCTCCTACTCCTAGGCTAGGGACGCGTGATGTCGTGGCTGCCTCATGCTGCTTGCGTCATCTCCGTGGGCTTCGTGTGGGCGCCCTTCGATTCGAGAGTCGAGCCCAGCCTCGCTCGGACAGCCTCCCCGTCGCGCCGCGCGACCCCAATCCCGATGTGCTTCTCATCGGCCCCAGCTCTACTTTGCGCCGCGTATTTTGTGCCATGCCGGTAGGCCGTTCTGTTGCTGGAGCCGGGACGCGGGCAGGCGGCAATGCACCGCCGCCGATCGCACGCACTATGACGGGGCAATGCATATTAAACTGGACACACTCGTTGATGGGCGGGTTCGCTTATTGAAACAGGTATGCTTGCAGCTAGCTCCACGCATCAACTGGATCAACCTCCAGTCGATGCAACTTGGAAGTATGCAATGCTTTATTGAAACAGGTATGCTTGCACCTTGCTCCACGCATCAACTGGATCAACCTCCAGTTGATGCAACTTGGAAGTATGCGATGCTTTATTGGGAATGAAATTAGCTCTGAAAGTAGTATGAAGCACTGCATAGGTTATTTGGATTGTTTGGCATTAGGTTGTTGTCATGTAGTAGCATCTTAGCACAACATTGGCAGAATGACTTCATCGTGAGTGGATGATGATTAAGATGGCTCTAGATGTATTCCTACATATCACAGCAAACAAGAACACCAAACAAATCGAGGTAAAAATAGCTGGATTAAGAAACCACTCGGAGAGGTCAAAAAGAGAAAAAAGGGTTTTTCACGAACTTACAATGACAGTGACTAGATGGGTGGAGATTGATTTCCAGAGGTTATCTCCGTTTCTTACACGTCCTTGGTACAACAAGATTAAGAAGGGGAGAGAGAGGAGGAAAAACTCGACGCCGCCACCGCCCGAGGCCGCTCGACGCACTCCGCCGACCGTCACCAAGCCGCCCGCTGACGTCGCCCAAGGATGCTGCCAGAAGACGAACCGACGTCGGACGAAGCCATCGCCCGACGCCGGCCAGCTAAGCCTCGCCGCCTCCAACCCGTCGCCGCCGCTTGGAGATGCTTGTGCCGACGAGGCGCCATCACATCGCGCCTTCGCCGCCAGCGCGCTCTATCCCAACGCCTGACGCCATTGCGGCGCCGCCCGAGTTGAAGTCGCCGCCCGACGCCGGAGCGCGTGTGTGGGATCGTCAGCTCACGAGCCTTGCGCGGGCCGTTTTGCTAGTGTTAGCTGGCCCGGCTAACGAAAGGAAAAAAACAATACATCTATCTAACCGCCGCCGTCCAGCGTCGCCACCAATGGCTTCCGTTCCATCGGCTGCGTTCCCATCCTCGGAAACAAATCTTAATGGGACGAACTACAGGTTGCGGTCTTTACTCATGGAAATCACACTCGATGGTCTTTGCCTCTGGGGACATATTATTAGTGCCCGACCTTATCTGTCGTCGCCGGTTCAGCCTTCTCCCAGCCGGCCTACGTCTGCACCTCCTGCAGAAGATGAGGCCGCTAAGGAGGCAGAGGCCGCTATCGCTGCTGCTGACCCTGCTGATGAGGCCTTTTAGTATGCCATAGACTCTTTTGAGCACTGGTGTATTGATGAGGCCCGTGTTCGAGCCATCCTGGTGGTTAGCGTCGGCGACTCCATCCAGCCAGACAACGTTGGTCTGCGTGCCACTCGTCAGATCTGGGAGTACTTGCGTGAGCGATACCAGCAAAGCAGTGATGCTCAGTTATTTTCGTTTTAGCGTGAGTTGGCGACGCTTCGCCAGGAGGACTCCGCCGTCGACGACTTCTTCCGAGCCCTGGCCAGTCTTTGGCGCCAGTTGGACGAGTTGGCTTCTCCGCTCTGCCAGGAGTGTCATAAAGTGCAAAAGGCAGATTGTGATTGCCTTCGCCTTTATGACTTCGTCTGTCATCTACGCCCGGAGTTTGAGCCTGTTAGGGCTCAACTGTTGAGCCGCTCACCACGATCGACAGTCATCGAGACTCTTTCAGCGCTTCGTGCTGAGAAGCTTCGCCGTGGGTTAGCAGCACAGATTGTTCCGACTGTGCTTGCTAGCCCTTCTTCTTCGACAACACCGACGGTTTCTGCCTCGACTACAGTTCCTCCTTAGGTATCTGTTTCTGCTCCTATTTTTGCACCAACTGGGATTCAGTGCAATTATTGCAAGAACTTTGGGCGCGACTATCAACATTGTGTGGTACGGAAAAACCAGAACAAGACGCATGAGGCTGGACGATCCGGGGGTAGGGAGGCCCTTCCTCGACGGGAGGATAAACCAGCGTCGAGATCTTCTCAATGAGGTGACTCAAACTTGAATATGTGCATATGACCTTATTACACATTTGTGTATGCACACATTTAGATGGAGTTTTATCCTATACTTTGTGGTTTCATTAGTATTGATCCATGTTCCTTTCTCCACATATATTTGAGATCTTTACATTGAAACAAATCCGTTTGAGTATACAAAACTTGTGTAGTTCTTGTATACTCATGTTAGAGTATATATAACTTGTGTAGTTTATATATACTCATTTGTTCTCTCATTTATCATCATTAAATTTATGAGAATTTAAGTGGTTATCATCAATTACCAAAGAGGGAAGGATTGAGGTATCTTGTCCCACCATTATGAGTTAATGGTATGGTGTGGTAATTAATGATGATCACATTGTGGAACTAACATTTTCCATGAGTTGGATATATAGGTTATGTTCCGGATGATGAAGACTTGGGATGATCATGAGTTGATCATCAAGTCAAGAGCTTGGTGTAAATGATGCATCATGAGTTGATGCTTATCAAGAAGAGATGATCATGAGTTGATCATCAAGACAAGAGAATACCCATCATGTATTGATGGAGGTCAAGTGAAGGAATGCATCATGGGTTGATGCATGTGAAGAATCGGGATGAAGAAATCATCATGTGTTGATGATGTTCAAGACAAGATCCCGAAGTGAAGAAATCATCATGAGTTGATGATTGTCAAAGTCAAGGACCCGGACTTGAAGTGTTGATGTGCGTCATCAAACTTCAAGAAGATGCAAGGCAAAGGTATGACTAGCTAGGGCTAAGGATGTGTTCCTAGTCTTTTACCGGTCTCGGTGTTTGGTTGATAGACCGGATTGCTAGTATAGGATTGCCGTACTATTAAGAGGGGTCTTGACTAGTAGCATGAGTTAGTCATGTGTTGATAGCTCATTATGTTTGCTCTAGCTCATCTATGCATGGAGCTATTATTTACGAATGTGTTTTGCAAATAGCCGAGGCTCATGCATTCAATCTTTGTAGCATGGGACTATACTTTGCAAATGTGTTTTGCAAATGGTTGAAGTCCGTGCACTTTAGTCTTATGGCATGATGCTGTTATTTGCGAATGTGTTTTGCAAATAGTTGATGCTCATGTTTGATTTCTTGTAGCATGTGACTTAAGTTTGCAAATGTGTTTTGCAAATGGTGTAAGTCCATGTACCTTTTTCCTTGTGGTATGATTCCAAAAGTTGGCAAATATGTTTTGTAACTTGTTGGGAATCTTGCTTGTGATCCTTGTTGGCATGGCTTGTCAATTAGCAAATGTGTTTTGCAATTGAAGTTGTTGAAAAAGCCATTGCTATTTTCTGTCAGGAAAATCGGAAGTTCCGGTGTCTTAACTGCGGAAGTTCCGCAGCCGACGGTCCGATTTCCAGTGCTCGTTTTTCCAGAGCATCCGGTTTAGGGACTTAGCCGATTTTTGAAGTGCGGAAGTTCCGGCGTGTTACGAGCGGAACTTCCGATTATCGGGTTCTCCGAAATTCCGGCGGTTCGTTTTTTCCAGAGAAGCACCATTTTGGGGACTTAGCCAAAATTTAATGTACGGTAGTTCCGCTATGTGTTGAGCGGAACTTCCGAAGATCGGAACTTCCGCAATTTAGTTGGCGGTAGTTCCGCACTAAAAATCAAACGGCTAGTTTCTCGTCTGACATAGCCGTTGCGGTGCTTTTCTCTCTCATGCGGTAGTTCCGGCATTTGCATGGTGGAACTTCCGATTTCCCTGATTTTTCAGGGTTTTGTCTCCCAACGGCTAGTTTTTGTGTGTGGGCTATAAGTAGCCACCTTGGCCGGTTGGGAGAGGTTGCTGGCGCTATTGTGAACTATTTGTGATCCTCTTGAGCTAAGAGCAAGCCTCTCCTCTCTTATGTGCATGTGTTGCACTTGGTGAGCTTGGAGAGTAAACCCTAAGTGCATGTGTTGCCTTAGGTAGTGGATTGTGTATCCACTTGAGCTTAGACACTTGATTAGTTCAAGTGAGAGTTGAGATTTGTTACTCTTGGTGTTTGCCAACACCTAGACGGCGTGGAGGCGTCGTGCGCGGTGATCTTCTCAAGAAGCTTGTGAGAAGACCCGGCGGTTTGTGAGTGGTTTGGTGCTCACCATCTCCGGAGTGGAGGAAGAGCAACTATAGTTGTGTGAGGTGTTGGTTCGGTTAGGAACCGGTCCAAGTGTTTGGACTTACCTCGGAGGTATTGGCTTAATTAGTGGAGCCGGTCCAATTTGTTTGGGCTAACCTCAACGTGGATTAGGGGAGACCGGCAAGTCTCCGAACACCACGGTAAAACATAATCGTGTCATCTTGTTTTTACTTGTGCTTTACTTTGAGCAATTTACATTCTTGCTTTAATTGCTTATATATATCTTGTATGATTGCTCATATTGTATTGTGTTCATATTGTCGGTGCACTTAGTTGAGCCTAGTTGATTTAGGTTTTAATTGAGCAAAACCATTTCACTATTAGCTTCCGCATTTATATATTGGTTTAGCGCGAAAGAATTTTAAAACCGCCTATTCACCCCCTCTAGTCGGCCACCTCGATCTTACAAGTGGTATCAGAGCTTGGTCTCTCATTTATTAGACTTAACCGTCTAGAGAGTAAAAGATGGCGACTAGAGATTTAGTGCACCTAGGTGAAGCACCTTTATTTGTTGGCACAAATTATGCTCAATGGAAAATCCGCATGTCTTGTTATTTTTGGGCCATGAGTCCGAAAATATGGCGGATTGTAGATGTAGGATTTTCTCCTCCATTGGATTATTTTGCTCCAACTATTGAGGAAGAAAAATGCTTACATCTCGACGCTCAAGCTACTAACGCCTTATTTAGTGCTTTGAGCGTAGATATATTTGATAAGATATGCAATCTCAAGAGAGCTCATGAGATGTGGACATATATTCAAGATCAATATGAATTGTCCACTTCAACTAGTGACGATTGCACACACGAATGGATGTCGGAAGAAGAATGCTCAACTTCAAGCTCCGACAACGAAAATGAGGACTCCTCAACTCCCTCCACATCAACTCAATGCTTCATGGCTAAAGGTAATAATGAGGTAAATAACAACGATGAGCCTTCATACGATGAGTTGATGGATATGCTAGAAGAGCTCAATGAGTATTTAGGAAATGAGAAATTAAAATTCAAAGTTTTGAAGAAAGAGTATGTCTCTCTTCAAAATAATTATGATGTTTTAAAAGATGAACATGAAGCTCTCCTCCTAAATAATCAAAATAGCTCTAAGGTGGATATAGGCATTGAATTTAATTTATTAGATGATTTGCCATGTATAGCTTCTATCCCATGCATTTCATCTAAGGTTAGTGTATCCACCTCATGTGAGGATTTAATTGATATGCCTTGTTGCTCAAAAGTAGATGCTCCTATTTCCTCTATGCTTGTCAATACTAACATTGTAGAGAAAACCAAAGAGCTCAAGGCCCAAGTCAAAAATTTGAAGAATGACTTGGAAAGAAGCCTAAAAGGGAAGGCCACTCTTGACGAAATATTGAGCAAGCAAAAACGCTTGTAAGATAAGAGTGGAATCGGCTTCACTCCCAAGAAAAGGGAGAATAGCAATATGAGGCACAACGCGAGACATACGAAGAAATATGTCAAGTGCCATGGATGCAACGGAAAGGGCCACTATGCCTCGGTGTGCCCTAATCAAAAGGATGTCAAGACAAGACATTCAAAATTGAGGCAAGCCGGCAAGAAGCAAGAGATAAAGACAAGCAAGGGAAGCAAAGTCCCAACTTGCTACAATTGCCGGGAAAAAGGGACATTTTAGTAAGAATTGTCCCAAAGGTATCTCTCCTAAGCCATTTATATATAATGATCATTATTCGCTTAGGAAAGATAAAAATGGCAATGTGTTTGCTAGAATAGTTAGTTCACATAAAACTAATACAAGGGCCATTTGGGTGCCCAAATCTATTGTGACTAACATTCGTGGACCCAACCAAATTTTGGGTACCAAAATGCGCTTAAATGCTTAATAGGTACTTGGAGAGGCATTGGAGGCTTGGCTTATTCATATAAAGATGGATTTCATCATATATCAAGTTGGAGCCAAGCTTGAGGATTATCACTTCATATAAAAAACCAATGCCCTTACGGTAACAAGTACTTACATTGAAGTATCTAGCCCCTTTATACCTTGTGTAGGTTGCATTTCATGAAAATCTTATTAAAAAGGGGTGTTCTTGCTCTATGTTCATAATGTTCATTATTAATATCTTGAGCAAGTTGGTGTGGCACATTAAGGGGGAGTGCTAAATCATTATCATGTATTTCACATCCCTAAGTGTGCCCAAATAAATTAAGTGCTAGTATTGTTTTTCAAAAATAAGCCTTTTAGCCAAAAGTCAAAAATTTCATAATTATTAGTAATTCTTTGAAAAACTAGTTGCAAAAGGTATACAAATGCTTTTCAAAGATTTACCAAAGGTTTTGGCTTTAGAAAAACCTATTTTAAGTGAAACTGAGTTTCTAGCCAAAATCCTACATTATAGTATCTTGTTTTTGACCAAAACTAGATTTTTGTGTTAAATCTATTCTAAAAGGAATTTAAAAACCTTGGCAAAAGAAAAATCCTAGAGTTGGTTACTCTAAATATTTTTGGTATTCAAAAGATTTCCAAAAGACCAACCTAGTAAAAGTTATTTGATTTTGAAATTCGTCCAAAATCCCTTTGACCTAAGTGGTCACTTTCTAGCACTTAAGTGAGTTTTTCCATATGAACCAAAATTATTCATATGAAAAGGTTCAAAATGGTATTTATGACTCATACATAAAATTGGATGCTTTAAAATCAACCAAATGCTTTTTGGGTTGTTTTGAATAATTTCATGAAAATGAGGCTTCATTTGCAAAATCAAAACTTAATTCATAAAAATTATTTTCTTAGATAGACATTAGTCTCTTCAATGTATAATGATCCTGAATGACATTTATTTGAGTGCAAAACTAGGGATCATTTGCATAAATATCAAATTCCTAGATCTTTCCTGAAGTGTCAGGATAATCGGAACTTCCGACCTTCCAGGCGCGGAACTTCCGTTTTCCGGAACTTCCGCTGTTGAGTTGCGGAGCTTCCGTTTTCCAGCTCTCTTCCTGAAGCATCAGGATAATCGGAACGACCGGCCCTCCAGGTGCGGAACTTCCAATGTCCGGAACTTCCACTGTTGAAATGCGGAACTTCCGTTTTCCGGTAGCTGAGAGGCTTTAATGCCCTGTGGTTCCTCCGCGATTCATTCTCTCTCCAGCCGCCGTTCTCTTCTGTCCCGAAAGCTCTCCTCTTCCAAAGACTCCACCGAACTTCGATCTTTGTTCTTCGGTTTTTCTTCAAATCTCGACCGATCAATTGAATCTCCAGGGTTCAATCACTCCATTCCTCAAGGTATTTCCAATCCCCTTTTTGGATCTATGCCTCTCATGAACCCTAGGTTTGAGTTTTTGGGGAAAATAAAATGTAGATGAAATCTGTGGTAGATTATTGAGCAAATAGGTTTATTCAGTATTGTATGATGTTTATGCATCGATTCCATGGACTCAATCCATCAAAATACTGAAAAATCCAAAATTTTCATTGCTCTAGAATCGGCCTAGGATAATCGGAACTTCCGCCGTTGAAAAGCGCGGAACTTCCGACTAACTCTTTTATCAAGTATTATCTTTGTGTAGTCTCATTTGGATATAAAGGTGAAACACAACGAGGTATGCAATCGACATCTCAATCTTATATATTGTTGCATTTCTCGGATCCAAAATATAGGATTGAACTCAACCATAAGTTAAACTTGAATATGTGCATATGACCTTATTACACATTTGTGTATGCACACATTTAGGGGGAGTTTTATCCTATACTTTGTGGTTTCATTAGTATTGATCCATGTTCCTTTCTCCACATATATTTGGGATCTTTACATTGAAACAAATCCGTTTGAGTATACAAAACTTGTGTAGTTCTTGTATACTCATGTTAGAGTGTATATAACTTGTGTAGTTTATATATACTCATTTGTTCTCTCACTTATCATCATTAAATTTATGAGAATTTAAGTGGTTATCATCAATTACCAAAGAGGGAAAGATTGAGGTATCTTGTCCCACCATTATGAGTTAATGGTATGGTGTGGTAATTAATGATGATCACATTGTGGAACTAACATTTTCCATGAGTTGGATATATAGGTTATGTTCCAGGATGATGAAGACTTGAGATGATCATGAGTTGATCATCAAGTCAAGAGCTTGGTGTAAATGATGCATCATGAGTTGATGCTTATCAAGAAGAGATGATCATGAGTTGATCATCAAGACAAGAGAAGACCCATCATGTGTTGATGGAGGTCAAGTGAAGGAATGCATCACGCGTTGATGCATGTGAAGAATCGGGATGAAGAAATCATCATGTGTTGATGATGTTCAAGACAAGATCCCAAGTGAAGAAATCATCATGAGTTGATGATTGTCAAAGTCAGGACCGGACTGGAAGTTCCGGTGTCTTAAGCTGCGGAAGTTCCGCAGCGAGCATCCGGTTTAGGGACTTAGCCGATTTTTGAAGTGCGGAAGTTCCGTGTTACGAGCGGAACTTCCGATTATCTAGCTTTTGGGGACTTAGACGTTTCCTCTAGGTACTTCTTGGGTTCTATATTCTAGTGCCTCTTTCCACATGACACCAAACTCCACATCTCTCACTTTAGTAGGACCTCCTGTTTTTCCTATCTCTTTTCATACAACTAACGGTACTCCTCATGCATCTTCTCATTGTGTCGGGGCACTCTTTTATCTTGGTTCGGTTGGAACCGGTCCAAGTGTTTGACTTTTACTGCCTCAACGTGGATTAGGGAGACAAGCAAGTCTCCAAACCACGGTTAATCGTTTCTCATGTTCCTTAGCTTACCATGTAGCTTTTTTTGGTGGGTCAGCTCACCGATCTTGGCTGTAGGGTTGGTTTTGACTCTCACACCTGTTTCATCCAGGATCGACAAATATGGGACCTCCTGTACTTGGGATGGCCCACTCTTTTATCCACTCGACTTTTCTGCTCCAAATGCTTCCATGTAACCATGGATCGTCGAGTCTGTACATCCTTGATCGCCACCACCTTCCGTCCACTTCAGTTGCTACTGTCACTTCTACATTTACTTCCACCGCCACTGCTGCTACCACCTCTGGCGTTTTTGCGCAGTGGCATCACTATTTAGGTCACTTATGTGGGTCCTGTCTTTCTTCATTAGTTTGTTAGGGTATTCTTGGACGTGTTACTGTTGACACGACCATGTTTTGTCAGGGTTGTAAACTGGGCAAGCAGCTACGACTTCCTTATCATTCTATTGAGTCTTTGTCTTATCGTCCTTTTGACTTAGTGCATTTAGATGTATGGGGACCTGCGCCTATTATCTCTAAGCGGGCATAAATTTTATGTGATCTTCATTGATGATTATTCCCCTTTTACATGGATTTTCCCTATGTATAATCGTGGCCAGTTTCTTGCGATCTATCATTGCTTTGCAACGATGGTTCGTACTCAGTTTGATTCTTCTATCCGTACTTTTCGCTGTGATTCTATTGGCTAGTACTGTTCTGACACTTTTAGATAGTTTTTTTCTAAGCAGGGCACTCTTTACCAGTCTTCTTGACCTGGTGCCCATGCTCAGAATGGGGTTATTGAGCGTAAACATCGTCATCTGATTGAGACTACTGACACTCTTCTCCTCGCCTCTCACGTTCCACCACAGTTCTGGGCTGTTGCTGTTTTTCCGGCTGCATATCTTATCAATATGCAACCTTCTACTGCTCTTAAGGGTGTCAATCCTATAGAGCGTCTCTACTCTCGAGCCACCCAGTACACCCACCTTCGTGTTTTTAGTTGTATTTATTTTGTTTTGCTGCAGCTTCTTGAGTGCACTAACTATCGGTCCAGTCAGTTGAGTGTGTGTTTCTTGGTTATAATTCTAAGCATAAGGATTATTGCTGCTATGATCCTTCCGCTTGACGGATCATCATTTCACGAGACGTTGTCTTTGACGAATTTCGACCTTTCCTCTATCGAGATTCGGCTCCTTGTCCTGTTCCACCGTTGAGTTGATTCCATGGTTGTCTCTAGGGGTGGCAAAAAAGCTTGCGGCTCGCGAGCTCGAGCTCGGTTTTTTTTCGAGCCGAGCCGAGCTGGGCTTCGAGCTCGGTGAAGATTCGAGCCGAGCTCGGCCGGCCATGAGCCAAGCGATGGCGCTTCCCCATATAATTAAGATGATTGGATTTTGAATTGATGATAAATGACTTATATAATCATTTTATTCTACCTTTATTTTTGGGATCGGGAAACCCTGGCTCGAACGAGCTTTTTCGAGCCGGCTCTCGAGCTCGTTTTCCAAACGAGCCGAGCCGAGCCGAGCCTCATACCGAGCCTGGGCGAGCTCGGCTCGGCTCGTTTCCAACCCTAGTTGTCTCTTTCTAACTCTTTACCTATTTCTCCACTATCACAGTCTCCCCCTAGTCTGTCTTCGATGGTTC
Source organism: Hsuehochloa calcarea (assembly GCA_036346395.1). Taxonomy (NCBI): domain Eukaryota; kingdom Viridiplantae; phylum Streptophyta; class Magnoliopsida; order Poales; family Poaceae; genus Hsuehochloa; species Hsuehochloa calcarea. The sequence goes on along the minus strand of CM070597.1, from coordinate 85,851,933 downwards.
CTTTTGTACTTCCGCCTCCGGTGCTGCCTCCTGCAGCACCACCATCTCGTTTTACGGTATTCACTACTCCAGGCATCCTTCACCAGTGATGGGACTTATGACTCTTTTGTCTGACAGTACATACGCTATCAGTATTGCCCAGGACCCAGTGAAGCATACACTCACCAAGCACATTAGTGTGGATGCTTCCTACACTCGCTCACAGGTGCAAGTAGGGAGTTCTTACTTTGCCGTTTGTGCTCCTAGTTACATGTTGCTGACTTCTTCACGAAGCCACAGACCAGGGTACAACATTTGTATTTCCTCTTCAAACTTAGTGTGTGTGTGATCCACCATGAGTTGGGGGGTTTAAAATATGAGTCCTTTTGTATTTCTTTATCTGTATATGGCATACCCCCTTATACTCTCTATATATGTTACCTATTGGGAGTCTTGAATACACACACAATATTCATAACATCATTTACACATGATATGGGAACAGATGATTTTGAAAATCTGGTCCATAGCCATTATGCTTCTGAGTTCATCCTTAACGTCAGAATGAGTTCATGCTGCTTCTTTTGATGTTCTATCCTACTTATCATGGTGCCATTTTGTTTTGTAGCAGAACTGAAAATGACAGCTCCTTTTATCTCTATCATCTCTTTTTCCCTTTTCATGGAGCTGGATACTATGATGCCAGTATCATGATGTTGCTTCTTTCAAGAGGAACCGACCACATAAACAGCAGATGTTTTCTGGTTAATGCAGTTGTTTCACAGGCGTCAACCCCAATGATAAAATCAGTAGACAGCGCTCTGGCAGCATGTTCTTAATTTCACCTTGAACTATCATACGGTAAATGTTAAAATGAGTTATTGTTATAACAATACCATTTGGTAATCGCTAACTAGATGTCAGGTTGTAGTATTTCAGAATCTAACAAGATTTCTTGCTTTGTCAATTTGTCATGAGAAAAGTAAGCATGTTAAACATGTGCAGGTTCCCTTGTTATATCTCAGAAATCTGCTTGCAGAATCCAATGAATAAAGAGAGTAGTTCAACTTTTGGTCTGATGTTGATCTCAGTTTCATAATTGCTTTTTTCCCGCTGAAGACTGCATTTTGCCATGTTTTTCTCCACGTTTGTGCTTGCGTTTTCCTGCCGCAAGCTCCTCAGGCCTGCATCTGAAGTATTTGCTCATCCAAGTTATTCTTCTTGAATCTGTGTTAAACAAGACATACTATGAGAATATCAAAGGAGCAAGTTTGTTTTTTCCCTTGTGTACTACTCTCTTACTGATGTTTGCATACAGCCTAGTCTCATAGTGTTCTCTGTAGTTCTCGAAGAAAAAAAGTGTTCTCTGTTGTAGGTAAATTTCTTATATCTTCTTACTGTTGCAGTTACTACCCCCAGAGATGATATATATGTTGCTTAGGAAGTTAGGATTTGGATTTAACATCAGAAGAGCATAAGATAATCACAATGAGTGGCAATTGTAACCGTCCGGAAATCCGGGCCATTAAAACTCTTCACAACCGCCCAGAATGTGCAGTTGCGAAGTAAGCAGTATTTTACACAAGCTTTTGATTACAACAAAATCAAGCTTTTAATACATAAGATTAAGGTTTAACAACCAGTTTTGACGCAGACACGGACTTCCAAGCCCAAAGCTAATATAATACAAGACAAAAGAAAAACACACCATAGGCACGCCTGAGCCTGATCGAGACCTAAAAATAGTAAACACTGCTCATTGGGGTTCTCAGCACTTTCCCAATTTTCTTCTGTGGAGGGGTTGTAGATTTTGCAAGAATGAGTACTACTACTGTACTCAACAAGCCACATGGAAAAGCTAAATAATTACATACAAGGAGTTCAATGGATGGTTAGGGTTTATTTTAACAGGCATCTGTGGATGCATTTTGCAGTTTAAAGCAGTTTAACTTTAAAACAGTGAAACAATAATAAATAATAACAACAGGGGTTTCTTCACAAATGCACCAACCAGATTCACATCTCAAAAACTCTACTTATGCCTCATGTATTGGAATCACCCATGAACACAGCTTCATTAACCGGAAGCACGACATATTCGAATACCATTTGATACACTCTGCAGAGTTGCTCAACTTTACCCACAAGATACATCATGCTCGTACTGTCAGATCATAGACACGCAACATGTTAGCGTGCGACTGAGCTGAGATAACAAAGTTTTTTCATTGCTCAACCTTTCTAGTCTCTACCCGGTAGGTCCTTACTCCATACAGCCCTCGGGAGACTCCACCGGTCGTTGCTATGGATCTCTCACCCCGACGCTGATGGGCCCACACCGTTATGAAGACCAGCGAGTGTCCCTGCAGGCCCACTCCTGTCTCACTCTAGATGCTGTAGATGTTTAATTGGAAGAGCAATGTACTAGGCTAGGGAGTAATGACAACACCTGTGGTTGAGCGGTTTTATGTGTCTGGTACTTTAGCACAAGGCTTTTGTCCTTACTAGTCTCACGGTGAAGCGATAGACCAACACCAACACGTGGCTCTCTATCCTCCGAGCCTCACCTGCGGCTCACTTTTTCCTACACAAGTCTATTGGGTTGCCCAACTTCCTGAACACAACCCTCAACTTCAAACCAAAATCATTGGCGAACCGCCAATACTCTCTTTTGATTGATAACCTTAATTTTGGCGACAAAGCTATTAGCATAGATAATATTTTATGTGGACTTGTCAAGATGAATAGGGCTTACAAGAAATCTTAACCTTGTCAAGGTGAATATGGCCTACAAGTATTGGGTGGGTTTGTATGTGGGGTAATTGGAATTATCTAAACATCATGGCATTCCAAAGTATTATTTCAATATTTAAAGTAATTGGCACAAATAATAATGAAAGTAATATTAAATATAAGAACTGTAGGTTCAAAATGATCAAAGAATGTGGCTTACCTTCTGGCACAAAGTCCTGTAGATCTTGTTCTTCTCCGACGTCTTCTGCAGTTTGGTTTTCAATATCGCGACCTAACGGGAAGCAAAACAATGAAATAACCAAGTAAAATCCGGCTCAACAAGGAATGAGCTGGGAACAACATGCAAGTAAAAATAAATGGAAAAGAAACACGAAGAAGGTGGTGTGGGAGGGTGGGAATTTATCTGGGGTTTAATTGGACTGAACGGAGTGGAGAAATGGGTTTCTGGGTTCGAAACGGACAAAATGGGTATAATATGCTGAATTAGGGTTTTGTGGATGAATTGTGCCAGATGATGAATAGTATTTTTTACTATTCAATGATGAAAAAGTGGTGAATAGTATTGTGATTACTGTTCATGATAATGAATAGCAAAATTAGTTTTTTTGGATGAATAGTAATTTTCCGGTTGATGAACAGTGATTTTCGAATGAACAGTAAGAATCGAATTTTGAAATGAACAGTAATGCACAAAATTAGATGAACAACAAAAGCCCGGCCCGGCTACTGTAGCGGCCCAAGGCCTGATTTGGCCGGGTCGAACCGGTCCGTTCGGCCAGGCCAAACGGCCTGCTTAGCCAGGCCTTTTAAGGTCTGGTCACCACCTTCGGGCTCGAGCCAAGCGCCAAAAGGCAGTAGCTTCGCCCGAGCCGATGGCGGCAACAATCTGGCGGTGGTGGCCGCCGACGGCGATGGCCAGCACCAGGAGCATCACCGAAGCGAGTTGAACCCGTTTTGGGGTTTTGTGGGGGCGGAGGAGGTGCGGGAATAGGGTGGCGACGGCGACCGAGAGGTGGCGGTGGAGGAGCATGGTGCCGGCGAGCTCTGGTGGGGGAGAGGGTGGGGCGAGGTGGGGGAATGGTTAGCGGCGGTGCGGGGGTGCTACCGCCGGAGGTGGGAGGGGAGGGGAGGAAGGAAGGCGGCGGATTTTACCGAAGCTTTGCTTCGGGCGGAGAGAGGAGTCGGCGGCGAATTCTTCGATTGCGCCGGCGCCTGGGAAGGAGGGAGCTAGGGGAGAAGCTGGAGGCGGAGGTGAGGAGGTAAGCCATCCCTGGGGCGGGTTTTATAGCCCGGAGAGGCGGTGGCGACAGTAGGGCGGCGGGAGCAGTCGCAGCGAGGTGGCGGCGGGGGATGCTTCGGGGCGACGCTGAGAAGGGGAGGTGGCGGTCGGGGCGGGGCCAGGTGGGGGCGGTGAAGGCGGGAGAAGGCTCTGGAGAGGAGAGGTGGCGGTGACGGCAGCAGCGGGGCCGAGATGGCGTCGGCGTGTGACGCAGGGGAGAGAAGAAAGCGGGGAGGAGGAAGAAGAACGGGGAAGAAGAAAGCGCCGGAGGTGGAAGCGCCAGGGAGAAAAGAAGTCTTCGGCTGGGAGAAACGGTTTTCCAGAAAGGGAAAGCGTCTTTCGGCGGAAGCTTTCTAAAATGGAAAGAATTCGAATTTGAACAAAAAGGTTCAAAGTTTTTCAAATTCTCAAAATTTTGAGCTGTGTCAGCAATTATGGAGACACGTATTCCCGGTAAGGAGTAATCAGAGCTAGAAGCTGATTCAAAGTAATGTTTTGTGTGTTTTGCTACTATATTGCTATGTAAGTTGTTCCGACTTCCGCGACACTAGCAGTCTAGCATGATATTTATCTACCTAGCCACAATGGTAAAGAACCAAGATAGTGCCATGAGTCTGAACTCTGAACTTGGCAGCGCGCCTTAGCTGCTATCATTTTCCAATGGACCCAATCTTTGTTGTTGAGCTTTGGCTTGAGCCTTGTAATCGTAAGTCACTTTTCTAGTAGGTTTGCTTTAAAATTTGACCTTCATTTGTTGTATCAAGGACTATACAATAATTTGTCTAATACAGAGTATATGGGTCATCAGGTGTTGAGTTCAGTACTTTGTCAGGTGTCATATGCACAACAACAATTTTAATTTGATGACCAGATCACGGATCCTCATTTTTGTTAAATTTCTTGTAGAAAATATACTAAGTTTACCTCTAAGGATTGGTGTCTGAAATGTCAGTTTATAGAGTAAATCTGCAACGTTGGCTAGCAAGTGAGCCTCACCTTTGAAGTGTTGATTCCTACTAGGAAGTGTTCCTCTTTTTGTTCAAGTGCGTGCTCTATCGGAGTACCCGTTTCCTGCTGCTCTCAAATATCACTGTCATGCTGTAAAAATTCAGCATCTGGACTAGTCATGACAATCATTATGGATGGCGAATCAAAGAGCAGTAAACTACGTGAAAGCTGTTAGAATAGTTCTTATCTGTATTGCCCATCGCACCATCTTGAATATATATATAATATTCATAATATGGTACGAGAGTTAGGGCACAAAACATGATACCCTCTTCTTCTCGTCCTTCTGACTTAGTGCATTCAGATGTGTGGGGACCAGCGCTTATTATCTCTAAAGGTGGACATAAACTTTATGTAATATTCATTAATAATTATTCTTGTTTTACACAGATTTTTCCTATGTCTAATCATGGTCATTTTTTTGCGATTTATGGTAGCTCTGCAATGATGGTTCGTACCCAGTTTGATTATCTTATCCGTACTTTTCGCTGTGATTCTGCTGGTGAGCACTGTTCTAGCGTTTTTTGACATTTTTTTCTGAGCAGGGCACTCTTTACCAGTCTTTTTGTTCTGGTGCCCATGCTCAGAATGGGGCTGCTGAGCGCAAACATCGTCATCTGATTGAGACTGCCCACACTCTTCTCCTTGCCTCTCACGTTCCATCACAATTCTAGGTTGAGGCTGTTTCTACAGCTGTATATCTCATCAATATGTAGCCTTTCACTGCTCTTAAGGTTGTTAGTCCTATAGAGCGTCTCTACTCTCGAGCCCCCCAGTACACCCACCTTCGTGTTTTTGGTTACACTGCTTTGTTCTCGCTGCGGCCAGTGCGCACTCAAACCATCCTTCGATCGATTGAATGTGTGTTTCTTGGTTATATTTCTAAGCATAAGGGTTATCGTTGCTATGATCCTTCTGCTGACGGATCAGGATCTCACAAGACATTATTTTTGACAAAAATCTCGACCTTTCTTCTATCGAGATTCAGCTCCTCCTATTTCCACCGTTGTGTCGATTTCATAGTTGTCTCTTTTGACTCTTCACCCATTTCTCCACTATCACAGTCTTCTCCTAGTCTGTCTCTGGTAGTTCTTTTCGTACCTCTGCCTCCAATGTTGCCTCCTGTAGCACCGCCTCTTGTTCCTACAACACCACTGTCTCGGTTCTCTAGTATTCACTACTCCAGGCGTCCTCGCCCTTCACTAGTCTTTTCTTCTGGTATCTTGCAGACACCCACATCTGATCCTCCTGATAATGCTCCTCGTTACACCCTTCATGATCGAACATCCCTTCGCCTTTCTGATCGTCTTAGATTTGCTCCGATAACTCATGCCCTCTCTGTCACTAAGCCTTGTTTTTATCATGAGGTTGCTCCTCACTCTGAGTGGCAGCTTACTATGGCAGAGGAGCTTGATGCTCTTCGATGTACGAAGACTTGGGATATTGTATCGACACCTGTGCATGCTCGTTCGATCACGTGTAAGTAGGTGTACAAGATTAAGACACGGTCTGATGGTACTATTGAGTGCTACAAGGCTCGCCTTGTGGCTCACAGCTTTCAGCAGGAGTACGGTCATGACTATGGTGAGACTTTTGCCCCTATTGCCTATATGACCATTGTTCGCACTCTTGTTGCGGTTGCTTCTGTTCGCCGGTGGTCTATCTCTCAACTGGATGTTAAAAATGTTTTTCTTAATGGTGTCTTGCATGAGGAGGTCTACATGCAGCCACCATCCGGGTATTCTATTCCTGATGGGTAGGTCTATCTTCTTCGTCGTGCTCTTTATGACCTCAATCTAGCTCCTCATGCCTGGTTTGTGCATTTTACCTCAGTGATTACTGCTGTCGATTTTACTGTCAGTTCCCACGATTCTACTCTTTTTGTCCATGTCTCACCTCGGGGTAGGACATTGTTTCTTCTGTATGTTGATGATATGCTCATCACTGGTGATGATTCTGAATTCATCACATATGTGAAGAAGTATCTCAGTGAGCAGTTTTTGATGATTGATCTTGGTTCTCTTACATACTTTCTTGGGATTGAGGTCTCTTCCATGCTTGATGGCTATTACCTCTTCCAGTAGAAGTATATCCAGGATCTTCTTGACCGATCTGGTCTGACTGACACTCGTACTGCTGAGACTCCCATGGAGCTATCCCTCCAGCTTCATGCCACTGATGGTGATCTTCTTGAGGATCCTACTTGATATCGTCATCTTGTTGGGAGTTTGGTGTATCTTGTGGGTACTCGTCCTGATATTGCTTATGTTGTTCATATCTTGAGTCAGTTCATGGCTTGTCCTACCCATCTACACTACTACAGTCACCTTCTTCGTGTTATTCGCTACTTGCATGGGTGTCGGACCCCAAATTTGTAATTTGGAACCCATTGTGTTAATATGTGCCATTCCCTGGATCAATAGATAGCACATACAGATACACTCTTGGATCAATCACATACATCACATTCATAGCCAAAATATATTACATACTGGCCATACAACTCACTATTTTGGCACGAAGGCCACAATGTCACAAAGAGTACATAGTAAGGGATAAGTACAGAAGCAAAAGAAGTAGTAGTGGCTCCATTCACTCTGCCCACAGGCAAGCAACTGGGGGTCCCGGTCTAAGCTTCATCATCATCGCCACCGACTAGTTCGGTTGCCAAGTAGTAGTCGTAGGGGTCTTGGTCGTGCGGTTCTGAAAGATTATATTGGACGAGCATGAGTACACAACCGTACTCGCGAGCTAACACACAATGCAAGTTATCATAGATGCAATGTTAGTCAAGGGAAGGCTCATAGTTCTTTTATTTGCAAAAGTCAAGTTTGAATTAGATCAAGCAGTAGAACATCCTGCGACCTAGCATTTTAAGAACAAGTTTTATAAACCGAGTTTCATTTGTAGGGTACTAGTGGAGATCCCATCTCCTATACCATCGAGTGGCTCCATCCACTTGATGCTCGGGTTAATATGTAATTACCACTGGTCCCCGACTAGGTTTTCACAAATCACTGGGGTCCCACCCTAGCTTTTCATTCCACGATCACATACAAATGGTTTTATAAAAATGAAAGCTAGTTCAAGTAAGTTTCAGACACCGCTCTTGACAGTGAGCACGACTATCTAGATAGTTTTTTACTCGACAGAGTTCGTACACTTTACCCACAAGAGATAATCGTCATGATATATACACATTTCCTTAGACATGTGAATCAAGAGGAGATTACCACAAGGCCTTTACAATGCTCAACCTCGACGCAACCCCACCTGCTAAGGTTTCCACCACCAAGCCACGCTCCCAGGAGCCCCGCTTGCACTGTGTGGTTTTTCTGTGGTTTCTACCCATACCCACGTTACACACCCACCAGTGGCGAAGCTACACCGAGGCGAACAAATTAGTTAACCAGGTCGTACCCATTAAGACTTGTGGTCGTACTGTTTTTACACGAGAGGTTATTACAAGAACTCGGTCCTTTATTGACTTGGGCGATGCATCCACATACCCCACTGACGTGCATCATCAGCACCAGCCCCTCTTTCCATCCGCCCAAGTCGAAATCAGTTTTTCAGGTTTTGGTTTGTTTTGAAAATAACCTTTAGTCCGACATACCAGTCAGGATCTCAGCCTCGACTGACCAAATCCAGCTTTTTATGTTTGAAAAGATTGATGTTGGGCAATTTAATGAGCGCACAACTATGTATCTAAGCAAGGCTAAGTATGATACTTAGATACAGACTTATTAACAAATATAGACTTATTAACAAGTATGTAAATCATTAAGTCTAAAGTGACAAATGATAATGTTCAAGTTCAAGAATTGAAAGGTTATACTCAGTTATTATTAAGGCATTAACTATGAACTAGACCAACATAGTTATATAAATCATAGCAATGGAATTTCATAATTTAAAGCAACATAATTTGCAAAGACTGGGTGCAATATGATCAAAGTATTGACTCGCATTTGTCGTGATACTGCTGCTCCTGCTCGTGGTCTGGCAGCGGGTCTTCTGGAGCTTCAGGTTCTATACGGAAAATCCAACCAAAATTCGAATAAGCCCAAATGAATTCGACTTGCATTCAAAAGTCCAAAAGAACTCCAAATGGGGTGTCCTCGATTTAGTTGGGTAGTTTTAGTTAGTCCCTGGTTCTTATTACCGTGTTTGGTGTTGGACATATGATTCGAGTAGGTATCGTAAGCTGTTTCCGAGATAGTGGCTAGTCCGTGTACGAGTTCTCGGCTTCGAATACTGTTTAGCGTTTCGACCACCGGGTCGGAGGGGTTTCGACTATTTAGAAGGAAGAGTTTTTGAGTACTATTCATTGGTTCGAGTACTGTTCAAGATTTCAACCACCGGTGGGAGGGGTTTCACTATTTAGAAGGAAGAGTTTTTTAGTACTATTCATTGGTTACTAATTGTTTGAGTACTATTCAAGATTTTGGTGTTTTACTACTGCACCTATTGACTTTGGTCGAAGGATCACTATATGGTTGGAGGAAGTTTTGACTAATTGGTCGAGACGAGCTTCGACTATCTAGTCGGAGGAAGTTTCGACTATCTGGTCAAAGGGGGTTTTGACTATTTGGTCGGAGGAGGTTTCGACTAAATGGTCGAGACGAGTTTCGACTATCTGGTCGAAGGCTGTTTCGACTAATTGGTCGAAAGGCGTTTCGACTATCTGGTCGGAGGAAATTTCGACTAAATGGTTGAGACGATTTTCGACTATCTCGTTGAAGGAAGTTTTGACTAACTGGTAATGACGAGTGTCGACTATCGGGTCGAAGGAAGTTTCGACTAACTGGTTGAGACGAGTTTCGACTATCTGGTCGAAGGAGGTTTCGACCATCCGGTAAAAAGGGGTCTCAACCATCTGGGCGAAAGGGGTTTTGAACATCCGGTTGGAAAGAGTTTCGACCATCCGATCAAAGGGAGTTCCGACTATCCGGTTAAAAGGAGTTTCGACCATCCGGTAGAATGGAGTTTTGACCATTTGCTCTAGAGGAGTTTCGTCCATCTGCTCGGGCGGAGTTTCATCCGTCTAGTAGGGAGGGATTTCAACCATCAGGTCGGAGGGAGCTTCGACCATTTGGTTAGAAATATAGGTCTGACCACATTATTAGGCGGGGAGGAGTTTGACTATCTAGAGGTTCGACTATACCCCAGGTTGGAGGAGGTTCGGCCATCGATGGGAGGGTCGACTGCAACTTGGGTTTACAATGCATACGTCTCTCTAGCAATACTTTCGCACATCTAGAGTAAAAACAAGTCTCTAGTGGCCATTAGGAACGTACCGGTGTAATACCCCGGCCTGCTCGTAGCATGGCCTATGTGGCCCATGAGGAGTTGTGTGGTGGGATTAGTCCCACATTGCCTGTCTCAAGTGAGTTGTAGTAGTATATAATGCCTGTTGGATCCAAACATAGCACCTCCGGGTTAACCCTTTTACACGAAATGAAGACGAAAGTGTAAGTGAGGTGCTATGTGTGCGCGGGTCCGCCCCACGTTGGGCTGGGCATTGAGCCGATTTTGGGTCAGAGTGTTACACATGGTATCAGAGCATCAACCTTCGCTGCACGGGTGCGTGCGGGACAGTAGTGCGGGCATATGGCGCATGGCACATGTGGACCCGAAGTGGACACATGGCATGGCGATATATCTGCGACCGACGACAAACGATATCTGAGGGGTGGTTCGGGCATTTGGCGCATATGCGTTATCTTCGCCGAGGCGTCGAACTCCGGCTGCTCGTAGCATGGCCCATGTAGCCCATGAGGAGTTGTGTGGTGGGATTAGACCCACATTGCCTATCTCAAGTGAGTTGTAGTAGTATATAATGCATGTTGGATCCAAACGTAGCACGTCCGGGTTAACTCTTTTACACGAAGCGAGGACGAAAGTGTAAGTGAGGTGCTATGTGTGCGCGGGTCCGCCCCACGGTGGGATGGGCATTGAGCCGATTTTGGGTCAGGGTGTTACAACTGGTAGGATGCGGAGGAAGCGAGTTTGCCTGGGACGGTTTGGCGATGAAAGTCTACGACGGCTGAAGAGGCTCCAAGTGGCGGTGATGGCCGACGGGGGCGATCCGACTGCCTGGGCTACTCTGGTCGGAGGGGAGGAAGAACGAGGTCGACAGCAGCTCTTGTGAATACAGAGTGGGAACATATGAGGGGTGTCGGGACCCAAATATGCAAATCTGGACCCTCTGTGTATTCTGCACTAGTCCAGGATCACGCTAGTGCACACAGTGTCAACATCGATGAAATATCACATCCATACAACGAATATACTAATAAACGAGTACCTTTAAATAACAAATAACTGTTGGGACCTTATGATCGAGTTTTACATTTATTAAGCCATGCAAGGCTGACAATAAAGAAATAAACTGCAGCGGAAACGAAGTAAACTCCGGTGGGCTCCCATCAATTTACCACAGGCAACTGACTGGGATCAAGACCCTAACGATCAACCTTCGTGGAACTCTTCTTCAAAAGCAGGCGATGACTCCTCTACTTCTGTTGATTTTTTTAGCAAGAGTGAGTACACACCGTACTCGCAAGTCATACCACAGAATGTAATTTATAGATGATGGCTTATTCCAAAAGGAATGGCTTCTGTGGTTATTTTGCAGAAATGCAACATTTGCAATTGAATACAAATAATAGATTGAAGGTATAATTCAAAACAAATAGACAATAATAAGTTAACAATTGATTTCACAAAGGACACACAGTCTAATCAAGTTATTCACACAGCTGCACAAGTTATCTCACACAGCTGACCCTTCCCAATTGTTTTATGAAAATCTACCCATCGTATGAAATTCCCGAGCATGTCCATAACCGAGGACGCGGCTATTCGAATAGATTGATGTAACACTCTGCAGAGGCTGTACACTTTACCCACACGATACAATCAGTGGAGCCAGCACTGACCATAACAAAACCTTTCAGAGACTTCATCTCAAACAATGACACTCCCAATGTGCTTTCCTGCCGTCCAATTTGTACACACAACCCTTGGAACGACACACACCGTTGGACAGGGATGCAGCGAACCGTCCCGCGATGTGACATATCACACCTCCAGCCCATCACACAGTTTAAATACGACCTGAGTTGTCAATGTCAAGACTCCATAACTTACTAAGTCAGGCCCAGCCCATACTAGGCATGTGGTCGTACAGTAAGGCCCAGTTCAATGGCGCACAAAGTTAAGTCCTTAATTGACCAAGGCAAGACTTCCAGTTTTAACCCAAATCACAAAGTTTATAGCACACAGTTCCACCATTCACACAGATCCACCACTTGCCTCAGTCCAAATCTTTTCCCACCCTGTTGATTAAGTGCAACACATACCATCACGAGTACAGCACACACAGTTTCATCACACAGTTCCATAATTGCTTAGTCAAGTTTATAATTGCAACTCTCACATGAAATGATGACTCGTGGCATGGCTAAGCAGTCTAATCGTCTCTAACCAACCCACGTTGGTGCTACGATAATACCAACTAATAATTAACCAACCTAGGGTGACAAAAGATCATGACATACAATAGACAAGGTGGCACAACAAATTGGATTAATAACTACCCCAAAAGCATTTAAATAAATACTTGAAATAAAATGCAATACATTGAAACAAAGTATTTTAAAAATTGGGTTCAATATGATTAGATCTAGTGGTCGGTCTCAAAATTTCCCAAGTATCGGTTTGGTTGGGTCTCAATCGGAGTTCGGCAAAGATATGGGCTTTGGAGGAACAATGCATAGGGATGTGCCAAGGCGGTCCTGCGGTACACGGGGTGGGGGTGGGGGAGGGGGAGAAGCTAGCTCGACCAGATTATTCCTGTAGGGCTCGGTGGCTTCTGGGAGGTGCTTCATGCCTTCGATCTGTAGTTAGAGGAGACAAGGGGAGACCAGGGAAGGGTTGGGGATAAGAAAGGAACTCTACCTTTAAGAACTCCCTAAAGGTGATAAATCCCAATCTGGTATTTTGTTAAACAACTCTAACTAGTTCTTAAGTATTATTCTGATTCTAGGGTTTGTGGTTTATGGTTCACTTGTGTCCTACCACTATTTAAAAGATTTTTAAAGCTCAAAATTAGGATGTTACAAGGGAACCGCCTCTGGGTTAGGGAACAAGAGTGAGAAAAGCTCTCTCGAGGAATGAAATGAGAGGAACTAGCTCGTGGAATGACGAGAGGATTGGGGTTGCTATTTATAGCTCAAATAAATATCAAGAATCGAGGTGTCCGGTCTTTGGCGTGTGTCGGCGTCGAGGGGAGAAGACACACCGACTTGGGGCCACTTGGAAGACCACGACCGCGACGATCTTGGTCGCACCGGTTTTGAGCGAAAGAATGACAATGGCTAACACATAAAAAGTTTTAAAAATATCATATTTTCGCATTCAGATATTTTTAGGGTGTTACAGTAGGACTATCTCTAGTTGTTTATTTTTCGCTAGCCCCACCTCACTACAGCTTTAGGACATACTCTGATGCGACCTAGGCTAGTGATCCTTTTTATCGTCATTCTATTTCTGCTTACTGTGTTTTTCTTCACCCCCCCTGATTGCTTGGAAGATAAAAAAGCAGGCTGCAGTTTTCATTCAAGTGCAGAGACTGTGTTGAGAGCTATGGCAGCAGTGACAACAGAGGTTACTTGAAGATTTTGGAGTGCCTGTGATGGGACCTAAGACTCTTTTGTCTAACAGTACAGGTGCTATCAGTATTGCCGGGACCCAGTGAAGCATGAGCTCACTAAGTACATTGGTGTGAATGCTTCATACATTCGCTCACAGGTGCAGGAGGGGGTACTTGCTTTATAGTTTGTGCTCTTAGAGTTACATGTTGTTGACTTCTTCACGAAGCCACAGACTAGGGTACAACATTTGTCTTTTGTCTCCAAACTCAGTGTGTGATCCACTATGAGTTTGGAGTGTGTATGTTATAATAGAAGTCCTTATCTGTATATGATACCCTTTTGTACTCTCTATATATAGTATCCATTGGACCCTCTTAAATATATATACAATATTCATAACAAAAGCTTCAAATAGTGACTGAACTTGACATAAACAAATTGTTTGCAAGTTGCCTAAACTGCTTTACTTTACATGGTACTTATGGTCCTATCGGTGTTAATCGTCAGAGTCAAGGAAATTACACTAGCGGGAACTGAATTGAGAGTTTTGGACTGCTACAGGAAAAACAGAAACTCTATGTCGTACAAATTGAACAGCAACACCTGTCTGCATTAGAAACATATAAAGTTTTGTTTCCCAGTTATATATTATCTGCATCGTATTGCTTCATCCTTTGGTGCAAGGTATTCAGATTTCTTTCCTTGTTTAGTTACTAACAGATTCTTGTGGAAGCCAAGATACTTGAACAATTGCCTACTTTTGGGCTTTCAAAAGTTGGGAGGGGGTGGCCTACCCTTTCGGCTACACTGTTGTGTTTAATTTTCTTTCGATTCCTCTTCTCCTATAATCAGAACCGACACGGCATTCAGCTCTGCAACCTTTGTGATTAAATAACTTTTGTGAAATGCTTTTGAATGGAGTATATCTCAGCATATCTTAATTGTAATTATTTTTGTATCCAGGTTGAAGTACTTTGCTTGCCGCTTGCAGAGGCCACCCATCTCTCCATGGATGACAATGTGGGCACTCAAGGTCTGATCCCAACACCACCTTCAAAGTTCAAAGAATTATTCCTTATTACAAATAGTTTATTGCGGATCATTCATCTTTTAGTACTGTCACATACCTGTCGGTCTGAACTCTGAAGGCCTCCAGGAAAATAGAAACAAAATTTATAGTAAGTCTCAGTTAGGTCCATTTCTCGAATTATAGTTCGATGTTTAAGGCATAAAAGCAAAGGAAGACTGTTCTTCAAAAATAAAGAAAATAAGACGAACAGTTTTGATGGAGATATCATGAAACACACGCTGATTAGTACCTTAATCATTAGTTTAATTGTTCAGTACGTAATTTTTGTCTCTGGCATCACTGCGAAGATACATGAGCTGATTTGCTGGGTCCAGGTGGGATAAATTCTCCCTTTTTCTGCTCTTATTCCTTAAAGCCATGTGAAGTTGTGGAGATTTGGGCCTCCTTAACTAATCGAGCTGGCCGATTGTACTTTATCATTTCATTAGATTAAGTATTTCTAGTTAAGTCACTGCGCATTTAAATTTTAAATGGATTGCATCATGTGTGTGCCCTTCCTGTTCACTCTAAGCTGTCGGATCGACCGACTTATTTTAGCATCGATCCACGCCACATTGGGCACCTTCTTCATCCAACTTTTGCATCAGTGCCACAAATCATAAACACAGTTAGAATTCTGTGCTGTAGCAATAATCTTATATTATTGGTAACATATAGTACTAGTGTTGCTTGTTCCCTAAATGTCACAATAAAATATAATCTAGTCTCATTGCCATAGTAAAGTAACAACTTACAATAATCTGTTGTGAGGGTAAACTTCATCGGGACCTCCGATAATATATATATATATATATATATATATATATATATATATATATATATATATATATATATATATATATATGGTAATTGAGTGCTAAGGTGCTAATGATAATTTTGACTGTTAGATCTAGATTGAACAGCCAATATTAATAGGGTTCCCACCTCCAAACTATTTAATCACCCTGCATACATACCTTCAATGCGCCTTCATTAATGCGTCTGTATTAAACATCATGTATATTTCAATCACCAATGCTCTAATTAAACACCCTGCATGATCCAACGGTCAAGATTATCATTAGCACCCTAGCACTAGATTACACTAGATTACCTATTATATATATATATATATATATATATATATATATATATATATATATATATATATATATATAGAGAGAGAGAGAGAGAGAGAGAGAGAGAGAGAGAGCTATGTAGAATAGCTTAAGATCGGATGGTTTTGGAGATACCAACCATGGGGAGAAGCATAAACTCGAAAAAGGGAAAGGAACCTAGAGTTGGGGCGGATGGATTGATTAAAAGGAAAAGTGGCCAACAAGCTATGCATCAGCAGCCGCAAGTTGGGAGGCCTCAAAAGCGCCCGGGACCCAGCTCTTGCACTTGCCATGTAGGCTTAGCAGGGGAACGTGTCGAAAGCCTGGCTATCATAGTACAATTGTTGGATAATCACATTTTCTTTTTGTTAGCTGCTGAGAGATCGTCGCCATCATTGCCTCATTGCATGCCAATAATGGACTGGAGGGTATAATTCGATCATAGACCAATCAGTTGTGTTGTCGTTAACTACAGAACAAGCAGACCCATCTTATTCAGCTCATATATTCTCATTTGACCCTGTTTTCTCTATCCTTCTTTTGAGGAAAATAAAATGGTTGTGTATATATTATTTTAACCGCAAAATTCAGCAACTGTGGGTCAGATGTGAATGAAGCCTACTTGGTATTAGTGGGTCCTTCTGTGTGACTATTTGGCTTGGCTATCTGGTTACTCACTAGTTCCAGCAGAAGTCTTTTCAATCTCTCCAGTGTGGACAGTGTGAGCACAATCTTTATTAGGCTCCTGCGTTTCTGGTGCTGATGGTTCCAGTGCTGGAGCTCGAGTTAGCAACACAGTATTATCTGTAAATGAGCACGTAAAACTGTCGCTGGTAGGCATACGAGTTGCAAACTGCGGTGAATATCTGAGTCATATGATTCTTTAATCTCATGGCTATTGCAATTTTGCTGGAGCTGAGCACCTACGGATGAAATTTATGTTCTAATTTCAGTGGTGAACCAGCTCCTTGAACTAGTTTTCCGGAAGTAGATTTCACTGGTGACCTATTTCTAGTCAGAAACTTTTACGAAAGATACGCCAATTAATTATAGATTGGCTTCCACATATCATTCTTACATGCAGTTACATTTATTCAGAACACTCTTTGATAGGATGCAATATACTGACTTTTTTTTCTTCACCGCGTTCCCACAGGTGAGGTGACCCAGCTGCTGACTGTCGGCATGCAGCCATCACAGCGATCAGTGAGAACTGTCATCCACTCTCGAACACCCAGAACAGAACAGGTAAACATGAGCTCAGCATTGCCACTCAGTTGAGAGACAGTTAATCGGTCCTGACAAAGTATTAGTACTATAGTACATGTATTAGCTGCTAATCATGCAGGAACACGCATCGAGGCAGGGCACGGCAAAATCTACATGGGGGCGCGTGTGTGAACGTGACGTAAACCGTCAAAGGGAAGGGAGAGGCCAGCTCCCAGGATAAAAAGCGCGGGAATCGAGTACCAACCTTGGGCCCCTCACTCTTTCCACCGGGAGCTGACTAGGCACGGGACTGGTGGCCCACAAAGCAGCCAATTGCATCCCTCCACAATCTGTAGCTACACACCCTCGCTTTGCCAGCCAAAGACAAGAAGAGAAGATTGGGATATTTCTATTCACCGATATAAAGCTAACTGAACACAAGACGCAACAGAAAGCAAAAGCAAAGAAGAGAGAGAGAGAGAGAGAGAGAGAGAGAGCTTCTTGTGAAAGATGAGAAGAATCCAAACATATATACACATAAAATAGTCTCTGAAGCTTTGCTATAAAGAAATACCCCCTCCCCTCCCCCTTTCCCTCCCTCTTCTTCCTCTCATAGGCCATTAGCCAATAGCACTAAGGTCTCCTCCTCCTACTCAACTGCTCCTCTTACCTATATATATGACAATCTTGGTTAATTTTTATAGCTTATGTGTGTGTGTGTTATTGTATGTTGCAGGTTTTGTACATTGTAGCTGATCATTCATTCATATAGCTATTCAAGCAAGGTTGGTGTGGCTGTCTTCATTTTAGCTTTGGATAGCCTTGCCTGCCTGCCTAGCTCTAAGCACCCTTTTGCTGTGAGAGTTGAGAGGAAGGAGAAAGCAAATGGCGCCTGTGAGTTTGCCTCCAGGTTTCAGGTTCCACCCCACCGATGAGGAACTCATCATCTACTACCTTAAGAGGAAGATCAACGGGAGACAGATAGAGCTCGAAATCATTCCGGAGGTTGATCTTTACAAGTGTGAGCCGTGGGATCTGCCAGGTACGTTCCTTTGCTTGTTCTGTTGATCTCTATGTTTGTATTGACTCTTTGACGAGGGAAGTTAGCATTATGTAGTTCCTGCTAGAATATTGCAATCCAACCCTATGCCCATGAAGGTTTCAGCTTTTACTTCTCTTCATTGGCTTGCTATATAGGAGTAGCTACCTTTATGATTAGCTTTGAATAATAAATTTATGATTAGGTCTGAATAATGGCACATAAGCATTGCTAACTAGTAGTTAGTGGTGATGGAACACATTTAGTTTAATTGTATTTTTGGATAAATAGTTGTTTGAATTGCACTGGTTAAAATTCTATTGTGAATAACTATAAGTGGGATTTATCTGCATGATTGAAACACTGCAACTGCATACACTTTTATTGTTCTCCAAGGAAAGAACATATGTAGGCCCAGTATTTGTATTGGATGCCGTGTTGTGGAGACACTAAGCAATCTTTTTCAATTCTTATACCATTATGTCCTCCCAAGAAAATTCAAGCATATTTGTTAAAAGCCATGTTTTGCTATCCTAGCTTTGTGTAAAAACAAGATTAACTATACTGTGAAATTCGCTCATGCTTTTGAACATTTTATGCACACCGAAAGGTGGGATATTGATAGATCTTGCCCCTTTTTGTTGAAAGAAATTAATCTTCCGAAATAAATGTTAAAATTCTGCCAAGTGTAAAGCTGATCACGTAGATTCATATCTATGTCCATGCATTGCGCTAGTTGAAAGGGAAAATAAATCCTTTATCTCAGTGACAAGTGACAACAAAGCTAAAGCTTATATATTTTGGGTAGATCATGTCACAATCATGCAGAGATTTGAAGAAAAGATTTATTCTCTTTATCCACTTGCTGTTTGCTATCGAGATTGATAGTTTACTAAAAATTACTCTGTAGCATTGTATGAAACGAGTGCTGTAAAAAATTGAATGGAAAGATAAAATAAAGAGGATTCTTTTTTCTTCCTTGGGTGACAATATAAAGCAAGAAATTAATTAAGAAAGGGACTTCAGAGATGGACACAAGTCAAGAAGATGAACAAAAGTTGCACAGCCTCCAAGAGATATAAAGTAATCTTGGTCTAGTTTTTATTTTCAACTATAGTAGGCTGTCGTGTTTAATTGAAACGTTTGAGCTCTACAATTAGCTCTAATCATGGTTAACACACACCTACGCATAAAAAGGTGATCCATATCTGCTGTATGTATGGTATGACATCTCTCCTAACTAAATGTACAGAAAAATCCTTCCTTCCCAGCAAAGACCTCGAATGGTACTTCTTCAGCCCTCGAGACCGCAAGTACCCGAATGGATCAAGGACAAACCGGGCAACAAAAGCAGGATACTGGAAGGCAACTGGAAAAGACCGAAAAGTGAACTCGCAGAGGCGTCCAGTTGGTATGAAGAAGACCCTGGTGTACTACCGTGGCCGAGCCCCACATGGTTCTCGCACCGACTGGGTCATGCACGAGTACCGCCTCGACGAGAGGGAATGTGAGACCGACACTGGCTTACAGGTGCTACATTAATTACTTCCAGTGAATATTTAAATTAATCTCTATGCTACAATGTGGGAAGAGACCATAAACTACTCATGTGAACCTTTTTTACTGAAACCCTAAACATAGCTAGAGATCTAGAAGAAGAGTATTGAACACGTTCCATACTAGCTAGTAGCTGATATATATAGATTAGGCCTCTGACATGCAAACCTCTTTGCATTTCTGTATATAGGACGCATACGCATTGTGCCGTGTGTTCAAGAAGACAGCGCCCGGGCCAAAGATCATTGAGCATTATGGCGCAGTACTGCACCACCACGTCGAGCAACCTCAGTGGATGCCAAGCAGCGTCGACCGCTCCCCGACGCTTCACGTGTCGTGTGATGGAAGAGGTGATGACTTTGAGAGCAGCAGCTTCTCGTTCCCGACGGAGGCGCCGCCGATGGACTCCATGCACGGTGGATTCGGAATGCAGATGGGTAGTGCACTTCACGAGGATGGCAAATGGATGCAGTTTCTGAGCGAAGACGCCTTTAACGCGACCAATCCGTTCTTCATGAATCCAGCTGCCTCTAACTTGTCATGCTTTCCATCCAAGGTAAATAAAGGCAGAAATGCTAGTACTCCCTCATCTGATTCCAAAAATATAAGTCATTTTAAATATTGACACAGTCTCCAAGGTGATCTTTTGACCATCAATTAGTATGAAAATATGTTGTTTCAAATAAAAATAATCATACATTATGAAAGTATATATATTTCATGATGGATCTAATGATGCCAATTTCTGGATTTAGTTGTATCAATTTCGTGTTGTCAATCTAGGTGTATATATATATATATATATATATATATATATATATGGTCAAACTTAATATTTGACTGACACAAATTCTAAAACAACTTATATTTGGGCTCGGAGGTAAGGTAGTATTTCAGTAGTAATATAATGCAGGTGAACAATAATCAATAATAAACTTGAGTGCTTATTGGCGCACATATTTATACCATGCAGGTGGATGTTGCACTGGAGTGTGCAAGGCTGCAGCACAGGCTCTCCTTGCCTCCCTTGGAGGTGGAGGACTTTCCGCATGACGTCAGCCTCGACACGAAGACGGGCATACTCCGCAGCAACCCCAACGAGGTTGACATCCTTCAAGAGTTCCTCTCTGTTGCGTCAGCCTCGCAGGAGCTGATCAATGGCTCAAGTAGTAGCTATCCTGAAATGTGGTTAGGTGCCGGCACAAGCAGTGCTAGCACCCACTACATGAACGAGTTGTCCTCTCTTGTTGAGCTGGGAGTGAAGACGAAGGAGGAGGTCGGCAGTTTCTACCAGATGGGCGGCATTGGCACGTATGGCCATGATGAACCGGCTAGGCTGGTTGAAATCACTGACATGGAGGAGTTCAAGGAAGAGAAGAAGCGGGTCGAGAACCTTAGAGGAGTCAAGCTGGTGAACAATGACCTAGGAGAGGTAGTTGCCTTCGTGAATATTTGCCTTAGAGGAGTCAATCTGGTCGAGAATCTAAGTCTCTAATATAGATTATTAGTTATGGGATTGGTACTAACTTGAATTTTTCTCGACCAGATTGTTGTAGAAGGAGATGGCAGCATTCCAACAGAAGGCATCACACATTATCCTGTAAAAGATACCGCAGACAATTCAGGTATGTAAATTTTGTTGTGTAACATGAGCTCCGCTTGAACTAGCTTCGCTCTTAATTACGCCATGACACATGAATTTCATGCATACACTAACTGAGAGCTAGATTGCAGGAGAAGCCGGTCACCTGACCGATCCCACTGACGCAGGCGGCATGGACACTACCCCCATCTTCTCGCAATCTCAACCTGACGACTTCGCTGTTGGTTTCGATGACGTCAACCCTAATGCATCCTTCGATCTGTACGAGAAGGTTGACGTCAAGCATGGGCTATTCGTCTCAAGGGTTGGTGCAGCGAAGACATTCTTCCACCGCACCGAGCCATCGAAGAAGGTCAGGTTCCACTTGAATCCAGTAGCAAGCGACGTCAGTGAAGCGATCGAGAAGTTCCATTTCCCCATTACGACCAAAGTTAGTGGTAGGGTTTCCATTTTTAGCAAGTTCAAGGTACTCATCATGGACAAATTCTTGATGAGGCCATCATACAAAAGGTACTTAGGCAGCAAAGAAACAACAGTGAGTGAGCTGCTGCAAATTGTGTCACTCCTTTTAGCACCAAAGGAAGTCATCACAGGCCCTACCGAGCAAGAGTTGGTCAAGAAGAAGGCAAAGGAAGTGATGAAGCCGGGATGGGGTTGTGATGGAGGCAACAATGTGTGTCTTCCGCTCTCCAAAGGAAAGGGCATTTCCAGCATGTTTTTGAGTGGGAAATGGACATTTCTAACCTCTGCATTGGCCATCCGCACTCCAGGGTGCAATCACTGAAAGGTCTTTCTCATGACGTGTAACACTCTTTATTCTGCTATAACCTCAGTAGCGCATGCGTAGTGCATGAAGAGGAGACGGTTAACAATGTCTTCGTGTATATCTATTATCTGGTGTATTACTGGAGAATGTCATCATTATTTGTAAGTCCATGTATTAACGTGTCTGAAGTCTAACCTTGTTGTATCAAAATATTCTTATGAATTGTAAGTTCAGACTTCAGATACACATATATACATACACAATATTCAGCTTACTTCTTCATGGCCAATCTTGTTCCACTTAATTAATCCCCTCCCTTTTGCATTGGCACATGTCTTTACGATTGAGCAATGAAAAATCTCTCTTGTAACTCAAATCAAAATTTTCATTTCGTATAGGAAAGGCACCTCTGTCCAGAAAACAATGTCAAACTGAACTAGATCGAAGGTGACTCGATCGGTTTATTTGAGACTACCAATTATCGAGTGATTTTGGGCTAAACAATTCAATAAATTTTAAGCATTCTAACCTTTCATCCTCTAAAGTTATAAAAAAAATGATTCTCGTTTGAGCTACACCATCACATATATTCTAACCTTTGGATCGATCTGATTAAGAACAAATTATGTTCTTAAAAAAAGGTTCGTCAATGTTTGTTTAATAATAAAATACCCAAAACTTCGTTGTCGTCACTAAGCCACACCATCACGTGTATATCCTAGCTGTTGAATTCAATTTAATAAAAAAATTACTAAAATACTTAACGCCGGATTCTGATTTCGAAAATCCAAATCCTATGTGAAAACACTACGTTATTCCATAGATCAGTAGATAACGCCCACATAATACATCACCGAATCATTTCATACATGACGTAAACCGAACCAAACATTATATTATAAACATCAGAGTCACATAGACCGCGTCGGGTCAAGTTTTATAAAAGAGCCGAACAAGACCAAATGATACATTACATAAATTACGGACGCAGTAACGGAAGCAAAAGGGTGAGAGCACATCTCTCCACATGCAAGCGACTGAGGTAGGCTGTGTACATCCGATATTATCCAAGAACTTGGATAATATTAGATGTACACAAGCACCAACGTAGCCGGCTAGACTGAGGCGAGACCTAGACTGATAGAACTAACTACTCTTCATCATTGCCTTGTCCGTCAACATCTGGATCCTCGTAGTAGGCGTAATATCCATGATCCACGGGTTCTGAGGGTTTGGGGGAAAGAGCGATACGAGTACAACTTCTGTGCTCGCGAGCCAACACACAAGATGCAATAATATACATGCAAGGCTTAACAAGGATGACCCGGGTTCTTTTATTTGCCAAAGCAATATTTTTAATTATCATATTAGAAATTCTTATCACTTAGCATTTTATCCTAATTTTATTTTATTAAAGAGGGTAATTGTGCAATATTAATAACAACGAATGTTTCTTGTACCTATGCTTATTTTTTATTGTGGTTACCTCCACCTATTAACATTACTAGGTACAACAACCTAGGAAAAAATCAAATTCAGGGTTAGGTGAGCCTAATACATTTTTCATCCCGCCCATAAAGTTTTATAAATAGAACTAATTCTAATAAGTTCTCATATCCGCCTTTGACCGTAGGCATGGCTATTTAAATAATTTATACTCTACAGATGTTGTACACTGTACCCACAACAGACAATCAACTCGTTGCTACACATGATTCCTTGGTCATTTAGTTGAGAGATCATCATAGTAACCTTTCAAATTATCTCGCTCCTTCCGTCATCTCACCCATATGGGTCGCTCCCACTTGCGGTGGATCCCATAAGTTATGTGGGATGTTCACCACAACACTAGCGCAAATAGACTACAATGTTCCACAATGACTAGCGCAGCTGGCAACTTCACCTTTGGTGTCCCATTCAAGCCGGAACGTATCCCACACTTACACTACTTCACTCCCCACCAGCGAGATGAATTTCAGGGTCCAATCAATTTACTAAGCCAAGTTGTACTTTACAAACTTATGATTGTACTTGTTTTATAATGGGAGGTTATGACAAGATTAAGTCCTTAAGGTCATCTGGGCGGTTCATACCACATTCCAACCACTCTCATGCTGTGTTAGCACACATCATCATACCATCCGCCCAGATGTGGTAATAGAAATTTAATAGGGTTTTTGGGGAGCAAAATACATTATCTTCAACATTCCAGTCATTTACCCACAATGACTGACAAAAACCACTTCATGATTAAAAGATGATGATTAGAGTATTTAATACCCGGATACTTAAACATGGTTTCCCTGTTGCTTAGGTACAACCTATAACTAGTAATTTACCATTTTAATATATAGGGTGACAAGGATTAAGGGATTCAAGTTGTCAAGGATGGTATAATAACTATTTAATTACCAAGTAGGCATGTAACTAACTCTTAAAGATTTGACATACATTTACATAAGGAAGTAATCATGCAATTTGCTATTTTAAAAGAATATAATTTGCATAAAATATAGGTTCAATATGATCAAATTATTGATTCGTCTGGGTCAAAGGTAAGAGGGGTTTGGAAGTCTTGTGCTTGATCAAACTAGAGATCTCCCGCTTTTTCGAACTCTACTCGGAAGAATGTGCTAGAAAAAGAACAAACAAGCAAACAAAATAAATAAATACACAAGAAATAATAAATGAACTCCAAATTAAATAAGACCACTACCATTAGCACGATCTTGAATTTAGATAAATTTAAAAATAAATTTAACTTAAATCGGAGTTATAACGGAGGAGAACGGAACCTCCGAAGTTTAATCCGAAATTAAATCTAGGAAATAAACAGAGGTGTGAGAAACCTCTCACTGACAGTGTGGCCCACTGCATAGTAACCTTTTCTTTTTTTCTTTTTATTTTTGTTAAAGAAAAATGCCTCCTGAAATGCGAGACCCACTGGTCATTGGCTTGGTCCACCGACACAGTGCTTGAACCGGAGGTCAACAAGTATTGTGCATGGTCCACGGGGGCTTGGACTGTGCACTTACACTCGGGCCCACTTGTCAGCCAGAGAAGGGGAAAACCGGTAGAAAAACAAGTGGTACTTAATGCCAGTCATTAACTTGTGCTAATCATTGCTTAGCATTAATACCCGATAGTGATCCGATTGATTAATGAGTTACAGTGTCGATCCGACTTCGGACAGCGGAGGAGCCCTAGGGAACGCGCAGCGTTGGCTCATCGCCGGCGAAGACGTGCGCGACGATGGTGGTCAAGGCCCAAAATGGGATGCTCTCACCGAAGCGAAGACTATGGTGGCGGTGGCGCGACCAACGGCTCACCGGAGTGGCGATGCGACGAGGGAAAGTGGCGGTGGCTCACGGGCTTTAAAGCCAAATGGCGGCTTGACGAACTTCGGCGAGAAATGGTGCACGCACGAGCAATAGGAAGGTCAAGGAGCTCACCAGAGACGAAAGGGAGGATGGAGGTGGTCGGCGAGGTACGGTCTACAAGGGTTGAAATTGGTGCTGGGATTGTCCTGAAGATGGCAAGGGGATCCTGTAGGTGGGAGGAATTGGCCAGAAATGGACGGAGGGCGGCGAACGACGGAGGAGGGGGTTGCGTTTGGAGGCGAAGAAGAAAACAATTCGTGCGCTCATGTGGTGCAAAACCCGAATTAACAAGGGGGAAATACTCCAGGGGTACTAGAACACCAAATGACACAGAAGATGGGCAAGGGCTTTATTGAATCGGTGAGACGTCGGCGAGGGTGCGGCGGCCAAAAGGGGGAGCGGGCGATTTCTTCGGTGCTTTCTCTGGTGGAGCTTACCAGGGAAGAGGGAGCGAGGTGGGGAAGGCCGGGGAGGGTGCGTGGCTACTTAGAGCCGGGGAGGAGGAGGAGGAAGGAGCCGTTGGGGCTCAGAGGCGACGCACCGTCCCG
Source organism: Hsuehochloa calcarea (assembly GCA_036346395.1). Classification (NCBI taxonomy): domain Eukaryota; kingdom Viridiplantae; phylum Streptophyta; class Magnoliopsida; order Poales; family Poaceae; genus Hsuehochloa; species Hsuehochloa calcarea. The sequence continues at coordinate 85,825,964 of CM070597.1, read as the reverse complement.
GTGGCATGGGCGACACATTGAGGGACGGGGGCAGGTGCGGGATGCGACAGGAGCGCGGGCTCTGGTGCACACATGATAAAGGGCTGGGCGGTGCTTGAGTCACTGCGGTGACTGGAGAGCCGGAGCAGGTGAAGCAGGGACAGAGCGATGCGACGTGATGCGACTGGCGGGAGCTTGGTGCAACAGCCATGGCGCGTTAGCAATGCGACAGGGCGAGGGTGCTGACGCGGGTGTGCTCTGGAACTTCGTTGATGTGAAGAGGGCGAGCAAGTGAGCGTTGGCAAAGGGTGCACATGCGGGAGCGCATCGCGCTGACCGAGTGCACAGGGGCACAACCCGGGGCGAGGCTAGCACGGCACGGGCACGTCCCAGCGCGTGTGCTGGTAGTAGGCGGCTTGGGCCGTACTAAGGGGGAGAAAGGGGACATGGAAAGAATGGGATGAGCCCAAGGAGAAATCGATTTTAAGTTTTGCATGTAGAGGGATTTCGAAAATAAAATTTTAATTCGAATTAGGCTTTTGAACCAGAAAGACAAACTGAGAAATACTATTCACAAACCGAAAATAGAATATTACATTTAAGTTAACAAATCATGGCCAAGATTAAGCACTCTTTGAAAAAGAGAGCTAGGTATTCCTCTCCCTTTCCCGGTGTCTTGTACAAGCACCCAGAATTCCCTCTACAAATCATCTGTTGTCTGCTAAGCGCTAACTAGTACTTGCACTTCACCTTGATTTTCATTTTAGGATGATCCATACTCTAGGCGAAATGTTTGGTGGTCGAGGGCCTCGGCTTGATCCACACGCCCGCCCATGCCGCTCTCGGCGAACGAATCGTCACCGCCGGCAGCAGCACAAGTGTAAGATCGAATACAACAATCAGAGGGGGTGAATGATTGTATCACTTACTTCTCCAGTTACCGAGTATGACCTACGTTGGATTTAACCGACAACTGAGGCCACCGTAGTCGTGCAAGATCCCTCCTAGTCATCGTGGTCGAATCTTCTCTGATATGTTGGCTACGATCAGGTGAACGACACAGCACGTGATCGAAGAAGATGATGTCGACTTGGTCAAAGGAGTTTCGACCACCTAGTCAAAAGAGTTCGACTATTTGAGTTCTTCCGTCCTACGACTTCAAAGCGTCACACACTACTTGGAACGAGATCAAATCAAAGACTGCTCAATATGAGAACTGGTCGAAGACAAAAGAACACGCCGCCGGCAAGGACTAATCTTTCTTGGAATAGATCTGATCTGTTATTTCTGAATGATGTTATGTGGCTACAAAGTACTCTAACGGCACCCCTCAAACCCTATAATGAAAACTCCAAAAGCTTTCTCACCAAAGCCGTCGCCAAAAGCTTCACGCAACTCTTAACATCTCCCTCTTTTTATATGCTAGGGCCCTAAACTGTGTCCTCATAAACCGGACACAAAATCTTATTTGCTTCTGAAAATCAAGGGACTCGAAATCCCTCCAAACACGGGTTTTCCAAAATCTCTAAATCTTCCGGTTATAGACACCTTCCTTAACCCATCACGCGTCGAAGCCTCCAAGACTGCACCTCCCGTAGCTTCTCCATGCATCATGCATCCACCTTTGATCTCCACATGCACCAGCATAAGCCCGACCACCTCGTGACATCTTCGACCGCCTGAACCTTGGATTCCCCATCCTAGTCCCGATCCTCCTCATCATCGACCATGACCGTCTCCACGCGCAACCTGCACATGCAAAGATTAAAGAACGTTTTCCCAACATAAGTTCTCTAACTTGACCAATATCAGTCCACACACGCATATCACACCCACATCCATCATAAACATGAACCAGATCATCCACAATCTTAATTTTCAAGTTTTCAGAAAAACAACCTGAGACCACTCTGAAAAACCGGCCTGGCCACTATGTACAAGTCGGTCAAACCGCTGGCCGACCAGACACGAGTATTTGAGGTACTCGAAGATTACAAGAATCGAAGCACTCGAAGCCTACGACTACCTACCAAAAGCCTACGACCATCGATCAGAATCCTACGACTACCGATCAGAAGCCTACAACCACTGATCCCAAAGCCTACGAATACCGATCGCAAAGCCTACGACTACCGATCCCAAGCCTACGACTACCGATCTTTCTTCCTCTTATTCCGGTATAGATGAATTATTTATGTAATCATTGAATTGATTATTTGTGTAATCATGGAATTAGATCAATTGTCGTTAATCGATGTCAATTGCATTAATTATCGTTAAGATTTACTTTGTGCAAATTGTTGTTAATTACCGTCAACTGTCGTTATGTCGGACCCGGATTTCGCAAATCCAAATCCTCTGTGAAAACACTGTGCTATTTCCTGGATCAGTAGATAGCACTCACATATACATCACTGAATCTTTCATACACGATGAAAAATGAACCAACCATTATATTATAAAACATCATAGTGACATAGACCGCATCGGGTCGAGTTTTACAATAGGGCTGAACATGCCAAATGCTTACAATACATAATGCGGATGTTAAAGTGGGTAGTGCACATCTCTCCACAGGCAAGCGACTAGAGAAAATCCGTGTGCATCCGATATTAACCAAAGACTTGGATAATATTGGATGCACGCAAGCACCAACGGAGTCAGCTAGACCGAGGTGAGACTCGGACTATACGAACTACACTACTCCTCATCTTCTCTGGGGCCTCCAGCTTTGGGATTCTCGTAGTATGCGTAGTCTCCATGAGTTCTTGCTTCTGAGGGTTTGGGGGAAAGAGCGAAGATGAGCACAACTTTCATGTTCGCGAGCCAACACATAGAATGCAGTAATAATACGTGCAGGGCTTGACAAGGATGGCTCGGGTTCTTTTATTTTCTTAAAGCAATATTTTCAGTTACAATATTTATAATTCCTATGACTTAGCAGTTTAACCAAATCTCATTTTAAAAAGAGATATTGCAATATTTATAACAGCAGAAGTTACCTCCACCTTATGTTTTTTTATTGTGGTTATCTCCACCTATTATCATCACTGGGTACGACGACTCGGGAAAAATCCAAATCTCAGGCTAGGTGAGCTGACACTATAATAATCCCATCCACAAAGTTTTATAAATATAACTAACTTAAGTTAAGTTCTCATGTTCGCCTTTGACCGTAGGCACGGCTGTTTAAACAGTTTAGACTCTACAGAGGTTGCACACTATACCCATAAGAGGAAATCATACTCATTGCCCTACATGATTCCGTAGTCATGTAGTTGAGCGATCGTTACAGTAACCTTTCAAATTATCTTGCCTCTTCTACCATCTCACCCATACGGGCCATGCCCATAAGTTGTGCGGGATGTTCACCGTAGTCACTAATGTAGATGGATCACGGCTTTCCACAACGTCTAGCGCAACTGGTAACTTCACCATCAGTGTCCCATTCAAGTCTACGCTTGCAATACTTCACCTCTTCACCAGTGAGATGATTTTCAAGGTCCAACAAATTTACTAAGCCAAGTTGTACTTTGCAGACTTATGGTTGTACTTTTTTTTTACACAGGAGGTCATGACAAGATTAAGTTCTTAATCCATCCGGGCGGTTTATACCACATACCAACCACTCTCATATTCCGACGACACCCACCACCATACCATCCGCCCAGATGAGTTAACAACAATTTAATAGGGTTTTTGGGGAACAAAATACATTATCACAACAGTCCAGTCATTTACCCACAATGGCTGCCCAAACCACTCTTATGATTAAAAGATGATGATTGGCCATTTAATGCTCCAGTACTTAAGCAAGACTAGCATGTCGCTTAAATACAACCGATAATTAGTAATTACCACATAGTTACTAGGGTGACATGCAATAATGGATTCAATTGCCAAATGATGGTATAATAGTTAATTAATCATCAAATGGGTATTTAACTACCTTAAGCTTCAACATACATTTTCTTAAAGAATTAAAGCATGTAATTTTGGTAATTCAAAGGAATATAATTTATGTAAAATGTAGGATCAAAATGATGAAAGTGTTGACTCACCTGGAGTGAAGGTGAGAGTCTTGAAAGTCTTGCGCTTGATCAAACTGGAGATCTCCCGCGTTTTCGAACTCTATTCAGACGAACGTACCAGAAAGAATAAACATGCAAAGAGAACATATAAATACTAATGAAATAACAAATAAACTCCAAATCAAATAAGACTAGTGCCATTATCAAGGCCTTGAATTTAGACAAATCTAGAAACAAAAATCACTGGAATCAGAGTTATAACAGAGGAGAACGGAGCTTCTGAAGTTCTGGCTTTGAGTACTGCCAGCTTAGAGTTGACGCGGTCGAGAGAGAGATTCGGCTACAGGATGTAGTCGAATGAGCTTCGACTACAAGACGTAGTCGAAAGGAATTTGACTACAGGTGGTCGTAAAGGGTATCAGCTACATGTGGTTGAAAAGGGTATCGACTACATATGGTCGTAAAGGGTATCGGCTACAGGTGGTCGAAAAGGGTAGCGACTACACGTTGTCGTAAAGGATATCGACTACATGTGGTCGTAAAGGGTATCGACTACGTGTGGTCGCAAAGGGTATAGACTACACGTGGTCGTAAAGGTATCGACTACATATGATCGTAAAGGATATCAACAACACAGTGTGGTCTGAAGGAGGTTTGACAACGCGGCGTGGTTGGAGGGAGTTCGATAACGCAGTGTGGTCTGAAGGAGGTTCGACAACGCGGTGTGGTCGGAGGGAGTTCGACGACGCAGTGTGGTCTGAAGGAGCTTCGACAATGAGGCATGGTCGGAGGGAGTTCGACGACGCAGTGTGGTCTGAAGGAGGTTTCGACAACGCGACTACCTGGTTGTGGTCGTAGCCGTAGTCGTAGACATGGTCGTAGACGTAGTCGGAGATATGGTCGAAAAAGAGTTTCGACTGCTTGGCGAGGTCGGAAAGACAAGAAGGAGAACCGGACACGGAGAAGGCGCAGACACGCAGGCGTGGCGCTGACGCAGCAGTAGGATAGGCGACAGGACTGGTTGACAGAAGACCAGGGGAGGGCGCTGACCGGTCGCGGGCGACAGGATGGGAGAGAAGAAGGGCAGGAGGAGAGAAGCTGGGCCAGCTGGGCAGAGGGAAAAAGGAGGCTGGTCCGGGGGGAAAAAAGGCTAAGAGGAGGTGGCCTACGACCAGGAGGAGGGGAAACGACTAGTCCAAGGGGAAGGAAAATGGGCTGGGCCGGGAGAGAGAGGTTTTGAAATTGAGGTAGAAGCTATAGATTTTGAAAATACAACTTAAGTTGAAATAAAATTTTCAAACCAACTAACAAAAGCAAATACTAATCACAAACCGAAAAACGGGATGTTACACGTTAAGATCTACTTGTGTGCTAATTATCAGCAATTGTTGTAAAGCGCCGTCAATTGTCGTTAGTTGCTATTAACTGTCATCAATTATCATTAAACGACATCAAACAAACCATCATTTGCCTCAAGGATATTTCAGACGTTTCTCAATTCATAAATTCCAACCTACGTACCTAAAGGGCAGATTACCAAACATCAAATGTCTCTAGCTCAATTATCTAACCCTTCAGCTCGGCCGAAAGCTAGTTTTAAGAAAAACTACAATTATGCCAAACACACCCTAAGAGACTAGTGGCCGGACCGGTCTCCAATGTGGAGGACGCCAAGCTGTTCCAGATTTACTACGGCCAGAGCTTCAAGGTCGTCAAGAAGAACAAGAACGGCGAGAGCTACCTTCTCATGCAGGTTCACACGCATGGCTCCAGCATTCGCAGAGTTTAATCCCATGACTCTAGATAACTTGGTGTTTGGAGAGCTGTGTAGAACACGTCGAAGATGGCGACGAGGACAAAGTATTGCACGGGGAGGATCAAGTCGTTCGCTATCCCTCCTGCCAACTAGTCCGTCGACACCGCCACGGCTTCTCCCGGTACGAAGCACCATCCATGTGTGTATATAACTATATACACATGCTTATGCCGATTTCCGAGGTTTAAATCCAGTATTGGTCATTGGACATTAATAAGAAAGGTACATATATCTAGGAACTAGCGGAAATTCTGCATTTTCATTTGAGCTTCCTCTGTTCGATATAGCTTCCTAGGTTCAAGATACCAACAGCGTAGCCCAAAATTGACAGCAGTACATACCAGCTGTAGTAAAAATGCACAACAAAATATATGCAGAAATAACTTCCCCGAACCTTTCAGATCCAAACTCCGAAGTATTCACTTACCATCATCAGTTTCATTTAGGTTGAACCAAGGTAAATAGATCACTACATGAATTTTCTTTTGTCAGAAGTATATGAAAGCTCACATTTTTCTTTCTGCTTTCTTTGCTCGAATATGAATAAATATTTCTAGGCACGCCCAGTTCGTTTCAGAATATTTCCAACTATTTTTTTTCTTCACCTCTATACATAACATCCGGAACTGATCAGACTACTATTGTTTCCACCTTTGTCTGCAGTGTCATTCTTTCAGGTGAGCAATGCTCTGAAGAAGACTTGCAGAAGTAAATGTTTTATGTTTATGATGAATTTATTATTTGAGCCCTGGAGTTTTGTTGATATGAATGCAGCTACTGGAGTGCTAGAAAACTTGAAGGGGATGACATCAGATCAAGTTGCTTCTCAGTGTGTGCTCCAATCATATACACGTGGGAATATCCAACTTGTGAATAGGGCCGACGCACAGAAACACTCGCAATTTAGTGCGCATTTCATGAGCAACATAGATGAAGATAAAGGTTCCAACTTTGTAGCTTATGTTCCCTCAGAAGGGGCGACACCATTGCAGGTAAAGCAATAACTGGAATTTGTGCGCCATTTGGAAGGTCTCAACCAAGATCAAAATCCCGATGCAAATTTAAATTTGAATTTTTTAATACGTAATGCACTTCCTAGGTTGGAGTTAAATATACTTGAATTATTACATGAGTAAGTTCTGAGCAGTTTTTTAAACTTAGAACACATGTCGATTCGCAACAGAGATGATTGAGCTTTTTATTGCATTGCATGTTGATTTGCAACACTTAGGAGAGGGCTACCATAGAGAGTGAAGCTAGCAAACTAACTGAACATAAGGTTTTCTTTTCGTTTTTCTTTCTTTTTTGTGAAGTTATTGAGTAATACTATTCAAAATTCTCTTGAAAACATGACACTTCTTTCTAACCTAATCATTCATCTAGTTTTTTGACCGGCTTTTCCACTAACCGGTTTTCAAAATCCACAATTCAAATTTCATTTCGCGAACTTTGTCCGGTTTTTTCTCGGTTTTTCCGGTAACCGTTACCGGCCGCCGACCGGTTTTTCCACCGGTACGGGATTTCAATCCTTGGTCTCAACAGTTAGCCATACTTAAAAACTAATATTGTGTCTGAAATGGTTCTCTCCAGAGGGCTGAGTGGATCAAGTACCTGGGGGCTTTCTCAAACTCCGAAGACTGGGCTAATGCAGTATATGACGCAGTTAAGATCAGCAAACATAACTTTATCAACATTGGAATGATTATACAATAAAATGTTGTTTATGCACTCAGTAATATTACCACAATAATCCGTTTTCAAAAATATTACCACAATAAAGTAACTGCAGTTTAACTAAGGAATAAGTCCATTCTTCGTCCCTCAACTATACCCGATGATTAATTTTGGTTCCTGAACTTAAATATCGGATATAACGCACCTCAAACTTTCCATACCGGGCAAATCGTGTCCCTCCGTGCGTCTGACGGCGGTTTGGGCCGACGTGGCATCCACGCTTGGCGCCGAGTCGGCCTCGCCACGACTCAGTGGGTCTGTCATATGCCCTCGCACTCGGTCGCTCTCTCCCTCTCGCTCACTCGCTCTCGCTCTCCCTCTCTCTCACCGGCGGCGATTGTCCTCCTGACGAGCAATCTGCGAGCCCCTCCGAGCTCCCAGTGCAGATTTCCCCCTCATTGGAGGCTGCGCCATGGCCCGACAAGGAGCTCCGCCCTTGATCTGCGGCAACAAGAAATCCCCCATCCCAAGCGGATAGGATGCGGCGGTGAACAAGGACGAGGGCTAAAGGTGAGTTCTTCAATCCTAGATCTAGCGCAATTACTCCAGTTGTTTGTGGAGCTACTTGATTAGTGTTGTTCGTAGAGTAATGGTTGGTGTTATTTTGCATGTAGGTATATCACGATGGTGATTTCTTGCGTTACTACGATTTAGCAATGGATAATTTGGACAAACTAGTGTTAGGTTCCATTTGATGGGGATTTCTTTGATGATGGGAAGAGATTGCATTATTGCGGAGGAAGAGGCGGCATGTCTTACATAGATCGGGATAAGTTGTCGCTACGGGAGGTCCAAGGCCATTTGAAGGACCATTGTGAGGATGTGGAGTTGGTACTCATGCCTTTGGCGCTTCTGGGAAAGCATTGAAGACTGGATTGAGGCGCTAACAAATGATGAGGACCGCCGGACCATGGTGATCAGATCACTTGATGGGGTGTTGTGGATATATTTGTTGAGGCGTGGGAGTTGATGATGATGTTGGCTCGGATGGTGATGGTGTTGGTGACAAAGGAGATGAAGACGGTGATTGGGAAGATGAGAGTGAAGCTTGGATGCACACAGATGATGATGAGGAATTAGATGCTTCCAAGGAGGTGGAGGTGATTGAGGTGTCACCACCGATATTGCAAAGGATATTGCACATAGCGGAAGTTCTACAATACATTGCACGATATGAAGGGGAAGGCAAAGGTGACTCTAAGACTTGCGGTGACTACGAAAAGAGGTACAAAGTTTGGGCATTTGGTGGCCATTGATGAGTCAAGGGACAAGGAGGAGACGATGACAAGTGACACTTCTTACTTTTAGAGAGTGAGGAAGAGGACTATGAGGAAGGTGGCGATGATGGTGAGCTCTGAGGAGGAAACCCAAGTACCCTAGGTATGACCCCAAAGCAAGTCTCCCTACTTTTAGCTTGGGCATGGGTTTTAGCTGCAAGGAGGACTTCATTCAAGCTGTTAGGCAGTATGGAGTAGAGAGGAGACATGTTATTAATTTTTGCAAGAATGACAACAAAAGGGTTAGGGCTCAATGTGAGTGGGCCAAATGTCCTTGGTTTATCTTGTTGTCAAATAACGATGAGACGACGAAGGATGGATAGTGAGTAGTTTCAAGGATGAGCACATGCCCCCAAGAAGGGACAACAAACTTGTCACTTCGGAGAATAGCTGAAAAGTTTGAGAGTGCCATAATGGGAAACCCAACACTGAAGCTTGAGCACTTGAAGCAAGCGATGACAGAACAAATGCATGCAGATGTGAGCATAGCTAAGTGCAAAAGAGCTAAGTCCATTGTAATGCAGAAGGTATTAGACTCCAAGAAGGGAGAGTATGGTAGGGTCTTTGACTACCAAATGGAGCTTCTTAGGAGCAATCCAGGTAGCACAGTAGTGGTTAAGCCGCATCCAGGATGCCCCGTGTGCTTTTCACGAATGTATATTTGTTTGGATGCTTGCAAAAGAGGTTTCTTAGCTGGGTGTAGGAAAGTGATAGGTTTAGATGGTTGTTTCTTCAAAGGTCCAACCAATGGGAGCTAATTTGTGCAATGGGAAGAGATGCAAACAATCGGATGTACCCCATAGCATGGGTACATGGTAGAGAAGGAAACTAATGAGTCATGGGACCGGTTACAGTGGGATTTTCTTCAAAGATATAGAAATTGGAGATGGCGAAGGATGGGTAATCATCTCGGATCAACAAAGTAAGTCACATTAGTGTTTATTCATCCAATTTGTCATATGCGTGACTTAACTTCTTTGTTTGTTGCGGGGTCTACTAAATCTTTGTTCAAGATTGGGTACCCAAAATTGAGCATAGGATGTGTGCAAGACACATCTATGCCAACTTCAGAAGACTTACAAGAACAAGGCTTGGCGAAAGAAGTTCGGTTGTGTGCCAAATCTCCATGTGTCAATCTTTTCAACTACCATTGGGCAAGGCTTGCAAAGGATACCCTGAAGGTACTAATGCAATCATGAGGACAGATCCACAACATTGGAGCAGGGCATGGTTCAAGTTGGGATCATCTTTGTGAATCTGTGACAACAACATGTGTGAATCATTCAATCATACCATAGTTGAGTCAAGGTACCTCCTATCATCGGCATGTTTGAGTGGATAAGGAGGAAAGTGATGGTTAGAATCCATACCAACAAAAGCAAGGCAGAGAAGTGGACAGTGTGACATGCCCCAATATTACGAAGAAAATGAAGGTCTACATCAATGAGTCGTTTTTACGTCATCTTTGTGTACAATGGTCGAATGGTTTTGAGGTCACACATAGAGATCATAGGTTCTCGAGTGAACTTGGATAGTAGAACTTGTTCATGCAGATATTGGCAACTATGCGGTTTGCCTTGCCCACATGCCATTGCATGCATCAATTGGAGGAGCGTTCCCTTGATGACTACATAGCACCATGTTACTCCATTGCAGTACTGACAAGACTTATGAGCACCGCTTGCAACTTGTTGAGGCATGACTTGTTGGCCCACATCGGAGAGACCAAGACCAAGGCAACCAAATATGGAGAAAATGCAGGAGGCCAAAGAAAGATAGGAAGAGAGAGCAAGATGAGAAGCCTAAAGGAATAAGACTGTCCAAGATTGGCACAATCATTAGGTGCGAGCTTTGCAAAGGAATTAGCCATAACAGTCTAGTGTGAGAGGAGACATGGCCAATCAGAGCAAACATCGAGCCAGGCCGGGATCAACAAGGTCATTGTGCAAGTGTTGGCAATTCTACACCAACCGTCTGTTCTCACAGTACAAAATTCATTCCTTCATTTCATGCATTTCCTAAGTTGGTACAAAATTACATAGTTTAAGCACCTTTCACATTGCAGGTTGTGATTCCTCCACCACAACAGAGCTGTTCTAGCATGACCAAGAGAAAGACCAGTATAATTGGTGAACACACCACCTCCATCCAAAAGAGTTGCACTTTGGGGTAGGAGTATTGTACTCAGACAGATGTGCACAATTTTTCGAATGTAGGTGCATTCCAAAATTTCCATATCTTCATTTATATTCTTTGCACTTGCAAACTACAAACCTCTAACTCAACATGGTGGTTCTCACTCTGACTGGTATGCGGATCGGAGGATCATCAAAACCTCTCACTCTGCTAAAGTCACTACACAACATGGTGGTTACGCACTATGAACTTGGAGGCAAGTGTGGCGTCTGCGAGTGCAAAATCAAGTGTGAACATCCGGGTAACCGGGTTACGCCTCTGGTAAAGCTGCGGCCAAGAACCGACCTTTCAAAATAGGAAGAAGTGAGTCCAACCAAGAAGAAGCAAAGTTATAGTTCAAAGCTTGCAAAGCTTTTGGGTATCCCAACTAATGAGTGATGTTCTAATGGATTTGCTGAGATGCTTATCTTTGTTAGTGTTATGTAATCTTTTGAACTTGTGCCTTGTGGGTCGAAGTTATCTTTATTAGTGTTATGTAATCTTTTCAACTTGTGCCTTGTGGTCCGACGATTCTCACGGCATCACTTAGTGTTATGTAATCTTTTCAACTTTGTGCCTTGTGGGTGATAAGCGTGTTTATTTACGAGAACCAATCGATATCTTTGTTTATTTATGAGAACCAATCTCATTTGTTTATTTATGAGCACCAATCTCAGCTTGCTTATAATTGAACACATGATCCTTGGTTCTGTTAGTGTTGATGTTTACATGGATTGAACATCTTACAATGCATTCCAGATTCTGTTGGGTTCACATTTCATCCAGGTTTACATTTCATCCAAGAGAGAGCATCGAGTTTACATTTCATCCAAGTTAGAGAGCATCGATATTAGATTGTACATTTCATCCAGTTTACATTTCATACATCCAACATCCGGTTTACATTTCATCCAGATTAGAGAGCATCGATTTAGATTCTCTGGGTTCACATTTCATCGCATTTCATCCAAGTTAGAGAGCATCGATTCCGCATAGTTATGTTGTTAGGTTCAATCATGGTACCTTGTTGACAAGCATCGATATTCAAGCATCAACCCTACCAGTGAGTCCAACAAGCTGCTACATCACGTTCTCCATGCACGAACTCGGCCACACTCAAATCTTGTTCATTGTTACGGTTCCTAACGCCCTAAGCTCATGGTTCTCCTTCCTCAACGCCCTAACGATTATCGCGCAAGTCCAAGACTACTGCCTCAAGAAGGGGTTGGTTCATCATCGTACCATGCCCAAAACTTGCGACCTCCGACCTTCAATTAAGATTCACAAATAAGAAGAGCCTCCACAAACTAAAATAACGACAAATTGGTGAAGATTACTTACCCGAGCTCGCATGCATGTCATGTACCTCGTCTCGCTCCACGAGATCCACCGACCACCTTCTCCCGCACAAGTGTTGTGGAAGGTGCGAGTCAATGGCGCACCTCGGCCGGGGAAATCTGCACGCGGGAGCTCGGGAGGGGCTCTGCAGTTGCTCGTCGGGGAGGGCGATCGGCGTGGCCGCGAGGCACCGGGAAGTTATCTTGGGTAGCGAGAGGAGAGAGGCGGCCGAGTGCGAGGCATATGACAGACCCACTCGAGTCGGGATGCCACGTCGGCCCAAACCGCCGTCGCCTTGCGGAGGACACGATTTGCCAAGATATGGAAAGTTTGAGGTGCGTTATATCCGGTATTTAAGTTCAGAGACCAAAATTAATCATCGGGTATAGTTGGGGGACGAAGAATGGACTTATTCCTTTAACTAACACGTCCAAATTATTTTAAGTACTACAAGAGTTTGTACAATTTGTACAAGTACCTACAAACTATTTCTCTCATTTCTCTAGCATGTCAATGCAGATAGAGACAAACAACTTATGCTTAAGCAAAGCAGCACCTTAGCACAAGATTCAAACCAATAGTAGCATGGATTGAATACACACAGGAATTCAGCTTTACACCAATAAAATAATGACTTTCTGGCCCAGTTAAGCAACTTTTAGAATATACCATACTTAGTGATCATCAGTGTACTCCATTTATCGCTATAGGTAACGTGGACATTTGTCAAAGAAAATTACAATCTACAGGTAGCATCACTTTGTATTGCAGCTGTTACAACATAGAACTCTCAAATAAACAAAAGAAATGTGGATAACTGATGTGCATGTCTCGTATTTATTACATGAGCAGTATGTCACACATGCAGGGGCAGAAATTGTTGCTGCAACTATTACCAATAAGAGATTCAACATTTCAGATCCAGAGGATATGGACAACTTCCATGCTATCCTTTGTGTGAGTATCAATCATATAGAACCTAATGTTGGACCTTGTACTGTTATAATAGTCAGCCAGTTCACCGTTTTGGACGATACACACAGATACGTACACTTTATCTTTTTGAGAGAACAGATACTTTAACATAGTTAAAACTAAGAATTAACTAAAATGACCTAGAATAGCCAAATGTTCTATTACTTCACAAATTAAGTGACTGACCACTTGTTTAGCATCTAACTGTAAGTTTGGTTCATGCATATTTCAGACAGTGGATGTGTCATAGATCAGACATATGCTTCAGAGCATGCAGAGTACAAACTATCCACATTTTTGGAGAATATTAATGTAGGGCATGACTCCTGTTTTAGTTTTATGGCCAACCGTAGCATATGGAGATTTGATAAAAGAATAGAAGATTCCAGGACACTTGGTAATGGAAGCTATCTTTCTTGTTTCTCTATGCTCAAGAAAATACCCAGGTCTCTTGATCCATTTTTTTTTTCCATTCCACTTTAATCAGCACAATAACCATGCCCAAACTGCTGTGTCATATTCGTTTTTTGCCTATATAATGGCCTAATGGATTTTCTGTTTTTTGAAGATTGGTTTGATGGAGCTATCTCCCAGCCCCAGTTGGTTCTTGCTGATCTGATAGAAGTTTTCTTCCCAATTGGGAACTCCGCAACAATTTACTTCAGGAATCTTGCAAAGATACAGGCGTGGACCCTCCCTTCGGGTGCCCCTCTGGCCGGAACCCCCTCTAGACAGTAGACCCTAGCATCCATGGACACAGCATCGATGAGGAGGAGGCTGCCGAGCCGAGTTGAAGACGAACAGGACGCTAGACCCCAACATCTTCGTGGGCTTTGTGAGTTAGGCCTGGCCTGGCCGGCCCATTAGAAGAACTAGAAGGAGGCAGCCACCAGCCCACCACTCCAAATTCCCCTCACGGCTCACGCAGTCACGCCTCCTCAGTCCTCCTCTAACCCTAGAGCAAGCAGCCACGAGCCAACGACGGGGCTGTGGTGGTGGCAGCGGCCGGTGGGCGAGGCGAGGCACAGGCGCGCGGCGGCCAATGCCAGGTGCGCGGCTGGCAGGGGCTAGGCCGGCAGGGGGCTTGTCAAGACGAGCAAGCAAGGCAGCAATAGAATGGGAAAAGCTCCAATAGTAAGTGTCTAGGTGATAAATCTTTACTCTTTACTCTTCATTGGTCAAAATCAAATGGAGTATTGAAATGTATTGTCATTGGTTGCTTGTTTGATTTGGTAGAAATGGATTTGAAGAGATATTTTAGCATAGTTTCGAGCACAAGCACCGGGGCAAGAGGAACAACAGCTGCACAAGCACAATCTCAACTTAGTGCGATTGTAGTTGTTGATTCCATTTAGTGACATATATTCTTCTTAGTGCGATTGCAATATAATCCGTGTATCGATTCTTTTGCTTTTGGGTAATCCTCTTTGGTCCACGCTTGCGATTCCGCCTTACCTAAAATTTAGTTTTGGGCCGCCCTGCAAAGGTATGTACAGTCTTTTCTCCAGGCTACCTTTTTCTTTTCGTTAGATCAAATCACTAGCTCTCCAGAACAAGGTTGTTGGTCAGTGGATTATAATTACTCAGGAAGAAGGGGTCAGAGAAATTGTTCCTGAAATGTGCAGGAGCATATCCACACCCATGGAGCCTACAATCTTGCCCTGCCAATGATGGCCCTAAATGAACATGGCGACCTTTCAAGCTACTGTACCCACACACAGTGGCAACCAGGGATTGAAATCTCGGTACCGGGGAAAATCCCGGCCGATGGCCGGTACCGGTAACCGGCCGGTTACCGGTAAATTCAAAAAAACCCGCCCAAATTCGAATTTCAAAATTTGAATCTGGATTTTCTCCGGACCGGTTACCGGCCGGTAACCGGAAAAACCGGCTGAAAAACCGGGAAAACCGGAAAATTGTGAAAATGGTAATTAGCAAATTTAAATTTGGAATAATGCAAATATTAACGAGAAAGTGTTTCAAGTTGTACATAAAAAGCTTGATTTTCCAAGAATAGCTTTCTAGTTACATGACTCCACCTCCTAAAAGGATAGCTTTCTAGTTACATAAGCTACCCTTAGGAGCTAGTATTTTTAGCAGAAATATGAAAGTTGGACTTGGTCGGCCAGTCCTGGCCAAACAAATGCCAGTATATTGATACTAGTAATCATACATATGAAACCTGTGTCGCTGAACAAACTATTAGCAAATACTTTTTCGTATCTCTTATTAATCATATCGCGTCACCAAATGATTTGAAAGTATATGATTAAATAATCAATCCAATCCTGAGCAAATAATGATGCAATCCAATTCTCTCATGATTGCATGCAATCCAATTAATGAGAAAGTGTTTCAAGTTGTACATAAAAAGCCCTCATTTATGTTTTAATAGTGCTAAATATACTAAAAACTAATGTTTCAATACATAATCTAGCATAAGAATGCCTAAACCAACTAGGGAAGGATATTATGGAGTCAAAAATTCAAATTCAAAATTTAAAGTCCCTGGTTGCAACTAATCAGTGGAACAATTCTAGGTTACTGACAAGGTGATTTGAACACCAGTGTTTGTTAAGCAGACTAGATTGCGTACTTGAGAAAGATATATCACTATCATTAGCAGTTGATTTTTTAAAAATGAACAGCAAATTTAACTTGACCTGTTGATCATTTGATTAGTGATTACAAACCATTATCACATGGTGTTCTTATCCCATCTTTTGACAATGAAAAAATTGCACTCGATACAATATATGCAATTGTATTTTCTTGAACGGTCTAGCCTTAGCCTTCACATCATAAAAAATAAGATTAGTCACTTGGAGGCTACCTTTGTGTGGTACAGATAGGGAACTATGAAACAAGAGCTGAAATAAGAATGGGAAATAGAAATATCTGCTACCATAATTGTGCTATGGTTAATTTATAGTCAAAAACAACTCACGCCATGATCAGGTAAAATTTAATACCAGAGTTAGTACACTCTCTCATCTCATGTATCATACTATTACGGCTCCAAAGTCAATAGTATTCTCATGCCTATGGGCCTATCACATACACATTGAATGGGAATAAGAACAGACATCCATAGATGCAAGTGCAGGAAATTTACCCATTAAAATGCTCTTTTATTAAATTTATGTCTCAGAAAGGACATTCCAGTCTATTAGTTTGGGTGGCCCAGCGTATCCCTATTCCATGACAAGCATGAAGGGTCTCCAAGAGTCCTGAAAATAACCAAATGTGATTTGCTTGGTGCAACAATTAGAACCTACAACCATTTGCAAAATAAAGTATGTTCAAGGGGACATATCATTTTTACCAAGCATGTAATGGTGCATATGCAACATTTGTTGCATAACACTGGTCTCTAGAGCTCAGGTTTCCTACTAGAATGCAAGGAGGAAAAACTAAATTTGTTCCTTCTTGTATTCTCATTTCAAAATCAACTTAATCAAGAACTGCTTTGGCTTAATCTAATCACACAAAAGAACATTTAAGTAACAGAATTACAGGGCTTCGTGGGATAAGAGAGGGATGAAAGCTTTAAAACATGTTTAAGAGAAAGAAATGGCATGTCCAGTTTGAAATAGTAGCGAGCACATTATGCCTGCAACAACATAACATACCTTGGCTTAACCACGTAGAGAACTATGAAGCCCATTGCAAGGAAAAGGCACAAGCCACCAATAGTCAGATATGCAACACCAATGAAGTTATTTTTGCCTCCAAGCCAAGAAGTAGTTGAAAGGACCAACGTTTTTGACCCTCCAAAACTATATGTGTTATAGTTGTTCTGTATAACCACTGTTACTTGATCATTTGCCATAATATCTGTCTCAATTCTGCCGTAAAGCTTTCTGAAAGTCGGGAGGGCAGCGGTTCTCATCCAAACAATGAGATCTTCTTGCTCACTTAACTAAACAATGATTACAGACAAAAATAGAAAAAGGCAAATTTTAATGAGAACAAATCCAGAAGAAGATGTGTGAAATGAAGATGATGAAAGTATGTCATGTTGTAGATAGAGAAAACTATCCAACGAACCGGTATGCTCTCATTTAACTTAGCACCACCTATAAGACCTCCCTTCTGAAAATTACTGGGATAAATATCACTGCCGAATTTATTATTCTTGTCACTCTTCCAAGCTATATCCTTTTTATTCACTTCAATAGCCTTCTTGTTGACCGAAATTGTATAAGTATCATTGAACATACTCCAAGCAATAAGGCCACATGGAACAATTGGAGTACCATCAGCAGTATTACCTTCAGGCACACAATCTTTTGTCAAGTGCACAGCATTCTTGTACCGCAATTGTTTATCACTTCGACTTTTCACATACCTATGAAAAGGAAGGCCAACAATTGGTATGATTATGCTAACATAATTCGTACTGACAGGACACCATCAAAGTCAATTCACAACAATTTAATGCGCCTGCTAGTACAGTAGATATAAATGGATACACATGATTCAATTCAACAGTGTCCCATAAAAAGTTGCAACAAATTTAGGGATCGTAAAGTGAAAAAAATGTTTTTAATTTTCTTGTAAAGCACTGATTGAGAATCAAAAGGAAAGTAATAAATTTTTTAAATAAAACACTTGATTCAAGAACTTACCGTCGATGGTTTTGATAGAAGTCACTGATCTGGTAATATATTTGGATTGGGCTCTTCATATTTTTAGGTACCTAAAAGGCATACAACAAACCAGTTAGTTCATTACAAAGTCCTAAGAGATAAAGAGACGAAAGAGCATCTTAACAGCATGGCCAATAAGTAAGGGCAACTGTCACATGTACTAACTGAGATAAATCAACATTTTCATTTCATACTCACAATCAGTGTTCTCGTGCATGTTTTGTCAGTCTTGGAGTTCCGAATGAATCCAACCTTATCATCCATGGGCACACAACTTGTATCATATCTATCCACCAATTCAACAATCTACATTGCAGTCAAGTTACAGAATAAACAAATACACCACACAAAATCGTAATAGACCAAAATAATGTGATCAAACACATTTGCATTCACCTCTTGTGATGCGGACAGCGATGCGAGCCCAATTGGGACAAATATGATGCCAATGAGAGTGAAGGCAGCAATGACCTATGCATGTTTGCATATCATTAGATGAAAGAAACTCATAAATCTCACAGGTAGTAAAGCAAACATATATTTGAAAAATAATAATGATTAGTGAATGGGCTGGTTACAATTCCAGGAGTTAGAAGTGGCTTGCATGCTGGAAGCTCCTGTTGTGTAAACTTAGAATCTGCACATAGAAAGAACCAATATCTTATCCATGTATGATGGTACACTTATCAATTTCTTCAACTAATATTAAATCCAAAAAAATCCTCAAATAATACGGCATGCACTTAAGACAAAATAAAATACAAGGGGCAAGAAAGAAATGAATACATTTGGGTTTGTTGGATTTCTGCGAGTCACCCTCCAATTCCAAAGGATCCATCTGCACGAGCACCCTCCAATTTATTCCGAAAATGAGAAAATAAAATTATGAACTGTAAACTATAGGAATGCTGCTATTTTTTCAAAAAAACACAGAATCATCAAAGCCATCATAATCATGTTCGTGTGGCGTATACTTGAGTTGAAAGGGGGGTTTGGGGTGATCGGGACCCACCGGATCCTAAACAATTGAAATGGTAGAAAAAGACCGTCTTTTTCTCTAATGGCCCATGGCTGCTTCTTTTGCGCTTTATCTCTGTCTCTATCTACACCGCGATTACATGATAATCATGCCGATAACCCTACCAAAGATCACAGACATGTACGGGAGGCAGTCGCACGAAGATCACGACATTTCAGCTGAGACCCCAACCTAATTGCGTGCCAGTAACGGAATTTCTTCGGTCGACGAACTCTACAGCGACACCAAAATTGCGATTCATCTAAGCAACAAGGTGGGACACACCCTAAAAGGGTCCGATAGAACCAGATAAATTTCTCAGGGGTTAGAGGCAACAAGGAGGATTGGATTATCGGAAGCTTACCGAGGAAGCTCCGATCCCCTGTGAGGCGGGGGAGGGAAGGGGAGGGGGAGGTCAGGTCCGGGTGGTGGACGAAGCGCTGTTTCGGTGGGCAATGGAGGAAGGCGGAGAGCGACGGTGAGGGAACCCGACGAACAATGCGATGGTTTTGCCAAGATAGAGAGTGAGAGGAGGAAGAACTCGGTGCTGGCACCCACAAGGGTTCGCGGCCCGGGCCATTCTGATAGGCCGGCCTAGTATGTCGGCAGGACTTGATCCAGCAGGGGCAAACGAGGCAAGGCCCAATGGCTGCACACTGAAACGTACTAATGCCCGGGGTGAAAACGAAATGAATAGTCCGGTTTTCAGTTGCGCAACGT
The DNA here is from genome assembly GCA_036346395.1 of Hsuehochloa calcarea. Taxonomy (NCBI): domain Eukaryota; kingdom Viridiplantae; phylum Streptophyta; class Magnoliopsida; order Poales; family Poaceae; genus Hsuehochloa; species Hsuehochloa calcarea. Next base: position 85,806,249 of record CM070597.1, on the reverse strand, counting down.
CTTCGCCGGGTGCCGCCGGCCTTGTTATCGCTGCTACTGGCAGAACCAGCGACGCCCATCGCTTCTGTCTTCGCTTGTTTAACACGTGCACTGTTTAGAGCTACCACGAAGCTTTATCGTGCGAACCTTCCTGGTTCCTTCCTCTTTCCTCCAAACATCCACCCCCTTTGCCCACGCTGCCACAACTGCCTCCCTCCTGTTTGCTCGCCTCATCTCCACCACCCCGTCCTCCCTTTCGGCCGTGTCGGACCGACCGTTCACATCTTCCCTTCGCTCACGTCGCCTCCATCCCCACCTTCGACCGTGGCGCCACCTGCCTCCTCCCTTCGCCCGCACCGCACCCATCCTCCCATTCGCCTACGCCGCCTCCTCCCCTTCGCCTGCACTCCCCTCCTCCACTTCACTTGCACCCCCGCCTCTCCTCTCCTCTCCTTCGCATACGCCCTCCACCTACCCTTCGCCCACGCTGCACCCATCCTCCCCTTCGCCTGCACCCCCTCCTCCACTTTGCTTGTGCCCCTCCTCTCCTCTCCTTTGCCTACGCTCCTCCCCTTCGCCTGCGCCCCCCTCCTCCCCTAGCTGCATCCCGAGGCCTCTTCGGTATACAATACCCGGCCACGTCGCTGCCTCCTCACCTCCTCCACTCGTCTTCCCTGACCTGCTCTGCTAACGTCGAACCGTCGGTCTCCTCGCACGCAAACCTACCTCCCCGCGACTGTTGATCTGGTCTGTCGACCACGCCAGCCCAGCGGTGCAGCCACGAGGGTTCCCGTTGTGCCCACCTGCCTTTAGCCGCTGCTAGTGCCCAGGAACCCGGAGCCATCTCTTCCTCTTTGCTGCTTTTGTTGCTCCTCTCTGTTGGTTTCCTTTGTTATGCTCGCAGGGAGGAAAGATTGTCCAACCAACGGAGGCTTTATTCTTCTGTTCATACATGAATGAAGTACGTTTAGTTGTGAACCAATTAGATGGAAGTGGACACTTCTCTAATTTTCTGTTCTTGTTGTTGTACACAGGGCCGTCAGGATAATGCTCGTGTAAAATATGTTTTCATTTGGTAGCATCTCACATGAATGGTACCCTATTGCTTTCTCTTGTTTATAGTTGTTAGCCTTTTAAGTTATCAATCCTTGCCACAGTTGACTTGTGATATATAAATGATAACAAGAAGAAGAAAATAGGAACCAAATGCTTGGAATCGTCTTTTTTCCCCTGGTTATCAATACATGCATGCTACCTTGCTTATCAAATTAGACAAGGATACGTCTATGAATTACAATCAAATTAGATCTAATTGAATTCTTTTGGAGTGCTATTAAATGGTAAAGCTATGTTTTCTCTATCTAAATGGAAATGTTGTAACTTTCGTTGATGTCCTTCACATCACTCATGTGGTAGTTGCAACGAGAGTGACAATTCCCCGAATCTAGCTTGAAATTCGAAATAGTTTGTCTTTCCTTGTGTACACAAACTTTGGGTCTACTCCCGTGTGCATACTTTTGGATGTGAAATTACAAGCATTTGTTGATGATATGATGGCCCCACAATGCTTGGTTATTCAGTCTACACCTTAAACTACCGAGTGAATGCATTATATCTTGTTGCAAATTGCAAGGTATATAAGTCATATGGGTCATTAAGTAGTGTAGCTCGTGTGCTGGAATTGCTACAGTGAGCCTTGCATCTATAATTGTTGCATCGTATTCAGGTCGAGACAGTGGTTCAATCGGATATGAGGCAACAACTGCTATGATGCAGAGTTTCTAGGATTCGCTAGTGTCCAATGGACCTCTTGATGATGACGACAACTCCAGAAGGTTAGCATCTCTTTTACACCTTATCATTCTGATGACACGGTTTTGTATGCCTAATTGTCTTGCCATTTTCTCAGTGAAGGGTCAACAAAAGTGACATCTGAGACAACAGATATAGGAAGATCAGTCTTTTATTCGGCTATTGGTTTATCAAATGCTTTTCGGTTCAAGATTCAGGACAAACAAGGCAGGATGGACATATTTAACTGTGCTACGTATTCACATCTTAATTTCATGCTAACAAGGAATTATTTTATCAATATCCTTTAAGCCTTTTGTTATGTCCAATTATTTATATTGCATTCTGACTTTCATGTATAACATGTTTCAAATTTCAAAAACGAGAAGCTTGATAGACCTGATAACTTGGATTCTATAGAGAGTTGGCAATGACATTGATAGAAAGAACCTACCACAAATTTTGGTACTGGCCAAACTCCCTCCTCATTATGTATCCATACCCATACCAGTATGACAATTTTCTGAAGGTTTGTTTTCTTTCCTAATGCCATTTCATATTATGAACATGAGGATCATGATAAGGTCATACTTTCATCAGACAGTGACATTGTAGCTGCTATGGACCATGCAAGCCAAATCGGTTGGAAGGTAATGCCATTTTCAAGTAAAGATGACATTTTTTCCTCCATACCAAGGGGTGCTCATCTACGCTTCACTTGCAGAGCTTAAGATTTATCCTGTAAGGTCTTAGGCTCTTAGCTACTATCATTGTTCATGACATACCTTCTACTTCGATTCCATTGCCCCCCATTTTTGTGAAATCGATTTCATTGCCCTTTCCCTATTGTAGGTGTGCAGAACCTGTTGTTTGACCATTCTTCCCGATTTTCCGCTTTTGAGGTAACACCTTCAGGTTGTCACTTTTTTACTTTTTTAGGATGGAGTTTGGTTAGGCCTTATGATTATTTCATAGAGGGCCTAAAAACTAACTTATAAACATAATTCTTTTTACTTTCTGATAGAAAGTCTATTCTCAGTAATGGTATTATCTTCAAGATGTTAAAAGCTGATACGTAAATGCATTTTCAACTAGCTACCTAGCGTTATCAGTCATAACTTAAGGCTTTGGTGCAATTTTGAAGCTGTTTTAATAGATGTTCTTTGAACACCAGCTATCTTTGACATGTGATGTAACTGTTATTTATGATAGAAAGCATTGACAACTTCACGTGGTTCTGTTACTTTTAGCTTTTTGATAGCGATGTCTCTTTGTGTAGCTTAATCGATTATCAATATTCCATACTTCTCAAACACTCCTTCCCTGTGTCTATCTCCATCACCTTCCTTTTGGTGGTAACCAAATCCCCCATCTGTCGCCGGCCTTGTTTGAGAAGTATTTAGTTGGAATATATCCAAGGTAATGGTTTATGTCACTTGAGTTTGTTGTGCATCATGTGTCATCTTGGTGTCCAAATGACTCCATATCTATCTACATTGGCCAAAAAAAATTGTTCGTGTAAGTTTTTCCCTTTCTCTAAAATGATAGGTCCAAATGTGCATATGTATGCATTCTTGCCACGATTTGTCCCCTATAAATTCATTCTGCTAAAGAGGTAATTGAGAACATTTATCCTGTGTAAACTCACCATGCCATCTTTTTTTCATAATTATATGGCTATCATTCTACAATGCGGTAATGGCAGCTGGCTGTGTCATATTGACAAGCATTGTATTTATTTATATTTTGCTTAAGATTTTTGAATTCTGCACATATTTGGGTTATATAGTCGTAGGTATCTAGCTTTCCTATTTCACATAAAAATTATTAGTTTGTTCTTCCCCAAATACCTTTGTGTTGTTTAGGATTCTTTACACATGCAATCTTCATATCATATAGCTATTCTGCGAATTTAATTCCTTTTATATACAGATGGGCGCTAAATTCTTATCCTCTTCAGCACACTCGTCAAAATCAAATTCATCTTAACAAATGTTCTTTGTTTTCAGTTACCTGCTTGATAGATGTACACATGTGCAATTGTGCTGTGAGGTCTTGAAAATATTAGTTTTGTCACAGACATTTTGTATTGTCTGATTGTTGGCTTGTTACGATAACATATATTTTGAGATATGTACCATTCTTCCAATGTTTGATTTCGGACATACTTGAGTGATCATCCAATGCTGGGCCCTTTTTCAGCATACTGAACATATCCGAATGATAATTATGAATTATTTATTGTGATCGCATGTAAGTCCAAATGTACAATACTTCTTAAATGCTTTAGCAAGTTATGAGCGGTAGGAAACCAAGAACCAATTGTTTGGACATGTAACGAGGGTCAATTACAAATTAATCCATCATCAGTTTTTTAACTGATTTAACTAGTCTATGTTTAAATAGTTAATTTATTATTTTGTATATACTTTTGGATCTTTAGCTTTCCCTAAGAACTCCAATATGCTTACTGGCTAGGTGGAAAAAAAGGCCACGATTGTACTGTGTACGGCTTGTCTAAAACTTCGCAGGGCAAAACTTTCAATTGATTGCATGTGCCATCTCAATTTAATTCTATTGCCTCAAAACGTCTTCTTAATGAATGGTCTCTTCTAGAAAGTAGAGTCAACTTGGGATGTGCTTTTCACAGTATGAAAGCTCTGAAGCTTTTCTAAATCATGTAGCAAGCTTGCTTACATATATTATGGCTAAATTTATTCTTAGGAAAAAACAAAAAATATAGCACATGCATCTCTCGAGTTATGTTAGGATATCTTAAAATAAAAGCAATCAATTTCATCTTATGGATTGTCAGTTTATAGATGCAATTAACTCTTTCATTGCCACTTCATGTCACGCAAATTATGATGTCTAGCCATTTCGTCACTAAAAATAGCATAGCTATGTAGACTTTATCTCCTACTGCGTTTAGCTTTCAATTCTACATAGGTGATATAAATGTTTTTAATAAGTTTTAAAATTATGTCTATAGGCAATAACTGCTACAAGCACGACACAAAATGAACACCCCCACCCAGCTAAAGAACAATAATTTTGTAGTGGATCTCAAGGCAACCTTTTTTTTTGGCCTCTGGATTCGTTTGTTTATGCTGAGAACAAGGACTATGGCATTAAGATTATTACTTATGTGCCCTGTATTTCATTATTCATAGGGTTATGTTGATTTTATGATATCTGCTGCTACTTGATAGGTTGTAGTTGATGTTTTGACAGACATTAGAACTGGTTTTGCGATAGATGTCTCTAAGGGACTATTTCTCTAGAATTATCCTTTGTTTGCGTATAAGATGGGATTTCAAGGATATTTCATTTCATACTCATGATGTAGATATGTGTTCATCTAATTTGTTGTCTGCTGATTGTATTCACCCATACCAATAGGTTTTACCACTTCGTCTTACTACTAGGCCAATCGATTAAAACATTTTTTTATTTATGTATAGTTCAAAACACCCTCTACCCTACAAACATACTACAAACACAAACACAGGCGCAACGCGCAAATTCGTCCTAGTGGCCTAAATGCGGGGTGGAAAGCCCAGGAGGATGGATAGCTCACAGATATATGGGCAGCATTTGAGATTAGCTTTGGATGTCTGTTAATATTATGGGCCTAGAGGGTGTGTAAGAAGCGGCCTCCCATGGTGGGCTCACATTGGGAGGATGACATGGTCAGTGATGGCAAACGAGTCAAGGTCTACTCGGTTACTCGACTGTAAACGGAGTCAGACCAAGGCCCAATAGGTGCGGCCGTGAGGGAGACGAGATGACGTGGGGTCCCGTCCAAGATGTGAGCCCAAGCGGCGCGTGTGAGGACCGAGAGGTTTGCCTGTGGGCTCTGGGCTCTGGCTACTGCCGAGGCAAGAAAGGGAACTCTTTGGTTTTCCTTTGCATTTTTTGCCTTTTATTTTCCTAGTTGTGCGACGGTTCATCTGTATGCAGTCTGACGGCTTGGCCCCTTCGGATTCTATGACCACTGTTAGGGCATGTACAACGTTTGTCTTCTGGGTTATCTCTAAACTGCTCTACATCATCTAACCATGGTACTAAATACGTCCCCACACAATAGACACAACATATATTATAAATTTTTCAACTAGCGGTCCCACATCATCCTAACCTACTATTAAATTATCACCATCTCTCTCTTTCCTCACGTTCTCTTCTACTCCTCTCACTTCCTCTCTCTGTGCACCCCCGTCTCCTCATACCGCGCCGCCACCACCTCCTCCCTTGCCATCACCATTTCCCATCACCGCCATCCCCTTGCTCCTTCTTCCTCGCCATCACCGCCTCCCATCGCCGCCCTCTCCCTCGCCATCACCACCTTCCCCTTGCTCCCATCTTCGTCGGATCTTAGCCGTTGAATGCTGGCGTCGACCATCGTCACCTTCTTCCTCACCATCACCGCCTTCCCCTTGCTCCCTTGCCATCGGATCTAAGCCGCCAAATGCCAAATCTGGTCAGATCCGACCAGCTCTAAGTTGCTGACGGTCGGATCCAACCAAATCTGTGCTGCCGATGATTGTGGAGGTCTCCGCCATTGTTGAGGTCACATCACTGGCGGTTGTGCCCACCCGGCCAGAAGCGAGGCAGAGGGAGGCTGGCACGGCAAGCTAGCGTGTCTTCCTCCAGGTGGGGCCCACAAAATGCGTGGAGAAACGGCAACATCGCTCCAACAAGGAAAAATGTCGTCGCTTGAGTCTTGTCATGCCCCGAATGGACGACCTCCTTCTCTATCATTGTTCTCTCTCCTCCATGTCATTCACAAATCCTAGCTAGTACTGCTTAGAGATGGTGATGTAATGCTATTGTAGATGCCTTACCTCTCCAAATTCCCAATGCATCACTTCTTCATCGCTTCAGATTCCCAATGCGTAATTTCCTCTAGTACTTCAATGTGCTGTAGGTGTATATAAGATTCTGTGTTCCATTGTCTCTTCGAACTTTTTTTAAAAAGAAGGCAGGAGCTCTCCTGATCACTATTAGAGGAAAAAACGAGTTTCGGCAATCTAGCTACTACAACACAAAACAGATAAAAGAGAGAAACGATAATAGCCAAGCACCAAGCACAAGTCTTGACCGCACCCTGCAACAACAACATAACTCAACAACATCAAAAGCTTGGAGCTAAAATAGCTATGTTCCTAGTTTCCATCTCCTCCCTAATACAATGAAAAACCTGCTCGCTCAAAAATTCTTTGATTTCGCTCCTTCCAAATGTTGCACACCAAATAGAATAAGATACAATCAAAGGTCGGTTTTTGTTGTTTTGAAACCCGCAATCTAAGTCGTTGCCACCATTCCAAAATTGTAGATGCATCTTGTTGTGTCATCGGCACCCGAAATCCTAACCAAGAGAAAACCATCCTCCAAATTTGCTTGGCGTAGGGGCAGAGGAGGAGGTGATCAATTGTCTCTAAGTTTTGTGCGCACATTGGACATGTAGTAACATGCGGCCATCCTCACTATTCCAAGTTGTCAGCATGTGAGAATTTTCCTTTGTAGAGCTAGCTAGGCAAAAAAACCTGCATTTTCCTTCGGCATGTGCTTTCCAACTACCTGGAAAATTCTAGGTGACATAATAACCAGCATATTGAATCTCGTATTCTGATTTTGCCGTGTAATCTCCACTGGCCATCCACCTCTAATGGATGGAATCCACCACCTGTTCCTGTAACTGCACACCCTGAATTTGACACCACATGACGATGAATTCATGCACCTGGTTAGTGGTTTGTATGTTTCACAAACCTCAAAGTCACTTGTTTCTTGTTAGTTCTTATTGAATAGACCTGTTCTTTCTCTTAGCAAGTTTAAACAAGTTTGGCGCAATGTCTTTTGAGGCTTGTCGCTCTAACCATCGTGAGTGCCAGAAGCTGGCAGTGGCACCATCACCGATGGGGATCGTAGTTGATGCCTAGAATAAGCTAGTGTCCACACTATCACAAGGAGTCGGAGTACCTACCCACAAACACTCTCTATCCTGTCATTCATACCAGAGCCAACGAAGTCTCAAAGCCCTACCAAACTTGTACAAATATTTTATGCCGAGCCCCCCAAGTTTCTTCGGCCCGCGCACCTTTTTCCAACTAACAAGATAATGGCCACCATTGACTTGCATGGAAGCTTGCACTTCGAACCGAGTAAACACGATCCCAGCTTATCTATGAGAGGTTGTACACCAACTCTCCTAATCTTCCTGAAGTTGAGCGGCAAACCTAGATACTTTTAGGGGGAAAAATTCTTCTGGCCTAGAAGCGGGGCTAAGACGTCATCGAGGTCCATGCCCTCACACCTTATGGAAAACATTTCACTTTTGGTAAAATTTGTAACCAAACCTGTCACTCGGCCGAAGAGCTCAAGAATGTTTTGGATTGTTTGCAATTGTTCCTTGGAGGGCTGGACGAAGATGGCTGCGTCGTCGGCGTAAAGAGAGATGTTCAGCTTGGTTGTTCGGCGCGCCAAAGGCTGAAGCAATTTCTGTAGGGAATCAATTGCTAAAATAAATAACATTGGGGAGGGCGGATCGCCCTACCGCAACCCTCTGATATGCATGAAATTATCCTCTGGGATTCCATTAAAGAGCACCCTGGATGAGGACAATGCAAGGATAGTCGTGATCCAATCTGTCCATCTTTGCTCAAACCCTAAGCGTAGAAGCTCAAGTAAGTATGACCAACTTACTGAATCGAATGCCTTGGCGATGTCTAAATTGAGGAAGATTGTTGGGATCTTTTTCCTGTGAAGCTTCTTTATTAAGTTAGGCATTTACAAAAAGTTGTCCCGATGTTTCGCGCTTTTGGCAAAAGCACTTTGGTTCTAGACACCAGCGTGGGAAAACTTGGAGCAAGGCGATTTGCTAGGAGGTTGGAGATTTTTTTTTCCCGAAACTGTGTATGATGCTAATTGGCTTATAATCACCCACTCTAGCTACATCTGATCTCTTTGAAAGAAGCACAATGTTGGTAGAATTAGGCATCCACAGATGGTCACAATGCATACTGGAGACGTGATAAATAGTGGCCATGACGTCATGCTTCACGACGTCCCAACATCTCTTACAGAATATTTCGAAGAAGCCGTCTGGTCCAGGGACCATCTCTTGTGGCAAGGAGAAAATGGTTTACCTAACCTCTTATTCAGAAAAAGGCTCCACAAAATGAGACAACTCCATTGGCTAAATGGAGAGGCGATCCTAGTTGAAGGTGACATCACATTGAGTACCTACCCAAAAGACAATAGAAAAAAACATGTTAATCTTGGCGGTTGACGCGTACCTTCAATAGTGATGTGAGACCAACAGGGTTTTCGATACCATATTTTTTTTCTTTTACTAGAGGTGGCTGGTATGGTTGAAAATTGGAAACTTTCGGTCGAAATTTTCAAATCATTTTTTTCAGATTTTAAATTGAAAGAGATCAAATTCTAGCAAAATTCAAGCAAATTCAATTTTTTAGGCAAAATTAATCCAAACCGGTTTTTTTGGGCCGTTTGGATTCCTACCGCCTCCCGGTATGGCTAAAATTTCTAAACACTGGAGACCTAGACACTTGTGCTTGATCTTAGTTCCACTACTACAGAAAGGGTCTTCAAACGGTTCAAAAACGTCATCACAGACGGTTTTGTGAGCCGTCTGAGTTTATGGGTTAGTAATGATATGAGGTCACCACAGATGGTTTTTGAACCATTTGTGATGCAGATTATTACAGACGGTTATTGACTCCTAACCGTTTGTGATAGTCTACAAACCGTTTGTGAGGGCTAATGTATCACACACGGTTTGTAGATAAAACAGTTTGTGATGACTCTTCTCTATAAAGTCTCCAAGCAAAGGTGCCTTTAAAAAGCGGCCTTATATATATATATATATATATATATATATATATATATATATATATATATATATATATATATATATATATATATATATATATATATATATATATATATATATATATATATATATATATATATATATATATATCCCAGCCACTTTAGGGGTCGTCCACGTAGCATGAGGAGGATGAGACAGCATCCACGAGCAACTTCAAGAAGCATGGCTGTCAGGAAAGCACATGGGCATCCAATTACCTGGATGTTGTCAACATGTAATTGGACGTCGCTATGTTCTATAGTTGGTTGCTGATACATGATGCCACTTCCCAGTTGGAGTACCTGTGCATCCACACCATTTTCTGAACATAGCGACGTTCAATTATCTGTTGACGATGTCTCCTAACAGCCATGCTTCTTGAAGTGCACGTGGCTGTCTCATCCTCATCATGCTCCGTGGACGACCCCCCGAAAGTGGCTGAGGGACTACGAACTATATATATATAACTAGGGCAAATATAAAGGATTATAGATCGTTACCCTTGGAGCTCACCACGAAGATCCCAAATATCCTGCGAGATCTCTTTCTATTGACCAGCCTCTCTTTCTTCCTCCTTTCCTTCTCCTCCATTCCTCCTTCATTTGACATAGTCAGAACTAAGGCTCACTATGATGTCAACAATATTATTTTACACAATACAGACAAGTCAATGTATATATACATGCTGCTCACTATTCTATTGTAAATCTTAACTGCCAATAACCTCCTTGGATGATAAACCTAGTTATCATCGATCTCTCTAGTTTATAATGCATATAATTAAAAGCAAATACTAACCTTAAATCACCAAGAATAAAATAGATCTACAAGCACACTTCAAGTAGCCGCATTTCACCAAATGCCACAGAGCCGTTGCCCCTTCAAAGCAACCGCATATCAGAGACGGATCTCACTATAGACATATCTTTCTCGAGTCGGGATGATCAGATATTTAATTACACATATCATAGATCGTTCTTAACAAGAACCGACTGTGATATGCACCATTAAATATTTGGTGACATGCGGCTACTTTGAAGGAGGTGGGCGGCTCTGGGGTGCGTTGGTGAAAGAAATACCATAGATTTTAAAGTGTGCTTGTAGATCTGCTATTAACAAGAACCATCTCTGATAAGCATTTTTTGGGGGTCGTCCATGCAGCATGAGGAAGATGAGACAGTAGCCACAGGCAATCTCATCGAGCCTACATGTTCAAGAATCATAGCTGCCAGGAGAGCACATGAAGAGGCTATTTCGATGGTATTCCTCTAGACACAAGTGCAGGCCTCGGATGTGCCACGCAGCATGTAGAATCCCCCTCCTCATGCTATGTGGACGCCCCCCAAAAAACGCTTACCAGAGATGGTTCTTGTTAATAACCGTCTGTGATACACATCACTGATGATTCCAATTACAAACCGTCTGTGATAAATAAACATCACATATGGTTCTTGTTAATAACCATATGTCACAGACTGTTATAGGTTATAACCGTCTGTGATACATATCACAGACAGTTTATACCACTAAACCGCCTGTGATAATTCTATAGCAAAAAAAATGTTCGTATGCCAGCATAAGTAGGGCCAATCCTGGATATTTTTTATTTATTTGGCCCCCTTCTTCCCGCGGTCGTGAAGCGCAGGAGGTCGTGGTCGTGGAGCGCAAGAGGTCGTGGTCGTGAAGTACTGGATTCCTATAGTTGTATGCAAAATAAACTGTTCATATACCGACAGTTCCAACAACAAACCGTCTGTGAAACAAAATTATCATAGACCGTTCCTGTTAAGAAAAGTATGTGAATTATCACAGACGATTATATTTAAAACATGTTTGTGATATTTATTAATATCACAGATGGTTATTGTTAAGAACTGTTTGTGATATTTCACAAACGATTTTCAACATGAACTGTGTGTGATATTACATCTTCACAGATGAATTTTATCGCAGCCAGTAATACAGACGTGAGCTAAACTAAAATTGTTTGTGATTGTATTTAATATTGACGGTTCCGAGGAACCGTTTGTAATGAGGCGTCCAAGATAGCCCCTTTTGTAGTAGTGTAATAATAATTTTCTTAACTAATAGATAATACCTAATACGTATTACTCACATGACTATTCACATATTGCTACAACACCACGTGTTACAATACCCGTGATGTTGTTCGTGCTTCTACTACCGTGCCTCGCTGGGAGTCCATACCATAATCAAACTAGCTAGGTACCATAGTTTACCTTTTAATTCTCAGAGAGTCGAGGTGAGGTTCAGGAGGAAAGCAAAAGATCTAGCAAGCAGCTTGCTCGATCTCGTTCTTCAAAGTTTAGGCTTTGCATAAGAAGGATCCAAGCTTTGCAAAGAGCGAAACTTCAGTACATGTCGTTATGTGGTCGAATTTGGAACCAGCCTTCCACTTCAACGACGACGGTCGACATGGCGCTTGTACTGACCGATCACGATAGCTTGATGATGTTTGTTGAGGAACCGTCGCGGCTAGTTTAGTCCGAACGATTACCTCGTATACAAACTCAAAATCATAAGAACAATGCAAGAACACAAGAACATGATAATAGATTGAACACATAGATATAAGGGGACTTCAAGTTTCTCTTTATTGCTTTTCTCAAAACTACAGTACAATAGTTGGAGTCCTCCTCCTTTATATAGGCTACTGATGGATGAGGAGCCCACCTTGGGTCAGGACTCCCGGCCTGGGCCCGGTTTCTTAACACTCCCCCTTGGGCACTTATCTATCATGTTCATGTCTCATCAAAACTCCATAAAAAATCCAGTGGTAAATTTTTTAGAGAAAGAGTACATGATACATGTTCTGTTGTGCTGCACGAATTGCCTCATTAAAAACCTTAGTCGAGAAACTTCAGGGAAAACTCATCAAGGGAAAAAGAGTACAATCCACCTAATTTCATTTAATCTCCAAGATTTATTCTTTGGGTACTCGATCTTCGTGATCAAACTTTAATAAAGAGTTCGTGAAGATTCCCCCCCGAATTATACACTTCTCTAAGTCTCATTATTCCAATTCCACGTAGGCATCTTTCAAAGCTAGATGCTGGAAGTGACTTAGTGAATAAATCTGCAAGATTTTCACATGAATTAGTATGTAGTACTTTAATTTTATCCAAATTCTGCAATTCATGAGCATAGAAGAACCTAGGGTTGGTATACTTAGTGAGAGGACTCTTCACATAACCCATCTGCACTTGTGCAACACAAACTGCATTATCTTCATACATAATAGTGGGTGTTTGTGTGGTATTCAATCCACATGACTGCTGGATGTGGTGAATCATCCGCCGAAGCTAAGAACATTTTGTGAGGCCTCGTACAGTGCTATAATTTATGAGTGGTTCGTCAAAATAGATACAAGACTTTGCTTAGATGATTTCTATAAAATTATAGTTCCACCACATATGAATACATAGCTTGTTTGCAATTTAACTGTATGCGGGTCTGACAGGTACCCAGTATTTGCATAGCCAGTCATAGTCAGGTCTTGCTTCTTTTTGTAGAACAAGCCAAGATATTTGCTTCCTTAGGGGTATCAGAAGATGTCCTTTGTTCCCTGCCAATACCTTTTGGTAGGTTCTGCACTATACCTTACTAGTAGGTTCACGACAAATACAATGTCTGGTCTAGTATAATTTGCTAAATACATGAGTGCTCCTATTGCACTCAAGTATGGGAATTCCGATCCCAGGGCTTCCTCCCCCTCTTCTTTAGGTCTATATGGGTCCTTGTCCTGCTGCAAGGGTCTCCCGACCATCGGCACATTCGAAGGATATGCCTTTTCAAAGCTGAATCATTCTAACACTTTCTGAGTATAGGTTGACTGATGTACTAAAATCCCTTCAGGGGGTATGCTCGGGCGCGTGGGGGCCATGGCAACGCGGGTGGCCGATGGCTTCAAGCCAGCGTGGAAGGCAACGCTTCGGGCGGCTAGAGGCTTCAAGCCGGCCATGGTGGCGGTGAGCGACTGCGGGCCGAAGGCGGCGATCCCGTGCGGCGTCGCTCCATGCGGCACCGGGTGGCTTTGGGCCAGTGGTGGCGAAGCACACGGGGCTCATGGCGGTGGCGCTGGCGGCGCTTCGCGGCGGTCCGACGCCGAGACATCTCCCCTTTTTTCTTTCCTGTGCAAAGCAGAAACAAGGGCTGCGCAGGCTCGGGCGGCGACAGCCGAGCGACGCGGCCGGGAGGCGGCATCATGGCACACGCGCCGCCCGTCTTTGGGCCGCAAGGAGCGGCGGGGCGCTTCAAGGCGGTGCCTCAAGGTGGCCGGAGTCGGTGCCGTGCAGCATGCGGCGGCGACTTCAAGCCGGGCGAAGAAGGGTGCGCCCGTGTGGCTGTGGTGGCTCCAGGCCGAAGGGTGCGCCCGTGTGGCTGTGGTGGCTCCAGGCCGTCGACAAAATTATTTTCGTGTGTGTACTGTTCATGCGATATGCGATGTGTACTATTCACCCGTACTGATCATGCAATTATTTGTGTATTATTCATCCGTGCTGATAATGCAATTATTGTTCATGCAATTACCGATCGGCTTGGTCGTTAACTTCAAGTTGGCTCGCAGTAGTTTAGAACGAATTTGCAATTTCCAATCTACGGTACAATCTACATCCACTTTTCTATACAATCTACCGATCGACATTGTGCCGGCGACTTCAAGTCGGCTCGTGGAATATTAGAGCGGATTTGCACCGTGTTGAGGAATCGTCGCTGGCGAGTCCAGTCCGAGCGATTACCTCGTAGCCAAACTCAGAATTGTAATAACAATACAAGAACACAAGAACATAATAATAGATTGAACACAGAGATACGATGAGACCTTAGATTTCTCTTTATTGCTCTTATCAAAACTGTAGTACAATAGTTAGGATCTCCCTCCGTTATATAAGCTACTGGTGAATGAGGAGCACACTTTGGACCAGAACTCCCAGCCTACATACATAGTTTCCCTTGGGAGGAGATTGGACAAGTGGTTTTACGGTACGGACTTAACGTAGTCCTTCCCACGAGAAGTTTCCCTCGTGGAGGGAGAAGCCTTGAAAATTTTGCAGACTCCTCGCAGATACAAGCAAACACCAACGCATAGGCCAAGTTGTGTGACTACCAAAATCAAATGATCGTTGACCAAGATTAATGCCATAGGCCACTGTTTATGTGCCGAAATCTCGCCCAACTCAAACTGGGCGTCAGTGAATTCTTAAACCAACCCAAGTTAGTTATATGGCCCAGAAAAGTCTAGACACTAGCCTGGCCCAGCCTTGTTGATACCTGGAAAGACCCAGCCTTTTTCTACTCAAGTTTCCAACTATCCAAGCTGTATCCTGGACTGGACTAATTAAGCAGGGTTTAGCCTACAAAAGATACGTTTGTACTGACGTAAACCTTCGCTGGACTCGCGATTGTTCAGGCCTCGGATACAAAGGTGAGATTCAGGTATATATGCCCTTATTTTGCTACTGCAATCAAATTGATACAAACTTGTAATGCCGTTTCAGACTTCAACGCGGTCCACAAAAGGTAACACTAATTTTTATTATAATATATTTATAAAATCTAAAAAATTATAGTATTGTAAAGGTACTTTTCGATACAAATATAAACATATGATTTTCATGTATCGAATATAAATATTTCAAAAGATATCGATATCCAAAGTTTAAAATTTTTGTATGCACGTATCGACTAGTATTTTACTACTAGGCACGTGTGTCAGTGTGTAGCGCATAGACGAACGGAGGTCGACGTGCTAACGAGTACAGACTTTAGAACGACAATGGGCTCGATTCATATAGGGAATTGAAGACATTGTCATGCGCTTTATTTACGAATTCAGGAATCCAAACAAGTAAATCACCTCAAAATCTCATCACATACCACGTACTATACATTAACATGGGCATCTCTCAGATATGAGAACAACACATTATGAAAGCGTGAAGCTAGGAGATCAAACACGCAATGATCATTCCAAAAGATGGGTTCGGTACAGAAATAGCCAATGAGGCAGCGTAAAGAAGGCAACTAATCCTAGGATTACATGCATGCAAAGATAGAAACAAAACTAATCCTAGGTTGTTGCCGTAACTAACCGAAGCCAAAAGATAGCAGCGTCCTGTGCGGAGGGAAACACCGGGCACCTGGATGTGCATGTGGCCAAACCGTCTAACAGTTAAGCACATCAATTAGCCTAATAATCTTATTGGTTATCTGAATTAGTTTCTTCGATCCTCATATAATATCAGGGAATTATCTCAACAATGGCACATCAATGTTGACAAAAATATATGATTAAACAAAGATAAACAACAACAAAAACGAAACGAGAGGAGGTGGTGGTGCACGCCCGAGTGGGCGTAGCGTCTGTTGCATCGCCGCGTCAACGTGGCTAATGATCAGCGAGTTTAATTCGCATGCACGCACGGAGGGATGCATAGAAACATACATACTAGGGCTATCGATCACCGATCGGTGGCGGCGGCGGTGCGCGGGCGGAGGATACGGCACTGCTCGGAGACCTTCTGCTGGAGGTAGTAGGGGTGGAGCGTGTGGTCGGGCTCGAGGAACCCCCATCGGCGGCCGTTGCGCGAGAGCTTGAGCAGCCGCAGCAACAGTGCCTCCGCCATATCCCCGTCCCGGTCCCGCGCCACGAACCGCGCCACCCGCTCGATCCGGTGCTTCTCCTCCGCCGACAGCGACGGCGCCCGGTGATCCAGCGACGCCTCCATCGATCAAAATAGATTACGCCGGCGGCGCCGCTTGGAATCGGATACGCATCGCTCGATCAGAATAATGGAGAGGGACAGAGATGAGATCGGGAGCGAATCGTTAGGTTTGGTGCTGATCTGAGAATTTGTAGCCTTTTATAGCGCGCGGAGGGGACAAGTGGCTCCAGCCCAGCCCACGGGGGGAGAGGCGATTTTGGAAAGGTCTTCGTGTCCTTTTATGGCGCGGAGCTGGCGCAAGTGATTTGCAGCCGTCGGATCTGGCATCTCATTGAACGTGCGTGCCTGCGTGGACTGGTAATGAGCCGTAGGATGCAAAATCCGAGGGCTCCGGCCTTGTTGATACCTGGAAAGACCCAGCCTTTTTCTACTCAAGTTTCCAACTATCCAGGCAGTATCTTGGACTGGACTAATTAAGCAGGGTTTAGCCTACAAAAGATACGTTTGTGCTGATGTAAACCTTCGCTGGACTTGTGATTGTTCAGGCCTGGGATACATAGCTGAGATTCAGGTATATATGCCCTTATTTCGCTATTGCAATCAAATTGATACAAACTTATAGTGTCGTTTCAGACTTCAACGCGGTCCACAAAAGGTAACACTAATTTCTATTGTAATATATTTATAAAATCTAAAAAAATTATAGTATTGTAAAGGTACTTTTCGATACAAATATAAACATATGATTTTCATGTATCGAATATAAATATTTCAAAAGATATCGATATCCAAAGTTTAAAATTTTTGTATGCATGTATCGCCTAGTATTTTACTACTAGGTACGTGTGTCAGTGTGTAGCGCATAGTCGAACAGAGGTCGATAGGCTAACGAGTTCAGACTTTAGAAAGACCCAGCCTTTTTCTACTCAAGTTTCCAACTATCCAGGCAGGATCCTGGACTGGACTAATTAAGCAGGGTGAATATTGGTTGTACGCCAGCACCTGCGGAGCCAGCTAGACTGTGGCGAACCCAAACCTAAGGTCTACACTACTCCTCGCCTTGATCTGGACCGTCGACTCCTTGATCCTCGTAGTATGTGTAGTCGTCTTGATCAGCGGAATCTGGGGGTTTTAGGGAAAGAGCGAGGATGAGCACAACTACCGTGCTCGCGAGCCAACACAACAGATGCAACTCATGGAATCAAGGTCACCCTTAAACACAAGATTCAACAATGTAGAATAGATCTCATTTGGACCGGTCGACCGAGGGGGGTGAATAAACACTCGGCAAAATGGCGATCTTCAAAGTCTACGAAAGCCAAGTCCAAGAATACACAGGCGTGCCAATCCGCACCCTCCAAATGGTCTCACCGACCGATCGACCACGGATAAAATCGGTCGGACCGATTTAGTCCAGTAGCACTGCACAATGCCCAAATCCAAAACAAAAATTGGTCCAACTTTTGATTCAACCAATGAAACTTGACCGAATTTGGAGCACACCTCCCTAAGGATATCTGGGACCTATTCCTAGCGACGATCGTCCAGATCCACAACAAAGAATTGACATTTTTAGGTTTTACCAAAGGAGTGTCCAAAACCTAGAAAAATGAAAAACTTGATCCAAAACTTGCTAGTGAGGGATTGATGATTTAGGTGGTCCTAGAAGTATTCCCACACATCATAGCAAGGTAAAAGAGGTCAAGAGACTAACCAAAAACAACCGGATCAAGAAAGCACCAAAATCACCAAAAGAGAGAGGAAAACACATGAGACCTCATCTTTGAACAAACATCCATTGGTTGATTCAAGATGTTGCTTACAAAGCCACTCCCTCAAGGAGGACAAGAGCTCAATCCAAGAGTACACACACAAATTTCCTCTCCTCTCCTCTCCTCTCCAAACCCTAATCCTAACTAGGGTTTTTACAAATGAAGTACTTGGGGGTTTATAGGGTGGCTATGGTTTCTCTCATGGGCTCCCATTAAGGCCCAACACAAATGGGATACACACACATATGTTGAAGCAATCGCCTGCTTCATCACGTGTAGGTTGATTAGCGGCTCTCATCATGTCGGCAAGTCTCTCCCGTCCGAATCTGTAGATATCGTGAGGATATGTGCACGATCTCAGGATGATGAGTCAATTGGCAATGACGTTGTTGGTTTGCAAAATCTCGCGTTTTGGGTTTGTTCCAAAGTTGTCGGACCACAGTGATCGATCGGTTGTGTCGGCGGTCGATCGCCGCGGAGAGGTCCGACCGGCCATGCTGGCCGGTCCGACCGGTAAATTGAAAAGTGGTTTTTGGAGCTGAGCCAAAAATAGGTTGTGTAGGCAAGTGAGGGGAGTCTCCTGGATGTGGTCACATCATTTTTGGAGCTCCCAGTCAAAAATTCTATTGAGTTGAAAATTCCGAAGGTTTGGATTTTCACGCTGAAATTTGGCTAAGTCCTTTCGTGCGGTCCGACCGCCGTTGTGGGATCGGTCCGACCGGCCTGGAATCGGTCGGACCGGCCTTGTGGGGCGGTCAGACCGCCGATGACTTGGAGATTAGCCAAGTTTGCATTGAGTTGATTTGAATGTGTTTTATATATGGAGTTCAATGCTTTATTGTTGCATATTGCATTGCGGAACTAACGTGGGTCAAGTTGTGAAGAACTTATTCCCGGAATCGGTTTGTTTGTCTATTGCTGTGCAGGTGGCTTGCAGGTCTGTGACGTCAACGGTGAGGTGGATCGGGACTACGCTTGGAGAGCTGAGGTCCAGAACGATCATGGATACCGGGTGAGGTCGTGTGACACAAGCATAGTGCAGAATGGGCAAGATGGATCGAACAGGTAGTTCGGTACAGCTGGTTGGATCAGGTGGTGCGGATATCGGTGCGAGTCTCTGGGAGGTTCCGATGGGATTCGGACAAGAGAGGCTTGACGACGTGATGAGAACCGCTGATCAACCTACACGTGGTGAAGCAGGCGATTGCTTCAATAGTTATGTGTGTGTGGGTCCCATGTGTATTTGGGTCCCAAAAGTGAAACCCTAGGTCTCTAGTATAAATAGAAAGGGGGAGATGGAAAACCCTCTTAAGCATTCATTTGGCCCCTTCTTCCTTTTTCTAGGGTTTGGAGGAGAGGAGAGGAGAATCTAGGGTTTGGAGAGATTGTGAGTGTGCTCCTTGTGTGAGCTCTTGTCCTTCTTTGTGGAGAGGCTTTGTAAGCATCTAGTGTGATCAAACAATCTTGTGATGCTTAATTGAAAGATCAATTGTCCCCTTTGTGTTCTTCTCTCTTTTGGATGATTTTGGTGCTTCCTTGATTCAAAGGTCTATGTTTGGTCTCTTGGCCTATTTTATATTGCTTTGATGTGTGGGAATACTCCTAGAGTTATCTAGATCATCAACCCCCCACAAGCAAGTATTGAATCAAGATTTTTCATATTTCTAGGGTTTGTGCACTTCCTTTGTAAAACCTTGAGAGATCGATTCTGCGGAGTGGATCTGAAGGATCGTCGCTAGAAATAGGTCTCTAATATCTTTAGGGAGGTGTGCTCGAAATTTGGTCAAGTTTCATTGGATGAATCAAAAGTTGGATCAAATTTCGTTTTGGAGTTGGACTTGATTTTCAAGATCGGATCGAACCGGTCCGACCGGTTAGTAACGGCGGTCCGACCGCCCGCTTTCGAACCGCTAATCTCTTTGGTCGAACCGATATCCAACGGTCCGACCGCCAGTTAGTAGCCGGTCCGACCGCTGATTGACTGTCGGTCCGACCGCCCGTGGTAGCCGGTCAGACCGCCAGATCGGCCTTGAAAAAGGAGTTCTTTTCTCTATTTGTGTCGTGTAGTTGAGGGGTTTATCAAATCCAACACAAGGCTTCCACTGTGCGCTTACTGATCTTCTTAGCTTTCGTAGCTAAAGGAGTAAAGTTCGTGTTGTATTTGATTTAGGCGAGAAAGTTGAGAAAGCGCCTATTCACCCCCCCCCCTAGTCACCTTTACGGTCCTACAAGTGGTATCAGAGCCGGTTAGCTTTTCTCATAGATCTTAACCGGTCTTTGGAGCCATGGCGACTGACAAGTACTCAACCAAGCCACATATTTTTGATGGAGTTGACTTTGCATATTGGAAGGCTCGTATGCAAGCATATATCGAGGCTCAAGGGCACGCTATTTGGCTTAAGGTGAAAACCCTTATGTCGTGCCAGCCGATGACGATATGATCACTCCAGATGTGGAGGCCAACAAAGAAGGCTCGGAATTACTTGATCCAAGGCCTTAGTCGATCCGAGTTTGAGCGTGTTGCTCACTTGCGGTCGCTCATGAGATCCGGCGGACACTTTGTGACTATCACGAAGGGTCCATCGCGATCAAGGAAGTGAGACGAGAACCACCAAGAAAGTATACTCAAAGATCGAGCAAAGGCCCGTGAGTCTTTGGATGAGCTGTGGGAAGATTCTCTAAGATTCTTCATGATCTCCGCACCGTTGACTTGGTATTTTCTCGAGTCTCAAATGCACGCCGACTTTGGGTGCTCTTGATGTGAAGGTCCAGGGAATGAAGATCACTTCCATCAATGACAACATCACATGAGTGAGCTTACCATGGATAAGCTTTACTCGAGGTTGAAGACGCATGAGATTGATTTTATCTCGCGTCTCCCCAAGACAGAGTCGATGGCCTTAGTGGTCGACAAATCCAAGGGTTGTTCTTCTGAGTCTCTTGATTGTAGCTCATCTGGTTTTTCATTATCCGCTTTACATTCTTTAGCGATGAGCAACTTGAGAAACCGCCTCGAGGATGACTTAGCCCTCCTTTCCACCAAATTCACAAGAGCGTATAACAAGGTGAGGAATAGGAGGAGAAGTGGACCTATCACGTGCTTCGAATGTGGTGAGCCAAACCACATTCGTTCGAGATGCCCCAAGCTAAAGGGCAAGGAGGAGAAGGAGACACGAAGACATCCCGTGAGAGGATGCAAAACCCAAGAAGACAAACTATCGGAAGTTTGTCACCCGGGTCCTTGCCGCTCTAGAAAATGTAAACATGAGCGATGTGGACTCGGAAACGGAGGACGACGAGAGTGACTCTCGTGGCAAGAAAAAGGCTCATGACTTCACAGACATGTGCTTCATGGCCAAGAACAGGCACGACAGCGACTCCTCCAACGATGAGGATCCTTTTAGTGATCCTGATGAGGTATGCCCTTCTATTGTTGACATGAAAAGGGCTTTGGTGCTTGCTGAACAGAAATTACATAAGCAAGTAAAAATGATTAAGAAGCGGGACATTATGATTGATAATTTGAACCTAGAAGTTGCTATGCTTAAATCTATTAATCCTGATGATATTTGTGATTCCTGCACTAGCTTGCTTAAAGATTTGACAAGCTTGAAATCTGCTTATTCCTCTGTTACTAATCAACTAAAAGATGCTCTCGATGAACTAGAATCTCTCAAGTCTAGTTCTGCTTGCTTAGATGACATTTCACTTGATGTGACTGCTATGTAAGCTATCCCTTTAACTTGCTCAAATTATGCTTTGCTAGAATTAAAACTGGATAGCTCTTTAAAAGAATTGCAAAAATTTGATGCTAGTCACACATGCTCTCATTGTAAGAATAATAGGATTAAGATGCAAGAGATGACAGAAATGCTGGTTTACTCTAGAGTTGCATCTTGTGAAAATTGTCCCAAGCTTACAATTGAGATTGAAGCCTTAAACAATACTCTTGAAGAAAAGGCTAAAATTGAAAGATCCATGTCTTTTACTGCTTCCAAGAAAGTCATTGATTCTAACTCTTGTGTTTTGAATGCTGAAGTTGAAACCATGATTGGTCAGATTCAAGAGGAATTTAGAGTCAAATTTAAGGAGCAGTTGAATAGGATTAAGGAATCCTATTGTGTGTCTTGTGAGGCCTTCAAAGTGGAAGTGGCCCTTCTTAAGAGTAAGCGTAATGAGGTAATCAAGTCTAGCAAGTGCACTAGATGTGTGGGTTTAATTAAAGAGAATGATTACCTCAAGGTGACTCTTGAGAAGTTTTCAAGTGGGAAAAAGAAACTCAACATGATTCTTGATCAATCCAAGGTGAGCGTGAAAAATAGTGGTCTAGGTTTCAATCCCCTAGAGCATTCCAAGAAAAACCCACCTAGGATTGCTAGAGTTGTGAAGAATGGTCTGTTTGAGCTAGAACCTCCTAACCCATCCGGGGTTGTTTTCAAATCCGCTGGTTTTGCTCAAACTCCTTCTGGCAAGAAAGGTGCTTTTACTCATTCTGTACAGACCTCTCAAAAGGTCCAGTACCATTACACCTTCCGCAAGAAAGAAGGCCATCTTGTTGAGTTCTCGCCTTGAGAGCAAAACTTGAGAGAAAAGAGAGGATGAGCGTCCCGAGATCCATTAGAGGAGTCCTTCTCCACTGTAGTCTCTAGAGCTAGGCACTGCTTATCGCAACACATATAGGCCTAGATTTGTAGAGAACTTTGTAGACTCTTTTGGTGGGTCTAGGCAAGATGTTGGATTAGGATATCGTGAGGAGAGACCACGGGTAGCACCTAGACAGGGGAGTATCGATCTTTTGGTAAATCGCTTGGAGAGGTCTAGGTGGTTCTCATGTGCATCCTTATGATTTTATTCCCGATCATGTTTCTGCTTTTCTCTCTTTGCTCCCGGACATCGTGCTTCTCAAGATCGATTCCTCGATCATTTATCACTAACCCCATCTTGAGGCACGGATATTTTCCGATTGTGTTTTTAGATCCGCTGTGCGAGGAAGGAGGACATATGGCTTGTTGACTCGGTGTTCTCGACATATGACCGGAGATTCTAGATGGTTCTCCTCCTCACACGTGCATCCGCAACGAATTGATTACCTTTGGGGATGCTTCTACCGGACCGTGACTACAAAGGGCACCGTCGCGTCAACGACAAGTTCATGCTTAAAGACGCCGATTTGGTAAGTAAGTGAGGTATAATCTTCTATCTGCTTCTCGGCTACTTGATGAGGGTCTAGAAGTGAGGTTTAAAAGTGGAGAGTGTAGTGTTCTAGATTCCTCGGGTGAGCTTGTTTTTAAGATCTCCGTTTGAGAAGATCTTTTGTGCTAATTTCAAGATCTCTTCATTTCCAGTCCTAGGTGTCTTGTAGCCTCCGATTCTCATGACCTTGTTTTGTGGCATCGTAGACTTGGGCATATAGGTTTTGATCATTTGTCTAGAGTCGCTTGCAAGGACTTGATTAGAGGTTTGCCTAGGTCAAGGTCATTAGAGATCTTGTATGCTCGCCTCAGAGACATGGTAAGATGATGTCCGCTTCCCACCCACCTCTTACTTTGGTAATAATCGATGGACGGGGACAGCTTCTTCACTTAGATACATTGGTCATTCTAGAGTTCACCACCGGTGGGAAATGGTATGTCTTTGGTGGTTGTGGATGATTACTCCGGTATTCATGGGTTTATTTTCTCGCTTCTAAGGACGAAGCATTTGGGTTCTTTAGAGATTTGGTCCTTAGAATTGTCTTGTTGATATACCCGAGCTTTAAAAGCCATTAGAGTGACAATGGGACGAGTTCAAGAATTCTTCTTTTCTACCTTCCGCACCGATAGGGAATTGAGCATCGCTTTCTTCTCCTAGAGTTCCCCAGCAGAATGGTGTTGTAGAAAGGAAGAACAGAACCCTTGTAGAGATGGCTCGGACCATGTTAGATGAGCATTCTACTCCTAGGAGATTTTGGGCTGAGGCGATCTCTACTGCTTGTTATATCTCCAATAGGGTTTTCTTGAGATCTGTGGTTGGGAAGACCTCTTATGAGCTTAGATTTGGTCATTCTCCCAAAGTCTCTCATTTCAAGATTTTTGGTTGCAAGTGCTTCATTCTTAAACATGGCAACCTTGATAAATTTGAGTCTAGATGCTTTGATGGCATATTTCTTGGATATCCTGCTCATTCTCGTGGCTATCGTGTTTTTAATGTTGATACTAACAAAATTGTTGAGACTTGCGAAGTCACTTTTGATGAGGCTAGTCCCAGTACTAGACCCGATGCTTGTGTACACAGTTCCTCGAAATTCAAGGAAGCATCTTCGTCGATGATGACTCTGAGGATGAAGAGCCAAACCATCCTCCAGCTACCTCTGAGAGGGGTGGAGAGCCTGCTACTACTACTTCAGTTTTAGCTGAGCAGCCTCCTCCTATCCCCACCGACGATCTGAGTGGCTCTGTTCCTACCTCCACAACTCATGGGGTAGAGGCCACTACGCACCAGAGCACCTCTTCGCATTCAAATGACAACATCCACCTGAGCAGATGATTGGGGATCTTCAAGAGCGAGTCACTCGCTCCAGGTTTATTACTCCTGATTCTCATGCACATTCTGCTTTTGTTGCTTCTTTTGAACCCCGAGATATCACCCATGCTTTATCTGATGCCTCTTGGGTCAATGCCATGCATGAAGAGCTTGAGAATTTTGAAAGAAACAAAGTCTGGACTTTAGTTGAGCGGCCTTCTGATTCTCATGTTATTGGAACAAAATAGATTTTTAAAAATAAACAAAGTGAGGATGGGTTGGTTGTTCGCAATAAGGCTAGACTAGTAGTTCAAGGTTATTCTCAGGTAGATGGCTTAGACTTTAAAGAGACCTTTGCTCCAGTAGCTAGATTGGAAGCCATTCGCATTCTTTTAGCATTTGCAACATCCAAGGGTTTCAAGCTTTTTCAAATGGATGTTAAAAGTGCTTTCTTGAATGGTTTCATAGAAGAAGTGGTCTTTGTCAAGCAACCTCCTGGTTTTGAAAATAAAAAATTCCCAAACCATGTGTTTAAACTCTCTAAAGCCCTGTATGGATTGAAACAAGCTCCTAGAGCTTGGTATGACAGGCTTAAGAGTTTCTTGCTTGAAAATAATTTCAAAATGGGAATGGTTGATAAAACCTTGTTCACTCTCAGGTATGGCAGTGATTTCTTGTTGGTTCAGATTTATATGGATGATATTATATTCGGTGGTTCTTCTCATGCTTTGGTGTCCAGATTTTCAGATTCGATGAGCAGTGAATTCGAGATGAGCATGATGGGAGAGTTGACATTCTTCCTTGGTTTACAAATCAAGCAACTGAAAGAAGGCACCTTCGTTCACCAGAGTAAGTATACAAAGGACCTTCTTCGGCGCTTCAATATGGGAAGCAGTAGGCCAATGTCTACTCCCATTGCTACAACCACCATGCTTTGGACCACGATGAGGATGGAGAGTCCGTGGACCGTAAGAGTACCGCATATGATTGGCTCCTCCTCTATCTTACAAATACGAGGCCGACATACACCGCCGATGTCCGTGGCGCTGCTTCGAGCTTCCTCGTGCTTCTCATCATCAAGTAGTACGTCGCATATTCAGGTACCTTCAAGATACGCTTGACTTTGGACTCTGGTATTCTTCTTCTTCTGCTCTCTCAATTCGAGCATTTTCTGATGCTGACTTTGCGGGGTGTAGAGTGGATAGGAAGAGTACTTCTGGCACTTGTCATTTCTTGGGCACATCTCTTATTTCTTGGTCTTCTAGAAAACAGTCTTCTGTTGCACAGTCTACAGCTGAGGCCGAGTATGTAGCTACCGCCAGTGGCTGCTCTCAGGTTCTCTGGATTTTATCCACGCTGCGGGACTATGGGTTATCCTTGGGAAGTGTTCCTCTTTTCGTGACAACACTTCGCAATTAATATTGCCAAAACCCAAAGCAACATTCCAGGACTAAACACATTGACATTCGATTTCATTTTCTGAGAGACCATGTTGAGAAAGGTGATGTTGTGCTTCACTTTGTAGAGTCTGAGCAACAGCTTGCAGATATTTTCACTAAAACTCTTGATTCTTCTCGTTTTGTTGCTTTGCGGGGAGAGTTAGGGGTTATTAGTCCTATTGGGCTGTTTTGAGGGGGAAGTTGTTCTTTTGCATTCATTGTATCATAGTGCATGTTTTATTTCAATTATCTTGTATTGTATAATAAAATTAGTGGAGCTTTGATCATTATCCTTGTATGACTTGATTTCATATTCTATACCTGGTCATATCAAGTGATAGTCTGCTAGACTTCTTTTATGGCTCTTCTTGTTAAGCTTAGCTTTTGCCTTGCTAGCTTTGTATCTGTGAGCAATTCGAATCAAATCATGTCTTGTTGGATCTTGTGACTAGTTTTGCTCTAGTGATCCTCTTATGATTCTTGCCATGTCATATAGGATGAATTGAGTCTTGAACTTATTTTGAGATGAAAAATGAGCTTTTTATCTTCTTAAGTCAAGCAAATGAAAAATGAGATTTTCTGTGCGAAAAAACTGATCTCACCAATCCTTTCTCATGAGACGGCTTGCCATTGTAATAGGCATGAACTCAGGGGGAGTTTTGGATGACCTAGATCATTCTTTTAAGCTTATCGCTTGAGATGGTCGCGGCAAGGCTTGAGATCTAGCACAGTAAAAAAATCATTTTTAGGAAAATGCTCAAAAAAGGCTAAGTGCTTGAGTTTTGCTTCAAAAGTGTACTCTTAATGCTCAAAATGCATCAGTTCTTGTTTTGAGACTCTTTTTACTTATAGACATGGCTTGACTCATTTGTGGTTGCTGTTAGTGAAACTATGATATTGAGCAACCTTTCATGGTTTTAATTCTGTTAATCTCAGATAACTGCTATCTTGGTTTTAGCTTTGCAGTACATGTTTTGCCATGATTGAATATAGCGTCTACTCTTTTTATGGCTTGGTATAATACTTATACTGTCTACATGTATAATGGTTATGGCTCCTTTTTACTAAAGTTCAAAAATAAAGTCATTCCTTCATGCTCTTTCTTTTCCCATGCATCTTGATGAATTCATTGTCAAAGGGGGAGAAAGATTGTGAAGAAAATGCTGTTTGGAGCTTTTGGTTTCATACTCAAGGTTTCATATAAAAGAACACTTATAAAAAAAATTGAACCTTTTGAAAATTTGTGATCATAGTGAGTTGAGTCTCTTGGTGCTATTGCCTTTTTCTGATTTTATCTGCATTTGAAGAAGACTCACAATGATCAAAGGTCAAATTGAACATTTTGTCTTTCATATGGACCTAAGTGAGATTTTTGGCTACTTTCTGGAAATTGAATCCTTTGGTGCTTTTATTGCCTTATCTCACTTGCTTATACTATTCTGAAGCCAGCTTGGTCGGTTCCTAGGCTTTTTCTTGCTTATGGACCAAGTTATGCCATTATGCGAAAACGGCGAAGTTTTTACTTTTCATTTCGAAAAACCACATTTTCTTGAAAATTGCCAATGTGTTCATCAAGGGGGAGATTGTGGATATCGTGAGGATATGTGCACGATCTCAAGATGATGAGTCAATTGGCAATGGCGTTGTTGGTTTGCAAAATCTCGCGTTTTCGGGTTTGCTCCAAGGCTGTCAGACCACAGGCGGTCTGACCGGTTGTGTCGGTGGTCGGACCGCCTTGGTGGAGGTCCGGCCGGCCATCTTGGCGGTCCGACGAATAAATTGAAAAGTGGTTTTTGGAGCTGAGCCAAAAATAGGTTGTGTAGGTAAGTGAGGGGAGTCTCCTGGATGTGGTCACATCATTTTTGGAGCTCCCAGTCAAAAGTTCTATTGAGTTGAAAATTCCAGAAGGTTTCGGATTTTCACGCTGGAAATTTGGCTAAGTCCTTTCGGGCGGTCCGACAGTCGTTGTGGGATCGGTCGGACCGGCCTGGAATCGGTCGGACCGGCCTTGTGGGGCGGTCAGACCGCCGATGACTTGGAGATTAGCCAAGTTTGCATTGAGTTGATTTGAATGTGTTTTATATATGGAGTTCAATGCTTTATTGTTGCATATTGCATTGCGGAACTAACGTGAGTCAAGTTGTGAAGAACTTGTTCCCGGAATCGGTTTGTTTGTCTATTGCTGTGCAGGTAGCTTGCAGGTCTGCGACGTCAACGGTGAGGTGGATCGAGACTACGCTTGGAGAGCTGAGGTCCAGAACGATCATGGATACCGGGTGAGGTCGTGTGACACAAGCATAGTGCAGAATGGGCAAGATGGATCGAACAGTAGTTGATGCAATTTGGTTGGATCAGGTGGTGCGGATATCGGTGCGAGTCTCTGGGAGGTTCCGATGGGATTCGGACAAGAGAGGCTTGGCGACGTGATGAGAACCGCTGATCAACCTACACGTGGTGAAGCAGGCGATTGCTTCAATAGTTATGTGTGTGTGGGTCCCATGTGTATTTGGGTCCCAAAAGTGAAACCCTAGGTCTCTAGTATAAATAGAAAGGGGAGATGGAAAACCCTCTTAAGCATTCATTTGGCCCCTTCTTCCTTTTTCTAGGGTTTGGAGGAGAGGAGAGGAGAATCTAGGGTTTGGAGAGATTGTGAGTGTGCTCCTTGTGTGAGCTCTTGTCCTTCTTTGTGGAGAGGCTTTGTAAGCATCTAGTGTGATCAAACAATCTTGTGATGCTTAATTGAAAGATCAATTGTCCCCTTTGTGTTCTTCTCTCTTTTGGATGATTTTGGTGCTTCCTTGATTCAAAGGTCTATGTTTGGTCTCTTGGCCTATTTTATATTGCTTTGATGTGTGGGAATACTCCTAGAGTTATCTAGATCATCAACCCCCCACAAGCAAGTATTGAATCAAGATTTTCATATTTCTAGGGTTTGTGCACTTCCTTTGTAAAACCTTGAGAGATCGATTCTGCGGAGTGGATCTGAAGGATCGTCGCTAGAAATAGGTCTCTAATATCTTTAGGGAGGTGTGCTCGAAATTTGGTCAAGTTTCATTGGATGAATCAAAAGTTGGATCAAATTTCGTTTTGGAGTTGGACTTGATTTTCAGTACTGGACTGAACCGGTCTGACCGGTTGTGCAACGGCGGTCCGACCGCCGCTTCGCACCGCTAATCTTCTGGTCGAACCGATATCCAACGGTCCGACCGCCAGTTAGTAGCCGGTCCGACCGCTGATTGACTGTCGGTCCGACCGCCCGTGGTAGCCGGTCAGACCGCCAGTACCCAGTTCAGAACAGTGAGTTCTTTTCTCCATTTGTGTCGTGTAGTTGAGGGGTTTATCAAATCCAACACAAGGCTTCCACTGTGCGCTTACTGATCTTCTTAGCTTTCGTAGCTAAAGGAGTAAAGTTCGTGTTGTATTTGATTTAGGCGAGAAAGTTGAGAAAGCGCCTATTCACCCCCCTAGTCGCCTTTACGGTCCTACAGAATCCCATCGGAACCTCCAAGGCACTTGCACTGACCCCCGTGCCGCTTGATCCAACCAGCTGCAACGAACTGCCCGTTCGAACCACCTTGTACATTCTGCACCATACTTGAGTCACACGACTCCACCCGGCATCCATGATCGTTCTGGACCTCAGCTCTCCAAGCTTAGTCCCGATCCTCCTGGTTGTTGACGTCGTTGACCTGCAAGCCATCTGCACAGCAATAATCAAAGAAATCGTCTCCGGGAACAAGTTCTTTGCAACTTGACCCACATTAGCTCAACAATGCAATATGCAACAATAAAGCATTGAAACTCATGCATTAAACACAACGAAAACACAACAATGCCAAAATGGCTGAAGTCCAAGTGGAAGCCGGTCGGACCGCCCTACCATGCCGGTCGGACAGATTCCATAACGGCGGTCGGACCGCCCCAAAAGACTTAGCCAAATTTCAACTTGAAAATCTACAAGCTCTCTGGAATTTTCCAATGGATAGAACTTTTGACTGGGAGCTCCAAAAATTATGTGACCACATCTAGGAGACTCCCCTCTCATGCCTACACAACCTATTTTTGGCCTAGCCCCAAACTCCATCATCAACTGTGGCCGGTCGGACCGGCAAGCATTGCCGGTCGGGCTGCCACACGGCCGGTCTGACCGGTGGCTTGGTCGGTCGAACCGCCAATGACCTGATAACACTGAAGTTTTCCGAAAACGCGAGATTCGTCGAACCAACAACGCTATTGCCAATTGACTCATCACTCTAAGATCATGCACATATCCCCACGATATCCACAATCTCCCCCTTGATGAACACATTGGCAATTTATCAGAAAATGTAGTTTAGTGGTATGAAAAATAAAATACTCGCAGTTTTCGCGCAAAGGCACAACTTGGTCCATAAGCAAAATAAAGCCCAGGAAACGACCAAGTTGGCTTCAGAATAGCATAGGCAAGTGAGATAAGGCAACGAGAGCACAAAAAGTTTTAATTTCCAGAGAATAGACAAAAATCTCACTTTGGTCCATATGAAAGAACACTTGTTCTATTTGACATTTGATCATTGTGAGTCTTCTAGAATTGCCAATACAATCAGAAAAAGCAATAAGACCAAGAGAATGCAATTTAGATGTAAGTTCTCACGCACTATGATCACCAACTCCAAAAAATTCAATTCCCCCTTTATGACTCCAAAAAGCTATAAAAACCATATTTTCTCTAATCTTTCTTCCCCTTTGACAATGAATTCATCAAGATGCAAGGAAAAAGATAGATGAGCCGCGCACATTTTTCATTCCACCCACAAAGTTTTTGGAAATATAACTATATCTTGTAAGTTCCTATGCCCGCCCGTGACCGTGGGCACGGCTGTTCGAACAGTTTTATTCTCTGCAGAGATTGTACATCTTTACCCACAAGAGGCAATCATCTTGATATGTACACACGTTTTCTTAGACATGTGAATCAAGGAGATTACCACAAGGCCTTTACAATGCATCCCCCAGTGTTTGTTACACCCGCTAAGGTTTCGTCTGAGAGTGGTTACGCTCTCACACCCGCGTCAACCATGCCCCCAAACCCCCCCTTGCGCCACACGGTGGCTTTTGCCAGCGTCACGACCCGTCTCCACGACGGCTTAAACCAGCGACACGACTCGTGGGTCACTCCAGTGGTGCAACTCACAATGGTGGATACAAATTAGTCAGCCAGGTCGACACCATTATAGACTTGTGGTTGTACTGTTTTATAATAGGAGGTCATTACAGGATTAGGTCCTTAAAGTTATACGAGCGGTTCATACCACATACCAAACACATACCAACATATCCTGGGCTACATTAGTGCCCAACCACATACCCTCCAGCATACCACCCGCCCGAGATGGGGTATTAGAAAGTTTTTAGGGTTTTGAGGAGAGTAAAAACAAACTATTTCAACCATTTTAGTCATTTACCCCAATGACTGCCCAAAACCATTTTCATGTTTAAAGAATGATGATTGAGGTAGTTTATAACCCGGTACTCAAGTAAGGCTAGCATGACACTTGAGTCCAGACTATAACTTGTAAATTACCATATAATTAATAGGGTGACAAGGATCAAGGAATTCAATTATCAAGGACAATGTATAATAATTACTTAATAATCAAATTGGCATTTAGCTACCTTAAGACCATTTAACATACATTTGCATATAAAAAATTAAAGCATACAGTTTGCTATTTTAAAAGAACATAGTTTGCATAAAATGTAGGTTCAACATGGTCAAAGTGTTGACTCGCCTGGGTCAAGAGCTAGGGGGTCTTAGAAGTCTTGAGTTTGGGTCGTGAGGAACCTCCGCTTCTTGAACTCTACTAAATCGATCACACCGGAAATAAAGAAACAAGCAAACATACCAAATAAATACCAAAACATAGAACAAATAAACTCTAAAATTTACCAAACCAGTACCAAAAGAAAGGTCTTGATTTTACAAATTTTTGGGCACAAGTTTCATAATTTTTGGGGTTATAATGAAAAATATATGAATTTTTGAAACATTAAACCGAATTATCCATTAAAGAGAAAATCAGAAAATTCAGAAATTCCACGCGCCGACACGTGGCCACCGGTCCACAGCACAGTGCATGGACCGGGTCCACGCATGGGCCCCACTTGTCAGTCGCGAGGGTGACACTGCGGGTGGGGCCCACCCGTCAGCGCCCGCGCGCGTGGATAAGGCCGGGGCGACGCGTTCTTTCCTCGTCTTCTCCGTCGCGCGGAGAAGGCGAGGAGACGAGGCGGCGGGGAAAACGGGGAGCGAGAGTTGGAGAAAGAGATAGGGGGGAAAGCGGGAGCGGGAGCGCACGGCGGCGGCGGGAGCTGGGAGAGGGGGAGAAAGAGAGGAGGGGGTGGCGGAGCGGGCCGGAGCCAAAGGAGAAGGCGAGGCGGAGGAGGCGACGGCTAAGGCGGCGATGGCTCGGAAAGCGAGGTGGCAGCGACGGAGACAAGCGGAGGAGGAGAGGCGACGGTGGCCGGAGGCGGAGAAGGAGGCGGCGGTTCGGTGGGGAAGATGAGGAGGCAGGGGCGGAGGAGATGAAGGGGTGGGGTGGCTTAAATAGCGGCGGGGGAGAGAAGAGCGGAGGAGGTGGCCTCGGGGGAGAACCGAACGGCAGAGCAACAAGGGATGGGCGAGCGGGCAGAGAGTCCGAGGTGCGGAGAGAGGAGACGCGCTGCGCGAGGAGGAGGCGCAGGTCAACGCGGCAGAGCGGGGCGACCGAGGCGCAAAGAAGGCAGCAGAGGGCGGCGGCGAGGAACGCGGCGGCCGAGGAAGCGCTGGTGGAGCACGGCGCGGCCGCAGGGCATGGGCACGCGCGGCGGAGCGAAGACCGAGGAGCGGGGGTCGACGAAAGACCAGTCCGAGCGGGGGTCCCAAATCCAGGTAGGGTTCCATGCCCCAGCTTCAAATTTTGGAATAGAAATTTTAGATTTTTGGGAAGTTTTTGAAATTGAAACCGGTTGTTCTTGATTTACAGAAAATGGATGTTACAAAATCTACCCACCTTAAAAAGAATCTCGACCCCGAGATTCGAGCTAATCCGAAAACAGGTAAGGGTAGTCTAGCTTCAACTGGTCTTCACGCTCTCAAGTGGCTTCTCGCTCTGAATGATGGCTCCATTGAACCTTGCAAAGACGGATGATCTGACGTCTTGTTTGCTTCTCCACAACGTCGAGGATCTTGATTGGGTGCTCTGGATATGATAAGTCCTTCTGGAGTGCGATGGCTTCAACTGGGGCTTGCTCTACTGGCACTCGGAGACACTTCTTGAGCTGAGAGACGTGGAACACGTTATGAATGTCTGACAGACTTGCGGGTAGCTCCAACTAGTATGCTACTTCTCCACGCTTGGCGGTGATTGGATATGGACCTATGTACCTTGGTGCAAGCTTGCCTTTAACTTTAAATCTCCGCATTCCTCGGAGAGGTGATACTTTAAGGTACACATGATCTCCAACTTCGAAGGTTAGTTCTCTGCGACGATTGTCGGCATAACTCTTCTGTCTGGACTGGGCAGCTTGCAAACGATCTCTAAATAGTCGAACTTTCTCTTCTGCCTGCTTGAGGGTATCTGGCCCAAAGATATACCCTTCTCCTGATTCTGACCAATGCAGAGGGGTTCTGCATTTTCTTCCGTAGAGTGCTTCAAATGGGGACATTTTCAGACTTGACTGGTAACTGTTGTTGTAGGAAAACTCTGCATAGGGTAGGCATTTTTCCCAGTCTACGGTAAACTCTAAGGCACAAGCTCGGAGCATATCCTCTAGAATCTGATTTACTCTTTTAGTCTGTCGTCCGTCTGGGGATGGTATGCAGTGCTGAAGTTTAGATGGGTTCCAAGTACATCATGCAAACTAGCCCAGAAATGCGAGGTAAATTGAGAACCTCGATCTGAGACTATTTTCTTGGGAACTCCATGCAGACACACAATACAAGACATATACAACTCAGCCAATCTGTCACCCTTGTATGCGGTCTTCATAGAGATGAAGTGGGCAACTTTAGTCAATCGGTCAACTATCACCCATATGGAATCATATCCAGACTTAGTTCGAGGTAACCCGGTGATGAAATCCATTCTAATCTCTTCCTACTTCCATTGAGGGATTTGTAGTGGCTGAAGCAATCATGCAGGTTTCTGGTGTTTGGCCTTGATCCGTTGGCACACATCACAACAAGCTACAAACTCGGCGATGTCTCTCTTCATTCTCGGCCACCAGTATAACGTCTTCAGGTCATGATACATCTTGGTGCTGCCTGAATGTAGGGTATAAGCTGAACTATGGACTTCTTTCAGTATCAGATCTTTAAGCTCCTTCTGGTAGGGAACAAATAGCCGGTTCCCATACCATAGGATTCCTTGTTGGTCTTCTACCATCTTAGGGGCTTTCCCTTTAGCCATGAGGCTTTTAAATTTCTGGACTCCAGGATGTCCTTCTTGGGCAGCCTTGATCTGCTTTTCTAAGGTTGGCTGAACTTCCATTGCTGCTATGGTGTCGTGCTCTACTATCTCGAGGTTAAGCGCTTCTAATTCCTTATAGAGCTCGGGTTACGATTCTTGAATCATGATATTATTGCAATAGGCCTTGCGGCTTAATGCATCGGCTACTATATTAGCCTTCTCAGGATGATAGTGTACATCCAAGTCATAATTTTTTATCAATTCCAGCCATCTTCTCTGATGGGGATTGAGATCGGTTTGGGTGAAGATGTACTTGAGACTCTTGTGATATGTGAAGATGTTGCAATGATTTTCGATCAGGTAGTGGCGCCAAATCTTTAGGGCATGCACCACTGCGGCTAACTCTAAGTCATGGGTTGGATAGTTATCTTCATGAGGACGGAGTTGTCTGGATGCATAGGCTACAACTTTTCCCTCTTGCATGAGCACGCATCCAAGTCCTTGGCATGAAGCATCGCAATAGACTTCAAAGTCTTTGTGCATGTCCGACAAGACTAACACTGGTGCAGTGGTTAGCCTTTTCTTTAACTCCTGGAAGCTCTCCTCACAAGCTTCTGTCCACTCATATTTCTTTTCCTTCTTGAGTAGGTGGGTCATGGTTCTGGTCAGCTTTGAGAACCCTTCTATGAAGCATCGGTAATATCCGACCAATCCAAGAAAACTACGCACTTCAATCACAGAAGTTGGTTGTTTCCATTCCAAGACATCTTTTACCTTTGATGGGTCTACTGCAACTCCTCCTGCGGTTACAATATGTCTGAGGAAGCTGACCTCCTGGAGCCAAAACTCACACTTGTTGTATTTGACATACAGCGGATGCTCTTTGAGCTTCTCGAGGACCAATATCAGATGTTCAGCATGATCCTCATTGGTCTTGGAGTATATCAAAATGTCGTCTATGAATACGACAACAAATTTATCCAAGTACTCCATGAATACCTTATTCATGAGGTTCATGAAATAGGCTGGCACATTGGTCAAGCCAAAAGACATGACGGTGTACTCAAACAGGCCATACCGGGTGGTAAAAGCCGTTTTTGGAATATCCTCAGCCCTAAATCTTAAGCTGATGGTATCCTGATCTCAGGTCGATCTTTGAGAACACAGCTGCTCCTGTCAGCTGATCAAACAAGTCATCAATGCAGGGCAGAGGGTACTTATTTTTGATGGTTACCTCATTGAGGGCTCTATAGTCCATGCACAGTCTGGCGGTGCCGTCCTTCTTCTTTACAAAGAGTACAGGCGAACCCAGGAAGATGAGCTAGGTCTGATGAATCCCTTGTCTTGTAGTTCTTCCATCTGTGCTTTGAGCTCTTCGAGTTCTTTGGCGGCCATTCGGTATGGTCTCTTAGCAATCGGGGCAGTCTCTGGCTTCAGATTGATCACAAACTCGATATTTCGGTCTGGTGGCATGCCAAGCAATTCTTCTGGAAAAACTTTCGGGTAATCCTGGACTACGGTGTTGTTTCCAATGATACCTCTTCAAGATTATGGACCGCATGATCCAAGCTAGAGGAGTGGTCCACATTAACCCCTATCGTGGTTTTGGGATCCTTGGTGAGTACCACCTTCCTGCTGGCACAGTCTATCATTCCTTGGTATCTGGCCAACCAATCCATCCCTAGGATGATGCCCAGGGTTTGGGCATGTAGCACTAAGAGGCTTGCTAGGAATCCAGAATTTTCCATAGCAATCTCTACTTGGGGGCTTATTAAGGTAGTAATTAAAGGTCCCCCGGGTGAACTAAGTACCACGGGTTTCTTTAGCCTAAAAATTGGCAGCTTAAGCCTTTCAACAAACTTTCTTGAAATAATCGAATGCGAAGCCCCAGAATCAAACAAAACTTATGCTGGTACTGATTTAACAATAAACGTACCCATTATAACTCCAGTGGCTTGCTGGGTTTCTTCTGCTGTAACATGGTTCACTCGGCCGCGATTCGGTGCTAGGGCAGACCTGGGGGTTGAGGTGTCTGGTGGCTTCTGTTTGGCACTGGCATCTGGCCTTGAGCAGATGTGGCTCCTGGCTTGATCTGCGCGGAAGTATTCCGGCGCTGGGGGCATCGGTTGGCAAAGTACCCCTTCTCTCCACAATGGAAGCAATGGAGATGAGATTTTGGAGTGCTTTCTACAGGCTGCCCCGCGGGGCGAAGTGCAAGAAAACCGGATCCACTAGGATGCGGAACTAGGGCTGGAGTTCTTGGTGGCAGTGCTGCAAATGGCCTGGAAGATGAGCCTCCCTGGAAGATTGATCTCTGCGAAAAGTTGCTTTGTGGCTTCTGGAACGCCATCTTTCTCTTGCGGCTGATCTCCGCGGTCTTCCTTTCATTCTCCATCAGAAGAGCTTTGTTAACCAAGTGGTGGAAGCTGGGGTAGTCATGAAGAATCAGCTGGCCTTTCATGTCTTCACGCATTCCTTCCACGAACCGATCGATCTTCTCTTCCTCGTTGGCGACGTCCTGGGGGGCGTAGCGGACAAGCTGGTTAAATTTTGTCAGATACTCGTTGACTGACATATGCCCTTGCTTGAGGGATCTGAACTCATTCTTCTTTAACCTCATCGTTCCAGCTGGAACAAAATTAGTTCTAAAAGCTTGCTTGAATTCGCTCCAAGAAATTGAATGTGCGGCTGGTTCCTCTGCCATGGCTATCTGAGCTTCGGTGAACTCTTGGTGGTGGGTCTTGTGTAGCCAGTCTGCATCTCTCCTTGTCTTTGCAGATTCTTCGTCAGCCACTGAGCTTTCGCCGCTGTGAGCAGCGAGATAGTTCTCCCACCAGGCAGCTGCTGCTCCCTTGAGCTGGTGAGTAGCGAAATCTACTTTGTCCTCCTCTGAGCACCTGGCGAGACGGAGCTTCTTTTCGGTATCCCTGAGCCAGTCCTCTGCCTCCAGCGGTTCTGTGACGGACGCAAAGGTAAGGGGTCTTATTCTCAGAAAATCTGTCAATTTAGAGTGGTGGCCATTTGCTCGGTCTGTGGGTAACAGCGATGCTGAAGGATCTGTGTTTGTTGAAACATTACTTGCGCCATGGTTGGGTTGGCTGGCGGTGGAGGAGGCAGGTCTTGAACTTGTCCACGGCCACGACCGCGGCCACGTCCAGCTGCGAAAGCACCACGAGGTGGGGCAGCGGCTCTTCGGGGTGGCATCTGAGAGAACAACCTAGGTTAGGACTAAAAGATATATATATATATATATATATATATATATATATATATATATATATATATATATATATATATATGAGGGTTCACTAGCCCTCTAAGGTTCTCAGAAAGCCATAAACCAAACGAGAAAAACAAACGATTGCCATACAAAGCCTTAAGGGCTACAATGCATTAATAATACGGGGTTAAGTGTTTACATGACTTATAAAACATAGCATATAGGCTATGTTAAGCCATGACACTGGTTACAACACATCGCCTACAAAAGGGGGAAACAGAGAAAGAGTTCTTGCAACCCAAAATATTGCCTAGCAAGCACTACAAGCTACCCTGAAACTAAGCTCGACTACTCCTCCATCGGGGTCACCATCGCAACGCATTTGCCGCCTGGAAGCGAGAGCGACTTGGTGAGTGGTGCGGGGCGGTCATTGTCGGTGGCGGCGGGAGTAGGAGCGCGAACGGTCGAGACGGCGCCTGCAGCTGGATCCCCCAAGGTCGAGAGCAAGCAGAGGACTAGGGCGCCACACGCTCTTGCGCGCAGTCATCCTCGTGCGGGCTCCTCTGGGGCGAAGTAGCCGAACGATCATCCTGTTGCTGGAGGCGGCGTCTGGCTGAGGAGGAGGTGCTGGGGCGGTGATCCTAGCAACCGCGGTGAGTCGCGTCAGCTTGGCGATGGCGGCATCCCTTTCTCGCTTAGTCTCCCGGTGGGCTTCGCTCTCCTTGAGCAAGTTGTGGTGGAGTGTGTCAGAGTGCTCATAGCTGGAGGTGAGGAGCATCCACAACTGGGCGACTTCGCCCTCGGTGGCGTTGATGGACGCCGTCATTGCTTGGGTCAGCTGGACCTGGTGCGTCCAGCGGGGGTCGTCGTCGCTAGTGTCGGTGACCTCCGGGAAGCGCTCCCCCTCGAGCAGGTATGGGAAGTGACGGTAGGACGAACACTGCAGGAGACCCCTATGCATCCGTCTGACAGCGGCGGTGGCGGCGCCAAACATCTGAGCGGTGTCGCCTGGCTAGTCCGGGTGCGGGGCTGGAAGGTGTGAGCAGTGAACTCACCATCTTAGGCATAGAGGAAAACCTCCATGGTCCAAGACTCTCTATCCAGGATATGGGTTGCTCGACCCCTAAATATGGGCAGACGGTAGTACCCCAAATACAGCATAAGCTGTCGGAGAATGGCCACGTACTGCCCGACTTCCTCTCCGTGGGAGAAAAAGTCCCAAGGGTTCGCAGATGATGGAGCAGCCATCTACAATTTTGAAACAAGAGGAAGAGTCAGTAAAACATAATGAAAGTAAGGCAAGTATAGAACTAAGAGTGGTGAGCAAAAGCAATAAGTACGCTATATTTTCCCAAATTTTTTCTTAAGTTTTGAAAATAAGACTTAAGTCCTTAGGCTCAACTAGTCTAGCTAAGAATCATACAATCGTATGCTCTGATACCAGCTCTGTGGGACCCGGATTTTCTAATCTAGAATCCTCTGTGAAATCACCGCTCTACTCCCTAGATCAGTAGGTAGCGCTCACAGTACACATTGCTGATTCATTTCATACATCGCAGACCAAACCAACCTTAATATTACAACCACAGAGTTAAATAGACCACGTCTGGTCGAGTTTACAAAAGAGGGTCGATCAGGCCAAATAAGTTCATTACACAGCTTAAGGAACAAATACGGAAGCAAAGGGGCAGGGCGCAATTCCCCACAAGCAAGCAACTGCGGTGACCTACGTACAACCGATATTAACCAAAGAGTTGGTGAATATTGGTTGTACGCTGGCACCTGCAGAGCCAGCTAGACTGTAGCGAACCCAAGCCTACAGCCTACACTACTCCTCGCCTTGATCTGGACCGTCGACTCCTTGATCCTCGTAGTATGCGTAGTTGTCTTGATCAGCGGAATCTAGGGGTTTTGGGGAAAGAGTGAGGGTGAGCACAACTACCGTGCTCGCGAGCCAACACAACACATGAAATATTTACTATGCATGGTTAATCAAGGGTGGCTCGGGTTATTTTATTTGCACAAAGCAACTTTTGTGAATACACCTAATAGAAAATCCTAGCTATCACCTAGCATTTTGACCAAAACATGATTTCTTAAAAGAGAATAGTTGTGCAATAGTAAATACAGCGGAGGCTACCTCCACCTCATGCTTATTTTTGGATGGTGGCTACACCCACCTATTATCCACTCTGGGTAAGATTACCCAGGGAAATCCAAATAAAGGCTAGATGAGCCCCGCATATTTTTCATTCCACCCACAAAGTTTTTGAAAAAAGCTATATCTTGTAAGTTCCTATGCCCGCCCGTGACCGTGGGCACGGCTGTTCGAATAGTTTTATTCTCTGCAGATATTGTACATCTTTACCCACAAGAGGCAATCATCTTGATATGTACACACATTTTATTAGACATGTGAATCAAGGGAGATTACCACAAGGCCTTTACAATGCATCCCCCAGTGTTTGTTACACCCGCTAAGGTTTCGTCTGAGAGTGGTTACGCTCTCACACCCGCGTCAACCATGCCCCCAAACCCCCCCTTGCGCCACACGGCGGCTTTTGCCAGTGTCACAACCCGTGTCCACGACGGCTTAAACCAGCGACACGACTCGTGGGTCACTCCAGTGGTGCAACTCACAATGGTGGATACAAATTAGTCAGCCAGGTCGACACCATTATAGACTTGTGGTTGTACTGTTTTACAATAGGAGGTCATCACAGGATTAGGTCCTTAAAGTTATCAAGGCGGTTCATACCACATACCAAACACATACCAACATATCCTGGGCTACATTAGTGCCCAACCACATACCCTCCAACATACCATCCGCACAGATGGGGTATTAGCAAGTTTTTAGGGTTTTGAGGAGAGTAAAACAAATTATTTCAACCATTTTATTCATTTACCCCAATGACTGCCCAAAACCATTTTCATGTTTAAAGAATGATGATTGAGGTAGTTAATACCCCGATACTCAAGTAAGGCTAGCATGACACTTGAGTACAGACTATAACTTGTAAATTACCATATAATTACTAGGGTGAAAAGGATCAAGGAATTCAATTATCAAGGACAAGGTATAATAATTACTTAATAATCAAATTGGCATTTAGCTACCTTAAGACCATTTAACATACATTTGCATAAAAAAAATTAAAGCATGCAGTTTGCTATTTTAAAAGAACATAGTTTGCATAAAATGTAGGTTCAACATGGTCAAAGTGTTGACTTGCCTGGGTCAAGGGCTAAGGGGTCTTGGAAGTCTTGAGCTGGGTCGGCGAGGGAACCTCCGGCTTCTTCGAACTCTACTCGTCGATCACACCGGAAATAAAGAAATAAGAAAACATACCAAATAAATACCAAAACATAGAACAAATAAACTCTAAAATTTACCAAACCAGTACCAAAAGAAAGGTCTTGATTTTACAAATTTTTGGGCACAAGTTTCATAATTTTTGGGGTTATAATGAAAAAGATATGAATTTTTGAAACATTAAACCGAATTATCCATTAAAGAGAAAATCATAAAATTCAGAAATTCCACGCGCCGACACGTGGCCTCCGGTCCACAAGCGGTCGTGGACCGGTCCACCATGGGCCTTGGTCCGTAACTTGATGGCCGGTGGGCCCACTTGTCGGCGTAGCGGGTGACATCATGAGTGGGGCCCACCGTCGGCGCCCCGCCAGCGTGGATAAGGTCGGGGCCACGCGTTCGAAAGAACGCGTCACCTCGTCTTCTCCGTCGTGCGGAGAAGGCGAGAGACGCACGGCAGGGGAAAACGGGAGCGGCAGGGGAGAAAGAGAGAGAGAGGGGCGAGGCGGGAGCGCGCAGCAGGCAGCGAGCTGGGAGGAGGGAGAGGAGGGGGGTGGCGGAGCGGGCCGGAGCCGGAGGAGAAGGCGGGGCGGAGGAGGCGACAGCTCCGAGGCAGCGATGGCTCGGAAAGCAAGGCGGCGGCGATGGAGACGAGCGGAGGAGGAGAGGCGACGGCGGCCGGAGGCGGAGAAGGAGGTGGCGGTTCGGTGGGGAAGATAAAGAGGCGGGGGCGGAGGAGATGAAGGGGCAGGGTAGCTTAAATAGCGGCGGGAGAGAAGAGCGGAGGAGGTGGCCTCGGGGGGGACGGCGAGCAACAGGGGATGGGCGAGCGGGCGGAGAGTCCGAGGCGCTAAGAGAGGAGACGCGCTGCGCAAGGAGGAGGCGCGGGTCAACGCGGCAGAGCGGGGCGACCGAGGCGCGACAACAAGCAAGAGAGGTGGTTGGTGAGAAACGCGGCCAAGGAAGTCTGGTGGCGGCGGCGCAGCGAAGCAGGGCATGGGCGCGCGGCGAGCAACGACCGAGGAGCGGGGTCGACGAAAGACCGGTCCGCGCGGGGTCCCAAATCCAAGTAGGGTTCTATGCCCCAGCTTCAAATTTTGAAGTAGAAATTTTAGATTTTTGAAATTTTAGATTTTTGGGAAATTTTGAAATTGAAACTAGTTGTTCTTGATTTACTGAGAAAATGATGGGAAAATTTCCCCATCTGAGAAGGTGCTCCCGCCGGTTGAGAGTCTCAACCTTATCATCTCCTCACTCCCAGTCATAGTTAAAAACCGCCTAGAATCTTGGCAGGTTAGGTTCTGGCGTCCCGAGCGGATCGGAAAAACCGCCGAAATTTTTTTTTGGCTCCTTTTGATTCTCATGCTTTCTCCCATGTGGCAAAGCAGCCCTCATCCTTTTGCTCACTTATTGCTAGTAATTGACCCCACCCACTACCATTTGTTTATTTGCTCACTTATTGCCTCCTCTTGGCCTCTTCCTCCCTCTCATTCTCCATTTCCAGTAGCATCTCTTCCTCTCATTCTCCATTAGCTCAAGCAAGCACTAAGTCACCCATCACAAGCAAGCACAAGGGCAAGCACAAGGAAGCAGGCGGCGGCACAAGCACAAGCGGAGTCCGAAAGTTTTTCTACTTGTCGAGTTTTGAGTTCATTGTTTGTAGGGAGTAAGGACTAAGTAGAGATTGTAGTGTAGAAAACCATCTTGAATGCATTTGTGGAGGGTTGCACATTTGGATTACTAGTGGTTAGCATTTGTGGAGGGTTGCACATTTGGATTACTAGTGGTCATGTGAAAGGCTATAGCATGCTGTGCGTATCAGTGTATGCAAGACCACATAATGCTATCCTTGCATGTTGTGTGAAATTGTGAATCAATGTGTAAGTCCATGCATGTTGTGTATCGGTGTATGCAAGACTACGTAATGCTATCCATTCACAAAACAACATATATGCCTTGATAACTTTGCATAGCATATATCCATATACTAAGATGAAATCACTTGTCAATATGATCCATGACTAACAATTTTCATCCCGTCGGATTATTGTAGG
Organism: Hsuehochloa calcarea; assembly: GCA_036346395.1. NCBI lineage: Eukaryota > Viridiplantae > Streptophyta > Magnoliopsida > Poales > Poaceae > Hsuehochloa > Hsuehochloa calcarea. The sequence continues at coordinate 85,763,165 of CM070597.1, read as the reverse complement.
TGATGACTTCTAAATCCATCAATGTTTGGGACCATGGAGAAAGACTAGGAGGTCTTTGGTTGGAAGTGCGAGATATTGCAATCTAACAAAATCAAAGTGAGGTGTCACCCGCCTAAAACAACATCTTGTCGGGAGACACGGAGATGTTGTTGCTTGCAATGGGGTTCCGGCGGAAGTCCGAAGGCTCATGCTGGCAAGTCTTGAAGAAGCGAAGGCAAGAAAGAAATCTCTTCAAGATGAGCATTGCGAATGGAGGAAGCCGCAAGAGAACACAGAGCTCGTGGTCCATCATATGAAGATGCATTTGATGATAACGAGGAAATGCAAATGGAATGGGCTCGTCGAGTCGATAGAGTTACATCGGATGCAACAAAGAGATAGAGCTGAGGTGCGACGTTTGAACATGGTGGTGGTAGTGGAAGTGGTGCGGGAAGTGGGAGTGGAAAGGGAAGTGGAAGTGGCAGAGTAGTGGTACAGAAGCAATGCTTTTTCAAGGATGTTTGGCGTCACGATCCATGAGAGTTGATCACGATATTTTGCGCATCGGGCACCGTCCCAACCCGCATTGATACAACACTTGGAGAAGCAAAGTCAAAACTTGGGAAAATTTGGTCAAAGTGGTTCCATAGTAATGACATTCTTTGGAGTTAAGGCCGAGTGTCCTTATTTTCGTGCCGCCATCAAAGAGACACAAGAACTTGGCCAAGGGGTTCCGTCACCAAGAGGGCATGAAATCGATGGGACATATCTTGATGCCAACGAACAAGAGGTCAAGGAGTGCGTATCACGTTCAAAGAAGATGGGATATATATGGGGTCTCTATTATGTGTGATTCTTGGTGGGCCTACACAAATGAGTATCATTAACTTTATGTTGTACTGCAATGGAAGAATGTTTTTCCATAAGTCAGTGAATGCAACTGGTGACATACAAAATGCTGACTTTTTGTACCGTGAGATTCGTAGAGTTGTGGAAGAAGTTGGAGTTAAACATGTCATGCAGATTGTGACTGACAATGGTGCGAACTATAAGAAAGCATGCCAACGGTAATTGAAGAGTACCCAACTTTAGTCTGGCAGCCATGTGCAGCGCACACCGTCAACCTCATGTTGAAGGATATTGGTCAGTTCGAGGAGGTTGATGCAGTTGTCAAGGCGGCTAAGAGGATTTGTCGGTTCCTATACAACCACAGTCGCCTCCATAATGAAATGCGCCAACAAATTGGAGGAGATAGTTAGTCCAAACGCCACAAGGTTTGGAACCACATTCATTTTCTTGAAAAGTTTTAGGGATAGAAAAGCAAAGTTCACGAAGTGGATGGTGTCGATGTATGGAGCTCCAACCATTTGAGCACGGCCAGGAAGGAGAATATATGTATTCTGCTTCACAAGTAGACAATGGTGGTCCAAGATGGATTGGGTCATAAAATTGGTAGAACCAATTTCTGAGCTACTCGATATGTCGACCAACGTAAACTTCGCAATGCGATGGCGTGAATGGTTGAAAAGACGTCGAACTCAATTTCAACTTCAAGACGTCTTGAAGAAGATGATGCCACTTATTGTCGTGTCATAAAGATTGTTAATAGGAGAATTGCAATGATGAAGGACCGCACGCACATAGTTCCGAGCAAGTTCATAGTTTCCTAAATCCAAATAAATATCACATATTTGTTGTATTTTTTCTAACTCTCTAAGTGTGTTTGTTTGCACAAAGATCGTTCTTGAACCCGCACCGCTTCTATAATGTGGGAAGAATCCACCCTCGCCGCTTCCACGACAATGGCGATTCAAAGACTAGCCGATACACCCGAGGATCGCAGCAGCGGGCTCTAAGCGAGCTAGAACAATACCGTAATCGGCGAGGTTTATTTGCTTCCAATGAGGCTCACATGAGTGCTAAGCGGCATTCGCAGTAGGTTGTTATGAACATACATATACATGGAAAATGACCAATCACTATTAGTTTAACACAAATTTTATGTTACTTGTAGCTACATGGTGGATGACGCGTTTGGAGCGCAGACACCGACATTAACAAAATATGCCTTATGGATTGTCTCGCAATGTGTTTAGCCCCGATGGATGTGAACGAAATTGGAGCACATTTGCATTAGTACATACACAATTGAGGAACCGTCTTGGATACAAGAAACTACATAAACTCGTGTATGTCCACTACAATCTGAGGCTCCGCTTGCAAGAGCATGAGACTAGAAATGAAGATAGGGATGTAGATCCTTTTGGCGATCTAATCAATGCCACTCATGCGACGACAGAGAGAACCCAATCCACGAGTGGCTTGATAGCTCCATGATACAATCAGAGCCCTACTAGACGAGGAAGGTGAGCCCCCCATGCCATCTACAGTTGTAGTTGATGCTATCCCTCGAAAGGAATTGAATAAAGCACTAGATGATGAACCATTGAAGCAGTGGGCAAAGAAAAATATTGGCAAGAGTCATCTTGGAAAAAGGAAATATTGTAGCCAACCAACTGAAAAATTGGCTGAAGACTTTGCCTCACTTACACAAACAGGGAAACAAGTGCCTGACAGGAAGAAGAAAAAGGCCATTGAGGAGGATATTGTGGCAAGCGACGAAGAAACAGAAAGTCCGCCATCTGATGAAGTCCAGTACCAAGAGTCTGGTGATAGTAGCTCTCCGTCGTCCGATGATGGTGCTGATGGTGGGACTGCTCATGATGCAGGGCAAGACCAACCATTGGAATTCACCTGCGAGCAAAACTTCACGCATGCTACTCAGGATGAAGACCATGGTTGTCATGCTTCAAAACAATTTCATAAGACCTACACGAGGGGTAAGGGTCGCCAAAAAGATCAATCTCAGCCACATGACTCTTCTTCCTATGAATCGCATGCTAGCTCAAGATCCACTCGGACTTATGGACGTCGAGATGTCAATCTATTGCCTTCTGGAGATGATTCTCATTTGTCGGACGTCTCTTCTGATCCTAGTTTCCATTACGGCCTTGTGTCCTTCAATACCAATGCCGAACGCCGATATTTCAATCTCTCCCAGTGACAAGAGGGCCTCACCATCTTTTTCCTTTTTTCCATTTCTCTTCCTTTAATCAAATGAGAAAATCCCAAAATACCCTCAGAAATATAACACATTCGTGGTGAACATGGAGATCACAGATCAGTGTGTGCGTAGAGATACTCCAATTTGCGAAATCGACAGGGCAAAACTGTTGGCACACTTGCATTCCTTACTAAAAGATCAGCCAGCAGCATTGGATTACATGGTCGTTTAGGAACAACTTCTCTACGTTGCTCAAATGCCATAATACAGAGATAATCACAGGCACCAGCACCAGCAGGAGATTGAGGAAGGTATATGTCCGGTTTTTCGGATCTGCGTCAACTGCTCTTCTGTTCTTAATGCTTCTTGGTTCCTCCTCACCTCCGCGGCCTCCCTCTTCGCCCCTGCTTTGTGCCTTGCTTCTGCCAACTTGCTAGAAAGCCTGCCGTGCTCGCGAGCTCGCTTGCTTTCTATCTTCGCCTGCAATTCAGAGGAAGGTAATCGTTAGATATTGGACGCTTGAGTTTCTCTTCAATTCTCTTGAACCTATTTGGCTATGTGCCATGAGCTAAACAGTTTTATTTACACATGGTTTCATATATAAATATAGATATGGTACACACCGGTGAGTTACTGGAGCTAGAGAAATTAAGCAGTTTTTTGGCAGTTAAATATTCAGGTCAGATATTGCCTGGGAGTGATTGCGCTTCTTGTACTGCGCTGACTAGAACTAGGAAATTGCATTGGTGGGTTCCATATGAAAAATATCAATGGTCATCATGGAATAAGTAGCATAACATCGAAAGGTTACCTCTATCCTCTTCATTTCAGCTTCAATTTTTGCTTTCTGATGATTTTCCCAAGCTTGGATTTTTACCTCTTCCCTCTGAAACCTACAAAAATTGCACGATTGGAGAATGATGAATGATAAACCTGGTTTAGGGTGAAAATGTGCAATCAAAATGATATTTTGCAACTGCGCAAATTATTCAAAATATCCTAGCAAAATAATGTTTGCTTCCCTTGCCATATGTGTATATTTCTACCAAATGGCCTGCCCAGATTGTTGTAAAAATTTATCAACGCAAGCTTCTAAGTTTCTCTACTAACTTAGTACTGATTTGTTCATTATGACATTTACAATTACACTAGTATCCATTAGCAGATAGTCAAGAATGAGCAAATAAATATACCTTGTGAGATACTTTGCTTTCTCTGCCTCCTGCCAATCTGCAGCACGGGTCTCTCTGTCGATTTCTACAGCCTTGTCCGCTGTGGCATTTTTTAAATTTGCAGTGGCTTTCTCTTCCTTGCTTGCCCATGCAGCTATAGTAGTCTTGCCTAGCCGTTGACCGAGATCCATAATTTCATTTCTAGTATTCAGTTGTAGCTCCTCAGACATTTCCATCTTGCTGGAATCAATTTCACTGATACTGAATTCTACACTGCGTTGCGGAGTTGGTGTCCGAGAAGAAGTGGGACTAGATGCTATTATAGGAGTCCCAGTCCGAGAGGGCCCCTGGCTGGCAATTGGAGTCATTTCTGTGCCCATATCTCTCATCGAGACAGACCTAACTACAGGTGCTGGTTCGTCAACTATTGAAGCACTTTGTGCGGGTTTAAATGAACCAGGCTGAGTGACACCTGCAGACATAGTATAACAAGAATTTTCGTCATAAGTGTACTGAAATTTAAACAATCAAATAGAAGCACATAGAAGAAACAGTAAGTTCTTTTTATATATTTTCAGCTAGGATATAAACCTGAAGATTTGAATTATAACAGCTAGTAAGTGAAGAATCCAGTATCCCTGAAATATATATTGGTCTGGCACAGCATTTTTCTCACTACAAATTCCTCATTTAAAAGGACAGTATACATAATGAACGTAGATTTGCATACAAATTTAGCTGAAAAAAAACATATGAAGCTGTCTGCTTCAAAATTTTACAGAAATTTGGGGTGAACGAATAACAGGTATACTATGATGAAAAACATCAATGTCAGACCTTTTTGCACCAGCAAACTCATGTCTCATGATGTTATGCTTTACCTGTTCCCAATTCACCCGACACCAACAACTTCAAATTTGCCAACCTAACAGTCTAAATAATCCTTGGCTCAATCCTACATGCTACATCATGAACAATTATGAACCATGCTTGTTCAAGCTCCAAAGTTCAGACACACGAGGTTTGAAATTCCAATCACCACCAACAAGAAATATGGTCTCTCACAAGTCACTACAATAACATTTATCACCTCATGATCACATTGCAATCCTTATCAATGACAGCGATGTGTGAGAACATTAAAAAATCGAAAGCATGGCGACGTTCTTGTTTACCAACTGAATTCTTAACCAAGGTTCCAGTGTTGCTGGGCACTTCGGCGACAACCTTAGCAGCCGCTGGTGGGCGGCCTCCATGCTCATGGAAGGCCAATGCCGACTTCTTTGGCACAATCCCAGTGGCGCTCCCCACACGGCCAGTACGGTTTGCCGTCGGGCTAGAAATCCACTTCTCAGCATCATCCCACTTCGACGGTGTTGGTCTAGAGAACGGTGGCAGCAAAGCAGCCACCGCCGCCGACCTCTTCACTGTCGTTTGCCCAGAAGAGCTGCTCTCAGAGTCGAAGCTGTCATCATCCTGAGCTCGGTTTCTTGATCTGTGGCCACTGTTGCTCGACATTTCGGTGGAGGTGGAGCATTCCATGCTCCCTATTAACACAATTGGTACCAAATAGTTAGTGATTGGTAAACAGTAACCATTGAACTGTACAGCGGTTACAGATTGTTGGGGGGCAGTGGACTTACTCCGGTCGTCAAGCTCGCCGGAGTCGTTGGCCTCAGGTGAAGTGTCCTCGCCGTTGTGCTGCTGTTTCTCTAGTCCGAGAAGCATTGCTCGTAGCTTAGCTGGGGAGAATCCACCCGACTGGAGCAGAGAGAACCAAGGGAAGATTTAGTGAGGCTGAAAGAAGGGGATTGGAACGTTTGTGAAGCTGTGGTGGAATGAGAATCAAAATGGTGAAATGGAGGTAAATTTAACAAAGAAATTGCCAAACTTGATGGAATCACACCAGAATGGACAAAAGATCCCAGCTTTTTAGTAAAGTGTGCACCCCAAATATCCGAGCCGTCCCAATCCCATGCTACCACAGCCAGTCATTGAAAGCTACGGCACAGAAAGTATCACCAAATTGAGACAAAATTGAGCAGAAACAGTTCCCGAGTAGCAACAAACAGGATAAAAAAGGCGCAACTTTTCAGCAAAATGCGCATCGAATTTAGCAACAAGTATGATCGTTCCAGACCTGGACTTCCTAGGCTACCACCACACAAGTGCCAACCAAAATGTAAGGCGAATTTGGGAGAAGAATGAAAGAAAAGAAAGGGAGCACTGCGAGGAATCTGTCAAAACCGCCAAAATCTCGACCTATCAGTGAAAAGCGCATAGAGTTCAGCAACGACAGGCATGCCTGCTTTCCACGAACTAATCATTAAAAAAGGTCACGCCTCAAGAAGCACAAAACAGTACGAAAAACCTCAACTTTTTGCCACGAACAGCCCAAATCCAAGAGTACGAAAAACGGGCAAAATTTACCAAATCCAAGCAAGATCACCGGTGCTAACGCTGACTCCCATTAAACCGCGCAAAAACCCGAACGCGATAACCAAAACCCCAACCATCGAAGGTGGGAGACGCCATAAGAAGAACGCGCGGAGCAGTACGGGAACGGACCGACCGTCCAAGGGAAAAGCAAACCAAGAAGAGCACCCAGAAAAGATCCAAAAGGGAAGGAACACCTAAGAAAGAGCAAATTCACACGGGAATCGCGGCGAGATGGCGACCTGACGGGGGAGCGGCTCGTGGATGCGCTCGTACTCCATCAATGGCGGACTCTGAATCGGTGGCGAGGTGGCGTGGGAGTTGGGGAGGTTGGAGGAGAAGGAGAAAGCCGAGGGAGGAGACAGGAAGCTTAAGAAGCGGGGAGTGGGACTTGCGATCTTGTAGGAGTATTGTAGTGCGCTTTGTGAGTGGTGATGGGGTTGATTAAGGTGATTAATTAAGGCTAATTTGGAGACTTCGCGGCAGGAGGTTGTGAAAGAACTGCAAGTGGAGATTTATTTGGTTGTATCTTTTCTCCCCTGTTTTGTGACAAAATAATGGAGTAGTTTGTTTGCTCTAATGTGTTTGGAATTTGGAGCAAAAATTTCAGATAAGTACTTGTGAGTACCTGTCAGCATATGCTCACCAAATCCTCATTCATATACGTTCTCAAAACATTGTTCTATTTGGTTAAGCAACATCAGGACCTATTTGGTCGTGCATGTCTCGATGTTGGAAGCGAAAAAACAAGCTCAAATTTACTCCATCTCGAGCTGTTCACCTTTGCCACTGCAGCAAGCAAAAGCGACAGATTACGTGCATCGCAGTCTCCAGACGCATCAGATACTATTAACTTCTGTTCAAGTCAGTGCGACAAGTCAGACTAGCTTCTCTGTTGCTGCATTTTTGGTTCGCCAACGAAGGTATTTTATTTTATTTTATTTTGGCCAAAATTTACTAATCACTCCTACGTTTACAAAATAATAACTCACAACTGGTGTAGTAAGATCGCAAAAAATTTGAGTAGGAGGACAAAATATTTGTGTCAGCTCAGTGGTAAACCGATGAGACGTAACCGGGGAACCAAAGGGACACACATCAACGTCCAGTAGTAGCCGGTAGGCAGGCGCATGTATCAGAAATTCAGAATTCACAGGTTCTTCCTTGGGCCAGTATCATGCTCGCGGTAGGGACACATCAGAGCATGGAGTTTTCTACCTCTGACCGAGTGTTCTCATCAAAATTTGGGGCCTGCTTGAAAAAAAAAAAAGTTCATATAAAATAGTTTGTTTTATGTAGGAATCTAAAAAAAATCACACATTCCGCAATTTTTTATTAATTAGTTTTTTATATTATTTTAAAGTTAACATTTCGCGAACTTTATTTATAATTCTGACTCCTTTGGTTACGCCATCACCTGTAGTGTAACAAAATAACACTGTCACATCAGTCTGTATATGAGCAATCTCTTGTCACGCCACCACCCGTGGCGTGACAGTGTTGTTTGGTCACACCACTGCCACTACCCGTGGCGTGACAGTGTTGTTTGGTCACGCCACCACCAGTGGCGTGACAAAAAATGTTATTTTAGCAGACTTATCCTATGACGTGACAATATTGTTTTGTCACGCTACGGGTGGTAGCATGACCAAAGAGGTCATAATTGAAAATAAAATTCACAAGGGTTAACATAATTGAAAATAAAATTCACGGTGTTAACTTTAAAATAAAATTTAAAAATAGTTTATTATTAATAATAAAAAGTTCCATTCCCAACGAGGCTATAGATATGCACATTCCAAATCATCCTAGTAAGACGAGTTTCCTCGTGTTCTTGTAGAAATTGAAAATTGTATTCCAAACAGCCCCGCTCTAAAAAGGTATCTCCAAACATTCACAAGTATGTATTAGTGTAGGTAAACGATACCGCCCAGACGTACGGAGTGAGAGTTTTTGTCGGACGACTCCCTTCCCTTCCCATCGTCTCTTCTCCGTTCCGGTACTCCTATTGGAACAGCAGCCAGAGCTACGTCATGACCAAGGGCTGGAGCCGATTCGTCAAGGAGAAGCGCCCCAACGCCGGGGACACCGTCTCCTTCTGCCGTGGCACCGCTGAGGCCACGCGCGACCCCGTCGTGTCCAGCTCCGGCTTGTCGCTCCAATCAAGAACATGTTGTTTCTGCTGATGTTGCGCACATTTGCGAATAATGTTGTGGCATATTCAAAAGAATGTTGTGTACTGTTCTTTTGAATGTTGCAGATGTACAAAAAAAAATACTGCATCTGTTGTAAAATAATATTTCATCAGTACAAAATAAATATTGCGCACTGTTCACGGCGATGTTGTAATTTTTTTCCTTCCCTAATTTGACTCAGGACGTTCCAGAAGTTCATGTTTCTTTTTGAACAAAACGAATGTTGCGGCCCATTCAAAATAATGTTGTGTACTGTTCTTTTGAATGTTGCAGAAGTACAAAAAAAAATATTGCATCTGTTGTAAAATAATATTTCATCAGTATAAAATGAATGTTGCGCACTGTTCACGGCAATATTGTAATTTTTTCCTTCCCTAAATTGAATATACAGATATCTACTTGTAGACGATTTTGTGGAATTACAACACTTGTTGCATCTAATTTTTTGTTTCATGAAGATACAGATGTTGGTTACACTATGGTGAATGTTGGGGGTGAAGAATGTTGTGAACGAGAAGAAGATGAAGATGTTTTGTGCTGAGAGGACGGTGGGACGACGAATCACAAAATGAATGGCGGATCGTGCCGTACGGATCTAGCGCTAGGACCGTCCATTAATGTATGATTATTTTTTGTTTGCAAACATGAGTTCAGGGAACACTATTCTTGGTTTCTGCCTTTCCGGTTGTAAAAGGCACTAATTTCCAAGACCAATCTCTTCTTTTCTTCTTCCTTCCAAAACAGACTATGCTAGAACAACCACTTGACAACAAGGATGTGCACCTACCTAAGCAAGCATAAGTTGCTCCGACAAAGATGCCTAATTATTTGTTGATGGGAGGCATAAGATAAGATAAGAATGTTCAATGCCCGACTTGCTAATCTCTCTTTTCATTCCTCTTCTTCTCTGAATCTCTGGATAAAGATCATAGGATGATCAGTGGGTTAGGTTCATGTAATTATGCAATCAGCCAATCACGTAATGATATGCCTTGTATGGATTTGACCAAAACGGTGGCTTTGCGAGCCTATGTTAATCTATCTATTGGTGTGTGGAGCATAGGCTTTGCTTGGTTGTCTCGATTAGAAAAGTGTAATTGTGGTATTGTTTACAAACCGGGGTGGACTGTACATGGGGATCCCGTAGAAGGATGCAATCCACTTCGTTGGCACATCAACCAAACAGGGAAAAGAAAGAACAAATTAATTAGGTGCAATCTGATTAATCAACACTGGCTAGTAGTACATTAGTACAACAAAGGTGCCTATGAGGCTATGTACTTGTTGTGTGTCGTCCTGTGACATGGTGGTTCATTTCACCAGCAAATGTCATGTATGGAAGTACGGAGCAATGGGTAATGTAATCTCTACGGTAATGCAATCTCTACTAATTAAATGAAGGAATCGGTGGCGATTTATCCTCGCTCATGCGATGTGAGTCATTAGATCTATCTTTCTTTATGAGATATGAGCTATTGGATCATGTTCTTTCTCGATTCCTCCCGGACGCACGGTTGGTCACTCATAACCTCCTCTCCACTCCCCTACACCCCAACTACTCAAGCTGTGCACAAGAAGCTCAAAGATTCCATCGATCTTTTCAAGAACGAGTTGCTGGCGGATCACTTGCATTGTAGGCTGAGCACGACGACGATTGACGAGATATGGTTTTTTTAATCCGTAGCAAAGTACGGGCATTAGACTAGTCAAATTTACGTTTGAATGAACAATTAGGCAACGTAACAAATTACTCGAGCCATATTTGAGTTGGATCCAACAAGGAGATAACAAACTGTCAGCCTGTCACCGGATAAACAGTAGTATCAGCCGTCAATCAAGGAAGCTAGCTAAGACATGGATGGTCGATGAGGCCATACACCACTGGCTGTGAGCTAATTTAATCTTCATCCATACCGATAGAGTTCAAAAATTAGAATGAGATAGTAAACTTCGGAGAGAGCGATTAGCTTTGCGTAATGAAAGGCCGGCCAATACCTTCCATTCTTGCAAATACGTAGGTCCAAAGTTGGGAGCTCAAAGAATTTCTTGATAGCGATTTCCCAACTACTACCTTCAAATTATCTACATCTGAAGTTGTGTTTTTGACTTTTGTAGGTGTGCTTATCTTCTGTGTAGATGTTTGCTAGGCCGTTTTGTAGACACCTGCGACGAGAAAGCATCAATTTTTTTAACATCAGATTATATCAAAAACAGAGTTCGAAAAAGAAAAGGTGCATGTTTCTCATTCAGTACGGTTTAATTTGCACGATTTTCTTACTTAGGTGGTCAGTGCAGTACCGGGGTACCTTCGTCTCCCATCTGTGCTACTGCACGGGAATAGTTAGTTAGCAAGAGCACTTTTTACTTAATATCATTTCACAGCTTGCTGCAAGGATCAAAATAAAACCCCGAGCATTAGCAGGATCAACCATTGTATTGCCAGTATGTACTGCTGCTGCTACCTAATATGGCATTATGATCACAGTAATGTTTCTGAAAGCAAAGCTGTAACGATCAATTAATGCATGAACAATACATTCTGCGTTAGTATACGGATATACCTTTTGTTGCAAGTCCCTTTCGATACTGGTTAGCAACGGTACATTATGCGGCAGTACTGTACATGCGCCCCGTGTTAGTGTACCGGTTAACAACTCCACTGTACCTTTGCTTGCTTCAGAGATAATCATCCACGCTAGCTGACTAGCTGCACCTGAAAACCATACGAGCTAAACAAGTTAAGTGCACTTTAAAACAAACATCTATCAAAATCATAGAAAAAAAGATTTGCCCGTAAGGACATCCTCGTTTTAAGACATGATCTCTTGCCACTAAAAAAAGTGTCAAAACCAGGTAGTTAGGGACTGATTACCTTTAGAGCGCATGGATTTCACATGAAACAATCTAATTCCCATAAGAATCAGAGAAAAATTTCCGCTTTCCAAACGGGCATAAGTTGCTAGCTACACTTGTAAAAACCTATTTAGAACTACAAATTTCTTGTAACACCCCAGCTCAACATTGAGCTTAGAATGCCACTAATCTACTATAACCATCTAATTTACATCAACATACTATAAAATTTCAGCAAACATAACAACATTAAAACCCATCCACGGGTCGCATTAACACAAGCATAACACTATGATAATCATAGATAAATTAGACCTAGGAGCATAGCAAAATAATAAACCAAGATTAAAATAAACCAAGCATCTATGGTTATTCAATATCATCATGTCCTAGATATAAATATTCAGGTTATTCTAAAAGTTTCTCATGTCCAATGAATCAAATAATTGGGTGAAGTGCATGATTCCAAGTGCGCTAGCCCTTCCCGAGTAAAACGTCATCACTAGTCACCTAAAAACAACAATAGAGCAAGAATGAGTCCAAGACTCAGCAAATACATAATAAAGCCATAAACAATAGTTTATTAACCATAATCAAAGTTATCATCATCATCCATTTAGTTAATGCCATTGTCATTCTCAAACAACCAAGTCATATTCCATATAGGTAAAGTTGCACAATTTAACAATTTACTTAGATATGCGAATGCACTAACATGCTCATGCTCATATGCATCTCATCGGTGATACTGGGGTATAGCGGAGTGTTCACCGTCGATGACACACTCTATCCTTCACTCCGTGAAGTCCCCACCAAAGTAGAATTTTATCTAGAGCTCTCCTGGACTAGTCATGTATCTTTCTCACCGACCTCACGGAATAGTTACATGACTTTCTCACCGACTGCTCATGCAACCCCTGTCATGATGAATGTAAATGATGCAACATCTTTATTTATTCATCAACATAGTCCATCTCATTAACTCAATATCTCCTCCTCATTATCTCAATATCATAATCTCATTATCATAATCTCATTCACTCAAGGTCATCAATATCATGTATAAGAATAAGCTGAACAAAAGCATAATAAATAGTATGATAAGTAATAACAATGATCATGGTGAACAACCCATTGTTCACCACTCTACCATGTACTTGCCTTCCGCGCTGTGACGAGTTAGGAGGCAACGACGGAATTTCTCCACTCCCTGCCCCACCGCCTACACAAATATTCATTCGAAATAAGAATAACAAGACAGGACGTGGCTACAAGTGTTTTACCATAACCCTCTATCTAATCAACAAAACCAAAAACTCAAAATGACGAATTAACTAATCAGCCAATATCAGCCCTTCTGAACAGCAGTACAAGAAAAATCGTAATTAAATATCTGTAACTCCGAATGACTTGAAACCAGTGCTAAAATACTCTTAACAAATAACACTACGAAACTCTAGTTGACTGGATCTTTTGATTCGGCCAAAACAGTGGCCTAAACAACAGATGAAAACACAAACAGATAACTGTCCAGATTACAGACTAGTAGCAAAGAAAATGATGTAACTTTCAATATACTGATCCAATTGAGGTTATCTTTATCAACTCGGAAAGATAATTTCAAGGGCTACAAAAACCTAGTTGGGTGGAAGTTCTGAATCGGACTCTAACTAGATCAAAACCGAGGGGAAAACCAGCAGTTCCAAATTCTCAGGCAGACAGGACAGTGCGCGATTAAAAATTCATATCTCCTAAACCGTAAGGCGGAATCTAGTGATCTCGGTGCCAAAAGAAAGATAAAGACAGCAGGAACAAAACTCTAGAAGACGAAAATAACATATTCGGCCTCTAAGTAAATCATAATGGCCCTACAAGAAAATATGCCAAATCACGTCAGCTCTCCTGGACAGTCGCGGTAAAACTACCATATCTCCTAAACCGTAACTCCAAATCAGATGATCTCGGTGCCAAAAGAAAGCTAAGACAAAGGGCTACAACTTTGTAAGAGGTGAGAAGATCAGAAAACGTACAGAACTTACCCAAAACTGACGATCAACAGTGGCATAGGGAAGAGGTCGGGAGAGGCGGCGGCCACTAGGGGAATAGGGGAGGAGGGAGGGTTTTAGGGTTTTGGGGAGTGGGATCCCCCCTCATGGCCGGCCCCCTCTTGGGCCCCTCCTGGGCTGCAGCCCAGGGCCCAGGTTGTCGAAATAATGTGAAAAACCCCTTCTTGTTTCAGAATTTGTACTCCTTTCTTTGCCCTTTCTTCTCGGTGATAGTCTAATTACAGGATTCGATTAGGAGTATTACATTCTACCCATTAAATGAAATTGACCCGAATTCTTTCTGTCGTTCTACTCGAAGGACATTTACAATTAGCACGCGGGATTCCAGCTCCCAAGCCGCTTTTTCGCTCGGTCTGATGCATCCACCGCACATTTACTAACTAACGTATTATGTTGTATTATTCATCCCGCTCTTTTCAGAGCCACTCCACAGGCAGGACTCGATAGCACAGTCTGACTCGTGGTTCGACGGCTCTAAAGAAACCTCACGCTCCAGATGCCTCAAGTACTCCCTCGACACCGGGTTGCACAAAACATTGTATACCACAGGCGGCCTCGAGACGGTCCTAGCGATTCTCCTCCTTCCAAAATCACTTGTAGCTTCCAAAACGAACCTTTGTACCTTAGGCCACTCTTCTCTTCGGTACCAAATAACACAACCAACACAAAACACCTGGAACTCTTGTTCCACGTCTCAATCAGTTCTTTCACCTTAACAAGGAGCACAACCGTAAACCAAGAACGTAAAACAGAACTCGTTTTTAAACAACTATTTTGCAAACAGATCCCAACTTGAAAATAAAAGATTATCATCGTAACCATGCATTAACAACTCCCTACCAACAGAATCAAATCCAAAGTTGAAGATTTATCTCAAGAACCTTTTCCATTTCCCAATGTAGACAATTTGCCAATAAACACCAAGTAAGCCAAGCGAAAATCACTCGAATGCTCAAATCAATCTCTTCCTTTATTCTTTATGAATCGGAAAGAACCACACATACCCGCATAAAGCCAAATCAAATTTGCAAATGACACCCGTCATGACACGTTGCTCGAACAAGAATTAAGAGAGCATTCTATTACCCAAGAAAACACTCTGCTCCCTCAATCCTTATTTTAGGAATAAACATTCATTTAGATTCGGTATTCCCAATTAACACGCTCCTTTCTCTTATCCAACGACCTCAAAGCGTTGCTCAACCCGAAAGCAACAACCACACTCATGTAGAGAGACTCTACTAATCCACAAATACATGCTCTAGCCAACTCCTCTACCAAATGAATCACTTTGATAAATAATTTCTAACGTACCTCAATATAGATTGCACCCATGAGCACATCTTCTCAATCCTTTAAGAATAATCAACTTAAAATTATGCAAAGACACACACCCTCATTTACTACACCCAAAGGATGCTATCAATGATCATCGTGCTATTTAAAATGCACTTTGTTCCACTATTTCTACACAATCTCATTAGCCTCCAAGGTCCTAGCATAGAACACCAAGTCAAAATTTTCAATCTCCATGTCTCGTGTAAATGTATTTCGACGCAACTGATATGAAAACTCTCAAGTCCGATGACTAAGATTCTCACCATCTAAACATATTCATTCATTAACAACCACCTGAAAAACTTATTCTCAACCAAATTATCTTTAGAGAGATTCTAACTCCTAGAGGGTTACTCACTGAAGCCAAGTCGTACCTGGTAATAATTCAGCAATCCCTACTCTCCCATCAATTGACATTACAATCAGATTTCTTCGCTAATCCTGCTCTCATTAACTTATACCTTCATATATTTTTTTTGCCTATACAATCTGGCACATTACTCAATTCATCTGGAATAGACTAACCAAAATTTTCATGCTTTCAACAATTCTAATGTTCCACTCAACATGAACAAATAATCTTTGACCGCAAACACTATAGGTTCTATTAGTTACAAATATTGCCATCGGTTTGGCCCCAAAGACCAAACTTTCTATTTAAGGTAAACCCTCTCCAAGGACTAGTCCAAGAAATCAACTTATCACTCAATGCATCTCAAACAAATTGACACGCAGAGTCTCACCCAAAATCATCTCCTTGACCACCACTATCAAGTTGCCATTATACATCCTAAAAGATATTGCAACACGAATCAGTTAATCTTTTCTCAAAAGAAGCTATAGGTAGAAACACGTTTCAGCACGTAAAAACATTTACCACTCGCAGTAGACACAAAACCAATGGAGAGAGTCAAATAGCCAAGATCTCGGAAAATAGAGGCGAGACCACAATTGAGCTCACAAATTCCACTAGAAGCGAATTTTCAACCCTCGACAAACAAGAATAAAACATTGCCATTAAAACTCAAGAAACTCTTAGCGACAACAACCAAAATGTTAAACACACTTTATTAAGTTAGCAACCAAAACTTAACTCTAAATACCTCTACCACACTCTTTTCCTTAACAACGAAAATAATTTTCTTTGTGTACCACATCACTTGCCACCTCTAACAAGAAGTGCCTTAAAACGAGCACACTAATCACTTAAGAACCCGTAGAACATTCTCACACCTCGATTAATCTATTTTTTTTTGCTCAACAGTTTGGCTACTACAAGAATCATGATTTACCAAAAGTTCATGAATACAAAACTCTTAAACTTATCATTTATCCGATATTACACAAGGTGGTCAAATTACTTTCTTTCGAAAGAATCATCACCGCTCCATAAGTCACAATCCATTGCGCACAATCTCACTAACATTTAGAATAACACACTCTTTAACATGATTCCTTATCGTCAACTCTTCCATTGTAAAGCTCCAAAAGTTCACCGAATTGGTATATACCACTTTATCATCTCAACTTCAAATTGAGGGTATACTAAAATCATGCAACCTCACTACAACAACAACTTTAATTTAGAGGAATCTACTACACAATTTAATAGGTTATACCAAAACCCTTTCATCGAGGCATACTATTATCCGACAATTTCATCGTCATGCAAACACTGCTCCTATTCAATCATATCATAAACCCTTCTAAAAGAAACACAATAAACTATTTCATAATATTTACATTATTTCAATAATATTCTAACGGTCAACTTGTCCTAGAGATTATCGATACACAAACCACACTATCAAAGCAAACCTCTTTTAACAAGGCCATGCAAATGGCAGCCAACCTCATAAAACACACATGAATAAATTACTTTTAAATTTCAACCCTTTACCTCTTAACAATGCTCACACTAATCTAGTACACACTAATTCCAATCTGAGGTTATCATAAACCATTGATGGTTATCCAATCATGGACGAATCTATGGTTCTTTCTCTATTTGTATTCCCTCGGGCATACACAAGATCATCAAGTAACCAATCAAAGAAAGTTCCATATCATTATCTCTGAGACAACGATCGAACAAATCCTTATGTCTCTCATTCTACACGTTAGATTAGCCTATCGAGACCAAATAATCCAACAAGTTTAGCAAACTACACAATTTTAATAATCAACCATTTCATCAATGTTCCACACTTTTAATAACTCTATTGATTCCAACAAAGTATAGTCACCCTCATATTCACACTCATCAAGAACTACTAGAGGACAATATCGACTTACGGTTTCACTTCGAGGGTACTCGTTAAAATTTATTATGCACCTTGCATGCAAACCCAAGTGATAACCCATATCATACTCATTAATTTCTTTGATAGTAACCTCTCACTTAACCATGAGAATACATCGCTAAAAGGATTTAACATTTTCTTTCATAAAGAGAACCATTCAACTTCAACGCTCGTAATACCCAAAAGAGTTACATTGAGTCAAACCTTCCACATACTAAAAGACTGCAAAAGAAAACCTTCATTATCCAAATCATCAAGCGAAATACATGGGTCATGTTTACCAATAAGAAAGACAAAACTCCAATTCAAAGGTCAACCTTGACAGTTAACCAAGCTCACCAAGAGCAAGAATAACTCAACAATTGGAAAAACAATAATTGCTTTAAGAGACAAGTTAAGCCAGCGGAAACACATTAATCTTTCTCGAAGCAACCATCAACCACAATGAACTTCTCAAGGATCAAATAGAACTTTTCAACACGTCGCTTTGTACCCACTAATCCATGAGAATTCATCAACCAACAATGGCTAATCGAAATATCCCAATGGAAACTCAAGAAAACAACAAGCTTCCCAAGGAGACCCATCCCCAACTTTCATAACAAAGTTTCTCGGAGTAAACACTTCCCTTTTCCCCTACCACCAACGCGATACAACTGACCATACCTATGGCCATAACCACAATCTCTACCTCTCGATCTACTATCATCACATATAACAATCACGTAACCAAATCATAAGCATTCATAATCAATTCATATCGGCAATAATCAATGCTACATAACGAAACGTAAATGCAATGCTTTGCCCATTCCCATCCCTCATGCACCAAGTGTGTCAAGTTTTAAGTTAATTAACCATTAACATATTTTTTTTGTACAAATCAAGTTACATAAGTTGCTAACCTATTCACCACGGACCTAAAGCCGTGCTCTGATACCAACTGTAACACCCCAACCCCAACATTGAGCTTAGAATGCCACTAATCTACTATAACCATCTAATTTACATCAACATACTATAAAATTTCAGCAAGCATAACAACATTAAAACTCATCCACGGGTCGCATTAACACAAGCATAACACTATGACAATCATAGATAAATTAGACCTAGGAGCATAGCAAAATAATAAACCAAGATTAAAATAAACCAAGCATCTATGGTTATTCAATACCATCATGTCCTAGATATAAATATTCAGGTTATTCTAAAAGTTTCTCATGTCCAATGAATCAAATAATTGGGTGAAGTGCATGATTCCAAGTGCGCTAGCCCTTCCCGAGTAAAACGTCATCACTGGTCACCTAAAAACAACAATAGAGCAAGAATGAGTCCAAGACTCAGCAAATACATAATAAAGCCATAAACAATAGTTTATTAACCATAATCAAAGTTATCATCATCATCCATTTAGTTAATGCCATTGTCATTCTCAAACAACCAAGTCATATTCCATATAGGTAAAGTTGCACAATTTAACAATTTACTTAGATATGCGAATGCACTAACATGCTCATGCTCATATGCATCTCATCGGTAATCTGGTATAGCGGAGTGTTCACCCGTCGATGACACACTCTATCCTTCACTCCCGTGAAGTCCCCACCAAAGTAGGATTTTATCTAGAGCTCTCCGGACTAGTCATGTATCTTTCTCACCGACCTCACCGAAATAGTTACATGACTTTCTCACCGACCTGGCTCATGCAACCCCTGTCATGATGAATGTAAATGATGCAACATCTTTATTTATTCATCAACATAGTCCATCTCATTAACTCAATATCTCCTCCTCATTATCTCAATATCATAATCTCATTATCATAATCTCATTCACTCAAGGTCATCAATATCATGTATAAGAATAAGCTGAACAAAAGCATAATAAATAGTATGATAAGTAATAACAATGATCATGGTGAACAACCCATTGTTCACCACTCTACCATGTACTTGCCTTCCCTTGTGAGAGTTAGGAGGCAACGACGAATTTCTCCACTCCACCCCACCGCCTACACAAATATTCATTGAAATAAGAATAACAAGACAGGGCGTGGCTACAAGTGTTTTACCATAACCCTCTATCTAATCAACAAAACCAAAAACTCAAAATGACGAATTAACTAATCAGCCAATATCAGCCCTTCTGAACAGCAGTACGAGAAAAATCGTAATTAAATATCTGTAACTCCGAATGACTTGAAACCAGTGCTAAAATACTCTTAACAAATAACACTACGAAACTCTAGTTGACTGGATCTTTTGATTCGGCCAAAACAGTGGCCTAAACAACAGATGAAAACACAAACAGATAATTGTCCAGATTACAGAATAGTAGCAAAGAAAATGATGTAACTTTCAATATACTGATCCAATTGAGGTTATCTTTATCAACTCGGAAAGCTAATTTCAAGGGCTACAAAAACCTAGTTGGGTGGAAGTTCTGAATCGGACTCTAACTAGATCAAAACCGAGGGGAAAACCAGCAGTTCCAAATTCTCGGGCAGACAGGACAGTGCGCGATTAAAAATTCATATCTCCTAAACCGTAAGGCGGAATCTAGTGATCTCGGTGCCAAAAGAAAGATAAAGACAGCAGGAACAAAACTCTAGAAGACGAAAATAACAGATTCGGCCTCTAAGTAAATCATAATGGCCCTACAAAAAAATATGCCAAATCACGTCAGCTCTCCTGGACAGTCGCGGTAAAACTACCATATCTCCTAAACCGTAACTCCAAATCAGATGATCTCGGTGCCAAAAGAAAGCTAAGACAAAGGGCTACAACTTTGTAAGAGGTGAGAAGATCAGAAAACGTACAGAACTTACCCAAAACTGACGATCAACAGTGGCATAGGGAAGAGATCGGGAGAGGTGGCGGCCACTAGGGGGAATAGGGGGAGGAGGGGAGGGGTTTTAGGGTTTTGGGGAGTGGGATCCCCCCTCATGGCCGGCCCCCTCGTGGGCCCCTCTTGGGCTGCAGCCCAGGGCCCAGGTTGTCGAAATAATGTGAAAAACCCCTTCTTGTTTCAGAATTTGTACTCCTTTCTTTGCCCTTTCTTCTCCCGGCTGATAGTCTAATTACCCAATTCGATTCTGAGGTATTACATTTCTCCACGTTTCTTTAGGGATCGAACAGTTTCTTGTAAGATTCATATCATATTCCCCGTTCCAAACAAGCAATATAAATGGGTCCCGATGCTATGAATTTAACTATTCAGGTTTCAGTATGATGGCACGAAGGAAGGAGATGGAGCAGGATATGCATCAGAACATCAAATCCAGGCAAGGTATCACTGACACTTCGGATATTGGATTTCTAGCTGGATAATTCGCTGCGCCCCTCCACGCGGCCATGCGGTTTCCTTGGAGACCCATTTGTTGCTGTCAAAAGGTGACCGAGGAATGGATGATGCACTACACTGACACAGCTGCTGCACAAAGCACAGCATCTGTCTGCACTGTATGTCTGTATGGACGCCTCCTCTCCCTTCCCGTTGGGCCGCCCTAACAATCATTTTGCCTTCACAATTTCTGCCGGCATCCGAGAGATCATCCATGAAATTTCTATACTGGACCGAAATGTTTGCCATTCCAATCTTGGTCCCGTTGAAAGCCGTAGCTGCCGATCTGTAGAGCTTGTTCGTGTGCCGTGAAAACTATGCCCACGAAGAAATTTTGTGGAATTATCGTGCGAATTATACTGCATCTTGCGAATGGCAGTTGGATTGGAATAGGAAATAGGAAATAGGAACTAGGAATGATACACCTAGACCTAGTCACCAACCAGTCAGGGTAGAAGCCTCTGATTCCGGTGAAGTAGCTAAGACCATTAGATGAGCTTTGTTTATACCATCTCTAGTCTCCATTCCCCTCTGCCGTCGACTGGCCAACCTGTTCGCATGGTTCTCTGAATTTGATGCCTGCTGTGATCTGGTACATGCTGTCGAGCTAATTGATAGGTGCGTGCTTTATTTTGTTTGATAAATCCATCTATCCCTTTCAAATAGCAATGCTAACTTTCAGTTGGAAGAATTTTTTTCTCCAACCTCCATAGTCTAGTAAACTCATATAAGTTTCTGACGAACCATTCTTTTTCTCCTTAGTTCGCCGCATAATTATTGCTCCACTTTGCTTCCCACAGTGTTGGAACTTGGAACATGGGTCACTCAATTCTAAAGATTTTAACATGGCCCCCATATCTACCAGGCCCACAAGAGTTTGTTTAAGCAATCCATTAGGGTTTCACATACTAATAAAGGTGTAAAATGCAGTTTCAAGGAACAACTCAAAAGTCCAAGCTAAAATGAAACACATAATATAACAATGTAGTAACACTGTGCAGGAAGTGTGAAAGCTGATATTATCAGAACAATCAAACAAATTATCAAAGCGCCTTTGTTCTGAAGCTTACAGAGGAAAACCTATACTTGCAGAATAGGTTGCATTACAACATGTGCGGAGATTTGTAACAGCGGTGTGTTAGCATTTTTACAAACTATATTTGCATGACTTTTGTTAGCATTTCTTCACATGAAAGCTGCGCAACCTACAAAGAATCCATGGTATTACATTTACCTTTCCATATTTACCAAATTGAAGGAGCAATTAGCAAGGAAACATGGGGATTTCTGGAACTGATCTAATGGATTGGATGGTACTGTGTGATCCCTCGTTTCTGCGGTAATTTCCTTAAGATGAACAGCACCAAAGTTGACGGCACAATCTCAACCAGCTGCAAAAGGGAGTAAACGCAATCAACAAAGCATCTAAGTCTAACAAGCACAATAATTGATTAGAATATATCTAAAATGGCACGACAAAAGTATACATGCTTGACAGTTTATTCTTGTCAAAAGCTCAATGAAGCTGGTAATGCCATAATGCTGTCAGAACCTCAATTTCTTAATTTAATATCATTTTGGATAAAGTAATATGCTATATTTTGTAACGCATTTTTTTGTCAGTCACGTTCTGTTCCCCATTCCATTGCATGTCAAAAACAATTCATCTACATGAGCAACTCAAGAGTATTTTTCAGGTCTGCTCTTTTCAGGTCTACTTCGCTTCAACGCAAGTTCAGAGAGCTAAATGATACAACCTCGCAAGTTCAGGGAGCTAAGTGGTACAACCTCGTAAGTTCGGGGAGCTAAGTGACACAACCTCGCAAGTTTTTTTTTCTTCTCGAACACGCAGGAGGACTGCGTATCTTTGATTAAGAGAGAATAAAAGGTCCAAATTACAGGACATCACCCCCCTTGGACCAGGATGAGGGATGTAAACCATTGGCACTACTCTTACGCACACAAGGACCTGACCGGACTAATCCCCTGTTTTAAACTCTAGATCACCACCCTTTCTAGGTGCGAGCGGCGAGCCCCTTGGCTCCAGGCTACACCGCCACAAATGTGCTTCATCTATGAAGGCCTGAAGAGCTCCATGTAGATTTGGGGCAGATCCATCAAAGACACAAGCATTGCGATGTTTCCAAAGGATCCATGCTCCCAGAATGACAAGGGAATTAAAGCCCTTTCGATATTGTTTATGAACTTTCTTCCATGACCTTCTCCACCAATCTGCCAAGGATTTAGCACTGCGGCTAGGCACCAAATCAGACAAGTTCAAGGGATTCAGAATGTAGAAATAAAACTGCCGTGCGAAAACACAAGTGGTGAGGATGTGTTGAACCGTCTCCTCCTCCTGATCACAAAGGGGGCATTGGTCAGGGTGAGGCAAGCCTCTTTGCTGCAGCCGATCAGATGTCCAACATCGGTTCCTGATTGCCAGCCAAACAAAAGTTTTGCATTTACCAGGCGCCCATGCTTTCCAAAGCCTCTTCCAAGGTTCAAAGGTAACAGACCCAACTAGGAAAGCTCTATAGGCTGATTTTGTAGTGAAATTGCCCGAAGCTTCAAACCTCCATTGGTGTTGATCTTCCAGAGTGTTCAGCATAACATTTGACAAAGCATCCCAAAGCTGCAGATAATCATGAAGTCCATGCCAGCTAAGAGCTCCTCTTATATCTGCTACCCAAGATTGCGCTTGCGGCAACATGCCTGATTCTAGTTTTTCGCACCCTCAAGGGGACACATTTATAAACATCGGTGCTAACTCTTCCAGCGTGACCATGTAGCCAATGATCTGTCCAAAACAAGGTATTCTCCCATTACCAATAGAAGTTGCAATTGAAATGGCAAACATGGCCCGACTATTGGAATGAACAGGTATTTCAAGACCAACCCATGGTCGGTCAGGTTTGGTCTTCTCAATCCATAGCCATCGCATTTGTAAAGCCCAACTCATGGATTCAAGATTGTGGATGCCCAAACCTCCCAGATCCATGGGTCTCATGACCTTCTCCCAAGCCACCAAGCAACATCCTCCATTTACATCCTTTCTTCCCTTCCACAAGAAACTCCTTCTAATTTTATCTATAGCCTTAATGAACCATTTAGGGACCTTGAAGGCGATCGGCAAATAAGCAGAATTGCGGTGAGAACGAACCGGACTAGCACCGCTCGACGAGATAGATTCATGAGTGAAGCTTTCCACCATGGGAGCTTGTCAGCTATCTTCTCGATCCAAGTCATTAAGTCACACCTTCTCAATTTCCTATCAGAGATAGGTAGGCCCAAATATGTGGTAGGGAAGGAAGAGGTTGTACATTGCAAGGTGCTGTTAACAGTCTCTATTACATCACCATCACACTGGATGGGGATTACGCAGCTCTAATGTAAGTTGGTTTGCAAGCCCGCAGCCACACCAAAAACATGTAACAGATTCTTAGTGAGCTGCAGATCATCTTCTTCAGGCCGAATAAAGAGTGCTACATCATCAGCATATAATGACATGCGCTGTCCAGAGGAGTGGAGGGGCTGTAACAGGCCTACAGATTCAGCTTTCAAGAAGAGACTATTTAGGACATCCATAACCAAGATAAAGAGTCGTAAGTTCAGGGAGCTAAGTGGTACAACCTCTTAAGTTCGGGGAGCTAAGTGACACAACCTCGCAAGTTCAGAGGGCTGAGAAAGTAAAATACAAGTTTAAGGAGCTAAGTGGCATAACCTCGTAAGTTCAGGGACCTACAGTACAATTTTCTCAATATAAAAATACCAATGTAGGACCTCTAGTGCTTAAAAGTCTCAAATCATCTATACTGCCAGTTCCATAACACGTAAATGCTCTGGACTTTCGTATACGCATCAAAGAACCATGCCCAAGTAAATTTCAAGATCTAAATGTCATCAGATAAATGAAAACAATGTCTAAGGTTGCAAAGTTGAGTAATAACACATAAAAATGAATGACTAAAATACTAAACATTGCTGAAACGAGACAGCTTAAGTGAATAAAAAAACATACCAGTGCTGAAACGAGACAGCTTAAGTGAATAAAAAATATACCAGGTAGTAAAAGAAGTTCAGGATGGGATGATTCAGAACGTCAAGATCGGCCTCTTTATCGAACGCATTGAAGCACATCTGTAAGATACATACTCTTAAGTGGACTATTTTAAGAATCTAAGCTTGGAGACCTCCCTAAGTTTTTATTGACATGGGACTTACTATTATGCATCTGATCAAGAAGCAAGAAAAGCATATCGTAGTCACATAGCCAACCTGTGTAAAAGGAGGTATATTAGAAATACAAGTCATCTAAAAGATTACTTGCAGAACTGAAGTCAATAGATAGCAGATACCAGATAGTACCTCATTCAACTTTTCCCGCCTTCCTTTTGATTCAACAGGGAAACGCTGTAACATCAGAAATAGCCTACAAGGAATAACCACAAAATTGCAGTAGCAAATCTATTATATATCAAAAATCAACATAAGCTGTATCAGATAACTGCATAACCATCCGGCCATGCCTACTTCCAAATGATCACATGTTACATAACCACATGGGCATCAGTAGTGTGTGGGAAATAACTTTGCAAGCATCCTCATATTGCAGGATGCAAGGATGCAAATCGTCAATCATGTACAGTAAGTTTCTTGACTTTTATCCCAGAGCTGTAAGCTGAGTTTATTATTTTTCGTACAAGCATTGCAAGTTGCAACCATAGCACTAAACATTTCAACAAATAGCAATCAGCGATAGAACATTTTCGAGCAATGATACAGTGAGGAATAAAGCATTACCTCCCTCCATAGAGAAGAAACCCAAATGCGGCAAATAAGGATGTCACTGAAAAATAACTATGCATTAGTAGCAAAAATGAACATGTTTAACAAGAAATTCTAAAATTGCAATATGTCTTGCTTTACGACAACTTAATGTGGTATTTAATTATCCTTCCTGTCCATTAGTGGATGTGAGTGTTATATAACGAACTCTTCTCCATTCATCGTTAGTAGCAAAAATGAACATGTTTAACAAGAAATTCTAAAATTGCAATATGTCTTGCTTTACGACAACTTAATGTGGTATTTAATTATCCTTCCTGTCCATTAGTGGATGAACGATCAATTAATGCATGAACAATACATGCTGCGTTAGTACACGGATATACCTTTTGTTGCAAGTCCCTTTCGATACTGGTTAGCAACGGTACATTATGCGGCAGTACTGTACATGCGCCCCGTGTTAGTGTACCGGTTAACAACTCCACTGTACCTTTGCTTGCTTCAGAGATAATCATCCACGCTAGCTGACTAGCTGCACCTGAAAACCATACGAGCTAAACAAGTTAAGTGCACTTTAAAACAAACATCCATCAAAATCATAGAAAAAAAGATTTGCCCGTAAGGACATCCTCGTTTTAAGACATGATCTCTTGCCACTAAAAAAAGAGTCAAAACCAGGTAGTTAGGGACTGATTACCTTTAGAGCGCATGGATTTCACATGAAACAATCTAATTCCCATAAGAATCAGAGAAAAATTTCCGCTTTCCAAACGGGCATAAGTTGCTAGCTACACTTGTAAAAACCTATTTAGAACTGCAAATTTCTCCACGTTTATTTAGGAATCGAACAGTTTCTTGTAAGATTCGTATCATATTCCCCGTTCCAAACAAGCACTACAAATGGGTCCCGATGCTATGAATTTAACTATTCAGGTTTCAGTATGATGGCACGAAGGAAGGAGATGGAGCAGGATATGCATCAGAACATCAAATCCAGGCAAGGTATCACTGACACTTCGGATATTGGATTTCTAGCTGGATAATTCGCTGCGCCCCTCCACGCGGCCATGCGGTTTCCTTGGAGACCCATTTGTTACTGTCAAAAGGTGACCGAGGATTGGATGATGCACTACACTGACACAGCTGCTGCACAAAGCACAGCATCTGTCTGCACTGTATGTCTGTATGGACGCCTCCTCTCCCTTCCCGTTGGGCCGCCCTAACAATCATTTTGCCTTCACAATTTCTGCCGGCATCCGAGAGATCATCCACGAAATTTCTATACTGGACCGAAATGTTTGCCATTCCAATCTTGGTCCCGTTGAAAGCCGTAGCTGCCGATCTGTAGAGCTTGTTCGTGTGCCGTGAAAACTATGCCCACGAAGAAATTTTGTGGAATTATCGTGCGAATTATACTGCATCTTGCGAATGGCAGTTGGATTGGAATAGGAAATAGGAAATAGGAACTAGGAATGATACACCTAGACCTAGTCACCAACCAGTCAGGGTAGAAGCCTCTGATTCCGGTGAAGTAGCTAAGACCATTAGATGAGCTTTGTTTATACCATCTCTAGTCTCCATTCCCCTCTGCCGTCGACTGGCCAACCTGTTCGCATGGTTCTCTGAATTTGATGCCTGCTGTGATCTGGTACATGCTGTCGAGCTAATTGATAGGTGCGTGCTTTATTTTGTTTGATAAATCCATCTATCCCTTTCAAATAGCAATGCTAACTTTCAGTTGGAAGAATTTTTTTCTCCAACCTCCATAGTCTAGTAAACTCATATAAGTTTCTGACGAACCATTCTTTTTCTCCTTAGTTCGCCGCATAATTATTGCTCCACTTTGCTTCCCACAGTGTTGGAACTTGGAACATGGGTCACTCAATTCTAAAGATTTTAACATGGCCCCATATCTACCAGGCCCACAAGAGTTTGTTTAAGCAATCCATTAGGGTTTCACATACTAATAAAGGTGTAAAATACAGTTTCAAGGAACAACTCAAAAGTCCAAGCTAAAATGAAACACATAATATAACAATGTAGTAACACTGTGCAGGAAGTGTGAAAGCTGATATTATCAGAACAATCAAACAAATTATCAAAGCGCCTTTGTTCTGAAGCTTACAGAGGAAAACCTATACTTGCAGAATAGGTTGCATTACAACATGTGCGGAGATTTGTAACAGCGGTGTGTTAGCATTTTTACAAACTATATTTGCATGACTTTTGTTAGCATTTCTTCACATGAAAGCTGCGCAACCTACAAAGAATCCATGGTATTACATTTACCTTTCCATATTTACCAAATTGAAGGAGCAATTAGCAAGGAAACATGGGGATTTCTGGAACTGATCTAATGGATTGGATGGTACTGTGTGATCCCTCGTTTCTGCGGTAGTTTCCTTAAGATGAACAGCACCAAAGTTGACGGCACAATCTCAACCAGCTGCAAAAGGGAGTAAACGCAATCAACAAAGCATCTAAGTCTAACAAGCACAATAATTGATTAGAATATATCTAAAATGGCACGACAAAAGTATACATGCTTGACAGTTTATTCTTGTCAAAAGCTCAATGAAGCTGGTAATGCCATAATGCTGTCAGAACCTCAATTTCTTAATTTAATATCATTTTGGATAAAGTAATATGCTATATTTTGTAACGCATTTTTTTGTCAGTCACGTTCTGTTCCCCATTCCATTGCATGTCAAAAACAATTCATCTACATGAGTAACTCAAGAGTATTTTTCAGGTCTGCTCTTTTCAGGTCTACTTCGCTTCAACGAGAGCTAAATGATACAACCTCGCAAGTTCAGGGAGCTAAGTGGTACAACCTCGTAAGTTCGGGGAGCTAAGTGACACAACCTCGCAAGTTTTTTTTTCTTCTCGAACACGCAGGAGGACTGCGTATCTTTGATTAAGAGAGAATAAAAGGTCCAAATTACAGGACATCACCCCCCTTGGACCAGGATGAGGGATGTAAACCATTGGCACTACTCTTACGCACACAAGGACCTGACCGGACTAATCCCTGTTTTAAACTCTAGATCACCACCCTTTCTAGGTGCGAGCAGCGTGAACCCCTTGGCTCCAGCTACCGCCACAAATGTGCTTCATCTATGAAGGCCTGAAGAGCTCCATGTAGATTTGGAGCAGATCCATCAAAGACACAAGCATTGCGATGTTTCCAGAGGATCCATGCTCCCAGAATGACAAGGGAATTAAAGCCCTTTCGATATTGTTTATGAACTTTCTTCCATGACCTTCTCCACCAATCGCCAAGGATTTAGCATCTGCTGCTAGGCACCAAATCGACAAGTTCAAGGGATTCGAATGTAGAAATAAAGCGCCGTGCGAAAACACAAGTGGTGAGGATGTGTTGAACCGTCTCCTCCTCCCGATCACAAAGGGGCATTGGTCGAGTGAGGCAAGCCTCTTTCTTTGCAAATGATCGGATGTCCAACATCGGTTCTGATTGCCGACCAAACAAAAGTTTTGCATTTACCAGCGCCCATGCTTTCCAAAGCCTCTTCCAAGGTTCAAAGGTATGAGACCCAACTAGGAAAGCTCTATAGGCTGATTTTGTAGTGAAATTGCCCAAGCTTCAAACCTCCATTGGTGTTGATCTTCCAGTGTTGACATAACATTTGACAAAGCATCCCAAAGCTGCAGATAATCATGAAGTCCATGCCGACTAAGAGCTCCTCTTATATCTGCTACCCAAGATTGCGCTTGCGGCGCTTGTGCCTGATTCTAGTTTTTCGCACCCTCAAGGGACACATTTATAAACATCTGGTGCTAACTCTTCGAGCGCTGACCATGTAGCCGATCTGTCCAAAACAAGGTATTCTCCCATTACCAATTGAAGTTGCAATTGAAATGGCAAACATGGCCCGACTATTGGAATGAACAGGTATTTCAAGACCAACCCATGGTCGGTCAGGTTTGGTCTTCTCAATCCATAGCCATCGCATTTGTAAAGCCCAACTCATGGATTCAAGATTGTGGATGCCCAAACCTCCCAGATCCATGGGTCTCATGACCTTCTCCCAAGCCACCAAGCAACATCCTCCATTTACATCCTTTCTTCCCTTCCACAAGAAACTCCTTCTAATTTTATCTATGGCCTTAATGAACCATTTAGGGACCTTGAAGGCGATCAGCAAATAAACAGGAATTGCAGTGAGAACGAACCGGACTAGCACCGCTCGACCAGATAGATTCATGAGTGAAGCTTTCCACCCTGGGAGCTTGTCAGCTATCTTCTCGATCCAAGTCATTAAGTCACACCTTCTCAATTTCCTATCAGAGATAGGTAGGCCCAAATATGTGGTAGGGAAGGAAGAGGTTGTACATTGCAAGGTGCTGTTAACAGTCTCTATTACATCACCATCACACTGGATGGGGATTACGCAGCTCTTATGTAAGTTGGTTTGCAAGCCCGCAGCCACACCAAAAACATGTAACAGATTCTTAGTGAGCTGCAGATCATCTTCTTCAGGCCGAATAAAGAGTGCTACATCATCAGCATATAATGACATGCGCTGTCCAGAGGAGTGGAGGGGCTGTAACAGGCCTACAGATTCAGCTTTCAAGAAGAGACTATTTAGGACATCCATAACCAAGATAAAGAGTCGTAAGTTCAGGGAGCTAAGTGGTACAACCTCTTAAGTTCGGGGAGCTAAGTGACACAACCTCGCAAGTTCAGAGGGCTGAGAAAGTAAAATACAAGTTTAAGGAGCTAAGTGGCATAACCTCGTAAGTTCAGGGACCTACAGTACAATTTTCTCAATATAAAAATACCAATGTAGGACCTCTAGTGCTTAAAAGTCTCAAATCATCTATACTGCCAGTTCCATAACACGTAAATGCTCTGGACTTTCGTATACGCATCAAAGAACCATGCCCAAGTAAATTTCAAGATCTAAATGTCATCAGATAAATGAAAACAATGTCTAAGGTTGCAAAGTTGAGTAATAACACATAAAAATGAATGACTAAAATACTAAACATTGCTGAAACGAGACAGCTTAAGTGAATAAAAAAACATACCAGTGCTGAAACGAGACAGCTTAAGTGAATAAAAAATATACCAGGTAGTAAAAGAAGTTCAGGATGGGATGATTCAGAACGTCAAGATCGGCCTCTTTATCGAACGCATTGAAGCACATCTGTAAGATACATACTCTTAAGTGGACTATTTTAAGAATCTAAGCTTGGAGACCTCCCTAAGTTTTTATTGACATGGGACTTACTATTATGCATCTGATCAAGAAGCAAGAAAAGCATATCGTAGTCACATAGCCAACCTGTGTAAAAGGAGGTATATTAGAAATACAAGTCATCTAAAAGATTACTTGCAGAACTGAAGTCAATAGATAGCAGATACCAGATAGTACCTCATTCAACTTTTCCCGCCTTCCTTTTGATTCAACAGGAAACGCTGTAACATCAGAAATAGCCTACAAGGAATAACCACAAAATTGCAGTAGCAAATCTATTATATATCAAAAATCAACATAAGCTGTATCAGATAACTGCATAACCATCCGGCCATGCCTACTTCCAAATGATCACATGTTACATAACCACATGGGCATCAGTAGTGTGTGGGAAATAACTTTGCAAGCATCCTCATATTGCAGGATGCAAGGATGCAAATCGTCAATCATGTACAGTAAGTTTCTTGACTTTTATCCCAGAGCTGTAAGCTGAGTTTATTATTTTTCGTACAAGCATTGCAAGTTGCAACCATAGCACTAAACATTTCAACAAATAGCAATCAGCGATAGAACATTTTCGAGCAATGATACAGTGAGGAATAAAGCATTACCTCCCTCCATAGAGAAGAAACCCAAATGCGGCAAATAAGGATGTCACTGAAAAATAACTATGCATTAGTAGCAAAAATGAACATGTTTAACAAGAAATTCTAAAATTGCAATATGTCTTGCTTTACGACAACTTAATGTGGTATTTAATTATCCTTCCTGTCCATTAGTGGATGTGAGTGTTATATAACGAACTCTTCTCCATTCATCGTTAGTAGCAAAAATGAACATGTTTAACAAGAAATTCTAAAATTGCAATATGTCTTGCTTTACGACAACTTAATGTGGTATTTAATTATCCTTCCTGTCCATTAGTGGATGTGAGTGTTATACAACGAACTCTTCTCCATTCATTGGGCCAAAAGGCCAATATGTACAGCTACATGAGTAGGCAAATAAGCAAAATACTCTAACACCCCCCAAAAAAAAAAAAAAAAACTTACGGCGGATCAACAACATTAAGTTTGGAGAGGTAGAAGCTGTGCTGAGCTCTAGTATGTGCATTGGTGAAAAAATATGCTAACTGAATTTCGAAGGAACATACTAAAGAGCAACAACTTGCTCATGCACCTGCGATCTCATGTATGAAGTATCTACTCTGATGTGCTTAGCGAGCTCATGCTTCACTGGATCTCGAGCAATATTGATCGCACTAGTTCTGTCTGATAAGAGAGGATTCCGTGCAGGAACTGAAACACCGAAATCCTCAAGTAGCCATCGAAGACAAGTGATCTCAGCTGTCAATGACGTCATAGCTCGCAGTTCAGACTCAGCACTCAAACGAGAAACAACAGTCTACGTCTTGGTCTTCCCAGCAATCATAGAGAAACAAAAAAAAACACAATAGGCAGAAAGAGACCGGCAATCAGAATGATCACTAGCCCAGGTCGCATCAGAATATGCCTGAAGCTGAAGAGAGTTGGAGCGAGGAAAGAAAACGCGACGGCTGATGGTCCCACGAAGATATCGCAAAACACGAAGGTGACTGTAGTGGAGCTGAGTAGGAGTAAAAACGAACCGACTCAGAATGTGAACTACGTGAGAAATGTCAGGTTGAGTGATCGCAAGGTAGACGAGGCTCCCGACAAGATAGTGGTAGCGAGTGGGGTCCTCTAGAGGCTCACCATCAGTACGCCGAAGGTGAACACCAAGCTCTATAGGAGTGTCCATCATGCGCTGATCAGTGAGACAAGAGCGAGCAAAGAGATCATGAATGTACTTCTCCTGGCAGAGGTAGTAGCCCTTAGGCGTAGAAGTAACCTCAATGACAAGGAAGTAGCGAAGAGGACCCAAATTAGATATCAAGAACTACTCACTGAAAAGGTAGTTAGAATGGCGATCCTACTCTTAGAGTCTTACGATTTTACGAACCCACGACAGCTTGTCGATCCAAATCACACCGTGAATCGGAATAAGGTAGAATCGTGGTATAGTCGCGATCCAAAGAGTAGAATCGCGTAGAATCATGTAGAATCGTAGAGTAGAATCGTGGTAGAGTCGTTTGGGCAAAAAAATACAATTTTTTTGATTTTTTTAGAGGCCATGGTTTGCCGATATTTTGTTTTATAGCAAAATTTATTGATATTAATTTCCGAGAATGAAACTATAAATAAACAAGAAGCATGCAAAATATTATATCAGTATGGTAATGCTAGTACAAATATCTATATTATGACATGAGCAATCTTGAGCTTGATAATGATAAGCTATTTTTATTCCTGTAGTATGTCTAGCTGCTTTTAAGGAGCATGCAAGTGTTGCAATTAGATATTGATTTACAAAAGTTGTGAACATTTCTCATGTAATTGTAGTAAACTAGTCATGGTCATTGGTTGTTCTCCTGCAGTTCAAAACTATATCACCTATCATGTTAGTATCATTATGCTTTTTTGTTGTGCGATAAAAAGTGTTTTATCTCTTTTTCAGTTATAAGTAAGTGGTAAACCATATAAGAATCATACAAACTCCTCGGAGTGCTATACTCATCTAGCATCGTCCTAGCCATCTCGATTCCTTTCCACAACGTCATTTTGTTGAGGGACGTGTGGAGAGGAGAACTGATACTCAATTCCACACTCAGCACAAAAGGAAGCAAAAGGCATTCTTGAACTCCGTGCCATTGTCACTGCGGATCGCTCTCAAGGCACTCGGAAGTTCAGAAGCCAAACGAAGAACAAGATCATGATAATGATCAAAAACTTCATCCTTCGAAGCAAGAAAGAACACCCAAGTGTATCTAGAAAAATCATCGACTATGACAAGAATGTACCATTTTTCACCAACTGACCGAACCCTAGTGGGACCAACAGTATCCATATGAAGCAAGCGTCGGTCAGTCGGTCATGACCATAGTCCTTTGAAGGGTGTGAGGCGGCAACTTGCTTGCCATGCCTACAAGGCGCACATACAGCATCCTTGACGGCTTTGAATTTGGGCAAACCTCTCATGAGCTCAAGGTTGCTAACTCGCGTCAGATGATTAAAACCAATGTGCCCCAAACGGCGGTGCCAAAGCCAGAACTCAGAAGAAGAAGATGAAATCAAGCACTTGAGAGAACCGAGAAGAGATTGAAAAAACAGCTCCAAAGATCCTAGCAACTCTAGTAATCCCAAAAACAAGCTCACCAGTTGAATCAAGCACCCGACAAGCATTTTTCTTAAATCTAGTCTCATAGCCATCATCAAGAAGTTGAGAGATAGAAATCAAATTAAACCTTAGCTTATCCACAAGGGCGACGTCCTTGAGGATGAACTTGTCGTTCACCCTGATCGATCTCGTTCCTTCAATTCGCCCTTGCCTATCATCTCCAAAGGTGATGAAGTCATCACCCGTCGACCGCGTAAAGAAGGTGAACCATCTTGAGTCTCCGGTCATGTGGCGTGAACAGCCGGAGTCGACGAACCACGTGTCCTTCCTCTTTCCGTGGTAATCCTCATCGTCGTCGACGTCATCGGAGTCGGCCGTGAAGCAAACACCGGTGAAGTCCTTGGCCTTCCCCTTCTTCTTATCTTGAGGGATC
Organism: Hsuehochloa calcarea; assembly: GCA_036346395.1. Taxonomy (NCBI): domain Eukaryota; kingdom Viridiplantae; phylum Streptophyta; class Magnoliopsida; order Poales; family Poaceae; genus Hsuehochloa; species Hsuehochloa calcarea. Next base: position 85,728,779 of record CM070597.1, on the reverse strand, counting down.
TCCTCCTCCTTGTCATCCTCGCTCTCGGAGTCCACATCGCTTAAGGATTGATCCCTAAAAACGGCAAGAACCCGGTGAGCTGCCTTTGTCAGTTTGGCAGCATCAAATCTTGATTTGTTCCATTGATGCTTCTTCCAAGCTGGCTTTCCCTCCATATGGTTGCTCTTTCCTTTCAACTTGGGGCAATTTGCCCGGATATGATTAAGCTCACTACACTCATAGCAAGTCACGTGACCTCCTCTCTTTTTGTTTCTCATATTGTTATAGGCCCGTGTGGCTTTTCTGACTATGAGGGCTAACTCGGCCTCAGGGAGACTCTCAAACTCCTCTTCATGGATTGCAGATAAACCAGCAAACGAAAATCCAGAAGAAGACTCAGAAGACCCATCAGAAGCTCTCTTGAGCGGGTCTGCTACCAAGGCTATGTTTTTTTTCTTGGGATGATCAATCCTCTTGATCTCATGAGTCTTGAGCTTGCTATAGAGCAGCTCCAAAGTCAGATCAGAGAGGTTGACGTTCTCCTCAATAGCGGTAGCCTTTATCTCCCACTCCTTGGTGTTGATTGCAGCCAAGAGGTGGGTGGCATTTTCAGACTGAGAATATTCAATACCAACAGCTTTCATCTGATTAATCACTTTGTTAAAGCGACTGAAAATGTCATCGATGCTCTCTCTAGGACGCATCTCGAATTTGTTATATTCACGCTTATAGACTGTCTGGCGTACTTTCTTGATTTGGGACGAACCCTCATGGTAGATTTCGAGGATGTTCCAAATCTCGTGCGCAGTCTCAAGATGGCAATTCCGATCATACTCCTGTCTACCAAGCCCACCATATAAGAGGTTCTTTGCCTTATTTTTGTTAGCCAAGAGGACTGTTGAAGCCGGCGTAACAACTTCGGGAAGAACGAGCGGGGCTCGAACAACCTCCCATATAGCTTGTCCTTCGCTCTCAAGGAAGACTCGCATGTGATTCTTCCAATAGGCATAGTCGTGCCCATCGAAGATATGCGACTTGGTGGAGTACTTATCCATCGCCAAGTTCAGTGACCGGTTAAGATCAAGATTGAACTAACCGGGCTCTGATACCACTTGTTGGACCGAAAAGGCGACTAGAGGGGGGGTGAATAGGAGCACGCTCACTTTTTCAACCAAGATCAGATTCAATACAAATTTCACTCCAATAGCTATGGAAGCTATGAAGATCAATATACTAGTACAGCGGAAGACTAGTATTGAATCCAATCTAAACCCCGAAGCAAAACAACCAAAATCAACATGGGCTAAAATTCTAAGTGTTGGGCGGTCTGACCTCTGTGTTAATGGCAGTCGGACCGGTCACCTTGGGCGGTCTGACCTCCAGTCTGATGAACAGTAAAAACAGCCCGGAAAACGAAGTTAAAAATAGATGTAACTTTTGATCTACAACTCCAAACTTGATGAAACTTGTAACACACCTTCTCTAGGATGTCAGGAACCTATTCCAATCGAAGATCGTGAAGATCCTTGGAAAAGTTACGACCTTTTGCCGTTTGAGAGGAGGATGGTTCAAAACCTAGTCAAAACGAAAACTAGATCCAAAAACTTGCTCATGGGTGATTGATGATCAAGATGATCCTAGATGTGTTCCCACATGTCACAGCAAGCTAGATCACGTGAAGAAATCAATCGAAGACTCACGAATCAAAGAAAGACTCAAAATCACCAAATAGAGAGAAGGAAGGCAAAGAGACACATCTTTGAGCAAACTTTCCTTAGATTGATTTGATAGGGTTTTGGTTTACAGCCACTCCATCAATGGAGGACAAAGCTCAATCCAAGAGCACGAAATCAAATCAAAACTCTCTAGAACCCTAACCACCACTAATCCTCTCCCTAAGCAAAACTAGGGTTTCTACAATAATGAAAGGGTTGAAGGGGGTACAGCCACCTCCCTCTTCTATTTATAGTGGAGGGTTAGACCTTCTAGAAGATTAACTTAAATGGGCTCCCGTTAAGGCCCAACACAAACGGGTCACACACGCACGCATTTTAAAGCGTCGTCTTCAACACCTCTTGACCTAAACCGCTTCTCTTTGCGTCGTCTTGCGCCGCGGGTTGGCAAAAGGTCACCAAGGTGGTATTTAGTAAGATTACCAAAATACACCTTCTCGATCCTTCTCCGAAGACCGAGTCCATCTACGCGAAGCACTTCGCCGCTTTCATGCGTGTAGGTTGATCAGCGGCTCTCTCCATGCCGGCAAGTCTCTCCCATCCGGCTCCACCGAAACCACCACGGCACTTGCACCGACTCCATGCCGCAGATCAAACCAGTCGCATCGAACTGTCCGTTCGGTCATCCTTATCTATTCTGCACCACAGTTGAGTTCATTGACCTCACCCGACATCGTCGATCATTCTGGACCTCAGCTCTCCAAGCCTAGTCTCGATCATCCTCGCCGTTGACCGTCGTTGACCACCAAGCAACCTGCACAACAATAGACAAGCAAATCGAATCCGGGAACAAGTTCTTCACAACTTGACCCACGTTAGTCAAAACATGCATCATGCAACACATATGCACTGAAACTCATGGCTTTGACCTAACAACCGAACTTCGCCACCACAACGGGCGACGAACAAGTGACAACCGGTCAGACCGCCCCTTAGGACCGGTCTGACCGCCACCAATTGGCCGGTCAGACCGCCGGCAATGACTTAGCCGATTTTCAACTTCTGAAAACCGAAACCTACTGGAAATTTAAAACCAATAGAACTTTTGACTGGAGACTCCAAAAATTATGGGACCAAGAGCAATAGAATCCCCTCTTGCCTACACCATCTATTTTTGGCCCAGCTCAATTCCCACTTTCTGTAATTGGCCGGTTCGACTGCCACCAAGGCCGGTCAGACCGGCCATGGATCGGTTAGACCGGCCACTCTGGCCGATCAGACCGATTCTAGCCTAACAGCATGCCAACTTTGCTGAAAACACGTGAAACGACAAACCGTTAACGCCATTGCCAATTGTCACATCATCCTAAGATCTGGAATATATCCCCATGATATCCACAGTGACTATGAGGCCTGGGGCTCATTGAGGGCGACGGAGTTTTCGGTGGCAGCTTTTCTTCTCCGAGCGATTCCAGTGGGTAGGGTTGACGATCCGAGCGGTGGCAGGTGCGGTTGGGATGCGGGGAACCGGGAGTCCCTGGTGCGAATGCTAAGAAATCCGATCGGCGGCGGAATCCAAGTCATGCCCGAGTTGGAGACGATGAACAGTAACCCAGTGGGACCCACATGTCGTGAGCGGCTAGGGTGAGGGTGAGTTCGCTGGCTAGGGTGAGTCGCACACGCCACGTGTCGCGATCGATAAATGGGAACCAGCGCGCGTGGCTAAGGAGAGAGAAAGTAGGTCGCGGGCGAGAATGGGCCGGAAGCAAGAAGTTTGGGCCGGAGCGAAAGAAATTCGGCTCCAAGAATTTTCCTGAGATTTATATAGATTTTGCATTTTAGAAATACCAAAAAATCCAAATAGCAAATGAACTCATAAAATTCCAGAAAAAACTGGAAAATATTTCCAAGCATAAAGAACTCAAATAAAATAGTTTTGGAATTAGTTGATGTTCATATTAGTTACATTAAATTGTGTTGACATGTAAACGTCTCATTTAAGCTTTATTAAATTCAGATAAAATTGGTGAATTTTTCGAAGGGACTAAATTACTCAAAAAATGTTTTGAAACTCAGAAAATTGTGATGTTACTGGGCGGCTACATGTATACCTCCTCACGCAGCTCGCCTTGAGAACGATATTCTTGACGTCCAGCTGAGAGATAGACCACTATCGAACAAATGCCACAAGGGGAGTACGGACAGTGGTCATGTAAGCGACAAGAGCAAAAGTCTCATCGTAGTCACGACCATGCTACTACTGAAAACCGCACGCCACAAGACGAGTCTTGTAGCGCTCAAGAGAGCTATCCGAGCGGATTATGATCTTGTACACCGACTTGCATGTGATAGGATTGACATGCCCAGGTAAGGGCATAAGATGCTAAGTGCCAGTATGCTCCAAAGAAGCAATCTCCTCAGACATCGCGAGCTGCCACTCAGAATGAGCAGTAGCCTCACAGTAGGTCGCATCCTCAAAAAGAACAGCGTGTGAGAAGCCGTAGCGCTCAGGAGGCCTAATAGTGCGATGATCATGAAGATCATATCTGAGGAGAGGTTGGAGCAGGACCTAGCAAGGATGGAGAAAAAGAGCTGGGAACAAGGCCCAACAAATACGGAAGCTTAACTGGAGGAGTAAGCCGAGGACGGCGAGAGTAGTGAAGCGAAAAGGGGAAGATCTCAACAGAAGAGCTAGAAGGAACCTCCGGAGGAGAGGGAACAGGTGGAGCTGAAGGAGAGGGAAGCAAAGAAGGTGAAGGCAGAAGCGAAACAAAAATGGAGAGCTGAGGGCCAGGAAAGGTCAAGAAAGAGACCGAATCCACAAGAGAATCTAGTCTAACACGAGGGTAGTAAGGTCGGGACTCATCGAAGGTGACATCCCAAGAGATTATCATCTGGCGAGCAACAGCGTCGTAGCAGCGATAACCCTTATGCTCAAGACTATAACCAAGAAAAACACACTCAATTAACTGAGCAGTTAGCTTGGTGCGCTCACGAGACGGAAGAAGGACGAAACAGACACAGCCGAAACAACGAAGGTGACTGTACTCTGGAGCCCGATCGTAGAGACGCTTGACAAAAGTAGAATCCTGAAGAGCAATAGAAGGCTACATGTTGATCAGGAAAGCAGCAGTGGAGACAGCCTCAGCCCAGAAGTGTGGTGGAACAGAAGAGGCAAGCATGAGAGCGCGAGCTATCTCAAGCAGGTGACGATACTTACGCTCAGAGACACAATTATGAATGTGAGCACCAGGACAAAAGTACTAGGGAAGAGTACCCTGCTCAGCAAGAGTCACAAGCAGTACTAGACAAGCAGTGGTAGTGGTTGACTAGCTGGTGAACACAACAAGAGTCAGACTCAATATCAACACGGCAGTTGTGATCAGTGGCTTGACCGACCGACATAAGCTACATAGTAAGCTTGGGAACATGAGAGTGCATAAACATGAAAAGAAGAAGCGAAAAGGGTGTATTGGCCTGCAACAGGAAGGGATGTACCATCAGCAATCTGAATAGTGGAAGGAAGAGTTGTGGGACTCATAAAAGTGAGATGAGTAGAATCCGGTGTCATTTGAAAAGAAGCACCAGAGTCCAAGATCCACGGAGACAATATACCTGACGAGTGAGGTGGCGGAGCAAAACGAGCAAAGCCCAAGGAGTCGTGAGGACGAACCGACGCCAAGACGCTAGAGCGGGGAGAGGAGCTGTTGTGCAACGTCACCAGAGGAGCCTTAGCGAGAGTCGCCAGCTCCGTGTGAGCTGTGTCCATTGTGTTCGCATGAGTTTTCTTAGTGTGCCAACAATTGGTATCAGAGCGATGTTGTGTTGATCTTGCGGCAATGCCTCGAAGCGAGGGGTCGGGATCTCCACCCCCAGCTAGAATTCGCAATGACGGTAGAAACGGCGGCTGTGAGCTGGTGGTCCAGTAGGAGTCAGGGGTGACAGTGCGTTACCCCATACTAACGAGTACCAACTACATCGACTGGGCTCTCTTGATGAGAGTCAACCTGCAGGCTCAAGGAGTTTGGGAGGCCATCGAGTCCGATGACGTGGGGTACCGGCTCGACAGGATGGTGTTGTCAACCATCCTCCAAGCGGTGCCGCCAGAGATGTTGGCGACGCTGGCGGCGAAGGACTCCGCCAAGCAGGCGTGGGAGACAGTGCGCACGATGAGCATGGGCATCGAGCGTGTGCGCAAGGCGAAGGTGCAGACTCTCCACAAGGAGTTCGAGACGATCCGCATGAAGGACAGCGAGTCCGTGGACGATTTCACCATGCGACTAACAAGCCTCGTCAACAACATCCGTACTTTGGGCGACACATTGGAAGAGAAGGCGGCGAAAAAAATTCCTTCATGTTGTTCCCTCCAGGTACACACAGGTGGCCATCTCAATCGAGTAGTTGATCGATCTGAAGACGTTGTCCATCGAGGAGCTCACCGGCCGCCTCAAGTCCGTGGAAGAGCAATACGAGCTTGGTGACAACAACAGTGAAGGTGGTCGCTTGCTCCTGACGGAGGGGTGGCTAGCATGCATGAAGAACAGCAACGACTTCGATAAGAAGAACACCTTCGATAAGGCGAAGGTGCACTGCTACAACTGCCAAGAGTACGGGCACTTCTCTAAGGAGTCCCGCGAGCCGAAGAAGTTGATGAAGGCGGAGGCGCATTTCACTGCGGCAGATGCGGGTGACGAGCCAGCACTGCTCTGAATCTCGGCAAGGAGGTGCTCAAAAAACACCAACAAGATTAAGGGGGTGATTGTTAGAAATTAATCTTGCTGTCTAAGTGTTCATCATGTTTAATTGTGTTGCATGGCAATCTTGCCGTATTGAGTCGAAGTAGTAGGCCAAATCCAAGTTAGATGCATGCGTGTTGTCATGGCGTAGCGAGCGGATCAACCAATAGTGAAGCACAGAGAGTGCCTAGTGGGCGGATCGGCAGCCAGTAGTTGAGTGCACGTATGTGTGTTACTGGAATTAGTCATGTGTGCATGCGTTAGTGGCGCGTGTTAGTTAACCGAGTAACTAGCTAGTGCATGTAGTGGAGATGTGTCCTACGTGCATGTGTTAGTGACGAGGTTACATGTCATACTGTTTGGTCGAGTCGTGTGGCCAAACGTGCGTGAGTTTCAGTTGAGCTGTTGCTCAACTTGTGCGCGTGTGTTATTTAAGGCATTGTAACCAGTTTGTTTGAATACAAGAAAAACAAGAGAAAATACACTAGTTGTGTGGTGCCGAAAAGACTCTGCGTGTTCTTCGTGGTGTATCACGTGAAAGTGTGAGTTGTGTCCACTGTGTTCGCGTGAGTTTTCTTAGTGTGCCAACACTAAGTGGGAAGAACCTCCAGAACCCTTCGGTGGATAACCGCCCTTGCGGCCCTAGTCCCTCCTCTTCTAGCAGTCCTGGTATCTACGGTTGTCACGCTGGTAGTAGGTGCAGTAGAGCCCAACAGTACAAACAGCAACCACTGGTGTCGCAGGAGCTGGGCCATGGTCGGTGAAGGAAAAGACGCTGAAGCAACCAAGACAGCCTGCATCTAAGCCACATCACGAAGAGGAGTCCCCTTAGCATGAACACCCGTGAGGGCCTCCACCAAGGTCGGGTGAAGGTGGTGAGTCAGGAGCTGAACACGCACGGTCTCGAACTCAGGTCGTAGACGCGTCAGGAAGTTGTAGAGACGATGAGTCCCCATGTGAGCGCGGAGCCGCACACAACAGGGACAAGTCCGACAGACATCCAGCCCCAAAGAATCGAGCTAACACCAAACCACAGACATCTGCTGGTAGAAATCATTCACTGTGGAATCGAGCTGCTTAAGGGAGTGCGTCTGGTGCACGACGGAGAGGTACATAGCATCACTTGTCGGCTGGTAGTGAGCTCGGAGGCGCCCCCACATCAACTGAGTCGTCGGCAGCTCCGCTACATCCATAGAGATGGCCACGGGCACGCTGCCCACCAGGATGGCGGTAGCACGAGCCTCAGCATCCCACCATTTCTCATAGGCGTGTAGCCAAGGTTCAAGAAATCGCCTCTAGGCACCACCTAGACGGTCGGCAGAGCCCTGCCGGCGCGACTTCACCGAAGTCGGCGGGCGGTCACGCCTAGGACCGGCTAGGCAGTCAAAGCTGGCCCAAGGCGATACTTAGCGAGGCGGGTTCCAGCCATTCCGCGGTGGTTCATCGACCTCGCCGCCTACAAATCGACCTCGCCGAGGGAGAGGAAGGGGGAAGGAGAGGGGACAGAGGATCTGGCACCTTAATCGCCGTCGTCGCCGCCGCCGCTAGGTCGTAGACTCGTAGTTGTCGCCGCCACTCCCGACCTCACCTGTCTTCATCGCTGGACCTCGCCTCTCTTCTCTGTCGGCCGCCTTCGCCTCGCCTACGCCCCCTCACGCCCGCAGAGGGAGAGTGAGAGGGAGAGGGGCGGCCGAGGTCCGAAGAGGGAGAGGGACGGTCGGATCCGGAGAGCGAGGGGCGTGCGGGCGGCCGAGAGAGAGCGCGCGCGCTGTGAAAGGGAGGGAGAGTTGTGTTGTGAGAGAGTCGTGAGGAGAGAGAGAAAGACTGAACGCCTAGTAGAGGATAAGAGCATAGCAGCTCGGGTTGGGTCGGCTGGTTGGCTGAGATGGGTCGATGGATTGATTTTAAGCCCATTAAGAATAGTATCTTTTGTGAATTTTGTTTTGCTCTGCACTGCGCTATACTGTAGCTAGTCGGCCGCCTAGACACTGCCTAGGCGCCCTAGGCGCTAGGCGCCGGGCCACCACCCGACTAGCGCCTAGCGCCTTCTTGAACCTTGCGTGCAACTCAGACTGGTAGAGCTCGAGTGCCTCCTTCAGAGCAGCAGTGGCAGCCTCTTGAGCAACCTGATCTGCGCCAGGAGGAAGAGCAGGTAGAACTGGCAGCGTAGGGCGAGGCAGACAGTGTTACTCGCCGGTGAGGTAACCCCAGAGGCGCTGGCTGTTGAGGTGAATCCTTGGGTGAACAACATACTTCTAGAAGTTCATCCCGTCGAACCGAACATGGGGAAGCGGGATGGCGAATGAGCCACCAATGGTAGCCATTAGTGGAGACTTTACGCGGTAGCGACTTGCAAGCAGAGCAACTCAACGGCTGGCAGGGGCGGTGGTGGCAGGAGAGCTTCGGAGGCAGGGGCGGCGGCGGCAGGAGAGCTTCGAAGGCAGGGGCGGCTGCTGAAGCAGAGCTCCGAAGGTAGGGGCGGATCGGGCGGCGACGGCCCAAATCAGGTGGCGGCGGCGGTACGATGGTGGCCTCTGGCTGGTGAGGATGTCAGCTTTGAAACGGGTGCAGCCATATCCCGAGTAGGCGGAGCTCGGGCGGCACGGCGACACGAGCAGATCCGACGGCAGAGGCGAAAGGGTAGCTAGCGGCGCAAGTAGTCCGGGCCAGGTGAGCTCGGCGGCCGTGGCGGTCGAGATCGAGGCAGCGATGATGCACCGGTGACCTAATGAGCAAATCCGGTAGTAGAGCTCGGCGGCACTCCAGAGCCCGAATCCAATGGAGGAGCTCAGGGACGACGTAGATAGTGAAGAGAATTGAGCGGCGATGGCGTCGAACAGAGGAGGGGGAGATGAGGCAACGACCGACGAGCGGCGGCGGTGGAAGAGGCTAGGGATGGCAACGGGGCCATTCCCCGTCGAGAAGTGGTGAAACATCCCCATCCCCGATAGAAGGAAAAATCCCCGTTCCCCATCCCCGTTCTCGGATGCTATTCTCCCCCATTTCCCATCCCCATCGGGTTATCAGGGCCCCATGGGGACCCATACCCGAAAGTTGGATCCCCAACATCTACACAGACAAAATAGTTACCTAAAATTGTCTTGATTGCAGCACGAACTGCCTGCTGCTCTGCGTCCTTCTTACTTTTTGCAACCTCACTAGTATATGTATTCCCATCAAACAACACAAATGCAACAAACAGGGTCATGAACTCATGGGCCCTAAGTCTAACCCTTCTAGATTAACTACAGAGTAAGAGGGTTGAGTGGCTTTTGTCTTAACAGCAAATTCATGAAAAATTGATTTCAGAACATGCAACCGAAGTTTATAAGTCTCAAGTTATCATCTTACGATAATACAGCATGGTATAGATGAACTAAAAAAAGTATGCATGCAAGTCTTTGCCCAAAAAGAAGCAAGGAAGGAAACTAGTGGCCCACATGTTTATCGGGGGCCCATGCGGGTAGCGGGGATGGGGAGTAGGGAAATGGCCCTGTCCCCGCTTCACCCGATGGGGAATTATATTTGCATATTAGCATCCCCGTAGGGGAAGAAATAGCCCCAACCCCGGCCCCTAATAGGTGAATTCCCCGTCGGGGAATGGGGCCCCACTGCCATCCCTAGAAGAGGCATGGGAAAAAAGGGACCTAGGGCTCGATACCATGTTATACAATGAACCCTTCTCCATTCATTGGGCTAAAATGCCAATATGTACAACTACATGAGTTGGCAAATAAGCAAATACACCCCTATACAAGTAACTAAACACACAGCTTATACAATACTCTACAATGAGAAACTACGATTATGCATGTAGTTTTTGCAACTTGTCATCAGACAGTGTTTTTATGTAGCTTCAATAATGGTCTCCATAACTTCTCAATCCAAATAATATTCTGTTAGGTCCAGAATTCATATTGGTGTGTAGTGTGTACCATTTCATGTCGAAAGATGCTCTTAGAGTGCAAAACATGCTAACTGGTAACTGCAGGGGAAGGCAAAGGAAACAAGGACATTACCTGCAAAGAACATCTTCGACAAGACGACCATAGCTCGAACCGGTTTCCACCAAAGCACCAACCAAAGTATTATCTGAAATTTATACAAATCAGATCATTCCAACACTGTTTCACAAAAAGATGGGTGGCAAAAATTTCCTTGATTTCCAAGTACTACTCAGCACAGAATATAATACATGAACAAAAAAGGCAAACGATACATAAATCTACCATAGTAATGTTCTCTTTTCTATAATAATGTCCGAGACTCCAAGTAGCTCATTCAATCACTTAACATTATCGATGGATTGATTACTACAGCTGTAAGTTTTCCAATTAACAACTAAGGAGTTTCACATGCGAGTTCATATAAAAAACAATTAAAAGTTATTCTACGCCCATCAGTGAGAAATTTGAATAATCAACTCACCTGAATTACGTAGATCACTCCATTGATTGTATAAAAGGCTGGTCTGAGCCCATCAGTTGACATCGCTCGTGCCTAGCAAACACCATCACGAACCACTGAGCACACCAACACCCACCAGAACAATAACAAAATATCTCCAAGCAAAACTAACCTGGTAGTAAATCTCAGCCCAGAAGAGCACCAACAGAGCATAGGTCGTGAAGAATGCAAGGCCAGGCAAATCAATAAGCACATGTTGAAATATCTACAGTGCCAAATGTTACACGTTACTCCTGCTGCGCACATTCCAACCAATTGCCAAAACAAAACAGGGGGGAATCACTGTCTCCCACGAACCTCAGGGTGTACAAGTTGCACATTTCGACGCAGCACAAACACGATCGACCGCACTGCAAACACAAACCCAAGTCCAATGCAAATCACAGAACCGAACAACTAGCATATGTCAAGTAAGCAGTGAGAAAGCGCCAGTACGATGAGCTCACCGCTGTTCACAACGAAGTTCAGGAAATGGAACACCTTCTGTGTAGTCCACCCGTACCCGGACACCCTACATTCGATTCTAATCAACTGGACCTGCAAAAAATTACCAAAAGGGGCAAATGAAACCGATAACCCATGTCTCGATTTATATCACAATTAAAACATACGGCATGCTATATAGTTCCCGTACAATTCGCCTGCTTCAGAACGAACACGAACAGATCAAAACTCTACGCTTCCTAACCAAACTGGATCCTAACGAAATCAACAAGCAAGCAAGCGATGTAGGAGGATCGAATCGCGTAGGGCTAGGGCTTACGAGGGCTGCAAGCGCAACGACGCCGAAGAGCACGGCGAGGGCGTGGAAGGTGCGGTCCTGCCACATCGGCGAGTTGTTCACGTATTCCCACCAGTCCGAGGCCGCCACCGCCATGGCCGCGCAACCACCACCTCCCTCACCTCCTCCTCCTCCGAGCCTAAGCAGAGACGCGCCGGAGCCGGGCCAAGCGGCAGAAAGGCTCGAGCAAATCAACCGAAATGCTAAATCGACGCGAAGGAATTTGGGATTGGGGATTGGGGAATTGGCGTGGGTTTCGTCGGCGTGGAAGCCTCTGTGGAGAGGTGAAAGACTGAGAGGAACCTTGCCGTGCGGAGAGGAGGAGGTCACGGCCACCGTTTCTTTTACCCGTGGTCTTGGTCCTGGTCCAGGTCTATGGACCTCAAGTGGGGAGGACTGTCCGTTCAAGGATCTGTGGATGGAGTTGCCTGGTTTACGAACAACCGGATCTGTGGAATGGTGCAGTACGGAGGACGATGCTCAGTCCAGCTTGGCATAGTTCGTCACGGTGGTGATGACTGGACAGTCCACCGCGCGAAGACGGCGCCCGCTTTCGGCTTGACTTGGCAATTTTCAGGACGTCTTTGGTGTAACTTGGACTTTACATTTGAATTGAAGCAAGTTTAAATTGAAATCAAATGGTTAGTTTACTTTGTTTCGAATCTCTTTTTGAGAGAGAGCTCACTATAAGTGCATACCATATGTTAAGAGTTGTTTGTAATTTTGTATGGGCAACAAACATTCTCAACACAAGACCCTCCACTTGGCACATACAAGAAATTTTTGGGAAGTCGGGTAGTGAACTCGCAACCTACGTCTTGTGTGGTTAAGATGTCCTTCAAGTAGGGAGACACACGACCAAGCAAAAATGACTTCTTTTAACGTACCAAGCCAAAGAACTAACAAATAATCAGAAATACAAATAAAAACCCAAGCTAGTCATCAACCTATCCAACATCAGCACTTTCAGCTTAAAAAGCCAGCACAATTTCGTCTCTTTTTTTTTTGGCTTAGTGTGGTTGAGTGGTTATTTTTTTGGAGGACTATGTTGTAACTAGTACTCTTTCTGCTCTTTTTTATTTGACTTTTTTTTTTTTTAGACACAACTTTGGCTGTTAACTTATATTGAGTTATATTAATAAAATTATAATATTTTTGAAAGTATTTCTAACGACAAATCTAATGGTATAGTTTTCAAGTCAATCTAGGTAGATTTAAACATATTTGCGATCAAATGACATGGATTCTATGATGTCCAAACAAAAAAGAATCGGAGTGAGTAGCAATCGAAAAATCACTCTCAGAGTACAATTCTAGGATACTATTGCTGGCGAGTGCACTTTGGTAGTTGGTGCAATTTTTGCAGACTCCAAAAACACATTCCCCATTCCCAAGCTCTTTAGCACTAACAACTAGTCTGCACTCTGATTGCTGATCTCTACCGTCCCATCGGAAAGCAAATGATATTGTATTGTTTTTATAGTATTTGCTACACTGTCAGTACCACTGCTGTTCGAGTGCTCGTATACCACTGTTCATGTAACGCAGAGGATGGCTCCATCCACCATCATCAGAGACACAGTAGACAATATTTTACTGGCGTGGCCACAATCACCAACGACCAAACCTAGCCGCTAGCTACCTCTCGCGCGCGAAAAAAATCGCACGCTTTCCTCTGTAGTGGATTAGATACCTTCGCAATCGCATCCCATTCGTCGCTGGCTTTGAATCGATTGAAACAAGAAGAAGGCCGGGGCACGCATGGCTTTTGGGCCAAAACCCATGCATAAACAATGGAGGACACACGGAGCCTTTGTGTAACCCGTGAAGGGCACCACTACTCATTTGATATTGCAACACTTTTGCAGCATCGTTACATGAGCTAGCACACTTTGACTTGTTTGTTACTACAGCCCGGCCGGGCATGCAGAGGCAGGCGCCGAGCACTAGAGAGAACAAACAATGATCACACTCTCCTCTCACTCTCCCAGCCCCAGGTCCAGGTGTGGTCTCCACGCGCACACTGCACTAGACGAGGACGACCCTGTGCATGCATCTTGAATCGATTCTTGACGAGTTTTACATGATGGCGCACGCGTTTACGTCGTCGTCGTTGAACATGTTGCTGACGGGGTCGGCGCCGCGGTGGGGCTCGTGGAGGTGGCCGTGCTTGTCGCCGTTGTAGCCGTGGCGGTAGTAGTTGTAGCTCGCGCGGAAGGACTCCTCGTCGCGGAAGTAGTCCTTGGCCGACGTGAAGTGGAGCGGCAGGTCGGGGTTGGGCCAGAACTCCGCCTTCTTCCCCGCGCGCCGCACCTCCTTGAGCACCTTGTGCCGCTCCACGTACCCCGTCACCGTCACCTTCTCCATCTCCACGTCCACCTCCACGGAGTCGACTCCTCTCAGCTTCATCAGAGCGTGCTTCACCACCCTCTCGCAGCCTGAGCAGCACATCCGCACTTTGAGCTCCACTGTCTGGGAAAGCAAAGCACGCAGAGACAACAACAGTTCATGATTATTCGATAACAATTATTTTTTAAAAAAAGATGGTATTTTATACTCGAGTAACTAACAGCACGCTGCACGCTTAAGGCTAATTTAGTCGCGTAGTAGTACTATTTTACTGGCTCCAACACCGGCGCATGCAGCAAGGCAGGGAGAAGCCTTTTCTTATCCTAGGTTGTTAGCTCCTTTCTTTTTTTCTCCCTGTTTCGCTTTCTTTTCAGGACGCACGACACGAGCTAGGTTTGGTGCTGTTTTTAACAGCAACGTACGTGCGCGTGCGCGCTTGAGGTTTACTGCAATTATCGCCGCAACTTGATAATATATGCGACTGTGACTGCACATGCAGAGTACTCGGTGAGAAAGTTGATTCACGTTGCAACTGCGAAGATAATAGTGGCGGACAGTAGTGGGCAAGAATAATCTGAACATGTCCAGTCGCAGTCGCGCAACCAAGTTGTTGTACTTGCATATACTCATCTGAACAAATAATTTCTCGTCTTTTGCATGCGTGGCGTAACAAAAACACAAGAACAGAGCAACGAAGAACAAGCCGGAGAAACAGAGCTAACGGATGGGAATGGAATACGTACCTGCAAAGACAGCGGCCTGCTCCGGCCCATCCTGCGGTTGGTGAGCCCCCCCTCGTGGTAGTAGAAGGTGTTGGTGCTCGTCGGGTGGCTGCTGTAGTAGTACGCGCCGGCGCGGTGGCCGTGCCGGTGGCCGCCGGTGGGGTAGAAGCAGCAGTACAGGAAGGACGACAGGGCGGAGGAGACCGTGTTCGACATGTGTGTGGCCGGCTCACCACCGCAAGCAACTTATAACACTATCTCACCAAGAAAGGAGTGCACGACAAGCTTGGCTAGCTACCCTCGGGAGAATGTTAATCAGAATCTTTAGCCAAAGAGGTTAAGCTAAGCTGGTTGCCCAAGATGTCCCGGCCAAGCCATGCACGTCTCCTGGCTTGCTCCTGCTTCCACTGCCACTGCAAGGAAATGCTTGGCTTGCTCAGCTCACTCAGGATTAATACTGCTCGAGCGTTTCTTGCTCCTGCTTTTATTCTCTCGCTCGCTGCCTTTGCCTTTGCCTTTGCCTATGCCTTACCCGGTGCAATAGTTTATATGCTTTTGGGGGGAAGGGAATGGTATCCGGGACTGGGAGGGGGAGAGGGCGGTAGTAATGTAGTGTAGTACCCTTGCCTTTCCCCCCTATTTTAATGCTTGAAATGTGGGGGAAGGGGGCCGGGTGAGAAGAAAGGGAGCAGTTGCTGGTCGAGTACACCTGTTCTGCCACCTCGGCCGTGGATTAGTCCTGCTTAGAAAGGAATTTTGGTATCAAGAAATAGTAATTAAGCTATAAAAAGGAGGGATTATGAGTAATCTCAAGATGCAGGAAGATGAGCTGGCGAATGATGCTTATGTCGAGCCTTTTTTTTTTGTATCAGAACATACTTGAATGGCAGCGAGAGTGAATAACCTATTTTATTAAACTGACTCAATGATCCATTTCTACATGTGTAAGATTAATTTAATCTTTTATGGCCTGTGTAATTTATTAGATTGATTCTAGTATTTAAAGTTTGGTACGATGGTTACTAAATTTAAGGATTGGAATCAAGGGTTTTAATCCATCTTCTCTCCCTTTGCTAAATAAATGTTAAATGTATATGTGTACGTGTGAAATAGCTAGCAGCTATTGGCTGCTAGATAAGTTGCATGCATGGCACATGCTTTAACGGCCAGCAGTGTGGGCGGCTGCTCGCAGGGCAGCAGCACGTAGCGACGTGGGCGGCTATTCGCATCGACGTCTGACAAATGCGACTAGACACAACATCTCTTCGTATGCTATAAATAGGGTTATTCTATATAACATACATACTATTCAATATTATATTCTTTATCCATCAAGAGAATACAGAAGTGTAAGGTAGAGAGAAGAAGAAAGATATCATGCAGATTCCAAACACCGAACAAAGTCAGTTTGTGCATTTAATAGAAGTAACGATATTTTGTTGAATCATACAAGTACTGTAAAAGTTCCGTAAAAATCAAAGTTTATTTCTTACAATGAGTATCAGAGCAGCGTTATAGCAGTACTTATGATTCACATTATGGTTGGATTCTTTCTTTTGAATGATTTTTCCTTAGACAGACTTGTTGCTATTTGATTTCTTTTGGCCTCGGAATATAATGTTGTTGGATAGCAGTTGGGTTGATGCACCCATTATTCGTGCATATATGCATGGTTATTTTATACAAAAGGGTATGTAAGTACTGTAAGGTTTTGTAAAAATCAAAGTTTATTTCTTACAACATGTTCTTGCAATGCAACCGTAATAACGAGCTTGCAAAATAGATCTATTTATCACAAAGAGATTTGCTGTTATTGTTCGACAACAAAACAATGGACATAATCGAGCATGAGAAGTGTCAGTTTTTGTTCAAGTTCGCACTCGATCTCAATTCTCAGCTGCTAAACACTCGATGACATTGCCTGTGTAAAGCGTAGACGACAAGAGAATATTTGTAAGTGCATGTTTTATCGAGTATTTAGTGACTGATTTCCCCCAAAGAAGTGTTTGCTTAGCGACTGACCGACTGAGTAGTGGTGCAGAAGGCAGGAAAAGTGTTTGATGGAGGAATATATGTCAGGTTGGGGGTAAAGAAAAAGTTTTTGAAATATTCTAAAAATATCTTCTTCTCTTCTGCTACTAGCTAGCTCACTTTGGAACGAGTTCCAAAGGTCATGCCTCCCTCAAAAGATATTATGCCTTGTGCTTATTCTGTCCAAGCTTTTGTACACAGGCACACAGCATGCACCACTCTTGCATGTGCTCTTAACCTAGTCGATGGCCTTCAGAGGAATTCTTCCCTGTCTTTCTGTGTGTAATTTTGATATTGTCTGTGGGTTTCTGCATTTTGCTGTTGCGCTTATCCCGGCTTTGGAACCTACAACAGTGCAGATACAATAATGCTCTTTCAGAGGGTATCTAGCCACCGAATTTTTTTTTTTAAAAAAAAAACTATTTTTAAAAGAAAATTGCAAAAAAAAATCAATTTTTTTACAAGCTATTGTCACCATTTGAAATGGCAAAATGTTCATATCACTATTCCAATTGGCGACAATAGCCTAGGAGTGGCGACAGGTCCCTGTCGCCAGTTAAAATGGCGACAGGACACTGTTGCAACTCCAACTAGCGATATGGATCCCGCAACTTTCTAAATTTTTTAATATTAAAATTTAGAAAAAAAAAATCATGATTTCAAATGACGACATGGATCCCGCAAGCCCCTATCGCTATTACAAATGGCGGCACAATCTACCTTATAAAATACCCAAAAATTCTGGAATAACTCACTTTTATTATTTAAAAAAGAGGAAGAGTGGAGGGAATGGAGAGGAGCGGAGAGGAGTAGAGAGGAGGAGAGAAGCTAGCGAAGCGCTGCCCGTCCGGTCATCCACCTTTCAGTTAAATTTTTCACCGAATGGATTACATAGTTTTAGACGTACAATTATTTAGTGTAGTGTGTTGTGCATAATTCTTTTCAGTTCGTAGTTTAGTTTTAGATGTGTGGTTAATCGTGACAATTTTGTTTATGGTGTAGTACATCAAATATATCGAACGACACCAACTTTAAAATTTACTACGGTCAAGGGACTATTCTTGAGGGTCATGATGTGATTGATTTGTGTTGTTTTCAATCGATGACCGTGACCCTAACAAGACCAGAGCAGCGTACACAGGGCACCGTGATGCGGTGGTTGTTCCACACATTCGATTTGGACCATGTTGTTTATGATCTGAGATTGAGTTGCCTTGCCAATTGAGCACCATAGAGCACATATTGGGAGTTAGTGCAGCTCAAAGAAATAAGGTCATGGCAGTCATATGCACGCAGGGTGAGGGATGAACGGTGGGATTTGGTCCTTCTAGTCCAGGCATATGCTAAGTCCACTCTTGCATTGGCGGCTAAATAAGAAGGAGGTGATTATGCCGAAGAAGAAGTTGAGGACTCCAGCCATAGCTCGATACACACAATAGCCGAAGGTCTGAGAGTTGCTGATGCTGTCGATGAAAACCATGTGGAAGGAGCTCCTTTAGTCAAGCAAGCTAGTGGCCTTGCTGGCGAGCTAAGGAGCTGGAAGCCCTAGTAAGGTCTGGTAAGGAACTATGTACAAATGCAAGGAAGCCGTGCAGGAGGCGATCCAATTCTGGGCCATGTTGGTGTGACGTACATTCACAGTCGTCAAGTCTACCCCAAGATATTACGGCGTGAAGTGTGACATAGAGAGATGCCCTTAGCGAATGCACGCATTTCAGCCTAAGTGTGATACCTACTAGAAATGCTCTATAGTAGTCCCTCACACATGTGTTGTCGCTGAGTCAGTGCAGTCTCACAAGAACTGTCATCAGGCTTCATCGCAAATATCATGTACAGTGAGACCATGGATAATCTAGATTTTGAGCTACGGTCCATCATTCGGTCGATTGAGACAAGATTCCAGTACACAATCAGCTATACTAAGGCGTGGAGGGCAAAACAGAAGGCAAATCAAGGTTCGGTACATTCGAGGACTCCTACCACAACCTTCTCGGTCAACTCCGAGTTACACAAGATAGGAATCACAACACTCGTGTCGACATTCAAGATTCAACGCATCCGAAGTGGGGCAATAAGATGGTAC
This sequence comes from Hsuehochloa calcarea, assembly GCA_036346395.1. Lineage (NCBI taxonomy): Eukaryota > Viridiplantae > Streptophyta > Magnoliopsida > Poales > Poaceae > Hsuehochloa > Hsuehochloa calcarea. Next base: position 85,709,958 of record CM070597.1, on the reverse strand, counting down.
TAAAGCGAGCATTCTTCACCTTTGATCCATGTATCAATGCATTCTGATACTGCCGTTCAATCTTGTGCGTGGATGATACATTCCTGACTGAAAAGTACAAGGGCCAGATACTGACTGCAACAGCAACGGACGGAATAATCAAGTTCTTCACGTGGCATTCCCATTCATTGAAAGTGATAACATAGACAGCTGGTTGTTGTTTCTGAGAAATTTGAGAATTTTTATTGTACAAGTCCGTCCTAATGTATGCGTCATACATGATCGGTATGCGAGCCTGCTGAGTGCAATAACTCAGCTACAACAAGGAGAGAACGAACCACTTCTATGGGTGGATCTGCAAAGTAGGCGGTGCATGAGGCACTTGAGTGCAAACTTCTACAAGCAGTTCTACAAAAGGACTTGATGAACCTATTCAAGTGGTTGTGCAACCAGAACCAGTAGCGAAATTTTGACACACTCTGGAATATTCGGATGAGCAGACTCAGACGCACATAAGAGAAGCAGCGAAAAAGGCAGCTACAAACGCTGATCAGGCCCCCGAAGTATTGCCACAGCTACTCATAGATGGTCCTAGTGTGGCGAGGAAGACGAGCGCAGGTGAAATGCTTCTCGGACTGGATTAAGCATGAGCTTAAGAATAAGTGATCGTTGCTACATGACAGGGGTGATACTCTATATGGTATCATGACAACCAATCTAGCCTAGATGTATAATTGGGTCATGCGTGGTGTCGAGTGCCTCCTTTTGGTTGGTATTGTGGAGGTAATTCTCCGGGATACCACAAATTATTTTGTTGATACAAGCACCAACGCGTCACATGGAGGAGATGAGCAAGAAGGGTGAGATGCACCGGGTATTCAAGATTAGCACAAGGGAGCTTCACTTCTAGATATTGTGCAGGGATAAAGGACGCCGGGGGAAAAACCGCGGGAGGATTACCCACAAGTGCACACTACGCCGCGCTAGTTGTGTATGCACTTGCAACAAGCCTCTTCTCTGCATAGGCCCTGCTCACATGTCATAGCCACATGTTCGACGGTGGCGCAGCTTCCCGGTCAGTACCTCTCTGATTATTTCAACAAGGAGGAGGTGATGCAAACCTGGAGTGAAGAGCTATATGGTTACGGGCTTACGGCGTGGTTGACTATTTCACTGGTCATCCGACCTGGGAGCAACTTATTTGTTCTGCGGACATTGATAGGCTGAAAGGAAAAGTTGGCTGGTAATAGGTACAGCGTATCAGGAACGACATGGACGAAGTAGAAGCCGTACGTTGTACGAAGAAGTGTTCCATTTGCAGGGAGTCTGGGCACACCTTCAAGAAATGTCATACGAGAAATCCACGGGATGAAGGAGACATCTGCAGCCCGGACGGCGTCGCGGGGACCTCATCTGATCGCCCCACTCAAGGCGGTCGGCAGGGCTGACGTTAAGGTTGCAGCCACGTGAAAGGTTCGCCTTGTTGAAATATGTGGTGCTCACCGCCTTTGTAATCTCATTTTGATTCGTCGAAAAACTCGGTGATGACGTTATGATGAATGTTTTGTAATATCAGTGTGATTTATCGACAAAACATGTGATGACGTTGCACTGAATGTTTTGTAATATCGTTGTGATTTGTCGACAAAAAATGTAATGACGTTGTGTTAAATATTTTCTAATATCATTGTGATTTATCTACAAAATAAACTGGAGACAGGGACCTCCCTGCACTATTATGGTCCCTGTCGCCGGTGCCTAAACTACTGTCGTCATTTGAAATAGCGATAGGGACATTTCACCATTTCAAATGGCAACGGTATCCTAGTTTTGTAAAAAAAAAAATCGATTATTTATTTTTGTATTTTTTAAATAATATTATTTAAAAAAAATCTCTAGCCAGCTAGCTAGTCTTTTTCCCGCATAATTGTGTTGACAAGTGGCGCTAGATTAGTTCTTAGTGGCCAGATTAGCATAGGATGGATCACAATGCATGCAACAACTAAGGTTAGCTAGCGACTTAGTGCTGCATATTATCAGGATTCAGGAAATGCGCTACACGCAATCGAATTTACCGTCGTGACAAGTCTACAAGCGGCGCCGAGAATTAATGCGGCCAAAATGTGCTATGTGGTCAAGCTATAGTCTATTACCTTCTGCTCTCTTAGATGAAGATGCATTTGAAGCCTCAAATCAAGTTATCAATGGTCAGACTGTTAAAGAACAATGACTGCCTTAACACATAATTATCTGATACTGATTATAATAGAGGCAGCTGCAATTCTTTCGGCTAGAGTCTTGTCCTCATTATGCCCACTAATTAAGCAACTTAATCTGAAGCTGCTCTTTTGACCAGCACTGCTCTCATGTATCGGTTTGATTTAATCAAGAAACATGTCCCATGGTTCCCATTTCATGTTTCCTCAGATACTTATTCAGATTACTCACAGAAGAGCCACACTTTCTGAAAATCTTTCTTGATGGAAGATTTATGTTTTGTCAACTTTAAGCAACAACCATTGATTCCATATTGCTTATTGCTCACCATAATCATTGTACATCACTCACTTAAAATTTCCCTTTGAGGTAGTGTATTCAGCTTGATCGGTAATGTGGTATTGGTTGTGATGGATGGTCCATGTGGGTGAACTTGAAATGACGAGATTTGGATTATTTTTTGATGTACTAATGGTTCTCTCACAGGGAAAGTTGTGGAAAAGACTTGATAATATACAGCCTTTGCAGCTGGGACGGTGATCTTATGCTTGTAGGTACCTTAGTTTAAGCTTTAGCTTTATGTAAAGAAAAGGGAAGGACAAATTTTAGTTTGGTGTTAGTCATATGAAAACCTAAAGAATACTACAATGATGGAACTGAGTTACTAGAAAACGCATTGTGAGGTAATGGAGAAGATTGATCTATGCTAAGGATGCTGAGGATAAAGAGAACAGATTCTGATAAACTTATGGTAGAATCCTAAATGATCTTGGTTTTTCCCTTGGAAGTAAGTACTCCTTAGGAGGTTAAGAACAATCTTGCTATTTTTCGCACTGAAGATAGGGACAAAGTTACTTTCTCGACAAAGTTCCCCTTTCCTTTTCTTAATATTCTCTTATTTATCCTCTCCATGACAGGTGTGTTTCCTGAAAGAATGAAAATATTTTCAGAAAATTTCATTTCTACATTCATTATACTTTTCTTTTCCAGTAAGTAATTCTACCAAGTTATCTGAAGGTAAGCAAACCAATCACATAAAATCGAATGCAATGCAGTGCCGTGCTGGAATCAGATCTGAACACAAAGTCAGATTTAGAGGAAAAGACAGTGCTTTTGAAGAAACACAAGTACTGTGTGTCAGAAGAGAACACTGGAAGAACTGCATCTCAAGGAGCAAAGTAATATATCCTAAAAGCTGAGAATGACTGAGAATAACGAAAAGAAAGAAATACTTGCTTACTGCTGAAGTTGCTCTCACAAGACCACCGCTGATGCGGATTAAATCTCGAGATGGGATTAAATCATGTATATTATCCGATGTTTTACGGTGGAACAATGGTAAAAGTACAGTAACATTACGACTGACGTGTAGTAACACTTCAGCTAACGTGCAGTGACACTCCAACTAACATGCAATACTACTCCGGCGATGGGGTAGTAACGCTATATCTTTCGTGCGGTAGCACGATTTTTATAGCGTAGTAACGGACTTCATAATGTGGTTGAATCACACTAAATCAGCAGGAACCAAAGTAGAAGCGATCAGTCACAGCCTTCCAAACCGTGAACAAAGAATTGATTACGAATTAGAAGATTGAATCAAATAGATTCCGTAGATGGTTTCAGTAGCTTGGAACCGAAACCCTAGATAAAATTTCTCAACCCACGTGTGAACGAGAGTTATATGATCAATTGATCCAGCGGATGAAAATTAACACCACAACGAATTTCATGCACCCGAAGAAGAACCCTCAATGAATTCCTCAAGAACACTCACGATACAGGGATAAACCCTAACGACACACAATCGAAACACACATGTTTTTTTAATTCATAACTCAACTCCATGCATTGGGCACACCCCATAGGCTTATATATCCAACACACACATTAAGGCCCTTCGGCCGATTAGAACTCTTACGCACATACATAAGTAACATGTTCGATGTGAACTTTAATATAAACTAGTGTTTTAGTTCTTTTTACATCCTGGAACCAATTAAACGTGGAATTAACTAATGCAAACCGACTAAAAAATACTAAATAAACAAACAACCAAAATATTTGATCTTTTCATTGCATTACTATGGAATAAAATTAGTCGCATGCCATGTTAATTTTGTAACAACAATCATGTTTTTTAGTGAATGTTCAAGGAGTTTCTCCATCATGTTGTTATTGTCTCTAGATTACTAACAAAAGTATTATGCTTATTAATGTAGGCCAATTTCAGGAGATACACTAGTTTTCACTAGTCATCAACCCATGCATCTGCACGGTCTAGTAATTTATAACTTTTTAATCGTTTTTATTGATATTCAAAGGACTTGTATATCTGTATATGTTTTATGAACATGAAATATGCTACGTCTAATTGGTACTCTTTTTTCTTGGTTTTTATTATGTGCAATAAGCTTGATATTGATATGCAAAAATAGCTAGAAATTCTCACGTTAATCGAAGAATAAGAAAACATGTTGACCATCTATTTATAAAAAGTAGCCTAATCTACGATTTGGATTAAGTATACACCTAGGATTTGATTCAAATAAAGAGTTTGCATAGAATCATGAAACATGACTAATTAGTAGAGCTATCAAAGACCGAATCGAACTCAGCAAAAATAATAATAATGGGTAGTCCGAATTAGGCTACCAGAGAAACGCATGTCATGAGTATGCTCGAGCAGTCGAGCAGTAACATGAGATAGTCTACAACCCCTGCCATACAAGCATGTTGTGGCATAAAAAGGAGGGCCCCACTATTTTGTTTTTCTACTTTCCAACTTGTGCTTTTAAGATTGTATTAAGATGTGTTGTGTGATCAGACTTAAGGTAGATTAGCAAAGATTTTAAATATTGTACTTAAAGATTTAAAATTTTGTTCTCAATATCTGTAAATTTGTAACAATTCTAACAAAATTGACTATCCAAAATATATGTAAATTCATAGGAAAAAATTCAAAAAATATGGTATACAAAACTATGTAAATTCCAAATGATGTTTTAAAATAGAGGTATCGAAATATGAATAAATTAGGAATCAAAATGAACAAACTATCATATATTTAAATTCCAAGTAGTAGTTATATGATGTTTCAATTCATTTGTTCGTTAAAGTTGGAAAGGAAATCATGTAGCATGTATACTTTACTTTTATGTGGAAAAAACACATGTGAAAAAACTCTAGCATTGATTAAAAAATATGAAATTATTTAGATTATAAAAAATGCAATTGAAAAAAAGAAAGACTCTTTGTCCATTAGGAATGGAAGTAGAAATAATACATGCATGTCTGATCGATTGTATTCTCTACCGTAAAGACTATGCAGACATGCATGTATATCCGGTGTGCAAAGCATCCCGATACAAGCATAAGAATCACTCCGATGACGGTGAGGGCATCGAGATGAAGCAAGGGCCTCCTACTAAGGTGTTGTGGTATCTGCCTATAATTCCCCGTTTGAAGTGTTTATTTGCGAACCAAAAGGAGACAAGATTGTTGCGTTGACACTCAGAGGCGTAAGAAAGATGGAAAACTAAGACACCCGGTTGTTTCTACCCAGTAGAGAAACTTCGATAGGAGCTTCAGAGACTTCGGTGCGGAACTGTTGGACCAAAAAGATGACTAGAGGGGGGGTGAATAGGAGCACGCTCACTTTTTCACAAATAATGAATTCAACATAATTTCACTCCAGTAGCTATGGAAGCTATGAAGATCAAATATATCAGTACAGCGGAAGACTAATATTGAATCCAATATAAACCCCTAAGCAAAACGACAAAACAACAAAGATTAAAGCACATTAGTGCGTTGCCGGTCGGACCACTGGCCTTGGGCGGTCGGACCAATTTCCGACCGGTCTGACCGGTGGCCACGGGTGGTCGACCGCCTGACCCTCGAGCAGTTGAAAAACCCGATGACGAAGATGCAAATAGAAGAAACTTTTGATCTACTAATCTAAACTTGATGAAACTTGGAACACACCTTCTCTATGATATCAGGGACCTATTCCAATCGAAGATTATGATAATTCTTGGAGGAATCAGGATCCTTTTCCGTTTGATCAAAGAAGGGTTCAGAACCGGGTCAAAACGAAAACTAGGTCAAAGCTCTTGCTCGTGGGTGATTGATGATCAAGATGACCCTAGATAGATTTTCACACGTCACAGCAAGCTAGATCACGTGAAGAAACCAATCAAAAACTCACGGATCAAAGAAAGACCTAAAATCATCAAATAGAGAGAAAGAATGCAATGAGACAAAACATTGATCAAACTTTCATTTGATTGATTGATATGATCAGGGCTTACAGCCACTCCATCAATGGAGGACAATACTCAATCCAAGAGCACGAAAATCACATCAAACATCAAGAACTCTAGCCTCCACAAAAACTCTTCCTAAGAAAATTAGGGTTTACAAGAATTGCAAAAGAGGCCAAGAGGTGGTGCAGCCACCACCCTCTCCTATTTATAGTGGAGGCTTAGACCTTCTAGAAGTTTGAGCCTATTGGGCTCCCATTAAGGCCCAAAATAAACAGGACACATACGCACACATTTTAAAGCGTCGTCTTTATCTCCTTTTGACCTAACTAGCTACACCTTGTGCCATCTTGCGCCTCAAATTAGCTAATAGGTCACCCTTGTCCATCTTGCACCACGCTTGAGTACATTGACCTCACCCGGCATCGTCGATCGTTTTGGACCTCAGCTCTCCAAGCCTAGTCCCAATCATCCTCGCCGTTGATCGTCATTGACCACCAAGCAACCTGCACAACAATAGACAAGTAAACCGAATTTGGGAACAAGTTCTTCACAACTTGACCCATGTTAGTCAAAACATGCATCATGCAACATATATGCCCTAAAACTCATGACTTTGACCTAACAGCCGAACAACTCCGCCACGACGGGTGACGAACCAAGTGGAAACAGGTCGAGCCGCCCAGGTCGGCGACCCCCCCTAACGGTCGACCACCCTATTTTTCTCTCTGAAAACCGCTAGTGAAATTTTCAAACCAATAGAACCGCCGACTCCAAAATTATGAGACCAAGTGCAATAGAATCCCCTCTTGCCTATCTAGGCCCCTAAAATTGTATTTTGGTAATTAATGACATTATGTGAATATGGGACTAACATGTTTGTTGAAGTGATTACAAGGCATAGTCCCAAATGACAAAGTGAAACCAAGGAGCTGCATGTCAAAGAATGTTGAAAAGATGGAGTTGATCTCAAAGACAAGGTACAAATAGACTAGGACCCTTTGAATTTTACCTCTTTGGAGTATGGAGGAAGACCCATTATAGGATAAATATCGTACTATTAAGGGGAGCTTGTCTAGTAGCTTGAAAGCATCTCATTATGCCTTTGGATCAACTTAGGATCATGCATGTTCTTTTGGTTTGGTTTAAAAGAAAATTCTTTTCTCGAACACAATCGGATTCGCACAACTTGGAACTTCATTTGTCGTTCTCGAAAAGCGGTTTGATTTTTCGAGAGCATCCATTTTGGGACTTAGCCGATTTCTCAAGCGGAAGTTCCGCAATGATATGAGTTCCATTAATCGGTTGCATCATATGTGCGGTCGAATTTTTCCGAGAGCATCCGTTTTGGGACTTAGCCAATTTCTCGCGGAAGTTCCGCAAGGATCTGAAAGTTCCGATTAATCGGTTGCTCGAAATATTTGCGGTCGGTTTTTTCCGAGAGCACCCTTTTTGGGACTTAGCCGTTTCGAGCGCGTAGTTCATTGTGGAAAAGCGGATCTTCCGATTAATCGGAAGAACCGAAATCTAGTTGGCGGAAGTTCCACATAAATCCAACGGCTAGTTCAAGCATTTAATGCTCACTTAATGACCGCTATCGAAAGAAAGTTCACATTGTTCTTTGACCGATTTCCTTGAGTTTTGCACGATTTTACAACGGTCATATTTGGTTGTGGGGGTATAAATACACCCCACCACTCAGGATGTTGTTGAGCATTCATTCAATTCATTTAAGCCTTGAGCACTCCTCTCACTCCTCATTTACTCTCTTTGCACACATTTGTGAGGTAGTGAGCAAGAACAAGAGCATTGCATGATTAGTTGATCCTTTGGCTCTTGATTGCCGTCAAGTGAAAGATCAAGTTCTATTCTCTTGGTGCTTGTCGGCACCTAGACGACTTCTCGGAGGTTGCTCGGTGATCTCCTCAAGAAGCTTGTGAATAGACCCGTTGCCGTTTGTGATTGGTCGGTGTTCACCAACTCCGGAGAGGAGGAAGAACAACCAAGTGATCGAGGGTAGGCTTAATTTGTGGAGCCGGCTTGAGTGGATCAAGCTTCTTCAACGTGGACTAGTGAAGATCGACAAATCTTCGACACCACGGGAAAAACCCCCTTGTCCTTGTGTGGTTAATTCTTGTCTTTACTTATTGCACTTATTTTTGTAGCTCATAGATTGTGATAAATATCTTTGATTAGAGTATCTTGCTAATTTGGGTAATTTGATTAAGAAAATTTAGAAACCTCCTATTCACCCCCCTCTAGTCGGTTATCCTTGATCCTACAAGTGGTATCAGAGCTTGGACTCTCTAATTTTAGACTTAACCGTCTAGGAGAGAAAGGATGGCTAGCGAGGAATGTCTATAGGCAAGGCTCCTCTTTTATCATTTTTATATATCTTCTCCCTCTTTGTTCAATAATGATATATGTTCTCCCCCCAATATTGAAATATCTTCTCCCCCTTTGACAATGGAGTCATCAAGGAATCACACCTTCTCTCATCCAAAGATAAAACAAATGCAGAATGAAGAAACAATTTAAGAAGGAGTATGCATGAAATACAATGTAGTAGCTTCAATTTTGTATTTTTCAATTTTTGATTACAAGAAGCTTTGGAGATTACCCAAAAGAACAAGCCAGTATTTCTAATATTGCACAAACAACATATCAAGCCTAACAGCGCTAGCAAGATCATCATAAGACATATATATCAAAGCTACGCACGAAGGCTCAAAAATAAAGCAATCAATTTGATCAATTTAAGCAAAGTTTCAAATTCAGGAAGTTCATCAACATGGATCCTAAAGTGAAACTGGCCATGTCAAAGTGAGATCAAAAATCTAACAAAGATCACATTAAGAGTCAATTAGGTCCTGTATTGAATCATTTTGCTCAAATTTCACAAAAGTCCATTTGTCAACAGTTTTCTCATTTGCACTGAATATTGAAGTTGACTAATGATCTAACTTAGTAACAAGATCCTAGACTAGGAACCATCCACAAACTCATCCTAAACTTCGACCAGAAGTTGATTAAATGTATATCTTAGTGAAGAAGATCCTGGACTAGGAGCCATCCACAAACTCTTCTTAAGTTTCAACTAGGGCGACAAATCTTGAGGTTCATGTCATTTCTGACAAGCAGTCCCCATGAGATCGTCTGGATCATCAAACTATCTCCAAGTTTATGTCTTTGACAAGCAGTCTCGTAAGAATAGTTTGACACAATTTAAGCATAAGACAATCTTGATTTTTCATGTTTCACAAGAGCAGTTTAAGAATCTCAAGAACACAAAAAGCTCAAGTAATGGTTAATTTTAGATTCAAGAGCTAACAAAGCAATTCTGACAGGGCCAATGTCACAAAAAGGAGCACTAATTGCACAACTTGCTAAAACATCTATAAATTGCAATTTTTTAGTTCGAGTTGTTTTAAAGTTCTAGCTCATACAGCAAAGACTTATCTGTATATGTGAAAGCATGATAATTCTAGCAAGTCAAAGAACTAGATATGGCATTGAGCAAAAATTGAAATACTAAAGCTCCAAAGGGTAATAGGCAAAGCTTCATCAATTTTAAAAGAAAAGCAGAAAATCTTATATTACAATGCATCTTTTTGGATTTTTCATACCACTTGTTGTATTTTTTATATGAATGCAATATGATACAATGAGATGCAATAAAAAGAACAATAAGTTCAGAAAAAGAACAAGAAAAGATCAAAAGAACAAGGTAAGATCAGAAAAGATCGAACTCCCCCTCAAACCAACCCATATGGATAAATTACCCCTAACTCGCTTCTCAAAGTGGCAAACCTAGTTGGGTCTAAAGGCTTGGTGAGGATATCAGCCAGTTGAGCCTCGGACTCCACAAAGTGTAGCACAATATAACCTTTTTCGATATGGTCTCTAAGGAAGTGATAGCGAATATCTATGTGCTTGGTCCTAGAGTATTGCATAGGGTTCTTAGCAATATTAATGGCAGAAGTGTTATCACAGAAAAGAGGAACACTAGCAAAATTTAACCCATAATCCTTAAGAGTGGTTACCATCCACAAAATCTGACTACAGCAACTAGCAGCAGCTACAAATTCAGCTTCATCAGTGGATTGTGCAACAGAAGACTGCTTCCTAGAAGACCAAGATACAAGAGAAGTGCCTAGGAAGTGACAAGTGCCTGAGGTACTCTTCCTATCTAACCGACAGCCAGCAAAATCAGAATCAGAAAACCCCAGAATGGACAAAGATGAAGAAAATGAATACCAAATGCCATACAGAAGGGTAGAGTGTAAATACCTGAATATGCGCTTAACGGCTTGGCGATGGGAAGTCCTTAGAGACGCCTGAAACCTCGCACAGAGGCAGACCGTGAAGTGGATGTCCGGTCTCGAGGCCGTCAAGAATACGTAAGGAACCGATCATGTTCTTTGACTCGCGTTGATCCACGGCTTCTCCTTCCTCATCTGGATCCAAAACAGTCGAAGTTGCCATGCGAGTGGAGATTGGCCTACAGTCACGCATGTCTATCATACCAGGCTCTAGGGGCTTGTTTAAGACCATATAAGGCTTTGGATAGCTTGAATACATGATGTGGGTACTTGGAATTCTCAAATCCTAGGGGTTGCTTAACATAAACTTTCTCCTCTTTGAAACCATTAAAAAAAGCACTTTTAACATCCATCTGATATAATATAAAACCCTTAGATGCAGCAAATGCAAGCAGAATGCGAATGGCTTCTAGTCTAGCAACAGGAGCAAAGGTCACATCAAAATCCAACACCTCAACTTGGTTAAAACCCTGAGCTACCAACCTAGCCTTGTTTCTAATTACATAACCATCCTCATTTTGTCTGTTTTTGAAAACCCAGCGGGTTCCTATAACATTATGGCCACTAGGAGGTTCTACTAGGATCCAAATCTTATTCCTCTCAAAATTCTCTAACTCCTCATGCATAGCATTAACTCAGCTAGAATCCGATAAAGCATGTGATATATCGCGAGGTTCAAAAGATGCAACAAATGCAGAATGCGAGTAGAGATTTGGATCATGATACCTGGAGCGAGTGACTCGCTCATGAAGATTACCAATTATCTGATCCGGAGGGTGCTGCCTTTTAATGTGAAGTGGTGCACCTGGAGAGGAAAGTATCTCTTCAACCTCCGCAGGTACTGCTGATGATGAAGATGCAGCAGGAGCCTCATCTCAAGGCGAAGTAGTCACAACAGGTTCTTGTGCTGGCATAGGAGCGTCAACAGCAACAGGTGGAAGAACATTAAATCCTTTATCATCTTCCTCTATGAATATGCTCTCCGTCACCTGTGTATCACCTGAAATATCTGATCTAACAACAGGGCTAATCTCATCAAAAGTGACATTTCATGTCTCCTGAACAAGGTTAGTTTGACATTAAAACTCGAAAATGACAATAGCAAAGGAAAGGTAATTGGCTTAGGTAAAATTGCTATCTCAAATGACCTTTCCATTTCAAATGTATCTTTAGTAGAAACATTGAATTTCAATTTGCTATCCGTTGCTCAATTATGTGATCTTGGATTAACTTGCTCTTTCTCTAAAAAGGAGGTTACTATTTTTAAAGAAAAAGAAAATAAAATAATTTTTAAAGGTTTTAGATTCGGCAATCTTTATTTGGTTGATTTCTCCTCAAATGAATCTTGTTTGAAAACTTGTTTGATTGCAAAAACTTCAATGGGTTGGTTATGGCATAGAAGATTAGGTCATGTGGGAATGATTCAACTTAAAAGCTTTTAAACATGACTTAGTGGTTGGCTTGAAGGATGTGAAGTTTGAGAAAATAGACTTTGTAGTGCTTGCCAGGGAAAGCAAGTTGCTAACTCTCATCTTTCCAAAAGTATCATGTCAACTTCTAGGCCATTAGAGCTCTTACATATGGATTTGTTCGGGCCAACAACCTATAAGAGCATTGGGGGCAATAGCTATTGTTTAGTCGTTGTAGATGATTACTCTAGATATACATAGGTATTCTTCTTATATGACAAAGGTGAAGCCTCCAAGATTTTTAAAAGTTTTGCAAAAAGGGTTCAAAATGAATTTGATTTCAAAATAAAGAAAATTCGTAGTGATAATGGTTCCGAGTTTAAAAACACTAATATTGAAGATTATTGTGATGAACTTGGAATAAAGCATGAGTTTTCCACTACCTACACTCCGGAGCAAAATGGAGTTGTAGAGAGGAAAAATCGTACATTAATAGAAATGGCTAGGACAATGCTTGATGAGTATAATACTTCGATCGCTTTTGGGGAAGCCATTAATCGCTTGTCATGCCATAAACCGTCTTTATTTGCATAGGCTTTTGAAAAGACTTCCTATGAACTCCTTATTGGAAGAAAACCGAACATCTCTTACTTTAGAGTATTTGGTTGCAAATGCTATATCTTAAGAAAGGGTGTTCGACTTTCTAAATTTGCAAGTCGGTGTGATGTTGGTTTTCTACTAGGTTATTCTTCAAATAGCAAAGCATATCGTGTCTTTAACAAAACTAGTGGTATTGTTGAAGAAAGACACGATGTACAATTTGATGAAACTAACGGCTCTCAAGAAGAGCAAGAAGATTTTGATGATGTAGGTAATGGAGCTCTTATGGAAGCAATGAAGAATATGCAAATTGGGGATATTAAGCCTAAAGAAGATCAAAATGAACCATCATCATCCATGAGAATTGAGCCACCTACCTCTTCCGTGACAAATGAAATTAATCAAAATCAAGAAGATGTCAAGGAAGGTGATCAATCACTTAATCTACCTCAAAGAATCCACAACGCAATAGCTAAAGACCATCCAATAGACAAAATATTGGGTGAAGTAAGCAAAGGTGTCCAAACTCGCTCTCGTATTGCTTCTTTTTGTGAACATTACTCTTTTGTTTCCTCTTTGGAACCAAAGCGACTCAAAACCCTCGAATGTGCAGGAAAACCCAGAAATAAACCATCAAAAGTTTTTGACTCAAATTTATCAAGATTTCCTGTTTTGAGAATAAAACACTTGGATCCAAAGACTCGAAAGTGCGAGACAAAAGGTTTTCTACAAAATCGAAGCTCATAAGCAGTCTTGCCCAAAGAAGGTCTCACAAAGACACGATTAGCAATATGGCAAGCAGTAGCAACAGCTTCGCCCAAAGCCTCCTCATCTAGCATCGTCCTGGCCATCTCGACCAGGGTCCTGTTCTTCCTTTCCACAACGCTATTTTATTGAGGGACGTGTGGAGAAGAGAACTGATGCTCAATTCCACGCTCAGCACAAAAAGAAGCAAATGAGGTATTCTTGAACTCCGTGTCATTATCACTGCGGATTGCTCTCAAGGCACCCGGAAGTTCAGAAGCCAAACGCAGAACAAGATCATGATAATAATCAAAAGCTTCATCCTTGATTTTATTTGAAGTTGTTATGAGCAATGGTTAAAGTAAAATGAGAGTTATCCTGTCTAGAAACATGACAATGAGCATGTGACACAAGTCCTAAATCAGGTTTTTTCTTTTCTATGTTACCATGTCTCATAAAAGCTCTAGCTTGATTAGATGAAATTCTAGCAAAATTTTTCTTATCATTTTTCAACCTACGCCAACAGAGCTCAATCAAATGCCCATCCTTTTTGCAATAGGTGTAATGATACTTAATACCACTGGAAGAAGCACCCTTAGACTTAACAGATGGTTGGACAACACCTGCAGATTTAAAGACAGTTTTTGCAGGTTGAGTTTTAAATTCAACTAACCCATTTTTCAAGACTCGAGTAACTTTTAGGTTAGAATTACGGATTAGAACTTATGGTAGTTTTCGTGCGACTGTTTAGGAGAGGTGACGAGATTTGACAGTTTGCTTGTCTGGCCAGTAAGAAATATTTAGAGACCGAATCAGTTAGGTCACCTAACACAAAACTTGTGGGAAATTTAGTAAGATTTCTAAGTTGATAAAGAACATAATTTTTAGAGTTGGCAATCAAAAGTTATGGAATTTTTACCGCCGCTGTTTTCTGACTGTCAGATTGAAGGGACAGAAAACTTCACCTGAATATAAGAATTAGTAGGATGCCAAATCAGGGGACTTGCCCAACTAGATTATTGTAGCTGGTTTTGTCGTGATTCCAGAGAGTCCAAGATCACCCCGTTCCGAGTTGCGTAGTAAAAGTTATGTTATGTTTAGCGCTGCTGTCCCGTAGTCCTTTCTGCTAGACTGTCGGGAAGGGGGAGTAAAACCTGTATTCAAACCATAGGTCTTGAGGAGTTGGGTTAAGGGGCGTAAAAGGAGTCCTCTTTTCAGCGTATTTATTATTAGCGCTATTCTTGTGTAGGAGGCGGAGTCCCGGAGTAAAGGCACCATCTTTGCTTCTTCGCGCGCCGTAGCGAAAAAAGGCAATGTTTAACATTTTGGTTGTTGTCGCTTCAGAGTTTCTTGAGTTTCAATGGCAATGTTTTATTCTTGCTCGTTGAGGGTTGAAAATTCACTTCTAGTGGAACTTGTGCACTCAATTGTGGTCTCGTCTTCTGTTTTTCGAGATCTTGGCTATTTGACTCTCTCCCTTGGTCTTGTGTCTACTGCGAGTGGTAAATATTTTTACGTGTCGAAACGTGTTTCTACCTATATCTTCTTTTGACAAGGTGTTAACCGATTCGTGTTGCAATGTATTTTAAGATGTTTAATGGCAACTTGATAGTGGTGGTCCAGTAGATGATTTTTGTGAGACTCTGGATGTCAATTTTGTTTGAGATCCATTGAGTGGTAAGTTGATTTCTTGGAGTAGTCCTTGGAGCGGGTTTGTCTTAAATAAAAAGTTTGGTCTTTGGGCTAAACCGATGGCAATATTTGCAACTAATAGAACCTATAGTGGTTTGCAGTCTAAGATCATTTGTTCATATTGAGTGGAACATTAGAATTGTTGAAAGCATGGAAATCTTGGTTAGTTTATTAGAGATGATTGGGTAATATGCCAGATTGTATAGGCAAAATATGAAGGTATAATTTAATGAGAGTAGGATTAGCGAAGTAATCTGATTGTAATATCAATTGATGGGATAGTAGGGATTGTTGAATTATTACCAGGTACGACTTGGCTTCAGTGAGTAACCCTCTAGGAGTTAGAATCTCTATAGAGATAATTTGGTTGAGAATATGTTTTCAGGTGGCTGTTAATGAATGAGTATGTTTAGATTGTGAGAATTTTGGTCATCGAATTCGAGAGTTTTCGTATCAGTTGCATCGAAATACATTTATATGAGCCTTGGAGATTGAAAATTCTACCTTGGTGTTCTATGCTAGGACCTTGGAGGCTAATGAGGTTGTGTAGAAATGGTGAAACAAAGTGGATTTCGAATAGTGCAATGATCACTGGTAGCATTCTTTGGGTGTAGTGAATGAATGTGTGTGATTTGAATTTTAAATTGATTATTCCTAAAGTATTGAGAAGATGTGATCGTGGGTGAAATCCATATTGAGGTACGTTGGAAATTATTTATCAAAGTGATTCATTTGGTAGAGGAATTGGCTAGAGCATGTATTTGTGGATTAGTAGAGTCTCTCTACAAGAGTGTGGGTGTTACTTTCAGGTTGATCAACACCTTGAGGTTGTTGGAAAAGAGAAAGGAGGAGGGTGATAATTGGGAATCACAGAATTTAAATGAAGGTTTATTCCAAAAAATAGGGATTGAGGAAGAAGAGTGTTTTCTTGGGCAATAGAACGATCTCTTAACTCTTGCTCGAGTTGCGTGTATGACGGGTGTGAGTTGCAGCTTGATTTGGCTTTATGTTGGTATGTGTGGTTCTTTCTGGTCCATAAAGAATAAAGGAAAAAGACTGATTTGAGCATTCGAGTGATTTCCCCTTTAGCTTTCGTGGTGTTCATTTGCAAACTGCCTAATTAGAAAGTGGAATAGTTTTTGTGATGAATTTTTATTTTGGATTTGACCCTTTTGTTGGGGAGTTGGCATGACGTGGTTGCGATGAGAATCTTTTGCTTTCAGTTGACTCTTTTTATAGTAGAGATTGTTCAAAGAGAGTTCTGAATGTGTGTCCCTCGTTAAAGGAGGTATTCCTTGTTTCAGTAAAGTGCTCGATTGAGAATTGGAACAAGGGTCCCATGTGACGTGTGCATGACTTTTGGTTTGGTATCGAAGGGAAGGTCGGCCCAAGGTACATGGATTTGATTTTGGAGGTTGGTGCATCGCTAGGACTATCTCGAGTCCATGCGCGGATTACATAACGTCTTGTATGTCTAGTGCTGAGTAAGTACTTGAGAGGTCCAAAGATAGAATTTTCGATAGGACCTTTGGTCAACAAGTAAGACCTTCCATTCGTGTCCTGTGTGTTGAGAGAACCTGTAAAGGTCGAGACGAAGACGTTGGTGTACGTGATGGTCTAAGTGTGTCGGGACTTGAGACTTGGGAAATCGCATTCGTGAGCTTTAACCAAGGTTGTTGGCATCGGGTACGTGTTTTGATATCAATCTCCCAATCGCAAGATTCCTTTCGTACAAGTTGGAGCTTAGATTCGGGGTCGAATTCTGCTAAGGGGGGTAGAATGTAATACCCCGGAATTGAATCGGGTAATTAAGAAATCAGTCGGGGAAAGAAAGAACAATGAAAGAAGAAGAAATTTCTAAAAAAAAAGAGGTTATTTGCATTTATTCGGCAACCTGGGCCGTGGACCGCGGCCCAGGGTGGAAGCCCACCTAGTGGCCGGCCAAAAGGGGGGGGGTTCCCACCCCAAAACCCTAATCCTACCCCTTTTCTCCCCCTTTCCCCCTTGGAGCCAACCCTCTTTGCTCTTGTGCCGTCACCCCCACCTCCTCTTGCGCCTCCCCTGTGCCACCACGTCCCCAACAGTGCCCCCACCCTCCCTGGCGAAGCCCCTTGCTGCTGCCCATTGGAAGGAAGGTGGGGAGCCGACAATTGGAGGGCCGGCCAAGTGGAGGTAGCAGATCAGATTTGTTCAGCATTTTTGCTTGTCAGTTTTGGGTAATATGTGTACTTTTTATGATCTAACCACCTCTTACAAAGTCGTAGCCCTTGGTCTTAGCTTTCTTTAGGCACTGATATCACCTGATTTGGAGTTACGGATTAGAACTTATGGCAATTTTCGTGCGACATTCAGGAGAGCTAACGAGATTTGACAGTTTGCTTGTCTGGCCAGTAAGAAATATTTAGAGAGCGAATCAGTTAGGTCACCCAACACGAAACTTGTGGGAAATTCAGTAATATTTCTAAGTTGATAAAGAACATAATTTTTAGAGTTGGGAATCAAAAGGTATGAAATCTTTACCGCCGTTGTTTTCTGACTGTCAGATTGAAGGGACAAAAAACTTCACTTGAATATAAGAATTAGTAGGAATCCTAATAAGGGGACTTGCCCAACTATATTATTGTAGCTGGTTTTGTCATGATTCCATAGAGTCCAAGATCACCCCGTTCCGAGTTGCGTAGTAAAAGTTATGTTATGTTTAGCACTGCTGTCCCGTAGTCCTTTCTGCTAGACTGTCGAGAAGGGGGAGTAAAACTTGTATTCGAACCCTAGGTCTTCAGGAGTTGGGTTAAGGGGCGTAAAAGGTGTCATCTTTTTAGCGTATTTATTGTTAGCGCTATTCTTGTGTAGGAGGCGGAGTCCCGGAGTAGAGGCACCATCTTTACTTCTTCGCGCGCCGTAGCGGAAAAAGGCAAGTACAATTTTAGTACGATATTGTGTGTTGGGCAATATGGTTGATTTGATACGTGCTTAATATGATTATGCGTGATGAAAGTATTTATTTCACATTGTTTATATGATGATCGGTAATTGATAATTCTTATGAGAACATATTGTGGATTGTCCGTGTCATTTCATATCAATCATGCATGTTGGCATGAGATACCCACGGGAGTGGGCATTGAGATCCCCATATTTAAGATATGGGCAATGGGTCCCCATCTGAAAGGGATGGGCAATGGGTCCCCGTATTTGATAATACGGGCATGAGTGAACACCGACGGGTGTAACACTGCGCAATACCGGTATATGCAAAAGAGGAAAGAAAAGTGCATTTGAGCAATTTGCAAAGCATGAGCATATGAAATGTTTATTGTTGAGAATTGTGGATGGATGATGATAGTTACAGTTGTTTATGTTATTGTCTTGCTAAATGTACTTTGCTGAGTCTTGGACTCACTCTTGCTGTTACTGTGTTTTTAGGTACCCCGTTTGTGGACAGCATGCATGGGAGAGAGTAGATTTATGCTTTGATGCACATTGGTATGAACCAATTCTCTATTGAATAAACAATTTGAATGATAGTTTAGAATCTGAGTAAACCGCTTAATGTTTCTTATATTTATACTTTATGCGTTTGGATAATTATTTATTCCTATTGTTAGCTGTGCAAACCCCCGGTATGGTTAGTTATTCAAAGGAGAATCTACCGAAAGTTAGCAAAATATCTTAGTTTAATTTGTAATTTTGTTAGTGTGGTAGCATTCCAGGCTCAGGTGGGTCTGGGGTGTTACATTTGTCCTTATATAAAGTTGTTTCAAGTTTAAGAGCTGGACAGGAAGCACATGTAGCAGACTCAATATTGTGCTTAAGGTTAGCACATTTAGCTCTAACTGATTCTAAGATATCTTTGACTTCATATTCGCGTTCTAAGCAGAAAGTGCAAAAGCTAGGATCAACCACACGAGAAGCAACTAACTTGCTAGTCTCTAATCATTTTTCACATGGAGCAGATTTCACCTCAACAAGCTCAGTCATAGCATTTTCAAGTTGTTGCAAAGCAATATCATGAGCAGATTGCAGTTTAGCAAATTCAGAGTGCAAAGCATTGCAAGATGAACATTCATCAGATTCAAGAGTCTTACCATTTTCAAGTTCAAAAGTCAAATTGTATACTTGTAACTCTAAGTACTTATTCTTGGCCATGACAAACTCTAAAGCTTTATCTTGACTCATGAGTTGCTCAAATATAGTTTCACATCTATCAGCAAGGACATCATAGGAAGGAGGTACCTCATCGTTGTCGTCATCAACGTAGTCGGCCATGAAGCACAAGCCGGTGAAGTACTTGGCCTTCGCATTCTTCTTGTTTTGAGGGATCTCCTACTCCTTGTCCTCCTCACTCCCGGAGTCCACATCGCTTAAGGATTGATCCTCAAAAGCGGCAAGCACCCGGTGAGCGGCCTTTGTCAGCTTGGCAGTATCAAACCTTGATTTGTTCCATTGAGGCTTCTTCCAAGCCGGCTTTCCCCCCTTCTAGTTGCTCTTACCTTTTAGTTTAGGGCAATTTGCCTAGATATGATTAAGCTCACCACACTCATAGCAAGTCACGGGACCTCTTCGATTTCTGTTTCTCATATTGTTGTAGGCCCGTGTGACCTTTTTAACTATAAGGGCCAACTCAACCTCAGGGAGACTCTCAAATTCCTCTTCATGAATAGCAGATAAACCGGCAAGCGAAAATCCAGAACAAGACTCAAAAGACCCATCAGAAGCTCTCTTGAGCGGGTCTGCTACCAAAGCCATATTTTCCTTTTTGGGATGATCAATCCTCTTGATCTCATGAGTCTTAAGCTTGCTATAGAGCAACTCCAAAGTTAGATCAGAAAGATTGACATTCTCCTCAATGGCAGTAGCATTTATCTCCCGCTCCTTGGTGTTGATTGCAGCCAAGAGGTGGGTGGCATTTTTAGACTGAGAATATTCAATACCAACAGCTTTCATCTGATTGATCACTTTATTAAAGCGACTGAAAATGTCATCGATGCTCTCTCCAGGATGCATCTCAAATTTGTTATATTCACGCTTATAGACTGTTTGGCGTAATTTCTTGACTTGGGACGAACCCTCATGATAGGTTTCAAGAGTGTTCCAAATCTCATGCGCAGTCTCAAGATTGCAAATTCGATCATACTCCTGTCTACCAAGCCCACCATACAGGAGGTTTTTAGCCTTATTGTTGTTAACCAAAAGGGCTTCTGAAGCCGGCGTAGCAACTTCGGGCATAACGAGCGGAACTCGAACAACCTCCCATATAGCGTGTGCATCGCTCTCAAGGAAGACCCGCATGCGATTCTTTCAATAGGCATAGTCGTGCCCATCGAAAATATGCGGCTTTGTGGAGTATCTATCCATCGCCAAGTTCATTGATCGGTTAAGATCAAGATTGAACTAACCGGGCTCTGAAACAACTTGTTGGACCGAAAAGGCGACTAGAGGGGGGTGAATAGGAGCACGCTCACTTTTTTCATAAATAATGGATTCAACACAAATTTTACTCCAATAGCTATGGAAGCTATGAATATCAGTATATCAGTACAGCGGAAGACTAATATTGAATCCAATATAAACCCCTAAGCAATACGACAAAATCAACAAAGATTGAAACAAAACCGGGTCAAAATGAAAACTTGATCCAAAATCTTGCTCGTGGGTGATTGATGATCAAGATGATCATAGGTATGTACCCACATGTCACAACAAGCTATATCACGTGGAGAATTCAATCAAAAACTCGCGGATCAAAGAAAGACTCAAAATCATCAAATATAGAGAAAGAACGGAATGAGACAAAATATGATCAAACTTTCCTTTGATTGATTTGATATGATATGGGCTTATAGCCTCTCCATCAATAGAGGACAATGCTCAATCCAAGAGCACGAAAATCACATCAAACTATCAAGAACCCTAGTGTTGGACCGAAAAGGCGACTAGAGGGGGTGAATAGGAGCACGCTAACTTTTTCACAAATAATGGATTCAATAATATTTTACTCCAGTAACTATAGAAGCTATGAAGATCAGTATATCAGTACCGCGGAAGACTAATATTGAATTCAATAATTACCCCTAAGCAAGACTACAAACGATCTAAACACAAGATAGCAACTATCGCAAGGCTCTCGGTCGGATCACGGCCTTGGGCGGTCGGACCGATTTCAGTTTGGTTTGACTATTGGCTACGCAAGGCCCGACCGCCACCTCCGTATAGAAGAACAACCCTGATGACGAAGATGAAAATAGATGCAACTTTTGATCTACTAATCCAAACTTGATAAAACTTGGAACACACATTCTCTATGATATAAGGAACCAATTCCAATCGAAATTTATGATAATTCTTGAAAGAATAAAGATCCTTTTTCGTTTGATCAAAGAAGGGTTCAAAATCGGGTCAAAACGAAAACTTGATCTAAGATCTTGCTCGTGGGTGATTGATAATCAAGATGATCCTAGATAGGTTCCCACACGTCACAGCAAGCTAGATCACGTGAAGAATTCAATAAAAAAACTCTCAGATCAAAGAAAGACCCAAAATCATCAAATAGAGAGAAAGAACGCAATGAGGTAAGACGTGATCAAACTTTCTCTAGATTGATTTGATATGATATGGGCTTACAGCCTCTCCATCAATGGAGGACAATGCTCAATCCAAGAGCATGAAAATCACATCAAACTTTCTAAACCCTAGCCTCCACCAAAGCTCTCACTAAGAAAATTAGGGTTTCCAAAATAGCAAAAAGGCGAAGTAGTGGTGCAGCCACCACCCCCTCCTATTTATAGTGGAGGCTTAGACCTTCTAGATGTTTGATCCTATTGGGCTCCCGTTAAGGCCCAAAACAAACGGGACATACACGCACGCATTTTAAAGCGTCGTTTTTATCTCCTCTTGACCTAACTAGCTACACCTTGCGCCGTCTGGGGTCTCGGATTAGCTAATAGGTCACCCTTCTCCATCTTGCACCACGCTTGAGTACATTGACCACACAAGATCGCCGATCGCTCGACCTCGCTCTCCAAGCCTAGTCCCGATCATCCTCACCGTTGATCGTCGTTGACCACCAAGGAACCTACACAACAATAGACAAGTAAACCGAATTTGGGAACAAGTTCTTCACAACTTGACTCATGTTAATCAAAACATGCATCATGCACCATATATGCCCTGAAACTCATGAGTTTGACCTAACAACCGCACATCGCCGCCACACCGAGCGACGAACCAAGTGGAAATCGGTCAGACCGCCCCTAGGGCTGGTCTGACCGCCGACCATGGCCGGTCTGACCACCACACATGGGCCGGTCAAACCGCCAGCAATGACTGAGCCGATTTTCAGCCTCTGAAAACTGAAACTTACTGGAATTTTCAATCCAATATAACTTTTGACTGGAGACTCCAAAAATTATGGGACCAAGTGCAATAGAATCCCCTCTCTTGTCTACACTCTCTATTTTTGGCCCAGCTCAAAATAACACTTTTTAAGTTCACCGGTCCGATCACGCCATGGCCGGTCGGACCGATTGTAATTTGGCCCGACCGCCATGCTACGACCGGTCGATCGTTATCGCTGACGCTTCAAACTTTGTCAAAAACACGTGAAACGATAAACCGTAAATGCCATTGCCAATTGTCACATCATCCTAAGATCTGTAACATATCCCATGATATCCACACCTAGCCTCCACAAAAGCAATCTCTAAGAAAATTAGGGTTTACAAAATAGCAAAAGAGACGAAGCCAATGTGCAGCCACCTCCCTCCCTATTTATAGTGGATGCTTATACCTTCTAGAAGTTTGACTCAATTGAGCTCCCGTTAAGGTCCAAAACAAACGGGACACATACGCACATATTTTAATACGTCGTCTTTAACACCCCTTGACCTAATTAGCTACACCTTACGCCATATTGCGCCTCGGATTAGCCAATAGGTCACCCTTGTCCATCTTGCACCACGCTTGAGTACATTGACCTCACTCGATATCGTCGATCGTTCTGGACCTCAGCTCTCCAAGTCTAGTCCTGATCATCCTCGCCGTTGACCGTTGTTGACCACTAAGCAACCTGCACAACAATAGACAAGTAAACCGAATTTGGGAACAAGTTCTTCACAACTTGACCCATGTTAGTCAAAACATGCATCATGCAACATATATACCTTGAAACTCATAACTTTGACCTAACAACCGAATATCGCCGCCACGACGGACGACGATCCAAGTGAAAACCGGTCGATCGCCCTAGGGCGGTCGACCGCCCTGGCCGGTCTGACCGCCACATATTGGCTGGTCAGACCGCCAGTAAAGACTTAGCCGAATTTTCTCTCTGGAAAACCGAAACCTACTGGAATTTTCAAACCAATATAACTTTTGACTGGAGACTCCAAAAATTATGGGACCAAGTGCAATCGAATCTCCTCTCTTGCCTACACCCTCCATTTTTGGCCCAGCTCAATCCACACTTTCTGAAGTTTACCGGTCCGACCGCCGCTATGGCCGGTCGGACCGATCTTGGACCAGTCTGACCGCCACTTTGGCCGGTCAGACCGCCTGTGACCTGACAGTCCTGAAACTTTTCCGAAAACACTTGAAACGATAAACCATTAACGTCATTGCCAATTGTCACATCATCATAAGATCTGGAACATATCCCCATGATATCTACACAATTGTAACTCTAGCGACAATACATGAACATTCTTTTGTAATTGATTTTGAGTTTTAAATCACTTTGAGTTGTTCTATATCAAATCAATTGTGATTTATCTGCTTGTTGCTTGCTTATTTTTAGAGGGCGTGGCTAGCATTTCACGAGGCTAATCGAAAAATAGAAAAAATATTTAGGTATAGAATGAACTATCACAGATGGTTACACCAACAACCGTATGCGATGACCGAATATCACAGACAGTTTGTAGTATAAACCGTATGTAAAGACTTACCATCACAGACTGCTACCACTAACAACCGTATGTGATATGTAAGATATCACATACGGTTCTTTTTACTAACCGTCTGTGATATGTCTCAAATTACAGACGGTTGTTATTATTAACCGTCTGTGATAGTAGACCTTCACAGACGGCTTCTATTAGAAACCATCTGTATTGTTACTTATCACAGACGGCTCAAAAATCGTCTGTGATAACCACCTGTTATCACAGACACATAAAATCAGACAGTTCAGAAGTCGTATGTGATGATGGTTTAGAATCGCCGTTTCGATAACCGTCTGTTATCACAGACACATAAAATCAGACAGTTCAGAAACCGTCTGTGATGATGGTTTAGAATCGTCGTTTAGAATCGTTTGTGATAACTCTTTGTGTAGTAGTGATAAATAGATAGATATCGTCCGTAATGATTCTTTGTGTAGAAGTGATAGATAGATAGCACAACCATGCTACGAATATCATTAGCCCCATGCATGTTACCTCTGCTTATCTGAAAAGCCTCGCGAAAACAATCGAATTCTGCAAACTACTATTAGCTATCCACTTGCACGATTCGACGATACCAGATAAAAAGATGCACACGATCGACCAGATCACCGCACCCATTTTCAACTTGCTCGAATATACGGCAGCAGAACAAAAGGTGACAAAAGCCAAGTAACAACACACTACAATTCAGCACATTTGAGTTAGCTAGCTAGCTAGGATTAGGATAATGGAATTCATTCCTTATCCAGAAGACGAGGAGCAGCTAGCTAGCTAGCTAGGTGCGCGCAGGCAGGCAGGAGCGTACGCCGCTGCCGCTGATTGATCGGCCGGGCCGCGCGAGCGGATGGATAAAAAAAAGAGGAGGAAATGACAGTAACAGCAACGTGCAGAGGAGGCGGGCGGGCGCTCCGGATAGCAACGAATTTACGCGCCGGCCGCCCGGCCGTGAGATTCCCGGCGCACTAGCCGCGGCGGGAGGGAATATGCTGACATGAACAGAGACGTGTGTGCCGGCTTTATGCCATCTCGAGCGGGTTAAATTCCTTGGCTACTAAGGCAGAAACCGATTGCTCGTCGAGGAATTTGTTCAGGAGGTGGCCACGGGATAGAGATCGGGAGGGACAGGCGAGTGATGATGCGGAGAAGAAGATCCCGTCACGTCGGTCGGCTGCATCTTTGTTTGCATCGGTTCAGAGTTCAGACACACATCTCTGTGTGTGACAACGCCATGCATAATTGGGCCTGAATTAGCCTGATTAATTAGCCCATTACAAGTCTATCTTCTTGGGTTTAAAGTGGGCTTAGACCAACTATATTCCCAGGCTGAAAGGCCCAACTTGGTGCAGTTAACCGGGCGTGGTGTACTATAGTACAACGATTCAACCCAAACGAAGGAAACCAAACCAGACGTACGCGTCGCCGACACAATACGCGGTGTGCTTTGCCACCCACCAACCAATCGCCACAACCTGGCGGCGAGATGATGCCGTACTCCGGCGATCGCCGGCGATCCCCGCCGCCGCAGCCGCAGCCGCACGCGACCTTTTCTTACCTCTCCCCCTCCGCCGCGCCCTTCACCGTCGACCGTCCCCGCGCTACCCCCGATCCGATCCCCAACGCCCCCAACCCTAGCCCTTACCCCGACCTCCCCACCGCGCCGTCGCTCTACGAGTCCTGGATGGAACCTCCGTCGAGCTACATGGCCCCGGCCGCCCCCGCCGCGGCGCCGGGGTACGCAGGTGAGCTGACGCCTTCTCCCGTGATCAGGACCGTGGAATTGTGCTGCGTGATTTATTAGATGCGATATCGTCGTAGTGGTGATAGTCAGCAAGGTGATTCATCTGAGGTGTATTCAGGGTGTCGAGATGTGGGTGTGCGGGCATACTACCTGAGATTATGTTATGCGATCGTGACTACTGATGGAGTAATTATTTGACCATAGATAAAAAAAAAAGTTATTAGGCAGAGTCTTTTGTTTGAACTGTGAAAGAGGGAGCAATTGGTTGCATACTTGCCTGTATGGAGTAAGCTAGTCACGAGCCATGGTAATTTATCTAGATGCATCTCATTGTTCATGTTACTAGCGTTGTCTGGTAATTTTAGTGTTATAGGTGATTTCGTCGAGGGTACTAACAGAGCACTATTGTCTAGTTAATGTTTTTTTAAATGGAAATAGTAACATATAGTCATTGAGGCTTTGAGCAAAATTACATTGTCACCTGATGACGTCAGCCAAATTATGCAGGTTTTGCTAATTCTGATGGGTTTCTGGTTGCTGAGAGTGCACCACGTGACATATACTCTGGGAATCATTTTGGTACCTCCATGCAGATGCAGCTACATCCCTTCACAACAGGCAGCTCAGAGTGGATGGAAGAGAAGTATCCAGGAATTTACCAAAGATCCTCAAAGGCCCTTTCAAGTGATTTTGGATCATCAGTTGCTCATCAGCCTTCCTTGCCTTCTAGTATGCTTGATTGCTTAGACAAAAAGCCCCGTCCCATACCTCAACCTTTGAAATATGTGAATCACTATTCTGCGTATTCTGCTTATGATAACTACACGTCACATCTTCCGTCAGGCTCAACATATCCATTGAATTACGACCTGTCCATACCATCTGTTGCTGCCTCACCTGAAGTATGTGCTGTAACAACAACAGCGCTGTCAACAACAGATTGCCATGTTTTGGAGAATGCATTCTCCTCACCATATATGAACCCTTGCAGAATCAATCTTGATTATTTTGATACCATGCAGAATGATCAGAAAGATCTTGTTGGATATCAGACTGCTTATAAACATTATGGTGACTGGAGTAGCCCCGCTAACGATATGGGCATAATGGGAAACTATCCACTTAGTAGCCTTGGAGTTGGAGAGAACTATCATGCCGGTGAGAGTTCTGGAACTGGGAGACCTGTGCAGCTTTCTTCAGAAGGAAAATCTGATTTAAAGAGCTTACAAGCATCGTGTTCCAAAGTTTCTCTATCAGAACTTGCATTTGCTCAGCCTGGAAATCTTTTCACCGAGTCACTTGAGGTAAATAACCCTGTTGTTGATTCTCCTTGTTGGAAAGGGACACCAACTGTACATCAGCTATCATTTGGTATTGTGAAAAATGATGAAGATCCTTATTCTGCTAATTGCTCAGTTGACCTCCATGGTTCTCATCAAGGCAAGAAGCTTTCTGAGTTTAGTACTAAGAATTCTGGGTTATTTTCCAAGCACTATGACACATCAAATCCTGAGAATGATCCTTCTCTACCTTATTGCATGAATTATCTTTCAGCATGTAGTCTGCCTTTAGGATGCAAAAAATCTGAAGGTCATAATGATACACAATCATCCATTGTTGGGGCTTACAATGGTACGGCTAACCATCCTAGTTACGTGTCTGTAGAACAAGGCATCAGAAGAGAGAAACATATGACCTGTAAGCTGGGAGGTGATTCCGAGAATGTGGTAACACCAGCTCAACAAGGAAGTGGTTTTCCTTTCAACAAAACTAATGAATCCACAGTGTTAGGAGGAAACATTGGTAGTCAAGTTGGGAGTATGAGTGAAGAATCTGTTAACAAAGTTTCGAGTCATATTGGCTCCGCTCCTACTGCACAGGCTAGGAGTTTGACCAAAGAAAGTCTACATGGAAATACTTCTTATTATGTCCATAAAGCTGCAGCGACACGGGAAAACCTGTGCTCTGAAAAGCCTATGAACAGATGTCAGGAGCATTTATCTCATTGCAACCCAGGCGTTGAGGAGGACATAGTGAAGATATCTTCGGACAAAGTCACCTGCAGGTCCAAGACTCAAGCAGAATTTATCAAGTCAATGTACAATTTGTCAGTAATGCTTCTATCTACTTGCAATGGTGGTTGTGAATTGGAGGAATCTGATCATGCACTTATTCAATCTGCGATACAAAATCTCAATTCTCTGAGTCCCAAGAGAAGGAAGGTATGATGCAAAATCACTATTGTCACACATCACAATTTCTAACGGAAGAAAAGCAAATTATTTAATTTGTGAACATTACCTCATCTTCATGTTGAGTAAATTATGTTTTCATGAGTACTTTTATAAAGCGAGTTTGATGACTCGTTGTATACATTCTTAGATCTCGTGATTTAAGAATAAAGATGTACTTTACACTACCTGGAAATGATATTGAGTTTTAGCACTTGTATTTAACTGCTATACGTCATATTAGTGTTAATATTTTCTTCTTGTAGTTAATCTGTGTCTACTTTGACCTGGTACATGGTTTTGCTATGTGTGATATTTCTACCCTTGCTTCTAATTTGCTTCTGTGGTACTAAAAATGGCTAATATTATATTTTTGGTAGTGATATGATTTTTGGTTCATGGTGACCGAGATTTTATCCGCCATCACCTGAAATCAAAATGTGGTATCTTTCTCGCCTCCCTTTTAGCAGTATTAACAGCAGTGATGTTGTTGTAAAACATTCCATGTCAGGCTGAACACGGCTTGGGCCAGATAGTTAATACGACAATCCCTGTGTTAGCTGAACAAACCTAATGCCTTGGGCAGTAATCTTGATTTTTTTAATCCATTTTTAAAATAAATCTGACAAGGGTCCACTTTTCGAATCACTCGTTAAAAATTCTTATTTAGTAAACAAAATAGTAATTTTGGTTGTATTTCTAGTCAACATCGAAAAGGGCTATCAAATGCATGGCTTCCTCATTTCAGTTTGTTTTCTTTCTCATGCAAGGCTGCATTAAAAGTTGTTGATGTCAATAGCAACTGCTGTCAATCAAAATTAGAAAAGATGTGGTGCAATGGGGATACTTGCCAGCCTGAAAAGTTTGCCGAACTTGATTCGGGGAACATCGGCACAGATTTTAAAACATTTATTTTACAGGTAGTGATTTATATCTTGGACTGACTTTGGAATAACGTCGGGTATCTGCTATGTCTGAACATCATGCTTTTTCCTCTCGAGCATGTACCTTATGTTATCTTCTTGCATGCAGGATCTTACCAAGCTTCCAGAGGAGAACATGGTTGGTGATACTAAAGATGCACAAATGATGGTATATAAGAATCTGTGGATCGAAGCGGAGGCTTCCATGTGTAAACTAAAGTATGAACTTCAACTTGCTCGCATGAAACTCGTAAAGAAATGTCACAATCAGCAAACAGGTCAGTTTTTTTGTGTGTGTGTGTCTGTAGCAAGAAAGTGTGTCTTGATTTGTCTTTACTTCCCAACATTCCCTTACTTTTGGATGTTAAATAATAATATTGTAGGTGCAGCTCCTACTGATTCATCAGGAGAAGACAAAGCCTCAAACTTGCCAAAATCCGAGAACTCATTATGTATTGGAGTGCGTGATGATTCTAGCAAACAACAAAACCATGTGAAGGAAAGCAATATCTGTAGCGCAACCTTCCAACCTCAGGGAGGTTATAGTTGTGGTGAGCAATTCCCTGTAGTTAATAGAAGTGTCACAGAACAGATTGATGCTGCTGTCTTTGCTCGACTGA
Organism: Hsuehochloa calcarea; assembly: GCA_036346395.1. Classification (NCBI taxonomy): domain Eukaryota; kingdom Viridiplantae; phylum Streptophyta; class Magnoliopsida; order Poales; family Poaceae; genus Hsuehochloa; species Hsuehochloa calcarea. The sequence continues at coordinate 85,680,276 of CM070597.1, read as the reverse complement.
AAGCTTTGAAGTCCCGTGATAATAATATAAATTCCTTCCATGAGGACAATAGTGAGCAGCAGCAGGAAACAAGTAAAGATAGAAAAACGGATGGTGTTGATGACGCTGTTACAAATAATGTGAGTGTTTCGAAGTGCGGTGATGATAGCATAAACTCTTTAGTGGAGGACTTCATCAAAGAGCGGCTGGAAGCAGGCAAAATTAAAGGTCATGAGGCTGATGTTGCTATTACTGCCACACAAGATTTTATGAGCTGTAATAACAATACAAGCTCATTGGATGAGGACATCAACCAAGAGCAGCCAGAAGCTAATGAAAATATAGCTGATGGTGCTGTTATGGCTAGGCTCAAAGATTTGACGTGCTGTAATGCTAATATAAGCTCGTCGGGCGAGGACAATGCTAATCGACGCCAAACAGCAAGTAACAATGAATTTGGTCAGCTCGAAGATGGTGTTATGGCCAGATTGCAAGTCTTGAAAAGACGCATAGACAACACTAGCAGCATTGTGGATGGGGGACAGGAAGTTTTCCATTCAGATGGGCACTTTGAAAGAAAACAATTTGGTAGCGCAGGTCCTAGCGGAGCACATGGTTGGTTAATTGAAAAGACCGATTTGCCTGATGATGTTAACTGTACAACCCCATCTGATGAAGTGAATGGCAAAACTTCAGTCCAGCACCTTAGTACATTGCTTAAAGAGTATCATGTTTTCTCAGCGCCAGTGGAGCCTGCAAGTCTACACTTGCATGACGAGCAGTTATCTGATGTAGTGAATGGCAAAACTTCAGTCCAGCACCTTAGTACATTGCTTAAAGACTCTCATGTTTTCTCAGCGCCAGTGGAGCCTGCAAGTATACAATTGCATGGCGAGCAGTTAAGCTACTCACCATCAGAATGGGAGCATGTGCTGAAGGAGGACTTTTTCCATCCAGGAAACACTTCGAAGTGAAATGCAACTGCGGTCCCTATTCCCCCTTGGGTTAACTTGAAAAGTTCATATGTATATGATTGTATATATGTCCTTAAATAGTATGCACTATGCAGGCAGGAGCCTGTCACATAAGTTGCAAAATCAATGATCGTGGATGGTGGCTAAAACTGAACTTTTTATGTAAAAGTAAAATAATGCCAATTCATGGCTGACACTGAACTTTTGTGTAAATACGATGCCTGCCCTATCTGGTCGCATGCTTGAAAGGGTGTCAGCCTGTGATCTTAATTAATGTTTGCAGATGTACGTCACTAGATCTTTTACTCGTGATTTATTTTTCGTTGCTCCAGATATCCATTTTCAAGCTGGTTGTGCAGGTTTTGAGCCCCGTTTCTGGATTTTAACATGCAGATTATACGGAGTGACGAATAATTATGCAATCGGCCGCTACATATGAGATCTTGGCTTATATAGTTGTTTAACGCTATGAACACCTTTTCTTTCTTTTTGCACCTAAGCACTAAATTTACAGGTGCAACATAGTGCATGCAGCCATACGGCGTACATGCCCGGAGGAGGTCAAGTCATGCATTGCACTCTCCATGGTGTTCAGAAACCTGCAACTGGGACGGCCATTGCCTGTGCAACTGCATGCCCGTTGCAGAGCTGAGTTGGTACGTACCACAGATCTTAGCTACTTTCAGATCCAATGCATGTGCCATTAATTGAGGAAGATAAGGAGCGATATCTTAAGTGCACATCAGGATTCAGGCAGGACCAAAGGCTTCAGTTTACAACCTGGAGGTACAGTACAGTTGCAATCTAGTGGAGATTGACGTAGCAGGGCACTTCATTTAGTCCTCCATCTCTTCTTCCATCGTTCGAGGACGTCCGGACACGTGTACGGCGTGAGATATCGCGACGAAAGCGTGCATCGAGCTAGATTCAGTTAAGAGATCTGGTTGGAGTGAGCCTGTCAGCTCAGGATTGATCCTCCACGGTCGTTTTCAGGGTCCAAGAATGTGAATTTTCGGTTGATCTGGACACTGAGAAGACGATGCGCAACCTCACCGGGTGGACTGGGACAGTGGAACCAGACCGGCCGGCCGGCCTGTAAGCTAATGCGTCTCTGTGCCGACTTTATATGCATGCTACTACAGTACCACACCATGTTGAGTTATGCAGAGTTCTGAAAGCTGCGTTGCAACACTGGAACACATTGGCTTCTTTTTACTGGTCCAATTTGCAGGAACGGGGGTGGTGCCAGGCCTCGGGCCACAGCCCTGAGGCCCTAGGATACAAAAAATTTCTTGAAAAATTCTGAAACATATGAGCTCAAGGTTTAGGCCGTAGTCGGCTCCGCCCCCTACGCAGGAAGCAATTGGCGGTCACAGTACTACAACCGTGTTGAGTTAAATGTTACTACAGTACTAAAACGTGCTAATTTGAGTTATGCAGCGTTCTGAAAGAGCTTCGTCGCAACACTCGTACAAGTTGGCTTCTTTTAACTATTACTAGTCCAATTTGCAGGAAGCGATTCATGCAAGGCAAAAAAAAACGAGAGATAGAGAGAGATGGACACAACAGTGTGTGCAAGAGGGAGTGTTGACCTTGGAGAGAGAAAGGACGCCCCCCCTACAGTGGTTACAGCGAGGATGGCAGTCAGTGTTGCATACAGCGCAGCAGATACGGAGTTATGTGTACAAGAACAAGAGGATAGGACGTTACGTGGCCAGTGGTCTTCCTCATGGAAGCAGAAGCAACAACAGATGCCACCAATGAATTGAGCTAAAGCGATGTGGCGACAGCTGGTGATCGACCTCTGGCTACGCAGTCAGTACACACTGTACTGAATACTGATGAGCCACCATTGCCTTTTATTTTCAGCATATCCCAGCTGCAGCAGTGGCAACTGGCATGGCATCAGATTTGTGCTCCCTTGCCGTGATACAGTACTGATCAAGCAGGGAAGACGTGCATGGTAGATGGAAGAGGTGGAGGCGTCATACCAAGCGGCCTTCTGTGTGACACTGACATATGGGCCCGGCGGCAGTTTCAAAAAGCTCTGCGAAACTCGGTAGTTCCCTCAGCTACGCGCGCCCACCATGACAGTAATAGAAATGGAGGTATATTCCTTTTCTACCCTTAGTGCGCCAAGATATTTTTCACCTAGCTAGAGTGTACTTTTACAGGAATAGTCCTCACATGAGAGAACACATTCTTCTAATCGTATCATAGCTCGAATAATCTTTGTAAGACAAATTGCACAGCATGTACGTCCTCATGTCAAAATTAATAGTTCCACCAAACAAATTTAATTTTTTTGCCCTACGAAATTTTCATGAGAGCTCATCCAACCGCAGGTCGTAACTCCATTGCAAGGAAGAAAACATACAACATCCGGGACACACTGGCTACAAGTTTAATTAAGCCCCTGCCTCCTAGCCGTCGCTCACATGCCATTCAGATGGACGGGGGCTGATCGACCGATGGATCGAATCACGGGGAAGATGCAGACTCATGCACGTACCTCTGAATCGATCTGCATAATCAGATTACCAGTCATTCATATCACTCGAGTTTTTTTTTTTTTTTGTAGTTAGGTTTTATTTATGCTTTGGTACGTGGCCCCACCTGGCAGCCTTGAAACCGGGATTGAGCACCTTGATCTGCGTGCACACTGTATATATACTGGGAAAGATTGAGAGAGACGTGGCGTCGGATGGGATGGGATGGGATGAGCATGCAGGAGGAAGCAATGGTGTGCAGAAAGCGAACCAACGGTTTTGGCAGGCGCCGCGTGCGTCATGTTTCCACTGGGCCCCACGGTCCAGCTGCCCAAGGTGCCCAGCCGCGGGCACAGATCCATGGATCTTTCGCTCATTATAAGGGTCTTTCCGAAAATGAAATTAAGGGGGAAAGGAAAAAGAAAACAGGAGGAAGCTCCTCTTGCTCTTGCTGTGGGGAGAATGAGCGCTGAGTATTCGCTCCTCTTGGCTAGCCATCGATTGATTAATGTTTGCTTTACCTTGTTGCAATACGGATAGATTTCCATAAACTCTTGCATGCCATAATCCATCACATACATTCGCATCATCCATGACAATATCCATCACAATATATATATGTCTCTAGTAGTAGTCCAACATAAGGCTAAGTCTAACACAAGTCCATACAACATGAAAAGAAACAAATAACGGAACCCATCGCCACCTCCCACCCGAGTGTGAATCGCCACTTGAGGAGGGCCACTGGCAACCTGCTCGTGGAGAAGGGCCACCTCGAGGAGTCGGGTTCGAACCCGCCGACCGTGGCCGCACAAAAGAGAAGCGAATTCATGAGTATCTACAGGAGGGCCGCACAAGCTAAAGGAATAAACAACCATATATACTCACCGAGTCCCTACAGAGGAGGAGGAGCCACAATCGAGCGAGCAATGATCGGGCACGACCACACTGCAAGGATCAAGGCTCGCCATGAAGTCAACATGTCCTCGCAGCCGCCCTCGGCCGCCTCTGGCTTGTACAGCCTCCATCTCCAAGGTGGCCTCCGCTGCCGCTCATTGGCCTCCAACCTCCGCAAGTCGGCTCGCAACATTCCACCCGCAATGTTTAAACAATGCAAAGGCAAGGTAGATGTGTAAAAGCAATGAACGATTTAATAAAACAAGATTAACTCGAGTTCCGCCATCCGCTGCCAGAGCTCACGCCGAGAGCGTATGGGGAGGAGGAGCTCGTGCTCCTTGCTCGAATCTCGGCGAGGGGGAACAGAGGCGAGTCGACCGTGCTATCCGCCATCCAAGACGGGCCAGGCCGCTTCCTCCTCCCACCTCATCAGAGGTTCAGGTCCGTGGGCCGAGTGGCCGGATCAAGTCCTCCCCATGGCGCCATGCGGCCGAGGTGTACTCGCTAAGCTTGCCGTGGACGCCGCGTTGGTGTACGCCGGCCCGCCCGCCGGGTTGTAGGTGACTTCCGGCGCCGCCTTGCCCTTGTGTGCCGTATGGCGACGCCATGAACTCGTTGCATTCCCGGCCTTGGTGCGCTGGGATCGCGAGGAAAACACAAAGATGATTACAAGTAATGAGAATTGAGCGTTACAAAATAAATAAAGATGAAAACACAAAGAAGATTACCCATGTCCATGCGACGCTGGCCGAGGCTCCGGCTGCCTTGGTGGTGTGGCGCCCACCCATCTACAAAGCGGCAACCCCGACGGATGTTGTGCTTCTCCGCCCACCTCCGAGAGCCACTGCCCACAATGGCCTCCCAGAGCGTGTGCTCGGCGCACTAATCAGACATTGCCGCATACCATCAAGTTATTGATATGTCGAAGATGAAATGAAGCCTACCTATTCTTCATTGAAGGAGTCAGATAATGTTTCAGACTTACCGAGAGGTATCGCTCCTGGTGAGCGCCCCGTCCCGCATCGCCTTCCTCACCACCGACCAAGGACGCCGGCACAGAGTTGATGATGCACCGAGCCGCCTCGTGGTAGTGTGTCCGAGAGTCGGACCTATGCACCTTGTCTCCGCACTCGCGCCGCCGGCCCTCAAACCCTTCGTCGCACCAAGAAGTCCTCGCATACGACATCATGTATCGCTTCATTATTTCAAGAATGACCAATGAATGCGTAGTATTGACCAATTTAGTGCGATTAAGACTCACCCGTAACTCGCCTTGATCCGCCGCAACGGTGTCGAACTCGCCGCCCTCGGCGGCGAGAAGTGGTCCCACGCCCGTGGCGGCGAAGTCACCGAGGCGACGTGACCATGCCAGGTGGTGCCGCCAATCGAAGGCCTGTGGTGGCATTGATGTGCCGCTCGTTCCTTACACAACTTCCCGGCTGTCGCAAGAGTCATTAAGAAGAATTGTTAGTCTCCGCCTCGATTTTCAACATGTCATATGAAATAGTAGTGAAATAATACTTACTTGTCGCCATTGGTCGAATCACCGGGCGCCGCTGAAGTGGATCGGCCGCCGAGCCGCGAGGGCCCGCGCAAGTAGACTCCCGACGAGGTAGAGCCGAGGCGGCAAGTGGAACCCATCATTGCCGATATCGCCGCCTCCCGTGGTCCGACGAGTCGAGGAAGTGCCACCCTCCTATGTGCGTGCCCACCGCTCGGTCGCCCTCGCCCACCGACGGGTGGCAATGGCCGCACCCTGCCCCTGACGGCCGCAGGCGCGGCCGCCTCGCCCTCCTCGCTGGCGGCTCCAAAGAAGTCGCCTCGCTGCAGTGGTGAGCGCCTCATGTAGAGGGAGTTGACTCTCTCGACGGCCCGCCCGCCGCCAAGATTTTGTCGAGTGCCCGCAATTTCAAAGAGTAAACCAATTAGCACGCTTAAATTACAAGTACTTATAAAGAGATGCAAAATGAACGAAACATAATTGCAATAATAATAATAATAATAATAATAATAATAATGTAGTATTACATGAATTAGAAATATTCTTCACGATCGGCAATACCGGATCATAGGTGTCGCCATCACTATCAATATTGTCGAGTAAATCGGCTCATCTCCATCGTTGTCATCATTGTCATCGCTTAACCGTAATCGCCAAGCATTTGTAAGTCCTTAGCATTTTGCACCTCTTCTCCGCCGCCCTCATCTCCACCGCCCCGATCAATGTCATTGTCTACTTCCATGCCCATCAAAAAACATGTCTATGTCAAACCTCCCTTCTAGCCCCTCTGTTGATAAAACTCCCGTGTTTGGGTCAAAGTTGTAATCCTCATCGCTTGGGACAGTGTAGCCATCGCGGCGATACCAACCGCACAAGGTACCAACCGATAAGATTGGGGTCTTTTTGGCACGCCCATGGGAGATAATAAACTTGCGTGGCTGTTGAGCCACAATATAGACATCCTCTCCTTGATAGACGTAATCCTCGTCGAATTTCGACTTGTCCAATCTCGTGGGTGCTCGTGACATTAGGATCGAACCAATGGCATTTGAATACGACCGATTAGGAGCTTTATGACACTCAAAATTGAGCTCAGATATTTCTTCTACTATGCCGTAGTAGTCGCTACCATCGGTCAGCGCATTTAACTCCTAGATTCGTGGTTTTCCGATTGGGCCGACTCGCCGTAGTGTCTTGTGTGAGCGATAGCCATTCACATCATAAACGGTGAATGACTTGACCTTGTAGGCGAAGCTTTGGCAGCCCTTTCAACTCAAAGATCCATTTCAAGATCCTTGCGGGCTCGCAAGGTGAGGCCGATAGATCGTTACATTACTCGCCAGAGGAGCAAAGGGATGTCAAAGATTGAACGAGGTAAATTGACTGCACTTTCAGATTTAACTAGGATATGAAATCGGCACACCATCTTTGAGAAGACTATCTTCTTCTTGAGGAAGGAGCCCTATTCCTCTCCCCGTATTTATTCGTAAATTCCCAAAAACAAGAGATAAGGGGTTGGATAGATGGAGGATAGTGACAAGGGCGTATGTAACAAGCTCATTGAGAACTTATCGCACATAAGGCTTCACTTCGCCAAGGTTCAACAACACATACAAGATGATAGTGCGCCACTCATCATGCCGCAAGGTCTTGGTGCCCGATGTGCTTGCCTTCCGAGTTGCCCTTTGAAAAGGCCGAGGTTCGATGAACTCTCGTCCGCTGTAACGAGGGGGACGACAGCACGCCGGAAGGCCATCCTTATAGTATGTCGCTGTGAAGTTTGACACCTCCTCCGTAATGAATGCCTCGCCACGTAAGCCTCAATTTTGGCTTTATTTCTACACTTTTTCAAGAATCTTTAGACATCTCTCAATTGTATAGCACCAACGGCTCGCACGGCCCCCATTCGTGGCTCTCGTCACGGTAGGTGCAAAATCGATGTCGATCGCTGTGAAGAAGCCGGTGGGAAGATCTTCTCAACTTGCGAGCAACACAAAGCCACTTTCTCCAAGTCATCAATCACGCCCCGAGATAACTCCTTGGCACAAAGTCGGGAAGAAATAGCTCAACTCGCCAAAGACGCGCCACACATGCTCGTGGGACGATCCCCGTCATCGCAGAAGGAGCCGCCAATCCATATGTGGTAGTCATGACTCTTCATCCCTAAGACTCGTGATAGTGGACAAGTTCACTCCCCTACTCAAATTCGCCGATGCCCATCGTGGAACATTAACGCCTGGATCCACCGCAGATTTCCTTCCTTTGGTCCTTTTCAAGACGAAATCGACCGAGTCCTTCTCCATTTCTTGCCGGGCGCGGAGGCTTCATCACTTGCTTTGGCCTATCGCACATCGCTGCTGTGTCCAGCCTAGCCTTAACGTTGTCCTTGACTTATCAGAATGTCCATGAGTGTTGCAAAAAGCGCCTCTACGATATTCTTTCTCGGTGCATTACATCAATGTTGTGTGGAAGAAGAAGGTCATTAAAATAGGGAGCCTAGTCAAGCCCGATTATGAGTCCACCGTGTTCCTCACCATATCCAATAAAACCACCTTTCTTTATCATGTTTGAGAGCTCTATCTCAAAGACGGACCCTAAGACCGGCCATCATCCGAGGTGCGTGGTCATGACTTGAACCCTTTCCTCAAGTTCTTGACGCCTCGTCTGAATGGATGGTCAATAGGAGGAATTGACGATGTTGGTCAAACGAAGAAAACTTGCCACCCCTCTTCACCAAGTGAACCTCACAAATGCCTTGCATATTGGGCATGGGAACTTCCCGTGAACACACCACGCAGTAATATGCCATACGCCAGAAGTCATGCAGGAGTAGTGGTACCACACATGCATTGTGAAGTTCTTCTTTGTAGCTCTGGCCGTATGTCAAGACTCTTTTTCCCAAGCAAGGATCAATTCATCAATGAGAGGCTCCATGAACAAACCCATCTTGTTCCCCGTGTCCGTGAATTATCGCGACAAGAATACGCTCTGGGTTGAAACATGACGCCGGGAGATTGAGGGGATCACTAACACGGCCAACAAGTGTACGGGCCGCCAAAGAATCCATAGGGTTGAACCCATCTGCTGTTGCCATACACGTACATTCCGAGCATCCTCGCTTTACCATGATGTATGCCATCGAAATGGGTCCATGCATCGCCATCCGATGGGTGTACCATCTTGTCAAGATTGTATCTTTTGCCATGTTTGTGCCATGTCATCTGCTTCATGACTCCTCATGTACACACCGTTGATCCTCAGATGACAGAAGGTACCGAGACCTTCGCGGATACCAAGTCGCTCCTTCTTGCCATCACTAGTGTCGACCTCCGTGATACCTAGAGGATTTGCACTTTGGACAAGGCGCTGCTTTCTCGTGATCTTTCCTAAATAGGACGCAACCATTCTGGACAAGCATGGATGTGCTCATACGGCATCTTAAGGGCACGAAGAAGTTTCGTGACTGCATAAGTTCTTCTACAGAATGTGACCTCCGAAGGTGGATCCAACAACCGCCAACATACCATCGGTTGTCTCGACTCATGCTACATCGCGACTTGAACGCCATTAGGCGCCCAATGGCATCCGGCCATAAACCATTGTCTTTTCGTGAAGGGGCTTCGTGTCAAGACAAGATATCGTAGTACGCTTTGCCGATTCCTCCGCTCGCCCTCTAATCCTTCACCGAACCGCGCCTCCCGAAAGTCATCCATCCACCGCTACCCCAGATCTCCATCAAAAGCCTCGAGGCGTGGTCTCACCACCTCCTCTCTAATACGACGGCTTCACCATGGTGGATCCAACAGTATAGTTTGGCGTGAATCCATACTTGCAAAGATCTTCCCCACGCTCTTCCTATTCTTTCTTATACGGTTGTCACATTTGTCGCAGGGACACGATCCGACTCGACCTCTAGCAAACTCGCCAAATGAATGCTCCAAGAAAGCATTAGTCTTAGTCATCCATTCGGGGTCATACTTATGCGGGGCGTGTACATCCAATCACTGCTTCTCCATCCTCCGGCATATACATATGTAAGCGAGTAATATAACCAAAGAATTGCATCCGCCTTGCTCCTACCATCTAATAGGTGAGGATAGGTCTAATCTCACTGGGATGCGTAGATGAGGTCAATGCTCGCTCGCTTATCCGAGACAGATTTTATAAAGATTTTCCGTTGCTCTCCGATACACGCCCCGCAAGGGAGAGTGTGTATCCGAGAACAACAGGAGGTGATGCCGAAAGTCCGCTCCTTGACCGAGCGAACCATGGAAACTAACCTCATCTACGCATCCGCGGCCGTCCAAAATATTGGATAATCCGAAGAGATACGGCCGCAGATATGCAAATATCCGCATACCTCCGACCGTATCTCTTTCGAACGGAGACGCTTAATCGGGCTACGTGACCATATAAAACATGCATGCAAAGGAGGAGGGGTTATACCTAGGTGGCGTGGAGTCGCTAAGCTGGGCAAGGCGTGTTTGGCAAAGTGGGCGATCACGGTGCAGCGCATCAAGAATAATGATTTAAGACGATCGGGTCCTTCTCCTACATAAAAGGTAATAGGTTAGGCAAACATTATTAAAGCTTGTATTGCCATTTTTACTCCACCCATTTAAGCAATATTTTCTAAACCCATGTAAACAAGACAAACCGCCTTAAACCGCATCGATGGATAAAAACAAAGATTTCTCCTTTTGCCACCAATATTGCTAAAAATAGATAATGGAATTAAAGTAAATGAATGACGAGACCTAAGGTCAATGGTTATGACTTATGACTTATGAACATCAATCACAAAAATGGATGGCAATTTGTAATTTTCGACAATCGCACTTCCCTTGTAAGGTGACATTTTCAAGAAACAAGAGCATGCTCAAAATTAAATTGTTGTCATAGTATCCAATGTAATATATTGATATGCAACATGCCACAACTACAAGCCTAACAAGACAAATGATTTAAACAAGAGCTCAAACACAATCAATATTCCTTTCGATCACAAGGATTGCATGGCCACAACATATTCAGTGAACATCAAGAAGAGCTAATGCTTTGACCGATTCCTCCATATGAAAATCTAGATATGAGAGAGCGAAGTTATTTGAACTGCTCCCACGACTCAAGATTGTCAAAGAGTAAAAGCGTAAAAAAGCGTGAATAGGATTCTACATACATGATCAAGAAATGTAGTACACCTACAATTTGTTATCCACAAATTAAATGACCAAACTTTGACACATAGTACTAATATCTACATACAAGTTATAGACGGACAAATTCCAAATCTGAATGGAACATTATATGTAAGTCAACTTCCATAGGATGACAGATTATACTATACTGGTATATGCAATGACAAACAACTGAATGAAGAAAACCAAACATGCGTTCTACCTTCAATGGCTATTCGCTACGGGTATAAGCTCAAAAATGAGGCCCTATTATGAAGCCCTATAATTTGGGTCCAAACTCGAAAGTGTTGATTTGTTTGGGCTCTATTATGCTGGAAGCACTGGGCTTAATTAGCGAGAGGCGCACTCACAATGAGCTAGCAAATCTATTGCCATCTGAACTTCTGAAATGCCAATTGTTACTTGTTTGCTTTGCTAGCATGCAATACTTCTCACTTGTTTGCTTTGCTAGCATGCAATACACCTCAGCTGCCCTCCTCCTCCCTCAGTGCTCTATGTATAATCGTGGTGAGGCCGGCAATGTTAAACGGCTGCACCAGCATCATTTTGTTAAACAAAGGTGTCGCTGAAACAAGGTTCAAGAAAAAGATGTCACCGCCTCCTCCTAACCGACACTACATGGCGCTTCTCGACACCGGGGGTCCGATGCACTAGAACAATTGAACCCTGTTGGTGATTGCACACATCAATGGTTTCTGTTGTTGTGTATTCTGTGTTTTTCGTGTTCTGACACATACAAACTTATAATTTCAGATGTAGCTTATGTCAAGGCTTGATACGCACCTACAACGCCCGGACATATGTCGTTCACTACACCTTACAACGTAAGATGCGATTTTATTTTCATACATTTAATATGATTAGCCACCCAGAGACTTCTTAATTTGTTCGCTTTTCGCTTCTTGTTGATGAAGACAATTAAGCTCATGGGTGCCGGTGCTTTTGGATTTCATCCGACCCTAGAGTGGATATTTATTGGTGATAGAGGTGGCACTCTCCGGCATGGGATGTATCAACCGAGAGGCCAACTATGATTGGAATGTAAGTATGTTTTACCTTATATATTGTTGAGATTGGGAAAACTTGATCTCTTTGTTCCTTGTTTCTTTCCTTTCCAATATGCAGTACTACTTTCTATCCTTGTTTTCCGGACAATGCTAATGAGATGCTAATCGTTGGAAGTAATTTTGAGGTCAAATATTGAGTTTCTTAAAAACCAATGGAACTAGAACAATTTTCCACAAGGTTCTTGCACAAATATTGGAGTGGTGTCCTTTTAATTACAATAGGGTTGTTTGGGATTTATATGCTGCTATACTGATCATTAAATAGATAAAAATAGGTGGAAATTCGACATCACCTTTCTTTTGGCAAAAGTTTCATGCATGATCCTGTGGCCCCATTTGATAACACGTGCATCCGCAAGGCACATACGATTTAATGTATCTTCCTGCATAAGTTCAATTTAAAGTTCTAATATCATGCTTCCAGCTCTTGACATAGATTTCATTAGGAAAAGCATAATGGTGTGTTCTTAGCCCACCAATCCTCTGCATGCACTTCTCTTATTCGATGGCATGTTATTCCGCCTACTTTAGATGCTTCCAGATCTACTGCTTATTCTTTATTCTTTGCATCTTCATCTCTCACAATTTTTTTAATCTAATTGTTGCCTTGGGTTTTACTTAGTACACAGTGGTTCCCACCTATCACATCTGCTTTCTGGCTTCCTACATCGCGCTTGCTTGTTACGATTTCAAAGGATGGAGCACTTCAAGTATGGAAGACAAGAGTTATAATTAATCCTAACAGATAACCTATGGAAACTCATTTCTTTGAGCATGCAAAGTTAGTTTTTGTTCTACCTTTCAAGAAATTCGATCAATGTCTTAACTATTCTACTTTTCCTCTCAAGTCGCTCTTTTTTCTTTACACCTCGTGGTTCAATTGTCCTTTGCGTAAACCACAAAATATGCTATGCGCCCATTTTACCGGTGCTATGCTTGCTCAGAATTACCTTTTCCCATTTTATCTAAGGGATGAAAAAGTTTGAATCCATAGGATACACACAGAGGTCGCTAGGGTTAGGGAGGGGCGAGAATAGGGTTAGGGCCGTTGAGAGCTAACCTTGACGGAAGCGCGACGAATGGGAGGTCGCCGGTGGATGCCGAGGAAGCCGCCGAGGCGTCCTCCAAAGTCGCGACGCTGTTCGCCTCTCTCCTCTCGCCTCTGGTCGACCCGACGCGTGAAGAAACGCCGATCGATCCACCGACCGCCGGTCGCCCGCAGCACTACGGGCGAGGGGTGGCGCGGGCGCGCGAGCGGGCGGGCACATGGGCGAGGGCGGCGCATGGGCGGGGCTGGGCGGCTGTATGGGCGCAGCCTGGCCGGGGCGAGGGGCGAGGCGGGGCGGGGCGAGGCGAGCGGGGCGGGAGGGGTGGCGCTTGCAGCATGCCGAGGGAGAGAGAGAGGTGAGAGGAAATGAGAGAAAGAGAGAGAGCGCTACCACAGGTGAGGGATAAGGCGGCTTTGCCGAGTGCGGATCGGCAGACTCGGCAAGTAATAACTTTGCCGAGTGTCGTGATCCGCACTCGGCGAGTTCTCTTTCCGAGTGCGGATGGGTGGCACTCGGCGACGTTCTCTTTGCGAGTGCGGATGGGTGGCACTCGGCGGTTAGTACTTTGTCGAGTGCCAACCTGGCACTCGGCAAACTAATTTTTTTGGTTTTTACCACTAATTTTTTGAAGCTTTAGTACACTACAAACAACATGTTTAACTTTGGGATATTTTCATTGCCTTTTGGCATATTTCTATAGTTTATTTTGTTTTGTTGAATTTTCCAAAATGTCGATTTGAGCTGCGAGTGCATCGAATAATGGATTACATTCGTTCAAAAAATGTTGTCCTTGTTTCTTAGTGTAAATTTAGGCTAAATCAGATCGTCTCGAAATTTCGATCAACGTGCTCACGGGGCAACGCGCCAACTTGCGTGGGAGTGGTTTTTAATTGTATAAAATGCGACAATTAGAAAATCATGAAACTTGTCGAGTTATCGCGCATCGTATCGCGTATCGTGGAAAAAATTTGAAAAGTTTGAGCACGCATTTGTCACGTCGATGCTCACAAACCAGAGATCTCCACATGTGATCACACGTATCCCCGTGAGATCTCCTAGTTTGTGAGCATCGACGTGACAACAAGTGCTCAAACTTTTCAAATTTTTCCACGATACGATACGATGCGCTAACAACTCGACAAGTTTCATGATTTTCTAATTGCTCGTGATTTTATACAATTAAAAACCACTCCCACGCAAGTTGGCTGCGTTGCCTCGTGAGCACGTTGATCGAAATTTCGAGACAGCCTCGGATTTAGCCTAAATTTACACTAAGAAACAAGGACAACATTTTTGAACGAATGTAATCCATTATTCGATGCACCGCAGCTCAAACCGACATTTTTGGAAAAATTCAACAAAACAAAATAAACTATAGAAATATGCAAAAAATTGATGGCAAAACAAAAAAAAAAGTTTGCCGAGTGTTTAGGGTTGGCACTCAAAAATAAATTCTTTGCCGAAAAGAAACGGGGGCACTCGCAAAGAGGACGATGCCGGATGTCGTTATGCCCCCTACCAATCTTTGCCGAGTGCCTACTTTTGCCGAGTGCCTGGCACTGGGCAAAGATAGTCTTTGCCGAGTGCAGGTGTTTGCCGAGTGCCATATGTTGCCGAGGGCGGCGCTCGGCAAAGCAGGTCTTTGCCGAGTGCCCGCAATTTGGCACTCGGCAAATATTGTTGCACTCGGCAAATCACGTGTTTCCCGTAGTGATGCTTATTTCTTTTTGTTCCCTTTTTTTTACCTTCGTTATTTTAGCTCGCTGCTACTTCTTCGTCTTCCTCTTAATCGAGATAACGTTCTTACTTCTAGGACATTTTGTTGTAGTAGAGTGATTTTCCTTTATGCAAATTGTGTTGGGCTATCCATTCAGGAGAAGAAAAAAATGCGCAATGCAAAGGTATGAAGCGACCTGATTGACATAAAAAGGGAGCTCAATTTGTAGGAAATTAGACCTTATCTAAAAAAACAAACAGTGTGTCTAGATACATCTACTACAATGTTGTTTAGGTGTTCATATATTGTACGCATTGAATTGGAATAAATAAAATCTTCTAAAAAAAGATGGAAAATAAATAAAATTAAGTAGTATTCACTCATAAAAACAGACCGTCATATTTGTACGCATTGAATTGGAATAAATAAAATCTTCTAAAAAAGATGGAAATAAATAAAATTAAGTAGTACTTGAATACTCATAAAAACAGACAGACATATCGAAGCAGCTGATTGGATGAACAAGCTGATCGATCTGTAGCTACCCTTAGCCATAGTTGTCTAGTTGATCTTTGCGATCAAGATAGGTGCTAGCTTACCAAGGGCTCACATTTGATATTCCAAATTGTTTTGAGTTAAAGAAAAAGATCAGACAACAACAATTGAACCAGGCTCACACACATAAGTGCTAAAGACATTAATGCATAAGAAATCTCATCTCATCTGAAATGAATGATATAGGAGTATATAACAGCTGCAGAAGTGATTGATAGAGTGCACTTTGGTAAAGAACAAAAAATTAATTGATTAAAACATCCATGGGAGGTCCCCTGGCTATTAGATATATACCTTTCACCTCCAAGGGGCCATCACACTCCCACCCTGGCTATCGTTCATAGGTATCCTCATTGCAAGGACCATCCAAGTATAATTCTTTCTTCATAGACAATTCAGTTTTTTGTTGCAAAAGCTAGCTCTGCGACAATTTAGTTTAACGGACGAGTTTTGGGTTGCTCTACATCATATTATGTGCATGTTTGACCCAAAAGTTGCATATCCACATGTTGTCGGATCCGAATTTTGCAAATCCAAATCCTCTGTGAAATCACTATGCTATTCCCTGGATCAGTAGATAGCACTCACAGGTATATTGCTGAATCAATTCATACAAGACGTAATTTAAGACATTCAATATGTTACCGTTGGACCGAAAATACGACTAGAGGGGGGGTGGGTGAATAGAAGCACACTCACTTTTTCACAAATAATAGATTCAACACAAATTTTACTCTAGTAGCTACGGAAACTATGAAGATCAGTATATCAGTACAGCGGAAGACTAATATTGAATCCAATATAAACCCCTTAGCAAAACGACGAAATCAACAAAGATTAAAGCAAATCAATGCACTTTGCCGGCCGATCTGCTTGTTATCGGGCGATCGGACCGATTGCTCCGGCTCGACCAAAGGACTCGGGCCGGTCGACCGTGGCCTCGAACAGATCAAACAGCCCGATGACAAAGTCGCAAATAGATGAAACTTTTGATCTACAACTCCAAACTTGATGAAACTTGGAACACACCTTCTCTATGATATCAGAAATCTATTCCAATCGAAGATTATGATAATTCTTGGAAGAATAGCGATCCTTTTTGATTTGATTGAAGAAGGGTTCAAAACCGGGTCAAAACGAAAACTTGATCCAAGATCTTGCTCGTGGGTGATTGATGATCAAGATGATCCTAGGTATGTTCCCACATGTCATAGCAAGCTAAATCACGTGGAGAATTCAATCAAAAACTCGCGAATCAAAGAAAGACTCAAAATAATCAAATATAGAGAAAGAACGCAATGAGACAAAACATTGATAAAACTTTCCTTTGATTGATTGATATGATATGGGCTTACAGCCTCTCCATCAATAGAGAATAATGCTCAATCCAAGAGCACGAAAATCACATCAAACTATCAAGAACCCTAGCCTCCACAAAAGCTCTCCCTAAGAAAATTAGGGTTTACAAAAAAAAACAAAAGAGACGAAGAAGATGTGCAGCCACCTCCCTCTCCTATTTATAGTGGAGGCCTAGACCTTCTAAAAGTTTGACTCAATTGGGCTCCCGTTAAGGCCCAAAACAAACGGGACAATTACGCACACATTTTAATGCACCGTCTTTAACTCCCCTTGACCTAACTAGCTACACCTTGCGCCATCTTGCGTCTCGGATTAGCCAATAGGTCACCCTTGTCCATCTTGTACCACGCTTGAGTACATTGACTTCACCTGGCATCGTCGATCGTTCTGGACCTCAGCTCTCTAAGCCTAGTCCCGATCATTCTCGCCGTTGACTGTCGTTGACCACCAAGCAACCTGCACAACAATATAGAAGTAAACCGAATTTGGGAATAAGTTCTTCACAACTTGACCCATGTTAGTCAAAACATGCATCATGCAACATATATGCCCTGAAACTCATGACTTTGACCTAATAACCGAATATCACCGCCACGACGGGCGACGAACCAAGTGAAAACTGGTTAGACCGCCCCTAGGGTCGGTCTGACCGCCCACCCTGGCCGGTCTGACCTCCACCTATTGGCCGGTCAGACCGCCAGTAAAGACTTAGCCGAATTTCAACCTCTAAAAAACTGAAACTTACTGGAATTTTCAAACCAATAGAACTTTTGACTGGAGACTCCAAAAATTATGGGACTAAGTGCAATAGAATTTCCTCTCTTACCTACACCCTCTATTTTTTGGCCCAGCTCAAAACCTCACTTCTGAAGTTGATCGGTCCGACCGCCGCTATGGCCGGTCGGACCGATCTTGGACCGGTCTGACCGCCTGAGACCTGACAGTCCTGAACCTTTGCCGAAAACACGTGAAACGACAAACCGTTAACGCCATTGCCAATTGTCATATCATCCTAAGATCTGGAGTATATCCCCATGATATCCACAGTTACAATCTTCAGAGTAACATAGATCACATCGGGTCAAGTTTTACAAAAGGGCCGGGCAGGCCAAATTGATTACATTACATAAAAGCAACGTAACTACAGCAGAAGCAAAAAGTGGTAGAGCTCATCTCTCCACGGACAAGTGACTGGGGTAACCTGTGTACGACAGATATTACCCAAGGGGGTTGGATAATATCTATTGTACACAAGTACCGAACGAGTCCACTAGACTGAAGCGAGATCTAAACTACAGACTAGACTACTCTTCATCGTTTCCTTGCCCGTCGACTTCTGGGTCTTCATAGTACGCGTAGTCCCCTTGATCCACGTCATCTGAAGGGTTTGGGGGAAGAACGAGAATGAGCACAACTTCCGTGCTCGTGAGCCAATACACACGATGCAATAATATACATGCATGGCTTAACAAGGGTGGCTCGAGTTCTTTTATTTGCTAAAGTAAAAACTTTCAATTATCATAATTACACATTCCTACGACTTAGCATTTTAAACAACTTGCATTTTAGTAAAAAGAGTAAGTGCAATATTAAATAACAGCAGAGGTTACCTCCATCGGAAACTCTACATATGCATCATTTGATTGGAGTTGCCTCCGCTCCTCCATACCACTGAGCTCGACGGCTCAGGAAAAATCCAACCTCAGGCTACATGAGCTGACCTGGTTTTCATACCACCCACAGAGGTTTTTGAAATAGAACTAACTCAAGTTAAGTTCGCATATCCGCCTTTGACCGTAAGCACGGCTGTTTAAACAGTTTAGACTCTACAGGGGTTGTATATACACTGTACCCACAAGAGATAATCATACTCATTACCCCACATGATTCCGTAGTCATGTAGTTGAGCGATCATCATAGTAACTTTTCGAACTACCTTACCCCTTCCGTTATCTCACCCATATGGGCCACACCTATAAGTTGTGCGGGATGTTCACCACAACGACTAGCGCAGTTGGCCCCGGCCACAACGACTAGCGCAGCTGGAAACTTCACCTTACCACGGTGTCCCTTTCAAGCCGGTCGCAACACGTGCTTGCACGTTCCCGCTCACCGACTAGTGGGATGACATTCAGGCTTTAATAATTTTACTAAGCCAAGTTGCACTTTGCAGACTTGCGGTTGTACTTGTTTTACACGGGAGGTCATGACAAGATTAAGTCCTTAATTCATCCGTGCAGTTCATACCACCTATCAACCACTCTCGTGCACGATGACACCCACCACTCTTTCCATCCGCTCAGATGTGGTACTAGCAAGTTGTTTAGGGTTTTGAGGAGGAAAAGCCAATTATCACAACACGTCAGTCATTTACCCACAATGACTGCCCAAAACCACTTTCATGATTAAAAGATGATGATTAGGATATTTATTTTCCCGGTACTTAAGCAAGACTAGCATGTCGATTAAGTACAACCTATGCTAGTATTTACCACATATCTGCTAGGGTGACATGGAATAATGGATTCAATTATCAAATGATGGATAATAATTAATTAATCATCAAATGTGTGTTTAACTACCTTAAGCTTTAACATACATTTGATTGCAGAATTAAGCATGCAATTTTGATATTTTAAATAAATATAATTTTGCATAAAATATAGGCTCAAAATGATCAAAGTATTGACTCGCCTTAGTTAAAGGCAGTAGGGTCTTGGTATTCTTGAGCTTAATCGATGTGGAGGTCTCTCGTGTCTTCGAACCCTAATCGGACGAATGTACCGAAAAAGGCACAATAACAAAGAGAGCAAATAAATACAAAACCCATAACAAAATGAACTCCAAATTAAACAGGACCAGTGCCATTAGCAAGATCTTGAATTTAGAAAAATTTTAAGAGTAAGTTTCATAATTTTTGGAGTTATAACGAAGGAGATATGTATTTTTAAAGCTTTTCAAATGAATTTTTAATTGGGGAAAAAAGCAGAAAACTGGAAAATGCCTCGTGCTGACACGTGGCACGTGGACAGTGCTCGGTCCACTACATAGTGCGTGGACCGGTCTGAGCAATGTCGGTGGGGCCCACTGTCGCCTTACGGGGAGGGGATATCAGAGCCGAGGCCCACTCGATCGCCGCGCACGCGGGGGTTAAAAGGGCGACAACGCGTGTGGGCGACTGACGCCTCGCGTTCTCCGTGCATAGAGAGACAGAGGGAGAGGGCACGAGGGCGGTGGCTGCGGCGAGGCGGCGCGGGGAAGAAGGGAGGGCTCGAGTGGCACTGGGAGCGGCCGAATTGGCGAGGCGGTGGCGAGGTGGCGGCGCGGGGAAGAAGAAGGGAGGAGGGGGAAGCCGGAGGCGGAGGCGACTGCGGCTCAGGAGCAAGGGCGGCGGTGGCCCGAGGCAGAGATGGCGGCTCGGCTTCTCAGCGATGGGGAAGAAGAAGGAGGTGAGGTGGGGGAGGGGAAGAAGAGGGGAGGCGCGACCGACTTTTATAGCCGAAGGTGGGTAGCCAGGGAGCGAGGGGCCGACGGATCAATGGGAACAGGAGCGCGCGGCGGGAGGCGCGTGACACGGCGGCGGATCGCACGGCGACGCGGCGGAAGGCGGCGCGGATCGCGCGACGGCGCCGGGTCTTTGAAGCGGAGGGTCCGGCGGCGCCAAGGCCGGAGCGCAGGGAGGAGGCGGGGGTCGAGCGGCAGCGCGCCAGAAAGGAGGAGAGAGGGGGTCCGGCGGCGCAAGGCCGGAGCGGCAGGGGAGGAGGCAGGGGGTCCGAGCGGCGGGCGCGCTAGGAAAGGAGGAGAGAGAGGGTCTGGCAGCACGGCCACTGGTCAAGGAGCTGGTCGGGCTGGGGGAATCGGGCCGACCGGGCCCAAAATCAATGGTACGGACGAATTTCAATGAATTACGTTTTGAGATTTGAAAACCAAAATGCTAATTGCTTTTGAAAAAGTGAATGTTACACATATGTACACGAATCTGGATAGGAAAGCAACGAGGCATATATAAGTCAAGTAACATTGATTTAATTTCCTAAAAAATGTGCAAATCTAGCTTCAATTGGTTAGAGTATGCATAATGGTGTGACGTCAGCTGTATGTAAGGCTTGATACGCAGGACACGAGATGGTGTGGAGGAGAGAAAGGGAGCATAGAGAATTGAGCCGTCTCTCATGCAGTAGTCGACTGTAACACGAGAAATAAAATACATTGTACATGAAGGAGCTGTCTATAGAGACATGTAAAAAGATAATCTATTGTAGAAACTGAATTTAGTGATGTTTATAGATGATATGGATGAATACTATAGACAATAATTGTCTATACCATTATACATGCACTTAGTGGTTGAGCCCGTCACAGTCGATACATAGACCCATGGAGTCTTGTCTCGAGCTAGGATTTGGGGCAATAACCCAGACACACACTGATCATGATTCATCAGTACTTCACCCTCCCTCGTGCATAACAGACCGTGCATCCTAGCTAGTTACCTCTCATAAGGATCTTTATTAAACACGCCCATACACATACTTGATACATTAGCTAACTAGGTTAGTACATAGTAGCCAGTACTAGGCCCCAATCCAAAGGCCCTTGGTGATGTTGAAAGGGCCACGCCCTCAATGCACATAATTGGTGGTCCATGCATTGCATATATATGCATATGCCCTAGAAAACAACAGAAATGTGCCACTCTTGCGCCAACCCTCACACACAATGCCATTGGGCCAAAGATCCCTATACAATACATGCATGAGAGAGAGAGAGAGAGAGAGAGAGAGAGAGAGAGAGAGAGAGTGCTTTTAAGCATGGTAGAGGCAAATACTAATCAATATCTTGTCCATGCATGGCACCATAACACATGTGCACTGTACCATTCCGCTTGCTCGATCGATCCCTCCCTCTTCACTCACTCCGGCCCAGCCTTCACCGGTCGCATTCTCGAAGGGGCTGGCTGGTCCCCTCACCTCCATTACTAAACGCCACATAGCTCTCCCCCCACCACCCCGCGCCACGGCGAGCCCTATCGCGACGGCACGCATCACGGGGACCCCTCCATCGATCGCCCTCGCACGCACCTCGATCAGGGGAGGAGAGAGATCGATCGATGGCGAGAGATCATAGATAGACATGTACTCCTCCTACATGTGTAAAGACTAAAGAGAAAAAAAAGATACTCTCTATAACTATATATCTAGCTAGCTAGTCAAGGGTATTAGATGCCATGCTCACTCATTAATGATGATTCACCTTAGCTTCTTCTTCTTCAAAATTCTGCCCTAGTAGAAGGGGTTGTATACCTATATATATATGTGTGTGTAGGTCACTAGCTAGAGTATGGGCCTCTAAATATGTAGCATGTCCTTGCAAGCCCTGGGGCCTCTTGCCCTATGGAAAAAGGCACAACTGATCGATCAGGCATGTGTAGGATAAATAATGGAAAAAAAGAGTTAAGCAAAACCAGCAAAATCCATCTATATGGTTTCCATGATGTGTCCCTGACGTGGAAGTGATGTGGTGCTTGCAACAAGCGATTCAAAGGCAATATATGCTTATTCCGCAACATACAACGACATCAATTTGGCTGCTCCTACACTGAAGTTGTGTGTAAAGTTTCAATGGCTAATTAAATCTGCTTTGTTTGTTTTCTGCCCATGTATATATATAATTAATAAATCAATTAGCTGACATGATTTATTTGCTTAGTCCATGCATATTGCTCGAACAATATATATGGTCAGTGCCTGTACCAGAGTAAGGCTATAGCTATTAAGCTGAAGCATTTGTGTCTAGCTTGCCTAGGCATACAGACACATTGACATTTGCATATAAGATGAGACACCGTGAATGGCAAAGGAGAGCAGAGGGCATGCAGATGCCTATCCAAGTGCTCCTTTTGGCCCTGCAGTTTAATGGAAAGAGAGGAAGGGTTATTCAGGCTACAGCTCTCTTCTCTTCTCCTCTCCTCTCTTCTCGTCTTTCTGGAGGCCTGAAGCGAAGGAGGGCTCCCTGCAGTGGGCTGCATGCAGCTTCTTATCTCATGACTAGCTAGAAAAAGGCTGCCTCCTTTCATTAATACTCTCCTGCAACTTTCTCTACTGCTTGCATTGCTAGCTTCTTGTTGCTACATGCAAACAATTCTATCCAACATACCTACCTATCGACATCTCTGTCCATCTTTAGCTGCGCGCCTCCCCTTCTCTCTCCTCCCTCATTTAACCACATGCATGTTTGTGCCTATGCATTGTGATTGCAGGGTGTTGGGGGCCTAGAACTGACAGCATATGCCTCTAGCTTGCTCAAGGTGCCTAGATGTACTTGTTTTTCCTATTTGTTCATAGCTAGGACATGTAGATCAACATGTATATATATATATACACATGCGCGTCGTATACGCGTAGAGTAGATCGATCGATATACACGGGATATATGTGGGAATATATTCAGTGTGCAACTATGCATTCATGCTACTTGCAAAATTGCAATGACAGCGAACTATATAAATACAACTAGTCAGGAAAAAAAATTGACATGTACAGCGAATTGAACTAGCACATAGAAGAGAAGACTTTGCCCGTAGAAGGAATATGTAAACATGGAGTCAAATTGACGCGGATTTGTGAAAGGAACTGCACTGGTTGACTTTGTCCATGCGCATCGAAGACTTATGCTCTGAAGATCAAGTGGTCAAACTAAAGTATGCATATTATGATTGCCCCAAGTTGGTGAATTGATCGATTTTGTACAATCTACATACGTGAGTATTTATTTTGGCAGTTACAAATCGATATTTAGATGTCGATGTGACACGGGCAACGCGCATGCGTGCAGCTAGCTGCTATTCCCTGGTCTTCATGGCGAACACCCCTGATCCATCCAACGTTTCCAGAATCCAGGAAGATCGATCAGTGCGTTACTGTAGCTGTACCAGTGACGAATAAGTCGTCTCAATCGATCTTTACAGATCTAACACATCATTGTAGGAAGCACTGCAGTTGAGCAATTCGCATTGATAGAGAACGCCAGACCGATCGACTAGAGACACACGCCGAGAACCACGGCATCACACACACTCCAGGCCATGCGAAAATATAGAAGCACACGAATAGGACGGGAAGAATTTTGTGCAGCCGAAACCAATGCAGCTTCTCGAATTTTATCTTCTATTGTTTAAAATTGATTACAGGGGTGCTCTTTTATTGACAGCAAACAACTGTTCATATCCAGAAAGAATTATACGTACGTATTCTGAGGATACTAAACAAACTCTAGTATCCATAATGAATACTGACTAAATATTGTAGAAGTATGTAAACAAACTATATGTAAAATCTAGGTATACCATATGCACAAAGATTAATAACAAATCACTCCCTAATCTTTGTGCACTTACTTATTGAGGCAGCCGGTCTCAACTATGACTTGCCCAACTGTTACTCAATACAGGACGGCGAACACATCTCCTCAATATCTCAAACCCAAATCCACGGACTCGACTCAGAACGGCGAATACATCTCCTCAACGTCCCGAACTGAACTCAACATCAGAGCAACGCCTGTTCGTCTCAGCATCAACGTCAATTAAATGTGTCTCTGCTTTCTCCTTCCTTGGCTTCTGACATTCGAAAGTGAAGTGCCCGTAGTCATGACAATTGTAGCATCACACCTTTGTCTTGTCGAATTTTTGATTCTTGCGGCCTTGGCCACCACTGCCGTTAGAGCCGCCGAAGAAGCCCTCGCCTTTGCCTTTTGACGATCGGACCTCCCACTCGGCACGGGTTAACACCAAGTGCTCATCTTCGCTGTCGCCAGATCCTAGGATCTGTTCCTCGTGCCTTCAAGTGGCCGATCACCTCCTCAACCATCATCACCTTGAGGTTGTCGAACTGCTCAATGGTGGAGACAATTTGCAAAAACTTTCCAGGGACTGCCCGAAGGAACTTTCTCACAATATAACTTTCTTCCATCTTGTCCCCCAAGGCTTGGATCCGGCTGACAACCTCATGGCTAAGTCATCTATCGACTCTGTCTCTTTCATGAGCATCCCCTCGAACTCGCTCTTGAGGGTCTGCACTCGCACTTCCTTGACACGATCGACGCCAAGATGTATCGTCTCCTTTTCAGCTAGTAGGAAGAGTGTTTCCTTCGGAATGCCTCCATAGATGGCCGCCAAGGCCATCTCATCCTTGCACACATCGATGTTGCCGTCCTCGATCGTGTCCCACACTCCTTGAGAGCACATGTACATCTTCATCTTGATTGCCCATACTGCGTAATTGCTCTTTGTGAGCATCGGATAATGCAGCGAGACAGTGGAAATCTCCTTCGCCATCGCACCCGACGTCACCTCATCATTGGTGATACCACTTCTCGGAGAGCGCGGTACGTATGATCTTGGGCATACACGGATCAAGAACTCAGGCTCTGGTACCAATTGTTGGCCTGACCAGAGATGAAGAGACACACTGTAGGAGAGCAATTCGCATAGGCAGATAACGCCGAGACCGATCGACTAGAAGCACACGCGGAGACCCACGGCAACACACGCATTGCAGGCCATGGAAAAAGACAGAAGTGCATGCACAAGCAAAGGACAGAAGCACATGCACACAAATAGAACGAGAAGAATTTTGTGCTGCCAAAACCAATGCAGCTTTCTGGTTTTATCTTCTATTGCTTAAAATTGATTACAGGAGTGTCATTTTATTGAGAGAAAATGACTATTCGTATCCAGAAAGTATTATACATATCCTGAAGGGATACCAAACAAACTCTAGTATCCACAATGAATACTACCTAAATACTATAGGACTACGTAAATAAACTCTACGTAAAATCTAGATATACCATATGCACAAAGTTACTAACAGTGCACAACTAGCTAGGCACTTACAGCTCACAATCGTTATCAAAACAACATGCTCCACTTTTGGTGTAGTCCTATTAGTAAAGCATCTGGTTTTCAAAGTTTAGATCGCAAGGGTTAAAGTCGTGCATGATATTTGTGGAGACCATATGGCATGGTCCTAATATTAGTTTTGAACAATTGGCATCAGTTTCGATATATTTGGGAGAGAAATCCTCGATTTTATCAAATTGTCCGATTTGCTGGCAGCTGGCGGTCAGACCGGCCCTGTAGTGCGGTTTGACTGGCCAGGGGTGGCGATCAGACCAATGGTGAGAGCTTTTGGGGTTTGCGGACCAAACACTTGTGTGAGAGTGTTTGAAGTGTGTTTTCACCTGATGTCATTTAAAATAGAGAGTAGATGCAAAACTAGATAGAGTTTTGTCGAAAAGCCCAGAGATGGATGTTTGGAATTTTGGGAAGCGGTCTAACCGGTAGCATGTTGGCGGTCTGACAAGTCCCCTGTTACCGGGGTGTGAGACCCCGGTTTATCGGGCTTGTAATGCTTAGCCATCCATTCGGCCCTAGCATCACAAATCAGATAAGCCGAGACTCGAGACATGTATACTTCCCAGAAATGCAGTATACACACCTCTTTACAAAGTTCATGCATCAATTCCATTCATTCACATAGAACCGAAGCAAAAACAACAATCCAGAAGATAACATAAATAGAGGATAGTTATTACAAAAGAGAGGCCGACCGGCCAAAAGACACATACATAAGAAAATTTAACAGCGGAAGCAAAAGTGCCATAAGATGGCTATAAACAAAAGAGCCGACCAGTGTGCCCTTAACCCACAAGGCAACCGACCGGACCGCCAAGCTAGTCGTCGAATCCACAGCACATTTCACATAAGTGAGGCCCTTGGGGCTCACCTTCTTCCCCTGCAAACAAAAGCAGCCGGCAAAAGCCGGTGAGTACTTTGAATGTACTCGCAAGACTTACAAATGGAGTAACAAACATGTACATATAATACATGCAAGCTCATTGAAGTGGAGGCTGTATGTTTCATTTTAGCATAAAGCAAGTTTCCATTTGCAATAATGTAATAGATTGAAAGCAATTTAACAAATCTGTTTTTAATGTTCAATTAACCGAAAGAACAATAATAATAACAGTAGATAGATGACAACAACAACCTGGAAGTGACTAACCCAATAGTCACCACACAATAGTATGAATTACCCATTCATACCAACCATGTCAAGTTTTAATTTTGAAAACAAAGGTTGTAGTCTAACTCTTGGAAGACCTCCCCAAGCGTGTCCATAACCTAGGACGAGGCTATTCGAATAGTTTTATCCCTGCAGGGTGTACCAACTTACCCACATGTCGGACCGCCTTTTTGCCACATGATTAAGCACACTTCCTTTGGTATGCCGGCACAGCTAAGTCCTACGAGACGTTTCCAATATTATGTATTAACTTCGAGTCGCCCGTATGGATAGAAACCCATACGTTGTGTCGGGGTCGTGGCCCAGCCTCGGACAACTACCCGTCACGGGTAAAGCCTTGGACAACTGCGACGCCCCTCGAGGTGGAGAACCTTCACGGCAATCCCCACCACCGCACACCCAACCCACACACCAGAACACATACCATGTTTCCCACGATACACACACAAAACCTTTCCTCCTGCGACTCGGAGATAACACACGCCAAAGTACTAAGTCAAGAGGGGTCCCATATAACCCTCATGTGGTTAGTACGCAATAGTGCTTGGTTTAGTGTAACAAGATGTTCGGTCCTTGATGACTTGGGCACCATTCCTATCACACCCAAAAACACCACACCAACATACCATTATGCCCAAGTCCAAATCCGTTTTTATTTTTTTCAGTTTTTGATTTGTAAAATTAACAAAGCACAAAGTGCTGGCCATAATGGAAGAATAATAGTTTTTGTGTGATCAAGACAATCGACTAAGCCGGTGGTCGCCCAAAGCTACCGAACTAAGCATGGCTAAGCATTTTCCAATCGGAAACTACTAAGTGATCCAAGTCCCTCCATCGGACTCCGACCACAGCAAATCACCTAAGCTCATGGTAGTAGAGGATAAACGAGTCCTACAGATTATACAACTATAGGACGCTAACCATAATTTGACAACAAAATAGCAATGCATACATACGAGTTGAAATCAATATAGTAGACTTGAAAAATAATGGGATTAACATGATCAAACTGCTTGCTCGCTTGTCAGGGGTCAAAATGTTGTCAGGATCAACAATATTGTCGATATGCTCTTCGGATCCTAACGAGAAAGCGAAAAGCAATCGATAAGAACGAATAAAATGCAAGGACTCAACAGCAAACTTTTTCCAAAAATTCTGAAAATTTTACAGTAGCAAGGTACTGATTTATAAAGAATTTAGCAACAAGAACCAATTGATTTGGATCCTTAATGCCAAATATACGACCGAGAGAAGGTCTTACGACCAGGTAGTGGTCGTAGCCGAACCTACGACTATGACACAGTCGTAGAAGGACTTACGACTGGCTACCAGTCGTAGAAGACTTACGACCGGGCACTCGTCGTAGGCGGACTTACGACTAGGTATAAGTCGTAGAAAAACTTATGACCCCGATTTAGTCGTAGTAAGACTTACGACCAGTTACAAGTCGTGGTAGAACTCACGACTGAGCTACGGGGACTGGTCGGAATCCCGACCACGAGGCAGCGCCTCCCGCACGCTTCGCCAGTGGCTCGGCGGCTTCTCCGACCACAGCGGCGCCAGCCAAGGGCATGGATGAGTGTCTAAAAGTTGAAGGGTTCGACCGTGGCCAAGATCTTGGTCTGAGTATGGTCATTTATTCGTGGTGCGACCACGAGTGCGGCCGAGTAGGTATGGCTCGGGAGGACTCCGAACGAACAATACCAAAAGAAAACGAAACACACCTAAGCTCCTACAGGCAATACGAACTTACTCGAGTGAAGAACGACCAGAGACCCACAGAGTGGCTCCGCGACGAGTATCCGAACGGCGGTGGTAAGGTTCTCGCTAGGCCACAGCGACCTGGGCACAGAGAGAACCAAACCGAGTGAGAGTTAAGCTCCAAAGAGTAAAAGGGGGAGCAGAGGGGGCAAGGACTTGAAGAAGAAAACCCCCGCTGCACCGCCTCCACCGAAGCTCCACACTCAACAATGGCGGTCGAAGAGATTGCGAGGAATGCAGCTCAAGCAAGCCGTGAGTGCTAGCCGGAGTTGCGAAAGTGCTAAAGGAAGCCAAGGGTGAAGCAAAGGAGTTTAAATAGAGCAATGGCAGTGAGCAACGGCCGGGTTTTCCAGTCGGGTCAACACTGCCATGAGAGCACTTGAGAGCGATGGGAGCAGTTGAGTCATGGCCCTCTGAGGGATGAGCGCGACAGTATTTAATGCGCCGAGCTAGCCGCTTAAAGGTGGACATAGAGTGGATCGCACGCCATCGCTTCCTCCTCTGCGCACGCCATGGCAGAGCTCACGCGCGCGCGGACAGAGGAAGGAGACGACTCGTTGGTCGTCGGATTGAAATCGAACGGCTGGGCTAGATCGAGCGGATTGAAACGATCCCAGCATTCGGCTGGTCGAAGACCGTTCGATGCCGATCCAACGGCTGAGTCAGATCGGGGTTTACCACGACTCCATTCGTTCGGCTGGTCGAAGACCGTGCGATGTCAATCCAACGGCTCACGACCCTAGCGCCCGAACGACCGAGTTGGCACAGCTAGTGGACTGGACCGAGTCAAGTGGCTCGAGCCCGAGTCCGACTTAAACCCAAGGAACAGTGAAAACCAGTTAGGGTTTGAACTTGAATAACTGATTTTTGGAGAATTATTTAAGGTAGCAAGCAAGCTCCAAAAATTACGAAATTTTAACTGGAGTTTGCTGACAACCGGAGGAATCTCCTATGAAATTTCCAGAGATTTTAATGTACTGAATTTTCCTTCAGAAATTCCAGAAGGTGAAAGCTATGGTTTGACCAAGCTTTGACTCGCCTCCAGAAATTATCAAATAATTTCTAAAAATTATGAGATAATTCAGAGTTGCTGCCAAGCCTCCTTAGAACTCGGGAAAAGATTTTCCAGGGTTTGGCACAAGATCTATGACCAGGAGGTTTTGGGTTTGGAGTCAATCGAGGATTGGAATTTGATTTTCCATAATTTTCTTCACAAGAATTACAATAATGACCAGGGGTTTCAAGATGCAAGAAAAGTTCTAATTTCTTCGTATTTTCTCACATTTGAAACACAATCCAAATTTGGGATGTTACACGGGGTTGGCGGTTGGACCGGCCAGGAGCGATCAAACTAGCCGATGATTTGCTGTCTGACCGCCAATGGCTTGGAAGTCTGACTGGCCAAGGGGAGACGACCTGATCAGCTAGGGCAAGATCATGCATAGTGAGTTGTGGTGATTTTGCGAATTTGGTCAAAGTCATGGGATTCAATGCATAGGTATTGCATGGTGCATGTTTTGACTTACATAGGTCAAGTTGTAAAGAATTTGTGCCCAGAATCGATTCAGAGTTGGTGCATAGTTTTCACAATCAAGCATTGGAAACCCTAATTTGAGATTAGGGAAAAGTGGAGAAAGTAGATGGTGCTAGGGCTTGAGAGGCAGATGTATTGTGAGATTGGGTGCTCACGAGTGAGCATTTGTCCTCCATGGTGGAGTGACCGTAAACCTACAATTACTCTAATCAATCCAATCGAGTTTGTCCCAAGATGAGTTCTCTCTTGTTTTTGCTCTCTTGGATGATTTTGGGGTTCTCGTGTTCTACGGGTTTTCCTTGATCTTTTGTTGTGATCGATCACTTGCTAGTACTTGTGGGATCTGATCCAAGGTCATCTTGATCATCTTTCATCCACGAGCAAGCGTTTAGATTGAAGTTAGGTTTTCTCCCCGTTTTGACCCTTCTTGCCCTCAATCAAGAAATTCGTGGAACACTGGCTACGATCATCTTGATCGTTGATTGGAATATATTCATTACCTTCTTGTTGAGCACTGTTTGAAATCTCAGGCGATTTGTATGACTAGGTCAAATGTTAGGTTGATTTGTGGATGCATCGTCGTGCTGATTTTCAACCGGTGGTCAAACTGGCCTCACCAGCGATCAGACCGGTGTTGGCGGTTAGATCAGCCTGGCTCGACGATCAGATCGGCTGAGAGTGTTTCAACTCAAGACTTTCGTTGTGATCTTAAGCCTTTGAACTTCATAGCTTTCATAGCTATTGGAGTGTAAAAAGTAGTTGAATACCGGAGGTGAAAACAAATTGGCTCCTATTCACACAAACCCCGCCTCCCACCCTAGTTGCTATTTTGGTCCAACGATATTGTCAACTTTAAGGCCAGCTAGTACTCTGATGGACTCTTCGTTTTCTAAAACT
This sequence comes from Hsuehochloa calcarea, assembly GCA_036346395.1. NCBI lineage: Eukaryota > Viridiplantae > Streptophyta > Magnoliopsida > Poales > Poaceae > Hsuehochloa > Hsuehochloa calcarea. The sequence goes on along the minus strand of CM070597.1, from coordinate 85,649,211 downwards.
TCACAGCCATGACAAGCCTACTTCACCCAAAACTAACGCTTGATTTGAGCATTTCTAGCTAGCTAGTCAACCCATCTTCTGTTGTACTTCCTCCGTACTTTTTTACTTGACATCTTAGAATTCGTATCGTCAAATATTTTTAAGTTTGACCGCCAATATGTTTAAAACTATCTAGATTGACTACATGAAAATTATATCATTAGATTTATCATTAAAAATACTTTTATAATATTATAATTTTATTAGTACATCTTAATGTAAAAGTATAAAAAGTAATGTTCAAAGTTACATCCTGGAGACTGTGAAAAGTAACAGAGGGACTAACTAAAAAAGTTGAACTTTCCCGTCATAATGTCTGAATCATTATTTCACATTAATTTGCAGAACACTGCTTTGGAGTATCACTTTTCAGCAGAAAGGAATAAAGGATCACTAATATACTCCTCTATCATCCTAGAATATATAATAATTGTGTTCACAGGTAATTGATCAAAGCTCAGCTTGCTTACTTTCTATGATCAGCTCAAATAGATAAAGCACATTCTACTAGCCAGAGTCACTAACCACCCATAATTTATTTCAGAATAATCAAATTTAATACCGCTATATATAGGGGTGAAAACGGATCGGATACGGACGGATAATGGCTCTGTCATATTTGTTTTCATATTTTTTCAGATCCGGATACGAATACGAATACTCTGGATACAAATACAGATACGAATAATATCGAATATGAATATGGAGCGAATGCGAATTGAAACGAATACGATCGTGGATATTTTTCGAAACTGGAAAACCCTTTAAATTGTATGCCAGAAATTAACGAAAACATATAACTAGTTTATTTGATGCAAACATTCATGAATTGTTCATATTTTCAGTAACCACACATAACATTGGCACTAACAAATTGCATTAACTAGTTCATCACAAATATAATACTTACTTTACCATATTTAGCTCATTAGTCATAACTCACAAAGTCACAAGTCATCACACATTCACACTTAGTTCATCACATACATAAATCTTAGTTCACACTAACATTGATCAGGCTAGATGGTTAATCTATACACAAATGACTGTAACATCCTAAAGTATGTTACCAAAAATAAAATTAATAAAGTCATTATTTTATTGGATTTTCTGATATTTAAAAAAGTTTTCTTGGTTAAAAAGAAAATAATAATAAAATAAGTCAATTATTTAATTTACTAGTTTTCAATGTCAAAAATAAAATTTATTGATATTTCTAAGATTTTATTGGATTTAAAGTGAAAATAAAATAATAATAATTAATTTCTTGAATTTTCTGGATTTTAAAAGGTTTTCCTATTTTTTAGGAATTAAAAATAATTTATTTGTAAAAATAAAAACCAACTTTAACTTGGACTTAAATTTATTAAGTTCAAAATAATTCAAGGAATTTTTGTGTTTTTTCTAGAATTTTTTTTAACTCTATTTGCTATTTTATAAAAGGCTATTTGATTTGTTGCATTTTCTGAAATTCGAAATTAATTAAAATCCTATTTTCTCTTTTGGACTGAAATCCTCTTCTTTTGGGCTGAAATCCGGATATCCGAACTTGGTCTTATCCGGATAATCCGTATCCGTATCCGGATAGCATGCCTACCGTATTCGTTTCCGTTTCCGACAAAAAGAATCCGTTTTCATTTTCGACACAAATATCCGAATTCGTTTTCGATCCGAAAATTATCCGAGAAAAATCCGATCCGAGACAATCCGAATCCGTTTCTGTCCGAAACGGTCGGAAACTATCCGATCCGTTTTCATCCCTAGCTATACACACACACACACACACAAATATGCACCAATGTAAAACACGGATGAGAACTCACTTGAAAATTGACATGAGGAATGTTGCGAAGTACTTTAGACCTGAGTGTCTGAGTTTGCTTGATATATGTATTTAAAAAGCACATCACGTATAGTTCGTAGCATTCACTGTAGCTAGCAAGGGCAAATACGTCCATATGAAAGCAACTAGATATATAGAAAAAATACTTAAAAGAAGAAATCGGTGGCAGTCCGTCCTCCCACCATCAATCACATCCGTCAGATCAACCATCAACTAACAGTCCGGATTATCTCGCGCAACAAACCGACAAACCCTAGCGGACCGGCGTCAAAAATCGCGCACAACGCACTCGTGACAAATCATAGCGGACCCGCGTTCGTCTCGCAAAAATTATACAAAAATTTATTTTCCGTTGCAACACATGGGCACGTGACTAGTATAGAAAAAGAAAGAAAAGAACGGAATGCGCAGGGGCTCGGAAGCGAACTTTTTTATTATTTATAATCCATTTTTAAATTATATTTTAAAGACAACATTTCATTAACTTTATTTTCAATTCTAACCTCTTTGACCACGCAACAACGCGTGGTGTGGCAAAAGTATATTGTCACGCCACGGACCTCGGTGTGGCAAACGAATGCTGCCACACCCCTTAATCTCTTGCCATGACAGTGCTTAACCCAAAAACAAACGCTTGTTGGCTCGGAGGGCTATCATGATAGGTTTGGTCACACCACGGTCGGTAGCGTGACAACACAGTTTGATCACACCGCGGGTTATGGCGTGACCAAAAGAGTCCGAATTAGAAATAAAGTTACGAAAGAGATTATGACGTGATCAAAAGGGTCAGAATTGAAAATAAAGTTACGAAGATGTTATCTTTTAAAATAGTATTTTTAAAAAGAAAAAGAAAAAGAAAAAAGCTCCTCGGAAGCAGGCGCGCGCAGACGTTTTGCACGTTGCATCACGGCGTTGAGGTCACTCTACATATGCGCGCGCGCCCGTCCCTCGCGGAATCTCCCTTTCCTTTTGTCTTGGACGGCGAGGTACACACGTTAATTACGTAGGGCAGCGCCGGGATTGGAGTACGTGGTGACAAGTGGGTCAGTAAAATGCCAAAAAAATAGCTTACTACTCTACTCCCAAGTCCCGACGGCCACTTTGTAAGAGAGAAAAGAACGCTCTTCTTCTTTGCTAATCCTACAAGCTACTTGTCCACTTGAGATATGATGGGAGTATGCAACGAACACCCCGTGCTGTCCACGGGTCAACAGAGTGCTCAACCAATCCACAAGGACTCCATCCGGTCCCGAATTAGGATATTCTTGGGATGCATTTGGGATCAACTTGGGGTTAATGTTTGAAAAGTGGCAAGAATTCGCCCGTGTTTGACCAAACTAACCAGTTGCTCTTGAATTACTACTTCCTCTAGCTACAAAGTTTTGAATGTCTTTCCGAATTTCCTCATATCCGATTGAATGAAATGGTGAGCATTTGTTTTTCCTTTTCGAAATCGGTGGTTTTTGTAACGCGTGGGTGCGCCGCCGGGGATTGAACCTAGGACGATTGGGTCATACCCCCACATACTAATTAACCAGCCGAACTCATCCCTGCTGGGAGTACTTGCATGTTTATTTAAAAATGAAATTTTGTAGATTTTAGACTAGTTGGGTAACCTTTTGTTCCTAATCATTTGTACGTTGCTTCATTCATTTAGGACCTTCAAGTTTCTCTTCAAAAAATGTGCAACCATTTTTTTTGAAACAAGGACAAGCGCTCTGCCAATATATATTAAAGAAAAAAAGGGTGCTCACACATTAAAGAAAGAGGTGATAGCACCCGGTCCAAGGTAGGATTTGAACTTAATTAGGAGGGTAGGCCTCCCTACCATCCGGTGGTATTCCGGCCATGGGTTGGGTCTAAAAAATATGTCGACCCTTTACTTAGTCGCATCAGCGGGGGATATATATTTAAACCATGGATTAATATTAATGCTACCCTTGGGTAAAGACCTTTGTTGTAATTTAACTTTATCAGTCGTAGGCTTCCATACTAACAGCAAAAGTAGTTGCTAATCCGATGTTATAAAAAAAAAACAAGTATTCCTTGAACTGATACCAGTACAAACTACACTAGTAGAAAGGCCCTTTCCTGATCCTAACAGGCCAACTACCCCTCCTGGCCTCCTGCAATTCTCCCACCAAACAAACCCAAAAAATTATAGCAATTGGACATGTGTATTACCATCTGCCTGCCTCCTGTGTCAAGTTAACACCCAACAACATGTGCGTGCACCTCATAAAATATACCTTCTACTGGTAAGTAGCTGCCGATTGTACCTTATTGTATGCACCACTTATGTATGCGTGTGAGCACAAAATAGACGCCTTCTCACTCCTGTGGCCGAATCAGAGATGAGCAGCCATGCTGAGCTCAGAGCTCTCTCTCTCTCTCTCTCTCTTCTCTGTCCTGCCACAATAGCTGGCCTTGCAGCGGCTGCCAATTTCTAATGCCAAGCAGATAACCTGAAATAAGTTCAGAGCCGGTTTGTCCTAATTAAAAACTACCCTTCGAGGTTCACGTTACAATATTCTATTCTGCGTGTATGCATATATATGGTTTTATTAGGTGAATCTTAATTGTTGAGAGGTTTAAGGCACTGTCAGTGGTGTATGTACTATCTTGCAATCAACGTACAGCCGTCCAGGGGATGCTGCAGATTCGTATTACCATCACATCGAATTGATATATGAAGAAAAATAACAGAACGATGCGCAGTTTTCAGAGGCAGAAATGTGCGCAGGTTGCAGCAAGAGTGGTTCAAACTGAGCATGTGTGATAAGAACCAGGCAACTAAGATTAAACATGACGAGATGTCCGGTAGTTGCCAGAAATGGGCCTATTTAATTGATTAAAATGGCAACGTCACCTAAAACTAGAGATATGCATTCCTGCTTGACCTGAAAGTGCAGTGAAATTCGAAATGATAATACTTGTTGACCCGAGTCAAACGTGTTTAACGTAAACATAAGAACAAAACTGCAAGAGTGTAATTGAATGATGATATATATGCTGAATCCAAATTGTTTGTCTCCTTGGACCTTGATGAGAACCAGTATACAAGATTTTAGACTTGTGTGAACACCTCCATTGAAATTTTTCTAGCTTCGCTACTACTGAAACATGTTTAATGTAAACATAAACAAAACTGCAAGTGTACTTGAATGCTGCTATATATTCACAACTAAACTAATTAACCTGGAAGGAGCTAGCTAGCTAGCACTGCAACTCAACTTAAAATGCAGTGCAAAATCTAGCTAGTTGATACAACATACACATATTTCTACTTCAAATTGAACAAACATGCATGCATACAAGACTCAACTACAAATCAGACTCAAAATACTTCATACATCCACACACACATACACTTATAATATATCAAGCATAAAATACGGTTATTTCATACCTACCAATAACATGGATGTTGAAAATTCGCAGCCAACAACTGGCATTTTGGGGCTCATCACCTGCCTAACTCACATAAAGGCTCCCTATGGCATGAGAAGGACAAGCTCACATGAGCTCAACCAGATAATTCGTGGGCCCACCCTCTGACCCCCTCTCACCCCTTCCCTTTAAAAAGCAAGCTGCTTGTATTGTGCCCACCCTTTCCTCCCTCCTCCCTGCACCATCACCTCATACACATACAGGCACATACCTACATACCTACAGCAACACATATATACACACACACTATCACTAGCTAGCTAGGCCAATTAACCCATCCTCATCCCTCCCCTTTTCCTCCTCCCACCAAGAACCTTCATAGTACTACTACTCATCACATCTCCTAGCTATTTCTTCCTCCTCTCCCTCTTCATCTTCTTCTTCTTCTTCTTCTTCTTCTTCTTCTTGCTCCCAATCCCTGCTTCAAACTCAAGCTACCACACACAGCAAACCCTTCCTCCCTAGCCAGTGGCAAAAACAAGCTAGCCCAAGAGCCATGACAATTCTAAATTCCAGGCCCAAGCCATCCACTAAACAAGAGTTAGCTGGCTCCTAATATATATAATAAGCACCAAAGTCCTATACTAACAATAGTAACAAGACACCACTGGAAGCATACCATAAGCATATACACATAGCTGGTCAAAGGTCAAGGGGAGGGGAGGGGAAGGGAGGAGGCATCTACCTCGATCGAGCGGTACGGCACGGTGCACATGGAGTTCACCCCGATCAGCAGGGCGACGACGACAGGCGGCGGTGAGCATGACAGGAGCTGCCCATCGGCGGAGGAGGTGGTGGAGAAGGAGCACATGTTCGACAAGGTGGTGACGCCCAGCGATGTGGGGAAGCTCAACCGGCTGGTGATCCCGAAGCAGCACGCGGAGAAGTACTTCCCGCTCGACGCGTCCTCCAACGAGAAGGACCTCCTGCTCAGCTTCGAGGACCGCACCGGCAAGCCCTGGCGCTTCCGCTACTCCTACTGGAACAGCAGCCAGAGCTACGTCATGACCAAGGGCTGGAGCCGCTTCGTCAAGGAGAAACGCCTCGACGCCGGGGACACCGTCTCCTTCGGCCGCGGCGTCGGGGAGGCCGCGCGGGGGAGGCTCTTCATCGACTGGCAACGCCGCCCCGACGTCGTCGCGGCGCTCGCCTCGCCCACGCACCGCCTCCCGCTCCCCTCCGTCCCCTTCGCACCGTGGGGACCGGCACACCCCGTCGGTAGCGGCAGGATGCTCCTGCCTTCTTCGCCGTCCATCTACGACGCCCGCCGCCGCCTACACGTGCACTCCGTCGGGTACGACGGGTACGCGACGGCCGTGGGGGCCGGCAGGCAGGTGCTGTTCTACCGACCGCAGCAGCAGCCGCCGGCGGTGGTGCTGGAGTCGGTGCCGGTGCGCATAGCCGCGGGCCACGCGGAGTCGTCGGTGGCGTCGGCGTCGAAGCGGGTGCGGCTGTTCGGGGTGAACCTCGAGTGCGCGAATTCCGAGGAGGACGTTGGCGGCGGGAGGACGGCGCCGCCTCGGCCGCTGCAGCCGCCGTCGCCGCCACCGTCGTCGTCCGGGAAAGCGAGGTGCTCTTTGAATCTTGACTTGTGAAGCTAAGGGGGTGTTCGTACCGTACGATCTACTACAGCTATTTCAATCCTGCTACGGACACAAATGGAATGGTCGTCGTGGAGGAGAGGGGAGGCGGCGGCCGGTGCGTGGAGCATCTAGCTTCGTGATTCGTATATAGCTCATCTCTCTTTAGCCAGTGCAGTGTGAGGGGGAACAAGAAAAGAACAAAGCCGCAACAAAAGAAAATCTTTCTTGATGGTTTCTTGCTTCGATTTGGTTCGCTTTGCTTTCCTTCTCTTGTGCTTAATTATAATTAAGATGTCTTAGCTTCTCTTCTTTGTCTCTGGAAGAATATATATATATATATATATATATATATAGAGAAGAAGAAATGGTTTCCTAGCTACTACACTTCCAAACTCCAAGCCAATTGTATATACCATGACCGAGCCTAGGAAGCACAGATAGTGTGCTCCCCACATATGATAACAATTAATATGCACTATATACACGCATGATGGAAGTATGCATATTTTGGTGAGCTAACGGCGATCGATGCCATGTTTATATTGTTGTAGTACTATATGCATGTATGTATTGTGCACATGGATTGTTCTTGTTCTTGCTGCTATGTTTGGGCAGGTCAATTGGGCTCTCCTTCCAAAGCAGCTAAGCTGTAGGGGAGAGAGGCCTTAAAATGTGGCATCTAGCAAGCAGAGCAGCCACCTAGCTTGCTAGGACAGGCAGTTATGGGAGGACTGGAGGTCAGATCCTAAATCCTTCTCCTACACATGCTGCATACATTCATACGCATCTCTCTCTCCCTCTCCCTCTCCCTCTCTCTCTGCGTATAACCCAGTACTGTTCCACTTGTTGATTTGGTTTGCGCATTTGTCTCTTGTGTTATTACTTCCCTGCTGCTTCTGTTGTTGCTGTTTCTTCTGCGGTAGCACTACTGTGTAATGTGTGAAATGTTCATCAGACATATATATACTACCATGCATGATGCATCACCAGAGCTAAATGCCAAGATTAATGTATGGTATCCAACCTTTCTGCAACCAAGGGTAAAAAGGAAAAAAAAAGAAAGAAAGTAGAAGTAGATCCTTCCCTCCTGTTGGGCTCGGGTTTCCCCCTTCTTTTGGTGTCAGAAAGACGAAACTAGAGAGAGGAAGAATCTCTACATCCATGTGGTTAGTCTGCAAAATTGCAGATCACATTGCATACAGTACAAAACATTGCTGCGCATTGCATGCAAGAGTCAATGAAAAATTTAACTTGCAGGACAGCAAATACACTTGCACCGATCTAATAGAAATAATTCTGCTTCGCTTTTCCGACTCAATTCAGGTACTGGACTCCTACTCCTTAGGCAGTGATAACAGAAGTGAGTAATTATTGACAGGAGATGAGAGCTTTCCTGCTACCTTCAGCCATGAGTAGGCTCTGCCATTTCCGAGTGTCACTCGTTATTAGGCCTTAATGCTAGGTATATACCACACCCCGGGTTAGCTGTTCCCGAGGTCCTGTAGAGATTTGCCGTTAATTGATGCTTTCTTTTTGATTAGTCCAGGCTCCCATGCATATGCCTTGTCAGGAATTCAGTATGGAGTTAATGCAGCAAGCAGCTTTTTTTGTGTTTGCCCTTGAGGTACTCCATCGATTTTCAATTCTACTCCTATTGCGTATTGTATGGGCAGATCATTCTGAATTTCCGATATCAAAGTCAGGACAATGGGGGTAATACCAGTACAGTACTACTCGTAACATGCATGGAATTAAAGCAAACATTTAGTACTAGTTTACGAGAAATCAGAGCTAGCTGCTTTAGTATTCAGACCCATTTTGCTAAGGGCGGTGTAGAAACCCATCGTCCCATCCCTTAATTTATTTTATAATTTGGGGAAGAAGGAACTTTCAGTGTGAATATGCATTATACATGGCAAATCATGACTTGTTGTTTATCTAATTCGTCTCTATTCCTTTGTTTATTCAATATTGATTTGCGCGTACAATTTCTATTAACCAAGAACCTTTCTTTTGGCGAGTTATTTGTTTGTAAACGATCCCTACATTGTGATAGAGAGCGTGTTTTGGTTAAATTAAACTAAGTAGGTTATAAAACTGGCTAATAAAATAAAACTATTGTTTTTTAGTATTAGAAAGAATCACCTTATTTTTAATTAAGCTCACCTTATATAAAATTAAGTAGAAGAGTTACAGCCAGGGGCGATTCCAGCAGGTAGGCTTCGTTAGGCTCGAGCCTACCACCTGTTGGCGCCGTAAACCCCCCCTCTGGAGAAGAGCTGGTGAGGGGAAGCTGGGGGGGGGGGGGTCTCCATCTACCACCTACCTCGTGCTGACTGCGGGCTGCGTCACACGCTCTGCGGCAAGGAGGCCGACTAGCCAAGGAGGAGGCGAGGGGGCTAAGGGAACCGAGATCGAGGGCAATTTTGTTCGTAGATTTGCAATAATGGAGAAATGAATTTTGCATAATAATTTCACAAGTAATGCAAGTACTACTCCCTCAACCGACGAGAGAGCACAACTTAGTTGTATGTTTCATTTATTCGTTACTCATTGGAAGCATATTTATTTGTTTTGGGATGATTATTTGCAATCTAGCGAGGTACCTTAATTATATTTCTCTCTTTTGTTGTTTTGCTTCTCTTCTGTTCATGTATGAATTTAGATTGCACATGAGTAAAAGACTATGTTTATGTCAATTTAACTTAGTCCTTTAAGCCCATCCTTCATTTTCATCCTAGCTTCGCCACAGTCTGCAGCTGGAGAAGAACATCCTATCGGTATTAATCTTAAAAGATCTTATAAGAGTTTGGCGTACATATATATTTTGGGGCTAGCTAAACTGGTAGTGTTCATGGTCTATTTAGTTACAAGTGCAACAATCCAACTTGTAAGATGAGTCTAAGGATATTTTTAGATTAGGGGCTTACATTACAAGATGATCTTGGACCAAACAGGTCCTCATTCTTTTGGATTAGAAACTCTCCTTACTATAAGCCCTACAAGTACAAGCTGGTTTTATGTGACTTTTCACGCTTAATATATACAAATAAGCTAGTTTATTAGAGAAGTTCCTTGCTAGGTCAAACTTAGAGAAGGAGAAACTAGCTTGACACAATGAAGTCAAGTTAATTTGCCTGGTAGAATGCTAGTAGTTACAGAACTGTGCATATTATATCGACGAACAAAGTAGAATATTTCTGGTTTGCTTGAAACACGCGTTAATTATTTTGTCAGTGCTATTAATTATATGTAACAATTAATGTAGAATGACATATCTTCTCCTATTTCAAGCTATATGTAATATTTGTATTATTATTATTATTATTATTTTGCTATAGGATATGAATTAGAGAACTTGAGTTCCACATTTGCTCCTTAAGTTATTGCAACTCCAACAGCTATATATAGTGCATTTTGGTTTTGAGGAGAAGAACATTTCATGCATGTAGCTAGCTAGTTGCCGGCCTGTCTCGCTGTGATCACACATAGTTTATTGTTGATTAATATTTGCTGCCATTTCTGATATGAACTCGATTATCTTATATAGGCATGAACACAGTATATCTAGCTATGATCTGATCTAATAATATTCAAGCATAAATACGCACGCCGTAAGAAAAATAGAAGCATTGCTAGCTGTTACATATGTAAGTATGTGTATATATATACAATGTGCATGTATTATTTGAGTTATCTTTTCGTATAGTAGTACTACACGGATCGACCCAGCTAGCTTGGCAAGTGAATGAAAGTTGAGGATTAGCGTAGGTAATATGTGAAGGGAATAAGGGAAGCAAATTAAGATATCATTCACGGGGACTTGGTCATTATGCATGCCTGCTGGGTTAAGCTTGGGTAGTATATACGTACACACAGATTCATATATGCATAGATGGATTATTCTTAATTTGTGATCTACCATGTCTATATATGTTCATTTGTCATGAACTGTTGTGAAATAACCTGATACCAAAAACACAAGCGCCAATTCTTATCTTCTATCAGATTTTCCATCATGTCTAGAAAGTGAAGTGTGAACGGGTGTAGCTATCTAGCTAGCACTAGTACACATGACGAGACAACGACTTGTTAATCATCTGCAAGTTTTCTGTTGCCTTTTTAAAACGTGAATATATATATATATATATATATATATATATATATATATATATATATATATATATATATATATATATATATATATATATATATATATATACTTTATCTTTGGGTATACTATATACTAATTATAAGATAATCCAACGCTAACTACACTAAAAATTGTAAGAGTCATAGTTTTAGCATATTTTGTAAATACATTCATATTCACTAAAAAGAGTATGTCTAAAAATTATACATACCACCCTAAAGGTGTGAATACCACCTGGTGGTCTTATATACTGTGTATACTACATATACTAATACTATAAGTTGTGAGATAAGTAACTCCAAGTAGGAAAAACTTCCTATATATATATATATATATATATATATATATATATATATATATATATATATATACACACACACACACACACACACACATTGTCATCACAATTGTTCATGTTTGATGTACTGTGAGATTTTTTATCTCTCTAAACACGTACGTAGGTCAATTTTTTAGGACCCAAATTAATCAATTTATTTTGCCAAGTAATTGGTGCATTCCTTGCAACCACAGCGTTCAGGAATTAACTTCAATTCTAAGCTCAAATCCACTCTACTTTAAAGATATCGAAAAGGTTAGGACAATGGATGAGTCTCACTAATCATTTTATTGTACACATGCGTTAATCTTTTATGTTTTCTATTCCGTTTTAAGAATATAAGGCGAGTCGATCGGTTATATCACATACTTGAAATACATAAACGTTGAGGGCCAATGCCCACATGCAGGATCAAATCATTAAACCTATATAGAAATAACAGGAAAAAACATTAAAATGTGAGTGGATTAATTTAGATGTCGATCGTGTTCTATTTCTAATTAGGTTTGAGTTTGAAATATTGCCATTAGGCAACTAGCTAGCTAGAGCGGTCCTGTCTTTAGTTACTCGATCAATATAAATTTTCAAGCTTTTTCAGAGAATGTTAAAGGCACGCACATTCTAGATGGTGCACACTGCACAGGGTACGTACGTACTTCACAAAATTCAAGAATATCTTAGACACACATGCATGATCGATGCTCAAGGATCGATCTCAGACATGCAAATTGATGGATCAGTTTCGTTGTCGACCTGCAACTATTGTTTTGACAATTCAAGGCAATGCAGTGTTATACTCTGGTACTCTTTTTAAGTACAACAGCTCAGATCGGATCAAAGTTTGTGATAAACGACACGAGTTTGCACGGTATAAAAAACGAAGTAGATGAATCTTGTAAAAAGAACCAAATAACGATGACAAAATAATCACGATAAGAGAGAAAGATTTGGAAAAGCCGGTTGTAAATTCTTCAAGCACAACCTCAAAAGAGTACAAGAGATTGTTGCTCTCTTACAACCCTTTCGAACCTTTTAGAGCCCTCGGATCCTTACCCTGTACAAGAATCTAGTGCTAAAGAATAATATAGTCTCTAATCCTCTCGTGCACATCTTGCTTTGGATGAGTTGGTTTGTGGTTTTTGTTATCCATGACTACCCCTCATGGTTTTATATAGTGTCTCATAGTTCTCCTCCAACAGAAAGTATAAATCTTAATCCTATTAGAAATTATAAATGAATCTTTGTAGCATACTTCTTCAAGTTCTAGTTGATTATGATATGAATCACCCATACTTAACAATCTCTACCTTGACTCTTATCCGGTGAAGTCACCGTGCTCCTCTAAGAACTCGCTCCTAATCAGCTCCACCTTTTTTGTTTTTTTCCTCCCACCTTTGGGAGTACCCTTACCACGGGGCCTCATGCACATCACCACAATATATATGAGTGTCGGTATCAGGGCTTGCCCTCCCGGACACTCCACATGAGAGCCCCTTAGCTGTGTAGTTTGGTTAACCACACCTCCTGTTCCTATAGCCCTCCATGTCATAGGTTTGTACCACCTCCGAGCTCCACCTACTCGTTGGTACCGCGTGGTTGGTCCCACCACATCTTTCTTCTTGCAACAGCTCGCTCATTCGCCTTTGCGCCTGCTAGATTTTGAAACCATCTTTGCAGTTTCGCACATACCTACATATGACATCTGAATACCTACCACTGACAACATGGTCTCCTTCTCCTGGTCAGGATTTTTATCGGACCTCCCATTGGTTGCTCTTCCCTAATGATTACCCATCAATCGATATCCTCTATTGCTACAGATAGTTTTCAAGATTACCTACTTTTTGTAAGTAACTCGCTTGACTCCATCTCGAAGTGGTACATCACAACATTTGAGTTCAAGCGACCGTTAGTGTGCGATGTACTCCACCATACCCTGATACCCCTTCTTATGCGCAACAGACCCAGATCGGATCAGAGTTTGTGAGAAACGACACGAGCGTGCATGGTATCAAGAACGGGGTAGATGAATCTCGTAGAGAGAACCAAATAACGATGATGAAATAATCACGATGAGAAAGAAAGATCTGACGAAGTCGACCACAAATTCCTTAAGCACAACCTCAAAAGAGTACAAGGGATTATCGCTCTCTCGTAACCCTCTCGAACCTTTTAGGACTCTTGGATCATTGCGCTATACAAGAATCTAGTGCTAAAGAATAACTCTGTACATCTGATTCTCCCATACGTCTCTTGCTTTGGATGAGTTGATTTGTATCTTATTTTTGAAAAAGAAATCTAGTTGATTAGGATACGAGTAGCCCGTACTTAACCTATATCTCACTCTCCTCAACTATCGTTTTGGAGCATGACGTGCCAGGGAGAAGAGGAGGAGGTTTTGTGATGGATGGCGCGCTTGGGCTGTCTTGTCGCAAAGGATCCTGCTTGATCGATCGCCGGCGAGGGGAGACCACGAGGAGGGGCCGGGAAATTACGTGGCATGCTCGATCGCCGGTGTCTTTATCGCTATGGTGCCCTGCCCGCGCATGGGACCATTCTACGCACCTAGGCCCATACACATATTGGAGGAGGTGCGAGTACTACGAGCCAACGAGTAATGGTGGGGCTCACTCTAGCTAGCTAGCAAACATCGATCCACCTCGCCGGCTTGATTTTCGTCTGGTCGCCGCGACGGTGTCGCGCGCCCATCCCGTCGTGTGCGCACTCCACCGCGCGCATGCAATGTACATACGCGTACTACGCTTACTGGCCCCTTCATGCAATTAGCTTGCTCATGCGCTCCATGTGAACCACTAGCGGAGCGTGAGAGAAACTCAAGCGGAGGCCAATTGTCCAATGCCAGTCAAAAATGAGCCACACAAGTGCTAAATCAACCAAAGAGTTTTTGTAGAATTCATAATCATAGATGTATTAGAGATTGATCTTGTTCATTTTTCCGGTCACAATATGTAACATCAGAGCGCATATATATATATATATATATATATATATATATAGTGAATCAGGAAAACTAGCACTAATTAAAGGTACACTTCTTTTCTTCAGATTATTAAAATCAACAATTATGTCTTCGTAACTATAATTAGCTGGGAGTTCCCCTCTAGGTGCAGTAACAAGCTATTGGCAAGAAAGTCATCTTCCATCTTGTATACATGGCCTTGTTTTCATGATCTTCAAACTAGAAAATGCACATTCAACATTGCTCAACCAAAAATATAATGGAGAATGAAAAGGTCTGGAGGTAGGAGTGGATATATGGATGCGTCATGAAGAGGAATGAAGTTAAGTACGTACTACTGTAGTGTTCAGAATCTAAATAAGTCCACTGCTACAAAAAAAAAAGTTAATATTGGACGCCTCATCACAGACGGTTGACCAAAATCGTCTGTATTAAATACAATCACAGACAATTTTGGTTTAGCGACTGTCTGTGTTACTGACTACGCTAAAAACCGTCTGTGAGTAAGTAATATCACAGATGGTTCGTGTTGAAAACTTTCTGTGAAGTATCACGGACGGTTCCGAACAAGATCCGTCTGTGATACTATTAAATTCATAAACAGTTATTTATTGGAACCGTCTGTAATTAGAAACAACTGATTAGTCGATTCCGATCACTCCTGATCGCCAAGATTGATCTTTTAAAGTGGTCGAATTGAAGCTGATTTTCCCAACAGAAGATATGTAATTAGGTAGGCACCTTGTTATGTATCATGTGTAACTTCACTATCTTGCCGTGTAACTTCCGATCAACAGATTAATGCAGAAGTACTTCACGTGATCGATCAATTGGAAGTTACACATCATAGACAGTGAAGTGCTCACCTAATCACAGGGATATGATATTCTACCGATTTCTTTAAGACTTCAAATCCATAGACCAAATTGACTTTTCGACCACCTAAATTGAAGTAGTCGATTGATCATCCATGGATTTTGTTCTTTCCATGCACGGTGGTCGAAAAGTCAATTTGTTCTATGAATTTTGTCTTACTAGCTAGCTAGAAGGGTGGAGATAGAGATGAGAACTTTAAGAAGAAATAGAAGTAAGAAAAGGTGGAAAGTTTGTGAGTGATTTTTTCTTAGTTCTGCGCGCTCTTCTGATGCTTATTTATAGGCTTAATTAACAACTTGTGACAAGATTAAATTAACAAATAAAGACAGAAGTCCGACGAATAGGATTTATTAGAATCTACTCCTAATAAATCGTTGGTAACCAAAGCATCACCATCTTTTTGAGAATTATTTTTTATAAATAGAGTTGACGCTCATTTTTCTATATTTACAACTGAAGCTGGAGGGCTCATCACAGATGGTTTTTTATCAGAACCGTATGTGATTACATACTTCACAGACATTTTTTTTAAATATAATTGTTTGTGCTCCCGCACGATGCGTCTCTTCGTCTCGCGCGCCGACGCTACGATGCGTCTCTTCGGCGTTTTAGAAGAATGATCATCGCACACCATGGTGAGCACGTATGGCATTGGTGAGCACGCGGAGCATGACGACGAGTACCAAGGCGAGGATGTCAACGATCATCGTCGCTTTTCCTCATGATGTCGTCGTCCACATCGTCGGCCCTATGGCCGCAAGCTCTCTTCAATCCATTGCTGACATCTGTAACCTACGAGCCGCATACGTATTCTGATCTTTTGTTTCTGTTCGGTTTTTTGTTCAGAGTCAGTTTCTGAATATGACTATAGCGTATCATATCCTAGTTGATTGTCGGAAAGCTTCCGGTGTTTGTTTTGGGTTTAGGTTCTAATAAAGAACCTGATTGTAATTCCTCTAAAAATCTATAAAACAGAGAAAAACCGAAAAGTCGTATCAGTTGATATGGCGCAAAATAATCTCGTGTTGATTTTGTTTTGTGTCCAATATCCAGTTTTGAACTGAATTTGACTAGCAACAACGACATTAATTTAGCCTAGCTTTCAATTTTAACTTGTGGAGTAATTCTTGTATTAAGATTATGTCGTCTTGAATTTTATTGTTGCAAGGTCATGTACAAGGCATCCAAGGAGCACACCGTGGGGAGGCATGTGGCGCTGGAGCGGGAGGAGGTGATGAAGTGGCAGGACAATGAGCGCTACCCTGCCAATATCAACCACTTGGCCGACGCGAGCAACCCAAAGGCTTGATTCATCGTCGGCCTCGCGCTTATTGGGAAGCACTACATTAGCCGGGTCGTGGGCGAGCCAGCCGGAGGCGGGTGTGAGATGGCCAAGTGGACCAACTGGAAGTGCAGGTGGTGCTAGAGGCTCGCTGCGGACATGGTCCTGGAGGCGGCGTGGAAGAAGATGGCTAGGCTGCTGGGCCGGGTGTGGGCACTGTCGGAGGACGACCACCCATACACGAGCACCGGCTGCGGCGTGGTGGAATGGTAGGACAATTGTGTCTTCTTTTGCAGCGACGACTGCAGGATTAGGTATGAGTATGCCAAGTTCTTTGCGGAGGTGTTCAACTACTTGCCGTAAAATTTCCAGTTTTAGGATAGTTTTAGCAAATATTCATATATAATTCTTTACTAATATGTGAATTTGTCACATGTACTTCTGAATTTGCATTTATGTATGAATATAATAACAAACGATTATATTATAGAGCCGTCTGTGATGTGAGACCATATCACAGACGATTCTATTATATAACCATCTATGATGTGATACCACATCACGGACGGATCCATAATAGAACTATCTATGATAAGTATCACTGACGATTCCATAATAGAACCGTTCGTGATATCCCTTTATTAATAGGAGTCTGCTAGGGTTTGCTCTCTAACTCGTCACTCCCCATCGCCATTACTCTCGCCCATTTCCCTCCCCACCCAAGTGCCCCCGACCTCGCCGCCGCCGCCCGAAGCCTCCTCCCCGACGGCCGCCCCAAGTCGGGCCTTTTCCCCGCCGCTGCCGGTTGTGACACCACGGTTCACTACACAAGACACTCTTATCGTAAGAGCTTCTTGTGCAATGTCACCGTTGTGACACAACTACGGTGACGCCGCCACCGCCGCCAGTCCAATCGACCTCTCCCCGACCATATCCACCTCCCCGCCGCCAGATTTGCCTTCCCTTCTTCGACCTCTCCACCGACCTCCCCCGGCTACTGCTCCACTGACCTCACTCGGCCACCTCTCTATTCTCTGTTGCTTCAGTTTTTGCGTTTGAGTTTGACTTGTTTACTGATATGGATTATTGTTGCTTATGCATACATGCAGGAGATGGATGTGGTGAGCTACTGCTGGTGGTCGATTTACCGGTTGCACTGGGGTAACTACTCTCCTTTACTCTCTATCCCTTTCGCCATTTTTCGTAGCCCCTCGGCCATTTTTGGGGGTCGTTCAATCACCTGGATGTCGCCGACAGGTAATTGGATGTCGCTATGTTCAGAAAATAACGTGGACTTGCAGGTACTCCGACTATAGCAACCAACCATAGGCTATCTATGATTGGCTTATGGCGTGGAAGATGATCTCACCATGAAACTAGACCAAGCAGGCTCTAAGCACCTTTGGCACAAGACAGGTCTTGTGGCATTTGTTGCTCACCATGCGGTGTCTTTAAATCATCCTTTATATGTACTGTTGGTAAAGGTAGCTAGCATAGATCGGGGATAACCACATCGTGGCTTTGCTGAAAGGTGGACCATAGGTTGCAGTACAAACAGTCGAAGATAATCATTTCCGAGAATTTACAACTAACTTTTCAAAAAAGATAAGCTTGGACAATTTGGATCTTGCTGGCTGCGAAATAGACAGGGGAAAAGATGTTTTCTATCTTTCCTAGAAGCTAGAATTAACATATATTATGTCACTAGCTGGACTCGAACAGTGCTTTTTAGTCATACACGACAGTGGAGAGACCATGAGGAGGAGGGGAAACTTACATGTTTTTTCGCTGGTCCAATACTTGTTTTGCAAGGGACCGCCGGTGGACAAAATAAAAGGGGATATATCTTCTCTTATTTGCAGAGCGATTGATGTTAATCTGTGTTATACTCTGGAACTCTTCTTTATGCGCAGCAAGCTTCGGATTGGATCAGAGTTTGTGAGATACGATATGAACATGTACAGTATCAAGAATGAAGTTGATAAATCTTGTAGAGAATTTCGTTTAAAAAAATCCCTTAGAGAAAATCAAAATTATGGTGACGAAACAACCACGACGAGAAAGAAAGGTTTGGCGAAACCGATTCCAAGTTTCTTAAGCACGACCTCAAAATAGTACAAGAGATCGTCGCTCTCTCACAACCCTCTTGTACCTTTTAGGATCATCGGATCATTGCTCTATACAAGAATATAGTACTAAACAATAAGATAACCTCTAATCCTCTCGTACACATCTGCTTTACATGAGTTCCTCTTACTTGGATTGCTTCTTGGGTTCCTATTGTCACCTGGCCCGTGGGTTTATATAGTCCTCCTTGTCCTCCTCCAAAGTGATCAAGTAGGAATCCTACTCTAAAGAGAGTAGTAGTACTAATCCTATTAGAATTCATCCAACTTTCCTTGTAGCACCTTTCCAAGTCCTAGTAGATTAGGATATGAGTTACCGTACTCAACAATATGTCATATATTTGTAGCACCTGTTTGGTCCCTCTTGAATTAGTCATCCACCGAAACTCAATTTTCGTGCAAAGATAGATGGACCATTAGTCCGGACGCAAATCCATCTGCTATATGTACGAACGAAGCTTTCGATCTAACCATCATAAAAGTTTTTCTTCGTATGTGAGTTCTCCCCTCTTGCTTGATGACCTACTATAGACATGCATGTGTTGTTTGCCTATGACAAGTCATTTTAATTTTGTTGAGCAAAATACATACTGAGACTTAAACTTTACTAACATGCTGACAGTAGATCTAGCACCGAATCCTCTTTTGACTGCTCAATGTTTGAAAACTTTAAATCCACAATACACCCACCTAATATATAGTTAATAGAACTCGAACCGTAACCATTAGCCACAAGACGGGCATCAAGCTGGTTGGACTAGTGACTTTATGCAAACTTAATCACTGGATTTTTCTTACCTTACATTAGGGCAGAACAAGAAATTTTGCTTAAGGAGGCCAAGGAAGAGAGAAATCATCTGGTTGGGGTCAAGTGAAAATTTTCTCTTCGTGGTACAAGTTTAAGTACTAATAACATATACACCTAGCATTAAGGCGGCAAAGCCGCCCCCATCCCCATCTGCCACTGCTTACATGGGACCAAGTTAAAATTACAAATGAGTTTCACGAGCGAAATGGCAAAAAAACATATAAGGGTTTTCTGTTTTCTATGACTCTTTTATAATTTTCCGTTAATAATAATGCACAGAACAACAACACTTGGCTGTGACACTGATATAGATCTACTTTCGGTTGGTCTCGATCACATTGTGCCCCATTTGCCGTCCATTCATCCACAACCCCACCGAGAATCCAAAAACGTGCCTGATTGGCATCATTTTTCTAGATATATATGTAGATAACATGTGTGGACTATGCCTATCATTTACATATTCCATCAACTTAGTCAAACAAAGCAGCTACAAGACTATGAAATCAATCAAGTCGATCACTTAACCACGGCCGCCCTTTCAAGCACACATAGATTGAGAGCAACATTTGGTACGGCTGGATCAATCATGGATGGATGTGTCTCCTGTTCCCATACCCATGAGCAACAGTTACAAAAAGCGTGAGAGCAAAAAAAAAAAAAAAAAAAAAAAGAAGCTTATATTGATTGGAGCAGCATCAAGTTGTAAAGCCTAGCTAGACAGCTATATATACTCGTACTGTGATGCGTGCTTCTTGACAACTGCGTACACAGTAGCTAGCTGTAGTGGTATCCTGTAGTACTGTGCATCTGAACAGAAGATAAAATGCTTCAATTCAATATATATATATGCATTGTTCCTAGCTGACGGACACAACCACTTCGCCAAGGACTGTTCAAGTCCAGAAACACCGCTGGAAAGCGGTTCTTGGATGCCCCCGAATGGTCCATGAAAAGTGGTCGGTTTTGTGAAGATTCTATAAAGTGTTGATGCACACCAAACTGAAACGGTTAGTGCTATATATGATTATGTAGTTTTCCAGAGTGTTCGGAATATTGTTTGAGCACCGGGCAATTTTGTTAGTAAACATGACAAAACGGTGGCTACTTGTCTTTTCAGAGGGAATTCTGTGTGATTGCTAGCTGGCTGATGCAATTCTATCAACTGTAAGGCGTGCTGTTACGAGTTGCTCAGATCTCAACGGGGAAATGGTAACTAGCAAGACACGTAACGCGGAGCTTTTTTAGCGGGACCACGACCGGTCGAGGATAGTTGTCATGGGAAAGATCTTTTTACCCTACCTTTCGTTTGCTAGTTTAATCCGCCGAGATATTATATCACCGACATTATACTTCTTCTATAAAATAATAGAGACCACGAATAAAAAGTACGAGGCAACGGCATCAAAACGAACGGAGCGGAAAAATAATTGTGGTGGCCCCACAGCGATGTTCTAAAGTCCTCAGAGTGGGTCCCACTCGGCAGGGCAGGGCAGGTGTAGGAGGCGTGCTAGACGTGGCAGTGTCAGCGCAGGGCCGCGCGGGCTCTCATTCCCTGCTCACCTGTGACGCCATTAATTTCTCTGAGCTGGAATAGCAACAGGTACCAGGCTACCCACTTCCCGGCGGGACCATGATCCTTCCGGACCGACATGTCAGTGAGTAATAGGTGAGGAATCCGGTTCCCGAAGCCTGTGCTCGAGACAAAACTGGGCGTGCGGGCCCAATGGGCAGGACGGAATGGTATCTTTGTCATCGTCTCACGCCACTGCAACGTTTGTCTGGGGAGCACATGTCAGTGACTGAACACTGGGCTCCGCTCCCAAGAAGCTATGCTCTACCCAAATTTCTGCATGCTTCCTGGCCTTTTTTTTTTTAAAATACATTTTTTTCTTCTTTATTTTGGTTCGTTGCGGTGGTTGACTAGGCGTGCAGGCTTACCCAGCCATCGTGTCCCTCAAAGGAAGAATCAAAAAGTGAGCGAGAGCGAGACGGAAATGGATTCCGGCACACGAGGCCAATGCATAAAAACACAGCGTTGTGTATTAGAGATGAATCCCAATTGTTCGATTGAGAGTTAATGGCCCAAATCGACAGCTACTGTACCATCACTACAGTGAAAAAATGCCATGGCAATTGCTGGAACAACAAAAATCGGAATTGCAGCTACAGTGCTTTGCCATTGTATTGTGCATTAGAACATTGTTATTCAAGTATAAGCGAATTGTCTGTCTTGACTCATCAGTTTAAGATTTTGAGTGAATTGGTTGATGCATACAACTCAATAACGACACCTGGTTTAGTTTTCTGTAGCTCCAGTGCACCTCTGCATTATTGCACAGAGTTCGCATCAGAGTGATACGCTATCATGGAGTTTTTGTGAAAGAGAAATCATTGGGTTAGTTTTTCTTGTGTCACGTGTTCGTGTTCGCTGACGATACATCTTTGATTTAATAGTTGGGATGATATGGCAGAAAAATATATACGTCACATATTATCGGTCAGTAATGGTGAGAGAGACCACACTAACTTCGCGCAGAGAAAACCCTGTCCACCAACAGATTTTCCTTCGTGATTAGGTAGTGACTGTTAATTGTGCCAGCCAAATCTTTTATTATTATTATTATTATTATTATTATTATTTACTTTTTGCATGTGGATGCAGTAATGTACTGAGCTGTTCGTACTAAAAGTTGGTGGGGTTGACCCATTATTTCCAGAATATTGTCCTATCAAGTTGCGTGCAGAACGTGAATCAAAATACAGCGCCAATGAAAACAATCTCTACTGTTGTTTTTTACCAGGAAATATTTGTAGAAGACTAGAGGTCATATATTAATATACAGTCAAGAGGGTATTATTACCACAAATATACTTATATGATTGCCGCGTGACTAAGATTAAAAAAAAGTTTCGTTGTGCACTTTTTTACACAACTAATGGATTGGCCCACACAATTGAATGCACGGCATGATGTGGTACTATAGTATAACTTTATACAATTCTAAAATTTAAAATTTATATTTTTCTACTACTTAAAAGAAGGAATTGGTGACGGTCCGTCATTCCTCATGCGATATGAGTCGTTAGATCTATCTTTTTTTGTGAGATGTGAGCCGTTGGATCTCGTTCTTTCTCGGTTCCTCCCATGCTTATGGTTGACCACTCATAACCTCCTCTTCACTCCCCCCACACCCAACTGCCCAAGCTGGTGTGCAAGAAGCCCAAAGATTCCATCGATCTTTTCAAGACGGGTTGCCAGCAGATCACTTGCATTGTAGGCTAAGCACGACGACGGTTGACGAGATATGATTTTTAATCCGTGGCAAAGCACGGGCATTGGACTAGTTGCAATTTAATTTGAATTTAGGATATTTGATTTAATATTTAATTAGCAAATTTTATTTTACGGTCTCGCTCCTTATGCGTGAGAGAGGATTGTGAGATGGGTCGATCGAGCAAATTTACACTCTTAACCTTTGAATTAAACGTAATGCTACCTGTTTATTTTATTTTTAATTAATAATCTCTAAACCAACTATCGAATCTAAACATCTAAAAGTAGGGTCCACCAGTTTAAGTGTCAGATATTTTTCTTTCCATGAGAGTTTCTAACATATTTCTCTTTTCTCTTAGCAGCTGTAAAATTCATGGCATCAACTTTTACTGTATAATAGATGCATGATACAAGAATTTATGACTGAATGGTACAAGATTAGTTAATGTATAGAAACCACTTACTACTTATATGCAGTACCAGTGGTACACCAACACTTGCTCCGAAAATGCCCTCTTGGGCATCCTAAAAGAGAGATATGATGCTGGCTAGCCCCTCCTGCTCTCCGCGTCTTCCTCGTTTATTCTTCAGAAGTACAGACTACAGAGGTGACACCATTAAGCGGCCATATGCTCGATTTTTTTCTTTGCTGTGGATTGTTCCAAAAGCGAGGCCAATTACCAATATTCCTCTGGAGCAACCAAGTTAATCACGATTAGTACCAATCAGAAGGAACAATCAATGTATTGCTCGAATTTTTCATTGGCAAATGCCAAATTCAAATAATGTACTTGACAAGCTATGGAAATTTGAACACAATTGGCCCCCTGAAGCACGGTAATTCCTAAATTAACCATACTAACTTCAAAATTTTATTCTTAACCCCCTACTAACACGTGCTGCCGTGTGGGGTAGCAGGAATTGACGTGCTGCCCGGGCCCATCGAAGAAAAATTACCAAAAAAGGAAAACTGAAAAAAAATCAAAAAATTCTAAAAGATTGGAACATGAAAAGATTTACTAAAAAAATTTGAATTTAATTGAAGATTATTTTATCTATTTACATTATTTTTTATTTTCTGAAATTTTCAATTAAGCTCTAATTAACCCAATAAAACAGATGGTTTATTGTATTTTTTGAAGCTTTCAAAAAACTCTGGAAAACGAGAAAACTGAAAAGAAATAATATCTTGGTCGCTACGGTTCTTGATCAGAGTAATTCTGTATGGTGGAGTTAAAGCAAAAGTAAACTACTTTGTGAAGCTTGTACATAATGCAATTGAAGGGGCTTAGAACGCTCGTTGTGATTATGAAGATGCCTTAAAACATGGAGGAATTGCTATCGGTGCGAATGGTTATTTTTGGTATTCCACTAGAAGAGGCATACTTGTAAGGCTTGCTTTGATGGCTCAGCGGAGGCACGGAACGGGAACTGCATTAGAGTTCGCAGACAGAAGCACGTTACACGTGATTACATGGCATGATTGTTCGGCTAATTGCTTTAGTCATCCTCGCTGCTACTATGGTATATTGTGACACAAGCATCTGGACCATGTAAGTATACATGCATGTCGATGATCAAATCGCCGATCTTATGAATATATAAAAATAGAGGAAAATAGAGCGTATCTCCTGGAATGGAATTGGATTACTCTTTGTTGCTATGAACTGGCTATTACAAAGAATGCCTGTATTCCAACAAAAGGCTAATCCTAATTACACTGGAATGCAATGGATTCTATGGGAATTGACTGCTAATCTTCTCAATTGCTTTCAATCTCCCTTCCTCTCCAATCTCCTCCGCGATCCTCCTTAAGTAGTTGATGAAGCGGTGGTAGTTGTCCTTTAGAGAGACGCTTGTTAGGAAGTGACGCGTCTGGTCGGAGAGAGGTGTCAGTTGAAAGGGTATTAACTGTTGTGCGGTTATATGTCGGTGAGACATTCAACCGTAGTACAGTGTCTTAGAATTATGTAACTTCGCGTGGTATGGAATGTACAACATGTGTTGCATTCATCACATGGTAAGGATATACCTGGATTCTGATCCAGATGATACCAGTTCATAGTCTTACGAGCAGTCAACTGGTCGAGGACTAGGTACGGGACCTTGTTCGACCAGGGTATTTATTATGTAACCTCTGGAATCCTTACGACCAGTGAGGTTGTTAGCCTTAGGGTTACGACCACGAAGACGTATGGTCTTCTCTTATGTATTAAAATAATACATCGAGTTTTAATCCTCGTCAGCTAGCCCCGAACTTTAAATGAATTAGTCGTGTGAAAACACTTTCTTCCGACGAAATCGTATCGGGCAGACCCCCCATTAAATGTCGTGACATTCGAAGTGGTCTGTATTCATTTTAAAGTTGAGAAACTGTCTTGGGACTTGAGAAGCTTTTATGTCCGCTGGTCAAAAAGTTTTTGTCCATTGGACTTCTCCCGGATGCGGTTACAATATTATGGCTATAAAAACCCCTTCGCACTGGGTGTTGGGGTTTTTACGCATTCTGTTTTCCTCTTCATCTTCCAAGAGGAGAAATTGCCTCTGACCACTTTTGTCTTTCTCATCCAAAAAAAGAAATCGCCATGTTGGATCTCATTACCAACTGGTCGGTTTCTGATCTAAGTGAGAAGAAGTTAGAAAGTCTGGAGGGAATTGGGTTGCTACCAGATAGGAACTTGATTTCTTGGAGATCCCTTGTCGGAGAGTGTAAAGGGTACAACCAACCCTACCAGTTCAGAACTGGCGAAAACGGTTGAAAAGAGCAGGAAAGTGAGCGCTACTGATTTTAAACCAGCGCGCTTCAAGGTCAAGACCAAAAAATTGACTAGGTATGTACAAATGAAGTAGTCTTATGAATGCATACCTTAAATGTCGTTGGTGATCTTGAACGCCTGAATTCTCTCTCTTCATTTTATGTAGATCTTCTGGTGTTCCCGTCGTTTCCGGCCAGAATATACCAGAAGATCAAGTGGTCTAAGAAGTCCTCGACCGGGACATCCCTCAGGTTAGAATTCCTAGGGAGAAAGTGGTCGAGGAAGCCCTCGAGCATGCATCAGGGCCAGAACTTGTTTCGGATCCTATAGTGATCATAACTCCATCGGCGGAGGTAGAAATCCCCAAAGACGCTCAAGAGGTTCCGTCTCTTGTAAGTAATCCTTCCCAAACTAACAAGTTCCTTTTTCCCTCGATTTATCGAGGATAAGGAGCTTGATGCCGTCTGGGGGCAAATATCGGACCGTCAAGCCAAGACGAGTCCTGATAATATTTTTACCGAATATAATGACGTGGCAATTCGGGTAAGTATCTGCAACCATTTCCTTAGTTTCTCTTAAAGTTGTATAGGAAAATTAAGGAAGAATGCTATCTATGTAGCACATGGTCGAGAACTTTGCTGTGGTCGGAGGACTGACCCTGCGAATAAAGACCCCCGAGCAAAAACACTTTGAATTAGAAAGTAAGAACTTTCTTCTTAACTTATTTTTATTCCTTATGACTATGTTATTCTATTTTAATTATTATACCTTATCATATTTGATTGATTTGGAACTTAGTGTAACTAGTCCTTACTGGCTGCCGATAGCTTCTCGTATCCCAATGACGGTCGGGATAGTCACAGGAGTAGTTCGGACAACCCCAGTAACGCATGCCCAGGCTGAGCCTTGGATTTAAAGAACTCGCATGTGTCCTTGCACCAACAGAGGGGCGACGTCTCCCCTTCTGGCTGATGTTGCTGCGAAGGCTCGGTTGGAATGTTCTGGTAGGGGTTGCTGCTACGGGGGGGGGCATAATTGCGAAGAGCTACAATCCTGGCAAGCTCCTCTTGCCGGACCCGGGCCGTAGTAGCCCTTGCTTTTTCATCTCGTGCCCCAGCAGCCCTTGCTAGTTCGCGGATCTCATCCCATTACCTCTTCATCTTGTCCATCCCGGCGTGGTGAAGCAAGTTTTGGTGTAGTGTTGGGTTTGGTTGTGTAGTGTTCTATCCCAGGTCTCTTCCACCTCCTTTTATAAGCCACAGTGTTGGCATGGTACTGTTAAATTCATGTGAGGATCCTGCGAGGCAGAGTGTTACCTTGTCTTTTTGCAAACTTGTGGGGCCCAAGAGGAATTATCGGGACACATCGCTGCGTAAAGCTACCTCGTCGGGTCACGTCCTGGTTTGCAGAGAGAAGTCATATCCTGCTTTGCAGAGTGCCATTTTTCGGTCTGAAAAGCTAGCGAGGCAGAGTGTTGTCACATCTTACTTTGCAGAGGGTTGTCATGTCCTGGTTTGCAGAGAGAAGTTGTGTGATTTTATTGTTGTTAAAACTAAGTGTTCTGAAATTGTCTCCAATATTACATATTTAGGTCTCCAAAATTTGAATTTGAGGTTTCGGAAATTAGGGTTTCATGAATTCCCATAGAAAGTATTCGTAACGGAATTAGTCAAAGGTAAAGAAAATACAAAGGAGTACAACAACGTCACAAATGCATACATAATATAATGCAGGGATACACGACAGTTGATCCATGTGTAGATTATTTTACTGGTTTATTCTCGTTCATGATGGACTACGATGTATAGATAAAGAGTAGACATTACAATCTCATTACAACTGAACTTCTACTTGGCAAGAACAAGAAATAATAGAAGAAAGACCGCAAAACTAAGTATCTTAATTAATTTTTGAAGTATTTTCTCAAATCTTTCCATCATTTAATCTAGTATTTTAAGTCTATTCTCTTCATTTTGCGTTGGTGGATCAAAGGGTCGAGCCACTGGATGAAATACAGCAACACCACGAGAGTCATCTTGCAAGGAAGCAATTTGTATTGCAATATCTCGAACCACTGGGACAACTTCATCAGCCCACTGCCAAAATCGACATGTTGTGCTCTGAAAAAGAATTGCAGCTTCAAGTGAAAAAAAACAACAGGATGTTTAGAATACAATTCATTCGGGATGAATAGGCACAAGTTACCGTAAGATTTGGACACTTCATGAACACGCGGGATGGATTCGTTCGTGTATGCGAGGTGAACACATTCACCGAATCCCTACAACGAGGGCAAACCAGGTGCTGCCGCAGTGATTCTATTTGTCTGCTCACTCGAAAGTTAGATGGGGTCGAAGACATCCCGTTTAAGACCGGAAGAATGGAGAAGAGGAAATGAAGAGTGAGGTGAATGACAGCCAAAGCATCTATATATAGCATGCGGCTGAATTGCAATTGGGTTGAAGGAAATTCGCATCCGCAAGGTAGCGGGCCCGAGGAGGGATTGCGTGGCAGCGTTGCGTTGCGTCAGGTCTTTTAAGTTTAGTACATGAAAATTGGGAGGTAGAGTTGTCATTTGTGCTGACTATTTCGAAGAATATTTTATGTCGATTAATCACAATTCCATAATGCACACTGACACTACATAAATCACAATGACATAATGCACAATGATATTACATCATATGCATTATATGACCACAATATTACTTATGGTACAACGTCCCGCCGCTTGCCCGGACAGCGTAGCTGATCCTCAGGGAAGGTGAACCTGTCAAGGTAGCGTCGTACATCTCAGAAGCTGTAGGATTGGTGTTGCATGGGAGGTGTCGCTGCGGTGATCTCAGTGTAAGTGTCTAGTTCAGACCTAAACATATCGTTAACCCACTGGTACTTATCCTGCTGGAAGGGTACTTGGTGAGTTAGTCCTTAGTTTCGTGCAATAGGAAAATTATTGTAACTACATTAAAGCGTACCTGAGTAGGTTGTTGCATGGACAAGGATCCTCCTGACCAGTCTGTGCCGTAATGATGCACGTTGTACCCTTTGTAAGTCTCTGCGAACCACTAGTCGCGCTCCCGCACGTGCGACAGAATGCCATGCTCCAATGATCCCAACCCGTCGTCCTGGCGCTGCGGCGAGTCAGGGTTGCTGTCTACAGTGGAACAACATCGCGCCGGCGAGGAAGTCCTGCCCCGCGCCTCCCTCCGTGATGATGACGGCTGAAATAGAGTGCTGTCTCCTGGCAAGTGTAGCAAGAGCACACAATAATGTTAGATATATTCGAAAGGAGTGCATGGACAAGTACCGATGACAACAACCGGTAGACGGATGACATACCTGTGGCCCGAGGAGCGTCGAGGCTGAGCGACCGTAGCTTCGATGACTCCTAGAGTGCGACGGACGTGCGGAGGTCGGTGCCGAGGGAGGTGCCAAGGGCAGAGGGGGTGGAGGGTGCCCTTGGAGTCCCCGATGCTGTTTGTGAGCGTCGCTGTGGCGACCACAAGTTATGGTCCTAATTACAGCCCTTGCGTCCTCGGTCATGGCGTGCACCGCGCCTAGGAGGCGATCAAATATGCTATTGTTTCCACGCCGTAGAGCTTCAACACCCTCACGCTGGATACAATCAAGGCGGTAGTGCTGTAAGGAAAATTATGGTATGTTACAAACGTGTTGCTGGACGAAATTTCTACGAAGAATATTTTACTGTCTCGTCGAGGCGTGCCACCCGGTGCCTGTCGGAACTGCTAGTACAACATCATCATGCATGACATCCATTGGACGCTTTGGCGTTGGCCTAGTAAGCCTGAACCTAGTGCACGGAGTGTACCACCGTAAGTACACAGCATACGTCTGGATGGTGTAGCCTCATAACTCGTGCACCACGTCTGTCGCCGCCCTCTCGCCCCACAACGCCGTCCACGGCTGTTGTGTCTGCCTTTAGTTGTTGCTCCTCCGGCCTTTCCTCGTTTGCCTGCAATTAAAATCGGATGTCAGGAAATCTAAGTCAGACATGCGGCTAATATGATACCGAAAAATGACATACAGGTGGGCCTTCGCGATGAGAGGTCGTCCTGGCGGCGGTGGCACCTCCTGATAAAAGTTAAACTGTCTCATGACCCACTGTGGATTGTACGGCTCAACCATGTGGGAGAAGATTAGG
This sequence comes from Hsuehochloa calcarea, assembly GCA_036346395.1. Taxonomy (NCBI): domain Eukaryota; kingdom Viridiplantae; phylum Streptophyta; class Magnoliopsida; order Poales; family Poaceae; genus Hsuehochloa; species Hsuehochloa calcarea. The sequence goes on along the minus strand of CM070597.1, from coordinate 85,619,539 downwards.
TGGCAGGTCGTCAACCAGAGTGTCTCGTCCTGAGTGCACTGCGAGGATAGTCTGTAGAGGGGCGTGTCTGCAAGGAACTGTGCAGTCCATGGCCACCAGATGACCTCGTCGTCATGTACAGTCTCGAATAGGTTATGGAACTCAGGGTAAACACGTCTCGGTCTCTCTCTGGCCCAACCTAGCGTACCACGTGTTCAACGCGTTCCCATTGTAGGCCCATCGACGAGGTCGTCGCCTCCAGCATTACCGTAAAGCTCGACACTCAACTGGAAAGGGCGCACGGTGCTCCGAAAATACGATCGGCCAACTGGAAAGTACTCTCATGACCATAGTTGTAGCACAAAGCATTGCGGAGCTCCAACTGTATTGTGGCACCTCGTCGGGCTAGGCGTCCACCAAAGACTCTGCGAGATGGATACAGCTTGGGTACACGTAGTCTCCTTGAGTCGTAGAAAACAAGATCTATTCAAATATAGGAACAAAAGGTACGCGAGGAAATGTGTCCTAACTGCCTCCACAGTCGCATGCATGGGGCAGGTCATGTACTCCCGCAGCCAGGAATATGGCACACCTAATATGTTGTCAGGAACCGGGTGACCGAATCTGTCAGCCATACACACCTTCCAGTCTACTCGCCTTGGAGGTGGCACTACTGGAAGACCGCACAGCGGCAGACCTGTAAGCATACCTACGTCCTCAAGAGTTACAGTCATCTCCCCCCACCGGAAGTGGAAGGTGTGAGTCCTTGGTCTCTAACGATCCACGAGCGCAGATAGAAGTGCCGCGTCAAACAGAAATGCGTGTATTAGGTCCAACATACGGGCAAAGGGCAGGAGGCCGGTGTCCCATAGTCTCGGAACATACCGCTCGTCAAGAGGCCACGTATCTCTTGGGGCGCTCAGGACCAGGCTCGAAGGGTCGACGCCAGACGACCACACCATTCATCGATGTCGCCCATCTCAGCGTGTGTCGATCAGCTCATATGGACCGTCAACTAGAGACTGCACCATCTCCTGTCGAGAGAGAAACAACATGTTAGTTCGCATATGAAACAGAATGTGTGGCTCAAGAAAACAAAGCGAAACATATGACAACAGAATGTAAGACAAAGTGATATGACCATACTGAGTTAACATATGACCCAGACAACATAACATTATGTCCGTACAGAAAGGCATGGATTGACAACGACACAACTCATAAAAGGCATTAAAATAAGCATACAACATCAGACTTAGTAATTCAATCATGGTCGCTATGATGCGCTGCTTGTGCTAGGTCTGTTTGGGTAGCGGCTCATGGACTGGCCAACCATCTTGCACAGTCTGCATCTTGGGCGGCGAACCCATTGTCAGCGCTGGCTGTCATCCATGTCGTTCTGAATGCGTCATGACTGACGTCTTCCACAACCAAGGTGCTTCAGTGCGTCGTTCGGCACCCACTTCACATGCCCCGTCCAGATGTCCCTATAGCGCGTGTCCAGGCTGTACGAATGGAAATCGGCACTCGAAGCGGCATACAGGTGGTGGATGTTGTAGCACTCGGAGATGTAACGCTCCGAGGCCTGGCGCCACGCTGCGCACGCCGCGTAGACATGGGAGCATGGTTTGTGGAGAAGCCGTGGCTTGTTGCAGGTGCACGACGCTTCGTCACAAATCATGCACGCTTGCTTCCGATCCCCTCTAGCGTGGCCCATCACGTACTTCTCCTTGAGTCGGATCTCGAACTTCTGCCTGACGCCATCCATGGTACGAGCGATATGCGAACAAGCTTTGCTGATCTTCTTCTCCATGTACGCGTGCATTACTTCGGAGAATCGCTTGCCATCCTCCAGATGCTTCTTGGCCATCATGGCTCTGTTAACAATTACCCGACGATACGGTTCTAGCTCTCCTCCACGATCGTAGTGATTGGTAGGGATCGAACACCCTTGAGAACACCTCGGACATGTTGGTCGTCATGATCCCGTACCTTGCACCACCGGTGTCGTGCAGCAGGGACCATTTATCCAAGTCGGGTGCGTGCGAGTTAACCTACAGTGTGAACACCCCAACTCTCGTGGACCCTCCTGCCGCTGCCCCTGCCTCGGCGTTCGCCGAGTTCCTTAGATGTTTCCCGGTCTCATCATCGAGATGTCTCCACGCTGCTTCGAACTTCCTTCTTTAGTTCTGCATGCAGAGCTTCTTGAACGTCTTTATTAGGTCCTTACTCTGAAACCTTGTGTGGAAGTTCGCCAAGAGATGCCTCATGCACCAACAGCTCCTAACATCATTCCACTGGAATATCAACTACGTCCCGTTTTGCATCATGCTCAACGTGGACAACAACCCGCGGTCCGAGATGACACACACATCTGGGCGGTCTTGGACCACCACCTGCTTCACAGTGCACAAGAACAACAACCAACCATCGGTGTTCTCGCTCTCAACAACTGGGAAGGCCACGGGGAGTAACTGGTCGTTCACATCGGCTGCATCAGCTGCTCTTGTACTTTCCACATAGGAAGGTGCCGTCCATCGTCAACACGGGACGACAATGCTTGAACCCTTCGATTGCCTAACAGAAGGCCGATAAGACCCTTTCAAGAACAAAACAATTGGGCCCCTCCATCGAATGCATCTGCTCAAGCTAGTTTATGTATGTTCCAGGATTAGATTCTGCGATTTGATGCAGCATTCTTGGGACTAGGTTGTAAGCTTCTTTGAATGTATTGAACATTCACTCCACGACCTTCCATTTCGCCTGCTATGCCATCTTGTAGCTTACCGGGAACCCCACGATATTGGTAACATCCTCTAATAGGAGCTTTGGTGAAATGGACACATCTCTATCGACGAGGTGGCTTACAGGCTGACAACATACGAGGATATCATGTTGTGGTGCCTATGAAGCGGCTCAGCTCAGCTCGCATGTGTGGTCTTTCAATACGTTATTTGAAGCCGTGTGCGTGGTCGTGAACCATCGCGCATGCACCTTGCCAAAGACAGATTCATCAACACACCTAATGATGTAGGTCTCGGGGTTGGACCTCTGCACCCGATACGTCCGACCAATGTTAACGGCATATCTAGCAATAGCATGCTGGGCGGTACTCTTGTTAGGGAAGCGCTGCCCTAGGAGCAGAGTGTTCTCATTGAACCCCCGCTCATCCCCCTCCGAATGTGGTAGAACCAGCGATGTTGTTGCAACGTCTTCCAATCGTGAGGGGATGTAAGCAATGTACGTGGTCACAACACCACCAACTGCACCTCCCGTAGCAGCTTTTCTGTCTTCGTCGTCTTCGGAACTAGTTGTTTCCACATCCTCCTCCTCGCTTTCCATCTCATTCACCTGGCCGACCAGGTACTCGTGGCAATCAATATAGGCTGCCCACCATCTTTCCACTCCTTCGTTGGGCTCAAAATTGTCAGCACGCCTCCTCAGGTCTCCATCGTCCACTTCCTCACCCGCGTCTCCTCCAACACCGGAGACCAGCGTAGCCTCCTCCTCACCAGTAGCTTCACGGGAACCACCCACTCCGGATGTGTCCGTCCTCTCCACGAACTGAACGTAGACCATCGGCCGCACATATATCGCAGTAGTGGGGTTGCAAACAACCCCCATGTAATTGGCCCATGAAGTGTCACATGTTACCTTCATAAGTTGCCAAACGGTCTCGTCTGGACCACCCTCCACCGAGGCATATAACGTCTCGATGCACAGCTTCTTCCTTCCAGTGGCGTGATCGAACGCGGAATGCACACACCGCCTTAGCTCCGGGAGGCTCATGTCCTTCAGAGCTGGCGCCCAGATCACGATCCAGTCACAATTTGACAGGTCTGCACCGTACGGTCTGTCGCGCACGAGAGCGTCCCGTGGAACAAAAACAGATCTTGAATCTCCGCCGTGAAGTACCTAACATAAGTGCATATGCAACCACTTATATGCAATGCTCGAAACATCCAATTATTTGTGGTTTTTCCAAATGAATTCTTCTATAAATTTGGTCAAGCCCACTTTACACTAGCCTTTTATCCTCCATGTTTTCAATTCAATTTCTGTTGCGTCTCATGCACATTTGAATTACATGTTAAACCCCCTCGGAATATTTTAAAATGTTAGGTTCAACTTCCTGACACTTCTGTAATTTCTTCATGATTTAATGTACTACTGAATATAAAAATTACATGGTTGCAGGTTTAATTCTGTGGATATCATGGGGATATACTTATGATCTTAGGATGATGTTACAATTGGTAATGTCGTTGAAGGTTTGTCGATTCACGCGTTTTTGGCAATATTTCATTCATTAGGCGATGACGATCCGACCGGCCGGCTACCGCCGATCGCCGAGGGCGGGACCGCCACCCAGCGGTCGGACCGGCCAGTGGCGGTCGGACCGGTCATGGCGGCGATCGGACCGGCCAAATGCAAAAAGTGGATTTTGGAGCTAGGCCAAAAAAGAGAGGGTGTAGGCAAGAGAGGAGATCCTACTACACTTGGTCTCATATTTTTTTTGGAGTCTCGAGGCAAAAGTTTTATTGGTTTGAAAATTAATTCCAGTAGGTTTCGGATTTCCACGGAGGAATTTTGGCTAAGTCCCAGCTGGGCGGTTAGACCGGCCAATAGGTGGCGTTCAGACCGGCCAGGGGGACGATCAGACCGGCCATGGTGGCGGTATGACTGGTGTTGACTTGTTTCGTCGTCCTTCGTGGCGACGATGTTTGGTTGTTAGGTCAAAGTCACGAGTTTCAGTGCATATGCGTTGCATGATGCATGTTTTGACTAACGTGGGTCAAGTTGTGAAGAACTTGTTCCCGGATTCGATTTGCTTGTCTATTGTTGTGGAGGTTGCTTGGAGGTCAACGACGGTCAATGGCGAGGATGATCGGGACTTGGCTTGGAGAGCTGAGGTCCAGAACGATCGACGATGCCGGATGAGGTCAATGAACTCAAGAGTGATGCAGAATGGACAAGGGTGACCAAACAGATAGTTCGGTGCGACTGGTGTGATCAAGCGGCGCGGGGGTCGGTGCAAGTGCCATGGTGGTTTCGGTGGGAGTCGGATGGGAGAGACTTGCCGACATGGAGAGAGCCGTTGATCAACCTACACGTGGCGAAGCAGGCGAGTTCTTCGCGCAGATGGACTCGGTCTTCGGAGAAGGACCGAGAAGGGGTATTTTGGTAATTTTACTAAATACTACCTTGGTGACCTTTTGCCAACCCGCGCGCAAGGTGGCGCAAGGTGAAGCGGATTAGGTCAAGAGGCGATGAAGACGACGCTTTAAAATGTGTGCGTGTGTGACCCATTTGTGTTGGTCCTTAACGGGAGCCCATTTGGGTAAATCTTCTAAAAGGTCTAAGCCTCCACTATAAATAGAGGAGGGAGGTGGCTGCACCCCTTAACCCTTTCATTGTGTTTGAAACCCTAGTTTGCTTAGGGAGAGGATTAGTGGAGGTTAGGGTTCTAGAGAGTTTTGATTTGATTTCGTGCTCTTGGATTGAGCTTTGTCCTCCATTGATGGAGTGGCTTTAAACCCAAACCATATCAAATCAATCCAAGGAAAGTTTGCTCAAAGATGTGTCTGTTTGCTTTCCTTCTCTCTATTTGATGATTTTGAGTCTTTCTTTGACCCGTGAGTTTTTGCTTGATTCCTTCACGTGATCTAGCTTGCGTGACATGTGGGAACACATCTAGGATCATATTGATCATCAATCACCCACGATCAAGTCTCTAGATCATATTTCGTATTTGACTCGGTTTTGGAGCACTCTTCGTTAAAACGGAAAAAGCTCGTAACTTTTCTAGGGATCTTCACGATCTTCGATTGGAATAGGTTCCTGACATCCTAGAGAAGGTTTGTTCCAAGTTTTGTCAAGTTTGGAGTTGTAGATCAAAAGTTAGACCTATTTACAACTTCGTTCTTCGGGCTGATTTTACTATTCATCAGGCTGGATGTTAAACCGCCATTGACATAGAGATCAGACCGCCCAACACTTTGAAATTGAGTTTTGGTTGATTTTGGTTGTTTTGCTTTGGGGGTTAGATTGGATTCAATACTAGTCTTCCGTTGTACTGGTATATTGATCTTCATAGCTTCCATAGCTATTGGAGTGAAATTTGTGTTGAATCCGATCTTGGTTAAAAAAGTGAGCGTGCTCCTATTCACACCCCTCTAGTCGCCTTTTCGGTCCAACAAATTCTAATTCTATTTAAATATTTCGCAAAACATTGCAGTATACTAGTGGACCTAAAAATTACATGGTTAGCTAGGGAGTAAAATTTCGAGACCAACAAAAATTTATTCATCCCAATTGGAGTTCATATGAATTTTTCTATCTATGAAATGCTGAAGTTAATTTAATTTGTAGTGTAAAAAAATTCCGAGCCGACTTTTTTTCTAATTCCAAAATTTTCTGTGGTACTAACAAGTTTCAAACATATTCCATGTTAAAGTACATTAAAAAGGAAACCAACAAAATTGGTTTCGCTAAATTTGGAGTTAATTTCAAATAGTTATGAATTTTTAAATAGTTCGAATTTACAGTGCAAATATAAATCACTTCAGAATTTCCTAACTCATTTAAAATATTTTATACCCGAGTTAGACCTAGCCTATACCAATGACATGTGGGGTCTACTTATAGTATTCTTTTTCATTTAATTTCTGAATTAAAAACTTACTGACAGGTGGGGCCCGTTTGTCATTCTCGTGGTCAACTCGCGACTTAATTTCAATTCTATTTTCTATTTCGTTAAACGCCCGCCAAATATTTTGATATTTTACTGTCAAGTTCGTGATACTATGCAAATCACCGTGTTAAAATTTACAATACTAACAACAATAAGTCTGCTAAGCCAACTAATTACCGGCTAATCACATTGCTAGCTACTAAGTCTTCTAATTACGTGCTAATCACACTAAGTCTTCCAATTTGATGCCCGAACACTAAGTCAAAATGCACCTATAACTACTCAGTTGCTACAATAAGAAACTACAATTCATCTAATTACATCCTAATCACGTTGCTAAAACTAACTAAAATTATAGCCGAATGCGAATGTCACTTACCTTTTCTTGGTGCTCACAAGACGATGCACAACTTCCGTAACTTAGCGAACTTCAACTTCTCTCTAGTTGACTTCTCCCTTCTCTTTCCTTCGTAACTGAGAATGCACCGCACTCGCTAAATACTACGTGGGAGAAGAACCGCGCAGTCACACGACGCGTGCAAGTAGGCACCTGTGCTCGCCGCCGCCACGCACTACCGGCTGCGTACGGCGGCAGATGTAGCGGGTGCGGGTGCTCGCGAGCGCCACGCGCGCCAGAATCGGGGGGGTCGGGCACTGCTTCGTGCGGACGGCGGCGGTGCTCCGCCAGAAGCCGTCAAGAAGACTTGGTTGTTTGCCGAGTGCAACGGCAAAGACCTAGGTGCGGCGGCCTCGACAACACAAAGAAGTCTCCCGCTGCTCTCTACGATCGCAGGGCGTAATAAGAGGGTCAAATTTTAAAATTTCAGACTACATATGCTATTTTTTTTGTATTACGGAGATCTAACAGGGACAATTAGGGTCAAATTTCCGAGTTATGAACTAATCACTTTTATCCAGGTGTCCACACCTAAAACCTAGTATATATTGGCCAGTGCAACCGAAATTTGCCTAGGTGGCTATATAGCTAGTAACTTTACATATGTAGCCTGTAGCTGTTTGCGACATTGCAGTAGCTAGCTTTTGTAGCATGGTGTGCGGTCATAAACAATAGCACGAAATGCCTGAGAAGGTCAGGCCTACAAGCAAGTGCAGACACGTCACCTGGATGGGATATCTAGCTATCAGTGCAAACGATCGAATCCGAATCTCCCAAGTCTTTTACAGCGACGTCCCATCGAAAAGACAGGAACAAATAGCCAGAAAAGAAAGTGAGGAAACAGAGAGGAACGACGACTTTGAGACGATGGATGAGCTAGCCAGGACACAGCAAAGCGTGTGTTGCTGCTGCCAAGAACCATCACTTCAGAAGGCACGCACAAAGGGCATGCAACACGCAGAATCTTATCGCTTTTTTAGTTTACTGTTTGATAGTTCCTGTCTGCAGAAGTTGAAATAAGTGTCCAAACTGAATATCATCACTAACCCTGAGTATATTGGCCAGTCCAGTCTAGATGATTCCCATAGAAATGCAGTATGTAGTTAGGTCAGTTCAAAAAGAAGCGATGGGGACATTGGAGTGTGGAAGAAATGAAGCATGCGCATATATACAGCCAGGTCATGGAATTCCAGCATGCACGGTTTCCACACACAGAGCTTTCAGGTTAATGTTCAGGCCACCCCATAGGCTAGAGAGAGGAGGAAGGAGAAGGATATCTTCAGGGAGATGTCTCCGTGTCATCAACATCCGAGCAATATGTGTTCTATATAGGAGGAGGTGTGTGTATATATATGTGGCCACTCTGATGCATGCATGATTGGTGTTCTTCATGTGGTGGAGAAGAGAGAAACGCAGTCTCTGCTCCTGTCTGGATCACGACTTGTCGTAGAATCCGCCCGATCGATCGATCTATTTTGACAGGTGCTTTTACTTGATCAAGTCCAAAAGCGCGCACGCATATTTCTTGTCTAGCTAGCTGCAAACCAAGTTAGCCATATCCTTCAGATGCTTCTTGACTCGAGCACTGTACGTCCACAGCTTCGATTCAGGTAAAGATCGAATGAAAAGAAGGGCATGCAGGTTGCGTTCTGGAATTAAATTGCGTTCGATCACGCTTTTCGGGTTGCGTTCTGGAATTAAATTGCGATAGATCAGATCGGTCGGTCGATGTAGCCTTATCTGCTGATCAGTGAAGTATCTCTGATCAGCTGCCAAAAGCGAAGTGTGCTACTGTGGCACGAAAGGAAAGGGGACACACTGTAGGTGTGCTCTGCCTGCCCGCCTACCCACATGGATCGAATGGAGTTGCAGCCTCTCCGACGATCCATCGAGGTGACACTTCACCGGCTGCTGCATTCTCATTCCGTTGAGGACACATCACGGCCCCATCCGACGTCATTGAGAGGTCCATTATGTATGGTATCTTTGGCCAAATATAAGCTCACGATATTGTAAACCAACCTGGGCCAGTTTATTTCTATGCCATCTCCGTTTCTCTCCCCGCCCAAAGCATTATTGGGCTGGAATCACGGCGCCGGGCGCTGGCCGCGGCCGCGCCGGTGCCGATCTCGTCCAACCCGCCTCGCTTGCTCGGCCCACAGTTAGCAGATTAGCAGAAGCCAGAGCATCGTGACGCTGTGTTCGATCGACAAGCAGCGAACAATCTATCGTTGTGTGAACACTAATCTGGGAGTGAATGGACAGTACCCGGCAGTGGCAGGGTTGGAACAAAAAAAAAAGAATATTTACTGTAGCAAAAACGCCAACCCGAAACAATTGACCTAAATGTTTGCTTTTCAATCCGACGATCTTTAATACGTGATACTGTAGATCTTTTGCATCTAAACCTTTCAGCGCAGAGTATCCATTTCCGAACAATCCTAGAAGCACACGGAGAGGTAGGGGTGCTAGTAAAACTGTAAATGCTAGCTTTTTATTGAGCACTATTGGAACATTATAATACCGAACCATTACATACAGTTTTCAACCCCTGTAGCTTGCTAGATGCGTACAGGGGCTATAAGAGTAAAGCTATGTATCACGGGGCCACACAAAACAGAAAACAACATGTAAAAAAGAAGAAGAAAAGGAAACGAGAGAAAGAAAAAAAGAAAAGAAAATGACGCACGAGCTAAGCTAGCTAGCACGTGCAGTTTGATCAAATTAACGAATAAACAAACACTCTAGCTATGTCCTACGTACATTTTAATCACACAGCCCAACTCATCAAGCATGCGTGCATCGAGCATTCGTCGCCGATGGACGTGTCAGCTCAGCTGGCCACCCTGCAGTTGGTCCTGATGGTGCCGCTGGTGCCAGTGAGCACGCTGGTGGCGCCCATCTTGACCATGGCGGCGGCGAAGTCGGTCTGGAACGTGTCGGGGCTGTTGGTGTAGCCGACGATCTGCGCGGCGGTGGCCTGGTCGCTGAGGAGCGCCTGGTCGGAGGTGAGCAGGCCGCGTTTGGCGACGACGCCGGCGAAGTAGTTGGTGTCGAAGGCGGTGGGGGTCACGGGGTCCAAGGCCACCAGCTGGCCGCCGCTCCCCTGCTGCTGCGGGCACTGCTGCGTCAGCGTCGCCAGGTAGCTCGGGTCCATGCTCGGGTCCTGCCCCGCGTTCGGCCCGTATGAGTAGAGCCGGTTGCTGAATGAGCTGCAGTGCGACATCCCGATCGTGTGCGCCCCTGCGGTGTTACCCAGATTTCACGGGAAAAGTAAGCAAAATGCTTAGCTTTTTTGCGTGCCGCGCGTGTGCTGGTTTAAGCGAATTACCTGAGAGGGCGACCATTTCGGCCTTGGTGAGGTTCTTGGAACCGAAGATTTGCGTGAGCTGGTTCACGTTCGCGGTCGGGGGTGGCAGGTTCCCGTTGGTCTCCTGCGCGACCGAGACGTTACCGTCTCTTCGCCCGGCCGGCACCTGGTACGCGTTGCCTCCGACCTACACATTGCACAGCACAAATTAACAAAAGCTTGCGTTACTTCCCATTAGTTCAATCAGAACCATACGTGGCAGCTTTCGTGTTAAAATTGGCAATCCACTTTATTGCGACCTGTATTATTACCGATCTGTTTTCTTCCTGTACAAGTTGTATACAGTTTTTTTTTTAAAAAAAAAACGAAAACGGGGGATATTAGCGCATTGTTTTCTTCCCGTACAAATTGTATATAGATATTGTTAGAAAGCGCAGGCTAATCATCAATCCAATAGAGTATACAAAGAGTGTGTCTTTAACCATTATACTACAGTTTGATAGAAGAGCAATAAAAAGAAACAAGAAGTTTCCTCGTATCTCTGTATTTAATCTACTATTCTGTACTTATGTTCTTGCATTGTTCTTACGATTCTAAGCTTGTCTAGGAGGTAATCTCTCAGACTGAACTCGCCAACGATGGTTCCTCAACACGTTATCAGCACGATCGACTCCGACCTACTCTTCTCGGATCGGAAGGTAACCGTCGAAGAACGACGCTCGTAGATCGAATCGTTTTTTCTATATCGCTTTCAATTCTGTAAATTTGGTTTTCTAGAGTTTTTCCTACAGTGCAAATCCGCTCTAATATATCGTGAGCCGACTTGAATTCGCTGGCTAACCCGATCAGTGGATTGCATGAAAGAGCAGATGCCGATTGCATCGTGGATTGCATGAAAGAGCAGATGCCGATTGCACCGTGGATTGTAGATTGCACATTCCCTTTAATCTTCCCGAGCCGACTTGCAGTTGCCGACACAATACCGATCGGATGATTGATTAAAAGTAAAAGTGATGGTTGATTGCACTTTTATTGCATGAACAGTAAAAACCGACCGACGGCCCTGTACGACCGCGCCGCCACCAATATGTCGTTGGCCTGCTTTGGCCCCACATGGCCACCGCGCAAAGCCGCTCGAAGCTGGCACCTTCCCCACCGAGTGTCGCCCCCGCATGGGCCCTCCCTCCTGAGCCCCGCCCGGCTTGGAACCGCACCGTCATTCGGCCGCCAGCGCTCCGCACGCACACCTGCATGCACCACAAGCCCCGCTCACCTCCGACCGCCGGCTGCCACATGCCCTCCCACATGAAGCGCCGCCATCGACACTACTTGGCCCTTGCCCCACAGGGCCACACCACCAAGCTCCGGCCTACTGACCCGCATGGTGCCGCACGGGCACAACGTGCCACCACTCGCCCCCACATGGCCGCCGGCCCTACCCGCCTCTGACGACGGCCCTGCATGGCCACTGCGCTGTGCCTCTCCGGCCCCACACGCCCCTGCACAGGCTCCCGTCAGGCGCGCGAGCGTGTGTGGTCGCCGCTGGCCTACCGCCGACCCTCCACGCTTGCGTGTTGCAACCACGCCGGGCTTGAAGTCATCGGTCGCTTGCACGACCTTGGAGCCGCCGCCACATGGGAGCACAGGGGCAGGAAAACCCTATCCTTGCCCCTGCCCGATTAAACCGACCAGTGGTGGGCCTTAGTAGGCCGAAAAGGTAAAGGGGCCCAACCCAAAAAGAGAAAATCGGGAAAAGAAAAGGAAATCCCAAAATTTGCAAATGGGCCTTGATTTATCTAAAAATTACCCAGAATTGAAATTTATCAGTTTAGCTACTAAAATTACAAAATTCACTTAAAATTCATTTTCCAGCAGAAAATGGCCTCAGGAGAATAAATTTGAACTTTTGAAGCATGTTTAACTTTATTATTATTATTATTATTATTATTATTATTATTTCTATGCAATTTATGTATTGTATTTACTGTTTTGATTCTATGTTATTGTTTATATTACTTTTAATCACTGAAAATAGCAGTAAATCATGAAAAATGCATAGAAAAATACAGAAACATCGTGAGAATTTTTGCAACCATTTTATACAAATTACCAACAGTAATCTTATGAACTCTTAGCATGAATGTGCAGATGACTAGCATCATGAAGTGGGAGTTCGAAGAGCTGGCCCAGTATGGCCAGAATTCCTTGACTTGGGCATCAGATATCGAGATCATACTTGGGGCCAAGAAGCTCCGTGCTGCTATCGGATTGAGCACCTCGAAAGATGCCACTCTAACTGCTGAGGAGAATGATCATGCACTTCATTTCCTTATACACCATTTTTGCCTAACGCTCAAGAATGAGTATATGGCGGAGAAGAACACACTAGATTTGTGGACCGTACTTAAGAAGTGGTTCGAGAAGCTGAAGTACACCATTCTTCATCGGACAGAGCAAGAATAGAGCCGACCACGTTTTGCAGACTACAAGACCGTGGGAGGTATAATTCTGCATTGCACAGAAGTTGTACCAGTCTTCAACTTTGTGGTAAGATAACCATGGATGAGCAGAAGATCGAGAAAATTCTCTCTACCTTTCACCCAAATGCGGTGCAATCCGCACACAACTATCATCAAGAAGGCTATAAGGAGTATGTCGAACTGATTGACATCATGCAAGTTATAAAAGCTCGAGATGGTGTTCTAAGGAAGAACTATATCTCACTGTCGCCTAGTAGCAATATTGGCCATGAAGCCAACGTTAGCAGCTACAAGGTGAGGAAGCCTCACTCAAAGAAAAGAGGTAGGAAGGATAAGGTCATGGGTCGCAAGGGCAAGCCAAATTATCAAACCAAGAAGGACGGACAAAAAAGTACGATGACAAGCCTTATGGACAGCAGGACCAAAGTTTCTACAAATGTGGCATATGGGGCATTGGTCACGGTTTTGCCATGAGCTTCAACACGTCATTGATGCATTACAGTCTAAGAAGAAGGGCAAAAGACAACATGACACACATTGTCATTGTAGGCACAAAGGATCCACAGCCATTGGTTGCACTCATAGATATGGACAACCTAGTAGCAGCCCTCATCACCCCTTCTTTGGACACTCCAGCGGCCGCGGTCGTAGTTGTCGAAGAGGAGAAAATGGACATGGAACAGATTCAGGCGGAAGTTTCTTCATACTTCACTGATTCAATCTAGTGTACGCATTGCCCTTAATTTTCTTTTATAGTCATTTACAGTTTATGGTTGTGATAGAACGTTGAATTATTGAATAATGTTTGTAAGCTTTAGGATAGCAAAGCATTAAATTCTTATTATGAGTCTTGCAAGACTTATTTTCCCGTATTAATTATAGCAAGTTGTGAGTATTTTATTTATGTGTTAATTGCTTCCTACCTCATATTAATAAATACTTTATATATCAGAACACATGTGGCACCATATGGAGGAAGTGTGCTTAGTAGATAGCGGTACAACGAATACCATCTTGAGAGAGATGAAGATTTTTCAATCAATCAACAAGAATGCTGGTAGTCTTACGACAATCACATACAATAATACTTGTATAATAGGCACAGGAAGAGCCACAATTATACTCCAAATGAGCACAACTTGGTCATTGAAGAAGCTTTGTTGTACCCAGAATCGATTAGAACTCTCTTAAGTTTTAAGGACATTCGCGCTAATGGTTTCCACATAGAGACTGAAGATGAGTGTGGTAAGAAATACCTATTCATTACAAAATATGAAGAAAGTGGAAAAATGGTATTAGAACGACTTCCTTCATATAAAGCTGGGCTATAGTACACTAATATTAAGGCACCTGCAGCCTATACTGTCATGAAAATCACCTTTAGAAGCTCTGAATTTTTTTGTTGCTAGCATGATAGATTAGGCCAGCCCGGTCTTAGGATGATGAGAAATATAATTAATAATTCTCAGAGACATAATGTCAATATAAAGAATTTTTCGAATAAAAAGATTTTGTGTGCTCCACATGTACCACTGGAAAATTAATTATGTGATCTTCTACTCTGAAAGTGAAGGATGAAATCCCTGCATTCCTGGACCGTATCCTAGGAGACATTTAATGTCCTATACATCCCCTATCAGGGTCATTTAGGTACTATATAGTGCTCATCGATGCTTCCTCGAAATGGTCGCACATATGTTTATTGTCTACGAGAAATCATGCTTTTGCAAAGCTGATCTCGCAGATAATTAAAATTAAGAATAATTTTCGTGATCACCATGTGAAGTCCATTAGAATGGACAACACCATAGAATTTACTTCGAAGACATTTGATGATTATTGCATGGCAATTGGAACCTATTCCCTGATCATGGGCAAAACCACCTTTAGATATTTAATCTCAATGACAGTAAACTTGAATTTAGAAGTAAAATTGATGGATGTGGTAATTGCATACCTTTATAGAATCTTAGATTCATACATTTATATGAAGGCACCTGAAGGTATCCCTATCCCAAACCAAGAGAAAGCAAATAGAAATCTGTACATTGTGCAACTCAGAAAGTCACTGTACGAACTGATGCAATCAGGCAGAATGTGATATTATCGCTAAAGCGACTTTCTATGCAAGAAAGGCTATACAAACAATGAGGATTGTCCCTATGTATTTATACGACGATCCCATGATTGATTTTGTATAATCTCAGTGTATGTAGATGATCTGAATATCATTGGAACCCTAGAAGATATTAAGAAATCAAGCTCTTAGCCGTAATAGGAGTTCGAAATGAAAGATTTGGGTAAAACCAAATATTGCCTAGCCTTGCAGGTTGAGTATGTCCCTGAAGAGATATTAGTGCATCAGTCAACTTACACTCAGAAGGTGTTAGAAAGGTTTAGTTTTGAAAAGACATACCCTTCGAAAGTGCCAATGGTCGGGAGATTCTTGCAGCAAGACAATGACATGTACAGACCTAGAGAAAAGGGGGAGGAAGTCCTGGGACCGGAATTATCATATTTGAGTGCAGTAGAACTCATGTATTTAGCAAACAGTACTAAGCCGAACATTGCATTTACGTGAACCTATTAGCAAGGTGTAGTGCAGAACCTACCAAAAGGCATTGCCAGAGAATAAATGACATCTTCCGACACCTTCAAGGAAGCAAAGACCTTAGCTTGTTCTACAGAAAGAACCAAGACCTAATTATGACTGACTATGCAAATGACGGGTGCCTATCAGAACCGCATATAGCCAAGTTACAAACATGCTATGTATTCCTATGTGGTGGAACTACAATTTTATGAAAATCGTCTAAGTAAAGTCTTGTATCAACTTCGACAAACCACTCAAAAATCGTAGCACTATACGAGGCCTCGTGAGAATGTTCTTGGTTTTGGCGGATGATTCACCACATCCAATAGTCGTGTTGATTGAATACCGCACAAACTCTCACTATTATTTATAAAGATAATGCAGCTTGTGTTGCACACGTGTAGATAAGTTATGTGAAGAGTCCCATCACAAAGCATATTAACCCAAAGTTCTTCTATGCTCATGGATTGCAAACGATGAACGAAATTAAAGTATTGCATACTAAGTTATGTGAAAATCTCACAGATTTATTCACTAAGTCACTTCCAGCGTCTAGATTTGAAAGATGCATACGTGGAGTTGGAACGATGAAACTTAGAGAAGTGCAAAATTCAGGGGGAGAATTTTCACGAACTTATTATTGAAACTTGATCATGAAGATCGAGTACCTAGAATAAATCCTAGAGATTAAATGAAATTGGGTGGATTGTACTATTTTTTGTTGACGAGTTTTCCTCAAGTTTCTCGACTAATATTTTTAATGAGGCAATTCATGCAGCATAGCAGAACGTGTATCATGTACTCTCTCTAAAAAATTTTCTACTAAATTTTTGTGGAGTTTTAACGAGACATAAACATGATGGATGAGTATCTAAGGGGGAGTGTTAGGAAACCCTGGGCTCAAACCTTGCAAGTCTGACCCATGATGGACTAATCATCCATCCAGTAGACTATATAAAGGGAGAGACCCCCAACAATTATATTACAGTTTGATAGAAAAGCAATAAAGAGAAGTAAGAAGTCTCCTCATATCTCTATATTCAATCTATTATTTTGTACTTGTGTTCTTACGATTCTACGCTTATCTACGAGGTAATCACTCGACCGAACTCACCAGCAACAGTTCCTCACATATATCTTAATGATGGCAATCTTATCTTTCCTTTATACAGAGATTTGATTGTCGTGTCTTTCCGATTATTCAGATTATAATCCTTGCTGCTTATCCGGCAACCAATATACGACATCGGCCCGGCCTGGTTGTGCCGTGTGCTGTGCTTCTCCCAAACTCATCACTCTTACTAGCATCGATCATCCGTGCATCAGCAGTACCTATCAGTCGATCACCATCTGATACACAGCGATCGACAGAAACAGAAATCTTTGGGATGGCAATCGTACAGGGGTTGCTTGTCCCCCTTGTTCTTGTACCAGATTTGGCGATGTTCTTGTACCAGATTAGGCGAGCGCTAGCACGGCAAGGACAGGGATGCGCGCGGCGCACATGGTGGGTGAGCCTGTGACAGGGGACGCGGGCTCCAACTTGGGGAACGGAGACACAGAACTGATGGCGTGTGGACTGGAGTGCCGGCCACATGGCCGTGCGGCGGATCCACGTGAAGTATGCCTCCATGAACATATCCTGACGTGCCCACTTGATGACCAAAACCTCCTCGTAGCTTTCGATCTTTCCCCTTTGATTATCCACAGGTAATGCTGATTGATTGATTGAAAGAAATGGACTCCAAACCGCCGGCCATAACTAGTGCTCTGATTTGCTGGTACGTGCCTTTCTCATGTGGTGGTTAGCCTTATGTGCTGTTTCCAGCTCTAACTGAAGTTTCACTATCATATATAGAGGTAGGTATTAGGTCGGACCGTGCCGGTACAGCCTAAATCCATCGTCTTCGGCCGTTTAAATGCATCAATTTCCGGCCACTCCACCGTCGCCGTCGTCTGCGGCCCGTCTCGCCTCTCTGTCGCCAGACACGGTCCAAAACCCACCGTGACGGGATCGTGCTGTGCTGGCCTAAACCCAGCCCTAAGTAACTATAGACGCCTGAGAAGACGACAACCGCCGCCTCCACCATCCAGGAAGACAAAGACACGTGGCCGCCCGGCGGGAATGAATGATTGGTTGGATCCGATCCGTGAGGAGTGATTGTGCGGTGAGGAGGATTGAGTAAGAACGGAAGATTGGGCCTATTCGTGCCGTCTTGCTCAAGCACGCCCAACCGATCGTCTGCCGCCTAACGGCCTCATTCTCGAGCCCGGCCCGCCGCTATTCGTCGCGTGCCCCCGCCACCACGCATCGTCCGTGTTTAGACCGTCTGACCGCACGTCGGACTTGGATGATCCAAAAACACAGCCCAAATCCCAGCTCTAATCATACGTACTCTGGTAATGTTCATCGTTATTTTTTTTCCCTTACGCTCTCCTGCAATGAAGTTAAAGTGATGTTTGACCAGTTGAATTGTAATAATACTTACTGCTTGCCGGCTAGAAACTGCTTTATACGGAATGGGATTGCAGGAACTATAGCTAAGTGCTCAGTGACCAACATTGATCAATCTGTTGCTTGTTGACAGTTCTTAATCTTAATAATACTAGTACAACAACTAGTTCAGAATCAGTTTGATCAGATAGGACCCAACCAGAGCTGAAAGTGACATGGATCACAATAACAGCAAATGCTCGATGTGTTAGAATAGTATGTTTTTTTTTAATATCCGTAGCAACGGACACTAGCTAGTTTCTACTTTTTTTAAAAAAAACGTCAGGCTGAAAGTGAACTTTCTACGACATTGTTCTCCACGAGTGCCATGAACAGATTGGACTACTTATTCTACCATCTTTTGATTTCATTCTTTCGCTTAACCCGTGGGCGCGACACGATCATGTGTCGCTGATACGGACACTGGCCGGTGGGTCCGTGCAATAACGGACTTACGTGTATCCAAAGAAAAGGGCGGCTCTGCTCCTGACGCTGCATAGCATAATAGCATTGGCCCCGTGCGTGCGTTGCTTCCAGAAACATACTGATACTATGCAGCATCGCTCGACGCAGGCAACGTACTGCTACTGCTACTGGTGTGACCTTCGGAAAGAAAAGAAAGTTCCTACTGGCAGTGGTAGGAGTAGATGCTTTTTGAGCAAGATAGAAAGCCGGGTGGCAGGCAGGCAGGCAGGCAATCAATCAGTAAAGGAAGGCTTAGAGGGGGCGCGCATCCTAATCCACCGACGAATCGCCCATGCCTCTTCAATTGCGTGTCGCGTGATCCTAGAGCTCAACTTGCTCGTGTACTTGGTGAGTGGTAGCATAGTAGTTTCGTTATGATTTACTGAACCGAAGCAGCTCGTCAATAGCATGCGGGGAAGGAAGGCAGTCAGTCAGTCAGTCAGTGCGTGCGTACGTACCAGTGCGAGGGCGTCTCTGGCCGCGAACGCCAGTATGTCCGCGCAGGAGACGACGCCGAAGCAGGCCTGCTCCAGCCGCGTCTTGGCGCTGTCGATGACCTCGAAGCCGCGAAGGCTCGTGTTCGGGGACGCGTCCTTCTCCGCCTGGTTGCTCGGCGTCGAGTCCAGCAGGACGGACGCGTCGCAGCCCTGCAGTTGCCGGCCGGAGCAGGGAGATCGAGTTCAGTTAAACCACATGTCACATGAAAGCACTAAAACATGTGAAAAAACCTGATTGTCGTATCAATCTCATCACTGATACTCCCTAATGATGTGCCCCATCACGCATAAACCCTATACCCAACAGTCAACTCACCACATGTACAAACAGAATTCATCCGATCGTTGAAAGTTGGAAAACCAGCTTGTACTACTATCTTAGCACATTCTGGTATTGGAGGAATACAATGCTCTGGATGACGGACAAAAACAGGGGAGGAAAACGATGAGAAAAATGGATTGTTCTAGCTTTTACCCTACTAAGCATGCCATATGCCAACATGCTGGCTGTAACAATTCCAGCACCCCATGCGTGCAGGCATCTATGTACCTTTCAATCCCCATCAACTTCCTCGCTGTAAAAGTAAGAACGCGAGAAACAGACGAAGCAGAGCACGGTGCACGGCAAAAAGAGGCAGGCTCCACATGCAAGCGAAGCACATCCCCACAGTGACATCACGTTACATTGGAATTGGATCACCCAACATCTATATCGATCTGGCACTCCAAACAAGAAGCTCTCATAATGGAAGGAAGGAATTGGAGAATTCCAGTACTGACCCTGACGAAGCAGTCGTGGAAGTGCAGCCGGACGAGGCCGGCAGCCGTGCCCGGGCTATTCGACACCGCCTTGCTGACCTCTTCCTGCACGATGATCTCCGCCGCCGGGCACACCGTGCCGTAGAACCCCACCTGCAGCTGCGCCTGCGACCACGCCGCCATCGCCATCAGCACCACGGACACGAGCACAGCCCGCAGCCGCACCTGCATTCGCGCTCCTCTGCCGCCTCGCGCCTCCATCTCCCGCTAGCCTACCTGCCTAGCTAGCTCCCTGGACAGTTCAGTTCTTGCTTAAGCGCTAATCCTGCAGGCAGCAGCAGCAAGATTTCAACTTTTCGGTGGCGCTATGCTTCTTGGTTAAGGATGGTGAGAGATGGCGGGACTCGAGGTGGTTTTATAGACTGGTGGGGTGGGATGGCATGAGCCATGGGGGCAACTAGTGGAGGAAAGATGGGTGCCAATTGGGGGGGCTTTTGGGCTATGATTGAGGCGATAAAGGGAAACTAAGAAACACTGACGGCGCGAGGAAAAGATCTGTAAAGTGCTTCAGACTTTTGGTTTTGATCTACTGTAAATTTACTGGGGATGGACACTTGGATTGGAGTTGGGCAGAGTGTGCACGGTACGTTGCAGCACATGTTACACGAAAACTACGGGGGGATGCATGTTGCTCTGAGCTGGCATTTGGGGTGAATATGTTTCTCCTCCTTGTGTTGCTTAACTTTCTTCTCTGTTCTCACCCATGCAAAACTGGGCCCAGTAGTACATCCATATCTGATGCTAAAATGGGATGATTGATAGCAGGACAGAGATCCCTTGGAGTTATGTATTTGTTTGGAGCTTGTGAGATTTATGTGATCTTATCTGCTAATTTCCGATTTAACATTTGGGATTTAAGTTACACTGGGGTCATCAGGATGTCATGCAGAAGGATTGGACTTCAAGCGGTTAATATCCTCAGGTGATAGCTTGTTCAGGACTGGACTAAACCTGAGGTATGAACTAGTACTGAACTCTAGTGCTCTAGCACTTCATTATTGCAGTTCATAAGCCACCCGTGTCCTCTGATGTACAGTAGTGTGGTCGGTTTAGTCTAAAAATGTTGGGTTGCTTCAGTTTCTAGTGTACTCTATCTGTGTGCTTATGTGCTATCGTATCTTCACTAGTTGCACCCCGTACGCAAAGAGTGTCAGCAGACTTCTGCCAGGTGTTTAACAGAAGAATTAAAGGGGGAAGGTTAGTGCGTAGTACAGTGTTGTTGGTTAGGGGCGAACAGCTCAAGCCAGATTCAAGTGGCTTCCACGTTAAGGAGGATATACTTTTCTTGACTAGCACCATTCTTTAATGGAGTGCCACTATGTTGATCCGTGCAGAAACTTTATCGAGAGAAGCGCATCAGCTTCATAAAGTTTTGGGTGAAGTTACAGATAATTAACCCCGGATTCCTGAATGGTAAAAGGTTAAGAACCAATCACTGCAGGGACTAGGAGCATTCATGACTGTTTCGTGCGAAACACTTCACTGTCAGATTACCGCAAATTCAGTATGAATGTGTTTTCAGTTGGAAACTATGGGTTCCACCCAGCAGTCGGTTTATGTATGAGCGTTCTATTCTAAACTTTAGCAGGATTTGTAGACTATATATAGGGGCGTTAGTCATTGTAAAAGACTGATCGATGAAGAGTAATAAAGAGAAGCAAGAAGCCCTCTACATCTTTGTGTTCAATCTACTATTTTGTTCTTGCATTGATTGATGCAATTTTATGTTTGTCTACGAGGTTATCGTTCGGACTGGACTCACCTGAGAAATTGGAGGAAACGTGATTGCCAATCTAGGCTCATCACGGATACATGTTTATATAGGACAGTAGCCAAGAGTCTTACAAGAATAGGAGAGTACAAATATAGATGGATTCGGTCTTGACTTAAATACAAAACCTATCTCTATCTAAAGCCAAATCCTTCTATGTATAGACTCTCCTTTAATGTTTACACGTGCAACACATAAACTCTAACAGCCACCCTCAATCTAAACTTCTCTTATTTTGAGATTTAGATTGCCTTTAAAATCATCTAACTTAGAAGGAAGAGCCTTGGTAAAGCCATCGACTATTTGCTCTTTTGTAGACACAAGACGAACTTGCAACTGCTTATTAACAACTCTCTCTCGACAAAGTGAAAATCTATTTCAATATGCTTAGCTCGAGCATGAAACACGAGTTCTTTGCCAAGTAAGTAGCTCCCAAATTATCACACCATAAAGCGGTGGTTCTTTTAACCAACACCAAGTTCCACTAGCAAAGACTCCATCCAAATTACCTCACCGTAGCATTGGCCATGGATTTATATTACCTTGATGCTAGAACGTGATATCGTAGCTTGTTTTCGGAACTCCAAGAAACAAGATTCGGACCAAAGAAAACGCAAACCCTCCAATGATCTTCTATCATCAATCTTGCCACCCAATCCGCATCGAGAAAGCACTTAGTGTCTGGAGTGACTTCACAATCTCTAGGCCAAGACTCAAAGTATTTTTCACATATCGTAGAATTCTTTTCACAGCATCCAATGAGCAGAGGTAGGAGCATGTAAAACCGACATACCTTATTAATCGAAAAAGCCAAATCTGGTCTAGTAAGCGTAAGTCTTGAAGAGCTCCTACCACACTTCTATCCGAAAGTACCATCATCCGAACTTAATCAGTACTCCATCATTACAAGAAAGTTTTTCAAGTAGAGAGAGGCGCGAGGGACGGCTTGCAATTCAACATACCAACTCGAGTAAGGATTTCCGAGCATATTTCTCCGAGACAATAACAATCCTTTCTTGTTGTGTTGTACTTCTATTCCCAAAAAATAATGCAAATCACCTAAGTCTTTTAGTGCAAAATCCTTGCGAAGATCAGAGAGCAAAGCTGAAACTGCTTCATTTGAAGAGCTTGTCACAATAATATCATCAACATATATGAGCATATAAATAGTAAGGTCTGACTTTTGATAAATAAATAAAGAAGTATCGATTTAGAGGCTACAAACCCAAGATCAATGAGCTTAGAACTTAGTTTAGCATACCAGCCCCTGAGCTTGCTTTAATCCATAGATAGCTTTGTCAAGCTTACACACAAGATGAGGAGCATCCGTACTCTCAAAACCTGGTGGTTGTCTCATATAAACCTCCTCTTCCAGAACACCATGTAAGAACGCGTTCTGAACATCCAGTTGTCTCAAGCACCATCCTTTGGATACTGCCATTGAAAGTACTAATCTGATTGTAGCTATCTTAACAACAGGACTAAAAGTGTCCTCATAATCAATACCATATCTTTGACGAAACCCCTTTGCTACCAAACGAGCTTTATATCTGTCTATTGTGCCATCAGCTTTCTTCTTAATTTTATACACCCATTTACAGTCAATCAAATTTGTACCTTTCTTTTCTTCAACAAGACGCCAGGTCTGGTTCCGAAGAAGTGCATTAATCTCATCTTGCATAGCCTGTCTCCACTTAGAATCAATAAGAGCTTCTTGTAGATTTTCTGGCTCACCTTTTTCACAGAGATTACACCAACGTATTGTACCATCAGTGAAATTCTTAGGCTTAACAATCCCACTTTGTGATCTTGTATGACGCCGTGGAGGAGCACTAATAGCAGCTGGTGACACAATTGAGTCAGAGCTGGTAGCAGGTGCGACGGGAGGCGACGCAACTTGCGGTGGCGACGCAACTTCTTGCGGTGGCGACGCAACTTGCGGTGTAGGGGAAGTGGGCGACATTCCGTCCCCCATGTGTCGTCATCGAGACACCGCCGCAGATCTGATGAAGGAGTCGGTGCATGTGACTCGGTTTGCACTTCTGTTTGTTCCGATGAAACACCCTGTAGGCTAGCATCAACTCCAGAGATACCATTAGTAATATTTGGATCAACAAATAATACACCCCCTGGGTTAGCAAGATGACTTGGAAGAGAAACCAGGTCTTTTCTCAACAATGGTCCAGCATTGGGATGCAGATTGGCAAAGGGAAAAATATTTTCATCAAACGTGACATCCCTAGATATATAGATTCTACCAGTATTGATGTCAAGACACTTAAATCCTTTGTGCATGGAGCTATAGCCAAGGAAAACACATCGAGTAGAGCGGAAAGACAATTTTCGAGAATTGTATGGTCTAAGATTTGGCCAACAAGCACAACCAAAGACCCGAAGAGAGTTATAATCGGGTTTTCTTTTGAGAAGGCGCTCAACAGGAGTATCAAAGTCAATCACCTTACTTGGTAAGAGATTGATGAGGTGGGCGGCAGCAAGAAAGGCTTGATCCCAATATTTCAATGGCATAGATGCATGAGCTAAAAGAGCAAGACCAACTTCAACAATGTGCCTATGTTTCCGTTCTGCAGCACCATTCTGTTGATGTGCATGAGGACAGGATACACGATGGGTGATTCCTATCTTAGTAAAGAAGGAGTTTAATTTTGCGTATTCTCCTCCCCAATCCGACTGCATAGCTAGGATCTTTTTATTGAACTTTCTTTCCACAAGATTTTGAAAGTTTTGGAAAACTTGATAGACATCGGACTTATGCTTAAGGAGGTAGATCCAGGTGTATTTACTAAAGTCATCTATGAAACTGACATAGTATATGTGGCGACTGGAGGAGATAGGAGCAGGTCCCCACACATCTGTAAAAATTAATTCAAGAGGGGCACTTGACACTTCATTTGACTGTGTATAAGGAAGTTGATGACTTTTGGCCAATGACGGGCATCACAAACTGAACCAAGAAGTCTATCATTATTACAAGGAAGTTTATTGGAACTAAGCACACGTTCCACAATAGGGAAGGCCAGTGCCCTAGCCTCTTGTGCCATCTTGTAGTGGATGGTTTATTGACTCCATAAGCTTGTTCTTTCAAGGCTCCTCTTATGTGTGGCGACACTAGGGATAAAGACCACCTTGACATATACCTCGATGAAGTATTTTCTTCGTTTCTCGATCCTTGACAAGAAAGAAGTTGGGGTGAAACTCTAGAAAGGCATCATTATCTAGAGCTAGTTTATGAGCGAAAACGAGGTTTTTACTAGCACTCGGTACATGAAGAATATTCTTTAGATGCGATCTTTACGGGGTATGTAAAATTGTATGACCAATATTACTAATTTTCATACGAACCATTTGCAGTATGGACTTGATCTCGCCTCTGTATACTTGTCACGGACGGTTAGCTTCTCAAGCTCGCTTGTGACATGATCTGTAGCACCACTATCAGCATACCAATTTGTATCATAGCCATACCCAGTAGTTGCAGCCGCTGCAGATCTGCTGTAGTTGTTTTGGTCATCGTCTTCTTCATATCTATACCAGCATCTTGGTGCTTCATGTCCCTCCTTCTTGCAAATTTGGCATCGTGGCTTGCCATTGGATTCAACACCGCTGGATTGCAAGAAGGGTGGCTTAGGCTTGGGTGTGTTAAATCTGTTCCCATTGCCACGACCTTGTGGTCCACGGCCACCACGCCCTCTGTTGGAGTTGCCGCGACCTCTGTTGTTGTTACTCCTACCACGACCAGCTACATTGGCCGATGACTGGAAGTGGCTTCCTTCATTGCTGTACATCTCCATGCGCTGATCATAAGACAGCAGCTGTGCATAGAAATCACTCAAGGACATAGATCCAACTTGGCCAATAATTGAAGAAACAAACGGATTATAATCATAATCAAGACCAGCAACGATAAAGTGCACCATCTCATCATCATCTATGAACTTGCCAACGGTAGCAAGTTCATCTTTAATGGCACACATCTTGGTGAAGTATGTTGAAGAAGACATGCCACCCTTCTTGAGAGTGGCTAGTTGCATCCGCGAGTTGTGACCGGGCTTTGGAGTCTGCGAGAACATGGATTCAAGCGCCTCCATGCTTGTGCATTTGGTTGCCGTGGCAACCGGACCAAGAGTGTCCTTCGTGAGGGAATTCGATAGATAACTCAAGACTGCGATCTTTGGCGACCCATGCATCATGTGCTGGGTTCTCGACGATCTCCTTCTTACCGTCGGCCTTGACCACCTCCAAGGTTACAGGTGGCTCTGATTCAGATCCATCAAGGATCCTCATGAGCTTGGCACCACGTACAGCAGGAAGAAATTGGGCCTTCCATAGCAGATAATTATCACGGGTTAGCTTCTCTGAGACAGTACCAAGTTGCCCGTGCGGCAAGGAGGAAGATGACGCCATGAACAGATCTAGGCGAGTTGTTTGTGGATGTGGAAGAGGCCAGCTCTGATACCATGAGAAATTGGAGGAAACGTGATTGCCAATCTAGGCTCATCACGGATACATGTTTATATAGGACAGTAGCCAAGAGTCTTACAAGAATAGGAGAGTACAAATATAGATGGATTCGGTCTTGACTTAAATACAAAACCTATCTCTATCTAAAGCCAAATCCTTCTATGTATAGACTCTCCTTTAATGTTTACACGTGCAACACATAAACTCTAACATCACCAACGATGGTTCCTCAACACGTTATTAGCACGATCAACCTTCCTTGGATCGAAAGGTAACCGTCGATGAACGACACTCGTGGATCGAATCGTTTTTCTAGTTTGCTTTCAATTCTGTAAATTTGGCTTTCTAGATTGTAACATACGGTGCAAATCCGCTCTAATCTACTGCGAGCCGACTTGAAGTCGTCGACACAATATCAATCGATAGATTGCATGAAAAGGTGGTTGTCGATTGTACCGTAGATTGAAAATCGCAAATACGTTCTAATCTACCGCGAGCCGACTTGAAGTCGCCGGCCAACCCGATCGGTAATTGCATGGACAGTAATCACACCATAAATAGTAATCGCGTAGATGAACAGTGCGCGCGTGACGAACAGTGTGCGTGTGATGTACAGTATCATGCCTGATGAACAGTAAACACACCATAAACATTAATCGCGCCTGATGAACAGTGCACACGTGCTAAACAGTATCACGCCATGAAAACAACATCGCGCTTGATAAACAGTGCGCACATGATGAACAGTAATCACACTATGAACAGTAATCTCGCGTAGTGAATAGTATTACCCCTGGACAGAGAAAGAAAAGGAACTCCTATCTAGCCACCATGCGGACACGTAGTCACCGGCACAATATCGATCGATCAAGCTAGATGTATGAAAAAATTGAAGGCAGTGGCATGAAAGGCACCATGTGCATGGCATCGCCTGCAGCGGCGGTCGTCACCACCTCCGCGATACATTACCGGTCGGCTAGTTCGCCACCACGCATTGCTACGGAAGCAACGACAAAGCCACGTCGCTAGCACGCGGTAAGCATGCACATGCCGGCCTGAGCCGCGCCATGAAGCCGGTCGGCCGCGCTTGAAGCCGCCGACCCCCGCCTCCCGCATGGGGCACCCCGCGCCGCCACCCGCACGCGGCTCCCGCTCCCGTACCTAGCAGTTTTGAAAATTACGAGGAATTTTCGCGAATAAGAAAGTTCCAGCAAGAAAGGCCTCAGGAATTCGTATTTTGAATAATTTTGAACTTTTGAAGTATGTTTAACTTTGCTATTATTATTTCTATGCTATTTATTTATTGTATTTACTGCTTTGATTATTTGTGATTGTTTATATTACTTTTAATCACTGAAAATAGCAGTAAATCATGAAAATGCATAGAAAAGTACGAGAACATGAATCGGGAGTTCGAAGAGCATTATGAGAATTTTACAACCATTTTTATGTAAATTACTAGCAGTATTCTTATGAACTATTTGCATGAATATGAAGATGACTAGCATCACGAACCAGAAGTTCGAAGAACTGAACCAACATGTCCAGAATTTGTACAAGTCTTCAACTCTGTGATAATATAATCACAAATGAGCAGAAGATTGAGAAGACTCTCTCTACTTTTCACCCAAATACGGTGCAATCTGCACGCAACTATTGTCAAGACGACTACACGAAGTATGCCGCATTAATTAACACCATGCAAGTTGCGAAAGCTCAAGATGATGTTCTAAGGATGAACTACATCTCACAGCTACCTAATAGTAATGTTAGCCATGAATTCAATGTTAACAGCTACAAGGTGATGAAGCCTCTCACGAAGGAGAGGAGCAAGAAGGGTAAGGTCGTGGGTCGCACGTTATTTATGTTTTTAAGTCTAAGAAAAAGGGTATTGGATAGTATGATCTACACCCATTAGTTGCACTCATAGATGTGGACAGCCTAATAGCAGCCCCCATCATCCCTCCTTTGGACATCCAGCGGCTGCAGCCTTAGTTTCCCAAGAGGAGAAGATCGTCATGGAGCAGATTGAGGCTGAAGTTTCTGAATACTTCGCTCATTCGATCTAGTGCATGCATTGTACTTGAATATTTTATAGTAACTTGCAGTTTGTAATTGAAGGAGGACATTGAATTATTTTATTCTTTGAATAATAGTTGTAAGCTCTGGGAGAGCAAATCATTAAATTCTTATGATGAGTCCTGCAAGACTTATTCCCGTATTTATAATAGCAAGTTATGTTACGATATCTGAAATATTTTATTTATGTGTTGCTTACTTCCTGCTACATAGTAATAAAATACCTTATATTAGAACGAGTGTAGCGTCCTATGGAGGAAGTGTGCTTAGTAGGTAGCGGCACAATGGATACCACCTTGTGAGAGATGAATTTTTTTATCAGCAAGAATGCTGGTAGTCCTCTGACAATTGCAGGCAGCGATACTTGTATAATCGACTCAGGAAAGGTCATAATTACACTCTCAATGGGCACAATTTTGGTCTTTAAGGAAGCCTTGTTGTACCCAGAATCGACTAGAACTCTCATGGATATTCGCGCTAACGGTTTCCATATAGAGACTGAAGAAGAATATGGTAAGGAATACTTGCTTATTACAAAGCGTGAGGAAAGTGGAAAAGTGTATTAAAACGACTTCCTTCAATGCAACCCCAAACGTCATTTATTTATCATCACAAAATCTACGACCAGTCCACATGGTTTAACAATCTCCCCCTTGACGAATACATTGGCAACACCTAACAAAACTTGAGTTAAATTTTGAAAGAAACGAAACAAAGAAAGTTTCAAAGATGCAAAGTAAGGAATTTTGACAAATCACAGCAGCAGTTGAAACAACAGTCGTAAAGTAGCAGTCAAAACAGCAGCATTCAAAAGTAGCAGTCGAAACAACAATATAAAAACAACAGTCTAAAAACTCATCCTTAACACACAATCATAGCAGAAAAACTCCTCAACACAAGGGGAGAAGATTGAAGAAGATTTCTCTAATTTTTCTCCCCCTTTGACAATGCAATCATCAAGAACTTCAGAGAAAGAAAAAAAATCTCAAGCAAGGAGAGTAAACATCAAGAAGCTTTGTAGATTATCCAAGTCAATGTGCATTGATTTAATAGATTGACCAAGCCATCTTTTTGAGTAGAGCTATCCAGATCATATAAAGTCATATACCATATAACAATGTCAAAATAAGTCTTTAGCATGATTAAGCAATTTAAGCTACTGACAGGCATCTCAATAATGACCAAACCGATTATAAAGAGCACAATGAGATATCACAAGGAAAAGTCAGAGCCTAAAAGTGAGGAAAACTTTAAATCTAGATGAGCTAGCAATCTCATGTAACAACCTATTACCCCAACTCAGGTCTTAGGCATGTGGCATGCATATATCATACTTCTTTTCAATAGTGGCATAACTTGTACCATACTTCTTTTCAATTATGGCATGCTTGAAGCATACTTTTTGTCAGCATACTTTTTGCATTTGAGCATTTTTTGTACCTTTTTTGTTTATATATATATACATATATGTATGGCATGCCTGAAGCATACATCTTTTCCATTTTCTCTTTCTCATTTTTTCTTTTATAACATGCCAAATTGAGTGAACATAAAAGGATTGCAATAAGAGACATATGAGCCCTAATGTCAAGATTTAAAATAAGACTCTCAACTAAGCTATCATTGTCAATGAACATTGAAAAGTAATAATTATAATCAATCTAGTCAAAGTATTCTGCCATGTCATTCTTTAGTTCAAATGTGGCAAAGTAATTATTACAAGTCATGATGAAACCTATGAAAGCATCTAGGCCCCTAAAAATTATTTTGGTAATTAATAACAATATATGAATATGAGAGTAACATGCTTATTGAGTATTTACAAGGTTTGGTCTCAGTGGTGAATACAACAATCTAGACATGGATGCTAAAGGTCAACGTTAAGATCAATATAGTTCAAAGACAAGGTACAAGAAGTCTAGAATCCTTTTTGCTTTTACCGGTCTAAGGAGAAAAGGGTGGAAGACCAGATTGTAGGTTAAATACTGTACTATTAAGAGGGATCATGACTAGTAGCTTGATAGGATGTTCTTGTGCAATATGGATCAATCTAGGATCATGCATGTATCTAGAGTTTGTTTTGAAAGTCAACAATGCTTTTCCTAGAAAATATTGATAGTACCGATGTTTTGTTGGCGGTACTACCGCACTACGGTATGACCGAGATAGTGGTGCTGTACTACCGCAACCCGGTCATACCAAAATCTTGTTGGTGGTACGTTTTTTACAGAACGACACCTTTTGATCACCCGGTGAACGGTAGTTCCGAAGTTTTCTTGGCGGAACTACCGCATCGCGGTATGACTACATGTTTAATGGAACTACCGCAACCTGGATATACCCAAGATTAGACAGCAGTAGGTTTTTTCTCTCCAGAAAGCGCTCGTTTTGGACCGCAAAGTGAACCGTAGTACCGCCCCTGTACTTTGGTATGACCGTTAAGCGGAACTACCGCTTGATCAATGGCGGTAGTACCACACTGAATTTCCCAATGGCTCTTTCAGAAGCATTTAATGCATCTACGCTAGCCGTTACAGTGCATTTAGCCGTTACTGTGCATTTCTAAACGAGCGGTACTACCGGGCTTATAACGGTGGTACTACCGAAATTGCTGAAAAATTGTATAATTTGCCTCCAACGATCGTATTTGGTTGTGGGGAGTATAAATACTCTCCCACCTGCTCAAGGACAGTGTGAGACACTTCATTTAACATCATTTGAGCCTATAGCATTCACTTCACACCTCATACACTCTCATTGCATTCATTGTGAGGTGGTTGATCAAAATTCAAGTGCATTCATTTTGGATTGATCCTTAGCACTTGATTGCCGTCAAGCGAAGATCACAATCTATTACTCTTGGTATTTGTCAACACCTAGACGGCTTGGCTGGAGTTTGCGCGGCGATCTCTTCAAGAAGATTGTGAAGAGGCCCGACATCAAAATTGTGATTGGTTCGACGTTCACCATCTCCGGAATGGAGGAAGAACAACCACTAGTAAAATTGATGGAAGCCTTGATTTGTGGAGCCGGTTTGATTAGCTCGAGCTTCCTCAATGTGGACTAGTGAAGACCGACAAGTCTTCGATACCACGGAAAAATTTTCTTGTCTTCATTGTGGTTAATTCTTGTCTTTCTATCTTGCATTTACTTTTCTAGTGTGCTTGTTTAAGCTTAGCTAGGAGAGTACCAAGTTTCAATTTTAGCTCTTTTGTCTCTAGTAGCATAATATGTTTATCTCCTTTATTGTGCAAGAAAGCTTTGAGTAGAACTATCTTGCTAAAAACCTAAATTTGTCATTTAGTTTTCAAAACCTCATATTCACCCCCTCTAGTCGGTTATCCTTGATCCAACAACCTACACAGCACATAGGTAAATATGATAAAGGGAGCTCTACACCGCAATTGATTTCAATGGCTTAGATTTGATGAATTGTTTGACAAGTATAATAAACAAAGATTCTGACAATTTAAACAACAAGCTCCCCCTCAAAATAATCTCATAGGATTTAACACCCCCAACTCACTTCGCAAAAGAGCAAACCGTGCAGAATCAAACGATTTTATGAGAATATCAGCAACTTGAGAATCTGTATCAATAAAATACAAAACAACATATCCCTTTTTCACATGGTCTCTCAGAAAATGATACCGAATATCAATGTGTTTGGTTCTTGAATGTTGCACAGGATTTTTAGTAATACAAATAGCACTAGTGTTATCACAGAAAAGTGGTACATTGTCTAATTCTAAGTCAAAATGCTTAAGCGTAGCTGACATCCACAACAATTGTGAGCAACAAGAAGCAGCAGCTACATATTCAGCCTCAGTAGTAGAAAGAGCAACAGACGACTATTTTCTAGAAGCCCAAGAAACAAGAGATGTGCCTAAAAAGTGACATGTGACAGAAGTACTCTTCCTGTCAATTCTACAACCCCAAAAATTTGTATTTGAATAAGCTCTAAGGGTAAGGCGTGATGAAGAAGAATATCATAGACCAAATTCTATAGTTGACTGAAGATAGCTGAATATGCGTTTAACTACCTGGCGATGTGAAGCACGTGGAAAAGCTTGAAAGCGAGCATACAGATACACAAGAAAGTGAATGTCTGACCTTGAAGCAGTGAGATACAGAAGAGAACCAATCATGTTTATGTATTCGTTTTGATCAACAGGCTCTCCATCCTCGTCAGGGTCTAACACTGTAGTGGATCCCCTTGGTGTGGAGACTGGTTTACTTTTCCCCAAGTCGAAGCGACGGAGGAGAACCTTAGTGACTTGGTTTGATGAACAAAAATACCCAGCTTTAATTTCTTGATCTGAAAGCCTAGGAAGAATGTGAGTTCTCCCATCAGGTTGATCTCAAATTCCATACTCATAGTATCTGAAAACTTGAAAACAAGAGCGTGAGGGAACCACCAAAGATGATATCATCCACATAAATCTGAATGAGTAAAAGATCATTGCCATGCTTGAGAGTAAACAAAGTTTTATCTACCTTGCTAATTTGAAAGTTATTTTAAGCAAATATGATTTAAACCTATCAAACCATGCTCTAGGTGCTTGTTTTAAACTATATAATGCTTTGGATAGTTTTGTAGACATGATCAAGAAATCTTGGATTTTCAAAACCAGGTGGTTTTCTTACATACACTTCTTTCTCAATATGGCTATTAAGAAAAGTGCTCTTAACATCCATTCGATACAAGCTGAAACACTTAGATGCAGCAAATGCTAAAATGATTCTAATGGCTTCTAATCGAGCAACGGGTGCAATAGTTTGACCAAAATCAAGACCTTCTACCTGGGTAAAACCCTGATCCACAAGTCTGGCCTTATTTTGAATAACAACAACATCCTCACTTTATTTATTCTTAAAAATCTATTTAGTTCTAATAACAGTATGACCATGAGGAGGTGAAACTAAAGTGCAGACTTTATTACGCTCGAAATTTTCTAATTCCTCGTGCATGGCATTAATCCAAGACTCATTAGATAAAGCGTAACTTACATCTTGGGGTTCAAAAGAGGAAACAAAAGCAGCATTAGCATTTGAGGCATCGAGTTATACCTGTTGCGAAGAACTCTCCCATCTAACTCACCAATCATTTGTTCAGGAGGATGACATTGTTGAATATGCAGAGCAGTCTGTGGTGTCGTAGGTGACACATATGTAGTAGTAGTGGCCTCTACCTCATTGGAGGTAGGATCAGAGCTGCTAGTTGTAGACTCAATCGGTGTAGATACGTGTGTCGAAGTGTGAATCGGGGTTACCCTTTCATAGTTGTCAGAGTGATAGAAGATGTCTTCGGGTGTGTCATTTACCTGTATACCTGCATTGTCGAGTCTAATACTGTAGGGACCGAAAAATGCAATTCTGGACCCTCTGTGTATTCTGCACTAGTCCAGGATCACGCTAGTGCACACAGTGTCAATATAGATGAATATTGATCCACAAAAGATGATTAATAGAATAAACGATTAGCTTGAATAGCAAATAATGGTTTTGACCTTATTGTCAAGTTTACATTTATTAAGCTATGCAGGGCTAACAATAGATAAAATAGCAGCAGTGGAATAGAAATAAACTTCAGCAGAATCCCATCAATTCACCACAGGCAACTGACTGGGATCAAGACCCTAACGATCGACACCTTCGTAGAACTCCTCTTCAAAAGTAGACGACGACTCCTCCACCTCTGTTGATTGTTTGAAGCAAGTATGAGTACACAACCGTACTCTCAAGTCATACCACATAATGCAATTTAGAAATGATGGCTTATGACCAAAAGAATGGCTTCTGTGGTTCTTTTGCAGCAATGCAACATTTTCTATTGAATATAAATAATAGATTGAAAACATAATTCAAAACAAATAAATAGTATTAAGTTATCATTTGATTTCACAAAGACACAATCTAAACAAGTTATTCACACAGCCGTATGACTTAGATCACACAGCTCCCTTCGTGAATGTTTTTATGAAAATCTATCTCTCGTGTGAAATTCCTAAGCATGTCCATGACCGCAGACACGACTATTCAAATATATTGATTAAACACTCTGCAGAGGTTGCACACTTTACCCACAAGATACAATCAGTGTAGCTAGCACTGACCATAACAAAACCTTTCAGAAACTTCATCTCAAATATTGACACTCCTGATGTGCTTTATTGCCATCCAACATATACACACAACGTTTGGGTACGACACACACCGTTGGACAGGGATGCGGCGAACCGTCCCGCGATGTGATAAACACACCTCTAGCCCATCACACAACTTAACCTACAACCTGAGTTGTCAATGGCAAGATTCCATAACCTACTGAGTTAGGTCTGTCCCATACCAGGCATGTGGTTGTACAGTAAGGCTCAGTTCAATGGCTCACAAAGTTAAGTCCTTAATTGACCAAAGCAAGATTTTCAATTTCTAACTAAGTCACACAGTTTATCCATCCCAGCACACAGCTCCACCAATCACACAGAATCCACCACTTGCCTCAGTCCAAATATTTTCA
This sequence comes from Hsuehochloa calcarea, assembly GCA_036346395.1. Lineage (NCBI taxonomy): Eukaryota > Viridiplantae > Streptophyta > Magnoliopsida > Poales > Poaceae > Hsuehochloa > Hsuehochloa calcarea. Next base: position 85,584,962 of record CM070597.1, on the reverse strand, counting down.
CACCTTGTTGATTAAGTGCATACATGCCATCAACTAGTAATAGCACACAACACACATAATTTCATCACACAGTCCCATAATCACCTAGCCAAGTTTATATTTGCAACTCACATGAAATGATGGCTTGTAGCATACCTAAGCAATCTACTTGTATCTAACTAACCCACGTTGGTGCTACGATAATACTAACTAATAATGAACCAACCTAGGATGGCAAAAGATCATGGCATAACAATAGACAAGGTGGACATAACAATTTGGATTAATAACTAAACTCAAAAGCATTTAAATAAACACTTGAAATAGAATGCAATAATTTGAATAAAAGGTATAACTTGCCTTGGAATAGGTCTAGGTACTTATCTTGGTCTTGAGGCACTCCTTCAAAAGTCCCCGAAGAATTAACGTCTACTCGTAAATGAAATAAATAAAACAAATAAACAAATAACAGAGATAAAAAACTCCAAAAATTAAATAAAAATCATAAATAAATATATCTTGAATTTATATAAATTTAGAAATTTTAATGGGCTCAATCGGAGTTCGGATGCAAAAGATATGGGTTTTGGAAGATTGAGTCTAAAGAAAATACCCTAAATTGGAATTTCTAGAATTTCTGAATTATTTTTCCAAAGAAAATTTGGATTATTGCACAAGCACTGACGTCAGTGAGGGATTTCTGGAAAAAGAATAACTAAAGGAAATTCCCACATGTCAGTGAGATGGCTTCCGGTGGACTGAGTTTACCGAGCCACGGAAATCTGGAAGTGGTGGACCGTGCCACGCACGCGTTGACGAAGCAGCCATGCACGTAACACGTCGGCACTGGCGGTGATATGGCCGCACACGTGAGCCATAGAGTATATTCAATGGTCTATTCCCACAAACTACTTGCATATCAATTTTGCCACAAATATTGAGAAAACTAGGATTTTACAACAAACCCTAGAATTTGGGCAAATTTCAATGAGAGAACAAAGCAAGTAGATGAAGATGGCTTACCGGCTCTAAAGGAGAGGAGAATCACTAGGGATGACTCGTTGGAAAGATTTGAGAGCCACAAAGTTGAATAATGCTAGTTCCTCCCTCAACTAGGGTGTAACACCCTGACTATAAGGAAGTCAAGATGTTACCTACAGTCACTACTCTTCCAATGAATAACATCAAATCTCATGAACAAGTGAAACGAGTATTATGAATATATGGAAACAAGCATTCATCCTCAAGTCTTAATCAACGAATTGAGGATATGATAAACAAGGCCATGATGGCTTATTACAATGCAACATAAATCATAATCAATGATATTAAAAGTCCTCAAATTGTTTGTTGTAATAAAGTGAGTGCATCGTGATGAACTACCCTCCACAAGATCATTCTTCCTTGTCATTTACCTAAATAAGACAATAAAGCAAGAATGAGCCAAAGACTCAGCAAGTAACTGTATGTAACAAACAAGCATACAATGGAACCACTAATGGAAGCGAATATATGAATGGATGAAGTGGAATGGTGCATTGAAGAAATGGACATTATGCAGCTCCATATCTGGATAGCGAGCGAAGCACCGTCGGTGTTCACTTAAAGTATTCGTATGAAGAAGTTTCATCGATCGTCAACGTGGCCCACATTGGAATGGTGGACTCACGTGGAGTGACATTGGAATGGTGGACTCACGTACCCATCTTGGAATTGATGGGATTTCAAGTGCCCATAGATGGGTCTTACCAAAATAATGTATGCATGTCATGATGATCCCATGTCAATAATGAATAGTAATCATAAATGAAAAGAACACATGGCATTCATCTACAACTACAAACAAATGTAAACATTCATTCACACATCATACATGACATCAAACATTGAATACAATTTACTTACTTCGCCGCACACGGCAGGTTGGGAGGTAATTGAGATACCCTCCACTCACCGCTTCACCGCCTACAATATAAAATAATCGTAATGAGGACAAGCGAGTATGGAAAAGCTACACGTGTCCTCCTCAATCTCTAACCAAATTAACTCAATAAAAGTTCAATTTGATCAATTTACCCAACCAATTCAATTGTCCCTAATCTGGCAGTTTTACTAGAAAATTCACCAATAAAAACCGTAAGTCCAAAAGACCTGAAACCAGTGCACAAATTTTCTTAACTTAACTGGCTACAAAACTCTAGTTGATGGTAAACTCTAATTCGGCCATTACAGAGGTCTAACCATCCATTTAAAAACTACAACTGCAGTCTGCCCAGAAATCTGAACAGCCCTAAAGAAAATGCTCTAACTTTTAAACCACTGATCCAATTAAAGTGATTTTTACAGACTGGAAACATGATGAAATTATCTTCAAAAACCTAGTTGGGTGGCCGACCTGATTCTGACTCTAACTAGATCAAAACCTAGGTGCAACCGACTATACCCATCAGTTTTGACAGACAGACCAACGCGTAGTAAAACAGCCATAACTTTTAATCTACTGGGTGAAAATTTGTGATCCAGGTGCCAAAAGAAAGCTAATGAAATAAGGAACAAAACTCTAGAAGGCGAAATCATCCAATCGGTTATGTCCAAACTCCCGACACGCTTTGAGCAGAGGAGAGAAAAAGAGTAATTTGTTGTATTGTACTCCAAATCTTTGCACAATCAATCAAATAAACACATTTAGAGTATTTCTAACTTGTATAGCCCATGAAAATCAAATCTTAAATAATTTTTATAAATTAATCCTTTGTTTTCGCAAATGAAATCGTATTTTCAAGAATTTTCATCAAAAGATGCAAAATGAGCAAATGATGAATCTAAAAGCATTCAACTGCATGTATGAGTCATGAATACCATTATGAACATATTCATGTGAATAATTTTGGTTCGTATGGCAAAACTCACTTAAGTGCTAGAAAGTGACCACTTTGGTCAAAGTAGTATTTTGGACGAATTTGAAAATCAAATATCTTTTTCTAGGTTGGTATTTTGGAAATATTTTGAATACCAAAAATATTTAGAACAACCAACTCTAGGATTTTCCTTTTGGCAAGATTTTAAAATTCCTTTTAGAATAGATTTTACACAAAAATCTAGTTTTGGTCCAAAACAAGATACCATAATGTAGGATTTTGGATAGAAATGCATTTTCACTCAAAATAGGTTTTTCTAAAGCCAAAACGTTTGGTAAACCTTTGAAAAGCATTTGTATACAATTTGCAACTAGTTTTCAAAGGATTATTAATAATTTTGAAAATTTTGACTTTTGGCTAAAAAAAGCTCATTTTTGAAAAACATACTAGCACTTAATTTATTTAGGCACATTTAGGAATGTGATATACATGATCATGATTTAGCACTCCCCCTTAATGTGCCACTTACAAACTTGCTCAAGATATTTGTAATATTCTGAAATAAATAAATAAATAAATAAATAATAACGTCTTTAAGGGCTTGTGCGTAATTAAATAAATAGAATACGTGAAAATAGGATAGTTCAGAGTTTTTTTAAGGGCTATATAAATCGTGAGAGTGGATTCTAGAAACCCTAGCGGTCTTTTTTTTTATCCACCGCCGCTCTCGCCGTCGCTGCTTCTCGCGTCACGTCGGCGTGCGCTCGCGTGGACGGCCGCATGCACACCGCCGCTGGTCGGTGCCCCTGCTGTCCGTGTGCTATCTCCGGCCATGCGCGCGTGAGCTGCGGCCGAGCGTTGGCGTCACCCGAGCTTCTGCCGGCCAGATTGTGTAGGTGCGTATGAGTTTAACGGATTGTGTAGTTGCGTTGGTTAGATAATCAATAGACGCCAGAATCCTTGGCATGACTAGGCCATATCTCTGTAATACATCCCATTTCTCATTTAAAAAGTTCAAGAAGATTTTATTGATTTCAAAGGGCTGTCCCTGAAGCTTGTTCATTACACTGCAGAGTTTTTGTGTTTGATCTTCATCAACAAGATGAATGTCAAAATTGTTTACGTCATGGGTAGTTAACAGTGATAGATACGACGAATAAATACCCCCCGAATCGGGGTCGGCACTTAAGTACCCCCCTGTTAAATCACGCAGTCTGAGCGTTCTTATGTTATCAAGCACTTCACACCGTTGGTGGTGCCATGCATGCACGTGATTAGTGGTTCTAGCTAATTGCTTTAGGTTCAATTAGTGTTGTGATTAGAGAAAAGTGCATGCTGTACAAAGGATAGAGAAAGATGGAGAAGATACTGCTAAGTAGTCGGAACAGTAAGGTAGTTTATTATGATGTTTGTAGTCGGAGATATCGATTATTAGATCTATTTAGCCTGCTGTTCTGTTGAACGATTTATTCGGGTACCTTAATGGCAAATTTTGGAAATGTCATCTACTAGTTAATTGTATATAATTTCGATATCTTTCTATAGAATATTTAAACATGTCAATCGGACAAGTAGAATTCGAGATATGAATTTTGGAAGTCTGCTGTCTTTGTGGTTGTCGTCTTTCGGCGCTGTTTTGGTAGACTGCGGATTAAAAATAGTAAATAGACTAATTAGAGTTTTTGATCTACATGAAAGATGTAGATAATTGTCCAATGGTTCTGTAGAATCTAAGAACACGCATTTTGGTTGGGTAAAACAAAAGTTATGAATTTAGTAAGACCTGCTGTTCCGAAGCGGACAGATCGGTTTTCTGGGCTAAAAACGGAGGGTTAGATGATTTAATTAGAAAACTTTGTAATCTAAGAAAATGTGGGGAATTTTATGAAGAATCCAGAACGGGGTGGTTTGTTGTGATTGGACTTTTGAGTCAAAAGTTACGTTCGTTTTAGTACCTAGACAGTAATGGGTAACTATTCGGTACCGGAGAAGCGTGGTATATTTGGAGACGGATAGGAGCGATGTCTATTGATTGCTATTCTTGATGCTCTAGTTTGTATTGAAATTTGTGTATTTAATGTAGGAGAGGCGTCGTGCTTGTTGCCGTCTTCTAGTCAAATCGCAAGTCCGCAACTAGTAAAGGCAAGTGCATGGTAGACAACGATCAATGATTGATCTCTGTTTTCTTTATCTTCTATTACCATTATTGTTGTGCTTTTATTTTATTTAATTGCAAACGATGGAATGGTATGGTTATATCTTTGTTGATAATCATGATGAAAAGTTGGATATGATGTATATGATGGAGTTTGCATTTTCATACATAAGCATCTTTGCATATGAGCAGGTGATCATGAATGATCACAACTCCACGGGAGTGGAGGAGGTCCCCGATCCTTATGGAGGAACGGGCTTGAGAGTGAATGTTGTCGCGAGCATTCACTCATGCTATACCGATATCTGAAAGAAGTGCATGTGGACATGTAGATTAGATTTGCATTGATACATGAGATTAATGGATGTGAATCAAAGAGAAGATAACTGCATGAGAATATTAATAGAAGTACCAGTGATGATAATGAAGTTGTTGAATACTGTTGATTTATTATTGTTCGTTGTATATGGATGTGTTTGCTGAGTCGTGGACTCACACTTGCTCTTTTGTTGCCTTTAGGTGATCTTCGAGGGCGCCGTAACTGAGAGCGAGTAGAGCACATGGACAACACATGATCATTTGCCATAAGAATCTTTTCATTCAAAATTGGATTACTCTTGGACATGTTAGAGGTTGAATAAAGTTTAGGACAACGTTTTGGACTAGACTATTTGTTTTAATGATTTGGATTCATTGGTTGGTGCTATTTTGGACTATTTACCTGGTTATATTCCCCTTGCTTATTTATTATCATTTGATCCATAATTATGCATGTTCTTTTGTGATCCATGGATATGTTTATTGTTGTTTTCCTGCTGTAATTTTATAGTGTGTCGATAATTAGTAGTTTAGAGAGTAGTGTGGTGGCATTCTAGGCTCAGTGTTGGGCTGGGGTGTTACAATATTAATAATGACATTATGAATCATAGAGCAAGAACACCCCTTTTTAATATGATCATGAAATGCAACCTACACAAGGCATAAGGGGCTAGATTCTTCAATGTAAATACTTGTTACCGAGATGGCATTGGTTCTTGATGTGAAATGATTATCTTCAAACTTGGCTCCAAATTTCTATATGGTGATCCATTTACCTCTTCATGAGTGAGCCAAATCTCCAATGCCTCTCTAAGTACCTATTAAACATTTAAGCGTATTTTGGTACCCAAAACTAGGTTGGGTCTACGAATGTTAGTCACAATGGATTTGGGCACCCAAATGGCCCTAGCATTAGTTTTATGTGAACTAACTATTCTAGTAAATACATTGCCATTTTTATCCTTCCTAAGCAAATAATGATCATTATAAATAAATGGCTTGGGAGAGATACCTTTGGGACAATCCTTACTAAGATGCCCCTTTTCCCGGCAATTGTAGTAAGTTCAATGTTGATATTCATCTTTTGCCTTCTTTACTTGCTCCTTACCGGTTTGCTTCTTCTTTGAATGTCTAGTCTTGACATCCACTTGATTTGGGCACATCGATGCAAAGTGGCCCTTCTTGTTGCTACCAAGGCACTCGACATTCTTCGTGTGTCTTGCATTGTGTCTTGTATTGCTATTCTCCTTTTTCTTAGGAGTGAAGCCGATTCCACTCTTATCTTGCAAGCATTTTTGCTTGCTCAATATTTCGTCAAGAGTGACCTTCCCTTTTAGGCTTCTTTCCAAGTCATTCTTTAAATTTTTGACTTGGGCCTTGGGCTCATTATTTTCCTTTACAATGTTAGTATTGCAAGATATGGAGGAAATGGGAGCATCTATTTTAGAGCAACAAGGCATATCAATTAAATCCTCACATGAGGTGGATATGCTAACCTTAGATGAAATGCAAGAGCTAGGAGCTATGCATGGCATATCATCTAATAAATTATATTCAATGCCTATATCCACCTTAAATCTATTTAGATTATTTAGGAGGAGAGCTTCATGTTCATTTTTTAAAATATTATAATCATTTTGAAGAGAGACATACTCTTTATTCAAAACTTTGAATTTTGATTTCTCCTTTCCTAAATATTCATTGAGGTCTTCTAGCATATCCATCAACTCATCATATGAAAGCTCATCGTTATCATTTACCTCATTATTACCTTTAGCCATAAAGCGTTGAGTTGATGTAGATGGAGTTGAGGACTCGTCATTGTCGGAGCTAGAAGTTGAGCATTCTTCATCCGACATCCATTCTTGTGTGCAATCCTTACTAGTGGAAGTGGACAATTCATATTTATCTTGAAGGTGTGTCCACATCTCATGAGCGCTCTTGAGATTGCACACATCATCAAACACCTCTACACTCAAAGCACTAAATAAACCGTTAATTACTTGAGCGTCGAGATGTAAGCATTTCTCTTCCTCAATTGTTGGAGCAAGATAATCAAATGGAGGAGAAAAGCCAACATCTACAATCCGCCATATTTTTGGACTCATGGCCCTAAAATAACATGACATGCGGATTTTCCAATGTGCATAATTTGTTCCATCATTTCTCTAGTCGCCATCCTTTACTCTCTAGACGGTTAAGTCCAATCAATGAGAGACCAAGCTCTGATACCACATGTAAGATCGAGGTGGCCGACTAGAGGGGGTGAATAGGCGGTTTTAAAAATTCTTTCGGCTCTAAACCAACATATAATGCAGAAGCTAATAACAATTAGTTTTGCACAATTAAAACCTAAATCAACTAGGCTTCCCTAAGTGCACCAACAATACAAGAGAGCAATCATGCAATGATATATAAGCAATTAAAGCAAGTAATATAAATTGCTCAAAGTAAAGCACAAGTAAAAACAAGATGGACACGATTATGTTCTACCGTGGTGTTCGGAGACTTGGCGGTCTCCCCTAATCCACGTTGAGGTAAGCCCAACCATGTTGGACCGGCTCCACTAATTAAGCCAACACCTCCGAGGTAAGTCCAACTACTTGGATCGGTTCCAAACCGAACCAACACCTCGCTCCACTATGGTTGCTCTTCCTCCACTCTGGAGATGGTGAGCACCAAACCACACACAAACCGTCGGGTCTTCTCACAAGCTTCTTGAGAAGATCACCGGGCACGACGCCTCCGCCGTCTAGGTGTCGGCAAAGACCAAGTGCAACAAATCCAAACTTTCACTTGAACTAATCAAGTGTCAACGCCCACGTGGATACACAATCCACTACCTAAAGCAGCAAATGCACTTAGGGTTTACTCTCCAAGCTCACCAAGTGCAACACATGCACATAAGAGAGGAGAGATTTGCTCTTAGCTCAAGAGGCTCAAAGGATGTTCACAATATCACCAGCAACCTCTCCCAACCGGCCAAGGTGGATATATATAGCCCACACACAAAAACTAGCCGTTAGGAGAAGATTCCCACAAATCGACATAGGGCCGGTCTGACCGCCAACCAATGGCCGGTTAGACTGCCCCATGCGCCAATGGCTAGAAAACTAGCTGTTGGGCCTTCGGCCGGTCGGACCGCCGCCAAATCGGTCAGACCGTCGCAGTTGGCCGGTCCGACCACCCGATGGAAATTTGGCTAAGTCCAAAAACGGGCGCTCTCTGGAATAATCATTACGCACGAACCTCGGAACTTCCTCACATCGGAAGTTCGGTTTTCACAAGGGCGGAACTTTCGGACAGAGATTCCAAGTCAAAGCAAATCGGTCCGACCGCTAACATATGGCCGGTTCGACCGATTAGCCACCGGTCAGACCGGTCCACACCGGTTGTCTAACCGGCAGACCACAGAAGCAAAACACATTTGCTTCACTTCAAATGGCAAAACACATTCGCCCATTTGAGTACAATTCCAACAAGGTTAAAAGATGATATTCTCAGCTAGTTGCAAAACACATTTGCCAATATTTTAGAATACTTATCACAAGGAATAAGGTACATGGACTTACACCATTTGCAAAACACATTTGCAAACTTAAGTCACATGCTACAAGGTTTATACATGAGCCTCGACTATTTGCAAAACACATTCGCAAATAAATAGCATCATACCTAGATGAGCTAGAGCAATAATATTGAGCTATCAACACATGACTAACTCAAACTACCAGTTAAGACCCCTCTTAATAGTACGGTAATTCTATACTAGCAATCCGGTCTACCAATCAAACACCAAGACCGGTAAAAGACTAGGAACACATCCTTAGCCCTAGCTGATCATACCTTTGCCTTGCATCTTCTTGAAGCTTGATGATGCACATCATTACTTCAAGTCTGGGTCGTTAACTCGATAATCATCAACACATGATGATCCTTTGTTTGACCTCCATCAACACATGATGGGTCTTCTCTTGTCTTGACGATCAACTTATGATCATCTCTTCTTGATAAGCATCAACTCACGATGCATCCTTTACACCATGCTCTTAACTTGATGATCAACTGATGATCATCCCAAGTCTTCATCATCCTGGAATATAACCTATTCATTCAACTCATGGAAAATGTTAGTTCCACAATATGATTATCATTAATTACCACACTATACCATTAACGCATAATGGTGGGACAAGATACCTCAATCTTTTCCTCTTTGGTAATTGATGATAACCATTTCAAACACAAATAAATTTGATTTGATAAAGGTAACATAATGTGAGTATATATGAACACACAAGTTACATATACTCACAACATGAGTATGTAAGAACTACACAAGTTCTATTTTACTCAAACATGATTATACACAAACTACACAAGTTCTATATACTCAAACGGATATGTTTCAAAATAAAGATCCCACATATATGTGGAAAATGGAATATGGATCAATACTGATGAAACCACAAAATATAGAACAAAGCTCCCCCTAAATGTGTGCATACACTAATGTGTAAAGAAAATATATGCACATATTCAAGATATACTTATGGTGGAGTTCTTCCTATATTTTGGATCCGATGAATGCAACATTATATAAGAGTATGAGTCAAATGCATACCTCGTTGGATTTTACCTTTATATCCAAATGAGACTACACATGATAATACTAAATAAGAGAGTTAGTCTCACAATTAGATTTATCATTAAACACCAAAACACTCCATTAACTCATAATGGCGGGTCTAGATCTTTCAACGGAGCTTGGACTCTCGGCAATGGCGGATGCGGGTGAGCGCGCGCGAGGAAGACGAAGGCGGTGGGACCCACTTGACAGCTGCACGGGATGGTGCTGCGTGGGAGCGCGTTCGGCCGTTGATCGAGGCCACGCGTCAGCAGATGCGGGTAGGAGCGCGCGGGCGAGGGAGAGAGAGAGAGAGAGAGAGAGAGAGTCTGACACGTGGGGACCACCTGTCAGCGAGAGGCGGGGCACGCACGCGGTGAACTGGGCTGCACAGTGCTAGGCCATGCGGGAACAGTGTGGGGTTTCGGCCCGACACTGTTACGGAGGATTTTAAATAGATTTTCTACTTTAGAAAATGCGGAAAATGCAAATAGCAATTAGAAAATAGCAAATGAACTTGTAAAAATTCTAGAAAATTCTAGAAAATATATCTAAACACATGGAATCCAAATAAAATAGTTTTGACAAGGATTAAGCACATTAAATAATTTTGATATTAAAAGTCCATATTAAGCTTTAAGGAAATTCAATAAAAATTCAAATTATGAATTTTCCAACTAGTAACTATTTAAAAGATCTTTAAAAATCAAAAAATTGGGATGTTACAAATACCAGAACTAGCCTCATCGAAAGTCACCTCGCAGGTCTCAGCAATTTTGTTAGTTTCTAAGTTGAAAACACGATAACCTCGAGTGTGAGCTGCATATCCAAGTAAAATACAATATGAGGATCTAGAATCAAATTTATCAAGATTTCTATATTTAAGACTAAAACATTGACACCAAAACACCCTCAAGTGAGAAATATTAGGAGAATGACCAAAACAACTTAATAGGAAGTCTTATGCAATTTAGCTCACAAAAATACTCTATTAGAAATGTAGCAAGCAGAGGAGATAGCTTCAGCCTAATACTTTCTAGGTGTAGCATGTTCATTTAACATTGTTCTAGTCATCTCAACCAACGTTCTACAACACCGTTTTGTTGTGGCACACGAACTGAAGAAAATTAATGATTTAACCATTTTTTAGAACAAAAAGAAGCGAATGATGTGTTCTTGAATTCAGTTTCATTATCTTTTCTAATTGCTCTAAGAGCTCCTAGGAGTTCAGTGGCAAGTCTAAGGGCAAACTCTCTAAAGTGACAAAAAAAAACTTTGTCCTTAGATGCCGTGAGAAAGACCCACGAGTATTTAGAGTAATCATCAATAATAATAAGAACATACCATTTACCTCTAGCTGACCGAACTCTTGCAGGACCTACAGTGTCCATGTGCAATAACTGACTAGGCGCATCAGTCATGACAAGTGAGAGAGGAGGATGTGATACAGATACTATCTTACTGTGACGACATGGTGAATAAATAAAATCCATTGATTTTTTAGGCAATCCTCTAACCAGATCCATATTACTGATACGAGCAAGATGATCAAAACCAATACGACCTAGTCTACGGTGCTAGTGGAGTAAATCCTTAGAATTAGATGAAACAAGACACCTAAGATCAGAGAATGATGAATATGAAAAGTCACCCTTAAACAAACAACCAACTCGAATAATATTACATACTAGATCGCTAGATGAATCTAAAATGCGGCATGCATGTTTTTAAAAGATCACCTCAAGATCATCATTTATTAGCTGTGAAACTGAAAGTAGATTATAGCTTAACTTACTCACAAGAGCAACATCTTTTAGAATGAACTTGTCGTTGACGCGCACAGTACCTTTTGCAAGAACTCGTTCTTGAGCATTATCCTTAAAAGTAATCATCTCATCACTGGTGGCATGAGTGATGGAGCAGAATCATCTGGAGTCTCCGGTCATGTGGCGAGAGCAACCGGAGTCAATAAACCATATGTTTTCCTTTCGCTTGCGACGAGCCTACAAAGGACGATCGGTATTTTAGTATTGTGGTTAGACAACAAAGCTTTAGGTAACCAGTACTGAGATAAGCGGTGAACAGAAGCAACAGTAGGGAGAGACAAAGAATTTTTAGATTCTGAGCACTACCAGTCCGACCGCAGCTGTCGTGCCGGTCTGACCGCCGGCCGGTATGACCGTGTGACAAACACTGGTCTGACTAAACATGTAGCAAAATCTTTCAAACCTGCAAAAAATTATTTAGATGGAGCAAAGCGATGATAAGGAGCTTCATCAAACTCCACTCCAGTACGAGAAATCTTTCTTAACCTGTCTTTCTTATCTTTATTTGCCTTTCGAAAGCAAAATTGAACCAAATGACCATCTCTACCACAATGTGTGCATTTATATTTGTCCTGATGAGAAGTTTTATCTATTACTTTAACAACACCCACTTTGGTAGATGAATCATTTGCAATACGAGTTGATTTAAAAATAATTTATTTTGATTCAGATTCTACTTCAAAATTTCTAAGTTCAAGAAGCTTAACAATCTTAGGAGGATTATTTTTGGCATGCTCAACAGAATTAAATCCTAGACCCTGATGTTTAAAACTCACTTTTGACTTGTCTAAGATCATATTAAAAATTTTCATGCAAAAGAAAAATCTCTCTAAAGTGCCATTGAGATACTCATTGTCTTTAGCTAGAGTGAGACAAGTTGTGCATTTAACAGATTCCCTCACAACTTTCTTATAAACACTAAACTGAGCCAATATTTCTTTTTCAGTAAAATCATTAAGTTGTCTAGTCAAAGCTTCTATTTTTATGATAAGTTTTGGACAATTAGTGTGAGAAGATATCTCATGATAAAGCATCTGTTGAATTGTTTCCTGAGATGAATTAAGTCTAGCTTCTAGCAATCCACAATTAGAGCAAGTTTTAGTTTGAACATTTGAAATACTTGATTCTAAACATGTAGATGAACTAAACTTGAGATTTTCAATTTCATTATTTTGCAAGTTTTAACTTTTCATCACAAGATTCATGTGCCAACATTAAATCATCAAATTTAGCTTTTACAATCCTAAGTTGAATCAAGTTTGATGCATTCATTGACCTAGTAGTCTCCAACTCAAAATGTAAAACTTGACAAGACTCACATGATATCAGGAATAGAAGATCGAAGTCTCTTGATTTCAGAAGTTAAGCTTTCAACAAGACAATTATTTTCCTTCAGTTTCTTTTTTGTCTTTTTTAATTCAATAGCAAGTTTAATCAAACTATCTTCAAACTCATCATGTGATGGTCATACCTCATAGGGATCATTGTCATCGTCGTTGTTGATGTCATTTTTCGCCATGAAACACATGTCCGTGAAGTCATCGTTGTTCTTTTTCTTACCTTTAGCATCATCTTTGTTGTGGTCATCGTCGTCACAACTTCCATATTCCACATCACTCAGATCAAGATGTTCGATAGCAGAAAGAACTTTTTCAGCAAATTTCTGACGGAAATTGCCGCCCTTGGTGTTGTTATTCTTGAATGACCGACGACGATAATTGTTGTCTTGCTTGATCATCTTCCCCTTGAGCTTGGGACACTCCATCTAAATGTGGACTGGCTCGCCACACTCATAGCACTTGATCGAACTTGACATGTCACCTCGCTTCCTCATCCTCATGTTGTTGAGTGCCTTGTATACTTGTGAGGAGATCAATACCAAATCCTCTTCAGGGAGGTGTTCGAACCGTTCCTAAAAAAAAAGACAAAGTAGACATCGGAAAAGAACTCGACGAAACAGCCTGCACGGGGTTAGTCACAAGTGCTAAAGATGAAGATTTATCAATCTTAGATGGCAAAGCTACCATCTTATAGGTTTTCAATACAGAGAAAAGATCATCCATGGTTAAAGTATCTAGATCGACAATTTGATTGATAGTTGACCCTCCACAAGATCATTCTTCCTTGTCATTTACCTAAATAAGACAATAAAGCAAGAATGAGCCAAAGACTCGACAATACGTATGTAACAAACAAGCATACAATGAACAATATATCTCAAACATAATTTGAACCACTAATGGAAGCGAATATATGAATGGATGAAGTGGAATGGTGCATTGAAGGAAATGGACATTATCAGGCATATCTGGTATAGCGGCGAAGCACCGTCGGTGTTCACTTAAAGTATTCGTATGAAGAGCGTTTCATCTGATCTCAACGTGGCCCACATTGGAATGGTGGACTCACGTGGCGTGGCCCACATTGGAATGGTGGACTCACGTACCCATCTTGGAATTGATGGGATTTCAAGTGCCCATCTTTGGAATTGATGGGTCTTACCAAAATAATGTATGCATGTCATGATGATCCCATGTCAATAATGAATAGTAATCATAAATGAAAAGAACACATGGCATTCATCTACAACTACAAACAAATGTAAACATTCATTCACACATCATACATGACATCAAACATTGAATACAATTTACTTCTGCTTGCTACGCGGGTTGGGAGGTAATTGAGATACCCCTCCACTCACCGCTTCACCGCCTACAATATAAAATAATCGTAATGAGGACAAGCGAGTATGGAAAAGCTACACGTGTCCTCCCTCAATCTCTAACCAAATTAACTCAATAAAAAGTTCAATTTGATCAATTTACCCAACCAATTCAATTGTCCCTAATCTGGCAGTTTTACTAGAAAATTCACCAATAAAAACCGTAAGTCCAAAAGACCTGAAACCAGTGCACAAATTTTCTTAACTTAACTGGCTACAAAACTCTAGTTGATGGTAAACTCTAATTCGGCCATTACAGAGGTCTAACCATCCATTGAAAAACTACAACTGCAGTCTGCCCAGAAATCTGAACAGCCCTAAAGAAAATGCTCTAACTTTTAAACCACTGATCCAATTAAAGTGATTTTTACAGACTGGAAACATGATGAAATTATCTTCAAAAACCTAGTTGGGTGGCCGACCTGATTCTGACTCTAACTAGATCAAAACCTAGGTGCAACCGACTATACCCATCAGTTTTGACAGACAGACCAACGCGTAGTAAAACAGCCATAACTTTTAATCTACTGGGTGAAAATTTGTGATCCAGGTGCCAAAAAAGCTAATGAAATAAGGAACAAAACTCTAGAAGGCGAAATCATCCAATTCTGCCTCTAAGGCACCCAAAACCGAGTTGCAACCTACTGTACAGAACCGATCTACTAACAGAAATTACCGGATACAACCAAAAACATGGAATCGACAACTCTAACGCAATCAAACAGCGATGGGGTCTCCGTTACCCTTGTAGACCCGAAACGAGAACAACTTCCCAAAGCCTTCCCTCTCCTCCTTTGGCCAGCTCCAACTCCACGCACCCGATTGGAAGGAAATCGCCCGGGAGGAAGACAGAAGAACACTTGGAAGGCGGGGTGCAGCTCGGGGTCTCAATGGCAGCCACCAATGGTGAGGAGGCGCCTAGGAGGAGGGAGGAAGGGAGGCGGCACAAGGGAGGAGCGGCTTGGGGAGGAAAGGGAGGAAATAGGGTTTGGGGAAAAGTACTCCCCTTGGCGGCCCTAGGTGGGCTGGCGGCCCACTAATGGGCCTCTGGGTGTGACTGCGGCCGGGTTCTGATATTAACATATACCCCAGCGAATAGGATTTTTATTGAAAGCGATTTCTTTCGCTCTCTCCGACCTCTTTCTTTCTGGATCCATTTAGGATATTACAGTCTACCCCTTATGATTAGACCTCGAATCTAATCAACGATCAACGAGAAAGAAATGAATACGAAATTACAACTTAAACAATTTACCCGTAAATGAAATAAATAAAACAAATAAACAAATAAAACAAATGAAATGAATACCAGAATAACAGAAAGAAATGAATACCAGGTACTGATCTTGGTCTTGAGGCACTCCTTCAAAAGTCCCCGAAGAATTAACGTCTACTCGTAAATGAAATAAATAAAACAAATAAACAAATAACAGAGATAAAAAACTCCAAAAATTAAATAAAAATCATAAATAAATATATCTTGAATTTATATAAATTTAGAAATTTTAATGGGCTCAATCGGAGTTCGGATGCAAAAGATATGGGTTTTGGAAGATTGAGTCTAAAGAAAATACCCTAAATTGGAATTTCTAGAATTTCTGAATTATTTTTCCAAAGAAAATTTGGATTATTGCACAAGCAGGCGTCGTGAGGATTTGGAAAAATAATAACTAAAAGAAATTCCCATGTCGTGAGATGGCGTGGTGAGTTTAGAGCCAAATCTGGAAGTGGTGGGCCGTGCCATAGCGTTTGGCGACCATGCGTAACCGTCGCCTTTGGCGGTGATATGGCCGCACACGTGAGCCATAGAGTATATTCAATGGTCTATTCCCACAAACTACTTGCATATCAATTTTGCCACAAATATTGAGAAAACTAGGATTTTACAACAAACCCTAGAATTTGGGCAAATTTCAATGAGAGAACAAAGCAAGTAGATGAAGATGGCTTACCGGCTCTAAAGGAGAGGAGAATCACTAGGGATGACTCGTTGGAAAGATTTGAGAGCCACAAAGTTGAATAATGCTAGTTCCTCCCTCAACTAGGGTTTCAAATGTAGGTGAGATTTGGCAACCATTCCACAAACCAATTGGAGGGAATGGAAGAGGAGAAGGAGGGGAACAAGAAGGTACCTTGGAGCTCCAATTGGATGGCCGGAGGGAGATCCGGGGAGGAGATGAAGAAGCTAGCCTGAGGGTAAGAGGGAAGAAGTGGCTCGGGCAGGAGATGAATGGAGAGTGAGAGAGGCTCTCGGGTGAAGAGTTATAAAATACTTCACACGAAATCGGTCGACCATTGGGCCAGCGTCGAACCGATTCTTTCTGTCGAACATGAGAGTGGACGTACGATCGGTTATGTGAAGCGACACCGTTTGAGCAGAGAGAAGAAAAAGAGTAATTTGTTGTATTGTACTCCAAATCTTTGCACAATCAATCAAATAAACACATTTGGAGTATTTCTAACTTGTATAGCCCATGAAAATCAAATCTTAAATAATTTTTATAAATTAATCCTTTGTTTTCGCAAATGAAATCGTATTTTCATGAATTTTCATCAAAAGATGCAAAATGAGCAAATGATGAATCTAAAAGCATTCAACTGCATGTATGAGTCATGAATACCATTATGAACATATTCATGTGAATAATTTTGGTTCGTATGGCAAAACTCACTTAAGTGCTAGAAAGTGACCACTTTGGTCAAAGTAGTATTTTGGACGAATTTGAAAATCAAATATCTTTTTCTAGGTTGGTATTTTGGAAATATTTTGAATACCAAAAATATTTAGAACAACCAACTCTAGGATTTTCCTTTTGGCAAGATTTTAAAATTCCTTTTAGAATAGATTTTATACAAAAATCTAGTTTTGGTCCAAAACAAGATACCATAATGTAGGATTTTGGATAGAAATGCATTTTCACTCAAAATAGGTTTTTCTAAAGCCAAAACGTTTGGTAAACCTTTGAAAAGCATTTGTATACAATTTGCAACTAGTTTTCAAAGGATTATTATTAATTTTGAAAATTTTGACTTTTGGCTAAAAAAGCTCATTTTTGAAAAACATACTAGCACTTAATTTATTTGGGCACATTTAGGAATGTGATATACATGATCATGATTTAGCACTCCCCCTTAATGTGCCACTTACAAACTTGCTCAAGATATTAATAATGACATTATGAATCATAGAGCAAGAACACCCCTTTTTAATATGATCATGAAATGCAACCTACACAAGGCATAAGGGGCTAGATTCTTCAATGTAAATACTTGTTACCGAGATGGCATTGGTTCTTGATGTGAAATGATTATCTTCAAACTTGGCTCCAAATTTGTATATGGTGATCCATTCACCTCTTCATGAGTGAGCCAAATCTCCAATGCCTCTCTAAGTACCTATTAAACATTTAAGCGTATTTTGGTACCCAAAACTAGGTTGGGTCTACGAATGTTAGTCACAATGGATTTGGGCACCCAAATGGCCCTAGCATTAGTTTTATGTGAACTAACTATTCTAGTAAATACATTGCCATTTTTATCCTTCCTAAGCAAATAATGATCATTATAAATAAATGGCTTAGGAGAGATACCTTTGGGACAATCCTTACTAAGATGCCCCTTTTCCCGGCAATTGTAGTAAGTTCAATGTTGATATTCATCTTTTGCCTTCTTTACTTGCTCCTTACCGGTTTGCTTCTTCTTTGAATGTCTAGTCTTGACATCCACTTGATTTGGGCACATCGATGCAAAGTGGCCCTTCTTGTTGCTACCAAGGCACTTGACATTCTTCGTGTGTCTTGCATTGTGTCTTGTATTGCTATTCTCTTTTTTCTTAGGAGTGAAGCCGATTCCACTCTTATCTTGCAAGCGTTTTTGCTTGCTCAATATTTCGTCAAGAGTGACCTTCCCTTTTAGGCTTCTTTCCAAGTCATTCTTTAAATTTTTGACTTGGGCCTTGAGCTCATTATTTTTCTTTACAATGTTAGTATTGCAAGATATGGAGGAAATGGGAGCATCTATTTTAGAGCAATAAGGCATATCAATTAAATCCTCACATGAGGTGGATATGCTAACCTTAGATGAAATGCAAGAGCTAGGAGCTATGCATGGCATATCATCTAATAAATTATATTCAATGCCTATATCCACCTTAAATCTATTTAGATTATTTAGGAGGAGAGCTTCATGTTCATTTTTTAAAATATTATAATCATTTTGAAGAGAGACATACTCTTTATTCAAAACTTTGAATTTTGATTTCTCCTTTCCTAAATATTCATTGAGGTCTTCTAGCATATCCATCAACTCATCATATGAAGGCTCATCGTTATCATTTACCTCATTATTACCTTTAGCCATAAAGCGTTGAGTTGATGTAGATGGAGTTGAGGACTCGTCATTGTCGGAGCTAGAAGTTGAGCATTCTTCATCCGACATCCATTCTTGTGTGCAATCCTTACTAGTGGAAGTGGACAATTCATATTTATCTTGAAGGTGTGTCCACATCTCATGAGCGCTCTTGAGATTGCACACTTCATCAAACACCTCTACACTCAAAGCTCTAAATAAACCGTTAATTACTTGAGCATCGAGATGTAAGCATTTCTCTTCCTCAATTGTTGGAGCAAGATGATCAAATGGAGGAGAAAAGCCAACATCTACAATCCGCCATATTTTTGGACTCATGGCCCTAAAATAACATGACATGCGGATTTTCCAATGTGCATAATTTGTTCCATCATTTCTCTAGTCGCCATCTTTTACTCTCTAGACGGTTAAGTCCAATCAATGAGAGACCAAGCTCTGATACCACATGTAAGATCGAGGTGGCCGACTAGAGGGGGTGAATAGGCGGTTTTAAAAATTCTTTCGGCTCTAAACCAACATATAATGCAGAAGCTAATAACAATTGGTTTTGCACAATTAAAACCTAAATCAACTAGGCTTCCCTAAGTGCACCAACAATACAAGAGAGCAATCATGCAATGATATATAAGCAATTAAAGCAAGTAATATAAATTGCTCAAAGTAAAGCACAAGTAAAAACAAGATGGACACGATTATGTTCTACCGTGGTGTTCGGAGACTTGGCGGTCTCCCCTAATCCACGTTGAGGTAAGCCCAACCATGTTGGACCGGCTCCACTAATTAAGCCAACACCTCCGAGGTAAGTCCAACTACTTGGATCGGTTCCAAACCAAACCAACACCTCGCTCCACTATGGTTGCTCTTCCTCCACTCTGGAGATGGTGAGCACCAAACCACACACAAACCGTCGGGTCTTCTCACAAGCTTCTTGAGAAGATCACCGGGCACGACGCCTCCACGCCGTCTAGGTGCCGGCAAAGACCAAGTGCAACAAATCCAAACTTTCACTTGAACTAATCAAGTGTCAAGCACGTGGATACACAATCCACTACCTAAAGCCAAATGCACTTAGGGTTTACTCTCCAAGCTCACCAAGTGCAACACATGCACATAAGAGAGGAGAGATTTGCTCTTAGCTCAAGAGGCTCAAAGGATGTCCACACTCTACCTGCACATACAGAGATCAAAGAACGTTTTCCCGACACAAGTTCTACAACTTGACCAATATCAGTTCACACACATATATCACACTTTCATCTATCAATAAATACGAACCAGATCATCCACGACCTTAAATTCCAGTTTTTAGAAAACAACTCGAGACCACTCTGTAAAACGGATCTTACCGTTGTGTACACGCCGGTCATACCGCTGACCGACTAGACACGAGTACTAAACGTACTTGAAGAATACAAGATTTGAAGCACTCAAATCCTACGACTACTTACTATAAGCGTACAACAACCGATCAGGAACCTACAACCACTGATCACGAAGCTCATGACTACCGATCACGAAGCCCACAACTACCGATCACGAAACTCATGACTACCGACCATCGACAGTCACTGGAGCTTCGATCATTCACTGTAGTTTCGACAATCAACCATGCACTGTAGCTTTGACTGTCGATATTGTACTGTAGCTTTGACTATCGAGCAGTCACTGTAGCTTCGACCATTGTAACATCCCAAAAATTTGGTCTGTTTTAAAGTTTTAAAAGAAAATTAACCATTTGAATTTTTCTACTAAAGTTAAAGCTTAATTAGAAATTTCAGAGATCAAAACAATTTAACATGATTAATTCCAACATCAACTATTATCAAAAAATTATTTTATTTGGATTCTATGGGCTTAGATATATTTTATAGAATTTTATAGAATTTTTCTGAGGGCATTTGCTATTTTCTAATTGCCATTTGCATTTTCAGTATTTTATAAAAAGAAAAACATATTAAAATTCCTAATAAGAATGAGTCGAAGCCCATTACTATTCCGAAGTTCGCCCAACTTCTTCGCCCAACTCCGCGCTTCGCCACCTCCCGCGCCACTCTCTCTCTCGCTGGCCCCGCTGCAGCCTCCGCCCGCCGCTTTCTCCTCGCCACGTGGGACCGCCAAAGCAGCACTGCACTCGCCTCTCTCTCGATCGGTGGCCCGCCAGCCGCCACGCCACCGCTGCTTCAACCCGACCGGAGTCCGAGCTCTCCGACGCCAGCGCCGTGTCCTCCCGGATTCTCGCTCCACCTGTGGCTATAAAGCCACCCGAGACCCTCCAATCTCTCGCCTCTCTTCTCCACCAAAACCCCAAGGTTGCGCTCTCGTCATCTCTGCCGCTGTCTGGAATTCCAACCTCGCCGCAACCTCGCCGCCGCGAAATTCTCCGCCTCGCTGTTCCTGAGCGCCACCGACGCCATCAAGCGCGATTAACCCCAGCCTTCCTTGCCGCCGCTGCTTCGCCGCTATCGCCGCTTCGCCGTCCGACAACGGGCTTTTGTCACCGCCGCCACCATCTTCATTGCCGCCGGTGAGCTCTTGCCTCCGCGCCGCCGCCACCTCCATCGCCTTCGCCACTTCCCGGCCTGCTTTGCTATTCCGCCATCCTGCCTCGCCTGCCGCCGCACGCAGTAAGGTCCTCACCAGCCATCTTCGCCGGGAGAGCCTGGCCGAGTCACCGCCACCTCAACCGCCACCTCCTCGCCACGCCAGCTTTGCTAGCGTGACGCTGTCGCCGCCATGTGGCACGACTCAGATTCCACCAAGCCAAACCTTCTTGAACTCACCATGGTACACCTAGTCACCTCCATGTGGGACCCACTTGCTCGCTGATTTTAATATCGGACGAATTTCCTCATCGACGTCATCCCGACGTCATATTCATCTTTTTCATTGAAAATAATTCAAGAAATTAAATTAAAATCCAAATTAGGGTTTTGATTTATTTTCAATCTTCCAAAGCCCATATCTTTTGCATCCGAACTCCGATTGAGCCCATTCAAATTTGTAAATTCATCTAAATTCGAGCTCTATTTATTTATGATTTTTATTTAATTTTTGGAATTGATCTTATCTCTGGTTGGTATTTATTTGTTCTATTTGCTTATTTTAGAGTAGACGTTGCTACTTAGAAGTTTGGAACAAGGAGAAGTACACCAAGATCAAGATCAATCCCAGGATTTATTCCAAGGCAAGCTGTTGTCCTTTGATCACATTGATCCTATGATTTTAAAAGTATATTGTTTTATACAATTGCATGCTATCTTTATATCAACTGTTTTGGGTTTAGTTATTACCTGTTGTCATTATGCCTCCATTGAACATTTGAATGCCATGAATCCTTGGTAACCCTAGCCTGGATAATTTTAGTTGGACATATTTGTATCACTAACATGGGTATCGATAGTGCTTAGTCAAGCCTAGTCTCGATGGATTCATCATCACATGTGTCTTAATGATTTAATCTTGACTTAATGATATATGGAACTGTGGTGGTTAGCCACTGTTGTTAAAACTTGTGTACCATGACAGGGGATGTCATTGGTTTTATTTATACAAAATGGTTTTCACTCAGGCGAGTGGATGGTGGATTGAGGGTGTGGATTTAACACGCTGGGTTTATGGAAAGATCGCCCGAGTAACTTGTCAAGGACTTAATCTTGTGCGCCATTGAACTGGCCTTAACTGCATAACCACATGTCCCGTATGGGCGACTGGCCGATTAATTAGCAATATCTTATTTCTGGTTCTTTTGGAAGAGTGAGTTACGGGCACGCATCACTATGGCGCAAGAGGGGCCCCGTCTCGCCTGGATGGAGACATTCAGTTGAAACCTTAGCGCGTAATCGGGTTAAGAAGGAGCTTTGTAAAGGCTTTGTCACGCGTTTCAGCCTCGCTTACCAAGGTAGTGAGCAACGTATCGACGGATGCCAAACCAACTAGAGAAGTCGTGGTCTTGTGGGTCAAGCCGCATAACCTCTCCGAGTGTGTAAAACTATTCAATAGCCGTGTCCGCGTTATGGACGTGCTCGGAATTTCACACGGAGATAGAGTTTCTTCTAAAATGAGTCTGAGTGTGAATGGGAAGTTCACTTGATGAATATAATGTTTGTTCGTGAATGGGTAATTCACTTGGTGGTTTGTTGATTGGTGAACGGGAGTTCATCGGTCATTTGTTGGTTGGTCGTTGAATGGTTAGTTCACGTTGTTTCAAAGAACTTGTTTACTTATTTAGTATTCTTTTCAAGTCTCGATTTCAATCTATTTACTGTATTTGTTAAATGTCGTTCGAAAAGAACCATACACCTAACCTTTGGTAAGCCTTGCATGAATACTATTTGCATACATTTCCTACTACCCGAGTGCTTTATGTACTCACGCTCATGCCTTTGTTGATCAGCTTGAAGAATATCAAGTCGCATGTGAGTTCTTTCGTAATGAAGACTATGAAGGTTTTATGGATTAGGATGCGTTCTCCACTGATTGCCTCGTGGGCATGTTGATTGGCCTTTCCAAGTTTCTCGTCTCACGCAAGAGTTTATTTGTTTCTTTAGTCTCGCTGGCAAGTTATAAACATTGACCATAAGGTCCAGCTTATTATTATTTGTTACTTTGAGATCTTTCTAGTTAAATCGAATAAATGGATGGTATTCCATCACTGTTTCGTGTGTGAGCTAGCTACTGATCTGGGACTAGTTCAGAATATACAGAGGGTTCCTGAGATGTATTTTCGGTCCCGACAGAGGTGGTATCGTAGCCATATCGATCGTAGAACGCAACCTTAGTTAGCGTGGTCGCTTTTAGTCAAAGTTTCAAAACTTTTTTTCTAAATCAAATCAACTGAATTTGACTTAAGTTGTTCCTTTCTGATCTATTCTATTCTGATCTCGTCTCAATCTATTCTATTCTTACCACATTCTATTTCTCCTCATCTTGTGCTAGAGATCTTGTCTCTTGTCTTATCGTAATTGTATTTGGTGATCTTAATTTGACACTTATCCTCGTTAATTTTCTAGATGGTGCAAGTGTATCGCGATCAAAGAGGCGATTGGCCGGAGTTCTTCATTGCTTGTTACAAAGTTTGGGAACAACTAGAGGTGCAACTTACTTCACCAAGGAAAGGAAAGTGAAGGGACACATAATCGGATATGAGACAAGAGTGTACTTCATTGTGAGGATTGAAGCCACCTCCGCATCACAAGATGAAGTGCTACGACAAGCTTGAGGACATGTCGCAATATAGTTGCCACAAAGCCGCTCAAGGATTTGCGATTTCATCTGATCGCTTGTCCAAGTTGGTTCGCCAAGATGTGATGCAAATAGCGCCGCACCATCCGCTCTCGAGCAAGAAGTCGCCGCCCACCACTAGCTTCACCGCCCACCTACTCTACCCACCCAAGAAAGGCGAATCACCGACAATCGTCGAGTATCTTCATCACTTTGTGCCGCAGCTCGTCCAGAGTCTCCTCCACTGCTCGCAACTCGTGGGTGTTCTACAATGATTCGTAACTGTGGTTGAAGAGTCTTCGCCTCTAGTCCGAGTGGGAGCCATCCCTATTAGTGTTTTAGTAGCGCTTTAGATCGTTGTTGCAATAGGTCTTTATTTGGGTTGTGTGCAAGTGAGAGTCGAGCTTTGTCAAGCATTATGTTGCAATGCAC
This sequence comes from Hsuehochloa calcarea, assembly GCA_036346395.1. Classification (NCBI taxonomy): domain Eukaryota; kingdom Viridiplantae; phylum Streptophyta; class Magnoliopsida; order Poales; family Poaceae; genus Hsuehochloa; species Hsuehochloa calcarea. The sequence continues at coordinate 85,560,454 of CM070597.1, read as the reverse complement.
TAAGCTTTTAATTTGAAGAGTTTATTTGTTCTTTCATAGCCTTTCACTATGGTTTCTTGTCTCTTGTCTTGGGTTTAACCTGCTTCCCTACTTAGGTTGTTCCATCTACCCTATCTTGTCAATCTCATCTATTGTGCTATTCCTCTCGCCTACACCGCTTATCTTATCTAACAAACCTGGAGAGGCATCGCAGATGGTTGACACTGCAACACATCAAGCCGCATCACCGATGGTGCCCTACTAACGTTAACACTAGCACCATCACCACCCGGAACTACGTAACCCAAAGATGGCACAACTACTAGCACTCAAACTCAATTCATGAGCGCAATGATGCAAAACATGAACAAGATGATGACTCAAAGAAAGTCGATCCACGCAATAGTCACTTGTTGAATCGTAATAATCGTAACAATCAATTAGCCTCTCGCTCCACCGCAACTCATCATCACCCAAGTTAGCGTAATTTATGAGGACTCGTCCGCCTACATTTTCTCATTCGCCGTAACCATTGGACGAAGATTGGATTCGCTCGCTGAGAAGAAGCTCGCCATTGCTCAATGCAATAACCATGAGAAGGTTCTTTATGCCTCACATCAATTGGAAGGTACACACAGAATGGTGGGAAAACTACACCGCACTCATGAGAATTCACAAGCCATTACTTGGGAGAATTTTCAATGGCATTTCGCAAGCTCATGTTCCGATGGTATAGTGGAAATGAAGAAGAATGAATTTCGTGAACTACAACAAGGAAATATGTCTTTGGGGGAATATCTCAACAAGTTTACTCAACTTTCTCGCTATGCTCCGTAAGATGTTGCAATGATAATGCACGCCGGTTTATCAGCGTGACTCAACTCCGCTTGAAGGTGCAAGTTATCGGAATGATTACGTTGATTTTCAAGACATGGTGGATAAACCGCATTTATAGAAGATTCTCGCCGTGAGTTGGACGAATCTCGCAAAGGAAAATGATACAACATGGAGTTCATCAGAGTCAGCTACAAAGAGTCAGGACCAATACCCATTCGCCTTTTCGTGCTAGCAATTCATCTACCGGATTCGTAACCCCGCCCAAGATCGCATGCAGAAACTCAGTGAATTTCCAATTTCAATAACAAGAATAATCATCACCAGAGGACCAATAATCCCAGCAGAGTTATTTGTTTCAATTGCAATGAGACAGTCATTATGCCAACAAGTGCCCATGTAAAGGACTCACACCAATTCCTTTCAACTGGGACCTACACCACCAGACTTCGTGCTGTGAATGGGAAGAGGAGTGTTTCAGACTCCAAATCAAGCTACCAGGACTCCACCAACTGTAGCAAGAGGAAGACTGAATCATGTCACTACAGAAGAAGTGCAATGGCCTGTAACGCTGCTTCGTAAGTCTTAAGCTAGACTCGCGTAACCTATTCTCTAGTCACCCAAATCTCGGGACGAGATTCCTTTAAGGGGAGGTTTGTAACATCCCAAAATTTGGTCTGCTTTTAAAGTTTTAAAAGAAAATTAACCATTTGAATTTTTCTACTAAAGTTAAAGCTTAATTAGAAATTTCAGAGATCAAAACAATTTAACATGATTAATTCCAACATCAACTATTATCAAAAATTATTTTATTTGGATTCTATGGGCTTAGATATATTTTATAGAATTTTCTAGAATTTTTCCGAGGGCATTTGCTATTTTCTAATTGCCATTTGCATTTTCAGATTTTATAAAAAGAAAACATATTAAAATTCCTGAATAAGAATAGTCAAGCCCATTACTATTCCGAGTTCGCCCAACTTCTTCGCCCAACTCCCGCACTCGCCCATTCTCCCGCCCACTCTCTCTCTGCCGGTGGGCCCGCCGCCTCCGCCGCGCTCCCGCTTCCCTCTCGCCACGTGGACCGCCAAAGCCAAGACTGCACTCGCCTCTCTCCTCGACCGGTGGCTCGCTGCCGCCACGCCACCGCTGCTTCAACCCGGACTGGAGTCCGAAGCCTCCGACGCCGCACGGCTGTCCTCTCCGGATTCGCTCCACCTGTGGCTATAAAGCCACCCGAGACCCTCCAATCTCCGCTCTCTTCTCCACCAAACCCCAAGGTTGCGCTCCTCGCTATCTTGCCGCTGTCGGAATTCCAACCTCGGCCGCAACCTCGCCGCCGTGAAATTCTCCGCCTCAGCTGCTCTCTACCGCGCCACCGACGCCATCAAGCAGATTAACCCGCACTTCCCGGCCGCCGCTTCGCCCGCCGCCGCTTATCGCTGCTTGCCGCCATCCGACAACGGGCTTTTGTCACCGCCGCCACCATCTTCATTGCCGCCGGTGAGCTCTTGCCTCCCAAGCGCCGCCACCTCCATCGCCTCGCCACTTCCCGGCCTGCTTTGCTATTCGCCACCGCCGCTCGCCGCCGCCGCTCCGGCAAGGTCCTCACCGAGCCATCTTTGCTCGGGAGAGTCGTGCCGAGTCACCGCCACCTCACCGCCACCTCCTCGCCACGCGGCTTTTGCTAGCGTGGCGCTGCGTGTCGCCGCCATGTGGCACACTGCATTCCACCCAAGCCAAACCTTCTTGAACTCACCATGGTACACCTAGTCACCTCCATGTGGGACCCACTTGCGGCTGATTTTAATATCGGCCGAATTTCCTCTCGACGCTATCCCGACGTCATATTCATCTTTTCATGAAAATAATTCAGGAAATTAAATTAAAATCCAAATTAGGGTTTTGATTTATTTTCAATCTTCCAAAGCCCATATCTTTTGCATCCGAACTCCGATTGAGCACATTCAAATTTGTAAATTCATCTAAATTCGAGCTCTATTTATTTATGATTTTTATTTAATTTTTGGAATTGATCTTATCTCTGGTTGGTATTTATTTGTTCTATTTGCTTATTTTGCGAGTAGACGTTGCTACTTCGAGAAGTTTGGAACAAGGAGAAGTACACCAAGATCAAGATCAATCCCAGGATTTATTCCAAGGCAAGCCGTAGTCCTTTGATCATATTGATCCTATGATTTCAAAAGTATATTGTTTTATACAATTGCATGCTATCTTTATATCAACTGTTTTGGGTTTAGTTATTACCTGTTGTCATTATGCCTCCATTGAACATTTGAATGCCATGAATCCTTGGTCACCCTAGCCTGGATAATTTTAGTTGGACATATTTGTATCACCAACATGGGTATCGTATTAGTGCTTAGTCAAGCCTAGTCTCGATGGATTCATCATCACATGTGTCTTAATGATTTAATCTTGACTTAATGATATATGGGCTGTGGTGGTTAGCCCTTTGTTGTTAAAACTTTGTACCATGACGGGGATGTCATTGGTTTTATTTATACAAAATGGTTTTCACTCAGGCGAGTGGATGGTGGATTGAGGGTGTGGATTTAACACGTTGTGGGTTTGTGGAAAGATCGCCTGAGTAACTTGTCAAGGACTTAATCTTGTGCGTCATTGAACTAGGCCTTAACAGTACAACCACATGTCTGTATGGGCGGACTGGTGATTAATTAGCAATATCTTATTTACGGTTCTGTCTTGGAAGAGTGAGTTACGAGTGCGTACTCACTATGGCGCAAGAGGGGCCCGTGCAGTCGGATAGAGACATTCAGTGTTGAAACCTTAGCAGGCGAACGGGTTAGAAGGAGCTTTGTAAAGGCTTTGTCACGTGCTCTAGCACCTTACCCAAGGTAGTGGCGGGTATCGACGGATGCCAAACCAACTAGAGAAGTCGTGTCTTGTGGATCAAGTGTACAACCTCTGCAGTGTGTAAAACTATTCGAATAGCCGTGTCCGCGGTTATGGGCGTGCTCGGAATTTCACACGGGAGATAGAGTTTCTTCTAAAAATGAGTCGAGTGTGAATGAGAAGTTCACTTGATGAATATAATGTTTGTTCGGTGAATGGGTAATTCACTTGGTGGTTTGTTGATTGGTGAGCGGGGAGCTTGTCCTCGCGGATGTGCACCTCCTTGTTTGCCGCGGTTGACGAGGCCGCGTCGCTGGGTGTTGCCAACGCCACGAGTGCCGTGGTGTCCACAGTGTTCGACGCCTTGTCGGTGAAGACCCAGTGCGCGCTCGCGTCTCCTCCACCGATCTGGACGTGAACCGTTTCCTCCTGCGCGTCGACTGGCTCCGCCTGAGCCTGCGCGGGCGCCGCGTCGACATAGATCGATGTGATCCCCATCAGCAGCGTACCCTCAGCTTCCGCCTCGGCCGCGTGCGCCTGCTCGTCCCGCTTCTTCTTGCGGCACTCGCGTGCCCAGTGTCCCGTCTTGCCACAGTAGGCGCACTCGTCGCCGGCGAGCTTCTTCTTCTTCTTGCCGTTGCCGCCGGTGGGTGGCTTGGAGCCGCCACTGCTCCCCCAGCCTTGGGATGAGCCACCACTGCGGCCTCGCCTCTGGTTGGCCGCCGGGCGCCAGACCTCGGACCGCCTCGCGAAACTTGGGCCGGACATTACCCGCTCCACCAGCTCGTCCTCGGTGTGGTTGAGGCGCGCCGTGGAGGAGCCCGCACCTCCACCAGTGTCGTGCCCCTCGTCCGCCGCCTTGAGTCTCCCCGTGACCTCCTCGATCGTGAGCCCGTTGATGTCGAGGAGCGTCTCGATGGAGATGATGAGCTGCTTGTACCTCGGTCGGCGACTCGGTACTTGGCAACAACCTTCGGTTCCGCTCGGATCGCGAGAATCGCCAGCGCTGCACAAGATTAGGCGGCGCGGCGAAATCCTCGACACTCACCATCGCGAACGTGATGCGCTCGTACTCGCCGCGGAGGCTCTGCGCGATTGACTTGCGCACCGTCGTCGCCGATGCGCATTGTCGGATCGCCTTCCGCCTCCTTGGCGATGCCTTCGTCGCCAAAGTGGGCACCATCTCTGAGCACGCGCGGAGCATATTGCTTCCAGCGGAGCGATCGTCATGGTAGTCGGCGTCCTCGTCCTCGATCGCATCCTGCAGGTAGCGCGATCGCATCTTGACTTCATGGCGGCGACCACGTGTCGTGGTTTGTCTTCGTGGCTGCGGCCGATTGCGGATCCGGTCGTCTCGAGCAGCGCTTGACGACGCCCTCCCGGCGTCGTGTTCGCGAGCGGCGACGAGTCCGCGAACGACGCGTCGGTGATCGGCTTCGAGACGGCGATCGCGGTGGAGTGTTCCCAGTGTCTGCCATCGCAACGCCTTAGGCCCTTCTCGTACTGCTCTGATACCAATTGAAGTCGACGCAACTCAGTAGAACACACACACGAATGCGAGATTGTTTTGGTGCCGCAACTGCGCAGCTTTTTCTGATTCTATTCATGAAGTATATATACATGCAAAGAGCAGATCGTGGCCACCAGGACTTGGCGCCATGCACGCCACTCCTCCCTACAGGGCCGCGCCATCCCACGACCGAATGAGTGGAGCACGTCAGCTTCAGCCACGACTCAGCGAGAAGGAAGGACACGACGACTACGTGACTTGCCGCACCGCGAACGAAGCACGATTCTGGCGTACAAGACTTCTGAACATGGACTGAACTAACTGAATGAAACCAACATCGAGTGCGTGGGTGCTGAGTTACGTACCAACACGACGCTGTCTCTCGCGGCGAACGCAAGTACGTCCGCGCACGAGACCACCCCCTTGCACGCGCTCTCCAGCCGCTGCTTCGCGCTGTCGATCACCTCGAACCCCCTCAGGCTCTTGTTCGGCATGGAGTCCTTCTCGGCCGTGCTGTTCGCAGTCGAGTCCAGCAGGACGGACGCATCGCAGCCCTGACAAATTAAGCATTAACTAATCATCACTCCCATCATATCGATCCCGTTTCATATCAACAAGCCGGCATCGCAAGCTAATTAAACGTGCAAACTAGTAGCTAATTAAACTTGAGAACAATCACAAACCTTGACGAAGCAGTCGTGGAAGTGCAGCCGGACAAGCCCCGCGGCGAGGCCAGGATTGGCGCTCACGGCCTTGCCAACCTCGTCCCTCACAATCACTTCGCCCTGGGGGCAAGACTGGTCGTAAAACCCTACCTGGAGCTGCGCTTGTGCGTCCCCAGCGCATAAGCACAGGCTGCACAGTGCCACAGCTATTGCACCTACTATTACCAATGCCATGACCCCTACCTGGGTAGACGAAGACTAGTGCGTCAAAGATCTGCACATTGCGTTCAAATTTATAGGGAAGCAAATGATCTAAAGAGGGCTAGTTAGTTTGGTAAACGAGCAGTGGTTTCTGTAGTGTACTAACTAGTCTAACATATCCTTAATCAATTACCAGTCATCACTGACAGGCGTGTGCAGACAAGGTTGCAGGCGGCCATGTGAAGGCCTGTAGCTAGAAACACGGCCAAGATTTTGAGGCATGGCGTTGGGATTAGCCGTAGTTGGCGCAGTGCGTACATACAACTATCCGGCAAATCAGGACCTGCAAGTGTTTGTTCTTGGGCATCAGTGAGGTTGCCAATATGGTAAGTTTGGGTGGCTGTGTGTAAGTGTGCTTGTTAATTAATTAGGGCAGGTTGGGGTTTTCAACTTGTACCGTGCTCGCGAGGATTAAAAATTGCAGTTGCTTCTGAATCGGTCAAGGCATCTAATTGTCCGCTGTTCTGGTGTCGGAACCGAACATGGAGGAGTTCGATTTTTATTTTTGGGACAAAATCAATCTAAACCGATTTTTTTGAGACCGATTTGCATTCCTACCGACCTCCGAAATTCCAATCCCTGAAAATAGGTACAAAATGCAACCTGTAATCTCCTTTTACAAAAATGTAGCTTGTAATGACCGGCGTCTCCCATTGAAATTGCTGGAGAGTTGTCGCAGTTGTGAGATGCATGGTAGTACTGCTATAGATGTGTAAGTCCCCTTGGGGTAACATATATGCAAGTGTGTTTACACGGTGTGGAAAGGAAATATTGAGTTGTACCTAGTTTCAAGAATGGCTAGATAGGCCATGTGAGTACGCGACCATAGTCCACTCACAAGATATGTTTGGTCGGAATCAGACTAGAATACTGCCACGTACTTTGTCCACACAACTTGCAGTGCTACTCTCAAGAGGGAGAGCCCCAAAAATTTTATATCTTCTTGCCACTAGTACTCGATCACAGCCCAGATCACGGCAACACAAATTACAACGGCAATGACCGACAAGAAAAGGTACATCCAGGAACCGCCTTTCGTCATGCGCGTGTTCAGATGTTTCAGCCTTTTCTGCGCACGCTGCGCACAAATATGATCGAACAGGTTAGCTTTTCTGTGAATCGTGATATATGTAGGCATATACACAAACATGTAGCAGCTATCTTGGATGAATTTTTCTTTCGAACAAGGCTACGCAATCTTGGAGGAATTGGTTGTCATTTTGGTTACGAAGGGAATGAAAAGTGTCAGGCAGATGAAATACCTGTAGCTGGTTACTTGTGTTAGAATAAGTGTTAGAATATGGATTTTTTTTGTATTTTCTTATATGTCTTTTGTATTGTCTTATCTGTATATGGCATACACCTCTTGTACTCATATATATATTGTCCATTAGGGCTCTCCTATATATATTGTCCATTAGGGCTCTTCAATATACACACAATATTCATAACATGGTATCAGAGTAAAGGTTAAGATTAGGGTCAGGAGCAGAGCTAGTAGGGGTGCTGGGTATGCACCGGCACCCCCAAAATTTCCAACAAACAGCAAAGATCATATCGGGAATTCATGTTTCAGCCCAGCCCAATAGTTAAATCACCAGCCCAGTCAGTCCAAATCCTCTCTAGCTCTCCTAGTCTCCTTATCTTCCCAATCCCTAATTCCCAACCATAATCTGAAATCTCTCCTCCCCATACTCAGTGACTCACCCCGATCTGAGAATCGGAAGGGAAGCAGGCAAGTAGGTCGGCGCAACCACAGCAATGTCGGGAGGCAAGGTCGCCGGAGCATCGGAGTAGGCGTGGCCGCGCGGGAAGCTGGGAACAGGTGCCAGGCGGTTGCGGCGCACGGCGTGGGACGATGGGAGCCGGAGAGCGGCGTCGGCGCGGAGGCGGGTTGCCGCCTTCACCTTGCCCGCTGCGGCCGACCGTTAGCGGCGCGCGCGCGCAGCGTGGGACGGTGGGAGCTCGGGCCGGAGGGCGGCGCGAGTCGGGACGGCCGACGGCGTGAGGAGGCTGCGCTACCGCCTCTCGCCGGCTAGACGCTGGCGCTGGTGGCTGGCGCTCATCGCTTTCGGTGCCGAGGCCGAGGCCGAGTTGGTCGGTGGTCCGTGGCGAGGCGACGACTGTGTGGACGTCACTGCTGGCCGGCCTTTGCTGCTTGGTGAATGAGTGAATGTGTTATGTGTGCGACTGCCGCCTCGCTAGCCTTTCGGCTTTAGTAGTTTAGTTGCTTGCAGTTTGCTTGACTGAATCTGAATGTGTGTTGTAGTGCTGTACTGCTGTCTGTTGTGTGCATGAGTGACTATTTAAGGATTGACTTGACTGCATACTGGGATACTTCAGTCGAGTTGGAGCCTCTTTTGATCTTTTATTGGTATGTTTTGTCTAGTTGTCTTGATAGTTGATTAAATGATTAGTAACATTAGTTGATACTTGATAGACCATTAGACCATATGGTATGTCGTATGTTAATGTAGTAAACTAGTAATGTACTAATTTGAAAATCTTGTTATGATATGTCAATGTAGATTGTAAAGACATGAAGAGGAATAGAGACATCATTTCTTTTTTCCGGGATCGCGAAGTGAAGGCAAAGAATATTCCATCTTCTTCATCACTGGCTGAAGGGGTCCAAGGGGTAGAGGAGACACAAGAAGGTAGAGGAGGAACTCAAGAAAATAGGAATCAATTGACTTCTTCTCGGACGGAGAATATTGATGCTTTGATTGATGTTGTGGTTGCTATCAATGACCAACCTCAACCCCAACCCTAGCCGAGAAGCGCAGGAGCTTCAAATACACTTATTGGCAGTGAGGAAAGCATTTATGATGTTGAGTGTGGATATCATGGGGATATACTCCAGATCTTATGATGTTGTGACAATTGGCAATGGCGTTAACGGTTTGTCGTTTCACGAGTTTTCGGCAAAGAAACAGCTTCATCGTGCGAATCCGATCCGACCGCCAGGTGGTGGTCCGACGGATTCATGGCTGATCCGAACGCCCATAGGGGCGATCGGACCGCAAGTTATCAGAGGTGATATTTTGAGCTGGGCCAGAAATAGAGGGTGCAGGCAAGAGAGGGGAGTCTATTGCACTTGGTCTTATGATTTTGGAGTCTCCAATCAAAAGTTATTTGTGATATAAAATTCCAGTTGGGTCTGGGTTTTCAGGGGCCAACTTTTGGTTAAGTCCCATCCGGCGGTCTGACCGGCCAACTGGTGGAGTCAGACCGGCCGGGGTGGGCGGTCAGACCGGCCCTGAGGGGCGGTCTGACCGGTTGTCACTTGATCGTCGCCCGTTGTGGCGGCGATGTTCGGATGTTAGGTCAAAGTCATGAGTTTTAGTGCATATGTGTTGCATGATGCATGTTTTGACTAACGTGGGTCAAGTTGTGAAGAACTTGTTCCTGGATTCGATTTGCTTGTCTATTGTTGTGCAGGTTGCTTGGTGGTCAACGACGGTCAACGGCGAGGATGATCGGGACTAGGCTTGGAGAGCTGAGCTCCAGAACGATCGACAATGCCGGTTGAGGTCAATGAACTCAAGTATGATGCAGAATGGACAAAGAGGACCGAACGGACAGTTCGGTGCGACTGGTTTGATCAAGCGGCGCGGGAGTCGGTGCAAGTGCCATGGTGGTTTCGGCGGGAGCCGGATGGGAGAGACTTGCCGACATGAAGAGAGCCGTTGATCAACCTACACGTGGCGGAGCAGGCGAAGTGCTTCGTGCAGATGGACTCGGTCTTCGGAGAAGGACCGAGAAGGGGTATTTTGGTAATGTCGACGATCAAATCGACGATCTTATGAATATATAAATGAAAAGAGGAAAATAACGTGTATCTTCTAGAAAGTAGTGAGACTGCTCTTTATTGCTTTGAACTGGTTATTACAAAGGGTGTATAAAACTTAGACTAAAGACTAATTCGGTAGTACAAGGCTCTTGAGGGTGTCTCCCAAATGATCTTCACTATTCCAGCCTCCCATCTTCAGTCCGTATTCCTCCTTATATAGTTGATGAAGGGTTGGCAGTTGTCTCTGGAGGAGACGCCTGTTCGGGAAGCAACGCGTCTGGTCGAAGAGAGGTATCTGTTGATAATGTATCAACTGTCGTGCGATTATATGTCCATGAGTCATGTAACCGTACTTCAGTATCGTAACGTCGTGTGGTATGGAATGTATAGCACATGTTCCATTCATCACACGGTAAAGCATATGTCTGGTCGTAGATCCAGACATCAGTTCAAAGCCTTGTGAGCATTTGACTGGTCGGAGACTTGGTTTGGAACTATATCCGACCAGATTGGGCACTATGTAACCTCTGGAATTCTTACGACCAGTGAGGTCGTTAGCTTTAGGGTTTATAACCATGAAGATGTATGGTCTCTATAGTAAATAATAAATAGAGGTTTTAATCCTCGTCAGCTAGCCCCCGAACTTTAAATGAATTGGTCGTATAGACGCTTACTTCCGATGCAATCGTATTGGGCAGACCCCTCATTAAATGTCGTGGTATTCGAGGCGGTCCGTATTCATTTTTAAAGTTCAGAATCTGCCTTGGAAGTTGAAGGAACTCTTGGTCCGCTGATCAAAAAGGGATTTTTGTCTGTTGGATTTTCCTCAGAAACGGTTACAGTGTTGTTGCTATAAAAAGCCCCTTAGCACTGGGTGTTAGGGTTTCTATGCTTTTTGCTTTCCTCTTCATTTTCCAAGAAACCATCTCCGATCACCTTTGAATTATTCACCCGAAAGAAATCACCATGTCGGATCTTATTACCAACTGGTCGATCTCCGATCTGAGCGAAAAGAAACTTGAAGGTCTGGAAAAGGTTGGGCTATTACCTGACAGAAATCGATCGGGTGGAGATCAGCTTTTGGGGAACATTCTCCAAGTGGTGAGGATGGAGAAATTCCCATTTTTTTGGCATATATCGAATGCGGCTTCAGACTTCCAGTTCACTCCTTCTTTCTCAAGTTTTGGAGTATTATGGAGTTGAACTGATCAATCTGGCCCCCAACGCCATAGACAACCTCAGCATCTTCATTTACCTCTGCGAAGCGTACCTGGGAATTCCAGCAACCCTGGACCTCTTCAGGTACTACTACAGATAGGTGAATGCGAAGAAGACGACCGGTACACCCGGAGAGTGTACCTGGCGTCTCCATGACGGGAAGGCTGATGAGTACATTCCAATGTACTCCAAGTCTTCATGGTCATCATGGAAGAAGAGTTGGTTTTACATGAAGATCACACAGGCGATGGCCTTTATTACAGCGGTAAAAAGGCTATCGAGATCCCGCAATGGCGTTCCTCCTCGAAGAAGGAGGAAAAAATTGGGAGATGGGTTGAAGCCATCCACCTCCTGAGTGTCAGGGGCTTGACATCCTGGCACGTGGTGAGGGACTTCTCCATGCGGAGAATCAGTCCTTTGAAGGCCAGAGCTCACTCGATGCTCTGGTATATTGGTCGTGACGGTACGACCAAGGATTCTAAGGAAGGTAAGTTCCAGTAAGAATCCGACCAGTATATCTTTCTGGTCAAATGCTCTTATAATCCTAAGACCTCTCTTTTTGTTACAGCTTTGTCTTCTGATGAAATCGAGCCGGATCGTAATGATCTCTTTGCCGAGAGCCTAATGAGAAGGCTGGTTTCCCTTTGATCTTAGCAGTGACTACTGCTGAAGTGAGGGCTGAGAGACTTCGGGTAAGCATGATAATTATTTTCCATCTTTACAATCTTTTCCGATCGGTCCTAAAAATCCTCTTTGATATGTAGTCGGTTGGTCTAAGAATTGATGAGGCCACGGAGACCTGTGAGCCAATTGACGAACGGACCAACCTTACGATCACTTGTGATCGTGTAGGGGTAGATAACCGAAGGAAATACTTTTTGATTAGATGAAAAGATATGTTCATCACCCGACTAACTTTGTTTGTTGAATCAGACGGTAGTCATTGAGTCCCATACAGTTGTTCAAGATTTGCTAAGGGTCGTTGAAGCAACTGCTTTGGTGACCGATGAACCTACACCTTCCGATCCAACGTTCAGGGATTCTACTCTCGACCAGCTGGTTGAAAGTATTACATCTGATCGTTCATTGAAGGATGTAGAGGGTACAGCCAACCCTTCCAGTTCGAGACTGGAAAAATAGGTTGAAAAGAAAAGAAAAGCTAGCGCTACAGACTTTAAGCCAGCGCGCTTCAGAGTCAAGATAAAAAAGACAACCGGGTATGTTGTAAATGAAATTATCACATAAACACATACCTTTTATATTCTTGCTGAACTTGAACTCTGAACTTCCTTTTCTTTGCGCAGACCTGCTGGAGTTGTAGTCGTTCCCGATCAGGTTATTCCAACAGGTCAGGTGATCGAGGGCACCTCCGATCAGGGCTTTCTTCAGGCGAGCAATCCTGAGGAGGAAGTGGTTGGGGAAGCCCCCGAGCCTACTTCAGTGTTGGAATCTGATTTGAATCATGTGGAGATTGTTACTCCGTCAGCGGAGGTAGGCATATCTGCAGATCCACAAGAGATTCCAACTTCTGAAAGGAACTCCTCCCAGACTAACAAGTTCCCTTTCTCTCCTCGATTTATCGAGGATAAGGAGCTTGATGATGCTTGGAGGAAAGTATCAGATCGTCTTGCAAAGGTGAATCCTGATAAGATTTTTGCCGATTATAATGATGTGGCAATTCAAGTAAGTGTCCTCAACCATCATTATAGTTTTCTCGAAGTTCACAAGAAACTTTAAAGAAAAAATGCTATTCAGGCAGCATATGGCTGAAAATTTTGCTGCGATCGGATTAAGAATCTCGAGCAAAAACACTCCGAACTAGACAGTAAGAACTTTCTTCTTAATTTGTCTTTTGCCAAGACTTTCCTTCTTTTAACCATCCTTCCTTATCAAATTTGATAGATTTGGAGAAAATAAAAGAAGAAGCTTTGGCTGAAAAAGCCAGAAGAATAAAGCTTGAAGAGGAAATTCAAGCTAAAAACCGGTCGATCGAAAACTTGACGACCAGATACGAAAAATAGCAGGAAAAATCCAGGAAGAAGGCCAAAGGTAACTTTGTCGTAGACATGACTTAGTATCTCTTCTGATCCTTTTTAGCCTAATATTTGTTTTGCTTATGCAGAACAAAATCAAGCTTTAATCAAAGCAAAGAAAGCTTTGGAATTTGAACAAGATAAGGGGGCAGCAGTTATGTTTAACCTTGATGAACAAATTACTGCACTCAACAAAATAATCTCTGATGTGGGATCAGGATCAACGTTGCCTTCCTTAAGTGACCCAATGGAAAAGGTAAATTACCTTGGCCATCTTTTGGAGGACCTTAAGGGTTTGCTCAAGACTATAAGAGATAATTACGCCCAGTCCGTAAAGGAATCTATTGCTAGTGGAGTTAGTCTTGCTTTGGCAAAACTGAAGGCGTCCGACACCTCTATCAATCTTCAAGCTATTGAAGAGGATTTTAACTGCTTGCCTGAGGAGGCGACCAAGTTTCTCAAGGAAGTTAAAACTCTTGTGGACAAGGTTGCAGAAGAAATAGAGGTCGGATCTCCATCCAGCAGTGACTAATGGAGGGCAATCTCTAGTAGTAGAAATCCTGCAAAAAAGAGAGAGTATGCAAAGAATGTGTAAAAACATACCTTTCTCTTATCAATGAAAAAAGAATTTTTATTTATCCGGTCGACTTATCATATATTACCTAGCCCCCGACTGTTTTATAGTAGAAGAACTTTATTATAAAAAGCAGTAGGCCAAGAATATGAACTTAAGTCTCAACCATTGTTTGAAAATATGTACTGACTGTTAAAAAAACTGATCGTGATAATACTAGGAAACCTTTTTTGGTCGGAACCAGTGTTAGGTTTCGACTAGTTGTAAATCTATTTTTCGTAATCAAAGTACTTGCTAAGACAATATATGGTCGAAAGAAAAAATGATTTTTCTTGATAAGAGGAAGTGGTTTTATTTCTATGCAGTGCTCAACGCTGGTCGGAATGAACTTACTGAGAAATAAAGATATAGATTGTATTTCGTAACACGTGTTCGTGCTCTAGCCCGACTGGCAGCGAGGATCGTAAGAAAAGGGCCGTCGCTAGGAAGCTCCTTCCAGTGGGCGGAACCACATGCGAAAAAGGAGAGACTTCTACTAGGAGGTTTTCCGTGTCCCGACCAGTAGCCAAACCAGTGTAGAACATAATTTTGAAAATAAAACATATAATCTCCATTGTCCTAAACATATGAACCGGAGTCGACCAGAGCTAAGTTCTGTTATATAAATAACATCACTTGCTTTTTGAATTGATTCATTATTTATTAAACTGAATGGAAATGAAATGAAAATTAAACGAAAAACTTACGCAATTGGTCAATATTCCAAGAATTAGACAAAACCTGTAGTCGACATGGCTAATCGTCATCAACCACGGTCGGGTGACTTCGACCACAGTGTAAGGACCTTCCCACTTGGGAGAAAGTTTATTGCGATTTGCTTGGTTCTGAATTTTTCTAAGAACCAAATCACCTACAGCTAAGCTGCGAGGTTGCACCTTACGGCTATGGTACCTTCTCATGGCTTCTTGATAAATTGCCGAACGCAACAAGGCCTGGTTTCGTCGTTCCTCAAGGAAATTGACATCGTCGAGTCGTCTTTCTTCCTGATCATTTTTATTAAAACGATCAGTGCGAGCAGAACTAATTTTTAATTCTGGAGGAAGCATGGCTTCGGCCCCATAAACTAAAAAGAATGGTGTTTCACCGGTCGCACGACTTGTCGTCGTACGAACAGCCCATAAAACAGAAGGAAGTTCTTGAACCCAAGCTCCTGACCGTTTTATTAACTGGTCGAATACTCAGCGTTTGACCCCCTGCATTATGATACCATTGTCACGCTCAACTGCTCTGTTACTCTGCGGATGAGCAACTGAAGTGAAATAGAGTTTGATACCCAGGTTGTCGCAGAATTCCTGGAAATTACCGTTGGAAAATTGGGTACCATTATACGTGATTATACGA
The DNA here is from genome assembly GCA_036346395.1 of Hsuehochloa calcarea. NCBI lineage: Eukaryota > Viridiplantae > Streptophyta > Magnoliopsida > Poales > Poaceae > Hsuehochloa > Hsuehochloa calcarea. Next base: position 85,545,309 of record CM070597.1, on the reverse strand, counting down.
CTGGGTACACCAAATTGTGTAATCATGTTTTTTGTGAGGAACCTCTTAGCAGCCTCAGTTGTAGTTTTAACAACAGGTTCGGCTTCAATCCACATTGTAAATGTGTCAATCATGACGAAGAGGAATTTGAAGCCCCTGGGTGCTCTTGGGAAAGGTCCTAGAATGTCTCGTCTCCAGGTTGCAAAAGGCCAAGAAAGAGGAATTGTTTGCAGAGCTTGCGACGGCTGATGTACTTCTCGGCTATAAAACTGACATTGTACGCACTTCGTCACGAGCTCTTTTGCATCATGAAGGGCAGTTAGCCAATAGTATCATTGCCTGAAGGCTTTACCGACCAGTGTTCTGTAGGAATGATGTGCTCCACAGACTCCTCCATGAATTTCGATTAGCAACTTAATGTCATCCGAGTGAGATATGCATCTCATCAACACTCCATGAGATCCTCGTTTGTACAAGGTACATTCGATTAGAGTGTATGATTGGCTGATCAATGCGAGGAAGGGGAAAATCGTCCTTCGGACAAGCTTTATTAAGATATGTGAAGTCAATACACATTCGCCATTTCATCATTATTCTTTTTAACCATTACAGGATTGGCGAGCCACTAAGGGTGATGGACTTCACGAATAAACCCAGCTTCAAGGAGCTTGTCAATCTTCGATCGGATTGCTTCCTTCCGGTCAGGTGCAAAACGCCTTAACTTCTGCTTGACCGGCTTTTTATCAGGTTGGAGAGCTAACCTGTGCTCGATCACATCCCTGGGGACTCCGGGCATGTCGGACGCTTGCCAAGCGAAAATATCCTGATTTGCTCGGAGGAAAGAGACGAGCGACTCTTCCTATTTAGGGTTGAGTCCTTCTCCGATCAGTAACTTCAGAACTGGCCTGTTGATGTCTCCCAACCTGGCGTCTCCTGGAGAAACGTCTTTGTCAAGGGGCACCTCTTTTGTCTGATGGAAGGGTTTGGGTGTTAACTTTGGTCTGGAGTGCTTGACCTGCACCGCAGAAGAGTCAGTATTTCTAGTCGAAAGCTCATCGACCAGTTTTAAAGATCTTCGATCGTAAACATAAGCCATTTTTTGATCTCCCCGAACCATGATGACACCTTTTGGTCCTGGCATCTTCAAACTCTGATAACTGTAATGCGTGTATATCAGGAACTTTGCTAGAGCCGGACGACCAAGGATCCCGTTACATGCGGTCTCAAAATCGACCACATCAAACGAAATCTTTTCCGTTCGGAAGTTATCAGGACTTCCGAACGTAACCGGTAAGGACACCTGTCCTATCGGTTTGGCGGTAGAACCAGGGACTATGCCATGGAAGACATATTTTACTGGCTTTACCTTTGACTTAGGAACCTGCATTTTTTCTAAAGCTCCCGAGAATAATATATTTAAAGAATTACCTCCATCAATCAAGACTCTATTGACCTTACAATTATTAATGGTAGGCTCAACTATAATAGGGAACCTACCCGGTCGAGTCGATGAAACGAAGCAGTCTTCTTTGCTAAAGGAGATTACGGTGTCCGACCACCTCGAAGGCTTGATACTAATCGAAGATTCTGCTAGGTTGACCTCCCGCCCCCACGGCTTTCAGATGACGTCGAGAGTCGTACGGTGAAGATCCTCCAAAGATCATGTTGACTGTGTGCTGAGGTTCTTGGTATTCCATCTCCTCATCGCCATCTTTATCCTTTTTGGAGCTGGCCTCCACCAACTCTTGTATTGAAGGAAGCGGGCCTTTACCTGCATAGTAATCTTCCAATTTCTTTTGCCAGACACGGCAGGTACGCAGATCGTGTCCAGCCTATTGGTGAAGCGGGCACCACTTCTTACCCTTTTTATATCCATCGGTCGGAATACTTACTTTACCTCGATCGGTATAGTCCCTCTTACCTTTGGTAGGCTTTTCCGGGACCGCTAAGACCTCCTTACCACCCATCTTGCGATGCTTCTTCTTCTTGAGAGCTTTCTTATTCTTCTTCACAGGCTCTTCTAAACCAGATTGAGGAGTTTTGTATTTTCGATCTATAGCTTCGCTCCATTCGACTGCCTCACTAGCAGCTGCATATTTATCCGCCATATTGAATAGCCCGGCGGTTGTTCGTGGGGGATTCATAGCTATATCCTCCGTGATCCTCCGGTTCCTCAATCCTGCCTTGAATGCCTGAATTACAGAAGATTCTGCAATCTCGGGTATTGAATTACGAACCTGTCTGAACCTCTTGATGTACTGTCGGAGAGTTTCTTTTGGGTTCTGCCAGATTCGATGTAGATCATCTTCCTTCCCTGGGCGGTTGTACGTACCCTGGAAATTCACGATTAAGAGATCGCAGAGCTGTTCCCAAGTGTAGAATAATCCGACCGGCTGGTTAAGTAACCATGACCGGGCAGATCCTTCTAACACCGTAGGTAGGTAATTGGCCATAACGTTTTCATTACCACCAGCCGCTCTGATGGCGGTGGTATAGATTTGGAGAAATTCTAACGGGTTCTGAGACCCATTGAACTTGTCCATGTTGGCGGTCCGAAACCGTTAGGCCAACGCCTGACACCGAGCCTGCAGAGAAAGCTCGGCGACTTGTGGATCGATTCATGGCGCCTTCTTTGGAAAGGAGCCGGATTGCGGTCGGTTGGGGACAGGTTCCTTAGATTAGAGAACTGAGGTTCCGGCGTCCCGACCTGATCATGAGCGTTATGATGCCCTCGATCACCTGCCTGGTTCAAACGTTGTCGAAGATCGTTCGGACCAATCGAATGACCCTCTCGACGAGAGGGAGGTGTACTTATTCGGAACAATCTCCTTCCCTCATGAATCATTGGTTGAAAACGTTGAGGAGGTTGCGGTATTGATAGATTCCTAACATAAGCATGTTGCCCTCTGCCGAGGGAAGAACGCTGGGACGAAGTCATTGTTTGACTTTGCGGTGTCCTCCGTTCTCGGTATTATTCCATATGCTGTACGGTTTGTTGGAGAATCTTCGACACTTTTCCTACCAATTGGACAAAAACTGGAGCTCCTGCTAAAGCAGAATCAATATTATTTAAAATATCACGAATGCGTTGCAGATTCTGTACCGTTACGGATGGTCTCGGAGGATTCATCGAGGTTGTTGGTGTTCGCAGGTCCGAACCTTCTCTTAACCTCGTGCCTGGCCGCACTTGACTTGTCATCTTCGGTGGGGCTAAACCAGGCGAATTAACTGATGGACATCCACCAGCTCTGTTGCCTCTGGTAGCTGGTGCTTGATTGCCCGCGCCATTTCCATCAACACATGGTGGTGAGGTAGCGGGTGCAGGACCGTACAGGGCATTGTGATCAGTATTTCCGATCGCATTGACTTCGTGTTTCCAGCATCGATCCTCCGAAGAGTTTCCACTGTACTCAGTGGAGAGCTTCGTAGTACTTCTACCAGACACTTCCCCGACGGAGACCGGTCGGAGATGAGAACCTCTTGAGACCACCGTGGCGGACTCAGCCTAATACGGCGAACTACCGATCGTATGCTGAGCTTTATCATCCCCACTCGGCCCATGGCCGGTGAGGGTTTCATTGACACCGTTACCAGATGTCAGTTGGCTCCTGGAATTCCCAGAAGCCGTGGGTGAATACCTATCAACCATGATGGTGTCGAGAGTGTATTGACTCTCGGATTGCAGGGCTGAAAATTCATCACCTTTTTTGCCGGTCGGAAAGATCGGGCTTGAAGAGTTTTTGGACACTCCGAACTGATCGGAATGTCCTGTCCCTCGGGAAGCTCCACTTACTACAGTGGTGCGTCCTCATCCATCTGCTCGACTTCGGCGTTGTCCGCGACTTGCGAACCAGCAAAGGAGGAAGAGGACGACGTCCAATCACCCTGCATGGCCTGGATGCAGGCGTCCATGTCGAGGTTGTAGGATCAAGGATAACCGACTAGAGGGGGGTGAATAGGAGGTTTTTAGAGTTTTTAACAAATTAACAATTTATCCAATTCAATTAATGACTTAGTCTAAACAAGTTATGCTCCTAGCTAGGCAATTTAATCACAATAAGCAAGCTAGAAATATAAGTGCGGAATTGTAAAGACAAGAAATAACCACAAGACACAATGATGTTTTTCCCGTGGTATCGAAGACTTGCCGGTCTTCACTAGTCCACGTTGAGGAAGCTTGACCACCCAAGCCGGCTCCACGAATTAAGCCTTCCCTCGATCACTTGGGTTGTTCTTCCTCCGCTCCGGAGATGGTGAACACCAACCACTCACAATCTTGCTCGGGTCTTCTCACAAGCTTCACTTGAGAAGATCACCGTGCTTCACCGCCAAGCCGTCTAGGAGTGCGGCAACACCCCAAGAGAATAGATCAACGATCCTCGCTGACTTTACTCAAGTGCCAATGAATCAACTAAAGATGAATGCACTTGATCTCCTCTCAATGAATGCAAGAGTAAATTGGGAGTAGAATTGAATGCACAATGCTCACAAGGGTTGAGATATCTTCAATGCAGCGTGTAACATCTCCTTGTGCGCTTGGGGAGGTATTTATAGCCTCCACCAAACAATTCTAGCCGTTGGGAAGAAGTTCCGAAAGTTCAAGACATATCGGAACAACCGCGTGTTAGCATCGGTACAACCGCGCTATGCTCAATGCACAGTAACGGCTATGTTACACGCATTAAATGCACTGATATAGCCGTTGGATTTAGTTGCGGTTCATCCGCAGGCAAACACCCGGATCGTCCGATTTCTGGGTTTCTAAACCAGAGATTTTGCATCTGTTCTGGAATTTTACAACCGCCAAATACATTTCGGAACATCCGTATTGCGGTTCATCCGATTATACGTGCGATGCGGCGATTCTCAAAAGAGGTTTTCAAAGGAGATTACACTCGTCTCGTTATTTTGCAACCGCCGTAATATCATCGGAACAACCGGGATGCGGTCGTACCGTTCAAGCCATCGGTACAACCGCAGTCCACGAAATCAGATCACCACGAGATCATGACACGTGGAAGGCCACGATGGACTACTGTCTAGTGGTCCGGTCAGCACACAAGATCTGAGCCGTTTGATTTTAATCCAACGATCCACATGCGTTGCCACTTGGACGGTCGAACGGCCACTTAATCCTAGCCGTTAGATTAAGATCGACGATCGGCGATTTTCAATTTAAAAGGCTAACGGTTGAACCGCTCACATGCCGCGGAACAACGGCGCTTCGGCACATTTGCTAAGCCTTCTGTTCATCCGATTCGAATTAAAGCATCAATTCATTCTAACTTAAATTCAAGTCCAATTTTAAATGCATGCATGATCCTAAGTTGATCCATATGGCACAAGAATAAGCTATCAAGCTACTAGTCGTGATCCCCTTAATAGTACGGCATTTATCCTATAATCCGGTCTACCAACCAATTCTCCTTAGACCAGGTAAAATAGAAAAGGATCCTAGACTATTTGTACCTTGACTTTAAGCCTTGTTGATCTTCACATTTTCCTTTAGCATGCATCCTTGCTTCATCATGTTCATCAAATGGAATTAACCTTGCACATTCTTAGTAAACTTGTTAATCCCATATTCACATATTATCATTAATTACCAAAACCATTTTAGGGGCCTAGATGCTTTCAATCTCCCCTTTTGGTAATTGATGACAACACACTAATATGTGAGAAAAGTTGTTTTGAATATACTAAGAGTGTATATTCTTTTGAAGTCTTTTGACAGTAAAATAATCTTTGCAATGAGCATAAGTAAATTTTGAGAATTATTTTCTTGTCAAATCCAATTAAAAGAAGACTCCCCCTAAACAAATGCATATGGATAGTAAATAATTTGCAAGCATATGTAAAGAATTGAAAATTTTGGCGGAGTTTCTTTTGCATTTATGAACTTGAGGAAGCAATACAGTATAAGATATGTCAAATAATTGATTGCATTGCATAAAAAGATAATAAGACATAACCACATTCCACAAGTTCAACAAAAGTTACCAACTATTACAGGCACAAAATAGATCAACAATCAACCAGTTTTACAAAACACATATAAATCACATAAGCCCATAGCTCCCCCTAAAACTAAGTCTTCACATCTTCACAATTTCTCCCCCTTTGGCATCAAAGTACCAAAAGCATCAAGCAGGGGTCTGAGAGGAAGAAATCGGGTCTGGTGGGCGCAGAGCGGGAGAAGCGGCGGAAAGTGAGCTGAGTGCGAGGATCCGGAGAAGCCGACCACTGAGGGCGCGGGATCTGAGATCTTGAGAGGGTGGTAGGAGTGGAGGAGCTGTAGAGGTAGCCGGAGCTGAAACTCGATGGGTGCGGTGAGGGAGCCGAGGTAGGTCTGCACTGTCCAAGAAGAAGGACCCTTGGGCGTGAGGAGGTCGGCGAACATAACGAGAGGGTCTTGAGAAAATGTTCTAAGTCATTTAGGCCCTCGGACAAAGCCGATAATCTGTTATGAGTCTCATCAAAGAAGTCATTTTGGATAGCCGCCATCTCGGTAAGCCTATGACGAGTCTCATCTGAAGGCAACTTGTTCACCTTCATTTCTGCAAAGTCTTGATAATAGGCTGCGATTTTGAAGTACTTGCGCTAGAGCACTTGCATCGGGCATAGCGGCGGGGAGGAGCATCAACCTCGGCGGGGCATCCTCGGAGACTTGTTGAGGAGGAATGGCATCTCATGGTTTATATGGCTTGTGAGGAGATCCCAAGCCACCACGGTACTCGATCTTTCTAACAATCAATGCCATGATGTAAGGAGCATAATAAATCCTTTTAACTCTGTCATTCTTGGAGGAGGCTATGCCTTGAAGAATAACATCCACTACATCAAATTTAACTCCCTCCACAATATGATCTATCATGTTCCAAACATGCCCCGTCTTGCATCGAAATTCCCACTCTTAGGGTAGAAAGTATGATTAATTATCCATTAATCATGCTCACTGCTTCAATCCAATGAATTGTCCCTAACTTGCATTTGGTGAAGAGTCATAATGCAGCCCAAGCAGAACAAGTAGGGTTTGGACTCTCAAAGATTTTGTCCCAAGAGTTGGATGAATTCTCAACACTCTCAAATTCCTCTTTGGTGCTTTCCACATTTACGCACCATCGACCATCTAAAAGTCTTCAAGTCATGGGACATATGCGGTGTGGCATAAAGCGTCGAATGATCTTGTCATCATAATTCAGTTTTATGCCCACAAGATCATGAAGACCCACATTGTAGAAAAGCTGATAGACTCCACTGTATTTGTCCAAGGTGTTAATATTAGACCACTTAATCCATTTATGATCGGCAAATTTCTTGTGCCTACCATATATTTGCTCATACACTTGCTCTTGAAAGATTGTGTGGAATCTTGGATTTAATGTGTCATTCTTGAAGATATTGATTGACATGGCGCTTGATGGCATAGTCATCTGTGACGTAAGATGTAGGTCAATAGGAGTCCCCTGAGGATCAATCAAATCATCATCTTCTGCTTGTCCTTGGAGGAACTTCCTCTTCTTCTTCTTCTTCTTGATTGATTCCTCAATTGATTTACTTCTGAGCTATTTTCTCGATTGGTTTGAGTGGTCTCTTTCCTTTCCTTTTCCTGCGGGTCTTCGAAAATGGCCAGAGTTTGTGAGCAGAATGTCGGGTTGAACTCTTTCAATTTGCGGTGGAGGTTGAGGTGCGAAGACCCTTGTCTTGACGATCCTCGAGACTTCTTGGATGTTCCTCGCATTCTAGGCATCTATCTGAGATTGGAGTGATTATAAGATGTCAAGGAACAGATTTGAATTGAATTGAATTGAAAGAAATGACAATTTACGGTTACTGTCGAGATAATCGGATCATCCGCCGTTATGTGGCGGAACGTCGAATCTGCGGTCGTTCGCCTCAAGAACCGAACGTCCGATTGTCTGACCAAAACTAGGGTTGAAGAATTTCCGAGATTTTGATGGAATCTAAGAGAGTGAGTGCTAGAACTGGATGCGCAAGGGTCATAGGACACCAAAGAAGCACTTTTGCCCAATTAGATTGCTAGTTATCAACGGCATTATCAAAAACCCTAAAAGCGCCCGAGTGCTCCAAATGCGGTAAAACACGAATCAATAGATGTTTTACCTTGAGATTTGAGGAAGGAGAGCACCTTTGGAAATGCAAGGATCGCGAGGACTTGGAGATCCACCGAGAGAACCACTCGATTTGAGAGAGGGTTTTGAGAGACGCCGATCGGAGAGAGAGGAACCCGAGCGGATGAGATGAAAAGGAAAGCGGACGAGCATTTGAGTGATAAGGTCAAAAGGAAAGCGGACGTTCGCTATTATAACGCCGGATGATCCGCATCATGGACGTCTGCTCGCATAACTCGGATGTACCGATTGTCACAGGATTTTGATAAAGCTCGGATTTCTTTGGAATTTTGAATAATTGCAAATGATCCTTAGATTTACACTCAATAAAACATCATTTAGGGATCATTATGCATATAATATCTTGAAGATTATATATAAACATAGTTTTTATAATTATAGTGAATTTAATATGAGATTTGAGAAATTCTTTTACAAAATATTTAAATAACACCAAATAAAAAGCAATCGTAATAACAAAAATTTAAACAATGTTTGAATAATCTATGACATTTAATTCATTCCTCAATTTGCAAAAGCGGCCTTCATCTAATGGCTTGGTGAAAATATCCGCTAATTGGTCTTGGTTCTTATGTGGCTAATTTCAATGTCTCCCTTGATCACATGATCTCTCAAGAAATGGTGGCGAATATCTATATGCTTGGTTCTTGAGTGTTGAGCAGGATTATTAGCAATTTTCACAAGACTATCATTGTCACACAAAGAGGCATTTTATCGCTTTAATTCCATAATCCATCAATGTTTGCCTCATCCATAGCAATTGAGCACAACAACTTCCGCGAAACATATTCGGCTTCATGGTGGATAGGCTACGAATTTTGTTTCTTGGATGACCATGATACTAAAGATCTTCCTAAAATTGACAACTACCCGAGATGCTTTTTCTATCCACTTTGCATCCCGCATAATCGGTCCGAATATCCAATTAAGTCAAATTTAGCACCTTTCGGAACCAAAGGCCAATGCTAGAGGAATGCTTTAAATATCTTAGAATTCTTTTAACACCATTAAATGACATTCTTTTGGATTTGCTTGAAAGCGAGCACACATACAAACACTAAACATGATATCGGGCCTAGATGCGGTAAGATAAAGCAAACTACCAATCATAGATCTATAAAGCTTTAAATCTACCGATTTACCTCCCTCATTTAAGTCAAGATGACCATTTGTTGCCATGGGAGTCTTGATGGGTTTTGCATCCTCCATACCAAACTTCTTGATCAATTCTTTTGCATACTTGGTTTGGCTCACGAAGGTCCCATCTTTGAGTTGCTTGATTTGGAATCCAAGGAAGTAGCTTAATTCTCCAATCATCGACATTTCAAATTCCCTAGACATCATATCACCAAACTCTTTGTAAAAATCTTGATTAGTAGACCCAAAATAATATCATCAACATAAATTTGACATACAAAGAAATCATCATCTATAACTTTAGTAAATAAGGTTGAATCAATCTTCCCAATTTTGAATCCTTTTGAGACTAGAAAATCTCTAAGTCGTTCATACCATGCTCTAGGAGCTTGTTTAAGGCCATAGAGCGCTTTAGAGAGTTTATAGACATTATTTGGATTTTAGGATCTTCAAAACCGGAGGTTGTTCAACAAATACAAGTTCGGAAATTTTACCATTTAAGAAAGCACTTTTAACATCCATTTGAAATAATTTAATATCAAAGCATGATGCAAAAGCAAGTAATATCCGAATTGATTCTAATCTAGCTACGGGAGCAAAAGTTTCACCAAAATCCAAACCTTCAACTTGTGAATACCCTTGAGCTACCAATCTTGCTTTGTTTGAACAACCAAACCATTTTCATCTTGCTTGTTCCTAAAGACCCATTTTGTACCAATGACGTTGTGTTCCTTGGGTCGATCCACCAATGTCAAACTTCATTCCGGGTGAAGTTGTTGAGTTCTTCATGCATAGCATTCACCCAATCCGGATCTTCAAGTGCTTCTTCTACATGCTTTGGCTCAATACAAGAGACAAAAGAGTAATATTCACAAAAGAAGCAACACGAGATCGAGTTTGAACACCCTTACTTACATCACCCAATATTTGGTCTATTGGATGATCCTTAGCAATTGCATTGTGGATTCTTGGTGGTAAGTTAGATGGTTGATCATCTTCCTTATTGTCAAATTGAACTTGGTTTGTAGAAGATGTTGGTGGTTCAACTTGTGTGGAGGATGATGAATCATCTTGGGCTTTATGTCACCAATTTGCATATGCTCCATTGCCCTTCTCAAAGCTTCATTGCCTACATCATCCAAATTCTCATGCTCTTCTTGAGAGCCGTTAGTTTCATCAAATTGAACATCATGTTTTTCTTCAACTAAACCGGAGTTTTGTTGAAGACACGATAAACTTTACTATTTGATGAATAACCTAGCAAGAAACCAACATCACATCTACTTTCAAATTTTGATAGCGAACACCCTTCTTTAAAATATAGCATTTACAACCAAAGACACGAAAATAGGAGATGTTCGGTTTTCTTCCTACAAGAAGCTCATAGGAAGTCTTTTTCAAAAGACGATGTAAATAAAGACGATTTATGGCATGACAAGCGGTGTTAATTGCTTCCGCCAAAAACTATCTAAGTATTATATTCATCAAGCATTGTCCTAGCCATTTCAATTAATGTACGATTTTCCTTTCTACAACTCCATTTTGTTCCGGGTGTAGGTTGTGGAAAGTTAGTGCTTTATTCAAGTTCATCACAAAAGTCTTCAACTTTAGTATTTTTGAACTCTAACCATTATCACTCTGATTTTCTTTATTTTGAAATCAAATTCATTTTGGGCCCTTTTGTAAAGTTTTGAAAATTAGGAGGTTTCACTTTTATCATCTAGGAAGAATACCCATGTATATCTAGAGTAATCATCCACAATAACCAAACAATAGCTATTTCCCCCGATACTCTTATAGGTTGTTGGCCCAAACAAATCCATATGTAAGAGTTCCAATGGTCTAGAAGTTGACATGATACTTTTGGAAGGGTGAGAATTAGCGACTTGTTTACCGGCTTGACATGCACTACAAAGTCGGTTTTCTCAAACTTCACATCTTTCAAGCCAACAACTAAATCATGTTTGAAAAGCTTTTGAGTTGAATCATTCCTACATGAGCTAGCCTTCTATGCCAAAGCCAACCCAAGGAGGTTTTTGCCATCAAACAAGTTTTTAAGCATGAATCATTTGAAGTGAAATCTACCAAATAAAGGTTTCCAAATCTAAATCCTTTAAAAATTAAAGAGTTATCATTTTCATTTGAAATTGCAACACCTTCTTTAGAGAAGGAACAAATTAGTCCTAGATCACATATTTGAGCTACGGATAACAAGTTAAAGTTTAGTGATTCTACTAGAGATACATTTGAAATGGAAAGGTCATTTGAGATAGCAATTTTACCCAATCCAATTACCTTTCCTTTGCTATTGTCACCAAATGTGATTTTGTCCATTCCTTTCCCATTCTCGAATGTGGTGAACATTTTTCTATCACCGGTCATGTGTTGAGTGCAACCACTATCAAGCACCCAATGTTTTCCACCGGTCTTGTAGTTCACCTACAAAACAAGAATCAAGTTCTTTTAGGTACCCAAATTTGTTTGGGTCCTTGGAGGTTAGTGACCAAGGTTTTAGGCACCCAAATAGCATTCTTTTAGCGCCTAAAATTGAAGTGCCAATAAAATGAGCAAGTATTTTACCATCCTTAGTCTTTCTAAGCATATAGCATGAATCATATATACCAAAAGATGCAATTTTACCTTTAGGACAATTTTGTTGCACATGTCCTATTTCCTAAGACTTATAGCAATACTTACCATTTTCCCTCACATACCTTGTGGGTTTATTTGCCTTCTTACCTTTCTTAGGCACATACCGAGACCTTCCTTGTTGAATGAGCACCTTTGCTCACTCAAAAGCTTGTCTAAGGTGGCCTTACCCTTAAAGCATCTTTCCAAACTTTTGCTTAGTTTATTGACTTGTTCTTTTAATTCATGGTTCTCAACAATAAGTAAAGGATCACAAGTATTTGCTAAACTAGCAATTGAATCATCACTAGAGCAACATGGCATGGCAAGTAAATCATCACATGAAGTAGAAATGCTAGACATGGATTTTTCATTTAAAGCAATATCTACTTTAGACATCTCATTCATTAAATCACAAGTAATTCCAATATGTGAATGAGATTTTCAATATTCTTTAAGATGAGAGAATCATGAGCTTTCTTTAGCTCCTCAAAAGAGTCTTTTAGAGAGAGATATTCTTTCTTCAAGACTTTAAATTTTGATTTCTCTTTCCATTAAATTCATTTAATTCATCAAGCATATCCAATAATTCTTCATAAGTTGGTTCATCACTATCAATGGATTTTACCTTATCTCCTTTTGCCATGAGGCATGTAGGAGTGGAGAATAGTGAAGGAGTTTCTTTGATAGCAATGCCAACTAGTCCCTTCTTCTTGGAAGACTCATCCTCATCGGAGTCTGAGTCGCTTGATTCATCATTTGAATCCCACTCTCCAATGTGAGCTTCATTCTTGCCATCCTTGTGAAGCTTCTTGAAAAGCTTCTTCTTGCCATTATATTCTTTCTTCTTGAATGACTTGTCCTTGTCATCCTTCTTTGGGCAACGAGATGAGATGTGCCCTTTTCATCACAATTATAGCATCGAATGTTGCTATAACGCTTCTTGTCACTTGAATATTGTCCCTTCTTGTATTTGTCAAAGTTGTAGCTTCTATTGGGCGTCTCTTCATGAACTTCTTCATTTTTCTTACAAGGAGTGCATACTCCTCATCGGAATCTTCTCCTTCATCCTCATCATCACTTGATTCCGCTTTGGCCTTGAAAGCGGTAATTTTCTTCTTTGAGGAGGATGTCTCCACGAGCTCTTCTTTGTCCTTCTTGAACAACTCATTTGTGATGAGATTGCCCAAAAGGCCGTTGGTGTCATCCTTGGCAATTCGGAGAGTTGATGAAGAGCGTCACCAAAGTTTCATATTTGTCAGGAAGAGCCCTAAGCATCTTGCGCACAATATCAACATCGGAAAGGTTAGTCCCAAGGCCTTTGAGCTCATTCACAATGTTGTTGAGTCTTGAATACATCTCATTGATGTTTTCATGAGGCAACATTATGAATGTCTCATATTTAATCCAAGCCTATGCAATTTGGCTTCTTTGACCGTGGATGTACCCTCATGGATTTCCGAGAGAGTTGTCCAAATAGCATGAGCGGTTTCCAAATTGCTCACTCTATTGAACTCATCCGTTCAAAGCGCCAAAGAGAGCATTCATAGCTTGGGCATCTAAATGAGAGTTACGCGTGTCTTGATCCGTGGGTTCAAGTGGATTAAGAGGCATAGTGTAACCATCATTTACGATTTTCCAAATGCTTGGACTCATGGCCCATAAAAGATTGACATTCTAATTTTCCAATAAGCATAATTTGTGCCATCAAAGAGTGGAGCCCTTCCTAAAGCCATTCCCTCACTAGCCATCCTTGCTCTCCTAGACGGTTAAGTCCAACAACGGAGAGACCAAGCTCGATACCACTTGTAGGATCAAGGATAACCGACTAGAGGGGGTGAATAGGAGGTTTTAGAGTTTTAACAAATTAACAATTTATCCAATTCAATTAATGACTTAGTCTAAACAAGTTATGCTCCTAGCTAGGCAATTTAATCACAATAAGCAAGCTAGAAATATAAGTGCGGAATTGTAAAGACAAGAAATAACCACAAGACACAATGATGTTTTTCCGTGGTATCGAAGACTTGCGGTCTTCACTAGTCCACGTTGAGGAAGCTTGACCACCCAAGCCGGCTCCACGAATTAAGCCTTCCCTCGATCACTTGGGTTGTTCTTCCTCCGCTCAGGAGATGGTGAACACCAACCACTCACAATCTTGCTCGGGTCTTCTCACAAGCTTCACTTGAGAAGATCACCGTGCTTCACCGCCAAGCCGTCTAGGAGTGCGGCAACACCCCAAGAGAATAGATCAACGATCCTCGCTGACTTTACTCAAGTGCCAATGAATCAACTAAAGATGAATGCACTTGATCTCCTCTCAATGAATGCAAGAGTAAATTGGGAGTAGAATTGAATGCACAATGCTCACAAGGGTTGAGATATCTTCAATGCACTGTAACATCTCCCTTGTGCGATTGGGGAGGTATTTATAGCCTCCACCAAACAATTCTAGCCGTTGGGAAGAAGTTCGAAAGTTCAAAGATATCGGAACAACCGGCGTGTTAGCATCGGTACAACCGCGCTATGCTCAATGCGTACAAGATGCGGCTATGTTACACGCATTAAATGCACTGATATAGCCGTTGGATTTAGTTGCGGTTCATCCGCAGGCAAACACCCGGATCGTCCGATTTCAGAGGTTTCTAAACCAGAGATTTTGCATCTGTTCTGGAATTTTACAACCGCCAAATACATTTCGGAACATCCGTATTGCGGTTCATCCGATTATATGTGCGGTACAGCCGATTCTCAAAAGAGGTTTTCAAAGGAGATTACACTCGTCCTGTTATTTTGCAACCGCCGTAATATCATCGGAACAACCGGGATGCGGTCGCATCGTTCAAGCCATCGGTACAACCGCAGTACGAAATCGATCACCACGAGATCATGACACGTGGAAGGCCACGATGGACTACTGTCTAGTGGTCCGGTCAGCACACAAGATCTGAGCCGTTTGATTTTAATCCAACGATCCACATGCGTTGCCACTTCGGACGGTCCGAACGGCCCACTTAATCCTAGCCGTTAGATTAAGATCTGACGATCGGCTTGATTTTCAATTAGTAGTAGAAATCCTGCAAAAAGAGAGAGTATGCAAAGAATGTGTAAAACATACCTTTCTCTTATCAATGAAAAAGAATTTTTATTTATCCTATTGACTTATCATATATTACCTAGCCCCATTGCTTTATAGTAGAAGAACTTTATTATAAAAAGCGAGAGGCCAAGAATATGAACTTAAGTCTCAACCATTGTTTGAAAATATGTACTGACTGTTAAAAAAAACTGATCGTGATAATACTAGGAAACCTTTTTTGGTCGGAACCAGTGTTAGGTTTCGACTAGTTGTAAATCTGTTTTTCGTAATCAAAGTACTTGCTAAGACAATATATGGTCGAAAGAAAAAATGATTTTTCTTGATAAGAGGAAGTGGTTTTATTTCTATGCTCAGGCTCAACGGTCGGAATGAACTTGCTGAGAAATGAAGATATAGATTGTATTTCGTAACACGTGTTCGTGCTCTAGCCCGACTGGCAGCGAGGATCGTAAGAAAAGGGCCGTCGCTAGGAAGCTCCTTCCAGTGGGCGGAACCACATGCGAAAAAGGAGAGACTTCTACTAGGAGGTTTTCCGTGTCCCGACCAGTAGCCAAACCAGTGTAGAACATAATTTTGAAAATAAAACATATAATCTCCATTGTCCTAAGCATATGAACCGGAGTCGACCAGAGCTAAGTTCTGTTATATAAATAACATCACTTGCTTTTTGAATTGATTCATTATTTATTAAACTGAATGGAAATGAAATGAAAATTAAACGAAAAACTTACGCAATTGGTCAATATTCCAAGAATTAGACAAAACCCTGCCGTCTGACATGGCTAATCGTACCGAACCTGGTCGGGTGACTTCGACCACAGTGTAAGGACCTTCCCACTTGGGAGAAAGTTTGTTGTGATTTGCTTGGTTCTGAATTTTTCTAAGAACCAAATCACCTACAGCTAAGCTGCGAGGTTGCACCTTACGGCTATGGTACCTTCTCATGGCTTGTTGATAAATTGCCGAACGCAACAAGGCCTGGTTTCGTCGTTCCTCAAGGAAATTGACATCGTCGAGTCGTCTTTCTTCCTGATCATTTTTATTAAAACGATCAGTGCGAGCAGAACTAATTTTTAATTCTGGAGGAAGCATGGCTTCGGCCCCATAAACTAAAAAGAATGGTGTTTCACCGGTCGCACGACTTGTCGTCGTACGAACAGCCCATAAAACAGAAGGAAGTTCTTGAACCCAAGCTCCTGACCGTTTTATTAACTGGTCGAATACTCAGCGTTTGACCCCCTGCATTATGATACCATTGGCACGCTCAACTGCTCTGTTACTCTGCGGATGAGCAACTGAAGTGAAATAGAGTTTGATACCCAGGTTGTCATAGAATTCCTGGAAATTACCGTTGGAAAATTGGGTACCATTATCTGTGATTATACGACTGGGTACACAAAATTGTGTAATCATGTTTTTTTGTGAGGAACCTCTTAGCAGCCTCAGTTGTAGTTTTAACAACAGGTTCGACTTCAATCCACATTGTAAATGTGTCAATCATGACGAAGAGGAATTTGAAGCCCCTGAGTGCTCTTGGGAAAGGTCCTAGAATGTCTCGTCTCCAGGTTGCAAAAGGCCAAGAAAGAGGAATTGTTTGCAGAGCTTGCGACGGCTGATGTACTTCTCGGCTATAAAACTGACATTGTACGCACTTCGTCACGAGCTCTTTTGCATCATGAAGGGCAGTTAGCCAATAGTATCATTGCCTGAAGGCTTTACCGACCAAAGGTTCTCAGAGGAATGATGTGCTCCACAGACTCCTCCATGAATTTCGATTAGCAACTTAATGCCATCCGAGTGAGATATGCATCTCATCAACACTCCATAAGATCCTCGTTTGTACAAGGTACATTCGATTAGAGTGTATGATTGGCTGATCAATGCGAGGAAGGGGAAAATTGTCCTTCGGACAAGCTTTATTAAGATATGTGAAGTCAATACACATTCGCCATTTCATCATTATTCTTTTTAACCATTACAGGATTGGTGAGCCACTAAGGGTGATGGACTTCACGAATAAACCCAGCTTCAAGGAGCTTGTCAATCTTCGACCGGATTGCTTCCTTCCTACGGTGCAAAACGCCTTAACTTCTGCTTGACCGCTTTTTATCGGGTTGAGAGCTAACTCGTGCTCGATCACATCCCCGGGACTCGGGCATGTCGGACGCTGCTGCGAAAATATCCTGATTTGCTCGAAGGAAAGAGACGAGCGACTCTTCCTATTTAGGGTTGAGTCCTTCTCCGATCAGTAACTTCAGAACTAGCCTGTTGATGTCTCCCAACCTGGCGTCTCTTGGAGAAACGTCTTTGTCAAGGGGCACCTCTTTTGTCTGATGGAAGGGTTTGGGTGTTAACTTTGGTCTGGAGTGCTTGACCTGCACCGCAAGCGCCAAGCTTTCTAGTCAAAGCTCATCGACCAGTTTTAAAGATCTTCGATCGTAAACATAAGCCATTTTTTGATCTCCCCGAACCATGATGGCACCTTTTGGTCCTGGCATCTTCAAACTCTGATAACTGTAATGCGTGTCTATCAGGAACTTTGCTAGAGCCGGACGACCAAGGATCCCGTTACATGCGGTCTCAAAATCGACCACATCAAACGAAATCTTTTCCGTTCGGAAGTTATCAGGACTTCCGAACGTAACCGGTAAGGACACCTGTCCTATCGGTTTGGCGGTAGAGCCAGGGACTATGCCATGGAAGACATATTTTACTGGCTTTACCTTTGACTTAGGAACCTGCATTTTTTCTAAAGCTCCCGAGAATAATATATTTAAAGAATTACCTCCATCTATCAAGACTCTATTGACCTTACAATTATTAATGGTAGGCTCAACTATAATAGGGAACCTACCCGGTCGAGTCGATGAAACGGCGCCTTTCTTTGTCAAGGAGATTACGGTGTCCGACCACCTCGAAGGCTTGATACTAATCGAAGATTCGCTAGGTTGACCTCCGCCCCTCGGCTTTGGATGACGTCGAGAATCGTCGGTGAAGATCCTCCAAAGATCATGTTGACTGTGTGCTGAGGTTCTTGGTATTCCATCTCCTCATCGCCATCTTTATCCTTTTTGGAGCTGGCCTCCACCAACTCTTGTATTGAAGGAAGCGGGCCTTTACCTGCATAGTAATCTTCCAATTTCTTTTGCGGACACGGCAGTACGCAGATCATGTCCACTGTTGGTGAAGCGGGCACCACTTCTTACCCTTTTATATCCATCGGTTTAATACTTACTTTACCTCGACCAGATAGTCCCTCTTACCTTTGGTAGGCTTTTCCGGACCGCTAAGACCTCCTTACCATCCGTCTTGCGATGCTTCTTCTTCTTGAGAGCTTTCTTATTCTTCTTCACAGCTCTTCTAAGCCTTGAGGAGTTTTGTCTTTTCGATCTTAGCTTAGCATTCATCCTCACTAGCATCATATTTATCAATATTGAATAGCCCCTTTGTTCACATTCATAGCTATATCCTCCGTGAACCTCGTTAATCAATCATAATGCACAAGATTACGCAATCTCGGGTATTGAATTACGAACTCGTCTCAACCTCTTGATGTATTAGTCGGAGAGTTTCTTTTGGGTTCTACCGGATTCGATGTAGATCATCTTCCTTCCACAGGCGGTTGTATGCGTACTCGAAATTCACGATTAAGAGATCGCAGAGTGTTCCCAAGTGTAGAATAATCCGACCAATTTGGTTAAGTAACCATGACCGGCGAGATCCTTCTAACACCGTAGGTAGGTAATTGGCCATAACGTTTTCATTACCACCAGCCGCTCTGATGGCGGTGGTATAGATTTGGAGAAATTCTAACGGGTTCTGAGACACATTGAACTTGTCCATGTTGGCCGGTCGAAACCGGTTAGGCCAACGCACAGCCTGGAGCCCTGCAGAGAAAGCTCGGCAGCTTGTGACTGATTCATGGCGCCTTCTTTGGAAAGGAGCCGGATTGCGGTCGGTTCGGGACAGGTTCCTTAGATTAGAGAACTGAGGTTCCGGCGTCCCGACCTGATCATGAGCGTTATGATGCCCTCGATCACCTGCCTGGTTCAAACGATGTCGAAGATCGTTCGGACCAATCGAATGACCCTCTCGACGAGAGGGAGGTGTACTTATTCGGAACAATCTCCTTCCCTCATGAATCATTGGTTGAAAACGTTGAGGAGGTTGCGGTATTGATAGATTCCTAACATAAGCATGTTGCCCTCTGCCGAGGGAAGAACGCTGGGACGAAGTCATTGTTTGACTTTGCGGTGTCCTCCGTTCTCGGTATTATTCCATATGATGTACGGTTTGTCGGAGAATCTTCGACACTTGTCCTACCAATTGGACAAAAACTGGAGCTCCTGCTAAAGCAGAATCAATATTATTTAAAATATCACGAATGCGTTGCAGATTCTGTACCGTTACGGATGGTCTCGGAGGATTCATCGAGGTTGTTGGTGTTCGCAGGTCCGAACCTTCTCTTAACCTCGTGCCTGGCCGCACTTGACTTGTCATCTTCGGTGGGGCTAAACCAGGCGAATTAACTGATGGACATCCATCCGCTCTGTTGCCTCTGGTAGCTGGTGCTTGATTGCCCGCGCCATTTCCATCAACACATGGTGGTGAGGTAGCGGGTGCAGGACCGTACAGGGCATTGTGATCAGTATTTCCGATCGCATTGACTTCGTGTTTCCAACATCGATCCTTCGAAGAGTTTCCACTGTATTCAGTGGAGAGCTTCGTAGTACTTCTACCAGACACTTCCCCGACGGAGACCGGTCGGAGATGAGAACCTCTTGAGACCACCGTGGCGGACTCAGCCTGATACGGCGAACTACCGATCGTATGCTGAGCTTTATCATCCCCACTCGGCTCATGGCCGGTGAGGGTTTCATTGACACCGTTACCAGATGTCGGTTGGCTCCTGGAATTCCCAGAAGCCGTGGGTGAATACCTATCAACCATGATGGTGTCGAGAGTGTATTGACTCTCGGATTGCAGGGCTGAAAATTCATCACCTTTTTTGCCGGTCGGAAAGACCGGGCTTGAAGAGGTTTTTGGACACTCCGAACTGATCGGAATGTCATGTCCCTCGGGAAGCTCCACTTACTACAGTGGTGCGTCCTCATTCATCTGCTCGACTTCGGCGTTGTCCGCGACTTGCGAACCAGCAAAGGAGGAAGAGGACGACGTCCAATCACCCTGCATGGCCTGGATGCAGGCGTCCATGTCGAGGTTGGAGTAGTCGTCCAGATCAAACCAATTCTCCTCGTCCCAAGCTCCTTCCATGATCTCATGAACAGAAGGATGGGTGAGGATTTGATGAACAAAGAATTCCTTTAGAAGATTTGCGCCTTCTACCCCACGGACGGCGCCAGCTGTTGACGATCAAATCGCCGACCTTATGAATATATAAATGAAATAAGGAAAATGGCGCGTATCTTCTAGAAAGTAGTAAGACTGCTCTTTATTGTTTTGAACTGGCTATTACAAAGGGTGTATAAAACTTAGACTAAAGACTAATTTGGGAATACAAGGCTTTTGAGGGTGTCTCCCAAATGATCTTCACTGTTCTGGCCTCTCCATCTTCAATCCGCATTACTCCTTATATAGTTGATGAAGGGTTGGCAGTTGCCTCTGGAGGAGACGCCTGTTCGGGAAACAACGCGTCTGGTCGAAGAGAGATGTCTGTTGGTAATGTATCAACTGTTGTGCGGTTATATGTCCATGAGTCATATAACCGTACTTCAGTATCGTAACGTCGCGTGGTATGGAATATATAGCACATGTTCCATTCGTCACACGGTAAAGCATATGTCTGGTCATAGATCCAGACATCAGTTCAAAGCCTTGTGAGCATTTGACTGGTCGGAGACTAGGTTTGGAAACATGTCCAACCAGATTGGGTATTATGTAACCTCTGGAATTCTTATGACCAGTGAGGTCGTTAGCCTTAGGGTTTACGACCATGAAGACGTATGGTCTCTATATACTAAATAATAAATAGAGGTTTTAATCCTTGTCAATAAGCATTTTCTTTTTCAAGATTAAGACATAATTCACAAGTTTTACCCTTAATGGCTCTAGCATATCTCTCCTTATATAAAGTAACTTCAAGCTTAAGGGTTTCGTATGAAATACAAGTAGTAGAATCAATTCTATCCTTAAGCTTAGCATACTTAGCTCTAACTGCATCTGCTATGTCTTTTACTTCATGTTCACGTTCAATGCAGAAAGTGCAAAGGCTAGAATCAACATTACCAGAAGCAACCAAATTTCTATATTGTAAGCATTTTTCACAAGGAGCAGATTTAATTTCAATTAGCTTAGTTCTACCATTTTCAAGTTGGTGTAAGGCAACATCATGAGCAGTTTGTAAATTAGCGAGTTCAGAATGTAAAGCATGGCAGGAAGTACATTCGTCAACATCAAGACTCTTAGCATTCACAAGTTCTAATTTCAAATTATCAATTTGTGACTCTAAATCCTTATTCCTAGCCATGGTAAACTCTAAAGCTTCATCCTAACAAATCAGTTGCTCATACATGGTATCACATCTAGCAAATAGAATATCATAGGATGGAGCTACCTCATTGATGTCATCGATGTCGACGGAGTCGGCCATGACGCACATGCCGGTGAAGTCCTTGGCCTTCCTTTTCTTCTTGTCTTGAGGGATCTCCTCCTCCTTGTCCTCTTCGCTCCCGGAGTCCACATCGCTCATGGATTGCTCTCCAAAGGCAGCAAGAACCCGGTGAGTGGCCTTCATAAGCTTGGTAGCATCAAACTTGGGCTTGTTCCCATGAGGCTTCCTCCAAGTCGCCTTCACCTCCTTGTGGCTGCCCTTCCCTTTCAGCATGGGGCAATTTGCCCGAATATGGTTGAGCTCTCCACACTCATAGCAAGTCACCGGGCTAGCCCTCTTTTTGTTTCTCACATTGTTATAGGCCCTTGTGTACTTTCTGGCTAGAAGGGCTAATTCAGCCTCAGGGATACTCTCAAGTTTCTTTTCATGGATAGCAGATAAACAAGTAAAAGAAAATTCAAAAGAAGACTCATAAAAATCATCAGAAGCTCTCTTGAGAGGATCTGCTACCAAAACCATATTCTCCTTCTTGGGATAGTCAACTCTTTTAATTTCATGGGTCTTGAGTTTGCTATAAAGTAACTCCAAAGTAAGACTCAAAGGTTGACGTTCTCCTCAATGGTGGTAGCCTTCATCTCCCACTCCTTGGTGTTGATTGCAGCCAAGAGGTGGGTGGCATTATCATATTGAGAATATTCAATATCAACCGCTCTCAGCTGGTTGAGCACCTTGTTGAAGCGAATAAAGACGTCATCGATGCTCTCTCTAGGACGCATCTTGAACTTGTTGTACTCTCGCTTAAAGACCGTCTGACGCACTTGCTTGATCTGGGACGAACCTTCATTGTAGGTTTCGAGGGTGCTTCAGATCTCATGCGCGGTCTCAAGGTGACAAATTCTATCGTACTCCTGTCTACTAAGTCCGGCATATAGGGGGTTCTTTGCCTTATGGTTGTTAGCTAAGAGGGCTGCTGAAGCCGGTGTAGCAACCTCGGGCAAAACGAGCGGAGCTCGAACAACCTCCCATATGGCTTGTCCTTCGCTCTGAAGGTAGACACGCATGCGATTCTTCCAATAGGCATAGTCGACCCCATCAAAGACATGCGGCTTTGTGGAGTACTTCTCCATCGCCAAGTTCAGTGACCGGTTAAGATCAAGATTGAACTAACCGGCCTCTGATACCACTTGTTGGACCGAAATGGCGACTAGAGGCAGGGGTGAATAGGAGCACAATCTCTTTTTCACAAAGATCGGATTCAACACGATTTTCACTCCGATGGCTATGAGAGCTATGAAGGTCAATATCCAAGCACATCAGAAGTCTTGTATTGAATCCAATCTAAACCCCGTAGCAAAACAACCAAAATCAACCAAAACTCGATTTTCAAGTGTTGGGCGGTCAGACCTCTATGTCAATGGTGGTCGGACCGGTCACCTTGGGCGGTCTGACCTCCAGCCAGATGAACAGTGAAATCAGCCCGAAAAATGAAGTTGCAAATAGGTGTAACTTTTGATCTACAGCTCCAAACTCGATGAAATTTGGAACACACCTTCTCCAGGATATCAGCAACCTATTCCCATCAAAGATCGTAAAGATCCTTGGCAAAGTTCCGACTTTTCCCGTTTGAGTGAAGGATGGTTCAAAACCGAGTCAAAATAAAAACTAGATCCAAAACCTTGCGCGTGGGTTAGTGATGATTAAGATGAGTTCCCACATGTCACAGCAAGCAAGATTGGGGCAGAAACCTAAAGAAAACTTGAGAATCAAAGAAAGCCCCAAAATCACAAAATAGAGAGCAATAACGAAAAGAGACTCATCTCAAGAGAACTTGCATAGATTGATTTGTGATTATTACTGGTTTATAGCCACTCTATCTCGGAGGATAAATCTCAATACATGAGCACACAATCAATCTCCTCTTTAAAAATCCTAACCTCTCCACTCCCTAATCTCAAAAGCAAATTAGGGTTTCAAAATAAGCAAAAGGATCAAGGAGGTGCACAGCACCCTCCCATATTTATAGTGGAGGCTAACCTTCTAGAAGAGTTTCCTATTGGGCACCCGTTAAGCCCACACACAAACGGGTTTAACTCATGCACGCATTTTAAAGCACCATCTTCATCTTCTCTTGACCTAAACCGCTTCTCCTTGCGTCGTCTTGCGCCGCGGTTTAGCCAAAAGCAATCAAGACGGTATTTTAGAGATATTACCAAAATACCTCTTCTCGATCCTTCTCCAAAGACCGAGTCCAATCTTCATGAAGCAGTTACATGCTTCGTCACGTGTAGGTTGATCAACAGCTCTCATCATGTCGGCAAGTCTCTCCCATCCGGCTCCCACCGAAACCACCATGGCACTTGCACCGACCCCTGCGCCACTTGATGCAACCCGTCACACCGAACTTCCGTTTGGTCATCCCTGTCCATTATGCACCATGCTCGAATCCCTAGATTTCACCCGGTATCCTCGATCGTTCTGAACCTCAGCTCTCAAGCCTTGTCCCGATCATCCTCGCCGTTGACTGTCATTGATCACCAAGCAACCTGCACAACAATAGACCAAGAAATCAATTTCGGGAATAAGTTCTTCGCAACTTGACCCACGTTAGTCAAAACATGCATCATGCAACATATATGCAGTGAAACCCATGAACTTGACTCAACAAATAAACATCGCCGCTACGAGAACCGAAACAAGTGACAATCGGTCAGACCGCCACTCAAGGGCCAGTCTGACCACCCTCTGGCCGGTCTGACCGCCCAGCTAGGGACTTAGCCAATTTTCAACCCTTGAAAACCGAAAGCTCTCTGGAAATTTCAAACGAATATATCTTTTGACTGCAAGCTCCAAAAATTATGAGACCAAGTGTATGAGAATCCCCTTTCTTGTCCACACCTTTTATTTTTGGCCCAGCTCCAAACTCCAACATTTACAATGGCCGGTCCGACTGCCGCCTATGGCCGATCGGACCGCCACTGGCCGGTCTGACCATCGCCCTGGCTGGTCAGACCACCTATGACCTAACAGAACTGAAACTTTGCCAAAAATGCGTGATTCGACGAACTTTCAACGACATTGCCAATTGTAACATCATCCTAAGATCATGAGCGTATCCCCATGATATCCACATCTTCTTCTTCTTGCCGCTTCGGTCAACCTCCGATCTCCCCGAGGTGTACTTCATGTTCCCTGCATCGCTGCCAACCCGATGCTCCCCTCTCCCTCCTTCAGGCGCCACCAAATTGCCAAAGCCGCTACACCCGTGAGCTCCTACATCGCCAAAGTCGCCGTCGCCGCTCTTGTTGCGCTGCCACCATCATTAGCACCATCTCTTCCTCACATTCCATTTTTATCCTTCGTCGGAGTTTTCTTGCCGCCTCAAGCCTTGTCGCCGCCCATGCTCCCATGTTTTTCATTCTCTATAGCTCTCTCTTTGTCTTGTGGGCCATCCATGTCGTACTCTTTCTCTCTCCAGCTACCTTGGTCCCACATGTCATTCACTGCTTTTGTCTCTCTCTCACTTACCAGTGGACCCCACTTGTAAGTTCCATATTTATTTTTATTTTATTTCCAACAAGGAATGAATATTCTCTGGAATATTCCTTTCCCTCCATTTTTCCTTTCTAGCAAATCTTCCGAGGGTTCGTTCTCCTCTGTCCAAACTCTGTTTCAGTCCATTCAAATTCCTAAATTCATCTAAAATCAAGCTCTTTATTTTAGAATTGGGTTTACTATTTTTGGAGTTTATTTGGATTTCTTTTAAATTTATTTGTGCCTGTCTGTTGTTTTCTCTCTCGTTAGTTGATCTGTTTCACAGAGTAGGAGCAAAAGCAAACTTCAAGGATTTAAGTGTGGTAACTGAGCAAAACCAAAGCCAAGGCAAGTCATGGTCATTTGATCATATTGAACATATGATTTCAAAAGTATATTATTTTATATCAATTGCATGATATCTTTATATCAAATAATTTGGGATTAGTTACCACCTATTTGTCATTATGCCTCCATTAAACTTTTGAATGCCATAAATCATTTGTCACCTTAGAATGGTTAATTTTAGTTAGACATATTTGTATCACCAACATGGATATTGTACAAATGCTTAGTCAAGCTTAGTTGTGATGGGTTCATTATCACAGGTACAAATAATGTTGAGTTTGATTTAATGAGATATGGAATGATGGCAGTTACCTATTGTTGTTAAAATTTGTGTACCATGACAGGGTATGTCATTGGTCTTGGTTAAACAAAATGGTTTTCGCTCGGGTGTGCGGTTGTGAAGTGAGGGTGTGAATTTAACACGTTGCGGGTTTATGGGAGATTCGCCTTAATAACTTGTCAAGGGTTTAATATTGTGCACCATTGAACCGGGACTTAATCGTACAACCACATGGCCGGTATGGGACGGACCTAGCTAACTAATTAGCAATATCTTAATTTCAGTTTTATCTTGGAAGAGTGAGTTGCGGGATAGACGTATACTGACAATGATGCAAGAGGGGCCCTGCCTAGTCAGAAAGACATTCAATGTTGAAACCTTAGCGGGCAGAATTGGGTTAAGAATGAGCTTTTTAAAGGCCTTATGATAATCACTTAGTCGTGCACCTTCGGAAGTGTGTGTACGGATATTATGAGTTGATTTATCTCTTGTGGGTAAAGTTGTACAATATCTGCAGAGTTAAAACTGTTTAAACAGCCGTATCCGTGGTCATGAACATATCTGGGGATTTTACACGAGAGGTAGAGTTTCTTCATAAAATATGTCGGAGTGTGAATGAGAAGTTCACTTGATGAATATAATGTTCGTTTGGTGAATGGATAATTCACATGGTGGATTGTGTCGGTTGGTGAATGGGGAATTTATTATTGGTTTGGTTGGGAAGTGAATGGGAAGTTCACTAGTTGTTTTAAAAAAAAATTGGTTATTTATTTATTATTCTTTTCAATTACGCATTTCAATCTATTTACTGTATTATTCGTCAATGATGTTTTCCGCAAAAGAACCATACAACTAATCCTTTATTCAAGCCTTGCATAAATATTATTTGCATACTGTTTCCGTACTACTTGCTAAGTACTTTATGTACTCGCGACTTCAAACTTTGCTGCCCAGTTGAAGAATATCAAGCTGCTCAAGGGTTCTACTAACAGGAGTTTTGTGAAGACTTCGCAGATTAGGATGTGTTCTCCACTCGATTGCCTGTGAACATGTTGATTGGGCTCTCCAAGTTTTCTCATTCTACTGTAAGAGTTTATTTGTTTCTTTAGCCCTGCTTTGCAAGTTTAGTAAACATTGACCATAAGGTCTAATTATTATTACTATTTATTATTTTGAGATCTTTTTAGTTAAATCGTAAATGGATGGTATTTCATCGATGTTTCTTATGTGAGCTAGCTACTGATATGGGACTAGTTCAGAAAACATAAAGGGTTTCGAATGTGTAAATTTGGGTCCCGACATTGGGCCCAAGGGGAAGGTGCCACGCTAGTTCAGCATCCCACTTGGCCATCCACCTCATGGCTACTGCCCCTCTCCTCCCTCATATAGACGCCACATCCCTCTCTTTTAGGTTTAGGTTTTGTTTAGATTGTTTCTACTGTTTGTGAAATTTGTCAATTACTCTTGTGTCGTCTACACCCACAGTGTTGATTTACAGAACCCCATCTTTGTGATCTTCATAATATATTCATAATTCAGATTGCTTTTATCCTTGTTCTTGCTTGTTCTTCGATCTCTTGTAGAAATTGAACCTCGTGTTCAGGTGAACCGTGTCTTGGCACAATTGATAACGACATGGAGTGTGGTTTAGCAAGTACTTAGTGATCCAGTCAATTCGGTTGGTAGCCTGAATCGTCAAAGCAGTCTCCACCAATCGTAGTTATCAAATTCATCGAAAGATCGAGCATAGCACGACTCATCACCTTATGTATATATCTGTGCCACAAGGCTTGACATATTATTTGCTCTGAGCAAATTAAGTCGGTTTACTTCTAACCCGAGAGATGATCACTAGGAGGCACTTGAGAGAGTGAGAGCGTTGTGCTACTTGAGATGCACAACCTCATATGGAATTCACTATACTGTGTATGCATCTGTATTAGAAGGATATAGTGATTCAAATAGAATCTCTGATGTAGATGAGATCAAATCTACAAGTGGTTATATCTTTACCCTAGCAAGTGATGCAGTTTCATGGTGATCATGTAAATAGACTATATTGACGAGGTCAACCATGGAAGTAGGACTAGTAGCAGTAGACACAACCACTGTTGAGGCTGAATGACTTAGAGAGGTTCTGTTGGACTTACCATTGGTTGAGAAACCAATACCGGCAATCCTAATGTAATGTGATAATCAAACAATGTTGATTAAGATTACAAGTACTAAGGATAATATGAAGTCTTCCAGACACGTGACGCGTAGGCTTAAATCTGTCAAAAAACTAAGGAACTCCGGAGTGATTACTGTGAATTATATATGCATCGAGAAAAATCTAGCAGACCTTTTCACAAAGGGGCTAGTACGGAAGACGATTTTCGTAGCGTCTATGGACATAGGAATAAGGCCCATTGGAGTTACAACTCAATAGTAATACATACATTTTTGATCAGAGATCCCGTGACTTAGGCAATGAGAAAAACAAGTTAATGATTGAACAAGAGAGTATAATTAATAATATTTGTACCCGTGTGTTAATAGACAAAGTACTCTCAATTGTATGGAAGGATGGTTTAAAGTCTTAATGTATTCTAGTATCCAATAATAGAAAAATGTATTAGCCTACAGGATACCTAAAATGAATACACCTACTTGAGCTCAACTGTGAGGTTGCAGTTCACGAGAATATGACATTCTAGAAAGTTCATGAGCAGATAAGGGGGCTTGGCAAAATAATACTCTATTTAGGCATGGTTCTTTGACAGTCTAGTATCAGTTGAGATTTCAAGTGAAATCTAACTACGAAAAGTTATGAATTCAAAGTATAGTCCATTCATCAGGCGTGAGAAGATGAATCTTGTTATTCTAGGTGCAAGTTCAACCCGTATGAGACTTACGCTGAAAGACTAGTATATTAACAACTCTTCAACACAATAATCTTTATCATCCTTTTTGTTGCTTGCTTTGGAATTGGTGGTGGATTGTTAGAATTGGGCTCATATGTGTAAATATTCATTCATTTTTGAAATTTCAAAGCATGCATAGTTAGTTCTATATTGTATAGACTAGTATACTCGAAGTCATAGACTGGTGTGATCGAAGGCATAGATCAGTGTGGTCGAAGGTATAAGACCAGTATGGTCTAAACAATATGGTTAAAACTATAGACCAGTGTGGTCGTAGTACTGTGGTCAAATGCATAGATCAGTGCGATCAAAATACTATAGTTGGAATATAGTGGTCGAAAATTAGTAATAAGGAAATATGAACAGGAAGCAAACGTTTTCCTCGAGCACGGAGCGGCCCACCGCGCCGATCGACCGAGGGAGCCTGCATCGGCGCCGCGCTAACAAGCGAGCCTCGCGGGCGCGCGTGCCGTGTGCCCCGGTGGTGTCCTGCTCCCGACCGGCTGTACCGTCTGTGCCGTTCGCTTGCCGATTATCGTGCGCCGCGCTGTGGGCCACTCGCACCCTGTGCTGCGGGCCCCTCTCTGTCCATCCCGTCCGTTTTTGCCGCGCCGCTTCCACATAGCTCGTCAGCAGTTCTCATTTTCTGTAGCAACAAGCCAAGAATGTTGTTATCTCATACTACTACACAACCTAGCATTTATCTTTATCATGTCTATTTGCTTCAGATATTGTTTGTGGTATCAAAGCCTGACGTCTTCAAGAGCCCAACGTCGGAGACGTACGTCATATTCGGCGAGGCAAAGATCGAGGACCTGAGTTCTCAGCTGCAGGCCCAGGCCGCGCAACAGTTCAGGATGCAGGACCCGAGCAAGGTGATGGCAAAACCGGACGCGGCCGCCGCCGCCGCCGCGCCGGCCGACGAGGAGGAAGAGGTCGACGAGACCGGGGTAGAACCCCGCGATACCGACCTCGTCATGACGCAGGCCAGCGTGTCGCGGGCTAAGGCCGTCAAGGCTCTCAAAGCGCACGACGGCGACGTTGTCATCGCCATCATGGAGCTCACGGCCTAGCGCGTATTAGCTGCAAGCCGCTTCGTTATCGGAATTCCGACCTTGCGGAACCAGTCATCCTCCCTGTCGAGTATTGTTTTTTTGGTGGTGTTGTGTTATGGATTTTGCGCAAGTTGCTCTGTTTATTCACATCATGTCAGTTTCCAGACTAGTGCCATCTTCAAGTGGTCAATGGAATTTTCATTTCAGCATCTGCATGGCAGCGTATCTGGAGCTACCAGATTTAACTTGCTTCCCAGGGGGCAAATGGCCATTTAGTTCAAATGCCAGCACCAATGGTACATGGCATATTTTGGGTAATATGATTCTTCTTGGCATGGGTTGCCGCATGGAAAATGAGATGCTCTAATAACTAAATTCATTGCAGAACAAAGTAAACGCACAGGTAATATAGATTTATTGGATGAATGCATTGCTTTGTTTTCACATTATACAATAGAATAAGAGGGGCACCACCTATGCCCCTATATTGTCCTTTCTTCTATAGCAACTCCTATTTATCACGCCTCACCAGTAGAAATACCCAATAACAACCGGCGACCTCAACAAAGTTGGTAAAAACAATCCTCTACTCTCACTCATCAGCTCTGTTTATGTTCTGATTTGCCAGAGCTGAAAAGCACTGAATGGGTAATAAATCTATGTTTGTATAAGAATGTTGAATGCCTCAACACCACCACAACGATCACCAATAAAAACAAACATTAACTACGATTGCTTACCGTCAGGCTTGTCAGGGTAGTTTCGATTCAGAAGCTCAAGGAGAAGAATGGCAGCAGAGTCCTTAGCTTTCTTCACACTCGGCATTGGCTCTCCAATGCATTCGTCAGTCCATCGACGATCAGATGTATTCACCCTTACCGCATAGACAAATCTTTTAGCATGGGCAGGGCCCCCTTCTTTTACGCACTTGTATTGAGGCATTGGCCACTGCCTTCTCAAGCAGATGTCGTTCAGGGTCTGCCTGGTGAACATCTGAGAACCATTCTTCTTCTCACCATCCTTTTCGGTCTCTTTCTTCGCTGCAGTTTCCTTCTCCTTCAGGACCACAAGTGCATTCCTCGCTGCCAACTTCTGTGCCATCTTCTTCTGTGGGTTCTGAGCTACACCAATCTGAACACCATCAACAAATACTTCAACAGTAGCTATACTGCCTGTTCGGGATGCTTTGTATTCTAAGCCTTCGGCTTGCTGCTGGCAGCGTTCTTGGAGCTCCCTAACTGGATGCATTGGAAGAGTCTCTGGCGTTACCATGGGATGAATGAGCGGTTGAAAAACCTGGCGCAAAATAGTGCAGTTTTAATAATAATAAATTGTTCTTTCAAATGAAAACACTTTTCTAAGAACAGAGCTTCATCCAAATGGTATAGAAATGATTACCTTCCAGACTACCGAGGTGTCGTACCCACTATCAAGGAATATTGCACCAGCAATAGACTCAACAATGTCTCCAAGAACTTTAGGAGCCTTGCAGTCCCCAAGCCCAAAAGAATTGAAACCTGGTTTTGAAAGCTCCTCTTGGACATCCTTCACAAACTCCCGAATCTTCAGAAAATTGAAAGAAATAGTCAGCATTGCTTCCGGAGAATTAAAAAAAGTTCAACCTAATCAAACTTCAGTCCTATCAACATTGTCTAATTTCCTACTGCATAAATAATAAATGTACTACCTGTGTTTCCAATGAAGATGATCCATGGCGAAGATGTACATGAAGCTTATGCTTGACTGCAACCCTTGCAAAGTTCTCATTATTAACGGCTGCAGCTCTCAAGTCAGTCAAGCAACCAGGAGGTAGATCAGTATATGTAAAAAATAAGTGCTTTGTAATGAGATGATCCAACACAGCATCGCCAACAAATTCCAAACGCTGGTAACAGGAAACACCAGAAGATGGCCTCGATGCATGTGTTATAGCCTCAACGAGTAGACCTTTATTCTGGAATTTGATACCCAAGACACCTTCTAATGTGTCAAAGTTGATGCTTCTCATTATGCTCTCAGGTATGTTACATGGCTTTGGAGGAGGGATCTCTTGAGGATCCAACTCTGCATGAATTCCAATCCACTTCATCAGGTGGTTTGCAGCAATTTTCCCTCCTGCTACATAATAGACCCCAATAAGTGCTTCCACAACATCTGCTAAAGTTTTGCTTGAGAGAACACGATAGAAGCTAGAATCTCCCTCAATTTCACCGTCTTCTTGGATGCTGTCTGCGTAGTCATCATAAGAATCCTTCTCTAATTCATTACCAGGAATTGATTCCTCATCAAAGATGGATGCTTCAGATTCTCTAGTCTCTTCATCAAATACGGGTAGCACTCCCGGAGCTGCCCATCTTGATGGGGCAAACCGATCTGCTTGAATATAAGATTGGAGGGTTTTATTCAGGGCATATTGGTACAGGACCATGTTACTAACCATCTGCTGCCGCATCCTTGTAAGCTGTCCCTCGTGCTTCTGAGGATATTTTAGGAAAAGGAATCTACTCACAACCCATTTAAGGTATGCATCACCCAAGAGCTCTGCTCTTTCATAGCTGAACGTCTCCTGGCATGATGCAGCTGTCAAGGCTTCTAATATCTGCCATGAACCCCAACAAACTGTTATTATGAATCAGCGAGCACAACTTCGCGTTTATTTAAACAAATCATTTGGTCTTTGGTCTCTTGGGAAAACTTTCCATGAAGGCACATAAATCAGGAAAAAAAGGAAAGTAAAAATATAAAATACCAAATATCCCCAACATTATACATGACCTACAGTAGCCTCCTAGAAGAATTTTTTTGGGGGAAAGATATGACATTTACATGTGCCCCTCTATGAATTGACTATATCCTTGTTTATTACTTTCCCAAACACTTAATCAAGACCATTGTGGCCCTCCTGTGGTACCCAACTCATGTATCCCATCCAAGGATCGAAATACCGTTACCGGATTGAATCCCGGCAGGGGACCGGGAACGGTAACCGGCCGGTTACTGGTTTTCCCGGGAAAAACCCGGTTGAATTTCGTTTAAATTTGCTTAAAAATTAACCGAAATTCGAAATTTAAAATTTGAATTTGCAAACTCCGGAAAAACAGGCCTGGATTTCGTTTCCCGCTGCCCACCGGTAAGGCCGGTTACCGGCGGTAACCGGCCGGGATTTCTATCCCATTCCCATCTAACCTTTGGTATCTCTAAATCATGTTTTACCAATTCTTCTTGCAGGACCCACCAAATCCAGATGCCACAAGAAATTCACATAGGTCAGGTGTATGGCGCATCGCACTTGGTATTCACATCAAATTTGACATCTAACTAGATGGTAGGGGTGTATTATAGAAAGGAGAGAATGTAAGGATCTAATTTACCAAAACGTTCTATATCTTTTCTAAAAAATGCAGGTTTGGGGCAATCAAGGATGTTGAGAGTACCTTAGTTGCAGGAACAGGATAATCAATTGTGTCCTTCAATTGAATTGCAAGAACCATGCTCTCCACCCTTCTCATTATTGAGGGCAACCTCTGAGCTCCACGAACAAGTGACCCGGGAAGTGGGTGAACAAGACACAGTTCAGGTGGTAAATACACATAGTATGTTTTGTCAAAGCTCTCCGGAAAATCACCTTCTCTAGCTGTAAAATAAATGCCAATTACTCATAATCACATGACCATAAGACTTGCACATGGGTTTACACAAATATCAGCATAAATTGTATCATACAAAAATTTCCAATTTATGGTTGTACTTTAAAGTTTCTTTATTAAGATGGGTTCATATCAAGATTCAATAAAGAAAGAAATACATAGCTTTACCTTCAGAATGCTCAAATCTGGGAGATAGAAGATTCTTGCAATATGAAACACCACGTGCCCGTATAAGAGGTTGTTTCTTATACATTAACTCCACACCATATCTGAGAAAAAATAGCACAATGAATCACGACGTGCTGCTATAAAACTGTTTAGCCAGAAAAAAAAGGCAGGACCATCTGAAACTAAAAGGGCACTCTTCTTGTTTTCAGCATTAAACAAAATGTTATCTTACTTCTGCTTGTAGTAATCAGCATACGAGCTATACTCCAACGGTCCCAGGTAGCCTTCCTTCCTAGGAAATGAATTTTCTGCAGTCATGTTATAGCAAATACAATCCACATAGAACCTCTTTCCTGAGTGAGCAGCAGTGACAACCATCCCAGTAAGATCTTTAGCATCCCAACATGAATATGCCATGAACAACTTGCCTTGGTTCTGATAATCGTTAAAATGACCTCTATCATGAGCAGGAACTAATCCAGATGCTTTGACAATATCAAATTCAGCAATAGCTCCTCTAATACCATAAGTAGGATGGGCCTTCTGTCCAAAAGCGGTTCCATGACGCAATTTCCCAAACCCATACTCCCTCCTATCTCCACCAAGTGTACGTTCATTGGTGCCTAGATAGACATCTGGGCGTGCCCTCTGAAGTGGATTATTCCAGGCATCAGTGTTCACAATGCTGTTAACTAAAGTCCAATCAATCTCTCTTAAAGCATCTGTACACTTCTCAGCTCCTACAGGGACAAAGAGGTATGCTTTTGTTGGATCAAAAGGTGTAGTTGCGGGATCAACATCAACATCAAGTACTATGCTCATGAGCCTAACATGAAAGCTCTTCAGCAAAACCAGCTGGCATCACAAAAGTAGGTATTAGCCACATTAATGTAAAACTATGGAAATGAGTGTTTTTACTTTGCATTTGCCAAGCAGATCAACCTGACTTTCTGTAATTTCAATTGGCCCACGGAATACGAGAGATGCCTTTGTTATCATTGTCCTGGCAACAAAGAGATCCATCGTCGTCGATAAAACCTGAAAAATCAAAATGTTTGTAGAGTCTACAACATTTTATTCAAGTTTCAGGATATCCCAGATGATGGAACATACCTCTGCATCCAGCTCATTGCCAAAAATAATAGCAAAATTTGAAAGTTGGGTAAGGAAAGGGTCCTTAGAAGTCCCAATGTTTACACAGCTCACAGAATACATATACAGCTTAATAAATTGAGAGCTTTGGCAGCCATCTCTTCCAGATAAAATCCATTCTCCCTGTCATAACCAAAGTCCATCGGAGTGAGATTGGAAGACAATAATTTAGAAACCTCAAGTTGTGCTGGAAAGTGTAAATGCACCATTAAGACCAGTTTTTTTCCTGTTGAAGCTCAGAGAAAAATGAGTGAGGAAGCAAGTAACTCACCCGTAGAATTTCAGCAACACCTTCAGGATAGAACACTCTATGGCGTGCTGTTCCAGGGAGTGGATCACCTTCGTCAGTTTGCTCAGCCTTTTCTCCTTCCCCACTTCCTCTATCAGGTAAAAGCATATCTGTGAAGGCACCCATCTCATGTAGCTTCTTACAAGCAGCCAAACAAATAGCCTGCACAAAAAGAACAAGCGTGATTTCATGTTAGTGATGAGCAAAAAGGTTATATACGACATCAAAAGGGAGCATGTCAGGCAGGAACTAGCCTTAAAATAGGATAATGAGAATTCAAATCTCGGCCACTAGATCAACTGTGAATGGTGTTGCTCAAGGTGGATTGTCCATATTTATGACTATAAGATGGGAGGGTATAAGAGTAAAGTGGATTATTCAAGGGGATTTTTGAAAAATATTGGTGGCTTTTCGTGTTTGGCCTGAACCATCTAGATTCAACCTAATGGCTAAGGTTGCTAGTTCTCATTATCCTATTTTAAGGCTAGTTCTCATTTGATGTGTTCCCGACATCGATATAGTATCCCCTGAAACCATCATTACTTGTTGTGCCAGGCGTATTGAACTGCATATAGGACCCTCAAGTTTCTCAAATGGGGCATTACAGGGGAGTTGAAGCTTGCAAGAATATCCCACTGAACCCCCTGGCTTCTCATGCTTTTGCATAATAAATTCCGGATGAAGAATTGAGTACCTGGGAGTGGGAAACGCAGAATGGATCTGTGACCTTGATACGCAGCGAAGCTAGTGCACTAAAAAATTACAAGAAAAATATGTACCTGTCACTTGGCAACTGTGAACAGTAAAAATGTATGAGTCCAACTGCAGAGTTCAAGCTGACAACAGCACCTGTTGATTCGACTTGATACATCGAACCAGGTGATGTATCAATGGGACTTAACATAGGAGTACCATCAAGATGACTGAGATCAGTTCTTTCTATAGCTTCTTTTCTCAACGTCTCCTCACTATTTCGAGCATTCCTCAAGAAAGTTCCGTGTGACAAATTGCCACTGGTGTAATCAATTTATAAGCCAATGGAATTAAAACGAGCATATGTCAATAGTCTTAATCATTTGGCGGGCAGCGATTACCTTTCAAGCATCAATATGTAGTCAGATCCAGGCTTTCTTGCACGGCCCCGAGACTGTATGTAGGCCAAGACAGTCTTTGCAAGGTCAAAGCGAATGACAACATTGCACTGTCGAATATCAAGCCCTTCCTCTGCAACGCTAGTTGCAACTAACAGCGTTACCTGCAAGCCAATGAAATTATCATTTTTGAGAAATCATCTAGTATGAAGTGTATAAGGCATAACAAATTAGCTCCAACATATGCCTGTGAAACCTGTTGCAAAGGAATCAACCACACAAAGTTAAAACTAGTCAGCATTAGACCTACAACTGATAGGTAGTAACCATTGATGATTACATGTAATTATGTTATGAAGAGAAACATACACGGCCATCACGAAATTTTGCAATTGTATCCTGCATTTGGCATGTGCGCATCTCTTGATTGTTGTTATGACCTATCAAGCTTGCACATTGGATAAAGCCTAAAGATGGAAGCTCTGCAAAGACCTATTAGGTGAAAAAAAGGTAAAGGAATCAGAAGATTTTATAAAGGATCAAGAGGCAATAGGTCTACACATCTCGGAAAAAACAACAGCGTCTTCACCTTTGGAAGAACTAATGCTGTGACAACTCGCTCCACAAAGATGATAGCACGAAAATCCTCGGTATGCTGATACTTGAGAAGAATTTTGATCAAAGCCTGAACCCTGGGAGTGACTTTCCCATCAGCCACGGCAGCTCCAATTACTTCATCTACATGTTCACCTACAGAAACAGCTGATTGGAAAAAAAAAAAAAGACAGCATTATTGTTAGAGGACAGAGAGAGATATACTCTCAAGTCAAATAATGGATGAAGATAATAAAGAAAAAATGGTGCCAAAATGATAGAACTAAAATGCATAGGAAAAGGCTAAAAGGAAAAAAAAAAAAAAAAAAGACCATAAATACCATGACTATCAGGCAGCTCCCCCTCCTCAAGTTCATTTGGGTTGTGGTTTTCAGCATTATGCATTTCAACATCATTGCTCTCGCTTTTCATTGCGGCCCCTTCAGTCAAGTGGCAGTGTAACAAATCAACAACCTTCTTTAAATACGACTCTTGAAACTTGACATCAACCTGATAGTTTGCCCTTTCATCATTCTGTAATGCTGTCAAGAAGGACTGTGCAACCTGTGATCAGGTACAAAAGATCTGTTAGAAATACATGACAATTAGCGAGACACCCCTGTTCAACAATCAACATGAAGACAATACCTTGTAAGCACACCATTGTCCTAGTTCACCTAAAGCATAATTTATAGCTCTCAGCTTCTGGATTAAATTAGCCGCACCATCACTTTCTGTACGCTCAGAAACACCATAGACAAGGCGCAGCTCATCTCTAGACCCAGCATCTCTGGCTCCCATAAACTGCCACTTGGTTCTCTTAGAGCTAGAGAGTGCGGCTTCTTCAACTGCAGCTTCCATTTGTTTGATTTGCTCATGCAAGGACCAAAGAGTGGCTGCTTTGTCATATTGGACAATGACTTCCAAAGGCATGGGGACATGTTTCTCAAGCTCCTTCCGATCTTTGATGGTACAAACTACGGAATCCAGTTTACTCTCAAGATTTCTTATCTTGATAGCACAGTCCTCTTGACTAGTCACTCCTAGCCAGATAATAGTATTAAGAGCATCAGGAAAAAAAACAGTGAATCTAAATATGAAACAGTGGTCGACAAAAAAGGAAATGGAAATGGTAACAGGAGAAATAGAGCAGAGCAATACCCTTTAGGTTGACAGGAGAAGCTGTCATACCAAAAACAGCTGGTCTCTTATCCTTTGGAGTTGTGTGATAAAATTCTGACATCACTAGAGAATATGGATGTTTTTTCACTGCATGATGGCACTCGTCTAAAATTAAAAGATGTATCGCGTCCATTTTAATAATACTGTGTCTGAGGATGTTTAACAAAATTTGAGCTGTCATAACTAGTACCTGCATGAAAGGGCTCTGTCTAATGTAAGTAAATCATACACAATGTTTAGTTCAATGCAATTATTCAGTTTGCAATTGTAAAGTGCAAAATCATTTCCACAGATGGATGTGCATCCACATACAGTGTGATAATTTGAGAGATTTTGACAAGTGCAAATGCCCATGTCAAAGCATGCTAGGTGCAATTAAAAAAAGAAGCATTGTTAATAGGGATACAAAATTGGTTACATAGTTTATTCCAAAACCACAGGGAGTTCATATCAGGCAAGAAAGATGACCATCATGTGTCTCCCCACACGAGCAGCAATTACATGGTCTAAAATGATTCCTTTCAACATCCCAATAGCTTTAGCTTTTGTTTTTGTTTTTTGAGTTCTTAAGCAATGACCGATTATTATTCGTTCATGCATGGCTACACTTGCACTTTGATTGTTACCTCTGAGGTCACAAATAAACAAATGTTTTGAAGGCCATAATCACAGATGAAGAACGAACAAGTCAAGTTGACAAAGATGATGTATATATAAAGATATTTTCCAGAAATTTTCTATAGAAGGTATTGAACATTATCTATGTAGTAAGATTGTATCAATATCATCCCTGCAATTGTAGTAAATCCATAATTTAATACCTGACAAATTAGTATGATAATTAACTATAACCATTAGATGAACCCATTTCCAATGGTTTACTCAAAGTCAGAAAACAAATTGATTGAGAAGGCAAACTCTGATATGGTAAGGAAATAAAGGGAAAGGAAATTGAGTAGAGAACAAGTTCTTACTACAAACAATAGGGATGGCCAATTGTGCAGCTACTCAACTAGTTACATGAACAAATCAATGAACACTGTAGTTTTTTCAGTTGAATCAGAGTGATTTAAGCACATGTTTAGCAAAGAAGTATTGCCTGTTTCGATTCAAACTCGCGCTGCCACTTTCTAGCATCCCAGAAATCCTGACCCATCTCCCCGCAGTAATGCCCAACCCGATAGTCAGTCCTCTCGCGTATCACTTCAGCTTGCTGCAATTTCACCAACACAATCATACCCACAAAACTTGCAACCTTAAACACTGAAATCTCACTCGTTTATATGTACCTGATACACAAGAGGCACCTTGGGCACCAAAAAAACAGCAAGCATCTTCTTGTTCTCCTTGAGCATTTTGTCACACACACTTTTGATGAGCAGCACAGCAATAAGAGTCTTCCCCGCGCCAGTCTCGAGGAAGGCTATTGTGTTCCTGCTCTTTGCTTGCTCAAGCACCTCCAGCTGGTATTGCCTCGCCTGCTCCTCAGCAACAGGCTTCTCCCTCTGCGCAGCCCCCGCCCTATCCACTTCCGCCTTCTTCTCCACGGAGCTACCATCCTGCGTCTTGGCACGCTTTGCCTGGCGGTCAGACTCCTGCTCCCATGTGCCAGGGCGGAACACCATTTTGCCGCCGCGGTCGTGCTCCCAGAACCCCTGGGCCTCGCGTCGGTGGTGCTCGTAGCCGTAGTGACTGTCGCGGTCGCGCTTGCGAGCCCGGTCAAAGTCGCGCCTCCCACGCCGGTCCTCCCACCCACGCGAGAGCGGGGGTGGCATCGGCCGCCGACGCCAATCGTGTCGCGGCCCCCCAGCAGCACAAGAGGCGAGACGCGGGCGCTTCCCGTCCCTCCAATCCCCGCCGCCGCCATTCGCGTAACCGGCGTGTGACTCCCTTCTCGGCTCCTTCCTCGCGTCGACGACCTGGCTTTTCTGCCCCGCGTCCACCACCGCCACGGCATTGTTGGCCACAGCCGCAGCAGCCTCCTGTAACTGCTCCGTCGGCGGCTGCGGCGGAGTCACAGGCGCAGGCGGCGGCGGCGGCGCGGGGGCGCTCTCGGCGTTGATGCTCTCGAGTATCCGGTCGATCTCGGCGACGAACCCGTCGTCCACGCCGCAGTCCATCGCGGGAATCAGGCCCGGGTCGAAGTCGGCGGACGCGGCGAAGTCGATGCCGCACAGCAGCGACGCGCCGTCCTCGCACGCGTCGTACCAGTACGCCGCCGCCGCGTGCTCACCAGTACCAGCACCACCTCCTCCTCCTCCCGTCATCTCCCCGCAGCACAGCTGAAACCACAGCACGAACAGCACACCGATTGTTACAGACAACTACTCACTCCATTAATCAGCAGCAGAAGCAGCAGAAGAGGAAGTCGAAGACAAACAGGAAGAGATAACGAATGTTGCTACTACTTTTGCCCGTTGTCGCTGTGGCGAAGCGTGGAGAGAGTGGAAGAGAAAGAGGCGGTGATAAACCGTACGAATCACGCAAAACGCGAGGCGAGAGGCGGGGGCGGGGGGGGGGGCAAGGGGAGGGATGCGATGCCCGGTTCCGATTCCGATATGGGGGCGGAGAGGATGGGTCTGTCTCGATTCGATTCGACGGTCTATCAACGCTACTCTTTCTCTTCTCTCTCTCTTCTTCGATCTCTCTCTCTCCCCTTCCTCTGTCGTGTGCTCTCCCTGATTGAGGCAAGTTGAGAGAGACTAGAAAGACGGGAGAGACGGGAGGAGAAGACCGGATGGAGCACACGGAATCCCAATTAATGGACGCCCACCCCACCCCCCGGGGGGCAGTAGCGATCCCCGACTGACGTGTGGGCCATCGGCGCACTATCCACAGTACCATGGTGGACCAGGCCTACAGGCCGATCGCGAGGCACGAGATACGGCGGGGATCGGCGCGGTCTATGAGCAGGGCCTACGCTGGAAGCCCAGCGGTGGTGCTTCTTTCCGGTACGGGGCAACACCTCCTGGGCTGGGGTGTTGGTTACTTGTCGCATGGGAATGACCCGCAGGCCCGGCTGTCAGTGGGCCGGAGAGGCGGTGGGTGGCGTGAGCCGTGAGTACTAAGTCGTACTACGCGAGTGACTCCTCTCTACGTGTGTGTCGGCTTCGTACGGCGGGCCCTGTGTCAGCCTCAACCAGCGACCCAGGTTTGGCCACGACGGTGGTTATGGTCCGTCTGATTTTCCTGCCACTAAACACGGCTAGGCTTGTTTGGACGAGAGATTAGAATCAATATTTTCGGATATGAAGTGATTTTAGTTTAAATTTTGAGTTAATCCGAAGGGATTGAGTTGGATCACAATATATCCAAACAAACCATTAGCGGGAGAGTGGTGCTATGCTTAACTGCTAATTTCAATCGAAATGAAATAGTTCCTCTTGTAAACATTTATTAACCGATATCTATATCTAATATCTCTACTACTTAAATATTGGAGTTTGCGGTCGTTCACCCTCCCACCATCGTTCGCGTCTGTCCAATCGACTATCTTGATCAAGATAATCGATAGCTCGATCACCAAGATAATCGACACCGATCACCAAGATAATCGACGGCCGATCACCGCACGACCTATCTCACTCTCACGCTTAACACTCCCGACTCTCACGCGCCCCCACCCACCCCCGTCGCCTGGCGCCTGCTCTCGCACCGCCCTCCCCACCCGCGACACCCTCCCTTCCTCACCTTGCCGACACCGCCCCGCATCACCGCGTGCCGGATCAACCCGTGCCGCCCACCTCTCCCTACCCGCATGGATCTAGTTGTGACGGGGACTCCGAGGAGGACGAGGAAGCTGCTCCCCACTCGCGCCGCTCGGGTGTGCGCCCACGCCGATCTGACTGTGATGGGGACGCCGAGGAGGAGGACGAGGAAGCTACTCCCCACCCGCGCCGCTCGGGTACGCGTCCGCGCCGGATCTGGCTATGACAGGGACGCCGAGGAGGAGGACAACGAGGAGGAGGAAGCTGTTCGCGTGAGGAGGGAGTCGGAATGGAAGGGGACGAGGATGCGGCGGTGGCGCACTTGAGCGGCGGGCGGCGCCCACCCACCCCACGATGTTACGTGCTAGGCAACCGTCGTCAGCTCACTTGGCAACTACCCATCTCTGCCAACCACCAAGAAGATATAGCCATGCCCCCCACTGCCCCACGATGTTGAATGCACAACGGTTGCGTTGCAGTCAAGGATACTCTAGCGGTTGCCTCCTTCCAACATAGCTACTCTTCCACATTACCTCCTTCCTACACTTCCTCTTCCATAAGAATCGGGTAAATAATCAGCTTTTCTCCCCTCTATCTTTCTCTCTGTATGTAATCTCCATCTTCATGCTTGCATCTTTTGCTTCTTTCAACCATTGAATCAATATGGTAGATCAAGTCATCCTCATTGAGCTTGAGGTCGGGTCGTTAACACACAGAAGAAAGGCTACAACCCAGCACGCTAGTATCACCTTCTGGTTATTTAGAGATCAAAGCATTCACATATGTCTCCATTTGAGTTATCTGTATGATCTAATCTTTATCTTCATGCTTGCATCTTTTACTTCTTTTGGCCACTGAATCAATTAGGTAGATCAAGTTATCCTCATTGAGCTTGAGGTCAGGTCATCAAGACACAGAAGAAAGGCTACAACCCAACACGCCAGCATCACTTTCTGGTTAGTCACATTTTGGTTATTCAGAGATCAAAGCATTCACATATGTCTCCATTTGAGCTATCTGTATGATTTGTGAAGATGATAATGTATACATATAGTGCCCTGGCAAATTTTTCATAGCTTAGATGAAATTGTGTATCTTTCTTTTAGAATGAAGCATGTTTTGTGAAATGTATTTTGCTGTAGTGCTCTAACTAATACTAATGCATAGTAGAGATCATGACTTCATCACACTCCTTGAGATTTATGGGTACATGCTACACAATTAGCGGTATCTGGTGGAATACCTTGTGTGTATTGTTATTTTGGTCTATGTTGAGATTCCATAAGATAGTAACATTGCATTAGCCATATCTGTTTCAGAGCCAATGTCAACTCACTAATTTTTGTTCTTAAGAGGTTATGTCTGTGTCATGTGATGTATGTCCACTAATTCAGACCCACAATTATACACGTGATAGCAGCATGTTTTATGTTTTATTCTTTTGTCTCTTCTTGTACCTTCTGGTTATTCAGAGATCAAAGCATTCACATATGTCTCCATTTGAGCTATATGTATGATATCTGAAGGTGATGTACACATATAGTGCCTTGGCAAACTTTTCATAGCTTAGATGAAATTGTGTATCTCTCTTTTAAAATGAAGCATGTTTTGTGAAATCCATTTTGTTGTAGTAGTCAAAATTATATCTGTTAGATCTTATGCACAAGCAAAACAAATACAAATGACAAGAATGTACAAGCATGAGTTGAGGCTTAGCCAAATAAAAACACATGAAAACATAAAGGGGACAAAGTTACATTAGAGATAAGTTTATGTGTTATGTTTCTGAAGAGATCTCTATTTTCTACATGCAGGTTGATCCTGCTGCATCTGATGCTGGTATTGGCCCTTTTGTCAGTACTTGCAGAAGGACTTGGTGTTGTTATCGAAAGCCTAGAAAATTCTACACTTTGTCAATGATATTTTTATTCAGATGTTTGGTTAACAATGTATTGCTATTGTTAGATAACAATGTATTGCTATTGTTAGATATGAATGCCCCATGGTTCTCTTTTAATTTATCGATGTCGGTACACTGTAGAAGATATCCTTCCATGCCTTTGGACCATCAATGTTCTCATTATATGACTGGAGGAGTTGTTCCCTTTGCCCCATCATCTTCTCAAGTGATCTGTTGTCTCATTGTATCTAAATTCAAGCTCCTGTAAATGCTCATTC
Organism: Hsuehochloa calcarea; assembly: GCA_036346395.1. Classification (NCBI taxonomy): domain Eukaryota; kingdom Viridiplantae; phylum Streptophyta; class Magnoliopsida; order Poales; family Poaceae; genus Hsuehochloa; species Hsuehochloa calcarea. The sequence continues at coordinate 85,501,613 of CM070597.1, read as the reverse complement.
TTTACCTCAATTTGGTTAGCTAACTTAGCTACAAGTTTGCCAGTTTTATGTGTTCCTTCATTCTCAAGATCATTGATAGTTTTCAAGTGATCATTTTGTTCTCAAGTGTGTGTTCCTTCATTCTCAAGATCGTAGATAGTTTTAAAGTGGCCATTTTGTTCTTAGGTGCTTCCCAATTATCCCTTGCAACACATCCAAAAAGTGTTGACTATTCATTCTGTTTTTGCTTCCAGTCCCTTTTACCATATCATTCTGCCTCAAAGTAATTTTCAAAGGCAAGTGAATTTATGAAACCATTCCAATCTTTTGCAAACTCAACAATATCATTCCCTATATGACCTCTAAAATTCGATAAAGGAATGACCTTCAATGGGCAAAAGCGAGATAGCTGCTCCTTCAAACGATTTCCACTCTCTCCAACTTGGCGCCAATCCTTCCATTGAGTAGGCACATTAACTAGAACACTCATCCAGGGTCACACAAACTTCTCATCTCTGTTTGCAAGAGGTCGTGGCTCCAGAGCAATTGCCTGTGACTGTGGTCTCTCTGGATAAACACACGCAGAGAAGAGGCTGATTGGGATTGAATCACTCAATCTCTTGCTTCTTCTTTCTTTTAACGGGGAAATACTTGACTTAAATAAACCTTATGCATGCATAAGGTCACACGACCAGTATTCCACGCACCCACTAACTCCACTATGACCAATTCTTATGCCACGACCTCGTGGAATATCTCCACGATCCAAAAGACTCGGCCAACTTATTAACTCAGATTATCACTTCATTCGGGCGTTCTGACTACTACAGTACTCTTACGAGTACACTTCATTCACGCGTTCCGATTGCTACAGTACTCTTACAAGTACAGTGTTGCTTTGACCATGATACTGACTTGTCGCTTCGACCACATCTTCTCGACTCGATGTTTTGACCACAAGCATCGTTTCATCGTCTGCTGCAGCTTCTTTGACCATGACACTGTAGTTTCTACAACCGCTGTAGCTACTACGACATTGTATCTTCTACAATCACTGTACGACATACAACCACATACCATCTACGAAGACGATCAACAAGGCACAGGGGCAGACCATCCCGAACATCAGCGTCTACCTCCCTGATCCGGTGTTCTCTCACGGATAGTTGTACGTTGCGTTGTCTCACGGATAGTTCTACGTTGCGTTGTCTGGAGCCATCGCTAGAAGCAACATCAAGATCCTCGCCGTCACGGATAAGGAGGAGGATAAGCGGCCCAAGTCTAGGAATACTCGTGGGACCTTCACAAAAACATCATCTACAGAGATGTTCTAACTGCATAGACGAGGTATTGATCACTCGATTGTAATTTTATGGTTGCTAATTACATATTTCCTTTACTAATTTTTGAATTGAATTTTCTTTGTTCAGGTTTGGAGTGGGTTTATTATGTTGTTTCAATCTTCGACACATTGGTGAGGATCTCACTCACCCTTTTCTTGACAAACAAGATTTATTTTCGCCCTTGCTGTGCATCTAGCTTCAATAGAACAATCAAGCAGTTAGTATATAAGAAAAGTTTTAGCTGCAGTTATTCCCTTTTTTCAGTGCCAAGGACCAGTCCATCTGTACTTTGATTTGTGACAGTGTATCACACCTGGCAAGACTTGTGCCAGTGCCTCACATCTGATTATTTAATGGTATGTGCGAGTGCATCACGTGAAATCACATCTATTACTACATCTTTGAGTAATGTTGTGGTTGTTACAAAATGTATTGAGTGATAATAAGTGTTAATCTAATCTACCAATTGTTTCCATTTGCAGGAATTAATGAAAATCCTAATTGGGTTTATAGATGTTGTAGTCCTTTATTTTGCTTTGACACAGTTGACTCGCAGAAATATCTCCCAAAATCATAAGTTCTAGGCTGTTGGTCTTGGTAACTACTTAATTGTCCGTATTCACTTTCTGATCTAATGCTTTTAGTTGAAGTTACAAAACTTTATTGTAATGGAATGTATAAAGTTTTATAGCATGTCTCATCAAAAAACTTCTCCCTCCAGGGTCCGTTGGCCATACTACCGGGCTAGTTTTTGGTAATGCACTTTATTTAAAAGGAGCTTGGACTACGAAGTTTGATGCATTCCCAAGTTCAAGATATCATTTGGATTTGAAGCATCCGATCTGCTCAAAGGTTTGGGGCTCCAAATTGACATTCTGCAAATTGGCTCAATGCCCGGCCCAGTAGGGCGGACTCGCCTTTTACAGCGCAGATCTTTCAGAGATAGTCGACTCACCGGTGGGACAGAGCCTGTATGTTGCATCCAATTTCAAGTGCTAGGGTTTCAACAGTTGATCATGCCACCCGTGCAATAAATCTTATAAATATTTTGAATTATGGTTTGCTTGATGTATGTAAGGTTTTGGAATGACAAGAGTCCATGTTTGCTACGGAGTAATGTGCTTCAAGGCTGCTTGATACATGAGGATTGCGTGCATGGTTGTTTAGTCATCTGAATATGTTTGACGTACTGATTGTCTGTTTTCGCCATCTGAATATGTTTGACATACTAAATTTATTTTGCATGGTTGTTTAGTCAAACCTGTAGTAAGAAAACCTTCTTAGCTCAAAACGTTCTTAGCTCTGCTGTAAGACATGGAAGTTTTAACTTATGAATGACAATAGAGAGATTGGTGAGCTGCAACAATATATTCTATGCAAAAATTGATTTTCTGTTGCAACGCACGGGAACATGGCTAGTTACAATTAAAAATACGAGTGAGTTAGTGTTGGTCTGTTCTCTCCACAACCATCCTACCCCACGTGACAACTGGGCCATCCTAATTTCCCGCTTCACTATAAAAACAAAACTGCTCGCCCCAAACCAACCGCACTCCTCTTGGCAAACCCCCCCTCACTACCGTCCTCCTCCAACCTCCTCCGATTCCCTCTCCAGATCCACGTCATCTCTGCCACTGCTCCCTCACCCTTCTTCTAAGCCGGCTCCCTACCTCCAGACTCCTACCTTCCCAATCCACAGGACACCCGGCCAACACGTCATCCCCGCCACCCCCAGCCACCTCCTCCTCCCCCAGACGACGCAAGCCGCGCTTGCTGTTGTGCATGACCAACTCCTCCTCCCTTAACGTCATAGTCACAATAGTTGTTGTCACCATCGTACCCCGGCAAGTTTCCTCCCCGATGGCCCTCCACGCTTGATGTCACCGCCCCCATCTAGCTCGTTCCTTCCTCAGGATAGCGACAGTAGTGCTCGGCGGCCGCGGTCGGTGGGTCCAATCGAGAGCCCAACAAAGAAGTCTGCCACCACCACCGGCAGTGGTGTCAGGATACAAAAATGCAATTCTGGATCCTTTGTATGTAATGCACTAATTCAGGATCACGCTAGTGCACATAGTGTCAACATAGATGAATATCGATCCACACAAGATGAAATATTAGCATAAACGAGTAATTTGAATAAAAATAATTGTTGTAACCTTAAGGTCGAGTTTACATTTATTAAGCCTCGCCGAGCTGGAAATAGAGAAATAAGCAGCAGCGGAACAAAACAAATAACTCCAGCGGAATCCCATCAATTCTCCATAGGCAACCGACTGGGATCAAGACCCCGACAATCAGCACCTTCGTAGAACTCCTCCTCAAAGGCAGGCGAAGACCCCTCCACTTCTGTTGAATATTTGCAGCAAGCATGAGTACACAACCGTACTCGCAAGTTACACCACAGAATGTAATTTATATATGATGGCTTATTCCAAAGGAATGGCTTATGTGGTTCGTTTGTAGAAATACAATATTAGCAATTGAATATGAATAATATATTGAAATAATATTTCAAAATAAATAAACAATATTAATTTATCAGTTGTTTTCACAAAGGACACAAAGCCTAATCAAATTATTTCATACAGTCATATGACTTAGATCACACCGCTCCCTTCCCAAATGCTTTATAAAAATCTAACACTTGTGTGAAATCCCAAGCATGTCCATGATCACGGACGCAACTATTTGGATAAATTGATTAACACTCTGCAGAGGTTGTACACTTTACCCACACGATATAATTAGTGTAGCTAGCACTAATCATAACAAAACCTTTCAAAAACTTCATCTTAAGTATTGACACTCCCGATGTGCTTTACCGTCGTCCAACCTACGCACACAGCGCTTGGTACGTCACACACCGTTGGACGGGAAGCGGCGAACGGTCCTGCGATGTGAGCCATCACAGAGACAGAAACACACCACCACCCTGCCACACGGCCTAACCTATCAGCCTGAGTAATCAATGTCAAGACTCCATAACTTACTAAGTTGGGCTCATCCCATACCAAGCACGTGGTTGTACAGTAAGGCTCAGTTCAATGACGCACAAAGTTAAGCACTTAATTGATCAAGGTAAGACTTTCAATTTCTAACTATGTCACACAGACCATTATTCCCATGCACACAGCTCCACCATATCACACAGTATCCACCACTTGTCTCATTCTAAATCTTTTCCCACCCTGTTGGTTAAGTGCAACACATGCCATCAACGAGTAATAGCGCACAACGCACACAGCTTTACACAAAGTTCCATAATCACTTGGTCAAGTTTATATTTGCAACTCACATGAAATGATGACTAGTAGCATGGCTAAGCAATATACTCATATCTAACCAACCACATTGGTGCTACGATAATACCAACTAAATAATAACCCAGTCTAGGGTGACAAAATATTATGGCATAACAATAGACAAGGTGGATATAACAAATTGGATTAATAACTAAACCCAAAAGCATTTAAATAAATATTTACAGTAGAATGCAATAATTTGAATTAAAGTATTTTGAAAATTGGGTTCAATATGATCAAACGTATAACTTGCCTTAGAATAGATCTTGGTACTGGTCTTGATTTTGATGCACTCCTTCTTCTTCAAAAGTCCCTGAAGAATCAACGCCTACTCACAATGAAGTAAATAAATAAATAATAGAATGAAAACAAACTACAAAAATTAAATAAAAATCTTAGATAAATAGGGCTCAAATTTAGATGAATTTAGAAATTTAAATGGGCTCAAACGGAGTTCGGATGAAGAAGATATGGCCTTTGGAAGATCAAAACCTAAAGAAATAACCTAAATCGGAATTTTCTGAATTATCCGATTTATTTTTCCACTGAAAATTCCGAATATGACGTCATGCTGACGTTGTAACACCTTGGCTATGTGCCACCTAAGCTACTAACACCAATCTACATTATAAATTATTTTGAATAATTTAACAACTAATGATAGCCAAACTTCAACATACGAAGATATTGTTAAATTAAATAACCTAAATTTCAGCTTGTAGGTAAACCCTAAATTTCAGTGTATAAAGTTTCATTCAAGAGGAACAATACCATGAAAAAGTCCAAAATGTTTATAGCATCCATTAGCATAAGTAAAGCTTAAAGATGGACAATAAAAGCACCATGAATCCATATATTACAAAATTTGAGTCTCATTGAACAAGATACTAGAAATAATATTTGGTGATGGTTGTGCAACATTGTTAATTGCAATAGTGGGCTACTTTCCCCAAAAAATGTCATCCACATCGATCACCTAAACAACAAAAGAAAAAGTGAGTCCATGACTCAGAAAATACAATTGAACATCATAGATAGCCTCGAATCAAAGACAAATCATTCTCAATAAATCGAATGCATGAGAAAAATGGCATGCTCTAGATAGCCTCGAATCAAAGACAAATCATTCTCAATAAATCGAATGCATGAGAAAAATGGCATGCTCTTGATGCAAGTATGAAAATGAATTCCACTTCTCTTCTGCATATACCAGTATAGCCAGTGAAACACCCGTTGGTGTTCACTCAGACCGCATTATCAAAATTCGGGGATCCAAGACCCGTATGAAGAATCTTTTATACGGGGATCTATTTGCCTATATTGGAATGATGGGACTTACTTGCCCATATTGGAATGATGGGACTTTCAATACCCACTCCCGTGGGTGAGGCATGAATTATTGGAATGAAAATAATAAAATTAATGCATTCTCTCATAGAAGCAAATTGATATCAACAGTGAACAGAATCTTGTGAAGAACAGAATTACTCATCGTTCATAGAATTTAACCATGACATACTCATACACCAATATGAACAAAAAAACATTCAAGGTAAGTCAATATGTACTTGCCTTTCGCATTGCAGTACGTTGGAAGGTAAAGAAAGCACAACTAACCTCGAAGTCACTCCTTCTACAACAAGTAATTTACTCAAAACAAGCTTAACAAGGTAAATCGATGCTAATTGTAACGCTCTCAACCGCATTCCCAACAATCCATGGTTCAATTATTTAATCTACTCAAATATGACGACGAACTAGCAGAAAACCTAAACCGGGCAGCGACCTTCTAAAATACATAACTCTCCATCTGCTAATCATAAAAACACATACTCAGTCTCTCTGGAATGAGTACACAAATATCTACAAATACTTAGTTGGCGAGATCTCCTAAATCTGCCTTTAACCAAACTTAACATCTAAATGAAAACCTATTATCAGAACTGACTGACAAACTGAACAACAACAATAGAACATCTATAACTTTCGATTGGCTGATCCAAAAAATTGTGTTCTTTAACAATATGGAAATCCAAGCGAATTGCCTACAAAATTCAAGTTGGGAGACATCCCTGATTCGACAATTATCAAATTCTTATCTATCAATTACTTCAACTATTGTAATTTGACAGGGTTTCTGTACAACAATAAAGAAATTATTGTATCTCCAAAACTATAACTCCAAATAAAGTGAACTTAGATCCTACAGAAACCTAATAACATTTCCCACAATTCTTTTGGAGGCCCTAACCTCTAATTTCCCTTTGATCTAGACCAAAACTGATGAATAATAAGACTATAAATTATAGATTCAATTGCAGCAGGAACAAAAGTTCGCTAATCAACAACAACTCATAGGAAATAATTAAACTAAACAGCGAGGAGTTGAGATTTAACCTAGAAGACACGAATGAACTCGCTGAAATGGACTCACGCATCAACGGATGTGAGCGAACGCTACAAGTGACGGACGAGCGGCTGATTAGGCGCTATGCGGTCCACGTATGAAAAGAAAATTAGGCCGAGAGATTCGGCACGCTTCGCTCGAGATTTTCAATAGGTTTTCTATTTTAGAAAATACAGAAAATCCAAATAGCAAATGAACTCAGAAAAATTCTAGAAAAATCTAAAAAATATATATCCAAGCACATAGAACCCAAATAAAATAGTTTTGACCATTGTTGATGTTGTAATTAATCATATTAATTTTTTTGGTACTAATAGTTCATATTAAGCTTTAATTAAAATTCAAGTAAATGCAAGGGTGAATTTTTAACCACTAACTAATCAAAATATTTTTAAAACTCAGAAAATTGGGATGTTACAAGTGGTGATCCCCGTTCGTGTGCTGGTGTTTGTTGGTGTGCCTGTTTATGAGTCCGACCACGTCTTGTTTGTTTTCTTGTATTGTGAGTTGTTGGCATTAGTGCCACCGAATTGATTGATTGTGTTTCCATTCTTGATTTTGCTCTCTTGGTAGGGTTTGTTTCACATGGCATCGTAGTAGTTGTGTTGTTTGGATATTGAGACCTGACAACAATAGATTGAGACCTGTCACAACCAGAACCTCCTCCCCTTTTAGATTGGTAATTAAAATTTTCAAAAACATAACTTGATCTATATCTAATCTACATTTTGTTTGTCAAAATTCATTGAAGCTGCGTGATGATGGCTGCCAACAGGGTGGAATGGGTCTTCTTGTGAGATGTTGCTGGTTCTCAAGACAATTGAAAGGCATTATTTCTTCGTTTGGGCAAGATTTTTTAAAACAAACGAAAGTTCATTTGCATTTTGATCTGTTTTTGGGTTTCAGCTAGTTTCCAAATTCAAATGTTTATTATGTTAGCATAATGGTTTTATAAGATTGCATTTTTCAGTGGGTTTGCATTTTCCCACTGTAGAGTGTAGATGCAGAACCGTTAATTGGTACTAGGGTCTTAATTACATGTTAAGTACGGTTTGATTGTACTAATGTGGTGATAGAATTTATTATTGTGACTTCAATCCATGTTAAGCATCTGTGCATTTCTATCTTTAGATTTCTTAGCCCGAAGATCAAGTTAACACTCGCAAGACTGAAGATGAAGTTGACCCGGGAAACCCAGCCGTGTTTTCATCGACACGGCCGACCCGGCCAGGTTTTGCTCATGATGCCAATAGACAAGACACCCCTCAAATGAAAGAGATTTTCAAGACAAAACTAAAGGGCATGTTCATACTTTGGGTGTTGTTAGGGTTTTAGTATGAATCATTTTGTGAAATTGGCAGGTACACATAAAAAACATCATCTTTCTCACTCTCTCATTCCGACCGGCAACTCCTCTCTATTCTCTACTTAGCTTCACCTCCATCAGTAAGACACACATAGTTATCAAACCAGGACCGGACTACATATTTGTAGAGAATTAAAATTTTATGTTCACAAAAGCATTTTTACATGGCATACGTACTAAAATATATTTTAACAAAACATGTGGTCCAACCGTTGAACCACTGGTTCGACCAGTGACCAAGTGATCTGACACCTCAGCCAGGTCGATTGAACCCGGCCCAGCCATCCGGGTAGATGAAAAACCGACCGGGTCAAACTGGTTTTCGGGGGTCAACTTCATCAATGGTCCTATGAGTGTGACGGCCCCGGCAAGGCCTCTGGTTCCGGTTTTTTCTGGTTCAACTGCCGATCTGGTTTATAACTATGTGCTTCTCACACTGTTCAAGGCTGGTCACCTCCGTTTGATTGGTTGAGCGGGACCAGGTGGGTATTTGTTTAATTAATTATTTGACCCTGTTTACATCCACATGCAGTTTGATTGTTCAGTGGGATCTGCCTTATCAAAAGTGACTAACTGAGTTTCTAGATATTAGTTGATTCCACCACATCTTAGATGTAACGGGGCTTGGCCAGGTGTAGCGACGGAGCCAAGGGTGTGGTGTAAGCCAAGCATAGCGGTGAGCACGATGCAGGGTGAAGGGCTTGGTACATGCTAAGCTCAACAACAGTGGCTAAATGTGCCACACCAAATCTCGATTGGGCTCTGCACCAACAACGAAGGCATTGTGCAGGCCGTGGCAACACACATGAATTCAACTTTTTAGTAAAAAGTTAGTTTCACCGGCAACCAACTTATGTTTAAAGGGAAAGTTAGATTATTTTGTATTTATTTAAAATCTGTTGCAACACACGGGCACAGGGATGTCAACCTGCTCTGCAGTATCCGACATTACCTGAGGTGGTTGTATGCGAATGGAATCATTGCTAATGACAAGCAAGGCCTTGATAAGGCTCTCTAGAGGAAGGTAAAAAATGTCAACTTAAGATAAGAATATTATGGTCAATCATGATGTTTTAGTATAGCAAGTGTCAACCATTACTTTTGATTATTTATATGGTTGTGTTGAACTATTGCGTCATTACATTCTTTTCTGTACTTGGGATCAATTGTTTGCCCTATGAATTTCCTTTCTAAATTATTGTCGTTACAAGTAGATTGTGAAATCGGTAACATCAATTATTTGAAAATATGCATAATGTTTTTTTATTTCTATAGGGCTGGAGGGAAGCAATAAAAATCCTAGCATTCTAAGTGTTCTGTTGTTATTCGTCCCTGATTTTGTGTTGAGAAATTAGGAATTTGATTGCTGGCTTATTGATCCTAGGTTATTTTTTCATCCATTTACTTTTAAGTTTACTGCCTTGAACTTGAATGCATCTATTTTTTATTTGTTTGTCCTAACTAAATGGTAAATTCAATGTTTTTAATGGGTAAACATTAATTGGGCAAAGGCAATAGAAGTAGGACAAATGGATCAGTATATAATAAAATAATATTTTTTAACTAGGCAATATCTGGACTTGATCTGAACAATGATCTGCCTATAGGGAACCCCTTCTATTTCTCACGATTACATATCCTAGCGTCGTAGAACCAAGAGTTAATTTGGTTAGTTAAAATTATATATATCGTATGTAGACCATCGGAGCTATCCGTAGTCCCACCTATCACTCATGGTACTCCCTTGATAAATATGAATTAATAAAGGAATTCATTAAATGAACAAGACTTCAGGTGTGAGACATGATGAGATGTCCTCAATAAAACTGTAACACCCTGGCTATTCGGAAGCCAAGATGTCACGCAAAACTATCAAACTACTAAGAATAGCATTAAAGCTGGATTATACAGATTCAATCAACAATAATTTCTAAAGAATGACAATAAACGATCACCAGATTCATGGAAAAGAATGGATAAACAGATATAATACCACGAACAGTCAAGCAATACCAAAGTTGGATTATTACAAATCTGGAAATTTATTTAACAAGTTGGCTTGACTGAAAGGTAATAATAATTATTCTGGTTGGATAAAAGTGAAGTGTAGTGTGCCGAACTACCCCACCAAATCATCTTGTCGTCCTCCTCAATTACCTAATTAAAACATACAAAGCAAGGGTGAGTCGAAGACTCAGCAAGTACTAAACAAGAATAATCAAGCATGGAGTGGACAACACAATTCAGTTGAACTACGAACAATTATTGGAACACATACATGTATGTATGGAATGAATACATGAATGGATGAAATGTAAGAATGCATTGAAGGTATGGACTTATCGACTGCATATACCGGTATAGCGAGTGATACACCTGTCGGTGTTCACTTAAGCCCGTACTTCACAAAGTACGGGGACCCAATCACCGTATGAAGAATGTTTCATACGGGTGTCCAAGTTGCCACATTGGAATGGTGGTCAACACTACCCACATTGGAATGGTGGGTTTTCAAATGCCCATGCTGGAATTGATGGGTCTTTCAAATGCCCATACTGGAATTGATGGGACTTACCAAAAGAATCCACTTCCGTGGTCATAATGAATTTTATGAATGAACATGATGATTTCTCATGGTATGAATGAATATCACACATTAGTGGAAAAGACACATGGCATTCAACAACATGTGTAAACAAGTATGAGTATGCATTCCCACACAAAATAATATATCAAGAATGCCACACAAGTTAGTTGCATGTAATGGAATGCAACAACTGAAATGAATGTTAATTCTTTAATCACAAGAATCATCTTCTTGAAATGAAATAAACATCAGGATGGATAGAAAAGGCATTCACAATTTATCCCAATATCAAGCAAATAATTAGAAACATCACCAAACAGCATAGGGTACTTGCCTTCTGCGATGTGACGTAATAGGAGGACACGAAGATGCCTCTCCACTCACCGCCTCACCGCCTACACAAATGTATAATCGAAATAAGAATAACAAGATATGATATTGCTTTCAGAGATAAAGAAAAAGGCGTAACTTTCACCCTATTGATACAATGAGAATGATTCTTATCATCTTGGAAAGATAATTTTAAGGGGTAAAATAACTTAGTTGGGTGAAGGTTCTGATTCGGTCCCTAATTTGAACAAAATCGAGGACAAACCTCATCGACCTCGCTTTTGCACAGACCGGACAGTTCGTAATCAAAAATTCATATCTCCCAAACGACAGATCGGATTTTCCTGATCTCGGTGCCAAAAGAAAGCTAACGTTCCCAGGAATAAAACTCTAGAAGGTCAAAACCCCAGATTCGGCCTCTACAGTAGTCTACACAATAGATGAAAACACTAACATTTATCTTCCCTGAATTCAGAACAGTGGTAAAGAAAATATCATAACTTTCATTATACAGATCCAATGGAGATGAACTTAACCATCTTTGAAATATAATTTAAAGGGCTACAATAACTTATTAGGGTGGAGGTTCTGGAAATACTTCTAACTAAATCAAAACCTAGGATCAAGCCGATGATCCTTCTCGCCGAATGCATGAACAGCAGCGTACTAAAAAAATCATATCTCCTAAACCGTAAAGCGTAATCATGTGATCTCGGTGGCTATGGAAAGCTAAGAACAATACCTACAACTTTCTAAGAGATGGATAGGACAGAAAACAAACGCATCTTACCCAGAATCGACGTACAATGCGGTGCACAGTAAGGGGGAAGGGGGCGGCGGCTCCAAAAGGGGGGAGGGGGAGAGAAATGTGGAGTTTAGGGTTTGGGGGTGGGAACCCCCCCCCTCTTATGGCTGATCACCACATGGGCCCCTCCTGGGCCGTGGCCCAGGCCTAGGTTGCCGTGAAATCACAGAAAACCCCCCGGTGAAAAGATGATTCTGGTTTTTCGATTAGCTCCCTCTTCCGAAACTTCTTCTAATAAGCCGAATCACCTTCGGGGTATTACAAAAAACAGTAGTAATTCAAAAAAAAAAATTAAAGTCAAGTTGATTACATCTATCACCCATACAATAGTAATTCAAAAATAAATCAAAGTCAAGTTGACTTCATCTGTCACCCAATGTTGCCCGCTTCCAATACAAGGACAATTCATAAATGAAAAAATATCAGTACATCCTACCTATTAACATAATCCAATACAAGGATAATTCACCAACCTCTCTTTCAAAGTGCAGAAACTGCGCTCGCACTCATCAGACCACTGGAATCTCATACCTTTCTTAGTAAGCTGGGACATCGGCTTGGCGATGATAGAGAAATACTGCATAAAACGCTGATAGTAACCAGCCAAACCCAAGAAACTCCTCACCTCCTTCACATTAGTCGGCCTCTTTCAATCCAAAACTGTGGAGACCTTGCTTGGATCAACAGCAATTCCCTGAGAATTTATCACATGACCCAGAAAACCCACTTCTGAAATCCAGAACTCACATTTCTTCAACTTAGCAAAGAACTTGTGCTCTCTCAAAGTCTCTAAGACCAGCCTCAAATGACACTCATGATCCTCATTGGTCTTGGAATAGATAAGAATGTCATCAATGAACACCACCACGAAGTCATCCAAATACGCGTGCAACATGTTGTTCATGGTCTCCATAAAAATGGCAGGTGCATTAGTCAATTCAAAAGACATAACTTATACTCATAATGCCCATACCTGGTGGAGAAAGCAGTTTTCTCTACATCCTGCTCACGCAGACAGATTTGATTATACCCTGACTGGAGATCGATCAAACAAGTCCTCAATGCGGGCAATGTATATTTGTTCTTGATTGTGACTGCATTAAGTACACGGTAATCAACACACATGCGCCAACTTCCATCCTTATTTTCTGTGAATAGAACAAGAGCTCTCCACGACGATACACTACGCCTGATCAAACCATTAGCCAATAAATCGTCCAATTGCTTCTTCAGTTCATCCTGAAATGGACGTGCCAGTCGATATGGAGACATCGAAATGGACCGAGTACCCGGAATAAGATCAATGCGAAACTCCACGTCTCGCACAGGTGGCAAGCCTGGAAGCTCAGCCGGGAACACATCTGGATAATCACTAACCACTGGAATCTCCTCAATCTGCGAAGCCACGCTCGGTTTCTCAGCAAGAGCTAAAAGAAGCCCAGTTTTCACTGCACGTTGACCCGGAAACAGTCCGACCAACATCGAAAGAGAGCGCAGAGGCGCACTCCCCTGAAAGGTCAAAGTCTCCCCAGGCGGGGTCTACACAGAAACTGTCCTACAGAAACAGGATATCACGGCTCGGTAAGAGTGCAACCAATCCATGCTCAAGATAACGTCGAACGGCTCCATTTGTATGACTATCAGATTCGTCGTGAACTTCTCTCCATCAATAACAATAAAGCACCCGGAACAAACAGTAGAACTCGTAATAATACTCCCAGGAGAACTAACCAACACTGCCTGAGAAATCCACTACATACTCAAGTTTGCTCTCCTAGCAAACGACGTCGAGAAAAATGAACAGGTAGTCCCTGAATCAAAAAGGACTAAAGCATCAAATGAATCCACAAGCAAAGTACATGTCACCACGTCAAGACGGCCCACGGACTTCACGGTAGGCATGGCGTACACTCCAGGTGGCGCCAAGGCAAAAGAAGACGACGCCGGGGCGGCGAGAGCCCCGACAACCTGCTGTGGCGGTGCAGGTAAAGCCGGTCGTGCAACCTGAGGTGGTGCAGCAGGTGGCGGCTGCCAGTAGTACCCTACTGGTAGCGCCCAAGTTGAAGGAAGTGGTGGCACAAGAGGAGGAGCCATCATCTGGAAAGATCCACGAGCAGGACCTACTGAAGAAGAAGACGGCACAGGCTCCCACTTGATCACGCTGGTGGGGTTCTGGCGACACACCCGCTCCTTGTGACTCGATCGGCCATACTAACGGCAATCTCCCGTCCAAGAGCACTCAGCAGTGTGGTGTCCATCACCACACTTGAAGCAAAACATGCCCTGCCCTGGGACAGGACGAAGGGCTGGAGTACCTGCAAAAGGACGAGGCGTCGAAGAAGAAAACAGCCCCGACTGCTTAGACTTGGAGGACTGCAGTCCTCCCTTGAATTTCTTGAAAGCAGGTTGTTGAATAGACCCACTCCCCTCACCAGAGCTCCTCTTCTGGTCACCACCAGAAGCAACCAATCCACCAGAGGCTTGCTGCCCCTTTGTGAGCTGCATCTCCAACTCCATGCCCCTAGCTCTACAACAGAACTGAAGTCATGGAGTGGAGTAGCTCCCAACACATGCCGGTACTCAGAGTTGAGACTCCGACAGAACCTCTTGGCCTTTTGAAGATCATCGCTCACTACCGAAGGGACAAAGCGAACCAAGTTGTTGAACTCAGCCTCATATTCCGCAATGGACCTCTTCCCCTAAGCAAAAGTCATCAAGACAACCTCCATCTTCTCAACGAAGGAGTAGGTGTAGAATTTTGCCTTGAACTGATCAACAAAGTCCTTCCAAGTGACTGGCCCCTGAGTGGCGGTCCTTGAAGACAACACGCCCTTCCACCAAATGTCCACTTGCCCTTTCAGCTGAAAGGCTACAAAACGAACACTCTGATGTGAGGACATCTCCAAATCCCCAAACTACCTCTCCATGTAGCGCAACCAGTCCGCTGCCTGGACCGGTGTGCCCGACCCGTCAAACCGATCCAACCTCAACCCCATCCACTCTCGAAGTGTCATCCGTGTCTCGGTGTAGGTGGAGATGCGCCAGGAGTAGCACCAGATGTTGCAGCAGCAGGGGCTGCCGACGCCTGTTGACGGAGAACACGGATCTCTCCCACCAACTCTCTCAGCAAAGCGAGGGTCTCATCCTGACCCCCAACCGGAGCCGGGTCAACAGCAACCCCCTCAACTACTGACTCAACTGCCTCAGGAGGTGGCTTCACGGGACCACACCCGCGCCCCAACCTCTTCCACGGCCTCCACGACCACGCCCTCTACCTGTCGGTATAGTTATCAACCACAATCAACAATACACAATAAGTTTAAAGATAATAATCAAATCACGCATCAATAAACAACATAACGGAAGAGTAAAAATGGTATTCGTACCACCCTCTAACCTACTATCCACTAGTGTGTCAAATTTTAGATTATTTAACCATAAGTAAATTTTAGTTGATTTACTAAACCCAAAACAAATTTTAACAATTTTAGTTTACCTAAGTTGTTAATCTATTCACCACGGACCTAAAGCCCGCTCTGATACCAACTGTAACACCCCAGCCCAACATTGGGCCTGGAATGCCACTAAACTACCCGAACAACTAAGATACATCAACACACTATGAAATTACAGCAAGCAAAACAATAATAAAACCCATCCAAGGGTCACAATAGAATATGAATAAAGATTAATCAAGCATAAACAACTAAGCAAGGGAAACATAACCAGGCAAGTAGTCCAAAACAACACCCAACTAAGGAGTCTGAAGCACTGAAACAAATAGACTAATCCAAAACATTGACCTAAATTTTATTCAATGTCTAACAAGTCCTAGAGTAATCCATCAATATGGAATAAAAAAGTTCTCATGGCAATTAATCTTGTGTCTAAAGTATGAAACTATCCCATGTGCTCTATTCGCTCTCAAATGTGGTGCCCTCGAAGATCACCTAAAGACAACAAAAGAGTAAGGGTGGGTCCACGACTCAACAAACACATTAATATCCAACGAACAATAATAAATCAACAGTATTCAATAACTTCATTATCATCACATGCACTTCTATTAATATTCTCGTGTTGTTCTCTTCACTTTGTTTTCACATCCATTCATCTCATATCAATGCAACTGTACTCTTCATGTCCACATGCACTTCTTTCACGTATACCGGTATAGCGTGAGTGAATGCTCGCGACAACATTCACTCTCAAGCCTGCACCTCCTCAACGATCGGGGACCTCCTCCACTCCCGTGGAGTTGTGATCAATCATGATCACCTTCTCATATGCAAAGATGCTTATGAATGCAAAAAAATGACAGATTTCATTATATTCATCATATCCAATTTTCCTCATGTTCGTCAACAAGATAAAGTCATACCATTCCATTGCTGGTAATTAAATAATAATAAAAGCACAACAATAATGGTAATGAACGATAAGAAAATACAGTGATCAATCATTGATCGTTGTCTACCATGCACTTGCCTTTACTAGTTGCGACGCACGGTTTAGCTAGAAGATGGCAACAAGCACGACATCTCTCCTGCAATAGATACTCAAATTTCAATACAAGCTACAGCAACATAAGAACAATCATCAATCAACATCGCTCCTGCACGTCTCCAAGTATACCATGCTTCCCCGGTACCAAACAGTTACCCTTTGCTATTCTGGTACTAAAACGAGCATAACTTTTGACTCAAAAGTCCGATCATGGCAAACAGCCCAGTTCTGGATTGTTCATAAAATTCCCCCCATTTTCTTAGATTACCATGACTTCTAATTAAATAATCTAACCCTCCGGTTTTATCCCAGAAGACCGATCTGTCATCTTCGGGACATCGAATCTTACTAAATTCATAAGTTTTATTTTACCCGACCAAAATTCGAGTTCTTGGATTCTCTAGAACCCTTTGAATATTATCTAAATCTTTCATGTAGATCAAAAACTCTAATTAGTACATTTACTATTTTAATTCTGCAGTCTGCCAAAAGACGATCAATCCCTAGACAACATCCTTACAAAATTCATAACTCGAAATATACTCGTCCGCTCGATATCATTAAATATTCTATGGAAAGCTACTGAAATTATCTACAATTAACTAGTAGATGATATTCCCAAAACTCGCCATTAAGGTACCCAAAATATTCGTTGAACAGAACAGCACGCTAAACAGATCTATCAATCGGCCATTCGACTAGAAAATTCTAAAATCTCTCTAATTAAATTAGCAAAACAGAGATAAAAAATAGATCGTTACCCGGAGACCGCGATGATGAACACCGATCTCCTGCACAATTCTCCTCTCTCTCCCTCCTTTCCTTCTCTCTCCCTCTACTGTTCAACTAAACACAAACACATACAAATCAGGAAGCAATTTATCTAGTAGCTAGGAGCAGCGATAGCACGTGCATGCATGCAAACATTCATGTGCAGCGGGGGAAAAAACAACGCCATCCTGCAACCATGCATGGATGCATGCATGCGTGTGGGCACACGCATGGCCGACTGGGCAGCGATCTCACGTGGGCAGTAGGGCGCATAAGGCAGCTAGGGCGCATAGGGCAGCTAGCATGCACGCAGGCGCTCACCAACGCGACAGGCACTGGCAGCAGCGATCACGGGCAGAGAAACGGCGCTGGCCGGCACTAGCAGGCGGCCGGCTGAGTGCTCACACGTGCGGGCAGGCGGGTGCTCCTCCACGGGTGAGCGATCAGGCGACGACCGGCGCGATGGGAAAGGAACGCAGGCGACGCCGCACTCTATAAAAATAATACCATGAGGCGGCTAGGGTTTGGTTTCTCATTTGGATCCCCTAATCCTCACGTCCCCTTTTTACAAGGCAGACTCAACCCTTCCCTAAAATTCCAAACATCTCTTTTTCATGTATCTTTTTTTATTTAATTATGCACATGCCCTTTAAGAGGTAATTTCGGACTATTACACCCTCCCTCTAGATCCAATGGCATCCACATCCAACTTCCTCATGAACCCTCATGTCCACCGCATTGACCATGTCTCCCCATCTATCTTCTTCATCCACCGTGGAGCGGTTGTAGCTCAACAGTGGCGCTGGAGCATTTCTCAGCGGCGACGCGTCTTCTCTGCCCTCCTGACGACAGAATTCGGCGGCGGTGGTTAAATTGCCTTCCTTGATCTTGGATAGTTGCATGCCTCTGCCTCCATAGTAATCATGATAAACTTAATTAGCCACTAAGTCTGTATCTAAGTGTTATACTTGGCCTTGATTAGATACGTTGAGATGTGGGTATAAATTTGCCCTGGCATCATTCAAACATAAAAACATGATTTGGACCATCATTAGATGGAAATGGCTCGTATTTTGAACGTAGAGAATATTTTCAGACAAAAATTCAAACAATGTTTTAGACTTGGGTAGATGGTAAGTGGGCGGGTACATATGGAGCACGATAATTTGTAATATGGTAGTTTTGCTCATGTCAATTAAGTACCAAATCATGCGATGACCTTCGGAGCACTAATAGTGCAACAACAAGTCTATAATGGTGTCGAGCTGGCTAATTAATTTATATTGCCTCAGTGTTGGTTACGTGATCCGGTGGAATACAGTAAATGTGTTGAAGGGAGACATTTTTCGTACCGCGCGAGAGGGGGGCTTCGGCTCAGGTAGACGGAACCCCATGGCGGTTGAAACCTTAACCGACGCAACTGTGTTGGGGTAGTGCATTGTAAATACCTTGTGGTGATTTTCTTAGTCTCACGCCTACAATAGCGTGTTGACATTTATGAAATGATCGTCTCTTGTGGGTAAAGTTGTACAACATCTGAAAGGTGAAAACTGTCTGGATAGCCATGCACACGGTCATGGGTGATGCGTGGGAATTTGCTTGGTTAGTCTCTATTTTATAAAAACTATTTGTGGGTGGGATAAACTGCCAGTGCATGGAACCCTAAATTTTGGTCCTGGGTAGAGGGAACCGGTGGATATTAATGGGTTGATGGAACCCTAGAAAGTGATATAGCATATGGTGGATGTAACAATGCTCTTTTCGAAGGTGGATTGAACCTTGCCAATATTACACAACAATTACTCTATTTCATATAATTGCTTTAGTCTGAATGCTAGGTCACATGCTTTCTGCTTAGCCTATTGGAAATATAGTTTTTGGCAAACAAAAGAACCCAAAGTCTTTCATTGATCAGCCATGCATCTATTATAATTGCATTATGTGTGGGGCTTGTTGAGTACCTTTGTACCCACTATTGCTCAATTACTATCATCAATAAGAGGAAAAGAAGGCTCTACGGTCGCTTAATCATGTTAGATAAGACCGGGAATCAAAGAAGCTAAGAACTAGGTCATGAGCCTCAGTCGATTGCATGTGGCCATATCGTGAGGGTCCCACCTGTTGTGGTTAATTTCGCTTCCACTGCTATTCTTCAAAGGTATTTGGCATGATCAACATGCTCTACAAGTCAAAAGTCGTAAGGTCTATTTACCCAATATTTATTATAACTACTACAAAACAGGTCATACTGAATGCCTCATCACAAACGGTTCCTTTGGAACCATCTGTGTTGTACTTATCATAGATGATTTGTAAATAGAACTGTCTGTGATAATTCACAGACGGTTCTTAAGAATAACCGCCCGTGGTACTCGCATACGTCACAAATGGTTCTATTATGGAACCGTCTGTGATTACTAATCATAGACGGTTCCATAATAGAACCGTCTATCATATCCCTTTATTAGTAGAGAACCACTAGGGTTGGCCCCCTTATTCTTGTCACTTGCCCGTTCGACTACCCAGAGCCACTCTTGCCCGCCACCGCACGAAGCCTCCTCCTCCACGCCGGAGCCACGTCGCTCGGCCTCCTCCTCCACACCGGAGCCACACCTCTCGGCCTCCTCCTCCACGCCGGAGCCACGCCGCTCAGCCTCCTTCTCCACACCGGTACTTCTTATTAGCTTCAATTGCCTTCACTCGGTGAGTATTCCTCTTAATTATTTGTGCATCACTTTGTGTATATATAAGTGAGCTATTCTGGTTCATATCTTGAATTGGAATTGGTATTGAGCTATTATGCAAAGTGGTGGGTTTCAATTGTCTTGATCTCTGATGAAATTAGTCTTATACTGAAATTGATCAAGTCAATTAGTTCAGACTTGAGCACTAGTGATTTACTTGTTGTTGTTGTTAGACCAGTTGTTATTCTGTAACTTCCAGTTTTATATATTTATTTTGAATCTGCTGATTCCATTGATCTCTTGCATTACAGTCTAATTACTCCATCTGCCTATTTGGCATTATTCCTGGTCTTGTGTATTTGTGATCAGTTGATACAGAGAGTGATCATTTTCATACAGAGAGTGCTCATTTTTCTGTTAGTTGTGTAGAGTTCAATTTTTGATCTTTTGATCTACTATTTAACCTGAAAGTTCTTTTTCTGGTCTTTATCAGTTTGTTTAGAGTTGAAGAATTGAAACTTTTGTCATGATCAGTTAATGAAGAGTATAGACTGAGTTTTGAGGAGGCAGAGATTTAATTCTTCTACAACTCTACTTCTGAGAGCTATAAATTCACTCAAATCATTTGAGTTTGGGTTTGCGTTTTCGTTTCCGATCGAAGACGCGGTGAATGGCTTTGATTTGTGATTGAGTTGATTTTTGTGACTAGCACTGGGAGATATATTGCAAAGAGATTTTAGTGGGTTCTGTTGGATAGCTTGATGATGATTGTCAAAATCTGACCTTGAAGTGATAATTAAAAACAGACTTGACATGTGTGCTGTGACGGCCAAGATGACATATCCATGTCAGGAAGGGACAGTGTTGCACTGTGCCCAGACGACACAGGGTTACACCAGGGTCCAAGTGGACATGGTACATGATAATTTCATGGCTGTCCAGCTGGAGATTCGCCCTGAACGAAGACATCAGAACACTAGGGGATGTCACGTACACTTTTACCCAGTGGTCCAAGAAGGACATCTCCCTGGACCTTGTAGTGTCACGATCTTGACACGACCTTACCTCTCCAACAGGACCCTTGATGACTCCACCTCAACCTTCGCTTCAGAAGGCCGCCTCGTCGGTTCCCGTGGAGAAGATGCCGAAGGAACAAGAAAAGTGTGTCGCCGTATCGGTTCCCGAGTCGTCTCACGGGAAGATGTGTAGCGGGCGAGTCGTTAATGCCAAATCGAAATCGAAGAACATTAAGGCACCTCACAAGCCCGGAAAATACTCCCTCGAAAGTCCGTTGGCCCTCGACACGGTATTAGCCCGCGCTGGAGTAGGTGGCCAGTCTTTGCATGTCTGGTACAAGTAGAAGACCAAAGAGAATGGGTGCGATACTGGACTCACCATCAGATATATGAAGGAATATTTCTTCCACAAGCCAGGCCACTTCTTCGTGGGCTTCGACGACTTATTCGGCCTATTCAATCATAATGCCCTCGACGCCTCGCTTCTACGATGCTGAACATTGTAAGTGTATACAATCAAGTTCTACATTCATATAATACATATAAATGTCACAACATTTGTACTTTATACGCGGTGCAAACTTAGGTTTAATGACTATAGCGACATACGTGAGTAGGTTCCACTGGATACTTTTAGTCATTGTACCAAAGAGGAACAAGGTAATATACCTTGATTCTCTACTCAACAAAAATCATGACTTCACCCTTGTGCGATGAATACTCGACATGTATGCTTATTTCCTCCATACATAACTCTATTATAGTCTTCCTTCGTTCGAAATGGTCGAGGATAAATTTTTAGAATCACATAAGTCGTTCAGCGCCTATGTTGCTAAGGGAGGGACACACAAGGAATCGAGTGCCACACTGCAACACAGGACGCGATTTTCAGAATGCACTACAACACAATAATCCATGACTGTAGACATGGTTATTCTGGATAGTTTTACACTCTACTGAGGTGTACAACTTTACCCACACGACACGACTTATCTAGTTTGTTTGGCATCGGTTGATACCACCACTCACTACCGTATGTGAGCAGTGACAAGGCCTTAACAAAGCGTCATTCCACCGCAGTCCCGCCTCGCTAAGGTTTCGCTTCCATTGGGCTAACCAACCGCTGGATTTAAGCCCCCACTTGCGTCAGGTGGAAATACATAAAAGTAGGTAGTAAAAGACACCCACATAACCGGGTGACACAACCACGGTGAAATGATACAAACTATTTAGCCAGGTCCTGCCCACACAGGACATGTGGTAGTACGATGAGGCTTGCAAGATGCGGCTTGAAAACTGGTCATTAAATGACTTAGGCGACTTTCCATAAAACCCATTGGCCTCGATCATATAAATGAATCGATCCCGTGCATAGATATGAACCATCCAAACATTCATTTCGGCCAAGTCCAAACTAATTTTTATTTAATTTTTCCAGGTTAAATCATTTTTCCAAAATTCTATGGTAAAAGCAATACCATAGAATCAAGTTAAATCATAGTTGAACATTTTGCTAAAGTTCTCCAATTTAAACAATTTTGGTCTAAGCTTGTCTAAGCATCAAGTTTTTAAGCAAATCATCACCAGAGTTTTATCTAGGGCGACAAGGTGTGTGGGTTTCGTGTCCAAGAATTATCAATTCCAAGGTCAGTAAGTTAACCATCAATATGAGAATCATAAACCAGTATCCAACAATCGTCTATTTCTATAATCCGACATCTATCAATCCGATACTAACCTATGTCTAAACTCCAACATCCATCAATAATCCATTTCTAGAATCCAACATCAACAATAATCTACTTCTATAATCCAATCTCCAATAATCCATCAATAACAATCTAATCCCATCTCCAATAATTATGCAATCCTATAATCTGATATCCGTCAAATCCAACAATCCAACAAATGTATTCCTATAATCCAATATCCAACATTTATTTCTATATCTAATTAATAATCCAATAATCAATAATCATGTATTTCTAATAATCCAACATCCACCAATCATTTATTTCTATAATCCACATCCTTCAATATCGCATTCCTATGATTCAATCTTCAATAATTATTCAGTCATATAATTCGATAATCAACATTTGTATGATTCTATAATCAACATTCACGAATCATGTATTCCTATAATCCAACTTTCATCCATCGTGTATTGCTATAGTCCAACAAAAAGGTATTTCTTATAATCAAACATCCAATGGTAATGCATTTTTATAATTCGATCCTTTCAATTTCTAACCCCTAAATACATCACTTTCAAAAAAAATCTCCATACTGTCTATCTTGATAATAAATTGCTATACATTGGAATTGAGAATAACTATAAAATTTAAGACATGAATTTAAATTATTTGAGTATAAATACGCATGCAATAACAATTTAAAATACTAGAATTCAAATATGATCAAAGATGTAATCCAAGAAAAGAGATAAAACTCTTTTCAAATTTTTAGAAAGTCAAGGAAACACTTTTTCAACTTAGAAACATGATTATGATGTAGCACTCCTCTAAATGTGCCACACCCATCTTGCTCAAGATTTTAATAATGAAGATTATGAACAAGATCAAGAACACCCAAATGGCCCTTAAAATAATCTTAGGTGACCTAACAATCCTAGGCAAAAAATAGCGAAACTCACTATATGCAAGAATAGGTGATTTGGGTCAAAACTAGTTTTTCGGTTAATTTCAAATATAACTTTTCAACGATTGGTCTTTTATAAAAACTTTGAAGTAGATAAATATTTGAAATGACCAACCCTACGAGTTTGGTATTGACAACTATTTCAGAAACTCAATATATTTTGATTTATGGAAATATGTCATTTAAAAAAAACAAGATCATTTTGTGGCCAAATTTGATAATCTTTTTCTAAAATAAGAATTTTTACTTCAAATGCATTGGAAAACATTTGAAATACATATTTAAGTACTTTTATCTAGTTTTTCACAAATTTGAGCCTTTGAAGCACGATTTTGTATTTTTGGCAAAAGAGGCTATTTAGAATGGCTAAATTTGCGTATCATTGACAATCTTACTCCAAAAATACCAAATGAAGCAAATGAGAATGAAAAACATGCATTCACAAGATCTATAAATCATTTTGGGCAAATAGGTAAAATAGTTTTTCCAATACTAATACTTTACCTCTTTTTTAAGTAAGCCCAAAAATTTTAATAAGTTTTTCACAAAGAGAAAAACTCCCCTTTACACAAAGGTTCCTCTTCCATCTTGTCATCTTTTCCTTTGTCATCTCTTTGAGATATATCCATCCAAAACACATGATGACGTCAACCTCTTTCCTTTGACTATTATTTGCAACCAAATTCTCCCTCTTTGACATTAAGCACCAAAAATGTCTACATGTGGATCATACTTGAAGGATAGTTTTTAAACATCTCTTGTAGAAAACATGCATTGACAAGACTTGAAATTGCAATATGCTTGAACTACTCTCGCAAAGATCCTCAAAGAAAGCATTCGAAGAGAAGAGGGAAAGAGAGAACTCACTTGTACACGAAGAGTATTTGAGCTTTGTCAAAAGAAGTATGATCGGCAAGGAATGAAATTATATATCACTTTAAAGGAATAACATGATATCATGAAAAGATGAATCTCATACCGAGGTCAATATAATCAAGAGAGGCTACCACCTTAAGAAAAAATATCATTTCAATAATCAAAACATCACAATGCGATCAAAATAGCATATAGAGTCAAGAAAATACTTGAGGGTAGCTAGCGAATATAACAAGGATCAACTTGACCAAAGAAAGCAACCAAAGTAGGTTTAAAAATGAATGGAATGGAATGGTTGTCTTGTTAGAGAAATCGGTAGTACCTACATGCAAATGGCGGTAGTACCAAGATGCGGAAGTGTAACATCCCAATTTTATGAGCCTTAAAAATCTTTGGAATAGTTGCTAGTTGGAAAATTCACCATTTGAATTTTTATTTATTTTCTTTAAAGCTTAAAATGGACTTTTAATATCAAAATAATTTAAGAGGGCTAATTCCAACATCAACAATTGTCAAAACTATTTTATTTGGATTCTATGTGCTTAGATATATTTTATATAATTTGCTGGAATTTTTCCAGGTTTATTTGTTGTTTTCTAATTATTATTCTGATTTTATGTATTTTCTAAAATAGAAAATCTATTTTAATTCCCCGGAACAGTAGCGGGCCGAAACCCAACTGATGGTTCCGAGTCGGCCCGACCCTGGCGGCCTAATCTCCTTTGCCAGCACAGTCGGCCAAGTCGCTCGCGCGCAGCGCCGCCTTCTCTCGCTGCCTGGTGGGCCCGCCTTCGTTGCCACGTCCACATCATCTCCGTCCCGGACTCTCGTGCCAGTTCGAGCTCCGCACGGGAGCACCGTTGTCTCCCTCTCAATCTCTTCGCTCCAGTGCTATATAAGGGCTCCGACCCGCAACAATTTCGTCACCCCTCCCATCTCTTATGAAACCCTAAGGCGCCGTTCCTGTGTTCATCTTCGTTGCGCCGCAATAACCGAAGAACCGCTAAAGCTTCTCCGCCGCTCGAATTCGCCGCCGTCGATCCACCTCCGCCCGAGCTTAAACCGTCATTGGGTGCACATCAGCGCGGGCTACGCAGTGCTGCAACCACCTCCTCCCGAGGACCGCCGCTTCGCCGTTGTCGGTTTCGTCACCAAACCCGGCCGCTGCAATTGTCGTCGCCACCGGTGAGCCCTTGCCGCCCTTGCTCCGCTGTCACCTCTCAGAGCTTCGTCATCCCCTCAGCTTTCTATTTTTCTACCTCACCGGAGCCGCCTCGCCGCCGGCAAGCGCGCTCTGCTCCGTTGTTCTTTCCTTCCTCCAGCGTGGCTTGCCACCATCCTCCGACAGCGCCACCTCGGCTGTGCGCTTGTGTGGCGATCTCAATCGGCGTTCGGTCGGCCACCACGTGGCGCACTGGATCTCATCCGATTCCAAGGGTCCATGGATACAGTCCACCATGCAACAAGTCAATGACAGTGGGACCCGCAGCAATTTATTTTTCTTTTTATTTTTCCTTCAACCGAAAAACTTTGCTGGCATCATGCTGACATCATAAATACCTTTTTCAGTAGAAACATATTTTGGAAAATTATGTAAATTCCAATTTATGGTATTTTTCTTGAAATTCAATCTTCCAAAGCCCATATCTTTTGCATCAGAACTCCGATTGAGCCAATTCAAATTTCTAAATTTATATAAATTTGAGATCTATTTATTTATGATTTTTATTTAATTTTTGGAGTCTGTTTTGACCCTATTATTTATTTGTTTTCTTTATTTATTTCATTTACACGTAGACGTTAATTCCTCGGGAAATTTTGAAGAAGGAGTGCCTCAAGACCAAAATCAGTACCTAGACCTATTCCAAGGCAAGTTATACATTTGATCATATTAAACCTAGTCTTCAAAATACTTTGTTTGAATGTATTGCATTCTATTTCAAGTATTTGTTTAAATACTTTTGGGTTTAGTTATTAATCCAAATTGTTATGTTCACCTTGTCTATTGTATGCTATGATCTTTTGTCACCCTAGGTTGGTTCATTATTAGTTGGTATTATCGTAGCACCAACGTGAGTTGGTTAGATACGAGTAGATTGCTTAGCCATGTTACGAGTCATCATTTCATGTGAGTTGCAAATATAAACTAGACTAAGTGATTATGGAATTGTGTGATGAAACTATGTGTGATGTGTGCTATTACTCATTGATGGTATGTGTTGCACTTAATCAACAAGGTGGGAAAAGATTTAGACTGAGGCAAGTGGTTAAGTCTGTGTGATATGGTGGAGCTGTGTGCTGGGAATGATAATCTTTGTGACTTAGTTAGAAATTGAAAGTCTTGCCGTGGTCAATTAAGGACTTAACTTTGTGCGCCATTGAACTGAGCCTCACTGCACAACCATATGTCTGGTATGGGATGGGCCTAACTCAGTAGGTTATGTAATCTTACCATTGACAACTCATGTTGTAACTTAAGCTGTGTGATGGGCTGGAGGTGTGTTTATCACGTCGTGGGACGGTTCGCCGCATCCCTCTCCAACGATGTGTGTCGTACCAAACGCTGTTTGTATGGGTTGGACGACAGGAAAGCTCATCGGGAGTGTCAATGTTTAAGATGAAGTTTCTCAAACGTTTTGTTATAGTCAGTGTTGACCATACTGATTGTATCTTGTGGGTAAAGTGTACAACCTCTGCAGAGTATTTAAACCAATCTATTCGATTAGCCGCGTCTGGTCATGGATATGCTCGGGGATTTCACACGAGGGATAGATTTTCATAAAACAATTGGGAAGTGTCAGCTGTGTGAGATAACTTGTGCAGCTGTGTGAATAACTTATTTAGACTGTGTGTCCTTTGTGAAAACAAATATCAAATTATTATTGTTTATTTGTTTTAAACATTATTTTCAATCTATTATTCATATTAAATTGCAAATGCCGCTTTATGCAAAAGAACCACAGAAGCCATTCCTTTGGAATAAGCCATCATCTATAAATTGCATTCTGTGGTATGACTTACGAGTACGATTGTGTACTCATACTTGCTTCAAACATTCAATAGAAGTGGAGGAGTCATCGCCTGCTTTTGAAGAGGAATTCTACAAAGGTGTCGATCGTTAGGGTCTTGATCCCAGACAATTGCATGTGGTGAATTGATGGGATTCCGCTGAAGTTTATTTCTATTCCGCTGCTACTATTTTATCTATTGTCAGCCCTACGTGGCGTAATAAATTTAAACTCGACCATAAGGTTAAAATCATTATTTGTTATTCAAATGAGTCGTTTATTCTGTTAATCGTCTTGTGTAGATAGATATTCATCTATGTTGACACTGTGTGCATTAGCGTGATCCTGGACTAGTGCAGAATACACAGAGGGTCCAGAATTGTATTTTTGGGTCCCGACGGGAAGTACAGCCTTTCAACAGCTGGTAGTACCGCAAAGCGGTTGTACCTTTGTTAAGCCGCCGGTAGTTCTAATTTTTCTAGAACTTCAGGGATAGAACTTGTAATTGAGAACACCCATCTTGCTGAAGATTTTAATAATGAAGATTATGAATAAGAGCAAGAACACTATTTTTATAAGATTTTCATGTAATGCAACCTATACAAGGTATAAGGGCTAGATACTTCAATGTAAATACTTGTTACCGAAATAGAATTAGCTTATGATATGAAGTGATCATCCTCAAGCTTGGCACCAATTTTGATATATGATGGAATCCACCGTTATATGACTAAACCTAGCCTCCAATGCCTCTTCAAGTACCAATTAAGCTTTTAAGTGCATTTTGGTACCCAATACTTTGTTAGGTCGATGAATGTTAGTCACAATACTTTTGAGCACCCAAATGGCCCTTGAAATAATCTTAGGTGAGCTAAAAATCCTAGCAAACACATTGCTATTTTTATCCTTCCTAAGCAAATAATGATCATTATAGATAAGAGGCTTAGGAGTGATACCATTGAGACAATCCTTACTAAAATGCCCCTTTTCCCGGCAATTGTAGCAAGTTTGACATTTTTTCCATCATTTGTCTTCTTTATTTGCTCATTGCTCGGCTTGCCTCTTCTTTGATGACAATTGCTTGTCATTTAACTTGTTTGGGCACACAGATGCAAATTGACCCTTCTTGTTTCAACCAAGATACTTGACATTCTTCGTGTGTCTTGTATTGTGCCTTGTCTTGCTATTTTTATTTTTCTTGGAGATGAAACCAATTCCTCTCTTGTCATTCATCCTTTGTTGCTTACTCAAAATATCATCAAGAGAAGCCATCCCTTTGTAGCAGTTTTCCAAGACATTGCCCAACTTGGTGGCTTGGTCCTTGAGCTCTTTGTTTTCCTCTAAAGGTTAGTATCAACAAGCATAGAGAAAATAGAAGTATCTATTTTGGAGCAACAAGACATATCAAGTAAATCATCACAAAAAAGTGGATATGCTAACCTTAGAAAAAATACAAGAGCTAGGAGCTATACATGGCATATCATCTAGTAAATTACATGTAATGCCTATATCCACCTTAGAGCTAGTGACTTCCATGAGAAGGAGATATTCATGTTCTTCTTTTAGTATATCATAATTACTTTGAAGAGAGATATGCTCTTTTTTAAAATATTGAATCTCATCTTCTCTTTCCCAAGATATTCATTAAGCCCCTCTAACATATTCATCAACTCATCATATGAAGGTTCATCATCACCATTTACCTTCTTATTACCTTTGGCCATAAAGCAATCAGGTGATGTGGAGGAGCTTGTGGATTTTTCATTGTCGGAGCTAGAGGTTGAGCATTCTTCTCCCGACATCCATTCTTGTATGCAATCATCATTAGTGGAGGTGGATATTTTATAATGATCTTGAAGATGGGTCCACATCTCATGAGCATTCTTGAGATTGCATACTTCATTGAACACCTCTACACTCAAAGCACTAAATAAAGCGTTAATTGCTTAAGCGTCGAGATGTAAGCATTTCTCTTCCTCAATAGCTGGAGCAAGAGGACCAATAGAGAAGAAAAGCCTACATCTATAATCCGCCAAATTTTAGGGCTCATGGCCTTAAAATAACAAGATATGCGGATTTTCCAAATACCATAATTCGTGCCATCGAATAGAGGTATCTCACCAAGGTACATTATATCACTAGTCGCCACCCTTTACTCTCTACACAGTTAAGTCTAATAAAATAAAAGACCAAACTATGATACCACTTGCAAGATCGAGGAGGCCGACTAGAGGGGGGTGAATAGGCGGTTTTAAAATCTTTTGGCTAAAACCGAGTTTTATGTGGAATTGTAAATCAATTCAGTTTTGCACAATTAAAGCCTAAATTAACTAGTCTTTACTAAGTGCACCAACAACATACACTATTGATAATGATAGCAATCATTCAAAGACATGAAAGCATTTTAATACAAGGAATGTAAATTGCGCAAAGTAAAACACAATAGAACAAACCACAATGACACAATGATGTTTTACCGTGGTGTTCGGAGACTTGCCGGTCTCCCCTAATCCACGTTGAGGTATGCCCAAACTAATTGGACCAGCTTCATGAATTAAGCCAAACACCTCAATTTCACTAGTGGTAGCTCTTTTTCGCTCCGGGTAGGTGAGCTCCAACCTTCACAACACATCGGGCCTTCTCACAAGCTTCTTGAGAAGATAACCGGACCACGACGACTCCACGCCGTCTAGGTGTCGACAAACACCAAGCGTAATAAGCCAAGCCCCTTGCTTGACTCCCACCACGTGCAATGAATGCACAAGCTCAAATGGATACGAAATCCACCTATAGATGTAACACATGCAACTAGAGAGCTCTCTCCTTGCTCACAAGATGCAACACATGCACAATTGAGAGAAGAACCTCACACTAGCTGAAGAGAGTGAAATGGAATACCAAAGATTGTCTTTCAACCGGTCAAGGTGGGTATTTATAGCCCACACATAAAAGCTAGCCGTTGGGAGCAGAAATCCCAAAAATCAGGATTTGCAGTAGTACAGCCGTACAAACTCTGGTACTACCATTTTTTTACTGTTCATCGATCGTACGGGTGCATTAACAGCTCAAAAACTAGCCGGTAAAGTTTTTTATGCGGTAGTAACACAGTACAACGGGTGGTACTACCGTTCTGCGGTAGTACCTCTATTCTCGGGCGGTACTACCGCAGTCTAATTTCAGCACAGACGACACTCGGTAAAAAGGTCATAACTTTTGACTCCGATGTCGGAATTGAGTGATCTTAGGCTCTTTGGAAAGCTTATTCAGAGGGATACACAACCCACCTATTTGAATGATCTCAAACACAATTTATCAAACCAAAAGCACAACTCTAAAGAGCCACTACCATGGTCTAAGTTCAAAGAAATAGCAAAATGCAATCTTATACCATGCCATGGGAAAATGCATAAATCCCAACAATTTGCAAAACACATTTGAAAACATAAATCATACCACAAGGAGTAGGTGCATAGACTTCAACAATTTACAAAATACATTTGTAAAGTATAGTCACATGCTACAAGGATTAAATGCATGAGCCTCGACTATTTACAAAACACATTTGTAAATAATAGCATCAGGCCACGGTGAGCTAGAGCAAACGAGATTGAGCTATCAACATATGATGAGACTCAAGCATCTAGACAAGACCCCTCTTAATAGTAGGACAAACCTATACTAACAATCCGGTCTTCCAAACAAACACCAAGACCGCTAAAAGACCAGGAACACATCCTTAGCCCTAGCTAGTCATACCTTTGCTTTGAGCATCTTCTTGAAGCTTGATGACACACATCTTTACTTCAAGTTCGGATCATTGTCTTGATATGCATCAACCCATGATGCATCCTTTACTTGACCTCCATCAACATATGATGGGTCTTCTCTTGACTTGATGATCAACTCATGATCATCTCCTCATCGAGATCTTGATATGTATCAACACATGATGTATCCTCTTATTGAACCTTGACTTAATGACGATCAACTCATGATGCAATCCAAAATCTTCATCACCCTGGAACATAACCTATTCATCCAACTCATGAAAAATATTACTCCCACGATGATTAACATTAATTACCAAGATATACTGTAAAAAAATACTTCTGAACAAGCCATTACTGACAGGTGTGGTACTACCGCCGTTGATCATGCAGTACTTCCGCTCTCTGGTAGTTTCGTTCAGATAGGGCGGTACTACCGCTTTCCTTAGAGGTCCAAAACTGGCCCTCTCTAGAGATAACGTACCGCTGTCTATATTTCGAATATCCGGGCTGCGGTAGTTCCGCTCAAGATGCGGTCATACCGCGATGCGGTAGTTCCGCTAAAAAAACTCTGGAACTACCGTTCACCATATGAGTAACTGAGATAAAAATGTGTCGCTCTGTAAAAAATGTACCACCAACTAATCTTCAGTTCGACCGGGTTACAGTAGTACCGCACCACTTTTCCCAGTCATACCGCTGTACAGTAGTACCGTCAAAACAACGTCGGTACTACCGACTTTCACTGAAGACTTTTCCAGAAGCAAAACAAATGCAATGCATACCAAAAATGACACAAAATAAGCTTCAAGCCAGCAGCCATGATCCCTCCATTGTCTCTGCATTGACATTCCATGTTGTCTTCCATAATCCGGACTAAGCCTTTAAAACAACTTGACACAGACATTAGTCCCATAAACATAATTGCAAATAATTGAATATAAACCGATATGAGTATATATGAACTACACATGTTTTATATACTCAAAAGATATGTTTCAAAGTAGAGATCCCCAATATATGTTGATAGAAAAATATGGATCAATACTAATGAAACCACAAAAACATAGAGTGAACTCCCCCTAAATGTGTGTATACATGAATGTGTAATAAAAACATATACACATATTCAAGTTAAACTTTTGATGGAGTTCAGCCTATATTTTGGATCCGAGGAATGCAACAATATATAAGAATATGATGTCGAATGCATACCTCCATGATTTTCATCTTTTCATCCAAATAAGACTACACGATAGGTATATCAATAGAAGTGTTAGTCTCACATATAGATTTATCATTAATCACCAAAATACTCCATTAACCCATAATAACGGGTCTAGATTCTTCAGCGGAGCAGGAGGCGGTGGCGACGCAGGGGAGGATTAGAATGAAGAGGACACGGCACCGGATGGGACCAAAAAATGCAATTCTGGACCCTCTGTTTATTCTACACTAGTCCAGGATCACACTAGTACACACAGTATCAACATAGATGAATATCAATCCACACAAGACGATAATAGAATAAACGACTAATTCGAATAGCAAACAATGATTTTCAAATTATGATCGCGTTTACATTTATTAAGCCACGCAGGGCTGACAATAAATAAAATAGAAGAAGCGGAACAAAGTTTAACTCCAGTGGAGTCCCATCAATTCACCACAGGCAACCGACTGGGATCAAGACCCTAACGATCAGCACCTTCGTAGAACTCCTCATCAAATGCAAATGATGACTCCTCCACTTCTGTTGATTGTTTGAAGCAAGCATGAGTATACAATCGTACTTGCAAGTCACATACTACTACAAAATATGTTATACTACACACCCCATCACAGACGGTTCTTCGTTAACCGTCTGTGATAAATAAGTATCACAGACGGTTCTTTATACGAACTGTCAGTGGTACTTCACAGACGGTTCTCGTATAAATAACCGTCTGTGATACTATATATAAGCACTACAAGTAGATGCTCCCGACAGGCCCCCTTTCCATTCCATTTGAGGCGTCGCCACCCTGCTGTTGCTGCTGCCTCCTCCCCATTGGCCACCCTGCTGCTGCTGCTGCCTCCTCCCCCGTTTTAAGCTGTTACCCCTGCCTCCTCCTCCCCCATTGCGGCACCTCTGCTGCCTCCTCCCACATTGCGCCACCTTGGAGAGAAGGGCAACGATCTGTAACCCTTTATTTTTACTCTAGACTAATCACTAATGTGTAACTATCTGTAACCCTTTATATTTGCTCTAGACTAATCACTAATGTGTTTGGTCATTATGAAGGATACTTACGGTTTATTAATATAATTTAACACTAATTAATTTGTTACATGTGTATACGTGTAGATGGACAGAAACTGGATGTACATTGAGAACCGTGTGAGTGAAGAGTATATTAATGGCGTGTTTGCTTTTAGAAGAGCAGCGAAAGGTGATATGTTGAAGAAGGGGATAAAATTTATGTATTGTCCATGCATTGATTGCGGTAATATGAAAATGTTTAACAACCCGGCACAGATCGAAGCTCACTTAATACGAAGGGGTTTCAAAAAAGGATATACATGTTGGAGCAGTCACGGTGAAGAGCATATTATACCGGAAGTCAGTAATAATGACATCGCCGAGGAAGTCAACGATATGCAGGGAATGGAATGTGCTTTTGATGAGGATAGGTCGCATGATGATAATCTGGATCAGATGCTACGCGATGCAGAAGGGAACTACGGTGAGAGAGAGTTTTGTAAATTCGAGGGCTTAATGGAGGACTCGAGGAAACCTTTATTCCCTGGCTGCAAGCCGGAATACACAAGGTTGTTAACCGTGCTTGAGCTGCTGAAATTGAAGGCAAGCAATGGTTGGTCCGATAAGAGTTTTACGGCGTTGTTAGGTCTCTTAGCTGACATCCTTTCGGAGGGAAACGTGTTGCCCAGCACGACCTACCAAGCTAAGAAGGTTATTTATTCATTGGGAATGGAAGTAGAAAGAATACATGCATGTCTGAACGATTGTATCCTCTACCGTAAAGAGTATGCAGACATGCATGTATATCCCGTGTGCAAAGCATCCCGATACAAACGTAAGAATACTGCTAAGGCGAAGCAAATACCTCCTGCTAAGATGTTGTGGTATCTGCCTGCGATCCCACGTTTGAAGCGTTTATTTGTGAACCAAAAGGAGGCAAGATTGATGCGTTGGCACTCGGATGAGCGTAAGAAAGATAGGAAGCTCAGACACCCTGCTAATTCTGCCTAGTGGAGAAACTTTGATCGGAGCTTCGAAGAGTTCGGTGCGGAACCGAGGAACATAAGGTTAGGGTTGAGTACGGACGGAATGAATCCTTTCGGTAACATGAGAAGCCGACATAGCACCTGGCCCGTGAATCTATGTATGTACAACCTTCCTCCTTGGCTGTGTATGAAGCGAAAATATATTTTGATGTCACTACTTATCCAAGGGCCGAAGCAACCTGGGAACGATATTGATGTGTACCTAGCACCATTGCTGGATGATCTTGTGACACTTTGGAATGAAGGGGTACAAGTATGGGATGCGTACAAACGAGAGAACTTCACTTTACGCACCATGTTATTCTGCACCATTAATGATTTTTCTGCCCTTGGTAACATGTCGGGGTTCAGTACAAAAGGAGCCAAAGCCTACCACCCCCAAACTGATGGTCAGACCGAGAGGGTCAAACAAAGTGTTGGAGGACATGCTCCGTGCTTGTGTTCTTTCCTGTGGAAAGAATTGGGAGAAGTGCTTGCCTTTTGCCGAGTTCTCCTACAACAACAGCTTTCAGGCCAGTCTCAGCATGACACCTTTCGAGGCCTTATACGAAAGAAAGTGTAGAACCCCGTTGAACTGGTCTGAGACCGGTGAAAGACCTTTCTTTGGCCCGGACTCGATCAATGAGGCCGAGAGCTAAGTCTAGCTTATTCGTGATCGCTTACGCACAGCTCAATCCAGGCAAAAGAGCTATGCTGATCGCTGTCGTCGTGAGTTGAGTTTTGAGCCTAATAACTTTGTTTATCTCAAAATCTCTCCTTTGAAGGGCCATCAACGTTTCGGCATTAAGGGCAAGCTAGCTCCTCGATATGTCGGCCCCTACCGTATTATCGAGAAAAAGGGAGCTGTTGCCTATAAGTTGCAGTTGCCAGCTGCACTTGAGGGCGTACATGATGTTTTTCATGTGTCCCAGCTAAAGAAGTGCCTCCGTGTTCCAACAGAGAAAGCTCCGTTGGAAACTCTCGATGTTCAGGAAGAGTTGACCTATCGCGAGCACCCTGTTCGCATACTCGTTGAGGCTGAATGAAGAATAAGGAATAGAGCCATCAGATTCCTTAAAGTTCAGTGGTCGAACCATTCTGGGGATGAGGCTACTTGGGAAAGGGAAGATCGTCTCCGTGCAGACTACCCCCTCTTTCTTTACCGAGTGAGCCAAATCTCGGGACGAGATTTTTGTAAGGGGGGGGGAGGTTTTGTAACATCCCAATTCTAAGTCTTGGTTTCAAATGTAACAAAATGAGAAGAAATTAAAACTTTTCTTGCATCTTGAAGTCTTTGGACGTTTCTGTAATTCTTGTAAAGGAATTATGGAAATCAACAATCAAAATCCTCAATTGACTCCAATCAAAAACCTCCTTGGCAAAGATCTTGTGCCAAATCTATGTAAATATTTTTTCTGAGTTCTAGGGAGGCTTGGTAACACCTCTGAATTACTTCATGATTTTTAAAAATTATTTGACAATTGTTGGAGGCAAGTCAAACCAAGTCAAAGCTTGGTCAAACCCTAATTCACACCTTCTGGAATTTCTTGAGAAAAATGAAGTGCATAAAAATCTCTGGAAAATTTATGTGAGGTTTATCCTAAACTCAGCAACGTCTAGTTAAAATTTCATAATTTTTGGAGCTGGTTTACTACCTTAAGCAAATCCTCCAAAAATCAGCGGTTTAATTCAAACCCTAGCTGGTTTTCACTGTTCCTTGGGCGCGAGTCAGACTCGGGCTCGAGCCACTTGACTTGGTTCAATCAACTAACTGCACCCGACGCGATCGCTCGGGCGCGGGCGTTGTGGATCGTTGGATCGGCATCGAAAGGCCCGGGATCGCGTGAACGTTCGGACCATCCGAACGCGTCGATCCATGTGTACCGTAGGATTATAGATCGATGGCTCAGATTCGCGTGAACGTTCGGATCGTCCGAACGCCTCGCGCAGTGCGAGCTGTAAGATCCAGATCAACGGCCTGGATCGAGTGAACGTTCAAACCGTTCCAATCGTCCCTTCTCATTTGAACCGTTCGATTTAGATCCAACGGTGGCCGCGTCGTCTCCTTCCTCGAGTCTGAGCGTGCGTTTGAGTCAAGCCATGGCGTAAGCAGAGCAAAGGAGAAGGGCGCAGCGTTGGGTCACCTCGGTGATCCCCTTTAAACGGCTCTCTCTGCTCGCATTAAATGCCCGTCGTGCACCGCCCTCAAACGTCCATAGCTCAACTGCTCCCGTCGCTCTCAAGTGCTCCCATGGCAGGTTTGACCCGAGAGGGTTTATTGCCGTTGGCCTCTGCCTTCTCAGCTATTTAAGCTCTATTGCTTCCCCTTTATCTTCCTTTAGCATTTTCGCAACTCTAGCTAACACCTCAGTGCTTGTTTGAGCTTGATTCACCCGAAACCGTTTCGGCCGCCTTTGTCGAGCTTCAAGCTTACGGTGAAGGCGGTACAACAGTGGCTCTCTCTTTCCATTTCTTGCTCCCTCTTTAATCACTTGAGCTTAACCCTCGCTCAATTTCATTTATCTTCCTCAGGGCTTGGCTGAATCGGAGATTCCCCATTTTCGGCCGAAAGCACCATTTTCCATCACCGGAGCAGCTCCAACCTTTCTCTGTGCCTCTCCCGTGCTAAGGTAGCTCCACATTAGTCCCTAGATGCTTGGCACTAGCTTACTTGGACCGCAGCGAAGCTTCTTTGCATTTTTTGTTTTTCGGCCATTTTTGTCACCTCTGTAAACTCCGGTTTGTCGGCGTTCTAGACTGCCGCAGCCGTAATTTTTGGTCCCATTGTGTGCGCAAAACTATTACGGATCCATTTTGGGCCTTAGCTCGTGCCGCTGTGACCAGAGCTGCCGGCAGTGAGCCTCCTTTCGCCGTCGTTTTGTCGGACAAAACTGGGCGCGAGCTTTTGAACGTGGTTCGCTGTGGACCGTCGATCTTTAGATCTACGACCCAGGATCGCGTGAACGTTCGGATCGCTCGCACGCTTTGATCCGTGGACCGTTGGATCCAAGATCAACGGTCCCGATTCGAGTAAACGTTCAGACCGTCCGAACGGTTCGATCCGTGTGGATCGTTGGATCCAAGATCAACGGCTCATGTGCGTGTGAATGTTCGGACCGCCCGAACGCTTCGATCCACGTGAACCGTTGGATCCAAATCCAACGGTGAACGTATGAGCCGCGTGAGCCGCGTGCGCGCGCGTTGTCCCGTGGACTTGGACCGTTGGATCCAAGATCAACGATCCAAGTTCGTCCACGTCGTTTTAATTTTGGATTTTCCCGAAAGGATTATTTGTTAACTGAAAAAATAAAATTAACTTGTAAAATGCATAACTATTTCATTTTAATTCCTTTTCAGTCAATTCAAATTTTGTTAGTTATGTTTTTAACTAAACTTTAATCTAAAAATGTTTCTAACCTCATTATAGCTCCACAAATTTTTGCGAAGATTTTAGTTGCAATGAATAGTAGTATTTGTGATTTATAAGGCTGAGCAGATTTGTTTTGCTCATATATTTTGCATTAAGAATCCAAATCAATTGGTTCTTATTGCTAAATTCCTTATAAATCATGCTCTTACTGCTGTAAAATTTTCAAAGCATTCGGAGAAAGTTTGCTGTTGAGTCTTTGTGTTTTCTTCGTTCTTATCAGTTCTTTTTCGTTTTCTCGTTAGGTTCCGAAGAGCACATTGATAACCTAAGTGATCCTCCGCAATATCTTGAACAGCAGCAACCAGGCAAGCAGTTTGATCATGTTAATCCCAGTATTTTTCAAGTCTAATATATTATTTGCAAACTGTATGTATGCATTGCTATGTTGTGTTAAATTATGATTAGTGGGTCCTATAGTTGCATAATCTGTAGGAATTGATTATTCTCTACTACCATGAGCCTAGGTTATTTGCTGTGATTTGAGTTCGTTGGATGAGCTCTTGTCACTTAGTAGACTGCGAATTGAAATTGCTTAGAAATGCTTAGTTTCGGTAGTAATGGGCGATCATCGATTTAGTCGATGATCTTGATCACACATCTATTTATTATTCCATTATGTCCAGCACTTGTGCTTGTTACTTTGTAAAGTCAAAAACTGAAAATAAAATTATTTTAGACTTGGGCACAGTGGTATTTTGGTGTGATCTGTTGGTGTGAATGGAATGGTGCCTAAGTCATCAAGGACGAGTTACTTGTGTCACTAAGCCAGGCGCTTTTGCGTGCTAACCACACGAGAGGGATATGGGACCTCTCTTGACTTAGTACTTTGGCGTGTGTTACCTCCGAGTCGCAGGAGGGGGTTGTGTGTGTTGTGTGAAAAAGGATCTGTGTTCTTGTGTTGGGTGTGCGGTGGTGGAGATTCCGGGTAGGCTCTCCACCTCGAGGGGCATCGTAGTTGTCCAAGGCTTTACCCGCGATGGGCAGTTGACCGATGCTTTACGATAACTCCGACACAACGTATGGGTTTCTATCCATACGGGCGACTCGCAGTTAATACATAATATTGGAAATGTCTCGAAGGACTTAGTTGTGTCGGTATACCAAAGGAAGTATGCTAATCATGTGGCAAAAAGGCGGTCTGACGTGTGGGTACATTGGTACATCCCTGCAGGGATAAAACTATTCGAATAGCCTCGTCCTAGGTTATGGACATGCTTGGTAAGGTCGTGCAAGAACTAGACTACAACCTTTTAAATTAAAATTTGACATGGTTGGTATGAATGGGTAATTCATGCTATTGTTGTGGTGACTAGTGGTTAGTCACTTCCAAGATTGTTGTTGTCATCTATCTATTGTTATTACTGTTGTCTTTTACTGTTATTTGAACAATAAAAACAGATTATAAACTTGCTTTCAAATGTATTATCGTATTGCAAATAAACATTGCTTTATGCTGAAAAATAAAACATACAACCTACACTCAAATAAGCTTGCATGTAGCATATGTATAGTTCTGTTATTCTACACATAAGTCTTGCAGTACAATTTTTGTACTCATTTGCTTTGCTTAACTATTTGTTGCAGAGGAGGAAGGTGAGCCCCAAGGGCCTCACTTTTGTGAGATGTGCTGCGGGTATGACGACTAGCTTGGCGGTCCG
The DNA here is from genome assembly GCA_036346395.1 of Hsuehochloa calcarea. Taxonomy (NCBI): domain Eukaryota; kingdom Viridiplantae; phylum Streptophyta; class Magnoliopsida; order Poales; family Poaceae; genus Hsuehochloa; species Hsuehochloa calcarea. The sequence goes on along the minus strand of CM070597.1, from coordinate 85,461,850 downwards.
GTCGGTTGCCTTGTGGGTGAAGGCACACTGATTGGCTCTTTTGTTTATCGCCATCTTATGGTATTTTGCTTCCGCTGTCTAATTAGTTATTTGTATGATTTTGGCCGGTCGGCCTCTCTTTTGTAATAACTATCCTTAATTTAGCTTAACTTCTGGTTTGTGCTTTTGCTTCGGTTCTATGTGAATGAATGGAATTGATGCATGACTTTTTGTAAAGAGGTGTGTATACTGTATTTCTGGGAAGTATCCATGTCTCGAGTCTCGGTTTATTTTGTTTGTGATGCTAGGACCGAGTGGATGGTTAAGCATTACAAGCCTGATAAACCGGGGTCTCACAGGCGGTGAGGTTTGAGCGGAGAAGAGGCACGGCTGTTGTCGGCGATGAGTTTCGGCGATGCTCTTGCAGCGGGGAAGGGCGCACGAGGTAGCCCGGGCGGCGACGAACCCGGCGGTGCAGTCGGCGATGAAGGGGTGGCAACGACGGCGGTGCAATTCGCCAAAGAAGAAGCTCTGCCGAAAACTATTGTTCTCGGATTGCGGCGGCACTAGGGCTCGGAAGGGATGAGTGTGGCGTCTTTGGGTTGCGGAAGCAAGGGCGAACCTCGGGGGGCTATTTATGGGAGATCGGACGCCCGAGATAAGGAATCCTCAAATCAAGTTTGTTTTGAATACGAAAACCAAATAAAAATCCCGAGATAGAAACAGATTGGAGATTTGATTCGGCCGATTTTGGATGCGGGAAGATAAGAGGTACGATTTGATGTGGAAATGTGGATATCATGGGAATATGCTCCTGATCTTAGGATGATGTGACAATTGGCAATGACGTTAAAGGTTTGTCGTTTCACATGTTTTCGGCAAACATCCTGTGCTGTCAGGACTGTGGCGGTTTGACCTATGAAAAATGTGATTATGACATTGGAGCAGGAAGACTTCAATGAATGTTGTCTTGAGGGGGAGCATATATGTTAAACCTTGGTGATCATATTTTAGACTATGAAAGTCTTTGCTTTGATTTATCTAGAAGGAATCGATTTGATGATCACCACATGAAGTTACCTTGAAGATTTTACCACTTAAAGATGTGTAGAATTCAGGGGAGCACTTCCCTGAATATTAGTCCATGTATACATCTTTGATCTCGAAGATGAAGTACTATGCAGGAAGGGCAGTAATCCAAAAGATCAACTGTTGTACTCCTTTTCCCTTGGTGATTTTTTACTCTGACATGAATGTTTTTAATGAGATAACTAGTGTAATACAACTTATGTATGTGATGCACTTTTTTCCTTTCTTTTTTGTCACTAGGTTTTTTAAGGAGTTTTTAACGAAGCATATACATGTCGCAATATTCACCTAAAGGGAAGTGTTACGAAACCAACTCCCGTAGGAGAGGTGTGGCTGCCTCTCGTGGCCCCCACACAGATAGCATTGGAATAAAGAAGATCATTGGATTGCTATCTCTATATCTTGTGTCTTTTGCTCATCTACTTTTGCTCTTGCTAGTTACTGTGATTGATATTGTTCTAGTTGCGGTTATCATTTGTATAGATCGCTCGACGATGCTAATTATTTCACACAGAACGGTTTTTTGTCCAAAAAAAAAAACGGAGAACGCACACTGCTGGTACTTAGTTTCTACTTCCTACTAACTTATGCAATTCATTGGGGAACTATCGTAGGTGAGTGTTAAGAAGTTTGCACTTTGCACTTCGAAAAGAAAATTCAGTACTACTACATATTGATGGCAGCGATTAAGCTTACGTGGAGTGTGCTTTCATCGCATGTAAGTTCAACTACTACTAATGCAACCATAGAACAGGACAAGAAGCGATCGAGGAGTGATCTATGCCAAGCAGTAGTATTTTGACATGGATGCATGGGAGCTCTATGTGCATCAAGTTCCAAAGGTGTTGCAGTGCTTCAATAAGCTTTTCAGCAGCAAATTATATTCACCCGTTTTTTACTTCAGGCCTGGCTCCAAAACAAAAGCAAGTATAAACATTATTTTCACAAACCAAAAAAAGAAGTAAATATAAGCATCAACTTGCTGGTAGCTACAGGTTTGGATGCGCCACGGTTGAACCTAGCCACTTCAGTATTTGCCTTGGGAGAGAGAGAGAAGATATAACACGTCTAGGTTCGTTCGACCTTCGACGCACCTTTCAAAAATCGAACAAAATCTTGCTCCTAAAACGAAAAACAAAAAGTAAGAGTACACCCAGCACAGGACAAGGACAGTGAGTCCACATGACAGGGAGAAAAGCTGGCACTTCTCCTGTAGAAGAATCCGCCTTTCCACCCCCCAATTTACGTTGGTCATCTGCACGCAGACGCAGTACAGACGGAGTGATGGCTGCTAGCTTTGCTCCCCCCCCTTCACCTCCCCTCTGACAGGGTGGTTGCTCAGCTCAAGTGAGCAATGGTAGATATTTATTGGCTCCCCGACAGGGGATCCTCTGCCCGGGAATCCTGTATGATTGTTGCTCTGCCTTTAAGGCGGTACCGGCCCCGATCCCGTCTCTTGCGCCCAACACCGGACATTGTTTGTTCGTTCGTGGCATTTCCAATCGATCGACCGTTCAAATCAGTGGACTTTTCGCGGCTTTATTTCGATTCATCTTGTCTTGACAACTTCATTCATGTTGCCAAGTGTCAGAAGCTGATCAAACATCATCTGGCGTGAATAATGAATGTGGAGCAATTCGAGGGGAGTTTTTGGCGTCTCAAATTTAAGAATAATAATCTTGCTTGTCACTTCGCGTTTCAATCGTGGCTTCGGAGTAAATAGAATACATTGGGTGAATGACATGTTCAGTAGTCATTTGGTTTAGGACTTCCATGTAGAGCAGAGGTTTGAACACATACAGTGTAGAATAGATCTAGAAAATTCATATTTAATCGACCTAAGAATTTTTTAAAAAGTATTCTAGTTTTTATTCTAAAATATAGTAATAATACTATCTTTTTATTTTACATGAATAATCATCTGTCACTCAACCGTTGAACGATTAGTCCAAGTCGCTCAACGGTTGAGCGACAAGTGTCCAAATAGTTTAACAGTTGAGCGGTTTGGCCTAAGTAGCTCAACCGTTGAGCGATTTGGACACTTATCGCTTAACGATTGGTTCTAGTGTATAGGTCGCTCAACTAGCAGGGCATATATGTACACCGTTGGACGATAAGCGTCAAGTCGCTCAACCGTTGAGCGATTTGGACTAGTCGTCTAACGGTTGAGCGACAAATGATTATTTTTGTAAAATAAAAAAATATTATTATCACTATTTCAAAATAAAAACTAGATTGTTTATTTTAAAAAATTCGTTGATCCAACCTAAGCCTCAACTAGTAAGCCCCTAGGAGACTATAACCATAAGATGGAAATGAAACTTAGCCAAAAATGGTCCAAATAATATTAGAGGTAAACGATGTGTTTAAACTTATTCTGCTTACCTATCTTCATTGTTGGAAATATCTCAACTTCTTAAGTTAGATCAGTGACGACGAACATATCCATGAATATGGTTCTAAGACATCTGGAAATCACCAGTGCAAGTCTAGACCCGATTATGCGTCCCCAGAAATACACGTGTCCATAATCCAGCGAGTTGTGTTCTACTAAAGGCATCAGTAATAACATCTTGCAAAACAAAAGATTGACAGGTGGAGATAAGCATCCAATCCGGATAACAACAAAAACCCGCAAAGTCAATATTGAGAGTCAACCACAAAAGATAAGCCCGGCCCACTCGCCGCCCTTTTTCACAACCCAAGCACCTCGTCGCCCTCCATCCGTTTGCAAAGCGCGGGGCTTATCTTTTGTGGCTGATCGTCAACCACCAAAGATAGGCCTGGCCCACGAGCCGCCCTTTTTGACAACCCAAGCCCCGAGCCGCCCTCCATCCGTTTCCAAAGCGCAAGGCTTTTCACAGCTAGACCGGTCGACGACACCCCGAGCGCGCGCGACTCCCCGCGCCGGACTCGACTCTCGGAGACCGCCCGTAGCCGCTCACACCGCCGAACGCACCCACCAAAAAGCTAACAGCGACGCATCCCACACGACACCTGTCGCGCCAGCGCAGCAGTACCCTACTCAGAAACAACACACACGAAGCCCATCCGCAGAAGAATCCGTCAATTAAAAGCTTCAAAAAGGTTACCCATGCCCGCCACACATCTTCGCGGACTGGCTTAGCCCAAGGTGTTTTGATCGGTGGGACGAGGTTGTGAGAGAAAGATGGTATAAATAGGATCGGTGGGACGAGATTGGGAGAGAAAGATGGTATAAGTAGGATGAGTTTATACATAATCTTTAGTTAGTTGTACAAGATGATATACAAATATATTTGGTTAGTTATATAAGATGATATACAAATATGTTTTGTTGCTTGTATGAGATACACACGAATGACACGTTATTGCGCTTGTTTGAAGAGATGAGGTTGGTTCGGTAATCTTCTCCCTGTATTGATGAGATTACCTCTATGGTATTTTTCTTTTCTTTCTTTTGTTTTCTTCTCATTTTTCTTTTTCTTCCTACTTTTCTAACCTAACTATTAATGATCATATAACGATCCTTTTCCTAATTAATCTATACTTTTTAACTTAATCTCTAGTTAAGTTATCTATTTTAATTTAAATGTTAATAATATACTATTTACTCTTCTTTAACTTAATGTATTTTTAGTTACAGTTAACTTAATGTATTTTTAGTTACAGTGTGATCCACGGATATTGAACTATTTGAGTAATTAAACACTAACTATTTTTAAATATACAACTTATAGTTAAATTTGTTCTTTAAGTTTAAATGTTAAGGCAAACTCATTAATATCTAATGCGAGTGGGGAGCGCAAGACGTGAGCGGACGAATCCGTCCTATATAGGGATGGCAATCGGGCGTAGTGGACACGGTAATGATCACTCATACTCATGTCTGCGACCCCAAATTTTCCCCACAAGCTAACCCGCCCGAGCGTGCCTGTGTATATCCTTGCTATCAATTTCAAGTAAACCACATCATCAGTATCTTTTGTTAACTAAGAAAAGCTAGGGATAAACCCGTGGCAATTATAACACCATTACGCAGTTCATATGTGAGGACATAATGAAACAAATATATGCATTTACCGGAAGCACCATTAGCCATAAAATCCTTTTGAACTTCCCTCATCCAAGCAAACCCAATAAATACATTGCAATACACATCTTTTTTTTTAAAAAAAAAGTATACCCCATCAAGCAAACAATATTGAGAGCGCGCGATGAAGGCAATCCATATTCCGTGGTATTTTCCTTCTCATCTTCGGTAGCTGCAACTCTTCTCACAGGAGGAGAGCTTGGCCGGGGAGCTGACATTGTGTCATATATTCACAAATATCCAAAGTGTCAACAACTAAACCAATGGGACCGCAAAAATTAACTCCCACCCATTTTTATGAAAAGTAGATGATAACATTCACAGAGTTGCCAAGGTAATCGCAGAAAGCCATGAAGAGGGTCATCTGCCTAGCCAGCTTGCAGTGTCCACTCTACAGTATCCATGAAAACAAGAACAATTCAAAATTAATCCCACCTCGAATTACATAAACGGAATAAAAAGAAATGATCAATGTGCCACAAGACATAAGACATACCCAGAAGAGGAGAGGGAGGAATCCTGTTTACAAAGGGACAGAGACAACGCATGATAGCACAAAGAATAAATTGACCACGAGGGCTGGTGGCGATCGCAGAAGGGAGGGAGGCGAGCGGCGACCATGGGAGCGAGGGAGGAGAGCGGTGGCAGGAAGGGAGGCGACGGCGGGAGGCGACCACAGGAGGGAGGTGAGCGGCGGGAGGAGACCACGAGAAGGAGATGAGATGAGATGGATTGGATTTGGTGCTATGTCGGGGATGCTAGCGAGTAGCGAGCAGTGGCTGTCGAAGAGATGAGATGGATGAGCCCACCTGTCAATGTGGATTGACGGGTAAACGGACACGACGAGCACGGGTAGAGCTCATCCATGGCCACGCCGTTTATCCGATGGGGCATATGATTGCCCCATTTTTCATACCCGTGGGCAAAGAAAGCACCTCATATCCAGCTCTATTAGGGTAATTTCCCGCAGACACATGAATAATTAGGCACAATTGCCAATTTTAGTATTGTACCGTTTGGTTCGCCCAATTTTATTAAACGAAATTATTTAACATCTCACGAGAATATCCCTTAAAATTTGTACCATCCAATACAGAACCAGCTAGTTCAATACACTCAACTAAACAGAAAAACGAAAATATACCCATAATCATCCTATATACGTTAATCCAACAAAACACACCATAACATATAACGCCGAATATATCTCCTTCACGCACCACTGACAATAAGGCCCCATAATATCTGCGCCCCCCCACCCCATCCCACCAAGGCACCACCACGCGGCCCCCCTAATCAAAACCACCTGTCCTGTACACGCTCGCCTCGCTCAGAACAACTCGCCTTACCGGAGACGCATCGGCGACTACGACGATGACTGCGGCGGCGGGCTCGGTGCAGGGGATGAAGGATGTGAAGACGGAGAAGAAGCTGCCGCTGGTGCTGGGGGAGTACGAGCTGCAGGAGAAGGCGGGGGAGGGCACGTTCGCGGTGGTGTTCCTTGCGGCGCACCTCCCCACCGGCGAGCGCGTGGCGGTGAAGGAGATCGACCCCAAACGCGTCGACGAGCGCGTCCGCGGCGACATCCTCCAGGAGATGAAAATCCTCGGCGACCTCTCCCATCCCAACATCCTCCGCCTCCTCGACACCATCCAGGTAACCCCCGAAACCTCCCGCTCATCCGCAAACATTGCGATCGCGATCGTAATTGAGTTTGAACTAGTGCAGTTAACGATTCTGCATTGGTAAAATCTAAAATTCGTTGTGATTTTCGCCGCAGACGGAGGACAAGCTTTACCTGGTACTGGATTACTGCGATGGAGGTGACCTCGAGGCCTACAGGACGGCGCACGGGGTGCGCGGCCGGCTGCCGGAGGCCACCGCGAGAGACTTCGTGCGGCAGCTCGGTATGGTCTCGATCGAGCTTTGAGGGGAGTTTCCTTATTATTATTATTATTGGGACGATGTTTTTGATGCGCCTATTCTGCGTTACTCTGTTGTTTTGGATGCGCAGCGGAAGGGCTGAAGGTGCTGAGGGGGAGGAACATCGTGCACCGGGACCTCAAGCCACAGGTTAGATCTTACGGGTTTTGTTTTTTATCAGATTTATTTGGGTTTAGTGGTCGGTCTGGACGTGAAAATTGTGGGGTTTTTTTTTTTAATGTTGATGGCTGGAATTTGTTGCCGATTGGTGATTTGGGATGTTTTATGTTTGGATACCAAGTGCCAAACTAAGAGTAAGGTTGTGTGGAGTTAAAGACATTTATAGCTGCTTGTGCAAAAGGGTTCCATAGTTAGCAACTAAACTTTGACATAATGGGGTAAGCCCCAAATCCAATCAGTCAATTTACCATTAAATGCCAAACTACATGAAGGATTGTTCTGTTCACTGATGCTAGTATTTGAAGTTCAGTCAATATATGATTAGTGAAAGAAAAGAATTGCACATCGTAAACTTTTGTATGTATTTATTTATTTTGTCTAATTTGCTTGATTCTCCTCTTATCCTTTAGAGATACATTATTTACTCCATACTGATCAAGCTGTGAAACATGCAGAACCTTCTGCTATCAACTAATGGTGATGTCATCACATTGAAAATTGGTGATTTTGGGCTTGCCAGGTGAGAGCATATTTCCTCTTTGTTGCCTATAAATTTATTGGACTATTTTTTCTCTCTCCTCTAATTGAAGTTATCAACCCACAAAAAAATATCGGGGACCATTATAGACATTATCCCTTTTCAAGTTCTATAGTATTTTTCACAATGGCATGATGTTATTGTCATATTCATACTGACATTTACCATGTAAATATTGCTTCTGATTTCTGAATACTGTATTTACTGTGATCCTTTTTTTTTGCGATGATCACTATGAGCTTGTTGTAAGTGAACAATGTATAATTGAAAATTTTGGTGTGGTTTCAGGTCTCTAATGCATGAAAATTTAGCTGCCACAACGTGCGGGTCTCCATATTATATGGCCCCAGAAATTTGGCGTTGGGAGAAATATGACGCAAAGGTTTGTTCATTAACCTGCATTAAATACATGGATTCTAAAATAAGGCAAAATTGGCTATAGAACACTATAATTTTGTGGCGTTTGCTCTAGGATAATCAAAATTCGTGTCTTTGCTAAAACACACTACTAAAACGTGGCTCTTCACCTTAGGACAGTGAGGCCATTAAAATATCATTTTTGGCTACTAAACCGGAGAGAAAATTTTGAAAGTGACTTCCGGTCCCATAACCATTCTGGGTTTGGTTGAACCAAGTAGCTTCACCGGGGTCTGGACGCACGGGTTTATACCGCGAAAACTCTAGCCCCCATCCCAAATTCCTCGCTCGCATCCCCCGCTCCCAACCAACCAGCAACAGTCCAACCCGAAGGGCAACATGGACATTTTGTCAACCTTCTCTCTCTCCTCGTTTGGACGGAAATTGTATTTTAATGGCCTCAGTGTTATATGGCAAAGAGTCACGTTTTATTAGTGTGTTTCACTAAAGACACAAATTTTCAATCTCCTGGAGCAAACGCCACAAAATTACAGTGTCCTGCTGTCAATTTTACTTTAAAATAACCATGCAATAATCTCTACCCCAAAAAAACTTTGCAGGCAGACTTGTGGAGTGTTGGAGTCATTCTTTTCCAGCTAGTCACGGGGAAGTTGCCGTATAATGGGGCCAATAGAATCGAGGTTTGTTCCTCTTATTGTATAATTAGATGTATTAATAAATTCAAAATACATATATCCCCTAACACTGTTGCTGAGCATTGTTTATGACTACAGCTGCGCCAGAACATCCTGACATCTGATGGCCTTAGTTTCCCTCCAGATATTGAGGCTGATATATACCCTGATTTCATTGATCTGTGCACAAGACTCCTATGCCTTGATCCAAGTGGGTCTGCTGTTTCACTTTATTTTGTTTCAAAGCAGGCGTGTGTAACTAATTTATTCACTGCAGTAATCTTGATTTGCTCAACTTTTGGATTATTTAATAGTTTTGTGACCTTCTTTAAATTCATAAGTCATATATTGGTTTTGATCTTTTTATACCAATTGGAGCAGATTAAAATGTGATTTCAGTTTTGCAGAGAAGAGAATATCTTTTGAGGAATTCTTCAATCACAAGTTTTTGATACCAACAAGGTCTTCCCTTCACCCTGGTGGTAGTGTTCACAAGTCCATATGGCAGTGTTGCATCATCTACCTTGTTTCCATAATCTGTGTCCATACTAAGTCCTGCAATTTTAACGTAGCAAATCATGAGTGCATTGCTACAGAGTAGTTCGGTGCAGTGTGTGCCTACGAAATTTCAAAGATCAAATTCGATAGTGGTGAACTAAACAAAAGACAAGCAGTGCTCATAGTGCATATAATACATACAAATATGCAGATGAATTTGACTAAGCACATTGCAGGTGCGCACTAGATCACGTGCAATACTTCCCTGATTTATCATGATCCTAGGAATAGTGCATCATGTACTTTTTATAAGGCAAATTAGACATTTCACAAGTCTCCTCTCTCCTTCTGCGTGCTGGCCAGGCCAAGATAATATTATTATAATCGCTCGTGTGTTGTGGCAAATGTCCACCATTTTGGACTGTCCTATAACCGCCAAACCAAGATTTTAGATTGCCCTGGGCAAATGCCACCACTTTACATAGTCTTGTAGCCAATTTTACCTTTCATAGACCACTATGCACTTGGTTTGATTGTCATATTTGTCTCCTGTTTTGGAGCTTGCTGATTGTGCCTTTTCAGGAAAAGTGAAATTATCAGGGAGCCCGGTCATGTTTTTGATTTAAGGGATGCATGCGAGACCATCTCTTCTGATGTCCTCGAAGTAAAGTCTGAAAGCATGGATTCAAAAACTTTGAAAGGTACATTATGCTCCATCTAGAAATCATATTGCATGTCTTCTGCTTAGGCACTGATTTTGTATAATTTTTGCAGTATTTGATTCATGGGAGTGGATCGAACGAGAATATGTACTATTTGATGTGAACCCTACTTCCATGGAGATGTTGTCTTCACTTGAGAAGTCTATGATGAATGGTAGATGGCTTTTAGTGTAGCTATCCAGTTGGAGGTTTCATCCGTCATTTGTTTTTAGCTCTTGCGTTTATTTCATGGTTGCGCAGAGAAAAGGTTTGGTTTTGTGTTTTAGCAACAAGCATTAAGCTGAGTTGCACATTGCAAGGACGAAAACAAAGGAGATTTAGGCCCTGTTTGTGTCGATTTAGGCTTTTTGGTTTATAGTTTAAAGTCATTTTTTAGCTTAATCAGCTAATAAGCTCATGAACTTTTAAGCTAAGGTTTAGTGTTGGGTAATATGACTTTTTATAGGATGTTAGCTTATTGAGTTGTGTGTGGGGGATAAAAAGTTGGAATTACCCTTGAGGGTTTGAAGGATCTTTTTAAGTATGTATTTGAATTTATTTTTGCATGAGATTTGTAAATATGACATTACGTGCAAGTGTACATATGAAACAAAAAAGATTTTGCTCGTTCATGCATGTATTAATTTTGGACATTGCATAATGAAAGAAATTAATATAGAAATACATATATTAGCCAATCAGACAAAATAATATTTGATTATATCATATTAATGTAATTATTTTAGGCCATTAAAAAAGTAGTAATGCTATCACGAAAGACACTCAGATCGCCATCATCGATTGCTGATCTATTGACACCGTGCCCTTCGAATGATCCAGTTTGTGTATCGTTTGGAGCATAATCTTCGTCGTACATATGTTTAGGATATTGATGAAAATTTAAAAAATAAATGAAGTTAGCATAAATTAAATATGAGATTATACATATTAATAAATAGATATTTATTCAATTACTACCTTGTGCTCCTTCCACCAAGCATCAGATGCAGGTATAGTTCCTTTTTGATGATCCTAACCTAGCCCAATTGCTTTTTGTTTTAAATCGTTCCACAAGTTATATTCTTTTTTCAATGCTTCTCACTTATTTTTTAAGTAGTTTTTTGTCGTGTTTTTTCCATGTCCTTTCAAAGAACTTCTTTTGGAGGTTATTGTAACCCGTGATATTCAAACATCCTAATGGTTTATTTCCGGTAGCAACTTTCTCAGCACAGATCTGACAAAATACTCTGTTGCCAAATGTATCCCAATTTACCTTGTTGATAGCAACTAATTCCATTTATACAATTTACATGATGATTTATAATTTTGAGAGCATAACATAATGATATGCAAAACTAACATTGTAACTACTCAACAGATGTTCATCAAATACTCAACAAATGTAGAGACACAACCCTACACAGACCATATCACTCAACAGATGTAAATACTCAACGGATGTAGAAACTTAAAACAGAGAATATCCAATAGATGTTCATCAAATACACCAACTTTTAGTTAGTTTTACTCATGAGTTAGCATTCAACAGATGTTCATCAAATACTCAACAGATGTAGAGACACAGCCCTACACAGACCATATCACTCAACAGATGTAAATACTCACACATTGCAGTAAACCGAGTAGATTAAGCAAACTAACTAAAATAAATCCGTGACACAGCCCTATACAGCCCTAATCAATTCAAACACATTCACAGGCCTATACATTCTACAATTTCAGATTTTAATTTTTCCCATAACTACCTTGATCTAGATGTGAGGATCTTGCTGATGGAGACGGAGCACGAGGAGAAGCGGTGTCACACTTGTGGAGGTGGCGCCGCACTTGGGGAGTAGGGGTCGGACGAGGAAAGGCGGCGTCGGTGGGGGAGGAGAGGGGAGACGGTGGCGTCAAATGGAGGAGAAGGGAGGAGGCGGCGGTAGGGGCAGGAGAGGGGAGACGGCGTCGGGGAGGAGAGGGGAGGCGGCATCGGGGGGAGGATAGGGAAGGCGGTGTCGGTGGAGGCAGAGAGAGGGGGGCGGGGTAGGAGAGGGAGGCGTGGCGTGCGGGGAAGGAGAGGGAGGCGCCAGCTGGGGGGGGAGGAGCATATGGAGTTGGGGATGGGGAGGGGAGGCGGCGGCGGGTAGGAGGGAACGAGAGGGGAGGAGAGGGGAGCCTGTGGGGTTGGGGATGGGGTGGGGAGGGAGGGGAGGCAGCGGCGGGTGGGAGAGAACAGGAGGGGAGGGGTGGGTGCGAAGCAATTCTGAGAAAAAAACAAGAGGTTCACATTTATATACTGTGGATATCATGGAGCTATGTTCATGATCTTAGGATGATGTTACAATTGGCAATGGTATTGATGGTTTGTCGAAACACACGTTTTCGACAAAGTTTCAGGTTCTATCAGACAGCTGGCGGTCAGACTGGCCTCTGTCGGGACCCGAAAATACATCTCAGGAATCCTCTGTGTATTCTGAACTAGTCCCAGATCAGTAGCTAGCTCACACAGGAAACAGTGATAAAATACCATCTATTTATTCGATTTAACTAGAAAGATCTCAAAATAATAAATAATAATAACTGGACCTTATGGTCAATGTTTACTTAACTTGCCACGCAGGGCTAAAGAAACAAATAAACTCTTGCAGCGGAACGAGAAACTTGGAAAGGCTAATCAACATGCCCACAGCAATCGAGTGGAGAACGATCCTAATCCGCAAAACCTTCAACGCCTTGATTCGGAAGAACTCACTGCGACTTTGATATTCTTCAACCGATCAACAAAGGCATGAGCCGTGAGTACATAAAGCACTCAAGCAGTCGTAGGGAAATGTATGCAAATAGTATTCATGCAAGGCTTACCAAAGGTTAGTCAGATGGTTCTTTGCGTAAAACATCATTTATGACAAATACAATAAATAGATTGAAATGCGTAATTGAAAAGAATAATAAATACTTAAACAATTTCTTTGAAACAACCAGTGAACTAACCATTCACTTCTCAACCAAACCAATGACAAGTGAACTCCCCATTCACCCATCGACACAAACCACCAAGTGAATTACCCATTCACCGAACAAACATTATATTCATCAAGTGAACTTCTCATTCACACTCGACTTATTTTTAGAAGAAACTCTATCTCCGTGTGAAATTCCGAGCACGCCCATAACCGCGGACACGGCTATTCGAATAGTTTTACACACTCTGCAGAGGTTGTACAACTTGACCCACAAGACACGACTTCTCTAGTTGGTTTGGCATCCGTCGATACCACTTGCCACTACCTTGGGTAAGCGAGGCTAGAGCACGTGACAAAGCCTTTACAAAGCTCCTTCTTAACCCGATTACGCGCTAAGGTTTCAACACCGAATGTCTCCATCCGACTAGACAGGGGCCCCTCTTGCGCCAGAGTGAGCACGCACTCGTAACTCACTCTTCCAAGACAGAACCAAAATTAAGACATTGCAAATTAATCAGCTAGGTCCCGCCCATACAGGACATGTGGTTGTACGGTTAAGGCTCAGTTCAATGGCGCACAAGATTAAGTCCTTGACAAGTTACTCAGGCGATCTTTCCACAAACCCACAACGTGTTAAATCCACACCCTCAATCCACCATCCATTCGCCCGAGTGAAAACCATTTTGTTTACAAGAAACCAATGACATCCTCGTCATGGTACACAAGTTTTAACAACAAGTGGCTAACCACCACAATTCCATATATCATTAAGTCAAGATTAAATCATTAAAACACATGTGATGATGAATCCAACGAGACTAGGCTTGACTAAGCACTAATACGATACCCATGTTGGTGATACAAATATGTCCAACTAAAATTATCCAGGCTAGGGTGACCAAGGATTCATGGCATTCAAAAGTTCAATGGAGGTATAATGACAACGGTAATAACTAAACCCAAAACAATTGATATAAAGATAGCATGCGATTGTATAAAACAATATACTTTTGAAATCATAGGATCAATATGATCAAAGGACTACGGCTTGCCTTAGAATAAATCCTGGATTGATCTTGATCTTGATCTTGGTGTGCTTCTCCTTGTTCAAAACTTCCCGAAGTAGCAACGTCTACTCGCAAAATAAGCAAATAGAATAAATAAATATAAAACAGAGATAAAATCAACTCCAAAAATTAAATAAAAATCATAAATAAATAGAGTTCGAATTTAGATGAATTTACAAATTTGAATGGGCTCAATCGAGTTCTGATGCAAAAGATATGGGCTTTGAAGATTGAAAATAAATCAAAACCCTAATTTGGATTTTAATTTAATTTCTGAATTATTTTTCAACCGAAAAGATGAATATGACGTCGGATGACGTCAGTGGAATTTCGCCGATATTAAAATCAACCGACAAGTGGGTCCCACATGGAGGTGACTGGGTGTACCATGGACTGAGTTCAAGAAAGTTTGGCTTCGGGTGGAAACTGGTCGTGCCACATGGTAGCGACACGCAGTGTAAGAGCCGAGGTGGTCGCCGACTTGGCATGGTGGCATCGCGCCCCATCGTAAGTGGCTTGGCGCACCATGGACTGGGTCCACCGAAGATCACTCGGAGGAGGAATCGTGTGCCACGTGGCTGCTGACGGAGGCTGCCACGCAAGCCAAAGCGAAGAGGTGGCTGCTGACCGGGCTTCCACGCGAGCGCTGATCTGGCAAGGGAAAACAGAGGAGCGGCTTGGCCGAGGGCTCGACGGCGGCGACGGCGGCGAAGTCGCGTCGTGAGTGGAAAATGGGTCACCGAGAGTATTGCAAAGTGATGAGGTGGTGGCAAGCACTAGGGCGGCGAGATTTACCGTGGCGTCGACGATGGCGGCGCGGTGGTGGCGGCTTGTTGTCTGGATGAGCGGTGGCAATGGCGGTGGGCGTCGGCGACCAAAGGCGAGGCGCAGACCGAAAATCGGCGATATTGCGATCCCGTCGGCGGTGGTGGCGTGGCGACGAAGCTCGAGACGGCGGAAGGCGGCGGCGACGAGGTTGCGGCCGGCGACGATTCTTCGGCAATGCCGAGCGTGGCGGCCGCGAAGACGCCGCGACTTGGGGTTTTGAGAGATGAGGTGGGGCGGAGAGAATAGGGGTCTCGGGGTATTTATAGCAGAGGAGAGGAGAGTCCCAGGGAAACGACGCGGCGAATGAGAGCGACGCGGACTCGGAGAGGCCGGGTTGAAGACGACGCGACGTGGCGACGCGGAAGGCCCACCGGCCGAGAGGAGGAAGAGTGGCGCGCGTCTGGCGACGAGAGGCGGGCGATGACGATCCAACTAGCGCGCGGCGGAGAGCGAGGCACGCCACATGCACAACGATGGCGCATCAACTACCGGGAGAAAAAGCGGCGCAACGCGGGCGCGCGGAGCGAAATGGGCCGAGGGAGAGGTTGGTGAACAGTGATTGGGTTTGCCCACCATCTGCTTCGGAAAATAGAATAGGTTTTTCTTTTAACAAAATAGCAGAAAATCCAAAAGGCAATAGAAAATAGCAAATGCACTCAGAAAAATTCTATAAAATACTAGAAAATATATCTAAGGCCATGGAACCCAAATAAAATAATTTTAATAATATTTAATGTTGGAATTAATCATGTTAAATTGTTTTTGATCCCTGAAATTTCTAATTAAGCTTTAACTTTAGTAGAAAAATTCAAATGGTTAATTTTCTTTTAAAACTTTAAAACAGACCAAATTTTTGGGATGTTACAAACCTCCCCCCCTTAAAGGAATCTCGTCCCTGAGATTCGGGCTGACTAAAGAATAGGTTCTGACTCGGGGTTTAACTTACCACAAACGACGTTCTGAACTTGTTGAGCTTTTTCTGCAGTGACGTGATTCAATCTTCCTCTTGCTGCAGTGGATGGGGTCCCGGAAGCTTGATTTGGAGTCTGAAACACTCCTCTTCCCATTCCTGGCACAGAAGTCCTGGTTGGTGTAGGTCCCAGATTGAAAGGAATTGGTGTGAGTCCTTGCTTCTGTGGGCACTTGTTGGCATAATGACTTGTCTCATTGCAATTGAAACAAGTAACTCCTGCTGCAGGATTGTTGGTCCTCTGAGGCTGATGATTGTTACTGCTATTGAAATTTGAAATTCCTGAGTTTCCTGCATGCGATATTTGGGCGGGGGTTACAATCCGCAGATGAATTGTTAGCACGAAAGGGTCAGCTGGTATTGGTCCCGACTCTTTGTAGTGACTGATGAGCTCCTTGTTGTATCATTTTCCTTTTACGAGATTCGTCCAACTCACGACGAGAATCTTCTATAAGTACGGTTTTATCCACCATGTGCTGAAAATCAACATAGTCATTCCCGATAACTTGTACCTTCAAACTGGGGTTGAGTCCACGCTTGAATCGCTTCTGACGTGCATTATCTGTCGCAACATCTTCTGGAGCATAGCGAGAAAGTTGAGTAAACTTGTTGAGATATTCACCCAAAGACATATTTCCTTCTCAGAGTTCACGAAATTCATTCTTCTTCATTTCCACTATACCATCCGAACATGAGCTTGACGAAACGCCATTGAAAATTCTCCCAAGTAATGGCTTGTGAATTCTCATGAGTCGGTGTAGTTTTCCCACCATTCTCGCTACTGTACCTTCCAATTGATGTGAGGCATAAAGAACTTTCTCATGATTATTGCATTGGGCAATGGCGAGCTTTTTCTCAACGGAGCGAAGCCAATCTTCTCAAGGCCCAAAGGTTCTCGACGAATGAGAAAATGTAGGCGACGAGTCCTCATAAATTCGCTAACTTGGAATGATGATGAGTCGACGGTGGAGCAAAGGTCGCTGATTGCTCGATTATTCTCGATTCAACAAGTCGACTATTGCGGCGGCGGTCCGACTTTCTTTGAGTCATCATATCGTTCATATTTTGCATCATTGCGCTCATGAATTGAGTTTGAGCCGCTAGTAGTTGTGCCATCTTGGGTTCGTAGTTCCAAGGATCGTGATCGCCACTAGTGTTGACGCTGGCATGGGCACCATCCGACCGAGTCTGGCTCGATGTGTTGCGAGTGTCAACCATCTGCGATGCCTCTCCACGTGTTTGTTAGATAAGATAGAAAAGCAATGTAGACGAGAGGAATAGCACATAGAGATGAGATAGACGAGATAGGGTAGATGGAACAACTTAAGTAGGGGAAACAGTTAAACCCAAGACAAGAGACAAGAAAGCATAGTCAAGGGCTATGAAAGAACAAATAAACTTTTCAAATCAAAAGCTTAGTGCGATCGCAACATAATGCTTGACAACAAAGCTGCACTCTCACTTGCACACGACCAAAATAAAGACCTATTGCAACAACGATCTAAACGCTACTAAGACACTAATAGGACGGCTCCCACTCGGACTAGAGAGCGAAGACTCTTCAACTTCGTTACGAATCATTGAGAACACCCACGAGTTGCGAGCAATACCGCACGAAGTGGTGGAGATACTCCCGACGATTGCCTGATTCGACGCCTTTCTTCGAGATGGGTAGAGTAGGTGACGGCGGTGAAGCTAGTGGTGGAGCAAATGACTTCTTGCTCAGAACGGCCGGTATCGACGCTATTTGCATCACATACTTGCGAACCAACTTGGACAAACCGATCCGATGCAATGCAAGTCCTTCGAACGGCTTTGTGGGCAACTATGATCGCGACATGTCCTCAAGCTTGTCGTAGCACTTCATGCCGTGTGATGGCGAGGTGGCTTCCAATCCTCACAATGAAGTACACTCTTGTCTCATATCCAGCTATGTGTCCCTTCACTTTCCTTTCCTTGGTGAAGTAAGTTGCACCTCTAGTTGTTCCCAAACTTTGTAACAAGCAATGAAGAACTCGTGCCAATCGCCTCTTTGATCGCGATACACTTGCACCATCTAGAGAAATTAATAGGATAAGACTCACAAATTAAGATCACCAAATACAATTACGATAAGACAAGAGACAAGATCTCTAGCACAAGATGAGGAGAAATAGAATGTGGTAAGAATAGAATAGATTGAGACGAGATCGTAATAGAATAGATCGAAAAGGAACAACTTAAGTCAAATTCATTGATTTGATTTAGAAAATAAGTTTTGAAGCTTAGACTAAAACGACCATGCTAACTAAGGTTGCGTTCTACAATCGATATGGCTCGATACCACCTCTGTCGGGACCCAAAATACATCTCAGAACCCTCTGTGTATTCGAACTAGTCCCGGATCGAGCTAGCTCACACAGAAACAAATGATAAAATACCATCTATTTATTCGATTTAACTAGAAAGATCTCAAAATAATAAATAATAATAATCGGACCTTATGGTCAATGTTTACTTAACTTACACGCAGGCTAAAGAAACAAATAAACTCTTGCAATGAACGAGAAACTTGGAAAGGCCAATCAACATGCCCACAGCAATCGAGTGGAGAACGATCCTAATCCGCAAAACCTTCAACGCCTTGATTACGAAGAACTCCCATGCGACTTGATATTCTTCAACCGATCAACAAAGGCATGAGCCGTGAGTACATAAAGCACTCAAAGAGTCGTAGGGAAATGTATGCAAATAGTATTCATGCAAGGCTTACCAAAGGTTAGTCAGATGGTTATTTTGCGTAAAACATTTATGACAAATACAATAAATAGATTGAAATGCGTAATTGAAAAGAATAATAAATACTTAAACAATTTCTTTGAAACAACCAAAGAACTAACCATTCACTTCTCAACCAAACCAATGACAAGTGAACTCCCATTCACCCATCGACACAAACCACCAAGTGAATTACCCATTCACCGAACAAATATTATATTCATCAAGTGAACTTCCCATTCACACTCGACTTATTTTTAGAAGAAACTCTATCTCCGTGTGAAATTCCCGAGCACGCCCATAACCGCATGACACGGCTATTCGAATAGTTTTACACACTCTGCAGAGGTTGTACACTTGACCCACAAGACACGACTTCTCTAGTTGGTTTGGCATCCGTCGATACCACCGCCACTACCTTGGGTAAGCGAGTGCTAGAGCACGTGACAAAGCCTTTACAAAGCTCCTTCTTAACCCGCCTACGCCGCTTAAGGTTTCAACATCGAATGTCTCCATTCGACTAGACAGGGCCCCTCTTGCGCCAGAGTGAGCACGCACTCGTAACTCACTCTTCCAAGACGAACCAAAATTAAGACATTGCAAATTAATCACTAGGTCCCGCCCATACAGACATGTGGTTGTACTGTTAAGGCTCGCCTCAATGGCGCACAAGATTAAGTCCTTGACAAGTTACTCAGCGATCTTTCCACAAACCCACAACGTGTTAAATCCACACCTCAATCCACCATCCATTCGCCGAGTGAAAACCATTTTGTTTACAAGAAACCAATGACATCCCCGTCATGGTACACAAGTTTTAACAACAAAGTGGCTAACCACCACAATTCCATATATCATTAAGTCAAGATTAAATCATTAAAACACATGTGATGATGAATCCAACGAGACTAGGCTTGACTAAGCACTAATACGATACCCATGTTGGTGATACAAATATGTCCAACTAAAATTATCCAGGCTAGGGTGACCAAGGATTCATGGCATTCAAAAGTTCAATGGAGGTATAATGACAACAGGTAATAACTAAACCCAAAACAATTGATATAAAGATAGCATGCAGTTGTATAAAACAATATACTTTTGAAATCATAGGATCAATATGATCAAAGGACTACGGCTTGCCTTGGAATAAATCCTGGGATTGATCTTGATCTTGATCTTGGTGTGCTTCTCCTTGTTCAAAACTTCCCGAAGTAGCAACGTCTACTCGCAAAATAAGCAAATAGAACAAATAAATATAAAACAGAGATAAAATCAACTCCAAAAATTAAATAAAAATCATAAATAAATAGAGTTCGAATTTAGATGAATTTACAAATTTGAATGGGCTCAATCGGAGTTCGATGCAAAAGATATGGGCTTTGGAAGATTGAAAATAAATCAAAACCCTAATTTGGATTTTAATTTAATTTCTGAATTATTTTTCAACCGAAAAGATGAATATGACGTCGGGATGACGTCAGAGGGAATTTCGCCGATATTAAAATCAACCGACAAGTGGGTCCCACATGGAGGTGATTGGTGTACCATGGACTGAGTTCAAGAAAGTTTGGCTTCGGGTGGAAACTGGTCGTGCCACATGGCAGCGACACGCAGGCAGAAGAGCCGAGGTGGCTGCTGACTTGGCATGAGCTGGCATGCGGGCCCCACTGGTAAGTGGCTTGGCGCACCGTGGACTGGGTCCACCAAGATCGCTCAGAGGAGGAATCGTGTGCCACGTGGTCGCGACGAGGCTGCCACGCAAGCCAAAGCGAAGAGGTGGCTGCTGACCGGGCTTCCACGCGAGCGCTGATCTGGCAAGGGAAAACAGAGGAGCGGCTTGGCCGAGGGCTCGACGGCGGCGGACGGCGGCGAGTCGGCGTCGGCGGAGTGGAAAATGGGTCACCGAGAGTATTGCGGTTGATGAGGGCGCGGCAAGCATCGGGCGGCGAGATTTACCGGCGGCGTCGACGATGGCGGCGGCGGTGGTGGCGGCCTGTTGTCGGATGACGGTGGCAATGGCGGTGGAGGCGTCAGCGACCAAAGGCGAGGGCAGCACCGGAAAACTGGCGATATTGCGATCCTGTCGGCGGTGGTGGCGTGGCCGACGAAGCTCTGGAGACGGCGGAAGGCGGCGGCGACGAGGTTGCGGCCGGCGACGATTCTTTCGGCAATGCCGAGCGAAGTGGCCGCGGAAGACGCTGGCGACTTGGGGTTTTGAGAGATGAGGGTGGGGCGGAGAGAATAGGGGGTCTCGGGGGGTATTTATAGCGAGAGAGAGGAGAGTCCCAGTGGAAACGACGGCGGCAAGAATGAGAGCGACGCGGACTCCAGGAGAGGCCGGGTTGAAGACGACGCGGACGTGGCGACGCGGGAAGGCCCACCGGTCAGAGAGGGAAGGATTGGCGCGTGCGCGGCCGGACGAGAGGCGGGCGATGACGATCCAACGCAGGCGCATGCGAGAGCGAGGCACGGCACGGCGAACGATGGCGCATCAACTACCGGGAGAAAGCGCGGGCGCAACGCTGCCAAGGCGCGGAGCGAGCTGGGCCGAGGGAGAGGCTGGGCTGGAACAGTGATTGGGTTTCGGCCCAATTACTGTTTCGGAAAATAGAATAGGTTTTTCTTTTAACAAAATAGCAGAAAATCCAAAAGGCAATAGAAAATAGCAAATGCACTCAGAAAAATTCTATAAAATACTAGAAAATATATCTAAGGCCATGGAACCCAAATAAAATAATTTTAATAATATTTAATGTTGGAATTAATCATGTTAAATTGTTTTTGATCCCTGAAATTTCTAATTAAGCTTTAACTTTAGTAGAAAAATTCAAATGGTTAATTTTCTTTTAAAACTTTAAAACAGACCAAATTTTTGGGATGTTACACTTGTGTGGCGGCCAGACCGGCCACCACTGGCGGTCAGACTGGCCAAGCCCGGGTGTAGTGGCTGGCGGTCAGACCGGCCATAGGCGGCGGTCTGACCGGCTTGTGTGGAGGTCAGACCGGCCAT
Source organism: Hsuehochloa calcarea (assembly GCA_036346395.1). Classification (NCBI taxonomy): domain Eukaryota; kingdom Viridiplantae; phylum Streptophyta; class Magnoliopsida; order Poales; family Poaceae; genus Hsuehochloa; species Hsuehochloa calcarea. The sequence goes on along the minus strand of CM070597.1, from coordinate 85,440,217 downwards.
GGGCGGTGGTCTGACTGGCCATTAAGTGGCTTTGAATTTGGAGCTGGACAAAAAATAGAGAGTGTAGATAAGAGAGGGGATTCTCCTACACTTGGTCTCATAATTTTTGGAGCTTCGAGTCAAAAGTTCTATTGGTTTGAAATTTTCAGAGAGGTTTCGGATTTTCAGGGAGGAATTTTGGCTAAGTCCCTTGTTGGCGATCAAACTGGCCAGGTGGCGGTCAGACCGGTCAGAGGGCGATCAAACCAGCCCTGGGTGACGGTCTGACCGGTTTTGACTTGTTCGCCGACCTTCTTGGCGGCAATGTTTGTTAGTGTCAGATCGAGGAGGCCAACTAGAGGGGTTGAATAGGCGGTTTTAAAAATCTTTTGGCTAAAACCAATTTATAAAGCGAAAGCTAATAACAATTGGTTTTGCACAATAAAAACCTAAATCAACTAGGCTTCACTAAGTGCACCAACAATATGAATACAATTGAATGAGAGCAATCATACAACGATATATAACAATTAAAGCAAGTAATATAAATTGCTCAAAGTAAAGAACAAGAACAAACCACAATGGACACAATAATGTTTTACCGTGGTGATCGGATACTTGCCGGTCTCTCCTAGTCCACGTTGAGGTAAGCCCAAACGAATTGGACCGGCTCCACGAATTAAGCCAACACCTCGATCCACTCGGGTTGCTCTTCCTCCACTCTGAGATGGTGAGCACCAAACCACTCAAAACTACGCGGGCCTTCTCACAAACTTCTTGAGAAGATCACCGGTCACGACGCCTCCACGCCGTCTAGGTGTCGGCAAACACAAAGAGTAACAAGACTCAACTTTTACTTGAACTAATTAAGTGTCAAAACTCAAGTGGATACACAATCCACAACCTAAGGCAACACATGCACTTAAGGTTTGCTCTCCAAGCTCACTAAGTGCAATACATGCACATAAGAGAAGAGAGGCTTGCTCTTTGCTCAAGGGACTCAATAGAGGTGCCAAAGATCTCCAAAGATTGTTCCCAAACTGCCAAGGTGGGTATTTATAGCCCACACACAAAAACTAGCCGTTGGAAGAGAATCTGCTGAAAAATTAGCACAAGCGGCACTGTCGCCGTTCACTGACCGGTACTACCGCACCTAAATGATAAGCATAGTAACGACTATAATAGACGAGAAACTAGCCATTGAAAAGTGAATCTCGGTACTATCGACGTTCAACTCGCGGTAATTCCGCACTCCGATAGTTCCGTTTCTGAAGGGTGGTACTACCGCTTCCACTTAGGTCCAACACATGGCATCTACTGAAAAAAAACGTACCACACCAACTTCTGGAAATACCGAGCTGCGGTAGTTCCGCTCCCAACACGCCGGTACTACCGCACTTCCAAGAGAGCAAAGAAATTAGCAAGAAGTGTCTCTCTGGAAAAAACATACCGCAACAAATTCGGCACAACCGATATGCGGTAGTTCCATTCTCATAACGCCGATACTACCGCACATCGGTAGTTTCGCCTTCTCAACTTCGGAACTACCGATCTTCCTGAGAAAAATAGCAATGGCTTTCACAACAACTTCAATTGCAAAACACATTTGCCAATTGATGAGCCATATCAACAAGGATCGCATGCAAGATTCCTAACAAGTTGCAAAACACATTTGCCAACTTTAGAATCATACCACAAGGAATAAGATACATGGACTTAAACCATTTGCAAAACACATTTGCAAACTCAAGTCACATGCTACAAAGATCATGCATGAGTATCGACTATTTGCAAAACACATTCGCAAATAATAGCTTCATGCTACAAGGCTAAGGTGCATAGACTTCAACCATTTGCAAAAATATATTTGTAAATTATAGTCCCATGCTACAAGGATTAAATGCATGAGCCTCGGCTATTTGTAAAACACATTCGTAAATAATAGCACCATGCATAGATGAGCTAGAGTAAGCATAATGAGCTATCAACACATGACTAACTCATGCTACTAGTCAAGACCCCTCTTAATAGTACGGTAACCTATACTAGCAATCCGGTCTTTCAACCAAACACCAAGACCGGTAAAAGACTAGGAACACATCCTTAGCCCTAGCTAGTCATACCTTTCTCTTGCATCTTCTTGAAGCTTGATGACGCACATCTTTACTTCAAGTCCGGGTCATTGACTTTGATAATCATAAACACATGATGATTTCTTTTGCTTCGGGATCTTGACTTGATGTTCATCAACTCATGATGACATCCTTCATCCCAAGTCTTGATATGCATCAACACATGATGCATCCTTTTCTAGACCTCTATCAACACATGATGGGTCTTCTCTTGACTTGATCATCAATTCATGATCATCTCCTCTTCTTGAACATCATCGACACACGATGATTTTCTTTTCTTCAAGCTCTTCATATGCATCAACACATGATGCATCTTCTTCTTCTTCTTCAACCTTGACTTAGTGGCGATCAACTCATGATGTCATCCCAAGTCTTCATTACCCTGGAACGTAACCTATTCATCCAACTCATGGAAAATATTAGTTCCACGATATGATTATCATTAATTACCACACCATACCATTAACTCATAATGGTGGGACAAGATACCTCAATCTTTCCCTCTTTGGTAATTGATGATAACCACTTTAATTACAAATAATTGAATATAGATAAATAAATGTAACACAACATGAGTATATACGAACTACACAAGTTTTATATACTCATAACATGAGTATACAAGAACCACACAAGTTTTATATACTCAAAAGGATAAGTTTCATAGTAAAGATCCCAAATATATGTGGAGAACGGAATATAGATCAATACTAATGAAACCACAAAACATAGAGTGAACTCCCTCTAAATATGTGTATACACAAATGTGCAATAGCAACACATGCACATATTCAAGTTAAACTTATGGTTGAGTTCAACCTATATTTTGGATCCGAGGAATGCAACAATATATATAAGAGTATAAAGTCAAATGCATACATCGTTGAATTTCACTCTTATATCCAAATGAGACTACACACTAGATATAACAATAAAATATTAGTCTCACAAATAGATTTATCATTAATCACCAAAACACTCCATTAACTCATAATGGTGGGTCTAGATCCTTCAGTTGGTTAGGTCAAGTTCAAAGGTTTCAGTGTATATGTGTTGCATGATGTATGTTTTGACTAACGTGGGTCAAGTTGCGAAGAACTTTTTCTCAAAATCAATTTCATAGTCTATTGTTGTGCAGGTGGCTTGGAGGTAAACGATAGACAACGACGAGGATGGTCAGGATTAGGCTTGGAGCTCAAAATGATCGAGGATGCCGGATGAAGTCGATGGAGTCAAGCATGGCGCAAAAAGGACAAAGATGACTGAACAGGAAGTTCGGTGCGACGGATTGCATCAAGCGGCATGGGGGTCGGTGCAAGTGTCATGGTGGTTTTGGTGGGAGCTAGATGGGAGAGACTTGCCGACATGAAGAGAGTCGTTGATCAACCTGCACGTGGTGAAGCATGTGATTGCTTCATGAAGTTTGGACTCGGTCTTTGAAGAAGGATCGAGAAGGGGTATTTTGGTAACTTCATCAAAATACCGACTTGATGGATTTTGGCTAAACCGCGACGCAAGAAGGCGCAAGGAGAAGTGGTTTAGGTTAAGAGAAGATGACGACGACGCTTTGAAATACGTGCGTGAGTTAAACCCATTTGTGTGTGGGCTTAACGGGTGCCCATTAGGAATATCCTTCTAGAAGCCAGCCTCCACTATAAATAGGGGAGGGTGCTGGTTGTGCACCTCCCAACCACTGTATTTGAAGAAACCCTAGTTTGTGTTTAGGGAGAGGTGGTGGAGAGGTTAGAGTTCTAGAGAGTTGGATTGATTGTGTGCTCAAGTGTTGAGTATTCATCCTCCATGATGGAGTGGCTGTAAACCAACATCTATCTCAAATCAATCCAAACAAGATTCCTCAAGATGATCTTCTTGTTCTTGCTCTCTATTTTGTGATTTTGGGGCTTTTTGTTATCCTTCAGTTTTTCTTTGATTTCTGGTCTAGATCTTGCTTGCTGTGACATGTGGGAATACATCTAGGATCAACTTGATCATCTTTAACCCACGAGCAAGTTTTTGAATCATATTTTGGTTTTGACTCGGTTTTGGACCAACATTCACTCAAACGAAAAAAGGTCGGAACTTTGACAAAGATCTTCGTGATCTTTGATTGGAATAGGTTTTTGACATCCTAGAGAAGGTGTGTTCCAAGTTTTGTGAAGTTTGGAGTTGTGGATCAAAAGTTAGATCGCTCATGGAGAGGTCAGACTGCCTATGTTGAGAGGTTTGACCGCCTGACTTATTGTGAATTGAGTTTTGGCATTTTTGGTTGTTTTACTTCGGGGTTTTGATTGGATTCAATACAAGTCTTCCGTTATGCTTGTACTTTGATCTTCATAGCTCTCATAGCTATTGGAGTGAAAAAGTGTTGAATCCGATCAAAGTGAAAAAGAGATAGTGCTCCTTTTCACCCCCCCCTCTAGTCTCCTTTTCGGTCCAACAAATGGTATCAGGGCCCGGTTAGTTTAATCTTGATCTTAACCGGTCACTGAACTTGGCGATGGAGAAGTACTCCACCAAACCGCATGTCTTCGATGGGCTCGACTATGCCTATTGAAAGAATCACATGCGTGTCTACCTTCTGAGTGAAGGTTAAGCCATGTGAGAGGTTGTTCGAGCCTCGCTCGTTTTGCCCGAGGTTGCTACGCCGGCTTCAGCGGCCCTCTTGACTAACAACCGTAAGGAAATGAGTACGACATGATTTGTCACCTTGAGACCACACACGAGATTTCGCACACCCTCGAAACCTACCATAACAGTTCGTTCGAAATCAAGCAAGTGCGTTAAACGGTCTTCAAGCGAGAATACAACAAGTTCGAGATGCGTCCTGGAGAGAGCATCGATGACGTATTCACTCGCTTCAACAAGGTGCTCAACCAGTTGAGAGCGGTCGACATTGGATATTCTCAGTCTGAGAATGCTACCCATCTCCTGGCTGCAATCAACACCAAGGAGTGGGAGATGAAGGCTACCGCCATTGAGGAAAATATCAATCTCTCTAATCTCACTTTGGAGTTGCTATATAGCAAGACAAGACTCATGAGATCAAGAGAGTTGATCATCCTAGGAAGGAGAACATGGATTTGGTAGCAGACCCTCTCAAGGGATCCTCTGATGGTCTTTCTGAATCTTCTTCTGGATTTTCATTTGCTTGTTTATCCGCAATCCATGAAGAGGAACTTGAAAGTATCCTTGAGGCTACGTTTGCCCTCCTAGCCAAAAAATTCACACGGTCTATAACAATGTGAGAAATAAGAAGAGAGGCGGCTCTGTGACATGCTATGAGTGTGGAGAGCTCTACTATATCGGGGCAAACTGCCCCAAGCTAAAAGGGAAGGGCAACCACAAGGAGGAGAAGGCAGCTTGGAGGAAGCCTCATGGGAACAAGCCCAAGTTTGATACTGCTAAGCTCATGAAAGTCGCTAACCAGGTCCTTGCTACTTTTGGAGAACAATCCATGAGTGTTGTGGACTCTGGGAGCGAGGAGGACAACGAGGAGGAGCTCCCTCAAGACAAGAAGAAAGGAAAGACAAAAGACTTCACTGGCATGTGCTTCTTGGCCGACTCTGTTGACATCGATGACATTGATGAGGTACTTCCATCCTATGATGTTCTCTCTACTAGATGTGATACCATTTATGAGCAACTGTTTAACCAGGATAAAGCGTTAGAGTTCACCATGGCTAGGAATAAGGACCCAGAGTCACAAGTTAATAATGTCACACTAGAACTTGTGAATGCTAAGAATCTTGATGCTGATGAATGTTTAGTCGGCCACGCTTTACACTCTAAACTTGCTAAACTGCAAACTACTCATGATGTTGCCTTGCACCAACTAGAAAATATTAGGACTGAACTAATTAAAGTTAAATCTGCTTCATGTGAAAAATGCTTAGAATCTAGCAAGTTGTTCCCTCCGATAAGGCTGAGTCTAGCACTTGCTCTTTCTGCTTGGAATGTGAGCATGAAGTAAAGGACATTTTAGAAGCAGTTAGAGCTAAGTATGTCAAGTTTAAGGACAAAATTAATTCTGCTTCTTGTGTTTCATGTGAAACCCTTAAGCTTGAAGTTGCTATTCATAAGGAGAGGCATACTAGAGCCATTAAGGGTAAAACTTGTGAATCATGTCTTAATCTTGAAAAAGAGAATGCTTATCTCAAGAATACTTTAGAAAAATTCTCTAAGGTTAAGAAACAGTTAAACATGATTCTTGAAAAGTCCAATACTCCTTATAAGAAGTAAGGGTTATGATACAACTTTGCCCAAGACAAGTCCAAGCCAAATATCACTCAAGTCTTGAAAAATGGCTTAGTTGAATTCAAAATCCAACCTGCAAATACCCTCTTTAAATCTGCAGGTTTTGTCCAACCATCTGTTGAGTCAAAAGTGATTCTCCCAGTGGTATCAAGTACCATTGCGCCTATTGCAAGAAGGATGGGCATTTGCTTGAGTTATGTTTGCGTAGGTTGAAAAATGTAAGGAAAAATCTTGCTAGAATTTCATATCATCAACCTAGAGCCTTCATGAGAAATGATCATCTAGAAAAGAAGAAACTTGAACTAGGATTTGTTTCACATACTCATCATCGTCATCTTCCTAGACAGGATGCATCTCATGTTCGTGTAACCATCTCTCATGATAGAACCTCAAGTAGCATCAAGGATAACAATTCTGCTTTTTATACTACTCGCAGATGTGTGTCACAGTACTGGGTTCCCAAGTCATGTTTAACTAACCCTAGTATTGAGACACATCGATCTTTTATGCCTTGATTTTCAGGATCGCCGCGGAAGGGGGAAGAACGCGTGGTTCGTCGACTCCAGGTGTTCACGCCACATGATCGGAGACTCAAGACGGTTCACCTCCTTCATGCGATTGAAATGTGATGACTTCATCCTCTTTGGAGATGATACACAAGGGCGGATTGAAGGAACGAGATCGATCAGGGTGAACGATAAATTCATCCTGAAGGATGTCACTCTTGTGGACAAGGTAAGGTACAACTTGTTTTTTTGTCTCACAGCTTCTTGATGATGGCTATGAGACAAGATTTAAGAAAAAATACTTGTCGCGTGCTTGATTCAGCTGGTGAGCTTGTTTTTTAGATTTCTAGAGTTGGTATGATATTTAAGGCTGACTTTTCTGAATCTCTTGCTGGATCTCTCAAGTGTTTAATTGCTTCTTTTTCTGAATTCTGGCTTTGGCGCCATCGTTTGCGGCACATTAGTTTTGATCATCTGACGCAGATTAGCAGCCTTGATCTTATGAGAGGTTTGTACAAACTCAAAGTTGTCAAGGATGCTGTATGTGTGCCCTGTAGGCATGGCAAACAAGTAGCCGCCTCACACCCTTCATTGACTATGGTTATGACTGACGGACTAGGACAGTTGCTACAGATGGACATTGTTGGTTCTGCTAGGGTTCGGTCAGTAGGTGGCAATTGGTATATTCTTGTCATAGTCGATGATTTTTTGAGATACTCTTGGGTGTTTTTCTTGCTTCAAAATGAAGCTTTTGATCATTTTCATGATCTTGTTCTTCGCTTGCCTTCTGAACTTCCTAATGCCTTGAGAGCAATCCGCGGTGACAATGGCATGGAGTTCAAGAATGCCACTTTTGCCTCCTTCTGTGCTGAGCGTGGCATTGAGCATCAGTTCTCTTCTCCACACGTCCCTCTACAAAATAGCGTGGTGGAAAGGAAGAACTAAACCTTGGTCGAGATGGCTAGGACTATGCTAGATGAGTATAGCACTCCGAGGAGGTTTTGGACCAAAGCTATTGCTACAGCTTGTATATTGCCAATCGTGTCCTCTTGATACCGTCTTTGGGCAAGACATCATATGAGCTTCGGTTTAGTAGAAAACCTTATGTTTCTCATTTTCGAGTTTTTGGAGCTAAGTGTTTCATTCTCAAGATAGAAAATCTAGATAAATTTGAGTCAAGGACTTTTGATGGGTTATTTCTGGGTTATCCTGCACATTCGAGAGGTTTTCGGTTTTAATGTTGAAACTAACGTTGTCCAGGAGACATGCAATGTTACTTTTGATGAGACTAGCCCTGGAGCTAGATCAGATTTTTCAGATGACACACAGGTGACAGAGAGCATCTTTGTGGATGAAGATGATGATGGAGTCGATGACACTTCCTCACCTGCTGCTGACGCTCCTATTCCAGTTCAAGAACCTGCTTCGACTACTTCACCTCCAGTTGAGGCTCTGCTACATCTTTATCATCAGTAGTACCTGCGGGGGTCGAAGAGATGCTATCTTTCCCGGCGCTCCACTTTACATTCAGAAGCGTCACCCTCCAGATTAGATGATTGGTCATCTTCATGAGCGAGTCACTCGCTCCAGGTAGCACGATCCAAGTCTCTACTCCCATTCTGTATTTGTTGCTTCTTTCGAACCCCACGATATATCACATGCTTTATCTTATTCTAGCTGGGTCAATGCTATGCATGAGGAGTTAGAGAACTTTGAGATGAACAAGGTTTGGAATCTAGTAGAGCCTTCTAGTGGTCAAAATGTGATAGGAACCCATTGGGTGTTCAAAAATAAACAAAGTGGGGATGGTTCTGTGGTTAGAAATAAGGCTACACTCAGGGTTTTAGCCAAGTTTGGGGGTTAGACTTTAATGAAACATTTGCTCCTGTTGCTAGATCAGAAGTCATTCGCATTCTGCTTGTATTTGTTGTATCTAAGAGCTTTAGGCTGCACCAGATGGATGTCAAAAGTGCATTTCTGAATGGTTACATAGAGGAGGAAGTGTATGTTAGGCAACCCCTAGGCTTTGAGAATCCCAAACATCCACATCATGTTTTCAAGCTATCCGAAGCCTTGAATGGTCTTAAGCAAGCCCCCAGGGCCTGGTATGGTAGACTTAAGACCTTCTTTCTTAAGAATAAATTTGAGATGGGTAAGGTAGACAAGACTCTATTCATTCTTAGGCATGGTAATGACTTCTTGCTTGTTCAGATTTACTTCGATGATATTATCTTAGGTGGTTCTTCTTATGCTCTTGTTTCTAGTGTTTCTGAGACTATGTCTAGTGAGTTTGAGATGAGTATGATGGGAGAGCTCAACTACTTTCTGGAGCTTCAAATCAAGCATGCAAGGAAGGGATCTTCATCCATCAGATGAAGTACACTAAACATCTGCTCAAGCACTTCGAGATGGGTGATTGCAAGCCGATCGTTAATCCCATGTCGACTTCGACTGCTTTGGATCTAGATGAGGAAGGAGAAGCCGTGGATCAACGCGAGTACCGCAGCATGATTAGCTCTCTCCTGTATCTAACGGCCTCAAGACTGGACATCCACTTCGCGGTCTGCATCTGTGCGACGTTTCAGGCGTCTCCAAGGACTTCACATCGCCAAGCCGTCAAGTGCATTTTCAGGTACCTTCACTCTACCCTTCAGTATGATATTTGGTATTCCCGCTCTTCTTCTTTGTCCATTCGGAGGTTTTCTGATTCTGATTTTGTATGTTGTCGGCTAGATAGGAAGAGTACCTCAGGTACTTGTCATTTATTTGGCACTTCTCTTGTCTCTTGGTCTTCTAGGAAGCAGTCCTCTGTTGCACAATCCACTGCAGAAGCTGAATATGTAGCTGCCGCTAGTTGCTGTAGTCAGATTCTGTGGATGGTGTCCACTCTTAAGGACTATGGGTTAACTTTTGCTTAGTATTCCCCTTCTCTGTGATAACACTTCAGCCATTAATATTGCTAAGAACCATGTGCAACATTCTAGGACTAAGCACATAGACGTTCATTATCACTTCCTTAGAGACCATGTAGAGAAAGGTGATATTGTGCTAGAATTTGTGGAGTCTGAGGCTCAGTTAGCCGATATCCTCACTAAACCTTTAGACCCAACTAGGTTTGTCATCTTGAGAAGTGAGTTAGGGGTAATTTATCCCTATGGGTTGGTTTGAGGGAGAGTTGGTTCCTTTCTGAGCTTCCTTGTTCATCTGATTCTTTCTTGATCTGTTTATGACCATTTTTATCTTTTTAGGCTTTTAAGTTTTTCTTGCATCTCACTGTATTTTATTGCATTCATATAAAAATTACAAAAAATGCATTGTAATATAAGTTTTATTGCTTGTCTTTTAAATTGATGAAGCTTTGCTTATTACCCTTTTGAGCTTTAGTATTTCAATTCTTGCTCAATATCATGTTTAGTTCATTGACTTGCTAGAATTATCATGCTTCCACATGTGTAGCTAAGTCTTAATTGAGCCAGAACTTTAAGACAACTTTAACTAAAAATTATAATTTATGGATCTTTTAGCTAGTTGCACAATTAGTGATCTTTTTTTGTGACATTGGCACTGTCAAAATTGCTTTGTTAGCTCTTGAATCTAGGATTGAACATCTCTTGAGCTTCTTGTTCTTTTGTGAATCTAAAAAGCTCTTGTGAAAAATGAAAAATCAAATTTTGAGTTTCTCATGTAATTAAATTGTGCCAAACTACTCTCACGAGACTGCATGTCAAAGACATGAACTTGGAGATAGTTTGATGATCCAGACGATTTCATAGGGACTGCTTGTTAAAATTGACATGAGTCTCAAGATTTGTCGCCCTAGTTGAAGCTTAAAAAGAGTTTGTGGATGGCTCCTAGTCCAGGATCTTCTTCGTAAGATAGGTCATTAATCAACATCAATATTCATTGTAAATGAAAACTGTTGTAAAAATAGGGTGATTGAGGTACCTTGAGCAAAATGATTCAAATTCAAAACTTTTTGTCTCTAGGATGGTCTTTGTTAGCTTCTTAATCTTACATTGACATTCTGATATGGTTATTATCACTTTAGGATCTATGTTGATGAACTTGTTAAATTTGAAGCGTTGCTTAAATTGTTACAATTCATTGCTTTATCTTGAGCCCTCTAGCAGGCTTTGATATATATGTTTTAACATGATCTTGCTAGCGCTTTCAGGCTTGATATGTATTGAGTAATAGTAGAAATGCTAGCTTGTTCTTTTGGGTACTCTCCAAAGCTTTTTGTACTCAAAATTGAAAAATTCAAAAAAATGAAGCCACTCCCTTGCATTTTATGCATGCTCTTTCTTATGCTTCTTCCTCATTTCTGCACTTGTCATCTCTGGATGAGAGGAAGACGTGATTCCTTGATGACTCCATTATCAAAGGGGGAGAAGATATAACAAAAATGATAGAAGGGGGAGCCTTCTGGAGGAAAAGAAAAAAATTCTGAAAAATGATGATTATAGTGAGGGAGAGCATTTAATTTGCATTCTTATGATCTTATTGTCATTTCTGAACTTGAATTGTAATTCTTGGATCCTCACAATGATCAAAGATCAAATTGAACAATTGTTCTTTCATAAGGATATTAAGTGAGATTTTTGACTCTTCTATGGAAATTGAATCTTTTTCACTTTCTTTTTTCTTATCTCATTGGCCTATACTAATATGAAGCCGACTTGGTTATTTCCATTGTATTCTCTTGCTTTTGGACTAAGTTACGCTTTTGTGCAAAAACATCGAGTATTTTTATTTTCAAACCCCAAACTTATATTTTCTGAGAAATTGCCAATGTGTTCATCAAGGTGGAGACTGTGGATATTATGGGGATATGTTCATGATCTTAGGATGATGTTACAATTATTAATGGTATTTAGGGTTTGTCGAAACACACGTTTCGGCAAGTTTCGTGTTCTGTCAGTACTAAGCGGTCGACCGGCCGGGTGGCGGCCTGATCGGGGCTTGTGTGGCGGCGGACCGCCACCATCGGCGGTCCGACCGCCAAGCCTCGGGTGTAGTGGTTGGCGGTCAGATCGGCCATAGGCGGCGGTCTGATCGGCCATTAAGTGGCTTTGAGTTTGGAGTTGGGCCAAAAATAGAGGGTGTAGGCAAGAGAAGAGATTCTCCTACATTTGGTCTCATAATTTTTGGAGCTTTGAGTCAAAAGTTCTATTCGTTTGAAATTTCCAGAGAGGTTTCGGATTTTCATGGAGTAATTTTGGATAAGTCCTTCTTTGGGCGGTCGACCAGGACAGTGGCGCCGATCGACGAGAGGCGGTCGAGCCACTACGGGTGGCGATCCGACCGGTTTTGACTTGTTCGCCGGCCTTCTTAGCGGCGATGTTTGTTAGTTAGGTCAAGTTTATGGGTTTCAGTGCATATTGTTGCATGATGCATGTTTTGACTAACGTGGGTCAAGTTGCGAAGAACTTGTTCCTGGAATCAATTTCTTGGTCTGTTGTTGTGTAGGTGGCTTAGAGGTCAACCACGGTCAACGGCGAGGATGATTAGGACTAGGCTTGGAGCTTAGAACGATCGAGGATGCCGGATGAAATCGATGGACTCAAGCATGACGCAAAATGGACAAAGATGACCGAACGAGAAGTTCGGTACGACGGGTTCCATCAAGTGGCACGAGGGTCGGTGCAAGTGCCATTGTGGTTTCGGTGGGAGCCAAATGAGAGATACTTGCCGACATGAAGAGAGCCGTTGATCAACCTACACGTGGCGAAGCATGGGATTGCTTCATGAAGTTTGGAGTCGGTCTTTGGAGAAGGATCAAGAAGGGGTATTTTGATAACTTCACCAAAATACCACCTTGATGGCTTTTGGCTAAACCGCGGCGCAAGACAACGCAAGTAGAATTGGGTTAGGTCAAGAGAAGATGAAGGCGGTGGTTTGAAATACGTGCGTGAGTTAAACCCGTTTGTGTGTGGGCTTAACGGGTGCCCATTAGGAATATCCTTCTAAAAGCTAGCCTCCACTAAAAATAGGGGAAGGTGCTGGTTGTGCACCTCCCAACCCTTATATTTGAAGAAACCCTAGTTTGTGTTTAGGGAGAGGTGGTCGAGAGGTTAGGGTTCTAGAGAGTTAGATTGATTGTGTACTCAAGTGTTAAGTATTCGTCCTCCATGATGGAGTGGCTGTAAACCAACATCTATATTAAATCAATCCAAACAAGATTCATCATGATGATCTTCTTCTTGTTCTTGATCTCTATTTTGTGATTTTGGGGTTTTCTTTGGTCCTTTGGTTTTCTTTTTTACTTCTGGCCTGAATCTTACTTGCTGTGACTTGTGGGAATACATCTAGGATCATCTTTAACCCACGAGCAAGTTTTTGGATTATATTTCAGTTTTGACTTGATTTTGGACCAACCTTCACTCAAAATGAAAATGGTCAGAACTTTGACAAAGATCTTCGCAATCTTTGATTGGAATAGGTTTCTGACATCCTAGAGAATGTGTGTTCCAAGTTTCGTGAAGTTTGAAGTTGTGGATCAAAAGTTAGATCAGTTTATGATTTTATTTTCGGATTGATTTTACTGTTCATCGTGCTGGAGGTCAGACCGCCCCCTTAGAGAGGTCAGACCGACCGCCCATGTTGAGAGGTCTGACCGCCCGACTCATTGTGTAAAGTTGCGGGCTAGCCGCTCCGCATGTGTTCACAAGATCGCTTGGCGGGTCTTTGATTCCGCTCATGAAATGTTTGGTGGCCGGTGTTGACAGATGTTGTCTAGCCACAACTTGTCCCACTTGCACCGTGAGATGGAATAATATCTTCCTTATGTTGATGACATAGCACACAATTGTAATCATTCCATTCAATGTGAAAGTTTTTTCCTTTTCAGAAGATTTCTTGTATTCAGCTTATCACGAATAAGCATCTAAAAGAAAACCTTGTGCCTTGACCTACAGGAGCTTTGCCGAATCCATACAAAAGCTGCTGGTATTTTCATATCACCCATTAGAAACTTGTAGGCATAGATGAAAACTAACCTTTGTTCCAAATGTAGGACAAAACACCCTCCTCCTCAGAATTACTAATATTCCCAGCCAGTGATAGTAGCTGATTATATTGATCAAACGCTTGGACTGATAGTAGCAAGTTAAAAAGAGTATGCAGCTCTTCAGTTACTAGTACTTGCTGAACTAAAATGGTTTGGTTTTTGGTAAAGGAGAAGGGTTCTGGGAATTGTTGCTAGAGATGATTGCTGTTCCAAATACCTTTGACCAAAAAGTGATGTTCCTTTATCCACACTACATGTATACATCTCTCTATATAAAACACAAGTTTTAGACAATCCTTCTGTTAGAATAGGAGTAATTTTGTATTTTCTTATCTGTATACGATATCCTTATTTGTATATAGCATGTCCCATTGTACTCCCTATATAAATTTCCCATTGAGCCTCTTGAATATACACTCTAGGACACTAACCTAGCTCTCCTACTCTTCTGCTGACATGTCGTCGTCGAAGGCCACCGCCGCTCGAATCGGGCTGCCACCCCCCAACACGACACCGCACCCCTTCCGCCCAACGTTGTTCGCTGATGTCGCCCCGCCGCCTCCGTCGCCACCGCCGTCGGTTCAGCCGCCACCCAAATTGGGCCACCACTCGACCACCGATGCCAGCTACTACCGCTGTTGTCGTTTCTCTACTGCTCAGGCGCCGATGCCGTCAGTCTCGGTTCTGCCCGAGTGATTAGGGCCATCGCCCGTGCTCGTCCTCGAGATTGGTGGGGCCGCCGTCGCCTGTGCTCGTTGAAGCCGCTGTCGGAATCACCACCGCTGTCCCCAGCCACCGCCGCCGTCGCCCCTCGTTAGGGGGAACCCTAACTCCCCCGCGTGCTTCTCTGGGTAGTTTCTTGCTTCTAAGGGCATTTTACATTAGTGTGGTGGCCCAATTTTAAAAAGTAACATAAAATAGTATGTCGATGTAACATCATCTGGTGTGAATAGTGTGGAGCAATTCGAGGGGAGTTTTTGGCATCTCAAATTTAAGAATAATAATATTGCTTGTCACTTCTCGTTTCAATCGATTTACTTTGGAGTAAATAGAATACATTGGGTCGGGGATAGGCCCGGCCCATGAGCCGACCTTTTTGACAACCCAAGCACCTCGTCACCCTCCATATGTTTCCAAAGCGCAAGGCTTTTCACACCTAGACCGGTCGACGACACCCCGAGCGTGAGCTCGACTCCCTGCGGCGGACTCGACTCTCGAGACCACCCGTAGCCACACACTCGCACGGTCACACCACTGACCGCACCCCACCAAAAACCTAACATCGGCAGCGTTGTCGCATCCCACACGACACCTGTCGCGTCAGTGCAGCAGTACCCTGCTTAGAAACAACACACGAAACCCATCCGTAGAAGAATCTATCAATTAAAAGCTTCAAAAAGGTGCACTCATTCCCGCCACACATCTTCGCAGACCCGGGGAAGCGCAAGGTGTTTTGTTCGATGGTATAAGTAGGATGATATTACCAGAAGCAGCATTAGCCATAAAATCCTTTTGAACTTCCCTCATCCAAGCAAACCCAATAAATACATTGCGATACATATCTTAAAAAAAAGAATAGGAGTATACCCCCATCAAGCAAACAGTATTGAGAGCGCGCGATGAAGGCAATTCATATTCCATGGCATTTTCCTTCTCATCTTCGGTAGCTGCGACTCTTTTCCCAGGAGAGCTTGGCCGAGGAGCCTCTCCAAGTACCTATTAGGCATTAAAGCGTATTTTGGTTCTCAAAACTTGGTTGGGTCCACGAATGTTAGTCGCAATGGATTTGGACACCCAAATGGTCCTAGCAATAACTTTATGTGAACTAACATCCCTAGCAAACACATTGCTATTGATATCCTTCCTAAGCAAATAATCATTATTATAAATAATGGGCTTAGGAGTGATACCTTTGAGACATTGTTTACCAACATGTCCTTTTTCCCGGCAATTGTAGCAAGTTGGGCTTTTGCTTTCCCTACTTTTCTTGCTTATTGCCGGTTTGCCTCATTCTTGAATGTCTAGTCTTGACATCCATATGATTAGGGCATACCGAGGCATAGTGGCCCTTTCCATTTTGCTCATGGCACTTGACATAATTCTTCGTGTGTCTTGAGTTGTTCCACTACATAAATCAACCTTCGAGAAAACAACGAGCCACTCAACTCATCAAGCATATCATCTAAACTAGGAATAGGATAACGATACCTAATGGTGATGTTATTGATTGCTCTACAATCTACACACATGCGCCATGATCCATCTTTCTTAGGCACTAATATGACCGAATAAAGACAAAGACTAAGAGATTCGCGCACATACCCTTTATCAAGCAATTCTTGAACTTGGCGCTGAATTTCTTTGGTTTCTTCCGGTTGGTCTGTATGAGTGCGCGGTTGGGCAATGATGCACCGGAATTAAATCAATTTGATGCTCAATGCCTCGAAGCGGTGGCAACCCGTGGTATGTCCTTCTGAAGACGTCCTTGTACTCTGCAAAATGTTAATGACAAAGCAGGAGGCAAAGAAGAAGGTGTGTCCTCAAATGAAAATAAAGCTTCTTTGCAAACTAATGCATAGCAAATAGAATTACTAACACCCAATTCAGTCATATCGATTTGGTAGCAAGAAAACTAGCACCTTTCAATTTAATTTCTTTATTCTTTCCATGAGTAGTTTCATATGCTTTCTTCTTATGTGGTTCAAGCTCTTTTGCTACAATCGATTTTCGCTCTTAGCGGTCTCACGATTCTTCTCTCTACTAGCTCTAGCAAGTTCATCTTTAATAATTTGTTCAGGAGTCATAGGATGCAACACAATTTTCTTTCCTTTGAACATGAGAGAGTATTGATTATTCCTACCATGATGCACACAATCAGTATCGTATTGCCAAGGTCTTCCTAATAACAATGAACAAGCTTGCATAGGAACAACGTCGCAATCAATATAATCATGGTATGATCCCATAGAAAAGTTTACTCTGACCATACGTGTTACCTTCAACTTACCACTGTTGTTGAACCATTGAATATGGTATGGGTGGGGGTGAGGTTTGGTCGACAAAGCAAGCTTCTCCACCATATCCATACTCGCCAAATTATTGCAACTCCCACCATCAACGATTATGCGAATTGAGCGTTCTTGGACAACGCCCTTGATTTGGAACAAATTATGGCGCTGATTTTGCTCAGCACGAGAAACTTGAGCACTTAGTACGCGTTGCACAATAATGCTCAAATACTTATCGGCATCTTCGGCGCCAACATGTTCCTCCTCATGATCAGATTCATCATCATGTCCTGCAGGGTCAGTTGCAAGCATAGCATATGTTTCATCATCAAAATCACTAGCAGAGGAATACCCACCATCTTCGCGTATAATCAGTACGCGCTTGTTTGGACAGTCTCGCATCATGTGTCCATAGCCTTTGCAACGATGACATTGAATGTCCTTAGTTCGTCCTGTCGAAGCAACCGAAGAAGAGCTTTTGGCAGAAGCTTGTGGTGCTGATTTGGCTGCTTCAGAAACTCGTGGTGCTGAACTGGAGGTAGTGGGGCGCTGCTTGATGTTGGATGATGACGGTGGTGGTGTACTAGTGGACGGGGCAGTAGGGGTTCGTGGCGTCCATGAGTTTGTGCGACCTGCAGAATAGTTAGATCGTGTCTTCGTCTGGCGTCCCTGCACTTCACGTTCAGCTTTGCAAGCAAGATGAAACAATCTAGTAATGGAGTTATAATCTTTATAATCTAGTATGTCTTGAATAGTAACCACACCCCCGGGTGGGCCGCCGGCAGATGGGCCAAGTTCAGTATGATTACAAAGCCCAGTTTAGCCCAAACAAGTGATATGACGTCTTCTTTTGATGATTGCGATCAGTTCAGAAGGAGTTTGGAGGTGAGGCCGGATCCGTTGGAAAGAGGACGAAATTATCTTTCCATCAAGTACTCATGGACCTCCAACGGACGTCGTATGTGAAAGTTATGGCCGTTTGAAGTCAGTGCTGTCAGGCTGATTCCGGAGGCCGAACTGGATTCCAAAACGGGTCCCGTTCGAACTCTTGCTTGTCTTGGACCAAAAAGTGACATGGTGACCTCCCTTATGTCTTCCAAGCATGTCCATGACTCCACATGCCTCGCCTTCGTCCTTTCCCATGTTCCTAAGCACAATTAAATCACTTGCTTTAGGTAGCGGTCTATTCTCAGTAATATATAAACATAGGAATGAATTCACCTGGTAATTAAGTTGGCGAGTACGAGCTCGAGTAAGTGGTCCTTGTAACACTTGCTGTGGCTGAGTGTTGTGTGTAGGCGCGGTTGTATCCATGGAAGGGATGTCCTCATCACTTAAGACCTTCTTTCTTAAGAATAAATTTGAGATGAGTAAGGTAGACAAGACTGTATTCATTTTTAGGCATGGTAATGACTTCTTGCTTGTTCAAATTTACTTTGATGATATTATCTTAGGTGGTTCTTCTTATGCTCTTGTTTCTAGTGTTTCTGAGACATGTCTAGTGAGTTTGAGATGAGTATGATGGGAGAGCTGAACTACTTTCTGGAGCTTCAAATCAAGCAATGCAAGGAAGGGATCTTCATCCATCAGACGAAGTACACTAAGGATCTGCTCAAGCGCTTCGAGACGGGTGATTGCAAGCCGATCGTTAATCCCATGTCGACTTCGACTGCTTTGGATCCAGATGAGGAAGGAGAAGCCGTGGATCAACGCGAGTACCGCAGCATGATTAGCTCTCTCATGTATCTAACGGCCTCAAGACTGGACATCCACTTCGCGGTCTGCCTCTGTGCGACGTTTCAGGCGTCTCCAAGGACTTCACATCGCCAAGCCGTCAAGTGCATTTTCAGGTACCTTCACTCTACCCTTCAGTATGACATTTGGTATTCCCGCTCTTCTTCTTTGTCCATTCGGGGGTTTTCTGATTCTGATTTTGTATGTTGTCGGCTAGATAGGAAGAGTACCTTAGGTACTTGTCATTTATTTGGCACTTCTCTTGTCTCTTGGTCTTCTAGGAAGCAGTCCTCTGTTGCACAATCCACTGCAGAAGTTGAATATGTAGCTGTCGCTAGTTGCTGTAGTCAGATTCTGTGGATAGTGTCCACTCTTAAGGACTATGGGTTAACTTTTGCTTAGTATTCCCCTTCTCTGTGATAACACTTCAGCCATTAATATTGCTAAGAACCCTGTGCAACATTCTAGGACTAAGCACATAGACGTTCATTATCACTTCCTTAGAGACCATGTAGAGAAGGGTGATATTGTGCTAGAATTTGTGGAGTCTGAGGCTCAGTTAGCCGATATCCTCACTAAACCTTTAGACCCAACTAGGTTTGCCATCTTGAGAAGTGAGTTAGGGGTAATTTATCCCTATAGGTTGGTTTGAGGGGGAGTTGGTTCCTTTCTGAGCTTCCTTGTTCATCTGATTCTTTCTTGATCGGTTTATGACCATTTTTATCTTTTTAGGCTTTTAAGTTTTTCTTGCATCTCACTGTATTTTATTGCATTCATATAAAAATGACAAAAAATGCATTGTAATATAAGCTTTATTGCTTGTCTTTTAAATTGATGAAGCTTTGCTTATTACCCTTTTGAGCTTTAGTATTTCAATTCTTGCTCAATATCATGTTTAGTTCTTTGACTTGCTAGAATTACCATGCTTCCACATGTGTAGCTAAGTCTTAATTGAGCCAGAACTTTAAGACAACTTTAACTAAAAATTGTAATTTGTGGATCTTTTAGCTAGTTGCACAATTAGTGATCTTTTTTTTTGTGACATTGGCACTGTCAAAATTGCTTTGTTAGTTCTTGAATCTAGGATTGAACATCTCTTGAGCTTCTTGTTCTTTTGTGAATCTAAAAAGCTCTTGTGAAAAATGAAAAATCAAAATTTGAGTTTCTCATGTAATTAAATTGTGCCAAACTACTCTCACGAGACTGCATGTCAAAGACATAAACTTGGAGATAGTTTGATGATCCAGACGATTTCATAGGGACTGCTTGTTAAAATTGACATGAGTCTCAAGATTTGTCGCCCTAGTTGAAGCTTAAAAAGAGTTTGTGGATGGCTCCTAGTCCAGGATCTTCTTCGTAAGATAGGTCATTAATCAACATCAATATTCATTGCAAATGAAAACTGTTGTAAAAATTGGGTGATTGAGGTACCTTGAGCAAAATGATTCAAATTCAGAACTTTTTGTCTCTAGGATGGTCTTTGTTAGCTTCTTAATCTTACATTGACATTCTGACATGGTTATTATCACTTTAGGATCTCTGTTGATGAACTTGTTAAATTTGAAGCGTTGCTTAAATTGTTACAATTCATCGCTTTATCTTGAGCCCTCTAGCAAGCTTTGATATATATGTTTTAACATGATCTTGCTAGCGCTTTCAGGCTTGATATGTATTGAGTAATAGTAGAAATTCTAGCTTGTTCTTTTGGGTACTCTCCAAAGCTTTTTGTACTCAAAATTGAAAAATTCCAAAAAATGAAGCCACTCCCTTGCATTTTATGCATGCTCTTTCTTATGCTTCTTCCTCATTTCTGCACTTGTCATCTCTGGATGAGAGGAAAACGTGATTTCTTGATGACTCCATTATCAAAGGGGGAGAAGATATAACAAAAATGATAGAAGGGGGAGCCTTCTGGAGGAAAAGAAAAAAATTCTGAAAAATGATGATTATAGTGAGGGAGAGCATTTAATTTGTATTCTTATGATCTTATTGTCATTTCTGAACTTGAATTGTAATTCTTGGATCCTCACAATGATCAAAGATCAAATTGAACAATTGTTCTTTCATAAGGATCTTAAGTGAGATTTTTGACTCTTCTATGGAAATTGAATCTTTTTCACTTTCTTTTTTCTTATCTCATTGGCCTATACTAATATGAAGCCGACTTGGTTATTTCCATTGTATTCTCTTGCTTTTGGACCAAGTTACGCTTTTGTGCAAAAACATCGAGTATTTTCATTTTCAAACCCCAAACTTATATTTTCTGAGAAATTTCCAATGTGTTCATCAAGGGGGAGACTGTGGATATCATGGGGATATGTTCATGATCTTAGGATGATGTTACAATTAGTAATGGTTTTTAGGGTTTGTCGAAACACGCGTTTTCGGCAAAGTTTCAGGTTCTGTCAGCGGTGGCGGTCGACCGCCAGTGTGGCGCTCGATCGGCTTGTGTGGCGGTCGACCAAGCCACCATCAAGTGATCGACCGCCAAGCCTCGGGTGTAGTGGCTGGCGGTCAGATCGGCCATAGGCGGCGGTCTGATCGGCCATTAAGTGGCTTTGAGTTTGGAGTTGGTCCAAAAATAGAGGGTGTAGGCAAGAGAAGAGATTCTCCTACATTTGGTCTCATAATTTTTGGAGCTTTGAGTCAAAAGTTCTATTCGTTTGAAATTTCTAGAGAGGTTTCGGATTTTCATGGAGTAATTTTGGTTGTCCCTTCTTTGGCGGTCGACCGGACGGTGGCGGTCGAGCCGCGAGAGGCGGTCGAGCCCGATACAGGTGGCGGCGACTGTTTTGACTTGTTCGCCGGCCTTCTTAGCGGCGATGTTTGTTAGTGAGGTCAAGTTTATGGGTTTCAGTGCATATTGTTGCATGATGCATGTTTTGACTAACGTGGGTCAAGTTGCGAAGAACTTGTTCCTGGAATCAATTTCTTGGTCTGTTGTTGTGCAGGTGGCTTGGAGGTCAACCACGGTCAACGGCGAGGATGATTAGGACTAGACTTGGAGCTCGGAACGATCGAGGATGCCGTATGAAGTCGATGGACTCAAGCATGACGCAAAATGGACAAAGATGACCGAACGAGAAGTTTGGTACGACGGGTTCCATCAAGTGGCATGAGGGTCGGTGCAAGTGCCATTGTGGTTTCGGTGGGAGCCAAATGAGAGATACTTGCTGACATGAAGAGAGCCGTTGACCAACCTACACGTGGCGAAGCATGGGATTGCTTCATGAAGTTTGGAGTCGGTCTTTGGAGAAGGATCAAGAAGGGGTATTTTGATAACTTCTCCAAAATACCACCTTGATGGCTTTTGGCTAAACCGCGGCGCAAGACGACGCAAGTAGAATTGGTTTAGGTCAAGAGAAGATGAAGGCGGTGGTTTGAAATACGTGCGTGAGTTAAACCCGTTTGTGTGTGGGCTTAACGGGTGCCCATTAGAAATATCCTTCTAGAAGCTAGCCTCCACTAAAAATAGGGGAAGGTGCTGGTTGTGCACCTCCCAACCCTTATATTTGAAGAAACCCTAGTTTGTGTTTAGGGAGAGGTGGTCGAGAGGTTAGGGTTCTAGAGAGTTGGATTGATTGTGTACTCAAGTGTTAAGTATTCATCCTCCATGATGGAGTGGCTATAAACCAACATCTATATTAAATCAATCCAAACAAGATTCATCATGATGATCTTCTTCTTATTCTTGATCTCTATTTTGTGATTTTGGTGTTTTCTTTGATCCTTTGGTTTTCTTTTTTCTTCTGGCCTGAATCTTACTTGTTGTGACTTGTGGGAATACATCTAGGATCATCTTGATCATCTTTAACCCACGAGCAAGTTTTTGGATTATATTTCAGTTTTGACTTGATTTTGGACCAACCTTCACTCAAAATGAAAATGGTCAGAACTTTGACAAAGATCTTCGCAATCTTTGATTGGAATAGGTTTCTGACATCCTAGAGAATGTGTGTTCTAAGTTTCGTGAAGTTTGAAGTTGTGGATCAAAAGTTAGATCAGTTTATGATTTTATTTTCGGATTGATTCTACTGTTCATCGTGCTGGAGGTCAGACCGCCCCCTTAGAGAGGTCAGACCGACCGTCCATGTTGAGAGGTCTGACCGCCCGACTCATTATGTAAAGTTGTGGGCTAGCCGCTCCGCATGTGTTCACGCACTGCTTGGCGGGCTGCTGCATCTGCCCGCAAAATGTTTGGTGGCCGGTGTTGACAGATGTTGTCTAGCCACAACTTGTCCCACTTGCACCGTGAGATGGAATAATATCTTCCTTATGTTGATGACATAGCACACAATTGTAACCATTCCATTCAATGTGAAAGTTTTTTCCTTTTCAGACGATTTCTTGTATTCAGCTTATCACGAATAAGCATCCAAAAGAAAACCTTGTGCCTTGACCTACAGGAGCTTTGCCGAATCCATATAAAAGCTGCTGGTATTTTCATATCACCCATTAGAAACTTGTAGGCCTTAATAGATGAAAACTAACCTTTGTTCCAAATGTAGGACAAAACACCCTCCTCTTCAGAATTACTAATATTCCCAGCCAGTGATAGTAGCTGATTATATTGATCAAACGCTTGGACTGATAGTAGCAAGTTAAAAAGAGTATGCAGCTCTTCAGTTACTAGTACTTGCTGAACTAAAATGGTTTGGTTTTTGGTAAAGGAGAAGGGTTCTGGGAATTGTTGCTAGAGATGATTGCTGTTCCAAATACCTTTGACAAAAAAGTGATGTTCCTTTATCCACACTACATGTATACATTTCTCTATATAAAACACAAGTTTTAGACAATCCTTCTGTTAGAAATAGGAGTAATTTTGTATTTCCTTATCTGTATACGATATCCTTATTTGTATATAGCATGTCCCATTGTACTCCCTATATAAATTTCCCATTGAGCCTCTTGAATATACACTCTAGGACACTAACCTAGCTCTCCTACTCTTCTGCTGACATGTCGTCGTCGAAGGCCGCCGCCGCTCGAATCGGGCCGCCACCCCCCAACACGACACCGCACCCCTTCCGCCCAACGTTGTTCGCTGACGTCGCCCCGCCGCCTCCGTCGCCGCCGCCGTCGGTTCAGCCGCCACCCAAATTGGGCCACCACTCGACCACCGATGCCAGCTACTATCGCTGTTGCCGTTTCTCTACTGCTCGGGCGCCGATGCCGTCAGTCTCGGTTCTGCCCGAGTGATTAGGGCCATCGCCCGTGCTCGTCCTCGAGATTGGTGGGGCCGCCGTCGCCTGTGCTCGTTGAAGCCGCCGTCGGAATCACCACCGCTGTCCCCAGCCACCACCGCCGCCGCCCCTCGTTAGGGGGAACCCTAACTCCCCCGCGTGCTTCTCTGGGTAGTTTCTTGCTTCTCTGGGCTGTTTTCTGTTTAGTGTGAGCTGGCCCAGCCAGAAAAAGTAAAATAAAAATAGTATGTCGATGTAACATCATCTGGTGTGAATAGTGTGGAGCAATTCGAGGGGAGTTTTTGGCATCTCAAATTTAAGAATAATAATATTGCTTGCCACTTCTCGTTTCAATCGATTTACTTTGGAGTAAATAGAATACATTGGGTTGGCGATAGGCCCGGCCCATGAGCCGACCTTTTTGACAACCCAAGCACCTCGTCACCCTCCATATGTTTCCAAAGCGCAAGGCTTTTCACACCTAGACCGGTCGACGACACCCCGAGCGTGAGCTCGACTCTCGAGACCGCCCGTAGCCACACACTCGCACGGTCACACCACTGACCGCACCCACCAAAAACCTAACAGCGGCAGCATTGTCGCATCCCACACGACACCTGTCGCGTCAGTGCAGCAGTACCCTGCTTAGAAACAACACACGAAACCCATCCGTAGAAGAATCTATCAATTAAAAGCTTCAAAAAGGTGCACTCATTCCCGCCACACATCTTCGTAGACCCGGGGAAGCGCAAGGTGTTTTGTTCGATGGTATAAGTAGGATGACCAGAAGCAGCATTAGCCATAAAATCCTTTTGAACTTCCCTCATCCAAGCAAACCCAATAGATACATTGCGATACATATCTTAAAAAAAAGAATAGGAGTATACCCCCATCAAGCAAACAATATTGAGAGCGCGTGATGAAGGCAATTCATATTCCATGGCATTTTCCTTCTCATCTTCGGTAGCTGCGACTCTTTTCCCAGGAGAGCTTGGCCGGGGAGCCTCTCCAAGTACCTATTAGGCATTAAAGCGCATTTTGGTTCTCAAAACTTGGTTGGGTCCACGAATGTTAGTCGCAATGGATTTGGACACCCAAAACTAACATCCCTAGCAAACACATTGCTATTGATATCCTTCCTAAGCAAATAATTATTATTATAAATAATGGGCTTAGGAGTGATACCTTTGGGATATTGTTTACCAACATGTCCTTTTTCCCGGCAATTGTAGCAAGTTGGGCTTTTGCTTCCCCTACTTTTCTTGCTTATTGCCGGTTTGCCTCATTCTTGAATGTCTAGTCTTGACATCCATATGATTAGGGCATACCGAGGCATAGTGGCCCTTTTCATTTTGCTCATGGCACTTGACATAATTCTTCGTGTGTCTTGAGTTGTGCCCTGTCTTGGTATTTTTCCTTTTCTTGGGAGTGTAGCTAATGACACTCTTATCTTGCAAGTGTCTTTGCTTGTTCAATATATTGTTCAATATAACCTATACATCCAACTCATGGAAAAAGTTAGTTTCACAATATGATTATCATTAATTACCACATCATACCATTAACTCATAATGGTGGGACGAGATACTTCAATCTTTCCTTCTTTGGTAATTGATGATAACCATTTCAATTGCACATAAATTGAATTGATAAAAATAACACGTTATGAGTATATATAAACTACACAAGTCATATATATACCCACAACATGAGTATGCGAGAACTACACAAGTTATACATACTTAAAACTTGAGTATACGAGAACTATATAAGTTCCATATACTCAAAACATGAATATACAAAAACTACACAAGTTTTATATATTCGAAACATGAGTATACACGAACTACACAAGTTCTATATACTCAAAATATAAGTATACAAAGACTACACAAGTTTCGTATACTCAAAATATAAGTACACAAAGACTACATAAGTTTTGCATACTCATATGGATATGTTTCAAAGTAAGGATCCCAAATATATGTGGAACACGAAATATGGATCAATACAAATGAAACCACAAGATATAGAATGAGCTTCCCTAAATGTGTGCATACACATATATGTATTAAAAAATATGCACAGATTCAAGATATACTTATGGTGGAGTTCAACCTATATTTTGAATCAGGAATGCAACATTATATAAGAGTGTAAGCCGAATGCATACTTCGTTGAATTTCACCTTTATATCCAAATGAGACTACACACTAGATATAGCAATAGAATTGTTAGTCTTACAATTAGATTTGTTATTAATTATCGAAACACTACATTAACCCATAATAACGGGTCTAGATTCTTCGAACACACCATAACATAAACCGACGGACATATCTCCTTGACGTACCACTGACAATAAGGCCCACGCCCGTCGCGTCAGTGTGATATAGTGGTAGAAATCGAAGTGGTTTTGAGCGGAGATATTCGACCGTATCCTATCCCACGTCACTGACGTGTGGGGCCAACGTGGATAACTCGGAGACAAATTCACCGCCCCGAATACGCCCCACCCCATCCCACCAAGGCACCACCACGCGGCCCCCCTAATCAAAACCACCTGTCCTGTACACGCTCGCCTCGCTCAGAACAACTCGCCTTACCGGAGACGCATCGGCGACTACGACGATGACTGCGGCGGCGGGCTCGGTGCAGGGGATGAAGGATGTGAAGACGGAGAAGAAGCTGCCGCTGGTGCTGGGGGAGTACGAACTGCAGGAGAAGGCGGGGGAGGGCACGTTCGCGGTGGTGTTCCTTGCGGCGCACCTCCCCACCGGCGAGCGCGTGGCGGTGAAGGAGATCGACCCCAAACGCGTCGACGAGCGCGTCCGCGGCGACATCCTCCAGGAGATGAAAATCCTCGGCGACCTCTCCCATCCCAACATCCTCCGCCTCCTCGACACCATCCAGGTAACCCCCGAAACCTCCCGCTCATCCGCAAACATTGCGATCGCGATCGTAATTGAGTTTGAACTAGTGCAGTTAACGATTCTGCATTGGTAAAATCTAAAATTCGTTGTGATTTTCGCCGCAGACGGAGGACAAGCTTTACCTGGTACTGGATTACTGCGATGGAGGTGACCTCGAGGCCTACAGGACGGCTCACGGGGTGCGCGGCCGGCTGCCGGAGGCCACCGCGAGAGACTTCGTGCGGCAGCTCGGTATGGTCTCGATCGAGCTTTGAGGGGAGTTTCCTTATTATTATTATTATTGGGACGATGTTTTTGATGCGCCTATTCTGCGTTACTCTGTTGTTTTGGATGCGCAGCGGAAGGGCTGAAGGTGCTGAGGGGGAGGAACATCGTGCACCGGGACCTCAAGCCACAGGTTAGATCTTACGGGTTTTGTTTTTTATCATATTTATTTGGGTTTAGTGGTCGGTCTGGACGTGAAAATTGTGTGTTTTTTTTTTAAATGTTGATGGCTGGAATTTGTTGCCGATTGGTGATTTGGGATGTTTTATGTTTGGATACCAAGTGCCAAACTAAGAGTAAGGTTGTGTGGAGTTAAAGACATTTATAGCTGCTTGTGCAAAAGGGTTCCATAGTTAGCAACTAAACTTTGACATAATGGGGTAAGCCCCAAATCCAATCAGTCAATTTACCATTAAATGCCAAACTACATGAAGGATTGTTCTGTTCACTGATGCTAGTATTTGAAGTTCAGTCAATATATGATTAGTGAAAGAAAAGAATTGCACATCGTAAACTTTTGTATGTATTTATTTATTTTGTCTAATTTGCTTGATTCTCCTCTTATCCTTTAGAGATACATTATTTACTCCATACTGATCAAGCTGTGAAACATGCAGAACCTTCTGCTATCAACTAATGGTGATGTCATCACATTGAAAATTGGTGATTTTGGGCTTGCCAGGTGAGAGCATATTTCCTCCTTGTTGCCTATAAATTTATAGGACTATTTTTTTTCTCTCTCCTCTAATTGAAGTTATCAACCCACAAAAAAATATCGGGGACCATTATAGATATTATCCCTTTTCAAGTTCTATAGTATTTTTCACAATGGCATGATGTTATTGTCATATTCATACTGACATTTACCATGTAAATATTGCTTCTGATTTCTGAATACTGTATTTACTGTGATCCTTTTTTTTTGCGATGATCACTATGAGCTTGTTGTAAGTGAACAATGTATAATTGAAAATTTTGGTGTGGTTTCAGGTCTCTAATGCATGAAAATTTAGCTGCCACAACGTGCGGGTCTCCATATTATATGGCCCCAGAAATTTGGCGTTGGGAGAAATATGACGCAAAGGTTTGTTTATTAACCTGCATTAAATACATGGATTCTAAAATAAGGCAAAATTGGCTATAGAACACTATAATTTTGTGGCGTTTGCTCTATGATAATCAAAATTCGTGTCTTTGCTAAAACACACTACTAAAACGTGGCTCTTCACCTTAGGACAGTTAGGCCATTAAAATATCATTTTTGGCTACTAAACCGGAGAGAAAATTTTGAAAGTGACTTCCGGTCCCATAACCATTCTGGGTTTGGTTGAACCAAGTAGCTTCACCGGGGTCTGGACGCACGGGTTTATACCGCGAAAACTCTAGCCCCCATCCCAAATTCCTCGCTCGCATCCCCCGCTCCCAACCAACCAGCAACAGTCCAACCCGAAGGGCAACATGGACATTTTGTCAACCTTCTCTCTCTCCTCGTTTGGACGGAAATTGTATTTTAATGGCCTCAGTGTTATATGGCAAAGAGTCACGTTTTATTAGTGTGTTTCACTAAAGACACAAATTTTCAATCTCCTGGAGCAAACGCCACAAAATTACAGTGTCCTGCTGTCAATTTTACTTTAAAATAACCATGCAATAATCTCTACCCCAAAAAAACTTTGCAGGCAGACTTGTGGAGTGTTGGAGTCATTCTTTTCCAGCTAGTCACGGGGAAGTTGCCGTATAATGGGGCCAACAGAATCGAGGTTTGTTCGTCTTATTGTATAATTAGATGTATTAATACAATCAAAATACATGTATCCCCTAACACTGTTGCTGAGCATTGTTTATGACTACAGCTGCGCCAGAACATCCTGACATCTGATGGCCTTAGTTTCCCTCCAGATATTGAGGCTGATATATACCCTGATTTCATTGATCTGTGCACAAGACTCCTATGCCTTGATCCAAGTGGGTCTGCTGTTTCACTTTATTTTGTTTCAAAGCAGGCGTGTGTAACTAATTTATTCACTGCAGTAATCTTGATTTGCTCAACTTTTGGATTATTTAATAGTTTTGTGACCTTCTTTAAATTCATAAGTCATCTATTGGTTTTGATCTGTTTATACCAATTTGAGCAGATTAAAATGTGATTTCAGTTTTGCAGAGAAGAGAATATCTTTTGAGGAATTCTTCAATCACAAGTTTTTGACAACAACAAGGTCTTCCCTTTACCCTGGTGGTAGTGTTCCCAAGTCCATATGGCAGTGTTGCATCCAGGGATAAAAAAACCGGCCGGTAACCGCCGGTAACCGGTTTACCGGCCGAAATTTTTAAAGTTGGAATTTTAATTTTTGACTCCATAATGTCATTCCCTAGTTGGTTTAGGCATTCTTATGCTAGATTATGTATTGAAACATTAGTTTTTAGTATATTTAGCACTATTAAAACATAAAGGAGGACTTTTTATGTACAACTTGAAACACTTTCTCATTAATTGGATTGCATGCAACCATGAGAGAATTGGATTGCATCATTATTTGCTCAGGATTGGATTGATTATTTAATCCTATACTTTCAAATCATTTAGTGACGCGATATGATTAATAAGAGATACGAAAAAGTATTTGCTAATAGTTTGTTCAGCGACACAGGTTTCATATGTATGATTACTAGTATCAATATACTGGCATTTGTTTGGCCAGGACTGGCCGACCAAGTCTAACTTTCATATTTCTGCGAAAAATACTAGCTCCTAAGGGTAGCTCATGTAACTAGAAAGCTATCCTTTTAGGAGGTGCAGTCATGAAAGAAGCAAGAAAACAATTAATATACGACATTTGGAACATATAAGATAGTTAAGAATTCAAATGGACATAATATTTTCAACTAGAGTAAATTGCATTGGAGCTCCCTGAACTTGTGCAGTTGTCTCACTCAACACCCTGAACTTGCATTGTACTTTGCCGCCCCCCTAAACTTGATCATGTTTGCACCATTGATCAATCAAATATTTAGGTAATTTCACAACCATTGCACCAATGCAATTTACTCTTTCAATTGTGTCTGTGCAAGAGCATACTACTCATCTTTTTGAAAAATCATGTATGCCTGTGTATTTAGAATATATGCAGCATTTTATTTGGTCTATTATCATTCCATTAGGCAGCCTTTCAATTCATCAGGGACAGACAATAGTTTCTTTGGGAACGTTTGGATCTATACTTAATTTTTCCATCCTAGGAGAGGGCAAACTAGACTAGTTAAGCTCTTGCTTGGAAAATCAAGCTTTTTATGTACAACTTGAAACACTTTCTCATTAATATTTGCATTATTCCAAATTTAAATTTGCTAATTACCATTTTCACCATTTCGATTCTGACGCGGTGAATCGTCCGAGAAAATCCATATTCAAATTTTGAAATTCGAATTCGGGCGGTTTTTTTTAATTTACGGTAAATCGGCGGTTACGGTACCGGCCGTCGACGCGATCTTCCCGATCAGAGATTTCAATCCCCGGTTGCATCATCTACCTTGTTTCCATAATCTGTGTCCATACTAAGTCCTGCAATTTTAACGTAGCAAATCATGAGTGCATTGCTACAGACGTAGTCCGATGCAGTGTGTGCCTACAAAATTTCAAAGATCAAATTCGATAGTGGTGAACTAAACAAAAGACAAGCAGTGATCATAGTGCATATAATACATACAAATATGCACTAACTTGTTTTCTTTTTGTTCTAGCACCTACAGATGAATTTGACTAAGCACATTGCAGGTGCGCACTAGATCACGTGGAATACTTCCCTGATTTATCATGATCCTAGGAATAGTGCATCATGTACTTTTTATAAAGGCAAATTAGACATTTCGCACATCTCCTCTCTCCTTTGCACACGGCCAAGATAATATTATTATAATCGCTCTTGTGTGTTGTGGCAAATGTCCACCATTTTGGAGTGTCCTATAGCCAAACCACGATTTTAGAGTGCCCCTGGGCAAATGCCACCATTTTACATAGTCTTGTAGCCAATTTTACCTTTCATAAATGGGGATCGCTACTCAATGTGCAGCAATCCTGCAGCCTTTTCTAGATTTTCTGTACATATGTAGAATAGTTGCAAAAACTGACCACTATGCACTTGGTTTCATTGTGTCATATTTGTCTCCTGTTTTGGAGCTTGCTGATTGTGCCTTTTCAGGAAAAGTGAAATTATCAGGGAGCCCCATCATGTTTTTGATTTAAGGGATACATGCCAGACCATCTCTTCTGATGTCCTAGAAGTAAAGTCTGAAAGCATGGATTCAAAAACTTTGAAAGGTACATTATGCTCCGTTTAGAAATCATATTGCATGTCTTCTGCTTAGGCACTTATTTTGTATAATTTTTGCAGTATTTGATTCATGGGAGTGGATCGAACGAGAATATGTACTAGTTCATGTGAACCCTACTTCCATGGAGATGTTGTCTTCACTTGAGAAGTCGATGAAGGATGGTACAGGTGCAAGACCTGCTGATTATGATAGGTTCACTGGCAAAGGGTCTGTTCAGAATCAAAACAGAGACCCACTCTGTAGAGTGGTTTCTATAAAAAGCCATGGATCTACTCCACTGTCCATTTCCCATGAGTTAACCACCACAGAAGATCCGCCAGGGAGGCGACCTGATTGTTATACTAGGCTTCACCTTCTGAATCAGTGTATTGTTGTTCTTACGGAGCTTGCTCAGGAGAAGGTACTACTACTACTGTACTGCAAATAGTACTATGTCCATGGAACAGAATATTCATCTTCACTGTCATAGCATGGAACTCCTTTGCTTCATATTTTCATCATGATCAGTCAGTGCCTTTTACTTTGAACAATGTTAGTTATAGTGCAGATTCCAATGCATCTTTCAACATTCGTTTTGATACGCTACATGGTTTACTTAATTTATTCAGGTGATTTTTGTTACTGCATGCGCAATAAGGATGCATTTTAGTGTTCGTAAAATTCATTGCATCTAATTGGATTGCCAAGCTTCATATGATCGTATTCCATTCTCAGTATGACAGTATGTTTCTTGTTAGTATGCTTTTAGGGTCCAGTCTGAGTAATTTAGCTCACGGGGTTATGTTTAGACTTCACTTAGTTTTCATGTCACAACCTTCCAACATACCATGTTGTTGTTTTTAGTTGATATTCCTCGGCAGAAACACATTGCACAATGCTATTAGTGCAAGTCATGTTGTTCCTGACAGTTCTCTTTTTCTCAAATATCTATCTGTTACATGGAGTTTTTTATTTATTTCTATCAAATAGATGAGTCTCTTTTGGCTGTTGCACTGTTAGTCTATTCAGATTTCAATACATTGATGCCACTCAAAAATATATTTTTTGACATTGATGCCACACAAAAATGTGGTCGTAGGCTCATAGCTATGCTATTTTATTTGAGAACTTGGATATGATAATCCCCACTTTAATCTGAATATCACATTTTCTTGTATGTATCTTTGCTTTTCTGTGTTATGCAGCTTTTTAAAGGGCTGGATCTGGAGGCACTATCACTTGAACTTGTAATATTAGCTATCGGGAAAGAGGCACTTAATGCATGCAGCTTATTCATGGATGCTTCAGATGATGGAAATTTCTCGGCATATGCTTATGAGAATTTCCTGCCTAAGAGTGATCACCGTCCATCTCCGAATGTATCACAAGGATTGGATTTCACTAGGCCAGGTTCTGTTTGTTCTTGGGCTGAAAGTGGGTTCATCAAGGCATATGACCGCGCAGAGAAGATATCACATAGGTTGCGGGAGAACAATGGTTAGAACATTGATACCTTCTTATCCTAGTATAGTATTGATTCTTAGTTGTAACCATCGTTTGTTTCCAGATAATACTGAGATGCCAGATGCAATGGAGATCATATTCCAAACTGCTTTAGTATATGGGAAAACTGGCGCTGTAAGTATCACTATCTGAGTTTCTTAGATGGTTTCTTTACAAGCTTTCATTTCTCTAAGCACCATCATGGATGTTACCCCTGTTTTCCCATTTCCATTCACATGGACAATATGAAAATATGATATGCATGCCTTACTATAATTTTTTTGAGGGAGGAGTGGCGGACAGTATGGTAGAATCACTGAATAATTGCCATGAATGTGCAAGTCATGATATTTCCATCCTGTAACGATGTAATCTCAACTAAATAATTTATGGTTGTGCAATGATGTAACGTCGACCAAATAATTCATTGTTATGGTGTAGCAGGAAAACAGTTCAAATGAAGTAAGATTTTATCAATGCTCCAGATTTACCACTGGTTGTCCTGTTCAGGCGGTTGGCCATTGGTAACCACCACTGGTGCCAGGCATATTTCTAGTAATGGCTGTTAGTTTGCAATTACCATCAAGAACAAGGGCCAGACATGAGTATTCTTGTTTTACATTCCATTAAGAAAGAAAACAAAGCTTTCTTTTACAAATGAGCGAAGATGCTCGTTACCAGAAGCTTTCTTTTACAAATGAGCGAAGATGCTCATTACCAGCCAGCCCCGGCTTTCTACTTTTTACAAAACTACACCAGTCATAACCCCTGCCGCTCCCTGCTACCTGAGCACAGTTTGCCGGTTATATAACTTTTTCATTAGATTCTTATCAGATCTAAATGGACCTGTGGAGCCAGAGGCGGGGTTGCATTATTTCTCATCTTTTATGAACCCTAATTTTAAATTTGTGCTGAACGTGTTTATTCACTTATTGGTTTAAATTGATATTTTAATTGACTTATCTACTTCAACTATTTCAGGCAAAGGAACTTTTGGGATACCAGAATAGATCAGTGGTGCTATACTCCAAAGCAATCATCTTACTCACATTTATATTGCAGGAAGCAACTACTTTGCTGCTAAACCCACCCTTTTCGCTTTCACCATTCAATCAACAACGTATCCATAGGTACATAGCTAATTTGAGGAGTCATCTCTGCAGCGCTCAGTTGAACGTACAACAACAAAGATCCATCCAGAGCTAACTTTTACACGGGAAACTTCGTTTCACAAGAACTGAAAGATAAATTGTTTGCGTGGCAGTTTTCAACGAAGCTTTGTTTTGTTGTCGTGCAGCATTAATCCTTCCCTCCAACCTTTTTGTCTAGGTGTCAAATGCATTGGACAACTTAGCTAGCATGAACTTTTGTAATGTTATATTTGCAGAACATCATTGTCTAAGATGTACAGTCATTTCCCATCAAGTTGAAATGACCTCTTGGTTTTGTATATAAATATAATATGTGAAACTTGTAAATATTATTTTCAAACCTTTCTTTAACTATATTGTATCGTTACCAGCAAGTGTTCAAACTTTGAAGCAGTTTTATTTTGAACTATGATGTATGAAAACCATTTTCAAAATAATAGCTGGCAACATTTCTTTATCACAATACAATGTATTGCTCGTACATGGTTTTCCAGTTTCACCTTTCTAGCTTCCTACCTGCTTGTGGTGCCAGCCACGTCATAATGGAGAGCAGAAAGATCACGTTTTCTGCTCCAAATCTGAAGGTATGTATGTAGTCAGGAAACTTCCATTTACTAAAGGAGAGACATCTCCGATCAATGCTTCCTCTATAAAGCTTTTGTTCATAATCCTTTTAGTTAACAAGGGAAACGGTTGCCTGAACTTAGAAACTGGTGAACAAATATGTATATCATTAACATTATTGTTCTTTTTAAGTGAAACATGAAATCCACTAGATAGTTATGCTCAGAATAACACTTTCCTATGCCATTTGGCATTCTACCAAAATTGATCCGCTTATGCTTCTGGGGGCAAATCCAGTTTGAGGACTGACTTCATTGTTCTCAGTTATTGTTTCCGAATAAAGGAAAAACTTTTTTAAAAAAAAGAAGAAGAAATTAAAGGGAAATGAAAGAATTGAAATGCTCGATTTCACTTCATAAATATTTTTTTCTCATGGTCTGGAATGCTTTTTCCATAATGGAAGGATTATTTTCTTTGGAATAAAATATAAAGAATAGGTACAATGATTTGTTTTCTATTTCAAAATTTGACTGCATGTATGATGTATGTCAGTTTGAAAATGGCCAATTTGCAGAAGAAGAGGTTAAGTGTTGATTAGCCTTATACTCCAAGCAAGCTTTGTCATATTATTGTATATTCTGGGAGATTATGAGGCAATAGAAGTGTTTGACCCTGATTAATGACTATTGTGTTCCAATAGGTCATCAAGAACAAGGTGACATAAGCCATGTTGGAATTAATGGATGTTTGGAGTTTCTGCGGATGCCAAATCACTTGCATTGTCATGGGGATACACGGTAAGATATACTCACACTAAACCTACAGTTACTTCCCTTGGGTAAGGTCCATTCTACTACTGGATAGATTTGATGGTTAAAGCTAAAAGAAACTTAACGGGAACATACTTACAGAACGTGTTACATGCATATTCTTCAGCAATATCTAAACTATGGAAGGTACAAACCATCACAGTTAATCTCATCAGTTTCATTTAATGATGGTTAAACTCAATATCTGCCCTGTTCTGAAATCACCGTAGTTCTAATTGAGAAGTGTCCAGTAACTTGAGAGCAAGATGTGAATGACAGATTAAAGGGCTATAACTGCGGATGATATCAGACACACGTTGTTATCATAGAGTATAAGTCCTTCAAATTGTGCTAGGTGAGCCTTGTATTGATCCCAAGTGTGTGTTTCGTGTGCATATTGTAACCAATGATTGTAAAGTTGTTGGTAATATGTGGGTTCGACCCATCAGTAGCGTTTTGGCATTGGTATTGAAGGACACAAGGCCGTAATGGAAACTAGGATCGGAAGAGACGTCCAGACAAATGAGAATCATCTCCGAAGGCAATAGATTGATATCTCGACGTCCATAAGTCCGAGTGGATCTTGAGCTAGCATGCGATTCATAGGAAGAAGAGTCATGTGGCTGAGATTGATCTTTTTGGCGACCCTTACCCCTCGTGTAGGTCTTATGAAATTGTTTTGAAGCATGACAACCATGGTCTTCATCCTGAGTAGCATGCGTGAAGTTTTGCTCGCAGGTGAATTCCAATGGTTGGTCTTGCCTGCGCATCATGAGCAGTCCCACCATCAGCACCATCATCGGACGACGGAGAGCTACTATCACCAGACTCTTAGTACTGGACTTCATCAGATGGCGGACTTTCTGTTTCTTCGTCGCTTGCCACAATATCCTCCTCAATGGTCTTTTTCTTCTTCCTGTCAGGCACTTGTTTCCCTGTTTGTGTAAGTGAGGCAAAGTCTTCAGCCAATTTTTCAGTTGGTTGGCTACAATATTTCCTTTTTCCAAGATGACTCTTGCCAATATTTTTCTTTGCCCACTGCTTCAATGGTTCATCATCTAGTGCTTTATTCAATTCCTTTCGAGGGATAGCATCAACTACAACTGTAGATGGCATGGGGGGCTCACCTTCCTCGTCTAGTAGGGGCTCTGATTGTATCATAGAGCTATCAAGCCACTCGTGGATTGGGTTCTCTCTGTCGTACAGAGTGGCATTGATTAGATCGCCAAAAGGATCTACATCCCTATCTTCATTTCTAGTCTCATGCTCTTGCAATCGTAGCCTCAGATTGTAGTGGACATACACGAGTTTATGTAGTTTCTTGTATCCAAGACGGTTCCTCAATTGTGTATGTACCAATGCAAATGTGCTCCAATTTCGTTCACATCCATTGGATTGAAACACATTGCGAGACACTCACATGTGTGCAACAGTGCAATGATTAACTTTAAATGCATTGAGTTGCAATACAGAAATAGGCATGTGTGTTCTCTCTTGCATTGAGTTCCTTTCTCGACAAGTATGCATTACCACATCAGTTGGCCACTGAATGTGGACTCATAGATCTGTTGTACCTTTGCAAGGAAAACTTCATGTGATCCATTAGCATTATGTTGTGACATGGATCCAGCAACATGTTGAGGATTATATTGATTTGGTTAGTTTGGAAGTTTATCTTCAGATAGTTTTTTTCTTTAGAGATTATTTATTAGTGTTAACTGGTAAGTCAAGTTATCCTGATAAAAGAGATGGTATTGTATCTTCTTTAATCAAGCAAAGAAATAAGAAAAGTTCCTTAGTCTCACCCTCTTCTCCAACCAGGCCTAACTTGGAGAAGAGACCTAACAACATTGACGGCTGTATGGCCGGCCGATCATGTGCGAGTGCCCGGCCTTCGGTCCTCACACCCATACCCAACCAACGCCCACAACACACTATTATACCAAGTCAAATATTTTACTTTGGATTTTTTTGATAGCAGCTATATCTAATTTCGAATATCAACAAACAAGTAAACCATTGGTTTCAAATTTTCAACTTGCTAGCCTAGCTAAGCTCAAAATCATGGTGTTGGGTCAAGGATTTACATTGATATGCCAGTTCTGTTCCACATCTCTCAAAATGCAGTTATATGACTTATATCTAATCTGAGCACTGGTATTTGTAAATCCAGATGAGACCTATCCGCGGTAAAGCCAGTTCAACCTGTGACCGTGGAATCTGGGAATCCTTTCTACGGTGTGCCAGGTAACAACCGATTGTATTGCACCACTAGACTTTTCCATGTACAGTAGGTTCTGAAACTTTCTTCCGAGTACAAAAATCTCTCGGTGCTGAAACCACTCAAGCAGAATTCAATATCACGGGAGTGTTCGCAAAAGAAGAGCATAGTCATTCTGCTTGTTCTCTGCCCTCTTCCCCTGGACATGAAAATCATACTACTAGAGGTCCAATTTGTGCTAAATTTGATGGAAATTTTCACGGAGAGAGAGAAGGAAACCATATCAGAGTGCTTGTGGCTGTAGTGAAGCGCTCATGCGTCAGTGCCAGTGGACATTTGAGTTATTGACGGCGCGCTCTGACGACGGTTGTGTTTTGGCGCGAAAATATAAGAGTGGGCATGGGTGAGGCTGGTAATGGTACCACTACCACCTGTTGCTGGGTGAAAAAGATGGCTTTAGTGTAGCTATCCAGTTGGAGGTTTCATCCGTCATTTGTTTTTAGCTCTTGCGTTTATTCCATGGTTGCGCAGAGAAAAGGTTTGGTTTTGTGTTTTAGCAACAAGCATTAAGCTGAGTTGCACATTGCAAGGACGAAAACAAAGGAGACTTACCTGTCCTTCCTTACTAGTAGTAGTACTGCTTTGCATGTGCCAGGAGATTTCACCGGACCAAGCATACCCCAGCCCAATTAAAACCGGCCAGTACCCTTTGGATGCTTGCATGAGCATGAGTCATCAAGCCCCGGGAACAAAAACATATCTTCAATTATTTCCCGGCCGTTGCATGCTGCACGATGAATCCAAAGCTCCTGCTTGCCTCCTGCCGCCCCCAGCCTTTTTACTCCGTGTCTGCATCTGGCTGAGGGCATCGTGACAAAAACAGCATGTACTGTGACTGCCCGGCCAGGAGCCCAAGTCAAAAGAATTTTTCTCGATAAAATATGGGGCAAAAGTAGGCAAAGGAGGAGCTGACCTAATATATTTTTCGAACTTTTTTAAATAATTTAATCCATTTTTAAAACATATTTTATAGATAACATCTCTTAACTTTATTTTCAGTTCTGACCATTTTAATCACGCCACAACACACGACGTGACAAAAACACACTGTCACGTCACGTACCACGGCATAGCCAAAGCTGTCATGATAACCCTTCGAGCCAGCGTACATTCGTTTTTGGGACTAAGTCTTGTCACGCTAAGAGGGGGCATGACGGCACTCATTTGCTATGTCGAGGTACGTGCTGTGATAGCACTCGTTTACCATACTGAGGTATGTGGTGTGACAACATGCTTTTACAACGTCACGTATTATGACTGCTTCTCGTTTTTGAACTAACCACACACGAACAACTGCTGGACTACTACTCACGCCAAGTGCGGTTTTTAGAGAAACAGCCGGGAAGGATCCCACTGAATATATTTAATCATTATAAAAAAGTAAAATTATGTACATAGATCACTACAAAAACGCCACACAAATTAACTGAAATTGTATAGCCAGGAGCTAATTGAAGGAGTATACTTCTTTTCTCTCTATAGACAACCTAGGCAAATTCTACTTTGAAAATAGCTCGCCAACTCTCCAAAGAAAGCATAGAATGTTGAAATATCTTATTATTTCTCATAGTCCAAATGCCCCAACATGCCAGCACAAATAATCTCCATGAAATAGGGTACTTGGAAGCAAGTCTTGAGGTTATGCAAAATTTCAAAAATGGAGGAATTGATATTCAACTGTACCCCTAACACACTCCAGCAAGCCATCCTGACTTCACAGCCAAAGAATAGATGGAATTAAGGGTGTAAGTGGGAGCGGGCTGTCCCACAAGCCCACTTAGTCCGTCCCATGAAAAACACTAAGCAAACACCCACGGGATATGAAATTACATATTGATTATTAATCTTTTTTAGAATGACTCTCATAACTATTTTATATTGTATTAATATCGTCTTTTTTTCCGAAAAAAAAACTATGTTAATATCTCGTTCATGCATGTACCGGTTGCAGTGTACAGTATATGAAATTACATATTGATTATTAATCTTTTTTAGGAATGATTCTCTCATAACTATTTTAAATCGTATTAATTTCGTCTTTTTTCCTAAAAAAACCATGTTAATATCTCGTTCATGCATGTACGTACTGTTTGCAGTGTACAATATATGCAAAATACCACGTGACATAAGAACAAAGTTAAAATGTTAGCTAGATGTAAAATTACCACGTGCATGTACTATTTTCTTCTGGCCTCTAGAAAACAAAATCAACATTAGTTGTAGGCTAGCCGCCACCGCATCTCCCCGCATAATGCATGGCAGGTCGGTGGCCGGTGCGGGCAAATACGGGCTAGCCGAAACTTGTCCCACTTGCACCCTAAGTGGTGGGTGGTACAATCTCTTAATTATCCCTTCCTTTCTTGTATGACACGTGACGTATTGGTTGTCCCTGCTTCCACTATTGTATCTGAGTCCACTTTTAGCACTAGAGGAAGAGTTATGAGCGATTATAGGAGCAGACTCTCTAGCGACACCGTTGAGGCTTTGATTTGTCTTCAAGATTGGCTTAAGGTAGATAGTAAGTTCTTTAATTGTTTTTTTAACCTTGTCAGTTTACTTTACTAAATAATCATACGTAAATATGTGACTTTCCAATGTTCCAGCATCTTCTCACCAAAAGAACACGAGAGCAGATCTGGATGATGGCGATGACTGATGAATTGCATTTGTAACTTAGAATTCTCAGTATGGAACCGCATACCTTTGCAAGAGCTAAGGGTAGGTGCATGCTTGCACCATACCTCTCTTCATATGAATGTTTAGGATTTTAGGATTTGCAGTGCAGAATTCTGGTTACCATGTAGTAGATGTTTACATATTTGCAAGAGCTAAGGGTAGGTGCATGATTTTAGGATTTGTAGTTCAGTTCACGGCCGTTTAGCTGCTCAAGTAGTTGTTAATCTTTTGCATTCCATATTTCTATTCCAGTCTGGCAGAGTATCACAATTGTTTTTGCATTCCAAGTAGAAAGCTGCTGCACTGTCCGGTCACAAAACAAAATACCATTTGAAACTGTTTTGCATTCTCTTGTGTTGAGCTTGTACAAAATACAACTGTTTTACATTCCAGTCAAGTAGGATGTTTGTTTATTGCTTGATTGACTCATCATTCATCAAACATATCACTCTGGTTCTGTAGTTGGGCATTAGTGAGATTTCTTAAGCAATTAATGAGAAAGGTACTATTTATCATTCTTTGCAGATTATTTAGTGTGTGAGTGTCTCAAATGGAGATTTGGCATGAACCTGCTTGGATGTGCTTGATCAATGGATCAGATGACTATGAGCTGCAGAAGGATGTGCATGACTGCAACTAAGCACTTAAAGTCTTCAAGTGCTTATGTAAAAAAAATTAGGAAGGAGATGCAACACTTACTAATGTCTCTTCCTCCTTGGTTTGTTAAGCATTAAGAAAGTGAGAGTGATTTCTTGGCAATTCTGTAGTTGATGAGACCAATTATTTAGGACAGCGAGCCTGCCAATCAGATGGTGGTGATAACGGGTAACTTATGCTGCGTCTGATCGATCTTTACTGTAAAAGCCATACGACGGAACCGAGTAGATGCAGTTTTCCCTGTGCATACATCATGTAAAGTTGTGGGCTAGCGGCTCCTCATAGGTTCGCGCACTGCTTGGCGGGCTGCTGCATCTGCCCGCGAAATGTTTGTTGGCCGGTGAGGACACACGCTGGCTAGCCGCAACTTGTCCCACTTGCACCTTGCACCGTGAGATGGAATAGAGTCTCTTCCTCATGTTGATGACATAGCACACAATTGTAACCACTCCTTTCAATGTGAAAGTTTTTCCTTTTCAGAAGATTTCTTGTATTCAGCTTATCACGAATAAGCAGCCAAAAGAAAACCTTATGGCTTGACCTACAGGAGCTTTGCCAAATCCATATAAAAGCTGCTGGTATTTTCATATCACCCATTAGAAACTTGTAGGGCTGAATAGATGAAAAATAATCTTTGTTCCAAATGTAGGACCAAACACCCTCCTCTTCAGAATTACTAATATTCCCCGTGTTCGAACCATCCTAGTGGTCAGCGTCGAAGACTCCATCCAGCTAGACATTGTTGGTCCGCGTGCCACTCGTCAGAACTAGGAGTACTTATGCTAGCGATACCAACAGAGCAGCGATGCTTAGTTCTTTTCGCTTCAGCGTCAGTTGGAGACGCTTCGCCAGGAGGACTCCTCTGTCGATGACTTTTTTCGAGCCCTAGTCAGTATATGGCGCCAACTAATCGAGCTAACTTCTTCGCTCTACCAGGAGTGTCATAAAGTACAGAAGAGGAATCGTGATTGCCTTCGCCTCTATGACTTCGCCCAGAGTTTGAGTCTGTCAGGGCTCAACTGCTGAGCCGCTCATCACGACCGACAATCACCGAGGCTCTTTCGACGCTTTGTACTAAGGAGTTTCGCTGCGGGTTAGCAGCACAGTTTATTCCAGTTGTCTTTGCTACCACTTCTTCGACAAAAGTCCCTCCACAGGCGTGAGGGCTGCTGCCTCTTCCAGCAGAAGTATGTCTAAGATCTTCTTGACTGGTCTGGTCTGACTGATACTCGCACTGCTGAGACTCCCATGGAGCTATCCCTCCAACTTTGTGCCACTGATGTTGATCATCTTGATGATCCTAATTGATATCGTTATTTTGTTGGGAGTTTGATACACCTTGTGAGCACTCGTCCTGATATTGCTTATGATGTTCATATCCTGAGTCAGTTCATGGCTCGTCGTACCCATTTTCATTACAGCCACCTTCGTGTTCTTCACTACTTGTGTGGGACTCTCTCGTCGTTTATTTTTCCCTAGCTCCACCTCACTACAGCTTCAGGC
The DNA here is from genome assembly GCA_036346395.1 of Hsuehochloa calcarea. Taxonomy (NCBI): domain Eukaryota; kingdom Viridiplantae; phylum Streptophyta; class Magnoliopsida; order Poales; family Poaceae; genus Hsuehochloa; species Hsuehochloa calcarea. Next base: position 85,397,760 of record CM070597.1, on the reverse strand, counting down.
GTACTCCGATGCGACCTGGGCTAGTGATCCTCCTGATCGTCATTATCTTTCTGCTTACTGTGTTTTTTTTGCTCCTCCCTGATTGCCTAGAAGACAAATAAGTATACTACAGTTTCCCGTTCGAGTGTACAGACTGAGTTGAGAACTATAGTAGCAGTGACAACAGAGGTTACTGCAGATTTTGGAGTGCTTATGATGGGACCTATGGCTCTTTTGTCTGACAGTACATGTGCTATCAGTATTACCCGGGACCCAGTGAAGCATAAGCTCACCAAACACATTGGTGTGGATGGTTCCTACACTCGCTCACAGGTGCAAGAGGGAGTATTTGCTTTACAGTTTATGCCCTCAGAGTTACAGGTTGCTGACTTCTTCACGAAGCTACAAACTAGGGTACAACATTTGTATTTTAACTCAGTGTGTGTGGATATCATGGGGATATGCTCCAGATCTTAGGATGATGTGACAATTGGCAATGGCATTTATGGTTTGTCGTTTCACAGGGTTTTCGACAAAGTTCAGGGATTCTGGACAAGGGCGGTCCGACCGGTCCCAAATCGGTCGGACCGGCCATGTGCGGCGGTCGGACCGGCGGTGACCACAAATGGTCAGAACAGGCTGGGCCAAAAATAGAGGATGTAGGCAAGTGAGGGGATCCTAATGCACTTGGTCTCATAATTTTTGGAGTTCCCAAGCAAAAGTTCTGTTCGTTTTAAGTTTTCAGAAGTTTCGGAATTTCAGAGCTTGAAATTCGGCTAAGTCCCTTGTGGAGGTCAGACCGCCAGTACACTGTGCTGTTTTAATCTTAGTTGATTTTGTTGCTTTACTTTGGGGTTCAATTGAATTCAATACTAGTCTTCCGCTGTACTGGTATATTGATCTTCATAGCTTCATCATAGCTATTGGAGTGAGATTGTGTTGAATTCATAATTTATGAAAAAGTGAGCGTGCTCCTATTCACCTCCCTCTAGTTGCCTTTTCGGTTCAACAGTGTGTGTGATCCACTATGAGTTTAAGGAGAGAGAGGGGGGGAGAGTAGAATAGGAACACCTTCCACTAGAATGAGCCTTTATTTTGCGAAACACGAGGAACTATTGATGTATATATAATAGGACCAAACCAGTTTAACCCAAGGAAGGTCAACATGATTGTAGATTATGTAGATTTTTCAGGAGCAAAGCATCATTACGAGCAAATAAGTTGATCATTCCCAATCCCCCTTGTAATTTTGGCCGGCATACTGTTTTCCAAGCTGCAAGTGCTGGGCCTTTTGCATTTTGGTCAAATCCACGCCAAAGAAAATTTGCTTGACCATTGTAGCCGGTAGTTTCAAAGAACACGTATAAAATGTTGGCAGCAAGGAAAACACCTGTTAAGGGGGATCTAGCGCGTACCCTCCTATCCGAGATTTTTAGCCTATTGTAATTATAGTATGTGTAATTATAGTAGGCAGCCCTTGGCATTCAACCCTTGGCATTCAGCCACCCGTCCATATGTACTGACGCATATTCATTGAATCGATTCATTCCACATTCCAAATACACTTTCATGGCGGCTTCTCTTGCCGAGTTCGGCGACCCCATCGGGGATCGACAGATGGTGCTCACGCTCCTCCGCGGCCTCAGCGGCAAGTTCCGCCACATGGTGTCCATCCTCAAGATGCACAGGCCGTTCCCGACGTTCGCGGAGGCCCGGACACACCTTCTGCTGGAGGAGATGGAGATCGGCGCCGTCCCATCGTCCCCCGTCCGCCCTCGTCGGCTGCGACACGCGCCTGCGGCCCCAGGGCCTCTGCACCTCCACGCCGGGCGCCTCCTCCAACCACGCCCTCTGCGCTCGCCAGCCTGTAACGCCTGCGGCGCCGCCATGCCGCGGCGGACGCGGTGGCCAACAGGTTCCTCCTGGCGGACGGTGGTGCCCCCTTAGGCGGCCACGGTGGCACACCCCCCGGCGTCCATCCATCCTTCGTGTACCCGTGGGCTGGTACCGTACGGATGTGGCCCTACGACCAGTCCGGGCGCCCTCCATCTCCGCCTGCGTTCAATGCTGTCCCCCAGTATGGCGGCTTTGGTGGCGCATCCAGTGCCCATGGCGGCACCTATGGCGCTCCACCTCCTCAGTATGGCGCGTTCTACGGGGTAGCTGCGCCTCCAGCCTTCCAGGCGCCTTCACCAGGCTACCAGGTCTCCCCTACAGCACCCTGGAACCCTACACAAGGCGGGTCATGGCATCAGGACTCCCTGGCGCACTCCTTCAACACCATGACCCTGACCCCGCCGGCCCCTTCCTCTGAGTGGTACGCCGATTCAGGTGCTGGTTCCCACATGACCGCCGACGCTGGTAAACTCTCCACCGTCTCCCCACCATCTCCATTTACTCCTTCATCTATCATTGTGGGCAATGGTGCTTTACTTCCTATCACTGCCACTGGATCACATATTTTTTCTTTACCACATCGCAATCTTGTTCTTAAAAATGTTTTGGTGTCGCCCAACATTATTAAGAATCTGATTTCCATTCGTCGTTTTACCACTGATAATAATTGCTCCATTGAGTTTGATCCTTTTGGCCTTTCTGTGAAGGATTTGCACACCCGGAACGTGATCGCCAGGTGCAATAGCTCCGGTGACCTCTACCCGTTCTATGCACCTTCCAACAGTTCTACCAGCACCTCCGCGTTCATTGCTGCACCCACCTCCCTTTGGCATCGTCGTCTCGGACACCTTGGGCGTGACGCTCTGTCCAAGCTCATTAGTTCCCGTGTCATTTCGTGTAATAAAGATAATACCGACCACATATGTCATGCATGCCAACTTGGTTGCCATGCACGTTTGCCTTTCAGTTCATCTAGCTCTCGCGCTGCTCATAATTTTGATTTAATACACTGTGATCTATGGACATCTCCTATTGTTAGTGTGTCGGGATACAAATATTATCTAGTCATTCTTGATGATTGTTCACACTACCTTTGGACTTTTCGCTCGCCTCAAATCCGAGACATTTTTCACTCTCTCCAATTTTTTTGTATATATTCGCACACAATTTGACACCACCATCAAGAGCGTCCAGTGCGACAATGGTCGTGAATTTGATAATTCTCAGGCCCGCACGTTCTTCCTCTCCCACGGTGTTGCACTCCGCATGTCGTGTCCATATACTTCCCAACAAAATGGAAAGGCAGAACGCTCCCTTCGCACTATTAATAACATTCTGCGTTCCCTTTTGTTTGAAAGAGTCTCCTCCGGCCTATTGGGTTGAGGCCCTTCACACATGACATATCTTGTGAATCGCCTCCCACTAAAACCCTCGCCTTCTCCACACCATATAGCGCCCTTTATTCCACCCACCCTCCTCGACCACCTCAAAGTGTTTGGGTGTGCTTGTTATCCCAACATATCCTCCACAAATCACAAACTCGCCCTCGTTCATCCTTATCGTCTTTCTCGGCTACTCCTCGGAACACAAAGGCTATCGGTGTCTTGAGCTCGGTCGAACCGCATTCTTATTTCTCGACATGTCATTTTGATGAATCCTTCTTTCCGTTCTCAACATGTCTACCACACCCATGGCGCCCTCATACTGGACTTCTTGGTGATGATCATGATCTTACCGCTTGGTCCACGGGCTCGTTTTGTGCATCTGAGTCCCTCCATCACTTGGCGACACACGCTGCATGGCGCCTGCCCGTCACATGAGTCTGCAATGCACTGAGGTGCACACACTGCTGCCGAGCCACTGGACCATGGTCGCGAGCTCGCGCCGCTTCTGCCCAATGCACCCGCATTTGTTGCCAGCCAGCGCCCCTCTCGTCGTCGCCCGTGCCGACTGGTGCTGCTGCCCCTGTGCATCCTGCCCCGGTCACTGCCAGCGGTACCACCCCCACGGCGCCCCCGAGTACTACCGGTCCTGCTGCCCCTGATGCTAGCGCACGGGTTGTTTCAGTGAACCGCCGTCATGGTTTCGCCACTCGGCCGTCGCCATCCTTCGGTCACCAATCGCACTCCATGCGCACAGCGGCAAAGCGGGCATCGCCTGGCCGTGGATCGTCTCAACCTCCACGCGATGCCCATGTCGCCTCTCCCACGCTCTGTTCGTGATGCTCTGTCAGACCCCAATTGGCGCTCTGCTATGCAATCTGAGTATGATGCCCTTCTGGCCAATGACACATGGAGTCTTGTTCCTCGACCTCCTGGAGTTAATCTTGTGACCGGCAAGTGGATTTACCGTCACAAGCTGCTAGCAGATGGCTCCCTTGATCGTTACAAGGCTCGCTGGGTTCTCCGGGGTTTCACCGCACGTGCGGTATTGATTATGATGAGACTTTTAGTCGAGTTGTCAAGCCTGCGACAGTTCGGGTGGTCCTCTCTCTGGCTTTATCTCAGAACTGGTCTATTCATCAGCTGGATGTGAAGAATGCATTCTTACATGGCACTCTCATTTGAGATGGTGTCTCGTGTGCGACCTTACGGTTTTGTTGACTCCTCCGTCCGTGATTTTGTCATCGGCTCAACAAGTCTCTATATGGTTTGAAGCAGGCTCCTCGTGCTTGGCATCACAGATTCGCCTCTCACCTCGTGTCCCTTGGCTTTGTTGAGACCAAGTCAGATACTTCCCTGTTCATATATCGCCGAGGAACAAATACAGCCTACTTGCTGCTATATGTGGATGACATTGTTCTCACCGCTTCGTCTGCCGGATTTCTCCAACATATTATTGCAGCTCTCCAGCGTGAATTTGCTATGACAGACATGGGCCAGCTTCATCACTTTCTGGGCATCTCCGTGACACGTTCTGCAGATGGGTTGTTCCTCTCTCAGCGGCAGTACACTCAGGACATTTTGGAGCGCGCCGGGATGAGTGCTTGCAAGCCTTGCAGCACCCCTGTCGACCTGCACTCCAAATTGTCTGCAGATGGTCCTCCGGTTGCTGACTCCACACAGTACCGCAGCCTGGCTGGTGCACTTCAGTATCTGACTTTCACCCGTCCTGACATTGCTTTTGCTGTCCAGCAGATTTGCCTTTATATGCATGATCCACGGGAACCCCACCTTGCTGCACTTAAGCGGATTCTGCGCTACCTACAGGGCACTCTCTCCCTTGGCTTGACCATGCGCCGTTCATCACCTACTGAGCTCGTTGTCTATACGGATGCCGACTGGGCTGGCTGTCCCGACACTCGCCGGTCAACTTCTGGCTACGCAGTATTCCTCGGAGATAACTTGGTGTCTTGGTCCTCCAAGCGTCGGCCTCTGGTCTCCGGTCGGTCGAGGCGAATATCGGTATGGCTAATGGTGTTGCTGAAGCTACTTGGCTGCGCCAGCTGCTCCATGAGCTTCGCCACCCGCCTCGTCGTGCCACCCTGGTCTACTGTGACAATATCAGTGCTGTGTATCTCTCCAGCAACCCGGTGCAACATCAGCGGACGAAGCATGTTGAGATTGATCTCCACTTTGTTCGGGAGAGGGTCGCCCTCGGTCATGTTCGGGTCCTTCATGTCCCTACGACATCCCAGTATGCCGACGTCTTTACCAAGGGCCTTCCTACTTCTTTGTTTGAGTTTCGGTCCGGCTGAGCGTTATTGTGCTCCGGTCGATGCGAAGTGTTAGCCTATTGTAATTATAGTATGTGTAATTATAGTAGGCAGCCCTTGGCATTCAACCCTTGGCATTCAGCCACCCGTCCATATGTACTGACGCATATTCATTGAATCGATTCATTCCACATTCCAAATACACTTTCAGAGATAATTGATAATTTACTCATCTTTAGTTGAGATGCTTGAGGAAATCCCACTATGAACGGTTTTACCCATCATCCTCTTTCTCCCACAGTCCCACTCCTCATCCACGTCTAGCGATGTGGCTCCTGTCTGAGGCGGCAGCGGCGAGCGGCGTGCCGGTGTACTTGTAGCATGAGGTGGCGCGGGTGGGCAACTCCTCCCACAAGCACCGCCTTGGGATGGGCGCGTACAACCCTATCTACGTCGGCAAGCTCTCGGTGAGCTCGTCGGCGCTCGTGGCCATCAAGCGCCTTCGGTATCATCTCGTCGTTGAGCCACCCCGACCTAATTCGCCACCTCGACTGCGGCGAGCAGATCCTCGTCTACGAGTTCATGCCCAACGACATACTCTCCCACCACCTGCTCAATGGCGGCGGATCACGGCCTCTCGTGGCACGCTCGGCTAGGAGTCGAGGCGACCATCGCATACTGGCAGGCCATGTGGCTGCCCATGTGCCACCAGGACATCAAGCCCATCAACATCCTCCTTGACGGCGACCTCCGGTGGAAGCTCCCGACTTTAGCCTGTCCCGCGTCGTCCGGCTCAAGGTGTCGCACTTGCACTTCTCCACTACGCCGCAAGGCACGCTAGGGTACATCGACACGGAGTACCACCAAAACTTCCACCTCTCCGACAAGAGCGACGTGTACATCTTTAGCGTCGTGCTGCTCGAGCTCATCATGCATTGCCATGAAGGTTGTCGACTTCGGCCGGCCGGCGACCGAGGTCAACCTCGCCTCCTTGGAGGATTTGGGAGAAAGAAGAAGGGGAGGTGTAATATGGTCGATTCAATCGTAATAGTGGCATATCCTCCTGCATCTCTCAACTAAAGATGAGTAAATTATTAATTACCTCGAGAGCGAGGGTTTATACTAGATTACCATTTAAGAAGGTAAATAATCAATTCCCCATTTATCAAAAGGTCAAACGGCCGCCTGGCACAGCTAGAAATGCGGCATTCCTTTGCAAATGGCTAGTCACACAAGTATCTCTTACAGCCAAAATATTACAGGCAAAATATTTGAAATTAATGGAGTATTCCTTGAGGCGGAAAGATACTACCTGGTCCATACCTGATCGATGGAGTACCTCCTTTTGGATGGTTAGCCAATTCACCGAGAAACGGGGGATGGTGCTACACAGGTAGAGTGCTGATAGGAGGCTTTGTCTGATATGTCACGTAGATCTCGTTTGTACGTAATTACAAAAATAATAATGTAAAGGTTTAGATATACTTACATCGCTCTTGAATCATGACAGCCATTTACTGTACTCCTAGATCACGGCAGAACACTTACTGTGCTCTTGAACTGTAGTAGGAAACGTGCATCACGACGGACGGTGCACGGTTCCGCTATAGTGAATTACTATTTAGCACTGTTTTAGTAATATGTGTGTCGTTATTTAACACTGTATGTATCACTAGTTTCTTTCAACTCTGTGGACCGGTTGTGCGGTAGGAACACTCCACGGTACCATTTTTATAATTACGTGTTAGCATAAACTATTTTTTCTATTAAAAAAAAAATATAGCAAATCAAGCAGTCACTCGTGCTAGTAGTTTGTGCACTAAAGTAAAGCCAAATTACAGAACTGGCCACTCTAGATTTACAGTGAAAAGATGCCAGCTTTTCAGCAGAAACGGAGGAGGTAGCGGTGTAGTAGTAATAAGTGGAAGTGTAGAGAACCGTATACTACTAGTCTACTCCGTAGGAAGAGAGCAGGGAAGCTATCCCGATAAAGTGTAGTGGGGGAAATCGCACACACCTGGCGGTACGCGCCCAGTGGTCAAAGAAGCCAGCCGTGCGACGCAAGAAGAGACAGCGCAACGTAAAACCGCGGTAATTAATTGACTCGTACGATACACGGAGTGCATTTAGAGCTAATATTATCCTTAATATATGCTATATCTTTTTAAAGTAATATTTCTAATATATAGTCTCTAATACATTCTCAAATATTTATAATTTATAATTTTTTTTGAAATGAGTCCATATATCAAGTAGAGTAGATTAATATTTTCTATCTTGTTTCGCATTATACTGCATTATTTTATGTACACGGCGGTCTCTTCAAAAAAAGAGATGATACACAGTCTCTCTTTTCTCCGTAGCATTTTAAAATTTTATTGACTAAAATAACTAAAATATAATAATAAATATACTATTAAAAATGACCTAAACACATATCATAAAGAGAAAGAGAGACAACACGGGAAAAGGCTGCGAGAGAGAAAAGGGTTTGGTTGTCTCGAAGAAGATCCAGAAACGGCCCAAACTTGGCCAATCTCATGATCACCAATAATGCAAACACTTCGCTGCGCCCCCGCTGCCAAGACATCCTGTCCTGTCCTGTCCAGACGCCCGCTGTACCGCCGCCTACCTGGCTCCAGCCCCATGCTTGGGTTTTTGTTACTGCTGCGTCTTGTGCCACGCAAACCGTGGTACGTGTCATATGTATGATCGTTTGGAGGAGGAGGGCAGCATGGGCATTGCTGCGCCTTCTGCTCCGCATGTTTTCAAAGCTTTTTAGGTTCCGTTTAGAACACATAAATTCTACTGTATGAATTTTAAAAGAAAGTAGTAAACAGTTTTTTTTTTTTTTTTTGTATCATGTTGCGGTATGAATTCATCACGTGGGAGATCCTGAGGAAAGCTGAAGCTTGTGCTTGTTATGAAGGGGTCAGACTTGCTGTATAATAAATACACATGTTTTTTTAAATCCGCTCTAATTAATTTTCTTTAACTTGGTTGTCCGGTTTATGCATTCAATTGATACCCATACACCTTTTTTAAAAAATCGAATCGGCATCCCTACTCTTCCAAAAAGAAGAAGAAGAATCAACATCCCTCGCTAATAGGGATGACAATCGTGTTCAATAATAGAGTTGGATGTCGGCTGTTTTCTTTGTCTACGGGTATAAAAATAAAGAAAACTCTCTTCCGTCAAGTAAATGAACACGAGCATGGGTAAGCTCCACTCGTACTCGTCTTGCCCGTTTACCCGCGGCATACATTGACAGGTGGGGCCACACTCCCACTAAAACCCTAGTCACTCTTACTCAGGCACTACTCATTGGACTGATCAACTCTCAAGTCCCAGCCGCCACTCGTCAGCCCTGTCCTAGACTCCTCCACTTGCCCAAGCCGATCCACTCCCACCACCTCTCCTTTTCCCTCACCTATCGCTGCCGCCGCCACCTCGCGCTCTCCTCCGCCAAACTCGCGCCCTCGTTGCCACTGCTCATTTCAGCCCAAAGAGGAGAGCCAACATGTGACCACTAGTGGTCGAAACGGAGGAGGAGGAGGAGGGGGAAAAGGAGAGGCCTTGGTGGTCCAACGACGACGAGGAGGTGGAGGAGGAAGAGTGGGCGGGCGGCAATGGTGTGGCGCGCACGTGGGGGGGGGGGCAAGGAGGGTGATGCGGATGCAAGCGATGATTTCAGCGGATAGACGCAGCTGGGGCCACGGCCACGTGAGCTGTTCGTGTGCAACATTCCGCGTCGGTGCGACGTCGACGACCTACTCGAGCTCTTCAGTCCCTACGGCATCATCCTCTCTGCCAAGGTATACTACACACAACTGATTTGACAAGCCGTGTCTATGGATTCCTTTCGTTTCCTTTAGCCAAAGAGCTTGAGGCTACATTATAACTTGACAATACGGTGCAACGCTTCAAGTTTTGCATTTTCTACTGATTTGAGTGCTTCCAACTTTCAATAGTTTGATATTTAGAAGTTTAGAACAGCGATCGTAATAAATTCCTATTTGGATTTGCTTCGGGGGCTACAATAATTCTGGAATTTTAATTTCGTTTAATCCTCCAAATAATGAAAACAGAGGCGATGGGTACACATGCATACCCACAAACGATATACATAAATATAGACGAGTACTATCCATACCCACCGCACCAGATCGCAATCCCTGCTCACAAGCCGCTGGTGAAGATATTGATGGATCGATCTACTCTCAGCGCGAAAAGCAAGCGAAGAGCGCGCGGCGCGCCACATCCGTTGCCATTCCAACGGCAAGCATCCACTTCTTCAGGTGCGCTGCCCGCCGCGCACACGACGGAACGTGACAACGCCGCATTGTTGTTCCATCCGCCCAAAGTCTTCGCTTTTCCACTTCCATGCGCGCGCGCTCCTCTCCAACGCGTGTACCATCACATGCAGAACTTGTGCTTATATATATCCTTGGATCTTTTCTTTCCGGTGCTAGCTATCGATCGATCACCCGGTTGGCGGCTAGCCTGACTCGCACCTCACGCGAATGCAACGTACGGGCCCTACTACGTACGTACGTTCACGATCGTCGTGTCGATCGATGCTTATGTTAGATCATCTAAAGTTAATTCATTCCCGGGAGTGCCTTAACGGGGCACCGAGACAAGAGGAACTTCGGGTGTGGCACATTTCGTGTTGCGTTGGCCCATGCAATTGTGTGCTTACTTACATTCTTTTTGCGCACCTCTAAAACACGAGTATTGTCTGCTTCACCTATATATGCGTCATTGTCCATTGATTTTAAGAAGTTTTGAGTATCACGCATCCAGGTCCAGGATCCAGCGCTCGAATAATGATACAGCGATGATCAACCAAATATATATCTTAGACCTCCATCTAATCCTGCGCTAGGTATAGCGCCATTGGCCACGCACGATATTGACCTCGGACCTTTGGAGCGGGATACGGTGTGCTGCCTCTTAGAGGACCATGAGACGAGATTGTCGCCAAGGAAAACACCGTAGCCTGATGTAGATCGCCGGGTGTCGGGGCAACCAGCCCAATCAGCATCGGTGTAGACAACCAAACTCTCTGGAGAGGTTCGCCGCAGCAAAAGACCGTGATCAAGTGTTCCGCGAAGATACCGAAGAATACGCTTTACTAGCGCAAGATGAGGCACCCTCGGATCATGCATAAACAGACAGACCTGCTGGACAGCGTAAGCAATGTCAGGCCGAGTGAAAGTCAAGTACTGCAAGGCACCAGCAAGACTGCGAAAGTGAGTAGCATCATCAACCGGTGCACCATCGGCAGACAGCTTCGAATGTGTGTCAACTGGAGTACTGCACGGCTTGCATTCGGACATACCAGCTCGCTCAAGAATCTCAAGAATATAGTGACGCTGAGAGAGAAGCATTGCTCCATCTTTGCTGGTCAGCGACATGCTTAGAAAATGATGAAGAGGTCCAAGGTCTTTCATAGAAAATTCATGCTGAAGTGCGGTGATGGTCCGACGAAGGAGAGCATCAGAGGAGGCTGTAAGCACAATGTCATCCACATAGAGTAGCAAATAAACTGTGTCTGACCCTTGACGAAAAATGAACAGTGATGTATCAGACTTAGCCTCAACAAAACCTGTGGAGAGAATATGTGTGGCAAAGCGATCGTACCATGCAGGGAGCTGCTTGAGCCCATAGAGATTTATTGAGGCGGCGGACATAATCGGGATGAGCCGAGTCAACAAAACCGAGGGTTGCACACAATAAACTGTCTCTCGAGAGAGTCCCATGAAGAAATGCATTGTTCACGTCAAGCTGATGTATAGGCCAGTCTCGTGAAAGAGCCAGAGTCAGAACAGTTCTAATAGTAGCCGGTTTTACCACCGGGCTAAAGGTCTCATCGAAGTCAATGCCTGGGCGCTGCGTGAAACCGCGAAGTACCCACCGTGCCTTATAGCGGTCGAGAGATCCATCAGGGTGGAGCTTGTGGCGAAAAACCCACTTTCCTGTGACAATGTTGGCGCTTTGGCGATCGGCGAAGTTCCCAAGTATTATTCGCCTGAAGGGCGTTGAATTCCTCAGTCATGGCGGCGCGCCAATTGGGATCGGCAAGAGCCCCACGATATGTCTTGGGAATGGGTGAAAGCACTGCAGCAGTGAGATTCAACCTGTCTGCCGGTAACCGAAAACCTGTCTTGCCCCTTGTAATCATGCGATGCTCGTTGACAATTGGAGGAATCGAAATCACCGCAGGTGTCTTGATTGCGTCTGGTACCGGGGCTAAGCATGGACCGGTCAAGAGGTCTGAGCATTGGTGGAGAAGAATCGGCCGGCACGGGGAGGTTCAGTGATCAAGCCGCTTGGTGTAATCAAGCTGGCGAGCGTAGGAGATCTGGCGCCGCACGGAAGAAGTGACGCCAAGGCCACCCGAGGTGGCCGATCCCAGGCTGAACCATGGCCGGACCAAAGCTCGGCATGTGCACTGGGTGGCCTTGGTTTAGTCACGGTGGAGCTCGGATGTAGCCGACCCGGCATTGCTGGCCTGTGGTTCGGCTGGAGGACCACGGGACGAGGCCGGGCCGGCACCGCTGGCAGCAGCCCATGGAGGAGAACCAACGGGGGCAGCAGGGCCGGACCGGGAAGTACCTGCAGAGAGCTGCTGCCCAATGGGAAGCGGAGAACAATCCAGCTCCATTAGAAAATCAAGATTAGTATAATCGAGAAGACATAGGCTGGGTCGTGAAGGAAAAAGTTCTCATCAAAAGTGACATGACGAAATAATGACCCTATTGGAATGCATATCCAAACACCGTAACCTTTGTGCTCAAGAGTAGCCAAGGAGCAGCGCATGCGTGGGCGTGGTGAGAGTTTATTAGCGGAGGCGAGAAGGTTGGGGTAGCACCGCAACCAAAAACCCGTAGATGATCATATGAGGGTGATGAACCATACAAGGCATGAAAAGGGGTTGAAAACTTTAGGGTTTTTGTAGGGTGTCGGTTTATGAGATAGGTGGTCGCACTGAAGGGCTTCAACCCAATCTTGAGGCGGCATGCTAGCTTCAAGAAGAAGAGTCACGAACAACATTGTTGGTAGTCACGATAGCGTTCACTTTGCCATTCTGTTGAGGCGTGTATGGGCGGGACATACGAAGAGTATGCGCCATGAGTGAGAAAGAATGTGCGGCGGAGAGGTTATCGAACTCACGGCCGTTGTCGCCTTTGAACCGATTTAACGATGGTCTTGAATTGGTTTGGGCGTCGCAAAAAGTAAGAAATGGTGGAAAAGGTTTCGACTTTAAGCGTAGGAAATGTCCAAAAGAAATGTGGCGATCATCGAGAATGACCAAGTAATACTTGTAACCCGAGGCGCTAGCGGCGGGGAGGTCCAAAGATCACAATGTATTAAATCAAAATTCTTGGTGGCACGTGAGCGGGAAGAAGAAAAAGGCAAGCGAACATGGCGACCAGGTTGACAAGCATGACAAAGTTTATCAATGTTGCCATTATTACAAGAAATAGATGTGGAACGTGCTAAATGATGGAGGGCGTCGGCGCCGAGGTGACCGAGACGACGGTGCCAAAGGGTGGGACTAGTGGCGACCAAGACACGTGGATGGAGGAGGCGGCGAAGGGTAAAGGTCTCGAGCTATTGCACTGGCGATCACTCTCTGGTGCGAAGATCCTTCACAGAGAGAGGCGTATGGGTCAAATTCGACGGAACAATTATTATCAATGGTGAAGCGTCGAGCAGATATAAGGTTTTGATTATTTGAGGTGTAACTAGCACGTTTGAAGAGTGAAAGGACCATGTGCGCAGAAGGTGTGTGGAACCAACGAAGTAATGGGAAGTAAGGACCCGTTGCCAACTATCTACCGAAGGAAAAAGCGGTGGGCGGAGTATGGGAAGTGGAGAGATTACCGGGTCCGATGTCATGTGATCGCTAGCACCAATCCATGTACCGGTTTGTGGATGGAGGGGTCAATCGCATGGTATCAATGCATTGGCGAGCGGTGGATCCCATCCACCGTGGCCATCGAGGCCGCCCATAGCGAGGAGCGGTAGGTTGTTGTACACGGGAGGCCGAGCGTAGCTGAGCTAACCGGAGATGCGTAGGGGACTGGCGGACGCGCGTGGCGAGCGGCAAGCGAGCGTACCAGCGTTATTTGTGAACGCATCGCGGCGCTCTTTGTTGGAGCAACGACGGACGTGGAGCACGCCACGAAGGGCGTGGCGTACCATGGTGGGGCGGACACGCACGGTCCCGACCATGGGTTGAAGAAGGATGGCGGCCAGCCTCCTTGCGGCGCGCCGGGCTTCTATTCTTCGCCACCGTTATTGTTGCGGCGGCGGCGATTGTTCGGCGGTTTCCGCCAACCGTGGTCGAGCCGCCATTGGTGCGGAGGAGGCCCGCGACGCCCGTGCGTCTGCGCCCGATGGTGGCACGAGGGTGTTGGAGCCCGGTACACCACCAGAGGGAGGACGGGCGCTTGTGTTGCCGGTGGAGAGGAGAGCGGTCGATGGCGTGGAGGCCTTGTCGTTGAGCGTGAGCTCCTCAAGAAGAAGATCGTTGCGGACATCGTCGAAGGACGGGAACGGCCTCTGACGCGTGAGGAGGGCGGCCATATGGGTGAAGCGCTCGTTGAGGCCACGCAGCGTAGCCCGACCAAGGTGCGATCAGGGCTGGTTCACCAGTGCCGAGTTGATCCGCCATTGTTTTGAGCTTGCGACAGTGATCAGAAATACTCAAGTCACCTTGAATGAAAGTTCGGAACTCCGTGTCGAGGATCATGGCACGGGTCTCCTTGTTGCCGATGAACTTGTCCTCGAGGGCGAGCGAGACCTCGCGGCTAGTGGCTTGCGTCGATCTTAGTAGGGGTCATGACGCTCTCAAGAAGATTGGCAGAAATAGTGCCAAAAATCCAAGAGATCACGACGCAATCCATACGGTGCCACGGCGCGACGTCGGGGTGGATAGCGTCGGAGAGGACATGATCAGTGAGCGCATACTTGCCGAGGGTGATGAGATGAAGACCGCGCCACTTCGGGTAAGAAGTGGGCCGAACTCAAGAACAACGGAACAAGAGCCGGATGTTCGTGGCGGCAACCGCCGGGCATGGAGGTTACCGATGAGTAGGGCGTCGGCCGGCGACTTAGCGACGGCGTGCTTCTTGGCGTATAGCCTCTGCTGCTTGGCGTTCGGCGGCGAGTTCATCGGCGCGCGCCGTTCGGCGTCGGCGGCGCCGATCTTCTGAGCACGCCGGCGGCCTCCTCGCGAGCTCGTGACTTCTGGCGAGTCGTTCGAGCTCGGCCGAACTGGAGACAGCCGTAGCGGCGGCGTGGATGTCTTGAAGTGGTTAGGTCAAAAATTGGCGATTAGGCAAATAGAAGAAGATAGCTAACTAGCCATATCAGAGACCGGGCGCGTGAGATCTGAAGACACAGGATAGTAATGGACTATAGAACTAAAGCCTCAACCAAGGAAAGAGCTAGCCCAACCTGTGGCGTGACCCAAGTCTAGCTCCGCCTCTGGTACCACGAATATATAAAAGCTATTGTCATGGTCCAGAACTATCGTGCTTCTCGTATACTCCATAATCAGTCCATTGTTGGCCGTGTTCTTCGTACTTGAACACATGATGGCATGACTAGCTAAAAATACAAAATGGAAAGGAAAAAAGTTCACTTTTGGATCCCAAACTCTGGCTTTGCTTCAATTTTCAGCCCTAAACTTTGAATCCGTCTAATTCAGGACCTTGAACTAATGAAACCATCAAATTTACCACCTCGATCCAAATCAGGATGGTTTTGATCAGACATGGTGTTCCATATGTATAGGAACATACAGATGCTAACTCCTTTTTCAGCGGTAGCATACTAACTCCGTCGCGAACTGGTCCAATCAATGTGAGAACTAATTGTATTTGTCAATTCTTCTTTGGGGTGCTATTGTCGTAAGCTCCCCTAGCGATGACGAGGCCAACAAACATGTTGCTTTTTTTCTTCTCTCACATCAGTTAGATAGATGGCTCATGGTAGGTATTGCAAGTGCTGGGCGCATCGAGAAGTGAGTTAGCATCTGATACGTACATTATGTATGTACGTTTCAACCAGGGGTGGACCATTCCTTCGGGCATTGTCAAACAACCGTTCGACCTTCACTTCGGTTGGACCCTTTTCATATAGTGTCGATGATCAAATCGTCGATTTTACGAAATAAAAATAAGAAAATTAGCTACGCGTAACTCATCTGATATGTACATTATGTATGTACGTTTCAACCAGGGGTGGACCCTTCCTTCGGGCATTGTCAAACAACCGTTCGACCTTCACTCCGGCTGGACCCTTTTCATATAGTGTCGATGATCAAATCGTCGATTTTACAAAATAAAAATAAGAAAATTAGCTACGTGTTCTTGGATGAGAATGATGTTGCTCTTTATTGCAATGATCTGGATCTTTACAAAGGGTGCTTCGAAATAGGCGATAGACTAGCCCTAGTTACACTAAGTGTATTGCTTGAATCTAATTGCCTTCTGATGCATCAGATGTGTTGTGGTTGTTCTCTCCCGGTTGTCTTCGGATCCTCCTTTCGCTGTTCATCATCCATCCTTAAATAACAGGCGAAGAGGTGAAAGTTACTCTTGGAAAAGACATCCTTTGGAAGTGACATGTCTGGTCGGAGGGGCAGTGGTAACTAGCGAAATGCCAACTGATCAGCGATTGATGTCAGTGGGAGACAAAACCATATGGTGGTTACTGCCAATGACTTAGGACCAGAAATGTTGTGCGGATTGGAGCAATTAAGATATATATTCCATTCATCACACGGAAGGGACATACTTGAAACTGGGTCCAAGTGCTAGTTAAAAGCTTTTATGAGCAGCTAACTGGTCGAGCAATGGGTACAGGACCCCTCCGACCAGGTTACCCATCGAGTGATCCATAGAATTCTAACGACCATAGGAGTCGTTAGCTATGAGGTTTACGACCACATAAGCTATGTGGCTTTTAATTAATATTTAGAAACTTAATCCTCGTCAACTAGCCCCTGAACTTTAAGTGAATTTGTAATGTGAACCCCTTCCGACGAAATCTATATCGGGAAAAACCCTCGTTTAATGGCATAAATAACGAGGTGGTCTGTATTCACTTTAAAGTTGAGGAACCATCTGGGAAACAGAAGAGTTTTGTGCCCTTTGGGCTTCGGGCAACTCCCTTTTGAAGTTAATGAGGCGAGCCTATAAAATCTCCTCAGTGCACCGTCTTAAGGGTTTTACACTATCAGAATTTCTTTTTCCTTCATCTTTTCGCCAAGAACTTTCTTCAATTCCCTTTCATCTTCTCGCCCAAAATCCAATAATGTCATACTCAATCACCAACTGATTGGTTTCTGATTTGAGCGAGAAGAAGCTCAAGTCTTTAGAGAAGATCGTGATGTTCCCTAACAAGAACTTGATTTCTTGGAGATCAGCGGTCGAAGAGCATTTTTCCAGCGGTGAAGAAGGAGAAATCTCTATTTTGCTCGCATACATTGAGTGCGGATTTAGATTGCCATTGCACTCGTTCCTCTCCAAAGTTTTGGAGTATTACGGAGTGGAACTGGTGAATCTTGCTCCTAACTCGATTGCCAACCTCAATATCTTTATCTACATCTGCGAAGCGTACTTGGGGATTCCGCCAGATTTGGAAGTCTTAATATATTTTTATAAGATGTTGAGGTCGGAGAAGTTGGCGGCATCACCAAGGGAGTGCACTCTACGCCTCCACGGCGGAAACGCTGAGTAGTACATCCGCATGTATTCCAAGTCCTCGTGGTTTTCATGGAAGAAAAGCTAGTTCTACATGACAGTCACCAAAGAAGCCAGCCTTTGCTTCGCTGGCAAGGTGGCGGTCGAGAACCTAAGGTGGCGATCCTCCGGGAAGAAGGAAGGAAAGGTTGGGAGGTGAATTGAAGTAATCCAACTCCTCGGTAGAGGTCTAACTTGGCAGGTGATGAAGGATTTCTCCATGCGCTAAATAAGTCCTCTGAAGCTCCAGGAGCATCCCGTGCTTTAGCACATTGGTCGGGACGAGAATCTCAACCCATCAATCAAAGACGGGTTCTGATGTTATTTACTCCAAATATGCGGACAAGGCGGCCTAAGTAAGCATCCACGACCACTTTTATAGCCTTTTCTTCTAAGTTTATTAAAAACCTTAGAGAAGTTTACTATTTTTTATAGGATATGGTTGAGAACATCGCTGTGGTCGGAGGATTGACCCAGCGAATAACTTGCTTGGAAAAAGAAAACTTTGAACTAAAAAGTGAGTAATTCTTCTTGAATTCCTATCCCTTTTTGGTTTCCTTGTTGTCTCTCAATTTCACTTCTTATCATATGTGACAGAATTGAAAAATTTTGATAAAGAAGCTAAGGCTAATGGAAGCCATTATAGCTCCACTTGAGAAGAGGTGCCAGGCAAAAGATTGGTCGACCAGGTTTAATGAAGCCTCTCTCAAGCACAAGGAAGCCATCAAGGCTTTCGAGAAGAAAATTCAAGGTAACTGGTTGTAAACCTAACCAGTTTACTTTGTATTTTAAGTTTATTAGTGTAACTTTGATCTACTCATGCACAGCAAACTCAAAAGTTAAAACAAACAGAAAAAGCTCTTGAGTTTGCAAATGATAAAGCAGATGGAACTCGAACGTAGTTTTGAAGAGAAGATTATTGCTTTCAACAAGATACTTTCTGAAGGACCGAAAATGGCAACAGAGGGGGAGGGGGTGAATGGTGCCTTAAAAAAAACTCTCTATTAAAATTCACATCGAATCACCATATTAAATAATCGCCGTAATTAGAGAGTTGAAAACCACCCGTGGTCGAAACAATGATCCAGAAAAGCTTATGCCTTGGTTGATCACCAACTCATGGTCGAATCACTGATGACATAAAGAGCACGGCAAATAAGCTATGGTCTAAACGAAAAACGGAGGACTCGAACAAATCAATCAAAACATCTCAAGCAAGGCAAAACTTCAGAATGATACTGATAAATGTATGATTGATCATAGAGTTTCATACGACTACTCCACTGAAGATACACGAGCATCCATGCTCTTACCCAGAGACAACTCACATAAGTTAGACAGAAAAAGCTCAGAGCCGCTCACGGGACATCCTTTTCTCTCCCCCCGCACACATCTTCTGAAACCTAACATCTCTTGTTATAGCCTCAGCTATCGGGTTTCAAACACTGACAACCCATTAACGAACAACGATTGCTTTCCCGGAGGCCGCGATGCTTTACAGTTACTATCGACAACGGCTCCACTGCTTTGCCCATTAGCACCAACAACTCCATTGCTTTCCCAGAGGGACGGCTTCCCTTTGCAGCTTTAGGTATTTTCTCCAAAATACTCCTCAACTGTCTTCCTGGAAGCTTCTTCTTCTTGCCTTGCTGTGAACTTGTTACGATCACTTTGCAAGACTTGTCTTCTGTGGTTTTCAGTCGTTACGGACCTCAACATCTCCTATGTCTAGTCCCGACCTCTCCAAACCTCACCAAGACTTGTTTCCAAGATCCGCAACCAAATCAAACACAAAGCATCACATAGCACGGCACAATACAAAGAACGGACCACAAAGCAGGCGAAACTCATCCACGGAGATTAGGCGCAACAAGACCGGTCGAAATGATGAACTATCAAATGCACAAGGTCTCGATCGCAATACAAAACCATACGACCGGTTCCCAACTCGAGCGACCCGATTACGGAGGGCATACGACCGGCGACTTTCCTCCGTGGTCGGACGCCATTGGACCACATACACGGTCGAAAACCTTCCGACCTCGGATCACATAGCAGCGTGGTGACCGCAGGACTTCGACTAGCGTGGTGGAGCGGACTTGACTAAGCGTGGTGGAACAGACTTCGACTAGCGTGGTGAAGCAGACCGACTTCGACCAATGTGGTCGAATACTTCCTCTGGTGACCTCAGACCACGACAAGCGTGGTCGTAACAAACTTCGACTACGGCGTGGTGAAAGCAGACTTCGACTACGCCCAGCGTGGTGAATGCTTCCCTAGCTACGACTACGCGAGAAAGCCAAAACAAACTCAAATACTCATCACAAACTTTTTAACAATATGTCAAATCTGATCACTCACATGGGAGCACCTCTCACATGGTCTCTCAATCTCCCCTTGATGAGTATATTGACAAACCACGACAAAGCAAAAGATGAGTTTGTGATGATGATAAAACATTGTCTCAACAGGGAATCAAAGAGCTCAAGACCATGTTTGACACAAGAGAAACAAGCTGGAGCTTGAAATGAAAGAGCAAATTTTTACGCAAAGGCAAAGCTCGGAGGACTTTTTAAACTTCTCCCCCTTTTGGCAATAAACACATCAAGATGTACGAAAGAGAGGGAATGACTATATGAAATTCATTTTAAGCATTAGGAGCCATGACGATTATCCAAAATGACTATTAGAGAATTACACCAAGCCATAACACATAAGAATGCTATCAAGATCATGACAGTTGATGTAGAGAATAGCTAAGACAGGAAATTCATAATCTGGGACAAGGTCTAATTCTTTAGCAAGTCAAATAAACCAAGATTAAAGTCTAGTAAAGGTATCCAAGGATGATACAAGCCATGTCAAATAATCTAAGTTGAACCAAGAAGACTCGTATTGAACAGTTTAGAGTGCTACCAGTCGAAAGATTGACTCAATTTTATCCAGTACTTGGTCTCTTTAATGATAAGCAATTTTAACACAAGTTACTTTTTCTAGAACCATAATTATAGATTTATCTTAGTGAAGCAAGTCCTGGACTAGGTGCCATCCACAACTGCCTCCTAAGCTTCAACCATTTTTCAAAAACTTAACCATGTGCTAGATCCCAAGCCTTATGCGACCACTCCAAGCAACAGACTTAAGGAAGTGATCTTAGGTCATCCAAGGCTCCCACTGAGTTCATGCCTAGTGCAATGGCAAGCAGTCTCATGAGGAAGATTTGGTGAGATCAGTTTTTTCGCACAAAAGAGATCATTTTTGCTTTTGAAGTTTTTAGACCAACGATTAAAGATAAGTCAAGTTTAGAATGAGCTGACAAAGCTTACTCTGAAACTCAATAAAGATTCAAGACTCAACTCAGCCTACTTGACATGGCAAGTATCATAAAAGGATAACTTCAACAGACTAGTCTCAAGAGTTATTATGACAAGATCTTAATTCAAGTTTAGCATTTTTTAATCACCTTAGCATGGCAAAGACAAAAGTCCACATAAAAAGTCATGATAAATCTAGCAGTTTAGCATGAATCATGGCAAGATGTAAGACAGTGAAAACAGATCATAAGGGATAATAGACAAGGCTCTATATGATTATATTGTAATGCAGGATGAAATGCACGAAAATCCAGAATCTCTTCAGAATGAATTGCATCTTTTAATTCAGGTTGAGTTATGACAAAAATATGAACTTGAGGAAACAAAATGAACTCCCCCTGAACCAAAGGAACAAAGTCGAGAAACTGATAAGAGAAACAGAAAAGGCAGTCCTTAGAGCATAGATAAGATATAGAGAATACTAAAACTAAGACAGATTCTTATCTACCCCATATGATTCTAGGACTATTAGCTGGTCGACTAACACACTAAGGAGCAATCACTGTCCCTGTCTACCCAAGGGTGGCCCGACCCTTGCTAGAACCTATAAGAAGTGAGTAAGCTCTACTTAGAGAGAGGAGAAGCAGCTAATAAGCAACATCCTAGAAGCACAAGATAAGAATTAATAGTCAAAACAACTTGGCAAGAGAACCACTCTAACCTATGCTGGAAGGACTTAGACCCAAAGCACTTAAATGAAATGCAACCAGAAAGGAGTAAGCATAAATAAAATATAATACAGAAGTAAAGCCCAAACTCCCCTCACAATAGCAGTAAGGACAAATCACCCCAAGCTCTCCTTGGTGGTGGCCGAAGCTATCAAAGGCTTGGTGAAGATATCGACCAACCGGTGTTCACTCTCTACAAGCTGGAGCACAATGTCACCCTTCTCCACATGGTCTCGAAGAAAGTGATATCGATATCAATATGCTTGGTCAGAGAATGTTGCCTTTGGGTTCTTGGCAATGCAAATTGCGGCGTGTTATCACAAAGAGAGGAACACGATCGATCACTAACCCAAAGTCCTGCAGGTCGAGACCATCAAAGCGCAGCTCTGACAATCGGCTGCGACAACGTGCTCGGCCTCTGCGATGGGTGTGCAACACCGGATGCTTCCTTGAAGACCGGGAGACAAGAGAAGTGCCAATGAATTGGCAAGTGCGAGTGCTCTTCCTATCTATCCTCTGACCAAATAAATCTGCATCGGAGAAGGCTCTAAGAGATAGACAAGAGGAGGAAGAGTACGGATACCATAGTCAATGGTAGCTCGAAGATACCGAAGATGCGTTTCTTTGCTGACGGTGAGATCGCGAGGAGAAGCTGAAACCGAGCACAAAGACATACGGAGAAATGTATATACGGTCTCGGCGATGAGGTACAAGAGAGAGCCAATCATGCTCTGAACTCCTTTTGATCAACGGGTTCGCCGTCTTCATCCGGATCAAGAGCATTTGTAGATGCCATCGGAGTTGATACTGGCTTTCCGTCATTCATGTCGAAGCGCTTCAGGAGGTCTCGAGTGTACTTGCCTTGGTGAAGAAAAGTACCTTCCCGAGTCTGTTTGATTTGAAAGCCAAGGAAGAAGCTCAACTCGCCCATCTTGCTCATCTCAAATTCCGAGCTCATAACATCGGAAAAGCGGGAAGCGAGTATGTGAGGAGCCGCCAAAGATGATGTCGTCCACATAGATCAGGGCGAGCAAAAATCGGTGCCAAGGCGGCGGATGAACAAGGTCTTGTCTATTTTACCCATTTCAAAACCATGACTTAGCAGATAGGACTTAAGCCTTTCATACCAAGCTCTGGGAGCTTGCTTGAGTCCATACAAAGCTTTGGAAAGTCTGTAGACATGGTTAGGGTATTTGGGGTTCTCAAAATCTGGAGGCTGTTTGACATAGACTTCTTCCTCAATAAGGCCATTGAGGAAAGCACTCTTGACATCCATCTGGTAAAACTTGAAACCCTTAGAAGTTGCAAAGACAAGCGAGTTCTAATGGCTTCAAGTCTAGCTCTGAGGGCAAAGGTCTCTTGAAATCTAGACCCTCAACTTGGGAGTACCCCTGAGCTACCAGTCTAGCCTTGTTTCGAATAACTAACCCATCTTCACTTTGCTTGTTCTTGAACACCCACTTGGTCCCAATGATATTGTGACCTTGAGGGGGCTCAACAAGGACGGACCTTGTTTCTTTCAAAGTTTTCAACTCCTCATGCATGGCGTTTATCCAAGACTCGTTAGATAGTGCATGACAAGCGTCTTTGGGCTCAAATGAGGCGCGAAAGCGAGAATGGAGCGAGAAGAGAGACAAACCAGCTTTGGAGCGTGTGACACGCTCAAAGAGGTCTCCAATGATGCGCTCTGAAGGATGATCTTTTGGATAGGTCTAGGAGGTCGGGATGAGATGAAGAAGTGGCCTCTACCTCATTAGCGATGAGATAGGAGCAGAGCCACTAGCTTCAGAGGAAGCGAAGGTAAGGGTGATCTCCTCAAGGTGCGGTGGAAGAAGGCACCTCAAGAGGAGGAAGAAGCTGGATCGGTAGGCAACCCTCATCTCCGTCTTCCTCATCGTCCACAAAGATGGACTCAGTCGCTCTAGAGAACACGAGATATCGTGCCTAGTCCTGGGTGGCCTCATCGAAGGTCACCTCACGAGTTTCTACCATTTTGCTAGACTCACGGCTCCGGACTCTATAGGCACGAGAAGAAGTCGAGTAACCCGAAAAGATCCCATCACAAGATCGTGACTCGAACTTATCTAGGTTCCCGGACTTGAGAATAAAACACTTGCAACCAAACACACGAAAATGCGAGACAGGGCTTTCGCCCATATCTCAACTCATAAGTGCGATGCAAGAGTGCCCTAAGAAAGACTCTATTAGAAACATGACAAGCGTAGCAATAGCCTCATTAAAACTTCCTAGGTGTAGAGTACTCATCAAGCATCGTCCTGGCCATCTCGACCAAGGTACGGTTCTTCCTCTCCACAACGCCATTTTGTTGGGGGACGTATGGAGAAGAGAACTGGTGCTCTACACCTGTCTCACCACAGAAACTCTCAAAGTAGGAATTCTTGAACTCGGTGCCATTATCACTGCGAATTGCTCGTAATGCACAGGAGCTCAACGAAAAGCCTACTAAAAGACCACGAAAATGAGTAAGCGTCTCATCCTTGAGGCTAAGAAAAACACCCAAGAGTACCTCGAGAAGTCATCAACCACAACAAGAACATACCACTTCCCTCCTGCTGACTGCACTCGAGCTGGACCAACTGTATCCATATGGAGCAGTTGTCCTGGTGCATCAATCATTGTCACTGTGACTGGAGAGTGAGAAGCGGCAACCATCTTGCCGTGCCGGCATGGAGAGCAAACTAGATCCTTGACCATCTTGAGTTTTGGCAGACCACGAATGAGATCGTGGCCGCTGACTCGTGTCAAATGATCAAAGCCTATATGACCTAATCTCCTATGCCAGAAGGTCAAATCACGGGACTCAGAAGCAATTAAACACCGGAGAGGATCACCAGAAGACTCAGAAAAATCAGCACGAAAGATCCTCCCGTATCGAGAAATCCATAAACTAGGCTACAGAAGAATCAAAAATTTTGCAATTGTTTTTCTTAAAGCTCACCTCAGTACCGTCATCGGTGGTGAGAATCGGCAGATTATCTGCGGCTTACTTGCTAAGGCAACATCTTTCAAAATAAAAGAATCATTTATGCTCACAGTACCTTTAGCGATGACGCACCCAAAAGAAGCATCTCCAAAAGTGATCGTCTCATCACCTCGAGCACGGGCTAGGGAAGAAAACCAGCGAGAGTCTCGGTCATATGGCGAGAACACCGGAGTCTACAATCCGGACTTTCCCTTCGGCCCGTGATCTGAGTCAAGCGAGGAGTAAAGTCTCGATCTTGGGGTGAATCAGCGGTGATTTTGGCACCCAATCTTGAGTAACACGTCGAACAGATGAAGTAGTCAAGCAAGACTGACCTCTATCTACCCTACGCTCTCTGTCACTCAACAAGCGGAAGGTGCGTATGCGGACACTGAAGGCTATTCTTGAATCCGATCGCTATGGAAGAGCAAGTCGGATTTACGCAACATCTTGATCACGCCATGAGTAGCCATCTCGAAAGGGAAGCAGACCTACCCTCAAAGCGGCGGAAGTCACGACCCGGAGGGAGCATGATGACGAAAATCAGAAAACTCAGAAAAACCAAGTCCTCAATGCTGCCCTAAATCATCAGATGTAGCAAACCTAGACCTCATGTTAGTCTTAGGTGCACTCATGGTCTGGGGCTGACCCTGAATACGCCTAAAGGACTCAACATGATCTCTACGCGCGATCTTGGCGCGCCTGAAGCAATGATCAAACAAATGTCCATCCTTTTGACAGAAGGTGCAATGGTACTTCGCCATACGAGAGGCGTGTCTGCAGTGGAATCACCTTCTTGTCAGAGATCCTTTGAACAAAACCCAGTGACTTAAAATTTACTTTCTTAGTCACAGGCTTAGTTTTGATCACACACAGTGCTATGGTTACGAGCACGACGGTGGATGCTTCCTCATATCCTCATGAAAATCATATCCTAGACCCTGATTAAATCTGCAAATCTTAGATTGGTCTAGAATGAGATTGAGCTTCTTCTTGCCTCCTACAAATCTCTCGAGAGTGTTCATAAGATACTGACACTCACGAAAGATAGAGGTGCAAGAAGAGCAGCGGGAAGAAGACACAAGGTAAGGTAAGCGGAAGAAGAACCAACGGCGAGAGGAAAGATTGGCTTGTGCATGCACAAATGACTTTGGAGGGACAATCCTCATCGCTAGCAGATTGGTTCACGTTGCTAGGCGTCTCTACCAAACCCTTAGACTTCTTCCCAACACACACAATACAAGCTGATGATTGTGTCTCTAGAAGGTCCTTAGTTAACTTCACACATTTTTCATCCAATGCAACCAAATCACATTTTAGTTTATTACACTGATTGCATGGTGAGCTAACAAGGTCCTTAGAAGCATCTTGAGCCGCTTTGTTATTGTGATCAATCATTCTTGAAGCTGTTTGGATCTGATTCTAGTTCAATGATTAACTTAGGACATTTTACGCAAGACACAATGGGCTCTAATAAAGCAGCTTGGAATTCAGTAATTTTGTGATCTGCCCATTTTAGGTTCATCTTGAGATTATTACAATTTTCACAAGTCTCGAGCGGATCGAGCGGATGGTATATAGACCTCTAAGCGAGTTGTCCTTAACCTCACGGAGGTGCAAGCGATAGCCTCAACGGTAGTAGATGAAGGAGGTGCTACCCTACTCATCTCTAGTTCAACAGAAGAAGGCTAATGTTCTCCACTTTAATCATGTCTAATTCAGAGGACACACTATCATGCAAGGTCCTTAGTTTTTCCATGTCATCAAGCAGAGCACAGTATGTGTCACAATCATCACGGGAGGGAGCAGATGTAAGTAATGTAAGCTCCCGTGATAGTCTAGCTACATCCTTCTTCAATTCAGTACACTTAGCCCTAGACTTAGCATGAAATCTACCTAGCTTAAGAAAAGCATCATTAAGCTGGTCGTAAGTAGGACTAACCTCATCGGAGTCGGAGTACAGCTCGCTGTCGCTTAGATCGCCCCCGAGGGCCATGAAGCACATGACGGAGAAGTTGCCGTCGTCCTTGGGATCTTGATCGTCCTTTCCATCATCGTCCTCCACCCTCCACCTCGGCTGGTGTCAAGTTCGTCGAGGGCGGTGAGGACGCGATGGAACAGCTTCTTTGCCTTCCCAAGGTTGCGGAACTTCTTCTTGCCTTGGTCGGGTGCTGAGGGCTTCATGTTTCGGTTCTTGTCGATGTACTCGTTCTTGCCCGAACCGCCGTAGTCACCTTTGCCCTTCCCGGCTTGGGGCGGTTGCTCGGATGTGGTTGGGGCCACCACACTCAAGCAAATCACAGGGACCTCCTCTTTTCCATCCCTCCTCCTCTTGTAAGCATGGGAAAACTTCCGAGCTAGGAGGGCTAGCTGTTCATCCTCAAGCTTCTCTAGCGATCATCGGTTATGTCACGAGAGCGACAAGGGAGAACCCGTATCGACTCGAGAAGAAGATCTGAGAGGTGGGATCGATGACTAACGCCATCGATTGTGACTTGACCTTGAGAGACAATGTCAATCTCGTGAGTCTTGAGTAGCGAATAAAGCGCGTCAGTCGTCGGTCGAGAGGTCCGTGCTATCCTTGATGGTAGTCACTTTCATCTCCCAAACATGAAGATCGAGTCGAGCATCCGTCGGCGTTATCTGAGTCGGGGTATGTAAGACCGACCGCTCGGAGGTTGCTCAAAATCTTATGAAAACGCGAAAAGCACTCGTCAAGAGATTCACCGACAAGCATCTCAAATTTGTTTGTATTCTCGCTGGCGGTCTTGTCGAACCGTCTTAATCTGGGTGGTGCCCTCATGGTATGCATCGAGGGTCACCCAGATGTCGTAAGCAGAGGACAAATGAGAAATTCGATCGAACTCACTTCTGCTCAAACCCTGAATGATAATGTTCCTTGCCTTAGCATTGGCCTCAACATCGGGCATGTTTCCCATATTGATGTTTTCATCAGCAGGAACAACAAATCTAACCTTCACCTTTCTCCAGATGGCATACCCCTGAGCCTGGATGTATGTTTCCATTCGGCTCTTCCAGAAGGGGTAATCCAGGGGCTTGGTGGAATACTTGTCCGTTGCCATGGCTCAACCGACCGGTTAAGATCTATAAGGAAGAGCTAACCGGCTCTGATACCAATTGAAGGACCGAAAATGGCAACAGAGGGGGAGGGGGTGAATGGTGCCTTAAAAAAACTCTATATTAAAATTCACATCGAATCACCATATTAAATAATCGCCGTGGTCGAGAGTTGAGAAAACCACCCGTGGTCGAAACAATGATCCAGAAAAGCTTATGCCTTGGTTGATCACCAACTCATGGTCGAATCACTGATGACAGAAAGAGCACGGTAAATAAGCTATGGTCTAAACGAAAAACGGAGGACTCGAACAAATCAATCAAAACATCTCAAGCAAGGCAAAACTTCAGAATGATACTGATAAATGTATGATTGATCATAGAGGTTCATACGACTACTCCACTGAAGATACACGAGCATCCATGCTCTTACCCAGAGACAACTCACATAAGTTAGACAGAAAAAGCTCAGAGCCGCTCATGGGACATCCTTTTCTCTCCCCCCGCACACATCTTCTGAAACCTAACATCTCTTGTTATAGCCTCAGCTATCGGGTTTCAAACACTGACAACCCATTAATGTAACAACGATGCTTTCCCGGAGGCACAATGCTTTACCGTTACTATCGACAACGGCTCCTTTGCTTTGCCCATTAGCACCAACAACTCCATTGCTTTCCCAGAGGGACAGCTTCCCTTTGCAGCTTTAGGTATTTTCTCCAAAATACTCCTCAACTGTCTTCCTGGAAGCTTCTTCCTCTTGCCTTGCTGTCAACTTGTTACGATCACTTTACAAGACTTGTCTTCTGTGGTTTCCAGTCGTTCTGGACCTCAACATCTCCTATGTCTAGTCCCGACCTCTCCAAACCTCACCAAGACTTCTCCATGATCCTGCAACCAAATCAAACACAAAGCATCACATAGCACGGCACAATACAAAGAACCGACCACAAAAGCGAGCCCAAACTCATCCACGAGATTAGGCGCAACAAGACCGGTCGAAATGATGAACTATCAAATGCACAAGGTCTACGGCGCAATACAAAACCATACGACCGGTTCCCAACTCGAGCGACCGATTACGGAGGGCATACGACCGACGACTTTCCTCCGTGGTCGGACGCCATTCAGACCACATACACCAGAGTCGAAAACCTTCCGACCTCAGATCACATAGCAACGTGGTCAACACAGACTTCGACTAGCGTGGTCGGAACAGACTTCAACTAGCGTGGTCGAAACAGACTTCGACTAGCGTGGTCGAAACAGACTTCGACTACGACCAACGTGGTCGAATACTTCCCTGGTGACCTCCGACCACGACAAACGTGGTCGTAACAAACTTCGACTACGGCGTGGTCGAACAGACTTCGACTACGGCCAACGTGGTCGAATGCTTCCCTAGCTACGACTACGCAGAGAAAGCCCAAAAACAAACTCACATACTCATCACAAACTTTTCAACAATATGTCAAATACTGATCACTCACATGGGAGCACCTCTCACATGGTCTCTCACTTTCTGACATGGGTTCGAAAGTATTTTTGTCGTCATCAAAGGTGTCAATGGAGAAGGCGAACTTTCTTGGACGAGAGGTTGAAGTTCTCCAAGATCTACTCATAACTTCCCGGAGAAACCATGCACATACCATGAATAACGCTGTTGCAGATGGAGTTAGCTTTGCTTTGACAAAGCTCAAGGTTTCCGACCCCTCTATTAACGTCCAAGCTCTTGATGCGAACTTCGACTGCTTGGAGGAAGAAGTAGCCAAGATCTTCGAGGGATTAATACCTTTTGGAAACAAGGTTGTAGAGGAGATGAAGGTCGAATCTCCATCCCATAGTGACCAGTCTGGTGGTCTCGAAGAGTGAATGGATGTAATATAAAATTGTAAGTGTACAAACTTACCTTTTGTCATTAGTAAAGCTTATGCTTATCTTTTATCTTGATTACTCATATATTTCCGAGCCCCGACTGCTTGTTTAGTAGAAAGACTTACTAAGAAAGTAGTAGACCAAAAAAGAGTACTTTCCATGACCACTGTACAAAGTATGTGCTAATTATATTTAGAAAAATGATCTAATTAACACTAGGAAACCAATTTGGTTGGAACCAGTGTATTATTTTGACTATTTTTTATATCTATTTCCATAATCTAAATACCGTATAGTACGTCATATGGTCGGAAGATATCGTAAGACTTATCTTGATGATAAGAAAATATACAAAAATATATGCAGAACACGATAAGTGTCCCTATTTATACACATTATCTAAGATGGTCGTAAAAGTTGTCAAGGACTAAAGACATGATTGTCACTTCGCAAAACATATTCATGCCAAGTTCTGACCGGTAGCAAAGATCGTAAGAAAAGGACCGTCGCTAGAAAACTCCTTCCAGTGGGTAGGACCACATGTAGAGAGGAGAGATTTTGACTAGGAGACTTTCTGTGTGTCGACCAGTTGCAAAACAAGAGAAGAGCAGACTGTTGAAATGAAGGAAGTTAATCTTTGAATCCTTAATCATGTAGATAACTATATCTAGCTGTTTGTGTGAAACTCCTTTTACTTGTTTGCTTCTTTACGAAAATAGTGTATGATCGTTCGTGAAGGACCCTATGGCTTTTGATAATTATGTCAAAGCCAAAAAGTAAAAGATGCCCTTTAGAAGCATGTCAGAGAGTAGCGGATCTTCTCCGATGACCATAGACAACAATAGTTTGCGACCAAGCAATGGATAATTGAAATATAAATAACATCACCCATCAAAAAGTAAAGAAATGATGCATCTTTATTTAAATTGAAATAATATAAAGTACATCTATACATAGAACTTACGCAGTTGATCAATATTCCAAGAATTAGACATAACATGGCCGTCTGACATGGCTAGTCGTACCGAACTAGTCTGGTAACTTCGACCATAGTGTATGGACCTTCCCATTTTGGCGAAAGTTTATTGTGATTTTCTTAGCTCTGAATTTTTCTGAGAACCAGATCACCTACAGCTAGACTATGAGGTTGCACCTTAAGACTGTAGTACCTTCTCATGGCTTGTTGGTAAACTGCTGATCGTATAAGGGCTTAGTTTTTTTTTTTGAGGAAATTGATGTCATCAATTTTTCATTCTGTCTAAACGTTCTCATTGTAACAATCAGTTCGGGCAGAGCCAATTTTTAGTTCTGGAGAAAGCATGGCTTCAGCATCGTAAATAAGAAAAAAATGGTGTTTCACCGGTCGCACGGCGGATCGTGGTTCAAATGGCCCATGGAAGTTCTTGAACCCAAGCTTCTCACCGTTTTATTAACTGGTCGAACACTCGGTGTTTCACTCCCTATATTATTATGCCATTAGCTCGCTCGACTACACCGTTACTCTATGGGTGAGCTATAGAAGCATAATGTATTTTGATACCTAGATCTTTGTAAAATTCCTAAAAATTCCCGCTCAAGAACTGGATATTGTTATATGTGATTATATGACTGGGTATACCAAATTGTGTGATCACATTTTTTGTGAGAAATTTCTTGGACGCTTCGTTTATTACTTTAACAATTGGCTCGGCTTCTATCCATTTTGTGAATGGGTCAATCATGACAAAAATGAATTCAAAGCCCTTGGGTGCTTTTAGGAAAGGTCCCCAAATATCTAGTCCTCAAGCTGCGAAACGCCAAGAAAGAGGTATTGTTTGCGAAGCTTGTGCCTGTTGATGTATTTATCGACTATGAAATTGACATTGTGCGCACTTCATCACAAGTTCTTTTGCATCATGGAGTGCAGTCGGCCAATAGTAACCTTGTCTGAAGACTTTACTATCGGGACCAAAAAATACAATTCTGGATCCTCTATGTATACTGCACTAGTCCAGGATCACGCTAGTGCATACAGTATCAACATAGATGAATATCGATCCACACAAGATAATTAATAAAATAACGACTAATTTGAATAGCAAATAATGGTTTTGAGGTTATGGTCGAGTTTACATTTATTAAGCCTCGCAGGGCTAGCAATAAATAAATTAGCAGCAGCGGAACAAAATTTAACTCCAGCGGAATCCCATCAATTCACCACAGACAACCGACTGAGATCAAGACCCTAATGATCAGCACCTTCGTAGAACTCCTCAAATGCAGGTGAAGACTCCTCTACTTTTGTTGAATGTTTGAAGCAAGCATGAGTACAAAACCGTACTCGCAAGTCATACCACATAATGCAATTTATAGATGATGGTTTATTCCAAAGGAATGGCTTGGTGGTTATTTTGCAATAAGCAACACTTGCAATTTGAATATGAATAATAGATTGAAAACAATATTTAAAACAAATAAACAATAATAACCTGACATTTATTTTCACAAAGAACACACAGTCTAAACAAGTTATTCACACAACCATATGACTTAGATCACACAGCTCTCTTCACAAATGTTTTATGAAAATCTACCCCTCGTGTGAAATCCCCGAGCATGTCCATGACCGCGGACGCGGCTATTCGAATAGATTGATTAACACTCTGCAGAGGTTGTACACTTTACTCACATAATATAATTAGTGTAGCCAGCACTAATCATAACAAAACCTTTCAGAAACTTCATCTCAAGCATTCACACTCCCAATGTGCTTTACCGCCGTTCAATCGATACACGCAACGCTTGGCACGACACACACCGTTGGACAAGGAAGCGCGAACCGTCCCGCGATGTGAGAATCACACCTCCACCCTGGTACACAGCCTAACCTACAAGCTGAGTTGTCAATGTCAAGACTCCATAACCTACTAAGTTAGGTCCGTCCCATACCAGTCATGCGGTTGTACAGTAAGGCCCAGTTCAATGGCGCACAAAGTTAAGTCATTAATTGACCAAGATTAGACTTCCAAGTTCCAACTAAATGTCACGCATACCAATATTCCCATACAAACAACTTTCACCAAAATGTCACGCATACCAATATTCCCATACAAACAACTTTCACCATACCACATCGTATCCACCACTTGCTTCATTCTAAATCTTTTCCTACCCTGTTGGTTAAGTGGAACACATTCTATCAACGAGTAATAGCACACATCGCACACAGTTTTATCACGTAGTTCCATAATCACTTAGTCAAGTTTATATTTGCAACTCACATGAGATGATGACTCGTAGTTTGGCTAAGCAATCCACTTGTATCTAACCAACCCACGTAGGTGCTATGATAGTACCAACTAATAATAAACCAACCTAGGGTGACAAAAGATCATGACATAACAATAGACAAGGTGAATGTAACAAATTGGATTAATAACTAAACCCAAAAGCATTTAAATAAATACTTCAAATAAAATACAATAATTTGAATCAAAGTATTTTGAAAAATGGGTGCAATATGATCAAAAGTATAACTTGCCTTGGAATAGGTCTAGGTACTGGTCTTGATCTTGGTGGACTCCTTCTTCTTCAAAAGTCCCGGAGAATTAACGTCTACTCGCAAACGAAACAAATAAATAAAATAAATAATTAACATAGATAAAAACTCCAAAGATTAAATAAAAATCTTAGATAAATAGATCTCGAATTTAGATGAATTTAGGAATTTGAATGGGCTCAATGGAGTTTGGATGAAGAAGATATGGCCTTTGGAATTTTGAATCTAAAGAAAATAACTAAAAAGGATTTATCAGAATTTCTGAATTATTTTCCAAAGGAAAATTTGGATAATGACGCAATGCTGACGTCAGCCCTGGGAATTACAGCTAGAAAAGAATTTAAAAGAAATTTCGACAAGTGCGGCCCATATGGCGGTGACACGGCTCACGGTGGACTAGATCCACCGAGCCTTGGGATCTGGGGTTGGATGAACCGGACACGCGACGTAGATGTGGCACTGACAAGGACGCCACGTATACGACACGGAGGCTCGAAGGCTGACACGGACGCAGACATGGACGACCACGTGGCACGACACGTCGACTTGACGACGGTAGGGCTCGGGCTCACCTGACAACAGCGAACAGCAGCGCAACGGCGGCGGAGGATTCGCGTAATGGAGAGGTTGGGTTATTGCGCACGTATTGGTATTGGTTTTGGCACTGAAGATCACCGGAGGTCGCCGGGATTGCCGTCAGAGTGGAGGACGAAGGTTGGCTTTTGTCGGCGTTGAGCTCTGATAGCGCCTTGACAAAGCGAAGAGGTGCCCGTGGAAGCTTTGGCAACAGAGATGACGACGGTGTGGTCCACGGAGGGGAAGCGCTACTAGCGGCGGTGGAAATATAAGAATTCAAGCTCCGGTCGAAAACCCTATATGATGGATTACGACGGTGCTAGGACTCTAGAGCGACGAGGGCTTGAGGGGTTTTGATGCGGGCGGCACTACAGTCCCGAGGGTCGTATTTATAGGGTCCGGGTAGGGCTATGGTGGCGCATAGGTGGCGGAGTTCAAAGGAGTCCGAGATGACCTCGCGAAGGATTCGGAGAAAGAAACTGTAGGACAGCAAAGGCGACTAGGGGGGTGAATATGCACTTTCTCAACTTTCTCGCCTAAATCAAATTCAACACAAACTTTACTACTTTAGCTATGAAAGCTAAGAAGATCAGTAAGCGCACAAAGGAAGCCTTGTGCTGAATTCGATAACCCCCTCAACCACACGACACAAAAGTGGAGAATTGAACTCACTGTTGTGAACTGGGCACTGGCGGTCAGACCGGCTAGAGACTGGCGGTCGGACCGACGGTTAACGAGCGGTCGGACCGGCTACTAACTGGCGGTCGGACCGTTGGATATCGATTCGACCGCGCCGCCATCTTGGGTCGATGCAGCGAGCGGTCGACGCCGTTGTAAAACCGGTCAGACCGATTTAGTCCAGTACTGAAATGACAAGCCCAAATCCAAAACGAAATTTGATCCAAATTTTGATTCAACCAATGAAACTTGACCAAATTTCGAGCACACCTCCCTAAGGATATTAGAGACCTATTTCTAGCGACGATCCTTCAAATCCACTTCGTATAATCGATCTCTCAAGGTTTTACCAAAGAAGTGCACAAACCCTAGAAATACTAAAATCTTTGATTCAAGACTTGCTTGTGGGGGTTGATGATCTAGATGATTCTAGGAGTACTCCCACACATCAAAGCAAGACAAAATGGGTCAAGAGACCAAGCTTAAACACTTGAATCAAGGAAGCACCAAATTCATCCAAAAGAGAGAAGAACACAAAGGAGACAAATGATCTCTCAAGCAAGCATCACAAGATTGATTGATCTCACAAGATGCTTACAAAGCCACTACAACAAGGAGGACAAGAGCTCACACAAGGAGCACACACAAACTCTCCAAACCCTAGCTTCTCCTCTCCTCTCCAAACCCTAGAGAAAGCAAGAGGGGCTCAAATGAATGCTTCAAGGGGTTTTACATCTCCCCCTTTTCTATTTATAGGAGAGGCCTAGGGTTTCACTTTTGGGACCCACTCACACATGGGACCCACACACACATAACTATTGAAGCAATCTCCTGCTTCACCACGTGTAGGTTGATCAGCGGCTCTCATCCTGTCGGCAAGACTCTCCCGTCCGAATCCCATCGAAAACTCCTAGAGACTTGCACCGACTTCCGCACCGCCTGATCCAACCAGCTGCACCGAACTACCCGTTCGATCCATCTTGCCCATTCTGCACCATGCTTGAGTCACACGACCTCACCCGGCATCCATGATCGTTCTAGACCTCAGCTCTCCAAGCGTAGTCCCGATCCACCTTACCGTTGACGTCGTTGACCTGCAAGCCACCTGCACAGCAATAAACAAACAAATCGTTTCCGGGAACAAGTTCTTCACAACTTGACCCACGTTAGTTCCGCAATGCAATATGCAACAATAAAGCATTGAAGTTCATACAATAAACACATTCAAATCAACTCAATGCCAAGAAGGCTCACCTTCAAGTGATCGTGATCGACCGCCCCACATCACCGGTCCGACCGATTTCGGTAGGTCGGACCGATTCCACAACGGCGGTCGGACCGCCCGAAAGGACTTAGCCAAAATTCCAACTTGAAAATCTGAAACCTTCTGGAATTTTTAAACGAATAGAACTTTTGACTGGGAGCTCCAAAAATGATGTGACCACATCCAGGAGACTCCCCTCACTTGCCTACACAACCTATTTTTGGCTTAGCTCCAAAAACCTCTTTTGAACTTATCAGTCGGACCGGCCACCACGGCCGGTCGGACCTCTCCTGGCGGTCGACCGCCTGAGTCACCGATCAGACCGCCTGTGGTCTGACAACCTTGAAGCAAAACCGAAAACGCGTGATTTTTCAAACCAACAAAGCCATTGCCAATTGACTCATCATTCTAAGATCGTGCACATATCCTCACGATATCCACAATCTCCCCCTTGATGAACACATTGGCAATTTTCCAGAAAATGTGGTTTTTCGAATTGAAAAGTAAAACAAATCGCCGTTTTCGCATAAAGGCACAACTTGGTCCATAAGCAAGAAAAAGCCTAGGAACCGACCAAGCTGGCTTCAGAATAGTATAAGCAAGTGAGATAAGGCAATGAAAGCACAAAAGGATTCAAATTCCAGAAAGTAGCAAAAAATCTCACTTAGGTCCATATGAAAGACAAAAGGTCCCATTTGACCTTTGAATCATTGTGAGTCTTCTTCAATTGCAATTAAAATCAGAAAAAGGCAATAAAACCCAGAGACTCAACTCACTATGATCACCAATTTTCAAAAGGTTTGTTTTTTTATGTGTTCTTTTATATGAAACCTTCTGTATGAGACCAAAAGCTACAACTTCAAAACAACATTTTTCTTCACAATCCTTCTCCCCCTTTGACAATGAATTTATCAAGATGCGTGGGAAAAGAGAAAGAAGATGAAATGACTTTATTTGAAATTTAGCAAAAGGAGCCATGACCATTATCGAAGTAGACAATACAAGAATTATACCAAGCCATATAAGGTGACGAAGCTATATTCAATCATGGCAAAACATGTACTGCAAAGCTAAAACCAAAATAGCAGTAATCAGAGATTAAAAGAATTAAAATCATGAAAGGTTGCTCAATATCATAGTTTCACTAAAAGCAACCAAAAATGAGTCAAGCCATGTCTATAAGTAAAAAGATACTCAAAACAAGAACTGAGGTATTTTGAGCATTAAGAGTACACTTTTGAAGCAAAACTCAAGCACTAAGCATTTTGAGCATTTTCCTAAAAAGGATTTTTTTTTCACTGTGCTAGATCTCAAGCCTTGCCTCGACCATCTCAAGCGATAAGCTTAAAAGAGTTGTCTAGGTCATCCAAAACTCCCCCTGAGTTCATGCCAAGTGCAATGGCAAGCCGTCTCATGAGAAAGGATTGGTGAGATCATTTTTTTCGCACAGAAAATCTCATTTTTCATTTGCTTGACTTAAGAGGATAAAAAGCTCATTTTCATCTCAAAATAAGTTCAAGACTCAATTCAACCTATATGACATGGCAAGAATCATAAGAGGATCACTAGAGCAAAACTAGTCACAAGATCCAACAAGACATGATTTGATTCAATTTGCTCATAGATATAAAGCTAGCAAGGCAAAAGCTAAGCCAAACAAGAAGAGCCATAAAAGAAGTCTAGCAGACTATCACTTGATATGACAAGGTATAGAATATGAAATCAAGCCATACAAGGATAATACTCAAAGCTCCACAAGTTTTATTATACAATGCAAGACATTTGAAATAAAAATGCATTATGATACAATGAAGGCAAAAAGAGCAAATTCCCTCAAAACATCCATTCCTCAGTACTGGGATTTGAGATAAAAGATCTAGGTGTACAGTACTGAGATGCACGATGCCTGGGAATAGCAGAAGAAGCAGCAGAAAAATGATCAGGAACAAGATCATAAGAATGCACACGAGAACCACCTGGACCTCTCCAAAACGATCTACCAAAAGATCGATACTCCCCCTATCTAGGTGCTACCCGTGGTCTCTCCTCACGATATCCTAATACAACCTGCTGCCTGGACCCACCAAAAGAGTCAACAAAGTTCTCTACAAACCTAGGCCTATATGTGGTACGATGAATAGGCTGCCTGACTCTAGAGACTACAGCTGATGAAAAGACTCCTCTAATGGATCTCAATGTGCTCATTCTCTCTTTCCTCTCAATTTTTGCTCTCCGAAAGCAAAACTCAACAGTGTGGCCCTCTTTCTTGCAGAAAGTGCAATGATACTTGACCTTTTGAGGGGTCTGTACTAGTGAAGCAGAAGTACCTTTCTTACCAGAAAGAGTTTGAGCAAAACCTGCCGCTTTGGATACAACCTTGAAAGTCTTAGAAGGTTCTTGCTCAACCAGACCACTTTTCATAATTTTAGCAACCTTAGGTGGGTGATACTTGGAAAGCTCTAGGGGCTTAAAACCTAGGCCACTGTTTTTCACACTCACCTTGGATTGGTCGAGAATCAAGTTGAGTTTCTTTTTCCCACTAGAAAACTTCTCAAGAGTCATTTTGAGGTAATCATTCTCTTTTGCCAAAGCTCCACAGTTGGGGCACTTTTTAGAATTGATTGCCTCAACATGTTTGCTCTTAAGAAGATCCACTTCCACTTTTAGAGCCTCACAAGACACACAATAGGACTCTCCAATCCTATTCAACTGCTCCTTAAATTTGACTCTAAAAGCCTCTTGTATCTTACCAACAATAGTTTCAACTTCAGCATGCAACATACAAGAGGAAGAATCAATGACTTTCTTGGAAGCAGTAAGAGACATGGATTTTTCAATTTTAGCTTTCTATTCAAGAGTCTTGTTTAAAGCTTCAATCTCAATTGTAAGCTTAGGAAAATTTTCACAAGATGCAGCTCTAGAGTAAACAACCATTTCGGTCATCTCTTGCATTTTAATCCTATTGTTCTTACAATGAGAGCAAGTGTGACTAGCATCAAATTTTTGCAATTCTTTCAAAGAGCTATCCAGTTTTAATTCTAGCAAAGCACAATTTAAGCAAGTTAATGGGATAGCATCTAAAGTAGTCACATCAAGTGGAATGACATTCATGCAAACAGAACTAGACTTGAGAGATTCTAGTTCAACAAGAGCATCTTTTAATTGTTTTTCAACAGAGGAATGAGCATTATTTAAGCTTGATAATTGTTGGACCGAAAAGGCGACTAGAGGAGGGGGGGTGAATAGGAGCACGCTCACTTTTCCACAAATTATGAACTCAATACAATTTCACTCCAGTAGCTATTAGAAAGCTATGAAGATCAATATACCAAGACTGTTGGAAGACTAGTATTGAATCAATAAAAACCCCTAGCAATGCGACAATAATCGAAGAAGAATCAAAGCAACACAAATCTCGGCGGTCGACCTCTGTAGTGAACCGGTCGGACCGATTGCGCGGCGGTCGGACGGCTGTTATCTTGGCGGTTGGACCGCTCCAAATCGGTCGGACCGGTGGTAACAAGGCGTCGGACCGGCGATCTGAACCGTCCAAAGCAATAAAATCAACCCAGATGACGAAGTTGCAATTAGGTCTAACTTTTGATTTTCAACTCCAAACTTCACGAAACTTTGCACACACCTTCTCTATGCTATTGAGGACCTATTCCAATCGAATATTATGATAATTCTTGGAACGATCTTGAGCAATTGTCAATTGATTAACGAAAGGTCTAAAGCCGGCAAGAACGAAAACTTGATCCTAATGCTTGTTCGTGAGTGATTGATGATCAAGATGATGCTAGATAGATTCACACATATCACAGCAAGCTAATTCACATGAAAGAATCAATCAAAAACTCGTGGATCAAAGAAAGCCCTAAAATCACGAAATTGAAAGCAAGAACGAAAAGAGACTTATCTCAAGCAAACCTTGCATAGATTAAGAACGTGATCGTCGCTGGATTACACCCACGCCATCAAGGATCAGTGGTCAATCCAAGATCACAAAATTCTTCTCAAACCATAAAGAGCCCTAGCCTCCACCTCAACTCCTCTAAGCCAATTAGGGTTTCGCAACAAAAGAGGCGAGAGAGAAAAGAGCTCAATGGTGCAGCCACCACCCCCCCTATTTATAGTGGAGGCCTAGACTCCTAGGGTTTGACTCCATTGGGCTCCCGTTAAGGCCCACTAACAAGCGGGTCACACACGCACGCGCCGCCATAAGCGCCGTCTTTAACCTTTGACCTAAACCGCTTCACCATGCGCCATGGATTTGCCAATAGGTCACCATTGTCCATCTTGTGTCACGCTTGAGTCATTGACCTCACCCGGCATCGTCGATCGTTCTGGACCTCAACTCTCCAAGTCTAGTCCCGATACTCCTCGCCGTTGACCGTCGTTGACCACCAAGCAACCTACACAACCATAGACAAGAAAACACGAATTCGGGAACAAGTTCTTCACAACTTGACCCATGTTAGTCAAAACATGCATCATGCAAATCATATGCCATGAAACCAATGACTTTGACCTAACAAAACAACATCGCCACGAAGTTGGCCGACGTTCAAGTCAATGACTTTGAGTTGTTTAAAAGGTTCTAGCTCATATAGCAAAGACTTAGCTACACATGTAAAAGCATGATAA
Organism: Hsuehochloa calcarea; assembly: GCA_036346395.1. NCBI lineage: Eukaryota > Viridiplantae > Streptophyta > Magnoliopsida > Poales > Poaceae > Hsuehochloa > Hsuehochloa calcarea. The sequence goes on along the minus strand of CM070597.1, from coordinate 85,357,786 downwards.
TTCTAGCAAGTCAAAGAACTAGACATGACATTGAGCAAGAATTGAAATACAAAAGCTCCAAAGGGTAATAGGCAAAGCTCCATCAATTTTAAAAGATAAGCGTAAAAACTTATATTATAATGCATCTTTTGGATTTTCATACCACTTGTTGTAACCACTTGTTGTTACCACTTGTTGTTATACCACTTGTTGGATTTTTCATATGAATGCAATATGACACAATGAGATGCAATTAAAAGCCTAAAACCTAAAAAGTTCAAAAGATCACTAAGTCGAGAAAAAGAACAATAAAAGATCAAAAGAACAAGGAAAGATCGGAAAAGATCGAACTCCCCTCAAACCAACCCATAAGGATAAATAACCCTAACTTGCTTCTCAAGGTGACAAACCTAGTTGGGTCTAAAGATTTGGTGAGGATAAAAACAAAAGACAAAAGAAGTGCCTAGTGGGTGACAAGCGCTGAGGTACTCTTCCTATCTAGCCGACGACCGCACAATCGAATAAGAAAAACCCCGAATGGACAAGGATAAAGAACGAGAATATCAAATGCCATACAAAGAGAGTAGAGTGTAAGTACACGAATAAGAGCTTAACGGCTGGCGATGGGAAGTTCTTGGAGATGCTTGAAACCGTCGACCGCATGAAGGAGGTGAACCATCTTGAGTCTCGGTCATATGACGTGAGCAGTGAGTCAACAAAGCACGTGCTCTTCCTCTTTCATGGCGATCTGAAAAATCAAGGCACGGAAGAGCGATGTGTCTCGACATCTTGGGGTTAGTTAAACAAGACTTGGGAACCCGATCTTGAGACACACGTCTGCGAGTAGTATGCAAAGCGAAGTGTTATCCTTGATTTCATCTAAAATTCTGTTATGAGCAAAGTTTAAGTTAACATGGAATTAAAGCTGTCCAAGGGCGATCGGCCGGCGTTGTCTTGTGATCGACCCGCGACCAAATCGGTCAAACCGGTGACCACCGTGTCGACCCGGCGACTGAAGAACATGAGAATTAGGATATGTAGAAGCATGATGATTAGCATGTGAGAAAAATCCTAATCCAGGTTTATTCCTTTCAGTGTTACCATGTCTCATAAAAGCTCTAGGTTGCCTGAATAAAATTTTATCAAGATTTTTCCTATCATTTTTCAACCTCATGTGAGAATTCAATCAAATGCCCACCTTTCTTGCAATAAGTGCAATGGTACTTGGTACCACTAGAAGAAGCACCATTCGAATTAATACAAGGTTGGGCAAAACAAGCAGATTTAAAAGATGTTTTTGCAGGTTGGGTTTTGAATTCAATTAAACCTTTTTCCAAGACTTGAATGACTTTTGGGTTTGAATTGTCTTGAAAAGAATTGAATCCTAAACCTTGCTTCTTATAAGGAGTTTTAGACTTGTCAAGAATCATGTTTAATTGTTTCTTACCTTTAGAAAATTTCTCTAATGTATCATGAAGGTAAGCATTTTCTTTTCTCAAGTTAACACAAGCATCACAAGTTTTATCCATTGATTTCTCCTTATACAAAGCAATTTCAAGCTTAAGAGCGGAACATGAAGCACAAGTAGTATTTTCAATATTGTCCTTAAGCTTAGCATATTTGACTCTAGCGACTTCTAAGATATCTTTGATTTCACGTTCTTTTCTAAGCATGAAGTGCAAGGGCTAGAATCAATCACATCGAAGCAATCAACTTGCTAGACTCTAAGCATTTTTCACAAGGAGCGATTTAATTTCAATTAGCTCGGTTCTAGCATTTTCAAGTTGTTGTAAAGCAATATTATGAGCAGTTGTAAATTGGTAATTTACGAATGCAAAACATGACAAGATAAACATTCATCGAGTTCAAGAGTCTTAACATTTGCAAGTTCTAGTTTGATTTACCAATTTTTGACTCTAGTTTCTTATTTTTAGTCATGACAAATTCTAGCGCTTCATCTTGACTAAGCACTTGCTCAACTATAGAATTATATTTAGCGAAAGCTCATCATAAGAAAAGATACCTCATCATTATCAATGTCGTCGATTGTCGACCATGAAGCACATGCCAGTAAAGTCCTTGGCCTTCCCTTTCTTTTCCTCTTCGCTCCGAGTCCACATCACTAATGGATTGCTCTCCAAAAGCGGCAAGGACCCGTGGCGGCCTTTATGAGCTTGACACATCATACTCGAGTTGTTCTCATGAGGCTTCTTCCAAGTCGTCTTCTCCTCCTGTGCTTACCCTTACCTTTTAGCTTGGGGCAATTGGCGGATGTGGTAAAGCTCTCCACACTCATAGCAAATGCAGGGACCACCTCTCTTTTATTTCTCACATTGTTGTAAGCCTGTGTGAATTTTTAGCTAAAAGGGCTAACTCTGTCTCAGGAATATTTTCAAGCTCCTCCTCAGAAATCGCAGATAAGCAAGCAAATGAAAATCCAGAAGAAGATTCAAAAGAGTCATCAAAAGCCTTTTTGTGAGGATCTGCTACCAAAGCTAAATTATCTTTCTTGGGATGATCAACTCTTTTAATTTCATGAGTCTTGAGTTTACTATAAAGCAATTCTAAAGTAAGACTCGAAAGATCAACATTCTCTTCTATAGCAGTAGCCTTCATCTCCCACTCCTTGGTGTTGATTGCAGCCAAGAGGTGGGTGGTATTTTCAGATTGAGAATATTCAATATCAACAGCTTTCATTTGATTAATCACTTTATTAAAACGACTGAAAATGTCATCGATGCTCTCTCCAGGACGCATCTCAAATTTGTTATAATCACGCTTATAGATTGTTTGGCGCACTTTCTTAATTTGGGACGAACCCTCATGATATGTTTCGAGAGTGTTCCAAATCTCGTGCTTGCAATGCATAAATTGCAAATCCTATCATATTCTTGTCTACCAAGCGCACCATATAAAAGATTCTTGGCCTTGTTGTTAGCCAAAAGAACCACGAGCGGGAGTTTCAACCTCGGGAATAATGGCGGGGATCGAACAACGTCCCATATAGCTTGTCCTCGCTCTCAAGGAATACTCGCATATGATTCTTCCAATAGGCATAGTCTTGTCCATTGAACATATGTGGTTTTGTAGTGAATCTATCCATCGCCAAAGTTCGGTGGACGGTTAAGATCAAGAGTGAACTAACAGGGCTCGATACCACTTGTTGGACCGAAAAGGCGACTAGAGGGGTGAATAGAGCACGCTCACTTTTCCACAAATTATGAACTCAATACAATTTCACTCCAGTAGCTATTAGAAAGCTATGAAGATCAATATACGATCAAATGGAAGACTAGTATTGAATCCAATAAAACCCCTAAGCAATGCGACAATAATCAAGAAGAATCAAAGCAACACAAATCTTGGCGGTCGATCTCAGTAGTGAACCGGTCGGACCGATTGCGGGCGGTCGGACGCTGTTATCTTGGCGGTCGGACGCTCCGAAATCGATCGGACCGGTGGTAACAATGATCGGACCGCGATCTGAACCGATCCAAACGATAAAATCACCGATGACGAAGTTGCAATTAGGTCTAACTTTTGATTTTCAACTCCAAACTTCACGAAACTTTGCACACACCTTCTCTATGCTATTGAGGACCTATTCCAATCGAATATTATGATAATTCTTGGAACGATCTTGAGCAATTGTCAATTGATTAACATAAGGTCTAAAACCGGGCAAGAACGAAAACTTGATCCTAATGCTTGTTCGTGAGTGATTGATGATCAAGATGATGCTAGATAGATTCACACATATCACAGCAAGCTAATTCACGTGAAAGAATCAATCAAAAACTCGTGGATCAAAGAAAGCCCTAAAATCACGAAATTGAAAGCAAGAACGAAAAGAGACTTATCTCAAGCAAACCTTGCATAGATTAAGAACGTGATCGTCGCTGGATTACACCCACGCCATCAAGGATCAGTGGTCAATCCAAGATCACGAAATTCTTCTCAAACCATAAAGAGCCCTAGCCTCCACCTCAACTCCTCTAAGCCAATTAGGGTTTCGCAACAAAAGAGGCGAGAGAGAAAAGAGCTCAATGGTGCAGCCACCACCTCCCCCTATTTATAGTGGAGGCCTAGACTCCTAGGGTTTGACTCCATTGGGCTCCCGTTAAGGCCCACTAACAAACGGGTCACACACGCACGCTTCGCAAAGCGCCGTCTTTAACCTTTGACCTAAACCGCTTCACCATGCGCCATGGATTTGCCAATAGGTCACCATTGTCCATCTTGTGTCACGCTTGAGTCATTGACCTCACCCGGCATCGTCGATCGTTCTGGACCTCAACTCTCAAGTCTAGTCCGATACTCCTCGCCGTTGACCGTCGTTGACCACCAAGCAACTGCACAACCATAGACAAGAAAATACGATTCGGAACAAGTTCTTCACAACTTGACCCATGTTAGTCAAAACATGCATCATGCAAATCATATGCCATGAAACCAATGACTTTGACCTAACAAAACAACATCGCCACGAAGTTGGCCGACGTTCAAGTCAATACCGGTCTGACCGCTCCAGTGTGGCCGGTCGGACCGCTCCTGTGAGCGGTCGGACCGCCTGGGACTTAGCCAAATTCAACCCCAAAAATCGAAACCTCTGGAAACTTTAAACCAATAGAACTTTTCTTGGAGACTCCAAAATCATGAGACCAAGTGCATTGGGATCCCCTCACTTGCCTACAACACCTATTTTTGGCCCGACTCATTTTGACCACTTTGGTCATCGCGGTCCGACCGCCCTACATGGCCGGTCCGACCGATTTGGGACCGATCGGACCGCACTGCAAGGACCGGTCGGACCGCCCGCCCGATAAAGCTCAGTAACTTTGTCGAAAACGCATGAAACGACAAACTGTAAACGCCATTGCCAATTGTCACATCATCCTAAGATCTGGAACATATCCACATGAAATCCACAATAATTCATTAAGCAAGCTAGAGCATGAATCACAGAAATCATCAGGATTAATGGATTTGAGCCTAACAACTTCTAGGTTCAAGTTATCAATCATAATGTCATGTTTCTTAATCAATTTAGCTTACTTATGCAGTTTTTGTTCAGCAAGCACCAAAGCCCTTTTCATATCAGGAAGTGAAGGGCATAGCTCATCGGGATCACTAAAAGGATCCTCGTTGTTGGAGGAGTCGCTGTCGTGGCTGTTCTTGGCCATGAAACACATGCCCGTGAAATCACGAGCCTTCTTCTTGCCACGGGAGTCACTCTTGTTGTCCTCCACCTCCGAGTCCACATCACTCATGCTCACATCCTCTAGAGCTTCAAGGACCCGGCTGACAAACTTGCGATAGTTTATCTTCTTGTGTTTAGCATCCCTCGCTTGAGGATGCCTATGTGACTCCTTCTCCTCCTTGCCCTTCAGCTTGGGGCATCTAGAGCGAATGTGGTTCGGCTCACCACATTCAAAGCATGTGATAGGTCCACCTCTCCTTCTATTTCTCACATTGTTGTAAGCTCTCGTGAATTTGGTGGATAGGAGGGCTAAATCATCTTCAGGTAGTCTCTCAAGTTGCTCGTCGCTCAAAGAATGCAAAGCAGACAAAGAAAAGCCAGATGAGCTAACATCAAAGGAATCAGAAAATCTACCCTTAGATTGGTCGACCACTAAAGCCATCGGATCTATCATGGGAAGACGCGAGATAAAATCAATCTCATGCGTCTTCAACCTAGAGTAAAGCTTATCCATGGTAAGCTCACTCATGACAGTGTTGTCATTGATGGCAGTGATCTTCATCCACCAGACCTTCACATCCAGAGCACCCAATAGTTGGCGTGCATTTTGACTCAGTGAAGACAAGATCAACAAATAGCGGAGATCATGAAGAATTTTAGAAAATCTCCCCCACAGCTCATCTAAAGACTCACCAGGTCTTTGCTCGATCTTGGAGTAATTTTTCTTCAGCTGGTTCTGTCTCACTTCCTTGATCGCAGTGGACCTCTCGTGATAATCACAAAGAGTCCGCCAGATCTCATGAGCAGACCGCAAATGAGCAACACACTCAAACTCCGATCGACTAAGGCCTTGGATCAAAAAATTCCGATCCCTGCTGTTGTCCTCCACATCTGGAGTGATCAAATTGTCATCGGCTGCCACGACATAAGGGTTTTTCACCTTAAGCCAAATTGTGTGCCCTTGAGCCTCGATGTAGGCCTGCATTCGGGCCTTCCAATAAGCAAAATCAACTCCATCAAAAATATGTGGCCTAAATGTATACCTGTCAGTCGCCATGGCTCCAAAGACCGGTTAAGATCTATGAGAAGAGCTAACCGGCTCTGATACCACTTGTAGGACCGCAAAGGCGACTAGGGGGGTGAATAGGCGCTTTCTCAACTTTCTCGCCCAAATCAAATTCAACACGAACTTTACTCCTTTCGCTATGAAAGCTAAGAAGATCAGTAAGCGCACAGAGGAAGCCTTTTGCTGAATTCGATAACCCCCTCAACCACACGACACAAAAGTGGAGAATTGAACTCACTATTCTGGATTGGGCACTGGCGGTCAGATCGGCTGGAGACTGGCGGTCGGACCGACGGTTAACGAGCGGTCGGACCGGCTACTAACTGGCGGTCGGACCGTTGGATATCAGTTCGACCCGCCGCTACTGGGCGGTCTGAAGAGCGGGTGGTCGGACCGCCGTTGTAAAACCGGTCAGACCGATTTAGTCCAGTACTGAAATGACAAGCCCAAATCCAAAATGAAATTTGATCCAAATTTTGATTCAACCAATGAAACTTGACCAAATTTCGAGCACACCTCCCTAAGGATATTAGAGATCTATTTCTAGCGACGATCCTTCAGATCCACTTCGTAGAATCGATCTCTCAAGGTTTTACAAAAGAAGTGCACAAACCCTAGAAATACGAAAATATTTGATTCAAGACTTGCTTGTGGGGGTTGATGATCTAGATGATTCTAGGAGTACTCCCACACATCAAAGTAAGACAAAATGGGTCAAGGGACCAAGCTTAAACACTTGAATCAAGGAAGCACCAAATTCATCCAAAAGAGAGAAGAACACAAAGGAGACAAATGATCTCTCAAGCAAGCATCACAAGATTGATTGATCTCACAAGATGCTTACAAAGCCACTCCAACAAGGAGGACAAGAGCTCACACAAGGAGCACACACAAACTCTCCAAACCCTAGCTTCTCCTCTCCTCTCCTCTCCAAACCCTAGAGAAAGCAAGAGGGGCTCAAATGAATGCTTCAAGGGGTTTTACATCTCTCCCTTTTCTATTTATAGGAGAGGCCTAGGGTTTCACTTTTGGGACCCACTCACACATGGGACCCACACACACATAACTATTGAAGCAATCTCCTGCTTCACCATGGTTGATCGGCGGCTCTCATCCTGTCGGCAAGACTCTCCCGTCCGAATCCCATCGAAAACTCCTAGAGACTTGCACCGACTTCCGCACCGCCTGATCCAACCAGCTGCACCGAACTACCCGTTCGATCCATCTTGCCCATTCTGCACCATGCTTGAGTCACACGACCTCACCCGGCATCCATGATGGTTCTGGACCTCGGCTCTCCAAGCGTATTCCCGATCCACCTTACCGTTGACGTCGTTGACCTGCAAGCCACCTGCACAGCAATAGACAAACAAATCGTTTCCGGGAACAAGTTCTTCACAACTTGACCCACGTTAGCTCCGCAATGCAATATGCAACAATAAAGCATTGAAGTTCATACAATAAACACATTCAAATCAACTCAATGCCAAGAAGGCTCACCTTCAAGTGATCGGCGGTCTGACCGCCCCACATCACCGGTCCGACCGATTTCAGGCCGGTCGGACCGATTCCACAACGGCGGTCGGACCGCCCGAAAGGACTTAGCCAAAATTCCAACTTGAAAATCCGAAACCTTCTGGAATTTTCAAACGAATAGAACTTTTGACTGGGAGCTCCAAAAATGATGTGACCATATCCAGGAGACTCCCCTCAATTGCCTACACAACCTATTTTTGGCTTAGCTCCAAAAACCTCTTTTGAACTTATCGGTCGGACCGGCCACCACGGCCGGTCGGACCTCTCCCACGGGTGAAGCAAAACCGAAAACGCGTGATTTTGCAAACCAACAAAGCCATTGCCAATTGACTCATCATTCTAAGATCGTGCACATATCCTCACGATATCCACAGAAACAAATTCAGGATACGATTTCAATTGAAACGAGTGCAGGAAGGATAGAGATGGGATTTGGCAACAAATCCAAGAGATTTTACTTGGGAAATCCGCGTTGTCGTACGGGACTCAAGCTCGAGCCATGGCGGACGGACGCGCAGCTCACACGGAGAAGATGTCGCGAGGAGGACGACAACGACGACCTCGCGTGCTGACCCATCAGTGATAGAAAAGACGCGCGCGCGTTCGGACTTGTCCGGACGTCACTCGGGACCACACGTCAATGGGTGCGGGCACGAACGCGGAAGAAACGAACGGGCTGGCGAATGCGCGTTTGGGCCGCTTTGCGGGCCACACGCAAGAACTGGGCCGAAAGGATTCGACCCTATCTAAATTTTGAGATTTTAATTAGTTTTTCATTTTATAAATTAGCATAAAATCCAAATGGTAATAGAAAATAGCAAATAAACTCGGAAAAATTCTAGAAAATAAATCTAAGCACATAAAATCCAAATAAAATAGTTTTGATAATTATTGATGTGGGATTAATCATATTGAATTTTTTGATGCTAAAAGTCCATAATAAGCTTTAATTAAACATTCAAATAACATCCAAATGGTGACTTTTCCAACTACTAACTAATAAAAGATTTTTAAAAGCTCAGAAAATTAGGATGTTACATTTACCGACCGAGTCCTGTAGGAATAATGTGATCCACAGACTCCTCCATGTATATCAGATAGTAACTTTATACCATCTGTGTGAGATATGCATCTCACAACAATTCGTGAGATATCCGTTTGTAAAGGGTACATTCTATCAGAGTGTATGATTTGGCTTGTCAAGCTGTACGATCAATCTCTACATCATCTTTAGGAAGTGTGCCATACTGAAGATAATTGTATATTGATATCATCCAATCACGACTAGGATCGATCTGTATGATCTCTAGCGGAGCATGTGTGTGTGCGGAATGCTCGACCACCGATGATGTATCGAGTTGGTCGAGAAAAGCTCCAGACAAGATAGGTGACCTTGATGAGGCCATTTGTGCCAACTGGTCGCTAGAAAGTTTTCTTTTCTATTACTTTGTTGAAACTGGAACCCAAAGAAGTGTGTTTCGAGTTTTCGTACTTCCACCAAATGAGATGACATTTTGGGACTTTAGCATTGATACTTTTTCCCAACTTGATTCACTACTAGTTGAGAATCGTCTTTCACTAGTAATCTACGAATCCCGATTCTTGTGGATGCTTAGAGTTCTACTAGTAAACCTTCGTACTCTGCCACATTATTTGTAGCAGAAAAGTTTAACAGAATGACGCATTTAATGTGTTCTCCAGTATAAGATATCAGGGCAACTCCAGCCCCCGAGCCTTTAAGCATCAAGGAACCGTCAAAGTACATAGTCCACTCTTTCGTGGTGTTTGTACTCAGATCCTTGGGTGGGTTCAGGGTTCGTCCCTTAGGCAATGAATTCTGCTAAAGCCTGGGACTTAATTGTTGTATGTGAAATAAAATTGAGGTCGAACGCCCCATGCTCGACCGTCCATTTTGCTATTCATCCTGATGATTCCCTGTTTCAGAGAACTTGACAAAGAGGATATCCAATAGGTACAACCACTATGTGGGCCTGAAAGTAATACCTTAGTTTCCCTGAAGCCATTATAGCAGCTTTTGTACCTGTGGGTATCGTTTCTTTGGTCCATGCAAGACTTCACTTACGTAATATACTGGTCATTGGATGTTGTCACGTTCAATGACCAGTACAACACTGACTGCTTGTGGCATTGCAGCCACGTATATCAGCAATGTTTCTCGCGAACTTGGAGATACTAAGATCGGGGCACTCGTAAGGTATCTTTTGAGCTCTTCAAAGGAATCATTTGTCTCCTTAGACCATTCGAAACTGCCATATTTTCGAAGAAGTTTAAAGAAAGGTAATCATTTTTCTCATAACTGTGCTATGAAATGACTTAGCGCTGTCGTACAGTCGGTTAGTTTTTGGACTTCTTTCTTTGTGGTCGGATGGCGCATTTGGTCGATGCCTAATATCTTAGCTGGGTTTGCTTTAGTTCCTCTAGCCGAAACTAGGAACCCAATAACCTTTCAAGTGGAAACTCCAAACACACACTTTTTCGGGTTTAACTTAAGGTTATGTCTTCTTAAGTTATTAAAAATTTCTTGTAGGTCAGAAATATGATTACCAGCATTGATGCTCTTTACGACCAAGTCATCAACGTAGGCCTTCAAATTCAACTCACACGAGAGGTAGAGTCTACAAGGTGATCAATGCGTGGAAGGGGAAAATCATAATTCAGACAAGCTTTATTAAGATCTTTAAAATCGATACACATTTGCTATTTTCCATTACTTTTTCTAACCATTATAGGACTGATGAGCCACTCTGGGTTGTCGACCTCATGAACGAATCCATCCTTAAGAAGCTTGTCAATCTCCGACTGGATTGCCTCCTTCTGATCGGTGCAAAGTGAATTAGCTTCTGCTTGACCGGTTTTTTATCAGGACAGAGAGCTAGGCTATACTCGATCACCTTCTTGGGGACTCCGGGCATATCGGATATCTGCGGCGAATACATCCAAATTGGCTCGAAGGAAGGAGATAAGCGACTTTTCCTATTTAGGATTGAGTTCTGCTCTGACCAGTACCTTTTGGGCAGTTGTGCTAACATTTACGGGTCCTGAGAGGCACCCTTGTCGAGCGGAACTTCTTTGGTCTGGTCAGAAGGTTTTGGGGCCATCTTTGGTCTCGAATGCTTGACATGTGTGGAAGGTGGATTAATTTCTCTAGTCAGAAGTTCAACGACCAGTTCTAGGGATTTACAATCGCATGCGCATGCTATATTTCTATCCCCTTGAACCGTAATGACCCCTTTTGGTCCTGAAATTTTAAACTCTGATAGCCATAATGCTTAGCTATCAGGAACTTTGCCAATGCCGACGACTAAGAATTTCATTGTATGCAGTTTCAAAATCTACTACATCAAATGTAATTTTCTCTGTTCGAAAGTCATCTAGCCTTTCAAACGTAACCGGTAGGAAAAGTTACCCTATCGGTTTTGTGGTAGAGCCTAGAACTATGCCATGAAAGGCATATTTTACAGGCTTTACTTCTGATCTGGGAATTGCCATTTCTTCCTATGCTCCTAGAAATAAGATATTTAAAGAACTACCACTGTCTATCAAAGCTCGATTAACTTTGCAATTATTAATAGTAGGTTCTACAACAATAGGGAACCTACCCGGTTGAGTTGAAGGGATGGGCCAGTCTTCTTTGCTGAAGGAGATAACTGTCTCCGACCACCTGGATGGCTTGATATTGATAGGAGATTCGACAAGGTTCACTTCTCGTTCCACTGCTTTTAGATGGCGTCTTGATTCGTAGGAGGAGGATCCGCCAAATATCATGTCGACGGTGTGCTGTGACTCCCGGTACTCCATCTCTTCGTCGCCATCCTTGTCTTTCTTGGAATTTGGTTTTCCAAGCTTCTTTTGCTAGGCTCAGCAAGTGCGCATATCATGCCCTACCGCCTGATGAAGTGGATACCACTTCTTGTTCTTTTTGTATTCATCGGCCAGGGCTTTTGCCTTATTACAACCGAAATAATTCTTCTTGTCCTTGGTGAACTTTTCAGGAATTGCAACGACCTCTTTATTATTGGGCTTGTTTTTCTTTTTGTCCTTGGGAGCTTTCTTATGTTTACTCTATGGTTTATCCAAGACGAGTTGAGAGATTTTCTCCTTTCGATCGATGGCCTTGTTCCATTTGACCGCCTTGCTGGTGATTGCATACCTATCAGTCATGTCAAAAAGTTCGACGGTCGTTCGTGGAGGATTCATTGCAATGTCCTCTGTAAACCTTTGATTTCTTAATCATGCTTTAAAAGACTGAATAACATATGAGTCAAAGATGGCTTTATGGTTAATTTGCGTAAAGCAAGTTTAACAAGAAATACAATAATTAGCGACTTCATAAATAACCAAGAATCAAACAGTGAACATCCCGCTCACTTCCCAACCATTCCAACCAAACCTTTCCACCGAACCAAAACCACATTTTTGAATAGAGTTATAGACTATTCGAATAGATTTTTAACACTCTGGTGAACCTCTTAATATATTCTTTTCGCCATCACAAGGGTCTCATTAGGTTCTTGCCGGATCCAATGAAGATCATCATCCTTTCTAGGGCGGTCGTAGAGCATGTCTAAGCGTCCCATTCGAAAGTTTGGTAATTATCTACTCCCAAAACTATTTTTAATAAATCTAGCCATGCATGATAATTTAAAACAATATACATTTATAAAATGGGTTCAACATGGTCAAAGGCCTACGACTTGCCTTCGTTGACGAGGAGCGGGTCTTCGCTTGTTCGTCGAAGAGATCTTCCAAACGTCGATTAGAAGGTCGCAGAGTTGCTCCAAAGTGTAAATTGATCTGACTGGTTGGTTAAGTAACCAAGACCGGGCATATCCTTCAAGGACTATGGGCAAGTAGTTTGCCATCACGTTGTCATCGCCACAAGCAGCTTTGATTGCGGTAGTATAAATTTGGAGAAATTCTAAGGGGTTTTGAGTCCCATTGAACTTCTCCATGTTTACGGGTGGGAATTTGTTCGACCAGCACACTGCTTGGAGTCCTACCGAGAATGCTCGATAGCCCGTAATCGAGTCATGGCGCCTTCTTTGAAAAGGATCCGGATTGTGGTCGGTTGGGGACCCATTCCTCGGATTAGCATACCGATTATCTAGCATCCCAATCCAGTCGTGGACGTTGGTAAGATGCCTTTGACCGACCGCGTGGTTTAGGTGATGTAGTAGATCACCTAATCCAAGCTGCAGCTCGTCGTGACGAGGGGGGAGTGGCTTCATGAAATAGTCGTCCTCCCTCACGACTTCCTTGTTAGAATCTTTGAGGAGGCCTAGGTACCGGTTGCCCTTCAGTCTAACCATGCTGACCCCTGCTAACGGAGGAACATTGGGATGAAGTCAAGGTCTGACTTTGTGAGTTTCTTTGTTCTCTATACATTTCTGTACGTTGCATAGTCTGCTGAAGGATCTCTGATATCTGCCCTGCCAGTTGAACATACCCTGGAGTCTCTGCTAAGGCTGGGTCTGGGTTATTTAAAATGTTATGAACTTGTTGTGGGTTTTGAATAGTTACCGATGGTCTTAGAGGATTCCTACTGGCAGAAGGTGTCCGATGACTTGAACTCATTCCCCGCCCCCTTGCTTGTCATGTTCAACCCATCATGCGCAGTGGGGTAGAAACATGTGAATTAACTGATTGATGTCCACCGGTTCTATTACCTCAGCTATCTCGGATTGATAGCTGAGTGCTCGTGCTATTTTTACCAACGGCTGGTGGTGGGTTACAGTTGTGGAGGATCATGCACGACATCTTGGTTGGTATCACCGATTGCATTAACCTCGTGTTTCCAACAGTAATCTTCCGATGAGATCTCATCGTAGCTAAGGGAGAGCTTTCCATTACTTCGGCAAGAAGCCTTCATGATGAGGAGTTGTCGGAGATTAACACCTCCGGCGGGCTTTGTGGTGGACTTAGCCTAATCCGACGGATTTCAGGCTATACACTGAGTTCGATCATGTTCACCTGATCTTCGATTGGTGGCAACTTTATTTACACCTTTACTAGGTATCGGTTGGTCCCTGGAATAGCTAGGAGCCGTTGGCGAATATCAGTCGCCCGTGACTGTATCGATAGTACCCTGACTCTCTGGTTGCAGCATTGAGCTTTTGTCGCCTTTCTTGCCGGTCGGAATAACCGGGCTTGCAGAGGCGTTCGGTCATTCAAAATGGTCGGAATGACCGAATTCTCTGGGAGCGCCACTGAATGTGGCGGTGAATCCTCCTCCATTCGGTCGATCTTGCTGGTCTCAGGAAGCGGTGAGTCTGCAATGGAAGAGGACGACGACGACATTCCGTCGTATTCCATGGTGCGAATGCATGCGTCCATATCGAGGTTAGTGTAGTCCGCCAAGTCGAACAAGTTTTCCTCATCCTATGTTCCCGTCATGATCGCATAAGCGACAACAAAACAAAATGGAGATGATGATTGCTGAGCGAAAAAATCTTCAAAAACTCAACACCTTCTATCCCACGAACGACGCCAACTGTCGACGATCAAGTCCCCGATCTTACGAAATAAAAATGAGCAAATTGGCTAAGAGTTCTTAGATGAGAATGAGGTTGCTCTTTATTGAAATGAACTGGAACTTTACAAATGGTGCCTCGAATAAGGCGACATACTAGCTGTAGTTACAATGAGTGTATTGCTTGAATCTAGCTGCCTTCTGATGGATTAGATGTGTCGGGGTTGTTCTCTCACAGTTGTCTTCATATCCTCTTTTCGTTGTTCATTATCTATCCTTAAATAACTGGCATAGAGGTGGCAGTTACTCCTGAAAAAAGACATCATTTGAAAGTGATGCATCTGGTCAGAGGGGCAGTGACAGTTAGCGAAATGCCAACTGATCAGCAGTTGATGTCAGTGGGAGATAAAATCATATGGTGGTTATTGTCAGTGACTTAGGGCCGAAACGTCGTGTGGATTGGAGCAATTAAGACACATATTCCATTCATCACATGGAAAAGAAATACTTGGAACTGGGTTTAAGTGTCAGTTCAAAGCTTCTACGGGCAGCCAACTAGTCGAGCAATGGGTACCTGACCCCTCTGACCAGGTTACCCATATGGAGACCCCTAGAATTCTAACGACTATAGGAGTCGTTAGCTATGAGGTTTACGACCACATACGCTATGTGGCTTTTAATTAATATTTAGGAATTTAATCCTCTTCACATAGCTAGGCCTCAGGCCCTAGCATCCATGTCACAGTGGCCCACGGCCGACGAGCAGGCTGCCGAAGCACTCAGTGCCGAGGGGAGGTTGAAGAGGAGGCTGCTTCGTGGTCGTGGCCTCGTATGGTTTGTTCAATTGGGTCTGGCCTGACCGACCCATTAGAAGGCATTGCCTATAGCCCACAGCTGTACCGCATTTTCCTCACATGCTCATGACCTCCTCTACTCCTTATTAACTCACGTCTTCTCATTCCTCTCCTCCCCTAACCCTAACCAAGCGGCGGGTGAGGCGTGGCGTGGCACAATTAGGGCTCGGGAGCGCGGCGGCCAGAAGGCGAGGCTGTAATACCCCAAATATTTCTAAAGAGGAAAAACAAACAAAAGATGGAATAAAATTTTATATGAGTCTTTTAACGAAAAGCCGCCAACCTGGGTCTCGGGCCACGACCCAGGAGGCCCAAGTAGGGGCCGACCATAAGGTGAGGGGGGGATGCCTCCCTCCCCCAAACCCTAGCCGCCACCCCTCCACCTCTCCTCCCCTTGCGCCGCCCCTTCTCCCTGCTGGTGGCCGTCTCCCCTGTTGCCTCATCATCTCTCGCTGCCTCGTCCCCACGCTATTTGGAGCCGGTATGATCTTTAATTACCATCGATTAGAGGATTCTTGAATTGCTTTGATTAGAATCGGTAATCTGTACTCTGCTTGCTCGTCAGTTTTCGCATAGTTAAAGTCCGAATTCGAGATTTGAGTCTCTTAGAGAATTGTGGGATTTGTTCTCAGATTTCCATATACTCTGAGATCACTCAATTCGGAGATGTAGTTTAGGAGATACGTTAGTTTCTTTACTGCTGTCCAGAAACCCTGACGAGATTACATCAGTCGTTTTGTTTAATAGATTAGGTTTAGATAATGACCGATTCAGGGGGGGTCTCCCAACATGACTTTTGTAGAAAATTTTATTAGCTTTTCAGATTGATAAAAATCATGAATTTTGGTTAAGTCATTTGAATGATATGGATTTTTCTTATACTGTTGTTCCTTCGGATTGTCATATTCTGAATTCAAGTTTTCAACTATAGATTAGATCATGTTAACGACAGAATTTGATCTGGACATCTTCTAGATATTTGTAGAAAACGTCGTTAGATTTTCATGGAGTCTTGGATCACGTCATTTGGAGGAGTGGATCATAAGTTATTTTACAATGTTGTTGTCCCGAGGTTCTGTCGGGATTCTGACATATTGTAGTGATTGGTTATTAGAAATTATCTAACGAATTATTTAGAGGTTTTTACCAACACAACAGTTGTAGGAATTTTCATAAGCTTTCAAGAGAGCTAAAGATCATATTTTTTGGATGCCTGGATTGGAAGTTATGTAAGTTTTAGTCTCGCTGTCCAAAACCTCTAACGAGGTTTAGTGGTTTGAGTAATCTGTTTAGTAGGGGTAGAGGATGACAGAATCTGGGGATTTTGCCAAATAGTTTATTGTAGAGAATTTAGTAAGCTTTCTAGAGGATCAAATATCATCATTTTTTTGATAAATCTATGAAAAGTTATGAGTTTTAGAAGAGAACTGTCTTGTTCTGGAACCGACCGATGTTCATAGGAGTTGGCGTTTTGGGTTGCGCTAGGGAGCATAGTTTTCGTATATTTATTTATAGCAATGCTTTGTCCAGAAATGTTATCTTAGTATGATTGTTAAAAATTCTCAGGTGGTGGTGTGGTTCCGGGGGGTAGCGCCCTCTTCACGTCATCAAGCTTCGCACGGTTGAGGCAAGTGCATTTAGTTGGTAAAATTTTCGTGGTGAGTGCTTAGACATTTGTGTTGTGATTATGTCTTTACTCATGAATATCATTGTTGAATTGTTACATGTTTATGTTGGATAATTGAGATGATTTATATGCATCATATTGTTATCCTTAAGACTTGGCCATGTGGAGGCCAAGTATTGATTTGAGGTCCCCGTCATGGTTGGACGGGCTTATGGTCCCTACACTCGTGGAGTGTAGGCTTATGGTCCCTGTGCTAGAAGGCACATGCATGGGTATACATCGACGGATACATACTCTGCATTACCGGTAAATACAAAGAGAAAATAAAAGTGCATCTGTTGGCATTTGCGTTGCATGTAGCATATGAGCTGTTGTTGAGATGATTTACCATTTTATTTGGACTTGCTGAGTCATGCACTCACCCTTGTTGTTTGATTGTATTTTAGGTATCTCTTGCGCGGACGTCATGCATGGGAAGGGCTAGTGTTACGATCTGTTGCACACTTACATGCACTCTTCATGAATGAATTTTTTGGACTACGCATTAATAATTGAGCAAACTATTATGATAATTTGAATTGGTTATATCTCCATACATCTGTTATTTTGTATTAGAGTTGAGTAACTTATCATGGTAGTTTATTTGCGATTATAAATTAAATTGGGTGATTGAATTATTTGATTATGTTAATGAATTTCGTTAGCATCCCTTGTATGCATAACCGTACAAAGGAGGTTCTATCCAAATTTAGTAGACAGACTTAGAACTTAAATTATTATCTTATTATTTTAGTAGCATTTTAGACTCATATTTAGATGAAGTGTCGCAGAGACGAGATCGCCAGGGCAAGCGACGGCAGCCGGCAAAGGCTCGGGCTGTCGGGCGGGTGGGCTTGCGGCGGGCCAACGAGGCAAAACAACTAGAGCTCTTTGATCTACACTTACAACTTCGCCTCGCCGAATATGTAGTTCAGGATCCGCATCTGATTTCAACTACTAGGTTTACCGACGTAGAAGAGAGGAGAACGTACGTGTAGCAGTAGGGTAGCCAGTAGCCATCGGATCCCTCCTAAAGACACGAAACCTGGCATCTATGCGAGTGGTCCGATGATGTGCATCAATCATGCGTCCGTTGCATGCGCCCATATGCAGTGCGACGCCACATGGACCGTGCAGTGAGAGAGAGACCATGCGTGCCACTTGGACGGCATGCCAACACATTCCCTCTGGTATATCATATCCGTCTGCACAGGAGTAGGGAGATCTCACTGACGCCTTCAGTTCCCGCAGCAAATCAACACGAAATCGGATGACTTTTTTTAGGTCATGCGTGCATGTATCGAAGTTGAGAATTGGTACACCTTGGAGATCTAGTCCATTTCACTCGCTAAAACTCTATTGTAACACTCCGTGTATATATATATAAGACTAGATCAGAGCGAGCATATCTCGGGATCACACGAACTAGTAGGAAAGTACAGGTAGAGAGGCCAACGAAAACGTCTGGAAAGTGTTTGTTGATGGCTACTAACCGTCAGTAGGAAGGTTAAAAAAAAACAGGGCGAGATACTTTCTGTCAGCTGTTTCGACGGTGAGCCTGAGTGCAACCATGTCCGGAAGATCAACTTTGTGGACTCAGATGCATGGCCTGTTTGTGAGGACGACAACGGAATGCCATACCACGCCATGTTAACACTTCCAAACGGCATTATTAATGTATAACATTTTTAAAATCATGCATTATTTTTTTAAGACCTTGATCTAATATGCAAGGCTATTTAGATTGGTTGTGTGAAATGATATTATTATATTTGTCCACAATATATTTCTATAGATAAATACTATGGAACATTAAAACGGTATAAGTCATAATCGTCCAATCTACCACCCCCGCCCCCCACAAATCATAAGGTTGTGTCTTCTTCGCACCCCTCTCTCTCTTCTCTCTATATCTCTCGTATCCCTCACTCCTCGATCTCCTCCTCCCGTCCGGTCGAGAGTGCGGTGTGGTGAGAGAGAGAGCGGCCACCCCATCCTTCTTCACTTCTAGCGCTGCCCCTCCATCTCCTCCTTCAACTCCGGCTTCAGATTTTGCACGGGCGACGACACGATGCTTCACCTCCAGCTCTGGATCTGTCGACAGGCAGTGGTGACGTGGCTTGAGATGGCCGGATCCGGTGGCGGCATGGTGCAGAGCTTGGGTCAGAGCTTGGGAAGCGAGAGAGATAGATGCTCGTCGCGGAGCTCTAGCACGAATTCGGCGGTGGGCGATGTCAGTCGGCGTTGTGGAGGCGGCGGTAGTTGGGGCCGAAGTTGGAAAAGAAGGTGCATCGACAGCGAACGGTGTAGCGGTGCAACAGTGCTATTATAGGTAGGTGAGTTGACCCAAACTCGTTGGAACTTAATTGAAACTTTGATTGAAACTCGTTGAAACCTATTGAAACTTATTGAAACTTCTCAAAACTCCCAGACTAAAACTCGTTGAAACTTGGTTTGGAACTTTTCTCGAAACATATGAAACTCGTTGAAATCCGAAACTTTTAAAATATTATTACGGAACTTCTTAAAACATCAAAAAAATTTACTGCTATACCGCTTCAACACTGTAACGTTCCTACTCGTTTTCATTGTTATAACATGTAATTTTTTTTAACTTCTAGTAAGTTATTGATATAAAATTGATGGCCAAAGTCAATATTGATAGCCGTGTCAATGTTTGAATCGTAATACTTATCTTTCTAGTTGAGGTAAGTAGTACCTATGAGCATAGTAGTATAAAAATATTTCTCGACGGTCACTTGGTAACTCTTTACCGGATTTATTAATGGCGAGAAAGCACAAAAAACCGAATCCACGGTTCTTGGGAAATTTAAACGAAATTCCTTCGTTCTCTAGGGTTGATTTTTTATCCGACGGCGAGACCGAGCCCCCTCCCTGTCTGTCTCTCCTCTCGTCTCTCACTGTCTGCCTAATAAATGGGAAGAAAGCTGAGGATAGAGTAGCACACAGCGGGGGGAGGGAGCGGGGCATGGCGCCAGGGGCGCAAAGCGGGCGGAGCTCCGGTCCCACCCCGCCTGCCGCTGTCCCCGGGCCGGACAAATCTGCCGCAACCACACCCTCTGCGGTCTGTGCACCATCAATAATTCACTCGCTTGTTACACAAATCCACCCCCTTCAAATCTCCCACCTAGTCCTTCCTCCTTACCCTACACATGCAACAAGAGACAACAACTCCCTCCTCTCTCTCTCTCTCTCTCTCTCTCTCTCTTAAGGTTGCATTGCCTTCCTGCTTCTGCTACTAATACCGGTATACCACTAGTAGTGGTGGTGGTGGTGTGGAGGAGTGTATCGAGTATCATATTAATTGCTGCTATTGTAGCTACTACCACACTTAAACTGGAGGAGAGAAGACTGAAGAGGAGGAGTTGCTGTTGCAGCTGCTGCCTCAGGAGGGACTCATTACTCGTTAGTGCAGTTATTGCTACCACTGTATAATCTGCCTGCTTCTTCTCTCCAATGGAGAGGATGCAACTGCAAGGGCCCATCAGCTCGCTGGTAAGCTACCCCGGGGGACTACTCACCACACCACTGCTGGGAGCGCTGGCTGCTGCTACTACTACTACCGGTAGTAGTAATTGAGCAAGCAGCTTCCATTCCTAGTCTCTGGAGGGATACATGTGTGCATGTAAATGCTGCAATGGTGTATTAATTGCAAGCTGCTGCAGCTTCCTTCCCGGCCTTGCGTTAGTTCCTCATTTGCTCCCCTCCCCAATGTTAGCCAATGGCTAGCTAGGTCGCATGCATTGCCTATCTAGTAGCTAGCCCTGGGCGCGCGCGCACGCACGCACCATTCAATGCCTACGATTACTTGCATTGCTCTGTCTTGTACTGCTGTCTCTTTTATGGTGTTGCCATTGTTGCTGTTTCTTGCTAATGTGTCTTCCTGTGCCGCTTCTTGCCGATGGTGCGGCGATGCTGCTGCTAATGGAACAGTGGGCGGACCACGCGGCCAGCGCCAGCGCCGCGCAGATGCCCTTCTTGGCGCTGCTCCAGGGCGCCATGGAGGAGGAGGACGCCCGCAAGAGGCACGGCGCATTCGCGTGCCCCTGCCCCCCGGCCGCCGACCTCGACCTGCTTGAGAGCTGCGTTACGCAGGCGGCGGCGCCCCCGGTTGCGGCGCCGGCGACCAGGGCGGAGCGGCGGAGGAAGAGGCCGAGACCGCGCCCGCGCGCCGCGCCGCCGCTGGAGAAGCGCAAGAAGCCGGAGGAGGCCGAAAGCCAGCGGATTACTCACATCGCCGTCGAGCGCAACCGCCGCCGCCTCATGAACGACCACCTCGCCTCCCTCCGCTCGCTCATCCCCTCGCACTACATCCCCCGGGTAAGCCGCGCCACAGCCATGCAACTAACCGTATCACACAATGCGATTATAATCTTCCCCGTTCTTACCATGCAATGCAATGCATATCTCCGAAGGGTGACCAGGCGACGGTGGTGGGGGGAGCGATCAACTACGTGAAGCAACTGGAACAACAGCTAGTGGCGCTGCAGGCGGCCGCGGCGGCGAGGCGCGGGGGCGGTGTGGTGGCGACGGCAGCCTCGGCCGCGTCGGACGGCGTGTTTGTGTCGCCACAGTACACGAGCTACTCGGAGGCGCTCGGCGGCAGCGGCGTGGACGTGGAGGCGATGGCCGCGGTGGGGGGTCACGTGCGGGTGCGCGTCGCGGGGAGGCGATGGCCAGGGCGGCTCGTGCGCGCCGTCGCCGCCATGGAGGACCTCCGCCTCGCGGTGTTGCACCTCGCCGTCACCTCCGTTGGCCACGACGCCGTCGTCTACTGCTTCAACCTTAAGGTCGTCACAAGTATACTCACTTTACCGTTTGTCTTCTTTTTAACCCATTGCTTACTTTTTCTTAACCTGCATTTTATTGCCGCAAACAGTAACGTTTTTTTTTTCTTGTTACAGTTCACCATTTGCTTACTAGTAGTAACTTAGTACTGCAGGATAAGGTCACTGTTTTTCACTTTCTAGCTTCTGGATTCGCCATTAACGAAAATAAATACACAGATATTGCTAATTTTAAGTTTGAGCTCAACACATAATAACAATTCCCATTTTATCTACTTTTTTTAGTCAGTAGTCCTAATTAAGGGACAACCTAGTTTGCTAAAAATGTGAACTTTCTTGTACCCAAAAAAAAGATGCTGCAATTCATGATCTAAAACATAACAACTGCAAATACTAGGCAAGCATTCACGCATAAATGCATATAAATAAATTGTTTGTCTTTCTTTATCAGTTAAAGCTTCTAGATAAGTTGATTGATGCATTCAAATCAATATGACATTAGTTCTAAAAACCCCTTGAGTCCAGGACTAGTTAACGTAATTTAAAAATAATAATTATAGTCCGTTTTTATTCTACTTCTTATATATACGAGTAAACCAGCTTTTAGAAGAACTTATCGGTGGCCATGTGTCTCTCTGGGTGCTGGTGTGGAAAGCGAGTCGGTTGTTTTCCTGGCAGACTGTTGCGTGGGATTTCGAAAAGACCAGTGGCTTTCGTACGTTTCTGCTAAGGTCTTTTGGAGTCTGTAGATGGAGTGTTCGGATACGATGAGCGCCGAGTACAGGGTTCAGACAACCGGGCTAAATTTCCAGACAATTTAGTAATTACAAGCCCCAGCTTTCTTCCATGTCCTTTTCTTTCTTGTCCTCGGAAAAAACACAACCATCCAACAAACAAATACACCAACTGCGTAACCAAATTAACGATGTTCTTCTACGTTCTCCCGAGCCATACATTTCAGAGAAGAAAAGCAAACCACCAGTAGTCAGTAGTAGAGAACAGCAGTGTCTGTAATAATACTATGCATCAGCGGTATCTGTGCTGTGTTATATTATGGTGATTCTAAAACTCAGGCGTTGGTGCAGATGGAGGAAGGGTGCGAGGTGGCGACGGCGGACGAGGTGGCGACGGTGACGCACCAGATCTTCGCCTACGCCGGCACATGCTGCTGACGCCGACGGCAACGAGGCTTAATTTGTGTACGTAGTTTAAGCTAAGCAATGGAACGGCAACATGTACCGGCGACGATAAGTCAAATTCGCGGAGGTGGCCACGATGGGCGGAGGACGGCGATGCGATCAGAGGAGAGATAGAGGTTGGGACCAGGATGACAGGTAGGCCCGCGACCACGGCTGCAGTGGTCCTGGCAGGTCAGGCTCGCCACTGACGATCGAGGAGACCTCTACTGTAACCTGCTGTTTACTTGGCTGCGACAAGGGGAAGACTGACAGTGTTGGATCGAGGGGCCGGCTACCACACAATTAACCTTTTCTTCAATCTTTTGCCCCCCCCCCCCCTTACCTTGGAGCTTGCAGTGAGCGATCGAGCCTTGTACGCTGTATAAATACACATATTGTAAACCTGCTGGATTCCATGCATGCGACTTTCTGCCCCTGTGCATCTCTCTCTCTCCTCTGCGCCCGCGTCCTAAGATGCTGCTGCTTCTTCTGTCTCTCTTTAGGAGGGGCAGGCTTTGCCTCATCGGGTGGTGTTGCCGTGTACTGTATTGTATTGTACTCCAACGCTAGGCGGTGGCTACTAGCTAAGGCACGGCAGTGCAGGGTCAGGGTTCAGGCCGGTCAAATGCCCATGCCCATCATTGCGGTCGATGCGAAAGCTTTTGCCCCGATTTTTGTTTCTCTTGTTGCGCGCGCGCCATGCATGCCAAGCTGCTAGGACGGCCTCGCAAAATCATTCTCGGCGTGCTGCTGTGCCGTGCCGTGTGCCGCGGCGTCCCATGAAGCTAGCCTACACCTCTGGCTAAACCTGCCGCGCCGGACGGTATCTGGATCAAAGAGATAGGATCTAAGCGTGTCTTGTTTGAGTGCCGATGTGAGTTCAATTCGAGTGAATCATGTGCTTGCTGCTGGTTCAATTTTTCTTGTTGGCTTTGTTAGATATCCGGCGACCGGCGACCTTTCAACAAATAAAAGGAGAATTTTCTGGGCCCTTAGAAAAATGAATGTTCTTCGGTTATTATATTGATGTGCCGATTTGATTTTTACACAATGAATAAAAACGTAACTTATGTTTTAAATTAGGAAATCCTATATTACAGTCACATGATTTTTATGGGTAAATCAGTCAATTTTCCCACATTCCGTTTTGCTCCACGATTCGTGTCCCCCTTCCTTTTTCCTTATATTAAGGTGATGCGTCGGAGAAACCGTATCCCATCGTTGTAAGAGACATCCGTGGTGTAGGGAGGATGCCGGAGATGGGGAGGAAGACACAGGGTTAGCACGAAAGGAGGAGCTGAGGAATGAGGGGGAGGAGCAAGGGAGGTGCGGACGTGCGGTGGATCTTGGGTTGTACTCGTAGATGCCGATGGTGAGGCGGCAATGAGTGGATTGTGGTAGTGGGCAGGCAGCGGCACTAGGGATTGAGTCTAGACCTGAGAGGATCGATTAAGAGGAAGGGAAGGGAGACGAGTAAGGCGGACAGAAAAGCTCAAAGCTTGCGAGCTGTTTGAGCTCAGCTCGTAAAACTATGGGTCAACCGAGCCTCTTTCCCATCTTGGCCTCTTAACGAGCCGAGTCGAGCTATCTCGTAAGCTACTCGCTAGCTTGTTATGAGTTTGGATTGTTAACTATTTTGGTTTGTATTATTAAACTTGGGTGTACGGTGATAGTTTCTGATGTTGAAGAATTTAATTAGTCAAATATTTAAATTATTGTATGTTCTTTCCAAACGACTGTAAACAAATTCAAAATTATTCCTTTTGTGTTTTGTCAAATTCGATGCTAATTTCGCATTGGTCCCAAGATCCAAGTCCCAGCAACGCGCAGGCCTAAGGCCTACTTGCCTCCAGTGGCATGCATGCCGCTAGCGTAGGCCATGCGTACATAGCAGCTCGCCGCTTCCGCGCGCAGCGCGGCTGGAGCACCGGGCCGAGAACGATCGATG
The DNA here is from genome assembly GCA_036346395.1 of Hsuehochloa calcarea. Lineage (NCBI taxonomy): Eukaryota > Viridiplantae > Streptophyta > Magnoliopsida > Poales > Poaceae > Hsuehochloa > Hsuehochloa calcarea. The sequence goes on along the minus strand of CM070597.1, from coordinate 85,333,061 downwards.
CACACGTCACGGCAAGGATCGGAGCGAAGCGGCGGGTGGGCCAGGTGCTCTGTACTGTTTGTTACACGCGCGCGCGAGTGACCAAAGTCAACGCTCAACACACAGGACGTACCTGATCGATGAAATCGTCTGCTATTTGTATGAAATTATCAGTTTAGTTTACTGAGCAATCACCGTTGGTGAGTTCGGTCGAACGATTATCCGTAAATAATATTTAGAACGGTAAGAATAAAGTAAAAACACAACAATAGATTGAACACACATATATATAAGGGGACTTCAGGCTTCACTTTATTACTTTTCAACAATTATGTTACAATGGTAGAGGGTCCCCCCTATATATAGCCTGCTGACTCTACTAGGATTTCTGGTGAAGTGCTCATACATGGGCTGGGCTCAGAGTTTCTTAACACTCCCCTTGGGCACCCATTCTCACATGTGCATACCTCGTTAAAAATTCAGTAGGAAAATTTGAAGAAACAGTACATGACATACGTTCTACTGCGTTACATGAATTGCCTTATTAAAAACCTTAGCCAAGAAACTTCAGGAAAACTCGTCAAGAGAAAAATAGTACAATCCACCCAATTTCATTTAATCTCCAGGATTTATTCTTTGGGTACTCATTCTTCGTGATCAAGTTTCAATAAAGAGTTTGTGAAGATTCTCCCACTGAATTCTGCAATTCTCTAAGTCTCATCATTTGAATTCCACGTATGCATCTTTCAAAGCTAGACGTTGGTAGTGACTTAGTGAATAAAACTGTAAGATTTTCACATGACTTAGTATGCAGTACTTTCATTTCGTCCATCTTTTGCAATTCGTGAGCATAGAAGAACTTGGGGTTAATATGCTTAGTGAGAGGACTCTTCACATAACCCATTTGCACTTGTGCAACACAAGCTGCATTAACTTCATAGATAATAGTGGGGGTTTGCGCGGTGTTCAATCCACATGACTGCTGGATGTGGTGAATCATCTGCCGACGCCAAGAACATTCCCATGAGACCTCGTACAGTGCTATGATTTCTGAGTGGTTCGTCGAAATAGATACAAGACTTTGCTTAGACGATTTCCAAGAAATTGCAGTTCCACCACATAGGAATACATAGCCTGTTTGTGACTTAGCTGTATGCGGATCTGACAGGTACCCAGTATCTGTGTAACCAGTTATAGTTAGGTCTTGATTCTTTCTGTAGAATAGACCAAGATCTTTGCCTCCTTGGAGGTATCGGAAGATGTCCTTTATTCCCTACCAATCCCTTTTGGTTGGTTTTGCACTATATCTTGCTAGCAGGTTCATTGCAAATGCAATGTCTAGTTTAGTACAGTTTGTCAAATACATGAGTGCTCCTATTGCACTTAAGTACGGGACTTCTGGTCCCAGGACTTCCTCCCACTCTTCTTTAGATCTGTATGGGTCCTTGTCCTGCTGCAAGGATCTCCCGACCATCGGTACTTTCGAAGGATATGTCTTTTCAAAGCCAAACCATTCTAACACTTTCTGAGTGTAGGTTGACTGACGTACTAAAATCCCTTCAGGGGTATGCTCAAGATGTAAGCCTAGACAGTATTTGATTTTACCCAAGTCTTTCATTTCGAACTCAGACTCCAGGTAAGAGCTTACTTTCTTAATGTCTTCCATGGTCTCGATAATATTCAGATCATCTTAATGTCTTCAAGCCCGCTCCAGCCGCTCCGCATGGCCGCCTCCACGCATGCCATGCAAGGCGCCAGCTCGGTCGATTGATTGCGCTCTTTATGCGCCGCCGGCCTGGAGCCGCCACCGGCCATGGAGCCTGCCGCCGGCCCACCGAGCTTGAAGCATGGCCGCCGCCGCCTCCCGTCGCCGCTCAAGCCACCTTCGTCGCCCCGCAGCCTCCACGCGCCGTACACACCGTCGCCGACCACACTCCGCGCATGCACCGCCGCCCATGTTGCGCCAGACGCGCCGCGGCTAACCGCAGCCGCCAGCCTACCGACTCTCGGCCGCTGTCGCTGAAGCAAAGACCGCCACCGACGACCTCTCCCACATGCACCGTAGCGGTGGCTTGAAGCCGCCACGCGGTTGAAGTCGCTCGCGCGCTTTGCATGCGGCGCGCCTCCGGCGACCGGACGTCGCCGCACTCGCACCGCCGCTATCGCCGCCACCGTACATGCCTACAACCGCGTCGCTCGGCGAGATGCCACTCCGCCGTGGCCCGTCGACCGCACACCCTTCGGCTCCGTTCCTTCTATCGACTCCGCGTGTTGCCCTCCCACCCGGCTCCCACAGTAGCAAGCGCCCGCCATTGCCGGGTGAATAGGGGTAGGAAACCCTACCCCTCGGCGTCACTTGAACCGCCGTTGTGGGCTGGGCAACTTGGGCCAAGAAAGGCCGAGCACGACGGGAAGGGCTGGCCTAGAGCCAGCCCAGTCCAGCAATAAAAGAAAAAAAATGGAAAATGGAAAATCCTGATTTTTTTTCAAATAGGCCCTTTGGAATTGTGAAAATTGTGCTAAATTTTTTCTCAGAACAGAAAATTAGCGGTTTAGCCCCTAGAAATTGCAGAATTCGTCGAAAATTCATATTCCAACAGAAAAGAGCCTTGATAATTCAAAATTTGAATCATTTTTATCATTTGAAGCATGTTTAACTTTGTTATTATTATTTCTATGTAATTTATTTATTGATTTTACTGTTTTGATTATTTGTGATTGTTTATATTGCTTTTAATCACTGAAAATAGCAGTAAATCATAAAAACACATAGAAAAATACGGGATTATGAACCTGGAGTTTGAAGAACATTATGATAATTTTGCAACTATTTTATGCAAATTACCAACAGTAATCTTATAAACTTTTTGAATGAATATGTAGATGACTGACATTACGAACCAGAAGTTCGAAAGAGTTGGCCCAGCATGGCCATAATTTATACTGAATTTGTACAATTTTCAACTCTGTGGGTAAGGTAATTACGATTGAGCAGAAGATTGAGAAGACTCTCTCTACCTTTCACCCGAATTAATTGATATCATGCAAGTTGCGGAAGCTCAAGATGATGTTGTAAGGAAGAACTACATATTACGGCCACCTAATAGCGATGTTGGCCATGAAGCCAAATGCTAGTAGCTACAAGGTGATGAAGCCTCTCACGAAGGAGAGGGCAAGAAGGTTAAGGTCGTGGGTCGCATCACGTTATTGATGCTTTCCAGTCTAAGAAGAAGGGCAAAGGACAGCATGAGGAACACCTCGCTATTGCAGGCACAGAGGATCCACACCCATTAGTTGTACGCATGGATGTGGACATCCCAGTAGTAGCCCCCATCACTCCTATTTGGACAACGCAGCGGCCGCAGTCGTAGTTACCCAAGAGGAGAAGATCGCCATGGAGTAAATTCAGGAAGAAGTTACTACATACTTCGCTGATTTGATCTGGTGCACGTATTGCACTTATATCTTTTTACAGTCACTTACAGTTTGTGATTGTGATGCAACATTGAATAATGGTTGTAAGCTCTAGGAGAGCAAAGCATTAAAATTCTTATGATGAGTCCTGCAAGGCTTATTTTCCTGTATATATAATAGCAAGTTATGTTCTGATATCTGAAGAATTTTATTTATGTGTTGCTTGCTTCCTGTTGTATATTAATAAAATACCTTATATTAGAACGCGTGTGGCGCCCTGTGGAAGAAGTGTGCTTAGCAGGTAGCGGCACAATTAATACAACCTTAAGAGAGATAAAATTTTTCAGTAGATCAACAAGAATGCTAGTAGTCTTACGACAATCGTAGGCAGCAATACTTGTATAATCGGCTTAGAAAACGCCATAATTATACTCCTAATAGGCACAACTTTGGTCATTAAAGAAACCTTGTTGTACCCAAAATCGACTAGAACTCTCAAGGATATTCGCGATAACGGTTTCCACGTAGAGACTGAAGAAGAGTATGGTAAGGAACATCTGCGCATTACAAAACATGAAGAAAGTGGGAAATAGTATTAGAACGACTTCCTTCATATAAAACTTGGCTATACTATACTAATATTAAGGCGCCTGCAGCCTATACTGCTCTGAAAACTGTATTTAGAAGCTCTGAACTTTTCTATCTTTAGCATGATAGATTATGCCGCCTAGGTCTTAGGATGATGAGAAATATAATTAACAATTCACAGGGATATAATATCAATGTAAAGACTTTTCTGAATCAAGAAGATTTTGTATGCCCGCATATGTCATTGAGAAATTAATTACTAGGCCTTCTGCTCTGAAAGCACATGATAAAGTCCCTGCATTTCTGGACCGTATCCAAGGAGACATTTGCAGTCCTATACAGTGCTTGTTAGGTTCATTTAGGTATTTTATGGTGATGCTTCCTCGAAATGGTTGCACGTACATTTATTGTCTACGAGAAACCACGATTCTGCAAAGTTAATCTAGCAGATAATTAACATTAAGAATAATTTCCCTGATTATCATGTGAAGTCCACCAGAATGGACAACACCGGAGAATTTACTTCGAAGACACTTGATCATTATTGCATGAAAATGGGAATTAAAGTTGAGCATTCCATACAGCATGTCCACACCCAGAATGGATTAGCAGAATTTTGAAGAATTATAATTTACCAACTACATGTTGGAGACATACAGTCCTGCTTGCAGCAACTCTCATCAATTTTAGACCATTGGCATATAATCATAAGGGTCAGCACCGAAAATTTCTCATCTTTGAAGATTTGGTTGTAAGGTTTATGTACCTATACCATCACCACACCGAACTGCAATGGGCCCTCTCCAAAAGTCTGGGATATACGTTGGTTATGAGACAACATCTATAATCATGTATTAGGATCCCATGACTGGAGATTTGTATGCAGTCCGCTTCGCTGATAGCATATTTGATGAGGATTGTTTCCCGTCATTATGGAGAGGAAATCAACCCCTTGATGAAAAATATCGGGAAATAATTGATGTCTAGAAGACAATTGAAGTCCAGAAGATAATTGAAATCCATGTACATGACCCGCGCACTAGTGAAGTAAATAGAGAAGTCCAGAAGATAATTGAAGTCTAGAAGACAATTGAAGTCCAAAAGATAATTGAAGTCCAGAAGATAATTGATTTACAAGCATTAGCAAATCAACTACCTAACCACTTTAGTGATTTAAGAGCGTGACCAAGTCGTATATGCTTGCACGCAATACACCAGAGATGGTTAAAATACCAATGAAGGTATCCGTAATTCCGTCCTAAGACCTCAGAAAGGATGAGAACTTCGGCCCCTCGAATCCGAAGTAACCGGGATTCCTGGTGAAAAAGGATAAGAAGGATTTGACACAACCGATCACCGAAGTTCCCTAGAACCAAAAGGGGAGCTAGTTGATACCTGACACTAGTATGAAACTTTTAAAAAAAGTATATTGGATTTGAACATCCCCATGAAGGGCGACATCAGCATGGATGTGTACGCACACATCGGACCTGAAAAACTACAAGGACTTGCCCCCGTAATTGGAAGCAGCGATGAGCAAGCAGAAGCATTAGAAGAATCACCCCTTGAAGAAATAGTTATAAACTTTGTGACCTCGGGAGAATCTATGAATAAGACAGCAACCAATGTCGACATTTACTTTGCAAAGAAAATTGACACAATCATCGAACTTGATCCAGAGCCTGCATCGCTCGCTAAATAAAAGAAAAGATCAGATTGGGAAGATTGGAAGAAGGCAATAGAAACTAAATTATTTTCTCTGAATAAAAGAGAGGTTTTAGGCATGTAAGCCATACGCCTCCCCATTTGCACCCCGTTGGGCATAAGTGAGTATTTGTTCGAAAGAGAAATGAAAATAATCAAAATTCGTTGCATAAGGTTACACTTAACGTCCAGGAGATGATTATGAAGAAATCTATTCCCCGGTCATGGGCAGAATCACCCTTTAGATATTTAATCTAAATGACAGCTAACTTGAATTTAGAAGTGAAATTGATGGATGTGGTAACAACATACCTTTATGGAAATTTGGATTCGAGCATTTATACGGAGGTACCTGAATGTATCCATGTCCCGAACTAAGATAGAGCAAATAGAAATCTGTATAGTGTGTAACTCAGAAAGTCACTGTACAGACTTAAGCAATCAGGCAGGATGTGATATAATTGCTTGAAGCGACTTTTTATGCAAGAAAGGCTACACGAACAATGAGAATAATCTTTGTGTATTTACACAACGATCCCATGATGGATTTTGTATAATCTCAATATATGAAGATGATCTGAACATCATTGGAGCCCTGAAAGGTATTAAAAAAGCAAGCTCTTACTTGGAGTCGGAGTTCGAAATGAAAAATTTGGGTAAAACCAAATATTGCATGGGCTTACAGTCTTTAGCATACCCTTGAAGGGATATTAGTACATCAATCAACCTGCACTCAGAAGTTGTTAGAAAGGTTTAATTTAGAAAAGTCATACCCTTCGAAAGTGTCAATGATCGGAAGTTCCTTGCAGCAAGACAAGGACCGTACAGACCTAAAGAAGAGGGAGGGAAGTCCTGGGACCGGAATTCTCATACTTAGGTGCAGTAGGAGCACTCATGTATTTGGCAAACTGTACTAGATCAGACATTATATTTATTGTGAACCTATTAGTAAGGTATAGTGCAGAACCTACCAAAAGGCATTGGCAGAAAATAATTGACATCTTCCGAGACCTCAAAGGAAGCAAAGACCTTGGTCTGTTCTACAGAAAGAACCAAGACATGTATATGAATGGCTATGCAAATGCCAGGTGTTTGTTGGACCCGTATACAGCCAAGTTACAAACAAACTATGTATTCCTATGTGGTGGAACTGCAATTCCATGAAAATCGTCTAAGCAAAGTCTTGTATCGACTTTGACGAACCACTTGAAAATCATAGCACTGTACGAGGCCTCACAAGAATGTGCTTGGCTTCGGTGGTTGATTCATTGCATCCAGCAGTCGTGTGGATTGAATCTCATGCAAACCCCCACTATTATCTATGAAGATAATACAACTTGTGTTGCACAAGTGCGGATGGATTATGTGAAGAGTCATTTCACAAAGTATATCAACCCCAAGTTCTTTTATGCTCATGAATTGCAAAAGATGGACAAAATTAAAATATTGCATACTAAACCATGTAAATTTTTTACAGATTTATTCACTAGGTCACTTCCAGCGTCTAGCTTTGAAACGTGTATACGTGGAATTGGAACGATGAAACTTAGAGAGGTGCAGAATTCAGGAGGAGAATCTTCACGAACTCATCATTGAAACTTTATCATGAAGATCGAGTACCCAAAGAGTAAATCCTGAAAATTAAATAAAATTAGGTGTATTGTACTCTTTTTTTCCTTGACGAGTTTTCCTGAAGTTTCTCGGCTAAGGTTTTTAACGAGGTAGTTCGTGCAACGCAGCAGAACGTGTGTTATGTATTCTTTTTCTAAATTTTTTCCACTGGATTTTTATGAAGTTTTGACGAGATATGAACATGTAAAGATGAGTGTCCAAGGGGGAGTATTGGGAAACCATGAGCTTAACCCAGCAGTCAACTCATGTATAGACGCTCCATCCAAAACCCTAGTAGGGCCTCTAGACTAAAAATATAAGATACTATTTATTGTAAAAGATTAATCGTATGAATAGCAATAAAGAGAGAAGTAATAAACTTCTCTACTTTTCTGTGTTCAATCTATTATTATATTTTTGTGTTCTTGCATTGTTTGATATGATTATGAGTTTATCTGCAAGATAGGTAATTAGTTGGAACTGTTCCTCAACACTATTAACGGGGACACGAGCTATCGCCGGCCGGATCGTGTGCGATTCGATCGGCGCCGCGCGTGAGCCCGGTCGTTCGGTCACCCACGCTGGCCTCCTTTGCTTCCTCATGTGCCGCGCCATTAATTACCAAGTCCTCTTCTGTGACTTCTCGTTCGCTGCTGCTGCTGGGCTCCATCGCATTACGCACGCGACTCACTGCTGGTGCTGTCTAGCTGCATTGGCACGGCGAATCGTGCCGGCCGGCGGGCTGAAAGCGAAAGGTAATTGTGCGGCAATGGCATGTGCTCGTCGCTCACTGGTAAGCCGTGGTATGTTCCTACCCAGAAGAACTTGTCTGTGTCTCTGTACACGGTTCGCCTCTACGTACGGACGGGAGTGCGACGATTTCTTTGGAATATCAATCACTACCAGTCTACCACCCAAATGCTACAGACTTCTTTTTTTGAAACAAGAAACGCTTCACAGTTCAGAGTTAGAATTGTTTTTAATGATCTAAAAGGCTGGGTAGTGAATAAGACCACAGCGCTGAAAAACTTATGTATTTAAACAAACAACAATGGATGTTTGGATAACAGAAACAGTAAAATCTTACGCTGATCTGACAAACTGAGCTGCAAATATATAGCTGAAGTATGTGCGCACTCTACAATTTCGAAGTAAATGATTACAGCTTGCCCAGAAGACGATAACTGTTTGCTCTCAAACTGACCAGTGGAAAATTTCAAGCACTAGGCACAGCACATTGGCGAACAAAAAGGAGGCAAAATCTACAGATGGACATTGGTAAGGACATTTGGGGGTGCCACCAAAACAGACTACAAGATCACCTTTTCTTTCTTCTCAAGGATTGGAGGGTCAACATATCGATGATGCCCATATTAGCCGCAGTGCCTGCTATGATTCTCATAGCTGAGTCAATGCTCTTGCAGTTCAAGCCCGGCAACTTCTCTTGAGCTATTGCACGTACTTGATCTGCTGTAGCTTTTCCAACCTTCTAACGCTGTGGCTCTTTTGAACCTTTTTCGATGCCTAAAAATCAGGATTGAGAAAATGAAGGTAAGGAACCATTTGCTTACCAACGCCCAGCTATAAATCAAGTCAGTTGTTCACCACCGCCTAGCTACAAACTAGATTGAGTTTCAAGTGCGTGAACAAAAGACGCATGAGGACTGTCAACTGTGTCAACTTTCACGGGCTAACTTATAACTTGTTACTCATAGACAGTATTAAATAGTACAGACCACGCAGACTCTAAAATCTAAAAAGTTTGAGACAAGCAAGAATGGTTCGGTATTTTCCTTTTGCCTGTTCCTTACTGCCGTATGGAAGCCTGGAACTACAGTCGGAACAAAGAACAAGTGAACATCAAATTTAGCGAAGCCTACAGGTTGCATGCTCTTTTGAGCCCACTAGAAACTCCAAGATGGCCGAATAGGAAAATGAATGCAATCAAAGAATCTGTGTATGTGCTTCTGACCAAAATAATCTGAGTAGATGTTAACTTGAGTGGTGGTTAGTCTTTTTAGAGAGTTCTATACAGGTCCATATGCACTTTGCTGGATTCAGTTAAAAATCAGTAATTCCCATGCAGCGCAACTGTAGACTTGGTACTAATTAGTCATCCAGTGGAAATAACTAGGGTCGGAAACAAGCCGAGTCGAGCCGAGGCCGTTTGAACTGCGGTTCGACTCGTTTAGCTGGCTTGGCTCGGCTTGAAAAAAAAACTCAAGCAGGCTCGCAAGCTCATTCAAGCTAGGAAGCACCCAAGCCCAGACATGAATCCAGAAAGTAGAAACAAAGGCAGAATGTGATCCATTCATCGTAACGAAGCCAGAAACATAACAGTCAATAATCCATACATGCATTCATCGTAAAAGTCCATAATCCATACATGCATTCATCGTAAATTCATAATCCATTCAACTCCATTCTCCATATAACATCATAACAATAAACAGTCCATAACTCCATTCTCCATATAACAGAACAGTCCATAACTCCATATAACAGATTAACAGTCCATAACTCCATATAATTGTCAAAATAACAGTCCTTAACTTTATATAACAGTCCATCTATTGATCCATATAAAGGTCCATGGATCCATGCTAACTAGTAAGCACTTAATGAACAAGAGTCCAAAATAACAGTCTAAAGTCTAAACTCCAATCTAGACTCCAAAATAAAAGGTCCTCTTGGCCCGATGTCATGGTGTATTGGCGCGTCATCTTGTCACCCGAAGCATCCAATGATCCTACAAATACAATGCACAATCAGCCCAAAAAAAATATGTACATATGCCCAAGATCCAGTAAGCGGTGGAATGTTGCTAATGACATCTTACATATTGAAAAACATTGTACACTATGCCTAATGAAAAAAAGATCCACATAAGTATTTTTGGGGAAAAAAGATGTACATATTGAAAAACAATGTACATTATGATTTATGCCTATTGAAAAAAGGTCTAGTAAGCTACAACTGATATGCAGTTTGGCATTATGCATCAATGAAGTAAAAGAGCACTTCAAATATCTAACACATTGTATATTTGTTATGTATCAATGGAGTAAAAGAGCACTTAGAAGTAATGACACTCACTAGTTGCCCTCTACAATGCTTTGAGGAAATATAATGGTTTCAACATCATCCTCATCATCTTCTTCCTTAAAACAACAATACTAATCGAGTTAGCCATGATAAGAACAAAAAGATTAGAAAATACATATTAAAGTATGTAAGAACCTACAACAAATATAAGAGGTCTCATGTCATCAAGTGCACCTCTTATCCAGCTAGAGGTACACACCAAATACTGAACCATAGCAATTGTAGCTTGTAATGCAACCTTCACATTAACTATGTAAGGATAAAAAATATTTATTGTTAGATAAGTTGATCCATAAAATGCACTAGTCACTTCAGCCAAGGACTTCAATATTGATGTAATTTTCTCATACAATGCCTACTCTGCGCCCGATGGTTGCCATTGGTAATTTGCATACGTGTCGACATAACACACTAAAGCATCCTTATAAGCAATGCAGTCTGACAACATTTTGTACATGGAACTCCATCGTGTGGACACATCAAGGCTCAACTTAGCACCAATTTGCAAAGCAAGTGATGAATAAATTTGTAAGAATTTGTGCATACGAGATGGAGACTTCTTTATATACTTGACTGTTTCCCTGAGCTTGTTTATCAAAGGTGCTAACGGTAGTAGGCCATCATTTACGACCAAGTTCATTATATGACAACCACATCGAACATGGAAATACTTGGCAATGAAACGAGCTGATCCTCTAGTAGCAAACTTGGCCATTAAACTACGTACAGCAGCAGTATTTGAGGAGACATTATCAAGAGTAAGTGTGATAATCTTATCATCTATCTTTCATTCAGCAATGCAATCAAAGACAGTCTGAGCTATGACAACCCTGCTGTGTGGAGGATCCAACTCAATAAAGTTCAGCACACGACATTGCATAACCCAATTTTTATCTATATAATGTGCTACCAAACTCATGTAGCAAAGGTTTTGGTTAGAGGTCCACAAATCACAGGTTAAACTTATATGGAAGACACTTCTGAGACTCTTCCTAAGGACTTCCATCTCCGAGTCATAAATCTTGATGCATTCACTTCTTATCGTCTTTCCACCAATGGATTGATATGATGGATTTAAGTAACGCATCAAAACATTAAACCAAGCGTGCTTGACCATCCTAAAAGGATACTCATAGACAATTATCATCTTAGCAATGATTCGACGAGTTTCATCTTTATCATATTCCCTAGGAGTGGCAATAAGAGGTAAATCAGTGTCACTTGCCATGGTGGGACCAAAGTTCAGATTAGCTTGAGCCTTCATCTTAGCCACCTTGTTCTGATATGGCGTGCACTTTGGTATGTGCCTCATCAGATGTGAAGTAGCTCCCTCTTGCTTGTAAGACATGAGTTTGTAGCAAAATCTGCACTTTGCCCTTGTATCGATCTCCCCTTTCTTTGTCTTGGAACATTCACCACCTTGAAGATCTTCCAACAATCTGATCTTTGTTTTTGTCTCCCAGTTGCCTTCGGAGATCCCTTTCGCCTTTTTGGCTCCCTCTTTGATCTTCCTTGAGACACAGTAGTACCATCTTCTGTCAATTGCACGGATCCTTGTTCCTTATCATTTGAACTTGAAGAATCCACCGAGACATGTCCTTGTTCCCCCTCCACATCAGATGGTGCACCATCGTGATCATCATCAGGCATATGATCCCAATCCGCATCCTCGCTGGACGACTGCGATAAAAAATAGAGATAATTAGACAGGGAATTATTCCATCTAACTTGTATACCATTTGACCATCATACACACAAAGAAGCACAGGTACAAATGTTGTGTAGCTCAAAGTAGGTTGTGAGACGACTTCTGTTACGAAGAAAATAATGTTACAAAAGAGTGAACCAGAATGTTGTGCACCCAATCTTCTCTTTACATGACGTAATAAACAAGAAATAAATATAGGGCTATGGAGATCTAAACTTCCCTTCTGATTTTGTTTGGACAGAAAAGTGGTACACGAATGAATTGAACATTTCTGACTTCTTGCAATCTCTACAAAAAGCTCGTCACCATTGCTTTGATTGATGTATCTAAGTTGTACCAGTTCACAATCCTCAAAATAAACCTTAACTGCCCCATTTCCTACTACCAGCTGGGCAACAAAATCAGTGATAAACTATCAATCTCACTCACGAAATCACAATACTATTAATATCAAGCTAACAGAAAGGTTGACTAGTTGAGCATAGGCATAGCCGCGCAGACGCCATGAGGCTACCGAAGATGCTACAACACACAGTGATAAACTGACTCACCGAGGCCGAGGCTACCGGTTTGGCGATGTCAGGAGGTGGCTGGGAGCTGAGAAGGCGTCGACCAGTTGCATGCTCGCCCGCTAGTGCCCCAACGTTGCCTGATTTCTTCCCTAGCGACGGGACTCCAAGCTCCGTTGGCGATCCATGCGCGTCGGTTGGACTTGGACGGCGTGGTGGATGGAGAGGTCGGTGGATGGAGCAGGGACGACTAAGGAGGATGGGGCGGCGCGGCGGATGGAGAGGCCGACGGATGGGGCACGGGCGCACGGCCACACAAAACGGGGTGGAGAGGAGGGGGCGGGGTGGACGGCGTGGCGAAGGGAGCAGGCTGCAAGGGGCGGCCAGGCGACTAAGGAGGACGGGGGAGCACAAGGCGGGGACCGTGGCGCCGGGTGGACTGGGAGAGGAAGGGGATCGGGAGGAAGCCACAAAGGCCAAAGGGGATCGGCCGATCTCGGGACTCAGAGGTGCTCAGGGGACAGGGGTCTAGGGCAAGGCTTCGTGGGCCACTCAGGGGTGCACTGGGCGTCTGGGCCTTCATGAGTTCGTGGAATGCTCGAGCCAAATGGCTCGCCGAGCGGCTCGGGCTTGGCTCGTTTTTTCACTGAGCTGGGAACTGGGCTCGGCTCGGCTCAAAAATAACGAGTTCGAGCCGAGCCGACTCAGCTTGTAATGAGCTCGAGCAGGCTCGCGAGCCTCGAGCTATTTTTCCAGCCCTAGAAATACCTATGAAAGGCTAGGAACACACAGGTGATTTCATCTAAAATTAGTTAAAATTTTCACATACATATTTCTAACTTGGCTATGAATACTAGAACAAATGGAACATTAATCCATTCCTATCCACATACTAAAATTCACACACAGTACCCTCATAGCATTTCAACACACAAACACCAAAAAAGGTACCTAGCAAAATCCTTTTCCTTTTTATACAATTGGTTTCATATATTGGCAATTCAGTGCATGAACCACAAACTATGAACAAATTCACACACAGTACCCTCATAGCATTTCAACACACAAACACCAAAAAAGGTACCTAGCAAAATCCTTTTCCTTTTTATTCAATTGGTTTCATATATTGGCAATTCAGTGCATGAACCACAAACTATGGACAAATTCACACACAGTACCCTCATAGCATTTCAACACACAAACACCAAAAAAGGTACCTAGCAAAATCCTTTTCCTTTTTATTCAATTGGTTTCATATATTGGCAATTCAGTGCATGAACCACAAACTATGAACAAATTCATGCTAATTAACAGGGTGCACACCTGCAGCCTTGAGGAGCAGTACCGAGGCAGGAGGGGTCTTCAAGATAAAGGTGAAGCTCTTATCCTGCAAAACGCGAATCAAAGCCACAGGCATCATGAGAACTAAAGCCACAGGCATCATGAGAACTAACCCACATTAGCAATACATGTTCGCACGAACTCATAGAATTAACAGTGTAAGCTCACATCGAACACGGTGATCTCGGCGGGGATGATGTAGCCGGCCTTCTCGGCCGTCTTGGCATTGTACTCCTTGCAGAAGGCCATGATGTTCACACCCTTGGCACCAAGCGCCGGGCCGACCGGCGGCGCCGGCGTCGCCTTCCCGGCCTCGAGGGCCAGCTTGATGATGCCCACCACTGCAGAACAACGCACGCGCAAGCGCAATTTAATCAAAGTACAAGGGACTACGCGCAAAACCATGTCGGATGCCGTGAAGCTAGAGACGAGCACGGACCTTTCTTGGGCTTGCCTCCGGGCTTGTGGAGCGCCATGGCCCTGACGGCTAGCGTCCTCCGCAAGGGGGTGGCTCGCGGACGGAGGAAGGAGGTCGCCGAGGAAGGAGGGGGAGAGCTTCTTGGCGGTGGGGGAACGGAGTCCATGGAGGGATAAGGATGTGGTGGCCATGGCTGCGTGCATCAAGAAGCAGGCGAGAGGAGATAAACAGCAACAGGAAGGAGTGTGCTCTTTCCTATCTGTTATGATTGTCAATCGTATTCAATATGAGGTCAATAGGTCAATATATATACAAAAAGATATTACAGATAAAAACATTAAATAATATCTAGAGTCCTATTCTATCTCTAATATATATCTCTAACACCCCCCTCAAACTCATGATGGATCAACAACACTGAGTTTGGAGAGATAGAAGCCATACTGTGCTCGAGACCGAGCCTTCGTGAAGAAATCCGTTATCTGAAGCTCTGAAGGCACATACTGAAAAGCAATCACCTGATCATGCACACAAGACCTCATGAAGGAAGCATCAACACCAATATGCTTGGTGAGCTCATGCTTCACGTGGTCACGGCATCTTGATAATCACATCTTTCGTCGACAAGAGAGGAGTCGGTGTAATGTGAAACACCAAAATCCTCAAGTAACCATCGTAGCCAAGTAATCTCTGCATGTCAAGAGAGCCATAGCACGCAACTCGACCTCTGACTCGAACGGGACACTGCAGTCTGTTTCTTCGTCTTCCAGGCAATAAGCGAACCACCAAGAAAAACACGATGCGAGAGATAGACCGCGATCGGAGGATCGTTGCCCAAGTAGCATCCGAATAAGCTCAAGTCAGAGCGAAATGGAGCGTGGAAAGAAGAGACGGCAAGAGATAGTCCCACGAAGGTATCGCAGAACTCGAAGAAGGTGGTCAGAGTGGACTGAGTGGAGAGCGAAATAAACTGACTCAGAATGTGAACTGGATAAGTGATATCCGGACGAGTAACAGCAAGGTAGACAAGACTCCCAACAAGGTGGCGATAGCGAGTCGGATCAGAAAGAGGCTCGCCATTAGAGGGTCGGAGGTGAACATTGAGCTCCATAGGAGTCTCAACAGGACGCTGATCAGTGAGGGAGGCGCGATCAAGAAGATCCTGAATATACTTCGCTTGGAACATAAAGAAACCATCTGAAGTGGAAGTAACCTCAATCCCAAGGAAGTAACGAAGAGGACCAAGATCCGACATAAGGAACTGCTCACTAAGACGAGCCTTGACAAAGGCAATGTACTCAGAGTCATCTCCGGTAATGATCATATCATCGACATACGTAAGAAGAAGAGTCCACCACGAGGCGAAGTGTGGACAAAGAGCGCAGGATCATGATCACTTCTTTGAAAAGCCGCAGCAGTGACCACAAAGGAGAAGCGCTCAAACCGAGCACGAGGGCTTGCTTAAGGCCATAGAGAGCGGCGAAGGCGACAGACCATGCCCTCGAGAATGAATACCCAGATGGCGGATGCATGTAGACCTCCTCACGCAACTCGCCATTAAGAAAGGCATTCTTGACATCAAGCTGAGAAACAGACCAGTGGCGAACAGACGCCACCGAAAGAAGAGTGCGGACAGTGGTCATGTGGGCCACAGAGCAAAAGTCTCGTCGTAGTCACGACCATGCTCTCTTTGGAAGCCACGAGCAACAAGACGCGCCTTATAGCGCTCAAGAGAGCCATCGAGCGAGTCTTAATCTTATAGACCCACTTACATGTGATGGGACGAGTGAGATAGAAAAGGAACAAGATCCCAAGTACCAATGCGCTCGAGGCGCAATCTCCTCGGCCATGGCATGTCGCCACTCGGGATGAGTAACAACATCCGGTGGGAGGCGGACTCACAAGTAGTTGCACCAAAGAAAGGCAAAGCAGGCGGGGCGAATCGATTGCGATCGCGGAGAGCGTAGCGAGGAGAAGGCGCCCATCGGGAAGATGAAGCATCGAAGAAGATGAAACATCGGGAGAAGTGGGCTCATCCGGAAGATCCTCAATCTGAGGTCGACGAGTGTAGACGAGTGTAGTGGGGAGCCTGAGGAGCCGCAGGAGACGCAAGCGGCGGCGACAATGGCGGAGAGGCCACAGGAGAAATATGTGGAGACTCGGTGGGGCGGGTGGGCGAGGCAAGGCGAGAGATAGGTGTATCTGGAAAAGTCAAAAGACAGAGAC
The DNA here is from genome assembly GCA_036346395.1 of Hsuehochloa calcarea. Lineage (NCBI taxonomy): Eukaryota > Viridiplantae > Streptophyta > Magnoliopsida > Poales > Poaceae > Hsuehochloa > Hsuehochloa calcarea. The sequence continues at coordinate 85,316,458 of CM070597.1, read as the reverse complement.
TCCACAGAGGAAGCCAAGGAGAGACATGGCGTGGGTAGAAGGGGCGAGACTCGTCGAAAGTGACGCGTCCCGAGAAATCCGCATCCGTCGACCAACAGATCCCAAGACCGATAGCCCTTGTGCTCGCCTCAGTATCCCGAAAGACACACTCAACGGTGAGCGGTCGGTTTGGTGCGTTCGAGGCGAAGAACGTAGCAAACGCAAGCAAATGAAGGCGAGTAGTCGGAGGAGACCACAGAGGCGCTCAATAGGATTGCGCCGAAGAGCGTAAGAAGGTCAGTATGTTAACGAGATAGGTGGCGGTGGAAACGACCTCCGCCCAAAAGTGAGTGGGATAGGCGGCAATCATCGAGGCACGAGCCGACTCAAGAAGGTGGCGATGCTTGCGCTCGGCAACACCATTCGAGCATGAGCACTAGGACAAGAGAATCGGCGAGAGTGCCTCGCTCGGCAAGGAAATCTGCGTAGGTGATGAGAGAAGTACTCGCCAGTAGTCGGCACGAAAAACACGAATAGGAGTGGAGAAGCGTATGCGAACCATGGTGGCAAACTGTTTATAGATGGACAAGACCTCACTACGAGAAGACATGAAATATATCCAAGTGTGGCGAGAGAAATCATCTATAAATATGATATAGTATCGATGACCCCTTTCAAAGCGAAGGAGCGGACCCCAAACATCGAATGAACAAGATCAAAAGGACGCCGAGACACCGACTCACTATGATGATAAGGAAGTGAATCTTTGCCTAACTTACGATACGACAATCTAAAGAGATGTCTCCCGAGGCAGATCCCGAAGACCACGACGAACTAAGGACGACAGACGAGATCCACACAGATGGCCAAGACGGTGATGCTACTGCTGGAAAGAGCATGTAGACGGAGTGGCAGAAGCGGAGAAGGCAATGGCGGTGTCGGCGGAAGGAAGGTGAAGCGATCAAGCTCCCAAAGACGCTGTGAGTCAAGGCGTCGAGGCCGAACCAACGAGCTCCGTGTGGCGGTCTGAACACAACAAGAGTCGAGTCGAGAATGACTCGATAACCAAGATCGATGTCTGCCCAGCAGAAAGAAGCTGCATGGTAAGACGAGGAACATGAGCAATAGAAGGAACATGGAAAGATGAGTTGCTTAGGGGTCCTTGACCAGAGACAGAAAGAGAGGTACCATCAGCATAAGAACACCGACGGAGATTCAAGAGGTGTAATGAAGGACCAGAGTAGAAGAATCGAGTCATGTGAAAAGATGCTCCATAATCAAGAATCCACGGGAGGTCTTGGGTGTGGAGGTGGTGGTTTCGCGATGCAGAAGAGTCGATGTAACCGACAGAACTCAAAGGAGAATCTGAAGTAAGCGGCGTCGAAGTCCGCTATCTCACCTCGCCGGAGAGCTATTTGAATGAGTCGATCTGACGTCGATGTAGAAGCACCGCGGTGCTAGTAGAAGAACGGCGTGAAAGATGCCGCCGCTTCTTATAGCATGGAACTCAATGTGGCGACCTTGTCGCAGATGAAGCGATGAGGCGGCAACCGCCAGATTGAGGCGACCACCACTACCGTGGCGGCCCGGAGGAGGTAGTGTCTTTGAAGCGTGGAGTAGCACCATGCGGTGACGGAAGCCATTGGTAGCGGCCCGACCAGGCGCGGCGACCAAGGCAACGAAGTCTAACGGTAGCGGCCGACCATTGCGCGCTAGATCGACGTTTTTTCTCTTTTTTGTTTTTTGTTTTTATCACCCTACTGTTTTTTAACAGTAGCCCACGCCTGCCGAGTTTGAGCAGGCGGGGATTAGGGTTCCCCCTGCCGTGCTCCTCGATGGCGCGGCGGGTTAGAACTTAGGGCGGCGCGGCGCGCAGGCTTCTCGGCCTTGGGAAAGCGCCGCCGTGCTTGCCTTGATGGCCCACGCCGCGGTCGTGGTGCAGTGCGCGATCGCGACGCCTTCTTGATGCCTGCGGCGACGCCGACGTCGGGTGTGCGGGTCGAGCGGAGAGGCGACGAGGCGACGAGGGCGGCGGGTCGACGGCAGGCGGCGACAAGTCGACGGGCCGGACGAGGTGGTGGTGGCGTGGCGACTCCCGGTCGCGGCGGGTGTCGCGGTCAGCGGAGAGGCCGACGAGGCGACGGCAGGCGTGGTCGACGGAGGCGGCGGCGGCAAGTCGACGAGGCCGGACGTAGTGGCGGCAATGGCGACTCCCGGTACCTCCTAGCGAGCGCGACGGGGCGGACGAGCGGCGGGGATCACACCGTCGCGCCCGATCGAACGCGGTCGATGAGGCGGCGGATCGACGGTTTGGGCGGAGAGGCCGACGAGGCGACGGTGATGAGATGATGCCGACGAAGCGACGAGACGAAGCGATTAGAGGTAACCCTAATGCTCTGATACCATGTTATGATTGTCAATCGTATTCAATATGAGGCTAATGGGCCAATATATATACAAGAAGATGTTACAGATAAGGAAATCAAATAATATCTAGAGTCATATTCTATCTCTAATATATATCTCTAACCCTATCTACTTCGTCTCTGCTGGGGAGAGTTCGTTAGCGAAGGCCTTTTATTGGTCAATGCGTCTTTTCGGAAGGACAGCGTGCTCAGTGAAAACCGTCTTCCTGTTCGAAAAACGGCCGCCGTGATAGCGTTTCACGGAGGAGATATAAGAAATCAGGCTTTCTTGGAAGACGCATTTCAGAGCATGGGATCCGTGAAGAAAATCCTGCAGCTTCTTTGTATATGCGCAAGATAGGAAATGGTACGAGAGAGAGATAGCAGACTAGAAAGTCTGTTCTCTTCCTGGTGAAGTTGCAATATGTACTGCATAAACCTTTCTATTTTCTGGAAAGAGTACAAAACATGGATACTGACCTACGGACTGCGCAATCTCTTCTTACGTACGGCAGCGCCGAATTACCCCGCATCTCAATTATGTAACGCATGACCCATTCGATAGTTCAGGTTTAACACGAGCCGGATATTTGGCTCTGAATGTGAAGAATGATACCGGATATAGATCTTTCCACAGATAGGCTTCTATTTAGCATTGCTTATTTGGTGACACATTTACACAGGTCTGGATCTCCTTACTCCAAGGATCACAGTACCGACGGCGAAAAGATATACATACAAATACAAAGTCTCTCAAATCACACATTCCAAAAGAAAACAGATCAGTAGAATCCATATTCCCGACATTTACTATTGAACCTCACCAGTTGCAGCCCCCAGAACGAACAAATCAACAAAGAAAATCAGCACAAGACCTCAGATACCACTCATACTCTATTTTCAATTTTGAAGGAGTCGATGACCGTGTGTAGCCTATCCTTCATTTTCTCCCATCTCCTCTCGTTTGCTCCAGTCGTCAACGTGTAGAATTTGCCTGCAACACCCCGTCGACAATGAGAACATAACAGATAATACTAGTGACAGCATTAATCAAACTTTTCAAATACAAGTTAGAGAGTAGAAATTTGAGTTTGACAAAAGAAATTGATGGAAGCTTGTCAAGGGCATGTGATACTACAAACAGAACATCTTAATGAGAGAGAGAGAGAGAGAGATGTCAGGTAGTAGTTGATACCATTTGCAATGGCAATTGCACCAAGTGCATGTCTGGTGTAATTTGGAGCCTGAGCCGTGAACTCAAAAGTGTAGTAAGCTCTTCCGTCAACATCATTCTGGGCAATGAAATGCATCTTGTGAGTTTAACAACAAAAGAGTAGGAAGATATTTCCTTTGCAAAAGGTTATAGCATGGGAAGTTGGAGAGAGAGAGAGAGAGACTGGACAAATTATCACTTGATTCTAACACCGTGAAAGAAAAAGTACTAGTTTGCATAAAGGTTTGATGTTATAGCTGCGCATATCTTTGTACAGGTGATATGTCCACAAGAATTGTTGAAAAATGTTACCACATGTTAGAATAATGAAAAGGACTACTCAGAAATAATAACAAAGACAACACACAGCAGCAAATGCATAATGCTTAGGAGTAAGCCATAACCTCTTTGTTCTTAGAAAATGGTTATCGCTATAAATATTAACCTGAACTGCCATACAGATTGCTCCCTAAAGAAGTAGGTCAATGCAGATTCCTTTGGAACTGGAAGTACTATTGGGAAACTCCACTTAAAATACACATTTTGCTTCCATCTCTCAAGTTTCAAATAGCAACAGCTGTAAGTGTACTGACGGGTTTCCATCAAATACATTTCTCGGAGTTCTGCTGATTTATGTGCCTCTGCATTATATGATAAAACGTAGAACGGATCGATTTTACTACATGTTTACTACTACTTCACATGGTATTTTCAGAGAAAGGCTGTACAGTCTATTGGCTCAACATTACCAGAAATTCAGAAATAGAACAGTTCAGCAAGACGGGTCTTTTCCAACATTTGACATGCATCGGTGCACATGAAAAATATGAAGGTGATAAAAATAAACAGTAATTTTTTTGCCATGCATTCTGTGGTACCGTGCATGAAGAATTGGGAAAAGAAGGCACACCTCTTTCGCCTCAATTAACTTTGTCTTTTGCGTAGGTGGAGCTAAAACTTTTCGTATCAAAGCCTCAGCAACCTGGAGAGCGCAGCATAACGGACCAGAAATCATAATTGAACATTTTCCCCTGTATAAATGGTCGGGTTCGATCCAATCTATGAAAAAGAAGAAGAATAGACCTGGTCTGGAGGACCAAGCTCACGGATGTCTTGCTTGCTGGTTGGAATAGTGTTGATGCTCACACTCTCCAAAGGCTCTATTACATCTTTGTACACCTTGTCTTGGCCTTGCACAACCACTTCCTGGATAATCATCATTAACCTCACATTACCATAAATGATTTACCTTGCACAACAGGGCAGTTCAGATTAACTTGACCTAAACCGTGTTTCTCTTCAAGTAGAACGCAGAAGCTGTTTCTTTTACCTGCCATCCAAACGGGTAGAGGAACGAGTATCCAACTTTCTTGTCGGTGACAGGAAGGAACCCTTTCTTAGCCTCTGCTGCGACTACACCATATCAGAATCGGACTCAGACACATGGTTTTGACCAAACGAACCACATCCACAAGTCTATTTACTACTGCACTGTCAAGTACGCATGGATGCAAAGTGCTAGTATCACACTTGATCATTTTTCACTGATGCTAAATTCGAAGAGCAACTCACATGCTGCCGGGTTAGGCCGAGACAGAAGCGCGGCGGCCCCCGCCACAAGAACCTGTCGCCGCCCGGAGCTCTCCACTGCATCACCTCGCATAGCATAGCAACGTCACGAATACTACTAGGAAGGAAACTGAAAGCGCTCGGTCGGAGAACGAAGCGGCAGATACCAACCGTTGGCGGTGGGTTGCCGCGTAGGGCTCGAGGAGGAGGCGACGGGCCTGACGGCGCAATGCCGCTTACGGAAAGACGGGGTCTTGGGACGGTGGGAGGCGACCGTGGGGGAAGCGCGGCGAGGGAGGGGGAGGGAGGCGGTGGGCACGGCTGTGGCGGCCATGGGGGCGGGAGGAGGACGCGGATAGGGGGGGGGGCGCGGCGAGGCGAGGCGACGTCGCACAACTCGCAAGCGGGAGTGGAAGGCGTGCGTACTCGGTGGTGCGGCTGTGAGCCTCTGACCGCGAGACGCGACTAGGATTTCGCTTCGCTTCTGGTCCACACGAACCCAGCCGAGCGATACGCACGGCGCACGGGCCCGGCTGGGTTGGGAGGTCGGCACCGTGGTCCACGGGCACGCGTCGTCGGCCTATATTTACATCGGGAACCGGATGTTTGTATTGGGCTTTCTTAAACGGGCCTATATTTCCTTCGGGCCGCACGGCCCTTTCCTTCCCTTGTCCCAGCCCCGTGCCGTGCCGTGCCGTTCCGTTCGGCTGCGGAAGAGGATTGATTGCTACCGCTGGCTCACCTCCCACCTTGAACCGACCTGATTAATTAATTACTCGTTAGCATCGGAACTGCCCCATTGAAACATCCGTGCTAATAACGACGAAATTGCGTCTATTTCACGTCTTCTGAGCTTTGTTTTTACGCCCCTTTTCCTACCGTTTCCGAAAGCTAATAACGACGAAATTGCGTTCAGCTCGTTCATCTGCTGCACCGGACTTACAAATTTTGCAATCCAATTGGGGGCACAGGGGCTTCAAACTTCGCCGAGCACAGAACCAACCAAGTGTCCATATCTGAAACGACATACATCATTCATAAATGGAGGGAGTTAACAGTACTACACTCGAACAATCAGTAGTTTCTATTGAGTAACCGTCGCTGGCGAGTTCAGTCCGAGCGAGTACCTCGTATATAATATTTAGAATAGTAAGAACGAATCAAGAACACAAGACACAATAATAGATTGAATATAGAGATACGATGGGACTTCATAGTCTGCTTTATTGATTCTCAATCGACGCGTTACAATGAGGGGGCTCCCTCCTTTATATAGGCATCAGGGTTGGATGAGGAGTCCAATTGGACCAGGACTTCTCTGGAGTCCTGAGCCCGGTTTCTTAACACTCCCCTTTGGACACTCATCCGACATATTCATGTCTCATTAAAACTCTATAAAAATCCAGTGGAAAAAATTTGAAGAAAGAGTACGTAACATGCGTTCCGCCGCGTTACACGAATTGCCTCAATAAAAACCTTAGCCGAGAAACTTCAGGAAAACTCGTCAAGGGAAAAATAATACAATCTACCCATTTTTATTTAATCTTCAGGATTTCTTCTTTGGGTACTCGATTTTCGTGATCAAGATTCAACAATGAGTTTGTGAAGATTCTCCCCTGAATTCTGCACTTCTCTAAGTCTTATCATTCCAATTCCACGTATGCACATTTTAAAACTAGATGCTGGAAGTGACTTAGTGAATGAATCTGCAAGATTCTCACATGACTTAGTATGCAATACCTTAATTTCATTCATCTTTTGCAATTCATGAGCTAAGAAGAACTTGGAGTTGATATACTTTGTGAGGGGACTCTTCATATAATCCATTCGCTCTTGTGCAACACAAGCTGCATTATCTTCATAGATAATAGTGGGAGTTTGCACGGTATTCAATCCACATGACCGCTGGATGTGGTGAATCATCCGCCGAAGTCAAGCACATTCTTGTGAGGCCTCGTACAATGCTATGATTTACGAGTGGTTTGTCGAAGTCGATACAAGACTTTGCTTAGACGAATTTCATGGAATTACAGTTCCACCACATAGGAATACATAGCATGTTTGCGATTTGGCTGTATACGGGTTCAACAGGAACACGACATCAGCATAGCCATTCATAGACAGATCTTGGTTCTTTTGTAGAACAGATCAAGTTTTTTGCTTCCTTAGAGGTAACAAAAGATGTCCATTATTTCCTACCAATGCCTTTAGTAGGTTATGTACTATACCTTGCTAATGGGTTTACGACAAATGTAATACCTGATCTAGTACAATTTGCTACATACATGAGTGCTCCTACTGCACTCAGGTACGGGAATTTTGGTCCTAGAACTTCCCCCCCTCTTCTTTAGGTCTGTATGGGTCCTTGTCTTGCTGCAAGGATCTCTCGACCATCGTCACTTTCGAAGGATATGCCTTTTCAAAGTCGAACATTTTCAACACTTTCTGAGTGTAGGTTGGCTAATGTACTAGAATCCCTTCCGGGGTATGCTCAAGCTGCAAGCCTAGGCAGTATTTGGTTTGACCCAAATCTTTTATTTTGAACTCCAACTCCAAGTAAGAGTTTGCTTTCTTAATACTTTCTAAGGTTTCAATGATATTCATATCATCTTCATACACTGAGATTATACAAAATCTACCATGGGATCGTCGTATAAATACACAGGGAAAATTCTCATTGTTCGTGTAGCCTTTCTTGCATAGAAAGTCGCTTCAAGCGATTATACCACATTCTGCCTGATTGCTTCAGCCCATACATTGACTTTCTGAGTTACACACTATATAGATTTCTATTTGTTATGTCTTGGTTCGGGATAGGGATACATTCAGATATCTTCATATAAATGTCCGAATCCAAATATCCAAAAAGGCATGTTGTTACCACATCCATCAATTTCACTTTTAACTTCAAGTTCACTGCCATTGAGATAAATATCTAAAGGTAATTCCGCCCATGATCGGAGAATAGATTTCTTCATAACAATCTCCTAGACGTTGAGTGAAACCTTGTGCAACGAGCCTTGCTTCTTTCATTTCTCTTTCAAACAAATACCCACTTATGCCCTACGGGGTGCACATGGGGAGGTGTGCGGCTTACAGGCCCAAACACCTATCTTTTATTCAGAGAGAATAATTTAGTTTCTATTGCCTTCTTTCAATCTTCTCAATCTGATTTTTTTCTTACATTCAACGAGCGATGCAGTCTCTGGATCAAGATCGATGATTGTGATAATTTTCTTTGCAAAGTAAATATCGACATTAGTTGTTGGCTTATTCATAGATTCTCTCGTGATCACATAATTTAAAGCTATTTCTTCATAGGGCGATACTTCTAATACTTCTACTTGCTCACAACTACTTTCAATTGCGGACCAAGTCTTTTTAGTTTTTCATGGATGTGTGCGCACACATCCATGCTGATGTCTCCCTTCATGGGGATGTTCAATTCTAGTATACATTTTATGAAGGTTCCATACCGGTGCCAGGTCTCAACTGGCTCCCCTTATGGTTCTGGGGTACTTTGGTGATCGGTTGTGTCAAGTCCTTCTTATCCTTTTTCACCAGACGTCCCCGGTTACTTCGGATTCGAGGGGTCGGAGTTCTCGTCCTTTCAGAGGCCTTAGGACGAGATTAGGGATACCTTCATCGGTATTTCAACCCTCTCCGGTGCATTGCGTACATGCATATGCGACTTGGTCACGCTCTTCAAATCACTAAAGTGGCTAAGCAGTTGATTCACTAATACTTGCAAATCAATTGTCTTCTAGACTTCAATTGTCTTCTAGACTTCAATTATCTTCTGGACTTCTCTATTTGCTTCACTAGTGCGTGGGTCATATGCATGGATTTCAATTATCTTCTAGACTTCAATTGTCTTCTAGACTTCAATTATCTTCTGGACTTCTCTATTTCTCGATATTTTTCATCAGGGGTTGATTTCCTCCCCCTAATGATGAGAAATAATTCTTATCTAATATGTTGTCAGCGAAGTGGGCTGCATGCAAATCTCCAGTCGTGGGGTCCAACTAACGTATATCCCAGACTTTTAGAGAGTGCCTATTTCAGTTCGCTGTGGTGGTGGTATAGGTACATAAACCTTACAACCAAATCTTCAAAGATGAGAGATTTTTTTGGTGTTGACCCTTGCGCTAGTTGCATAGGTGAATGGATGTTATATGCTGGTGGTCTAAAATTGATGAGAGTTGCTGCGTGCAGGACTGCGTGTCCCCAACATGTAGTTGGTAAATAACAATTCTGGTAGTCCATTCTGGGTGTGGACATGCGGTACAGGATACTCAATTTTAATTCTCATTTTCACACAATAATCATCAAATGCCCTCGAAGTAAATTCTCCGGCGTTGTCCATTCTGGTGGACTTCACAAGATGATCAGGGAAATTATTCTTAATGTTAATTATCTATGAGATTAGCTTTGCAGAAGTGTGATTTCTCGTAGACAATAAAAAATCGTGCGACCATTTCGAGGAAGCATCGATGAGCACCATAAAATACCTAAATGGTCATGACAGTGGCTATTTAGGACCGCAAATGTCTTCCTTGATACGGTCCAGGAATGCAGGGATTTCATCCTTTACTTTCAGAGTAGAGGGTCTAGTAATCAGTTTCCCGGTGGCACATGAGGGCACACAAAAACTTCCGATTCGGGAAGTTCTTTACATTGATATTATGTCCTATGAATTGTTAATTATATTTCTCATCATCCTAAGACCTAGGCGGCATAATCTATCATGCCAGAGATAGAAGAGTTTCAGAGCTTCTAAATACGCTGAGGCGGTATAAGATAGGTCAGAGATGCCTTAATATTAGTGTAGTATAGCCCATTTTCAAATGAAGGAAGTCGTTCTAATACCATTTTTCTACTTTCTTCACGCTTTGTAATGAGCAGGTATTCCTTACCATGCTCTTCTTCGGTCTCTATATGGAAACCGTTAGCGCGAATATCCTTGAGAGTTCTAGTCGATTATGGGCACAACAAGGCTTCTTTTATGACCAAAGTTGTGTCCGTCGAGAATATAATAATGGCCCTTCCTGAGCCTATTATGCACGTATCGTTGCTCGCGATTGTCGTAAGGCTATAAGCATTCTTACTGATCGACTGAAAAATTTCGTCTCTCTCAAGGTGGTATTCATTGTGCCGCTACCTGCTAAGCACACTTCCTCCATAGGGCGCTACATGCATTCTAATATAATGTACTTTATTAATATGTAGCAGAAATCCAGCAACACATAAAATAAAATACTTTAGATATCAGAACATAAGTTGCTATCATAAATACGGGAATATAAGTCTTACAGGACTCATCATAAGAATTCTAATGCTTACAACCATTATTCAAATAAAATAATTCAATGTTCTGCTTCAATTGCAAACTGCAAGTTATTATAAAAGATCCAAGTGCAATGGGTGCACTAGATCGAATCAGTGAAGTATTCAAAAACTTCTGCCTCAATCCGCTACATGGTGATCTTCTCCTTTTGGGTAACTACGGCTACGGCCGCTGCTATGTCCAAAGGAGGAATGATGGGGGTTACTACTAAGCTGTCCACATCCATAAGTGTAACTAATGGGTGTGGATCCTTCGTGCCTGCAATAGCGAGGTGTGCCTCATGCTATCATTTGCCCTTTTCTTAGACTGGAAAATATCAATAACGTGATGCGACCCATGACCTTACCCTTCTTGCCCCTCTCCTTCGTGAGAGGCTTCCTCGCCTTATAGCTGCTAGCATTGTCTTCATGACCAATATTGCTACTAAGCGGCTCTGGGATGTAGTTCTTTCTTAGAATATCATCTTGAGCTTTCGCAACTTTCATGATGTCAATCACTGCGGCATACTTCTTGTAGCCATTTTGACAATAGTTGCGTGCGGATTGCACCGCATTCGGGTGAAAGGTAGTGTGAGTCTTCTCAATCTTCTTCTTATCTGTGATTATCTTATCACGGAGTTGAAGACCGTACAAATTATGTACAAATTCTGACCATGCTGGGTCAGTTCTTCGAACTCCTGGTTCGTGATGCTAGTCATTTTTCATATTCATGCAAAAATTTCATAAGACTACTGCTGGTAACTTACATAAAATGGTTGCAAAATTCTCATAATGCTCTTCAAACTCCCAGTTCGTGATCCTGTATTTTTCTATGTATTTTCATGATTTACTGCTATTTTTAGTGATTAAAAGTAATATAAATAATCATAGATAATCAAAAAAATAGTAAATACAGTACATAAGTGGCATAGCAATAATAATAACAAGGTAAAATATGCTTCAAATGCAAAAACCGATTCAAAATTTGGATTCCTGAGGCTCTTTTCTGCTGGAATATGAATTTTCAGCGAATTCTGCAATATCCAGGGGCTAAAATGTGAAAATTTTAGTTCTGAGAAAATTTTCACGTAATTTTTGAAATGCCGAGCGATTTTATGCAAAAGTTCTTTTTCGCAAAAGGATCTCGTAAATTTCAATTTTTACGAGGGGTGTTTTGCAAAATGTTATTTTCCCGAAAGGATATAGTAAATTCCAGATTTTACGAGGTTTTTTTTTTTTGCAAAAATGTCCTTTTTTTCTTTCCGCCTGTTTTTCTTGTCAGATCGCCTCGACCCATTCTACCGCTTTAGAAAAGGCGCGGGGAGGGATTAGGTTCCCCGCTTTATCGGCATGGCGGCATGAGCGTCATGGCAACTGAGGCGGCGCCACTCGGTGGCGGCTACAGCGATGCGCTGGTTGCTTGTGCGGAGCCGGTGCGTGGCGGCGCCGCCGCTCTGGTGGAGGCGAAGCCCGATGCGGGCGGCCGGAAGGTGGCGGTGCCGGCCGGCTTCATGGCGACGGCGGCACATCCCTTTCCCACTCGGCCGACGGCTCTTCCCTTCCCTTGCGGACCGGAAGCCCGTGCGGGGAGGCGGCGATCGCGGACGAGGCGGTGCGGCTCGAGCTCGCGGTGGTCTTGGCCGCAGCGAGTGATCTTGAGCGCGGTCGGAGGCTACGGGGCGATCGTGCTCTGAGCGACAATAAAGCGACGATCGGTGCTCTGACAGCCGGCCGGCCCTTCCCTTCCCCTTTTTGTGATGTTATGGTGGTGGGCGACATCTTGGGCGGCGCGTTGGCGCCGCGGCGGCTTTGAGGTGGCGGTGTTACGTGCCGGCCGCCGATCGCCAAGATGCGGTGCCACCCTTCTTCTTCTTTTATGTGTTTCGTGTCGTGCGGTGGTCGCTAGCCGGTGGAGGATGCGGTCACTGGCAGCACAGTCTGGCGCTTCTAGCCGGCCGGGTGGCGCGACCGTTCTTGGCAATGGATCTACCCATGCAGGTCGGCGATCACGTGTCGGGACCCAAAATACATCTCAGGAACCCTCTGTGTATTCTGAACTAGTCCAGATCAGTAGCTAGCTCACATAGGAAACAGTGATGAAATACTATCCATTTATTCGATTTAACTAGAAAGACCTCAAAATAACAAATAATGATATAACTGGACCTTATGGTCAACGTTTACTTAACTTGCCACGCATGGGCTAAAGAAACAAATAAACTCTTGCAGCGGAACGAGAAACTTGGAAAGGCCAATCAACATGCCCACAGGCAATCGAGTGGAGAACGCATCCTAATCCGCAAAACCTTTATAGTCTTCCTTCTGAAAGAACTCTTGTGCAGCTTGGTATTCTTCAACTGATCAACAAAGGCATAAGCCGTGAGTACATAAAGCACTCAGCAGGACGTAGGGAAATGTATGCAAATAGTATTCATACAAGTCTTACTAAAGGTTAGCTGTACGGTTCTTTTGTAGAAAACAACATTAATGACAAATACAATAAATAGATTGAAATACGAAATTGAAAAAGATAATAAATAATTAAACAATTTCTTTGAAACCAACAGTGAACTAACCAATCACTTCCCAACCAAACCAATGATAAGTGAATTCCCCATTCACCAATAGACACAAACCACCAAGTGAATTACCCCTTCACCGCACAAACATTATATTCATCAAGTGAACTTCTCATTCACACCCGACTCATTTTAGAAGAAACTCTATCTCCCGTGTGAAATCCCCGAGCATGTCCATAACCGCGGACACGGCTATTCGAATAGTTTTACACACTCTGCAGAGGTTGTACAACTTGACCCACAAGACACGACTTCTCTAGTTGGTTTAGCATCCGTCGATACCACTGCTCACTACCTTATGTAAGCAGGCTAGAGCACGTGACAAGGCCTTTACAATACTCATTCTTAACCCAGTTCTGCCCGCTGAGGTTTCAACACTGAATGTCTCCATCCGACCAGACATGGCCCCCTCTTGCACCATAGTGAGTATGTACCCCGTAACTCACTCTTCCAAGACAGAACCAGAATTAAGATATTGCTAATTAATTAGCCAGGTCCTACCCATACATGATATGTGGTTGTACGGTTAAGGCTCAGTTCAATGGCGCACAAGATTAAGTCATTGACAAGTTACTCACACGATCTTTTCCACAAACCCACAACGTGTGAAATCCACACCCTCAATCCACCATACACTCGCCTGAGTGAAAACCATTTTATTTAAAGGAAACCAATGACATCCCCTGTCATGGTACAAGAATTTTAACAACAGTGACTAACCACCACAATTTCATATATCATTAAGTCAAGATTAATCATTAAGACACATGTGATAATGAACCCATCGAGACTAGGCTTGACTAAGCACTAATACGATACCCAAGTTGGTGATACAAATATGTCTATTTAGGGTGACAAAGGATTCGTGGCATTCAAATATTCAATGGAGGCATAATGACAACATGTAATATCTAAATCCAAAATAATTGATATAAAGATAGCATGCAATTGTATAAAACAATATACTTTTGAAATCATAGGTTCAATATGATCAAAGGACTATGGCTTGCCTTAGAATAAATTCTGGTATTGATCTTGATCTTGGTGTACTTCTCCTTGTTCAAAACCTCCCGAATTAGCAATGTTTACTCATAAAATAAGCAAATAGAATAAATAAATACCAAACAGAGACAAAACCAACTCCAAAAATTAAATAAAATTCATAAATAAATAGAGATAAAATTTATATGAATTTAGAAATTTTAATGGGCTCAATCGGAGTTCGGATGCAAAAGATATGGCTTTTGGAAGTTTGAAATCACATGAAATAATGAAAAATTAGAATTTCTGGATTTACTGAATTATTTTTCAACTAAAAAAGGGATTAATGACATCAGTTGATGCAAGCAGTGATTTCCCGCCGAAAAATAAAAGAAATGGAAAAGAAAATACGCCTGACAGGTGGGACCCGCTGTCAGTGTGATGGTGCACCGTAGACTTGGTTCACCGAGGTTTGGCTCGGGTGGGAAACTGGACTACACGTGGCTGCTGACTAACTGGCCACGCAAGCCACAGAGAGGAGGTGGCGCTGAGCTGGGTGCTGACCGGGCTACCACGCTGGCACAGCAACAACGCAGAGGAGGCAGCGGTTGGCGGCAAAACTGACGGCGGCGAGCTCACCGGCGGCGGCGACAATGGCGGTGGCGGCTGTTGTCGGACAAAACCGAAAACGACGATTCCGAGGATGCCCGGTTGGAGATGTTGTGAGCACGACAAAGTCCACTGTGATGCGAACTCGACGGCGGTGGCGGCTTGGGCAGAGACGGACCAACGACAACGAACGACGGTGAAGTGGCTTGCGGCGGCGGCTTGACCCTCTAGCCAAATTGCGGCAACACAAGGACGAAGGAGGGGCGACGCCTTAGGGTTTTGGTGGAGATGAGAGGGGCGAAGAATTTGACCCAGCTCCCAGGCCTTATATAGTGCTAGAGGAGGAAGAGTCCACGGGAGAGACGGCGGCGGCAGCGTGCAGCGTCGGGACTCGGCAGGGGAGTCCCGATTGAAGACGATGCAGACGTGGCGCGGGGCAGGACCACCGGGCAGTGGGAGAGCGGCGAGCGCGGCCGGGCTGGAGCGTGGGAGGAAGCGGGTCGAAGGAGTGGGCCGGACTCAGAATAGTAATGGGTTTCGGCCTGTTACTGTTCTGAGAAAAATAGAATAGGTTTTTCTTTTTAGAAAATAGCAGAAAATCCAAATGGTAAATAGAAAATAGCAAATGGACTCAGAAAAATTCTAGAAAATTATAGGAAATCTATCTAAGCCCATAGAATCCAAATAAAATAATTTTGATAATAGTTGATGTTGGGATTAATCATATTAAATTATTTTTGATTTCTGAAAATTCTAATTAAACTTTAACTTTAGCAGAAAAATTCAAATGGTTATTTTTCTTTTTAAACTTTAAAACAGACCAAAATTTTAGGATGTTACAGCTGGCCGGCGGGGGTCAACGGCTGCACATGAGCGGCCGTGGAGGCCGACGGCTCCAGGCCGTCGGCCAAATTTTCTTTCCTCCCTTTTTTACTGTTTATGTATGATAATGTTCATCCGAGAGGGAAAAACTGTTTATTCAATGCAATTTTCGTTCATGCAATAATCTACGATGCAAGCAACATCCAATCTTTCATGTAATCCACCGATCGGCATTATGCCAGTGACTTCAAGTCTGCTCGCGGTAGATTAGAATGGATTTGCATCGTAGAAAATCAATCTAGAAAGCTAAATTTACAGAATTGAAAGCCATCTAGAAAAACGATTCAATCTACAAGTGTCGTTCATCGACGGTTACCTTTCAATGCGAGGAGAGTCGATTGTGCTGATAACGTGTTGAGTAACCGTCGCTGGCAAGTCCAGTCCGAGCGGGTACCTCGTATACAATATTCAGAATCATAAGAACGAATCAAGAACACAAGACACAACAATAGATTGAACACAGAGATATGAGAGACTTCAGGGTCTGCTTTATTGCTTCTCAATCGACGCGTTATAATGAGGGGGCTCCCTCCTTTATATAGCCATCAGGGTTGGATAAGGAGTCCAATTGGACCAGGACTCACCGGAGTCCTAGACCCGATTTCTTAACAGTTTCAATCGATTAGAGCAGAGTTTCCGTGGAGCTGCTACACTCGTCATTTGAGCTGTGTGAGTCGCAACAACCGAGAGTACATAACACGGTGAGTCCTGGGTCCGATTTCTTAACAGTTTCAATCGATTAGAGCAGAGTTTCCGTGGAGCTGCTACACTCGTCATTTGAGCTGTGTGAGTCGCAACACAAATCCAGAAACACTAAAAGCTCTGCTATTTTTTGACATGTAATTAGGTGCTGCTGCTAGGTTCTGAAGAGCTCCAAACAGTGCTCTTGGTCCAGGTTTCTGCTCCAAAATTTCTTGTAGTACTCGTCGTAAGTGTAGCTCCGGTAGACGGCCGGAGAGTCCTCGCCGATGAGCTTCTCGGCGGGGCCGATGAGCACGTTGTTGCACGGGCACAGGAAGGACGCGATGGACATCCTTGCTCTGTCAGAGTTGACAACGGCACGGTGCCACACGCTCTTGTATCTGCCATTACTTAGCGCCTGCAATGAAAATTTAGTTACAACTTCTGCACAACGATAAGCTCCACTAGGCCATTTTGAAAGTATCTACCATGTGTAAACCATATACAATGCCACTAGTCCATTTTGAAATTGCTAACATAGGAGCTATACAGTGTATATGTTTTAATTGTGCGTGCTACATGGAGTACTATATGTTTCCACATAAAGTATTGCAATTAATTATTGGGATGTTCATCAGTCCTTTTTTTTCACAGTTCTTTTGTTGTTGGTCAAGGGCTTGTCTTATGTGGATGTAGTAAAGTTGAAGCAGATCTAACTATATTTTACTGCACTTCCATAAGACTCGTATAATAACTGCGTTTGTTAGCTTCGGTGTAATTTACTGAAAGATGCTTGTGCGTCACCTGCAGTTGGTCACCAATATTGATGATCAGTGCGTTGGGCCGTGGATTCACCGCGATCCATTTGCCTTCCTTGAGAACCTGCAGTCCAGCCACCTGCTGGTCCATGAGGAGGATGGTGAGGGCATTCGGGTCCGTGTGTGCCGGAAGGCCGTATGTCAGCTCCGGTTCCGGGCACTTTGGGTAGAAGTTCACTGCCATGTGCTGCTCCTGCTCGCCAAGAACCTCCTTAAGGTAGCCTTCTTCCAAGCCCAGGCTCTCGGAAATCGCTCCATAGAGTCTGAAGCCGAGCGCCCGAACTTCTTTACAGTATGTACTCATGATCTCCCTGATGCATGAATGGTCAGGAAAATGTGCCTGGTTAAGAACTTGATCACAAAACTTGCAAGTAGCTAGATATTTTTTTTGCAAGGATTTAACTCATTGGTCCTGTTAAACATTGTTCGGCCGTGTTGTGACTATTGTCCTTGATCTAGGTCCTACAGTCCTAAGTTCATTGTCTTTTCTATCTCATGGTTTTCGCCAAGCTCCAATGAGCTCACAGTGAAATCCCTATCCCCATCCAAGCAAGAGCACTTGCCACTTAGGTGTTGCAAGATGGGGCCTACGCAATCGGCAACATGTGTTTTTGTACTCATCACTGGAGTACATGACAACAAGTGCTTTTGTAATGTTAGAAACTTAGGTGGTTTCTTATCAGGTGAAATGTTTCCAGCACTCATCATGTGACCATCTCATCGTTTTTGTTGATGTGATTTCATGTGACTTGAGTACATGACAACATCTGCTTTTGTACTAGAAAAAAATGTGGTTCTCGTTGCATTGTCTTGTTGCATCCTTTTATGTTACTTTGATGTATGTATAATTTCGGGAATAATTGTGTGTTGTTTTTTAGAATCTCCACATCATTTATTTATGAGAGATTTTACGGTACATTCTACTAACAGTATATAGTGTTATTATAAATCAAATTTGACCATTAGACTTTTCTTTGTATTTATATTTTTTTGTGAGGGTATTACAAACTTTTCCAACTAGGGTTAAAAATATTAAACTTGTGGCATGTGATCCCCACATAGGCAATTACAATTCTACCCCTTGGGATTCTACTACTCATACTAATAGATGTAATATAACTAAATCCTAACTAATTTGAACCATTGGATCAAAGAGAATGGATGACCCGTATTAAATTGAGTGTACTATAAAAGAGCTCTTAGTTATAGTCTCATAATACAATCCGACTCTAATATAGCTTTCAATCCGACCCTAATACAACTTCTATATTAGACTCTAATACGAACTCTCCAACACTCCTCTCAAGATGGGCATGAGATAATAATCATGTCCATCTTGTTACATATTGCAATACCATTACTAAACTTTACCAAATCTATCATTGACTCTAAAGCTAATACCATCACGCTCGCTATCAATACCACCAAGGATGTCATCAAATCCATCTCCACCATCTACCAGCTGCCTTGACCTCAACCTCCTCTACCCTTGTACCCCTGACCACACCCGGCCTCCACCACCTCTACCTACACACCGCTAGTCTCGGCCTCTACCACCTCTATCTCTACCATAGCCCATTACGATTGACTCCAGTTCCAATCATCTTCTCAGTCCTCTTCTCCCTTCTGCCACTTCTCCGACTGCATGATCTCCTCTCTGTCATGGCTGCATTGGCATTAGGGCCACCACTTCCTCTTCTTCTACCTCCACTTGTAACACTCGATTCTCCTTACAAAGTTCGAGTTGCTACATCTCGCATCATGGCAAATCCAGTCACCCTCGCGACTTCCAGTTCGTGAGAGAGGACACGACCAACTCAGGTGTCCTATTTGCTTACAGTTGTAACACCCCTGTCATCAGCTATGGTGTATGCTGACCTTATAGGGTTGGTACCCACCGTCACTCTTTGTCGAGTTTCCTCGACAACCATAGCTGGAATAACCTCCTCTATAGTTGGCAATACCACCTGATGATAAACTCAGGGTTCAAGCATTCCAAGAAGTGAGTGACCCTCCTACATTGCAGCCACGCTCTACCAAACTCAATATCACTAGCACACGTCAGCTCCAGTGGATCATATTGATCCAAATCTACTCACAACTGCTGCAACTCACTGGCATATTCTTGAACGGTTTTCTAGCCCTGTTTTAGAGCATCTACCTTGCTCTGAACCTCCACCATCATCATCACATTGCCAACTCCGGAGTACATGTTCCCCAACGTCTTCCACATCACCGTTGCACTTGGGATCGCCTCCACCATCCTAGCAATGGACGGGGACACCGAAGTCAACAAACATACCACCACCACAGAGTTAGTGGTGTTCCACACCCTCCAATCAGTACTCCTCTTGTCTGCAGGCTCGACGGAGGTATCTTGCAGATAGTGCTCTACCCCCTTCATCTTCAGAATTAACTGAGCCCTCCTGGATCAACTCAAGTAATTCTTGCTCCTTCTAACTTCACATCATTTGGAATCAATTCCAACTTCAACTCTAATGATCTAGTTTCAGCCCTAGAACCTATCAAACCCATAGCGATGAGGTCTTCCAATATACCTCTGATCTCACATTTAGTGACCAAAGAGGATTCTCCACTTCCCCCATCCATGATCACAATACTCTTCTCCACAACTTTTCGCATAGTTTCTTTCTCAACCTTTCTCACAGCTTTGATCTCCTCAAGATTCATCTTCTATTGGTTACACACCCTTCACCAAATCATCCCCCACTGCCTATTGCCGTGCGTATTGACAATCACATCAACCTCTTCACGCATTAACAGATCACGACTCTACGATCACAAACACAATCACCAACACCTCTTGAACCATCCCCAAAACCAACAGCCACACCAAGCCACGCAATAAAAAAACCACACCAGATCGGATCTCCGCCGACACCACACCAATTCTCCTCACAGCCGGATCGAATCCCCTCCACTAACACCACACCGGATCCTGACCCTACCACACCAATTCTCCTCACAACAAAGCAAGCACAACAAGCACAACAAATCTCTTATTCTCCCCCAGCGCAGCCTCCTCCGATTCCCCCGATTCTCATTGGCCACATCAAAGCAAACATTCTTCTTCCTCCCACGATTTGTCATCCACAACAAATACTCTTCTCCTCCCCGATTCTCTTCCTCCTCCCGAGCCCAGCAAAGCTTCCTCCTCTCGAGATTCTTCTCCTCCCCACACGATTCGACCACAACCGACCTCTTCTTCTTCCTCCTGAGCTCGAGCGCCTCTCTCCCGAGTTCAGTGGCCCGAGTAGCAAGCGGCGGTGGCCCGCAAGGCGCGGCGTCGGCGGCCCACGAGCCCGCCCGCTAGGTGCGGTCACGGTGCGGCCCGAGCAGTGGGGCGACGACAAATCTGGATCTGAGGTGAATACGGTTAGGGCTCGGTGGTAGGAGATAGCTCTGATACTATGTAGAGTTTCAGGGAATAATTGTGTGTTGTTCCTCAGGACAACCACACCCTTTATTTATAGCCTCAAGATACAATCTAACCCTAATACAACTTCTATATTAGATTCTAATACTAACTCTCCAACAATGTCCATGCTTGCCTCTTATGAGTGCAATAGCATAAAAAAAGGCATTGACAGGTCACACATTCCAGTTTCTTCTTGTTTTTGCTCTCCCTCAGGTGACATTCCATTCATACTAGTTGCTTGTAAAAACATGAGATAATTCATACTATACCACTCCAAACGTTGGCACCGACATACCACTCCAAAGATTTTCTTCATAGAATACTACTCCAAAGATGTTTGTTCCACATAATACCATTTCTGCTTTTTCCCCAGTTTTAAATCATTTTTCAACATTCGACCCGTGTGAAAAGACACATTTAATGTGACTAGGTCTTAGTTCTAGATACTACTACAATTAATCAATGATGCTTAATGTGGAGCATGTCCAGTCCTATTCCGGATTCAAGGCTAAAGATTGGGAAATATGCAAGCAATTGCATAATGTTTGTAGTCACATTTTTGTTTTTTTGTTTGACAAGATATATGTGAGCATAATTTGTATCTTCAACATCACCTGCTTTATCTCTTTTTTTATTAGGTGGCTTCGTCATTAAAGTCATACTATTGTTACATTCTACATGATGGAAGCATGGTGTTCACATGGATTGAAATCTTACGACCTCACTAGATTATAACATTGAGCAGAACCACTATGTCTCGAAAGGTATTGTGTGGAACGGTAAGTGTGACAGTGAGGGTAAAAATATCTTTTCGCGGATAAATATTTTACACAATTTAAAATACGAGAAAAGAGTGGAAATAATATTGTGTGAAACCAAACATCTTTGAAGTAGCACACGGTGAAGATTTTTTTTTTTTTTGAAATATTACACTAGTGATTGTGAACGTTTGGAGTGATACAGTACTCTCCAAAAAACATCTAGCTAGGTGGAGTCGTGGTCTCGTGGACCACTGCCATTTCCCCCCTTCTTTTATCTCTCTGTCCTGAACTTACCTTTTCTGAAAGCAGGAGCTCTGTCTATGCTAGAAATGGTTTAAAATGGAGGGCCTGCCTCTAGCACACGGTAGAGTCATTCAAGGTACAGTGTGTTAGTCTGGTATTGTCAGACTTGCTTGAAACATCGTTCAGTCTCACGAGGAAAGAAAAAAGATTGGTTTCTCTGTATGTGTACAGTTGAAACTTGAAAACGTCAAAATTAACAATTTTGCTTTGCTATTCGTGAGTAGCGATTTAAGAAATGTGCATTTTCCCAGGAAAAAAATAATGCTGAAACACGAGGACTTGAAATTAACATTGTGAACTGGAAAGGTAGCCACATAATTTGTCCTGTTCAAATAAGCAACGCAAGTTTAGTAGTCGGTCTATTCTATTTCTTTCAGCACTTAGCATCAATTTTAGCAAGCAAGATCCAGTGATAGAGCACAAGAGGTATAGATAAGGATATGTTAGAGATAAATCTATCTCTAATATATCTCTAGCACCCTATCTCTAATATATCTCTAATATCCCTCTCAAATGTAAGGCGTATGCAATAGCATTGTATTTGGAAAGGGTTGACACTAAAATATAAAAAATCCAAAATCTGAGTCTTGATAATGTCGTCGTAGCATGCAGCTCTTGGAAAATATGTCGAGTATCAAAAGACCTCCTCTCATCCGGTGTCGTGCGACGGCTCATAAAGCACAAGGTGCAGGAGCGAAGTCGACTGCGGCAACAGGTCGAAGAAGATGATGAAACCGACATGAATAGAGAGAGATATCAAATCAAGTCGAATAGGAATAGGTAGAAGCATGACGGCGCAGATCGTAGCCCAAGACAGCGGCGGCGCAGTGCACAAGAAGCGCAACGAATGTACAGTGCACAAGAAGCGCAACGAATGTACAGTGCACAAGAAGCGCAACAGAGACGCAGTGCAGAAGAAGAGCGGCGCAATGTACAAGAAGTACAACGAAGACGCAGTGTGGAAGAAGCGCGGCGGCCTTGAAAGCTTGGAGCGACGAATCTGCAGCGACTCGAAGAAATAGCAGCGGGAGCGGCGGCTGCTGCCATGCATAAGGCAATTCCTATACTTCTATGACTAACAATAAATTTGTGGACTCGTATGGCTTAGACGAACTCAAAGATTGAGTGATACAGACTTGGATGGACGCAGCGGAAGAAAACGACACAAAGGAGTAAAAACTAATGAGCAGCAGACTAGCAGCTCTTAAACAGCGGAAGAAGCTGCAAGAAGCCTAAGCCAGAGAAAATGAAGGAGAAGCTTAAGCCAACTAAAACCCAGAGGAGAAGCCAGAGCTCGAAGTCTGGAGCTGAGGAGAAGCTAAAGCTGATCAAGCCGAATCTGATCCGGTTAAAACTCTTGGCCCTATGGTCTTCCTCTCTCTCCGATCTCTTCCTCTCCCTATCGTTCTCATCCCCCTAATCCACTCCCGAACAAACCAGCGTAGAGGAGGTCGGGAGGCCCGGCGGGAGAGGAGGTCGGCTTAGGAGTCTCCGGCGGAGTGGATCAGGCGGCAGAGCACAGGCATGGAGGCTCGAGGTGGCGTCCGATGTGTGGAGCATAGGCCGAAGGGGCCACGCGGAGCAGAGGGCGTCGTCGAGGCGGCGCTTGACGGTGAATCCACGGCAAGGCGGCGACTAGATCCAAGGCAAGGTGGCTTGGGGCGTCATCGGGGAACCGAGGCGGCGGCGGCGGTCCGATCCAAGACGACGACGAGCGGGGTCAGCCGATCTAGTGGCTGAGATTCGGGAGGGCCAAGGGGCCGGCTCTGGGCCCCGTCCAGGCGGAGCGCACGGCAGCCTCCGCCGCCTCCCTCAGGCGCGCCTCTAGCGAAGCCATTTGCGACGGCGGCGTTGTCGTGCGGCTCAAGGCGGTCCCGGATGGCGCGAAGGTGGAGGAACAACCCCTTCTTGGACAAAGGTCGGTCGGCGGCGCGAAGGCCGAGGAGACGCATGATAGTCTGGGCAGTGAAAGGCGGAGAAGTTGATCTGGCCGTGCTGCAGTTGGTGAAGCGACGACGAGCGCACGAACACGGTGCTGCTCAAACTCGACGGTCCTGCGGTCGCCGCGAGGAACGCCAGATGAATCTGGATCTGGCCACCCCCGGGAGCGAAGATTGCACCTCTCGGGGGCAGCGGACAGCGGAAGTTAGGTTGTAGGCTAGGGTTTAGAACCTTTGCTCTGATACTATATTATGAATATATTATGTGTGTATTGAAGAGGCCCAAAAAGCAATATATATAGAGCACAAAAGTATAGATAAAGATATATTACAGATAAATCTATCTCTAACATATCTCTAACACTCTATCTCAATATATCTCAAACAATACCTACCTGCAGTCTTTACAAGCGAGCTAGGAAGAGTACGTAATGGAAGCAATAAATGGTCGCTGAGCTTGATGATACCTGAAGCGTGGTGGATTGGTTGGCCAGTCCGGGACGAACTGCTCAAGCGGGTGGCAGTGCAGGCGGAGGTAGTCGCGCCAGTTGTGCACGGTCTCCTTGAGAACGTTGAAGCTGGTGGACAGCCGCATCTTCTTGGCCGGGTCGTCGGAGTAGAGCTTGGCCTTCTCCTCCGGCGGCAGCCGGAAGAACTCGTGCGCCGCCGCCATCACTGCTAGCATCAGCTCCACAGGTATCCCATGGTTGAGCACCTGATGAATTTATTACACACGCCAGAGGGCAAAACAGAGCACTGAGTCAGCACCACCACTTCTCTGTCAATATCACGAGGAATCCTGTTGCAGCACGGAATGAAAACTGAAAGAAATGGAATGAGGTGTTGTTGGAACCTGGAAGAAGCCGTGGGAGGCGCAGGCGGCGCCGATCTGGGAGACGACCGTGGCGCGATCGGGGTTGGCGAGGTCGACGACGGGGATGTGCGCGTCGGGGACGACCTCGTCCAGGCGCGGGCGCTGCGTCTCCGGGCGGACGTAGCTCTCGGGCAGCTTGTCGTGCACGGCCGTGGAGATGAGCTGGTCCGCCATGGCGTGCGTCGCGGTCGCCACTGCAGAACCGATGCACCAACGCCGAGCAGTATGCGCGTGTATAAATAGATAAGAGATTAGATGTCACGAGGCACGAGGCCACGAGCAGAGGAAGCCACCGTGTGACGAGCAAACTGGTGATGGGCTGATGGGCCCCTCGCCGCCGCGCCTTGGATCGAGGGGGACCCCGCATGTCAGCTAGCCAGCTGTGCGGTCGGATCGAGGTTTATGGAGGTTACGCGCAGTTGACTGGATAGGCGTCAGTGGCAGGGAAGGGGGCGTAACGTCATGACCCCGTGAGCCCGTGACGGCAGCAGCACCGAGCATTTGGCCGCTACTGCGCTGCGTGTGAGCGATGCTTCGCGTCCTCGCCTGGGAGTTTTCCGCGCGTGGAGAGCACAGCACGGCTCAGGTTGCGCTGCGCTACATCACGCATGTTGATTAGCACCGTCGACGTATAACCTTTTGTGCTGAGCTCTTACGTGCTATCGATAGCACGTAGTGTATCTGTAGCAAGTTGATTTGCACGGATTCAACGCCCATATTCACGGGCAATCCATTCTGTGGACTTGCGTACGGCGACGCTCAACATTTTTGTGAGGACTGAAACGTACAGAGGTTTTGAGCGTAAATGAGGAGATCTTTCTGTTTTGCGCCGGATATTGAACGGCACATTGTTTTCCTCTCTCCCTTTTCTATTCTTAATATTTCAGGCAGCCACTGTCAAAACAACAGTGACACGTCGAGATGTCAGGCATGCAAGGATGCAGTTGAAGCCTTAAAGGAGGAGCAAGGTCTTCATTTGTGTGGAGAAAGCAGGTTCGGGAAATCAATATTTTCGTCGCTTAGATATACAAGTAGTCAACAAGTTTAAAACGAGAGCCAAATAGCCCATGATAAAAGTAAATGATGATGGGGATCGAAGGGCATCAGTTGAGCATCACCTGCCTCCTATTCACCCTATGCCATTGCCATCGCCATTCACCAAATAGCCCATTGTATCCACTATCTATTTATCTCAGATACTACATACTTGATTGTATTATTGGATCTGTATACCACTCCATATCGGTTGCTACAACCCGCTAACAAAATTTATTGCCATGCAATAGAAAATCAATAAGTCATGGATACTAAGTACATGCAATTTATACATTTCCCTTCAGTGCTTTGATGTTGGCGTAATAGTCAGATACCTCCAAGGTATTGCAGATGTAATCACCATTGATTAGAATTAAATTTTTTGGCATGTCCGCTAATGTCTCTAAACAACCGATTCTGTTGCCTTTAATATGGCAATCCATGTACACGTGTTCCTCAAGTCCAACTTTGGCCTGTAATTTGCTGCTTTCTTCTTTGCTGCCTTCTTCTTGAGCAGTACAAGTCCAACTCACCATCCTCACTTGAGAAGAAAAGATGTCAGTCTATCGTCTCCTCGCCCGGGAGAAATGGAGAAATGTCCTGCCGTGCAACAAGAAAATGTGCAGGATCAAGATACCTATGCCGATGGAATTCCCCTGGAGAGGTGGTATCTGAATCATATGCAAGTAGTATGCCATTCTTTTTAATCTGGTGGTATCTTGATAGACGGTGCATCACTTCTTGTCCATGGTGCTTTTGTTGTATACTCCGTTGAATGGAGTATGTATGCTGGGCTGCTAGACTTCACATGGAGTATGTATACTTACATGACCACTAGCCGATCAATTTGTAATTTTTTAATGGAACGACTTCCTATTTGGCTGCAGAGAATAGCCTGATGAACGAACTAGGAGCAAAAAATGAGTATGCAGGTGCATGGGAGTATGTCATGTCTGCATGGGAGTATATGTATGGTTAAAAAGTATCTAGGTGTATGGTGATATGTAATGTTTGCACATGAGTATACTTTATGCTAAAAGTAGTTATATGGGAAGTATATAATGTTTGCATGATAGTGTCTCGCATAATAAAAGGAGTACATATGGAAAGGAGTGTATAGGTGTATGGGGAATGGGAAATGGGTTGAGTCTCTCACATCCATGATATCCAGCACCGTTAGGCTTAGACGGGCGCACACATCTCATCAAGCAAGGAACGGTGGATGGAGCGAGAGTAACTACACCTGAGAGTAGTTAGTTTTTTTTTATATATATATATATATATATATATATATATATATATATATATATATATATATATATAGGATGTCCGTGCATTGCAACGGAACCACAAAATACAGTGATACATATTAACATATGGGGTCCTAAACTGAATAATAAATATCAATTTTCTTTCACACACGAATAAATAAAAACATTAACTCCAACTATTACAACACCTGCTACTACTGCTACCCAAAATGAATGAACAGTCACTTTGCATATAAACTGATAATAAGCACCAAGATGATGAAGCTCTGGTATGTGTTGCACACCTTGGCTAAAAAAATTGAACTTCACATTTTATACGGGACACTAAAAGTTTCAAAATAGCCCATATTCTCCCCTCTCTGACCCGAGCTTAGGCATCAACATGATCACCAAAATTTCTACCCAGGTAATAAAATTTTCTTCAATGAACAAACCTCTCACAAGGAAAAAAAGTTATATAGTACTTATGATTTTGCAAAACAAACTAACGCTTTCGAATGAAACACAAAGATTAGGTAAATAAAAGATATGAATGAAAGCATGAAGGTGAAGAGTGATGGGGGGACCTAGGAGGGTTCAATCATCCGTTTCGTGAGGAACAGCAGAGAGATGAGAAAGAGGTGGCCATAATCCCTCAAATTGTGACCGTTCCAGACTTCCAGTGACTGAGTTCATGTGGGGGAGTTCTCTGCACGATGCAGGAATTATGTACATCATGGTGATTATCTTGGTTAGCAAAGCAAGTATTTTGAAACAATAATAGACAGCTATCCGAGCCTAACAAGGTTAGACTAACAGCTGCCCATACCGGAGGCGGGAAGGGGTGGCTTCCTGGCGCGCGTAGGCGTGCCAGATCCGGGCGTCTCCTTAACAACAGGCTGGTCAGTCCACGACCTACCTTCGACGAGCGCAGCGATGCTGTCGCGGTATGCAGCGGCGGTGTTGTAGTTGTACTTGGCGACGTGGGGCATCTCCTTGGGCACACCCCGCGTGGTGAGGAAGGTGTTGAGGCGGTCGTTGCCCCTGACCTCTATCTTGCGGAGCTGCACCTCGGTCCACGAGTCTAGAGTGACGGAGCGGACGAAGCTGATGTGCATGCCGAGGCCGTGGTGCTTCTCTCATGGCGTCCCCCACCTCGCCGTGACCTCCTCGCTCTCGAACTCCACCACCACCGGCGGCGTCAGGCACGGGGAAGGGGAAGGACGGCGGCGTCGGCCGCAGGGAAGAGGGAGAGAGGGTCAAGGGAGTGGAGCGAGTTGGCGGTGGGGAGGAGTTGGGCGACGCGGGTGGGGCAGGAGCGATGCAAGGATTCAGGGCAAGCACGAGGGAGGCGCAGGGGCGATGAGAGGGGCGGCAGTTTGGCGTGGGGTGGGAGGGGGGAAGAGAAGCGAAGCGACAGTTCATTTTCCATGCGGACGGCTGTTTGCCGTGGGGTGGGAGGGGTAAACTTAGAATTATAGTAGTTAAGATATATATATATATATATATATATATATATATATATATATACACACACTCTTTAACACCTAAACCTTTTGTTAGGCAATCAGTTAGTACTTGTTCTCGTGGCATTACAAAGCCCAACTGTAGTGCTCCTTCATCCAATCTCTCTTTGATAAAGAAGCGATATATCTTCACATGTTTCGTTCAATCACGTTGGACTGGATTGTTAGCAATGTTTATCGCTGACTTGTTATTGCACCATAACTCCATGAGAGTATCCTTCAGCAACTTCAGCCCAAATAGAAGATTTCTCATCCATAACATCTCGCTCAAACTTATTGACATTGCCCTGTATTCCGCTTCAGCAGTAGAACAAGATACCATCAGTTGCTTCTTACTCCTCCAGGACACCAAATTATCACCTATAAATACATAGTAACCTGGAGTTGAAGCTGAGCAACATCCAAGCATACCTATGTCATTAAGTAGATCCAATACATATTTTTAATGTGAAAGAATTATCCCTAGGGGATCTTGCAATCTCAATGCCCAAAAAATCTCTGATTTGGCCTAGATCCTTAACTTCAAACTCCTTGCTTAGATTCTCCTTTAGTCGAGCTATTTCTTGAGTACCATCCCTTGTAATAATCATATCATCCACATACACAGCAAGAATAGTGATATGACTTTTAGAATGGTGATAGAACATTGTATGATCTCCATTATATTGTCTGTACCCCAAACCACACATTGCATGCTTGAATCGATCAAACCACGTCCTTTGTGACTGCTTAAGACCATACAAAGATTTCTTTAATGTCAACACTTTTTCCTTAGTTTGTGAGGTGGCAAACCCAGGTGGAGTTTCCATATATACTTCTTCCTGAAGGTCTCCATGCAGAAATGAATTCTTAACATCTAGTTGATACAATGGCCAATCAAAGTTAGTTGCATAGGATATTAATGTCCTCACCGTGCTCATCTTTGCCATTGGTGCAAAGATTTCATCATAGTCAATTCTATATGTTTGGCTCACTACTACAGAAAAAGTCTCCACAGACGGTTCAAAAACATCATCACAAATAATTTCGTGAGCCCTCTGAGTTTATGGGTCAGTAATGACATGAGGTCATCACAGGCGGTATTTGAACCGTCTGTGATGCAAACTATCACAGATGGTTATTAACTCAAAACCGAATGTGATAGTTGACTATCATAGATGGTTTGTAGATGAAACCGTCTGTGATAGTTCACTATCACACACGATTTGTCGATTAAACCGTCTATGAGAGCTGATATATCACAGATGGTTTGTAGATGAAACCGTCTGTGAGAACTGATGTATCACAGACGGTATATCCTAAGGAACCATATGTGATATTCTTTTGTATTGCTAAATCTATTTCTGTTTATTGGTTAGCCTCAGGAAATGCTAGCCATGTCCTCTGAAACAAGCTGAAATACAACAAGTACATGTATACATCCAATTCATATTCATTTCAGAAACACACACATCAAATTCACATTCATTTCATAAACAAGCACATCCAATTCACATTTATTTTAGAAATAAGCACATCCAATTCACAAATCAATTAACTAAAATTAACCATTCATGTACATTTACACACATGTAACATTAAGTTCAATCTTATCTCAATCAAGTTCAATCTACATTGCGGAACTTCCTATCTGGATTTATGACCTCATGGTTCAAGAATGCCGCAAACTGTCCTCGAATGTTTATGAGCTAGCCCTGTTCCAATGCAGTTGTATCGATGCTAGCAACCTATCGCTAGGAAGATTAAATTTGTGCATATATAAATTGATAATTATGAAATAATTATTGCAAGATTGACAAATATGAGGATCATTAGTCATCACAGAACCGACGAGTAGTTCCATGTTGTGGCAAACATGGTATCCACAGATGTTGCAGGCCGCAGCTGCTAGTGGCACTGCAAAAATAGAATTGGTTAGTTCGAGAGGTATTACTACGAAGTGTTATATAGCAAAAATTTAAATTGTGTCGTAGAATCATTCCCTTGCATTTCCCTCCTTTAGCAAAGTATACGGCAAATGACCTACGTGATTCCAAGAAGTTAGCCTTAGCCATTGCAGAGGAAGGAAAGACTACAACAGAGTTATCTATGGAGGAATGTGTTTACCCATTGATTAATTGTCGGACAATTGTGAAGTCATGTGCGGCCCTCTTTAGAGAATCTAGGTATATTACCATGTTCTATTTTGGTATAATTACAATTATAATCCAGTGGAACCTACACAGGTATGTCGCCATAGTCATTAAACCAAAGTTCGTGTTGCTTATAAAGTACAAATCACTAAGTATAGCCACTAGTGCAGCACTTACTCCTGGTTGTAGGGCAAAAGTATGAATTCCTTGTCGCGGTGAGCCAGTAATGACTTTGTCATGTATTCCTCGACGAATTTTGCATTCTCCTTGATGGTTTGCAAGGAGACCAAGTGTGGGTTGAGGAAATCTACTGTTGAATTCCTTAATTCGGCTTCAGAAATCATGTATATATATACACACATACACACACACACAAAATAAAAGAGTTATATATAACATTTATCTGTATTACACGAACGTTGACCGTGATTGTACACACTTACAGTGTCTAACATCGCATGAGTGAGGAGTTGAGGGCGTCAAGGTTGAAGAGAAAGAACAAGCCCTCGAAGGTCACCGTGAAGACACAGTCTTGAACCACGTGGTTAAGATGATCCTTCTTGAACTTTACGTTGACACCCGAGTGTTGTTGTCCATCCATCTTGTTAGCCTGTTCTATGTACCATATATGCAATCTCATGCAAGACAATCCTACGACAGGGTTGTGCTCTACCGTCTCGACCAACGGCTCACCTAGCATAAATTTTCGGGCCAACAGCAAGAAGGGGATATCAGAACAGGAGTCGTCCGTCTTCGATTTGCCCTTGCTGTCTCACTTTTTAGAGGTCGACTTCACGAGAGTCGACCGAGCACGAGGTGTAGATGCATCTGATGCACCGGGCCCTTGCCGCTTTGGTGCAGGTAGCTCCGGTGTAGGTAGCTCTGTGGACTTGACACCGTTGCAGGACATTCCCGTGAAGTTGACAGCGAAGCAGGTAGCTCCAGACAGATGTCCCTGTTGGGCCACGGGATGAATGTTCCAATGGCTTACCCTAGAGTCCAGTATTATCCTTTTTGTGGTAGTGTTGTACCCCTTCGCCACAACCCACGCCTTGTACCTCTCTACCTTCCCATCAAGATTTTGCTTCACGTGTACACCCACTTACAGATAACCACCTTCTTCCCTACGAGGAAAGGTATAAGATCCCATATTTTGTTTTTCTGAAGAGCTACTAACTCCTCCAACATACCCTTGTACCACTTTGGATCTTGTTTTGCTTCTCTCTAATACTTTGGATCACCGCTGATTGTAATGATGCAACAAAGGCTTGTAGGCAGGAGATAGAGACACATATGAGACATAGTTAGCTATGTCGTTCTCATTATCATCCTTGGTAGTGATGTCTTCAAAGCCATACCTTGATGGACGTTTTCCTGCAGAGCTTCTCTTTCCTTTTCTCATAGCAATAGGCAAGTCAGATTCCTTTCCCCATATTTCAGACTCTTCTCCCCTTGTATCAAAGGATACTGTAACATCTCAATTTTCCGAGTCTTAAAAACCTTTTGAATAGTTGGTAGGGAGAAAATTCACTATTTGGATTTATTTGAATTTAATTCAAAAGCTTAACTTGGACTTTTAGTATCAAAATCATTTAATGTGAATAATCCCAACAACAACTGTAACACCCTGGCTATTCGGAAGCCAAAATGTTACCTAAAGAATCTAACATACAACCATAATTCAGAAGAATTTAAACAATATCTCATCTAATGACATAAACAGATCAACATATAATAGAACAAACGCATGAATATAGTCCGAATCCAACGACAGTTCAAAAACTCCAACTATTCAAGTATAATGAATCCACTAAGATAATTATATCGAAGGAGTAATCAAGGATCATAAGAAGTTATTTAATCATCCTTAACATAGAGAAAGATATCATCCAACATCTAACTCTATTTATTACAGTTCATCACATAGCGAATGAAAGACAGGAACCAAATCATATTATTGAAACTCGAATATGGCGAAGTGAATGGATTATGTGTGTCTATTCCCTCCCAAGAATGCCATCATCAACGATCACCTAGAATAAACAAACAAAGGCAAGAATGAGTCCGAGACTCAGCAAGTACAAAAAATAATTTGAACTACACTGAATATGAACAATACAATATCATTAAGAACATGAACATAGAACTGACAGGAACATATGAATGAATGGAATGAATGAACTACACTTCTGATTATACCAGTATAGCCCGTCGGTGTTCACTTAGGCCTGCATTTAACAAAATGCAGGGATCCAAGGCCCGTATGAAGAATGTTTCATACGGAGATCCAAATCTGCCCACATTGGAATGGTGGGTCTTACGTGCCAATACTGGAATTGATGGGTATTTATTTTCCACTCCCGTGGAAGAAACATAAACAAATGAATGAATGTAATGAAACATGAATAATGAAAGACATCATCTCTTTCAACATGGATTAACGGATATGAAAAGAACATGAAGCATTGAATGTAATCATGAATCATAGAAATAACAGTATGAATACAAGCACTCATCATTCATCAACATAAAGAATTACAATGTACTTGCCTTCCGCTCTGTGAAGCGTTATGAGGCAAGACGGAAGCTGCTACACTCGAATTTTCCCCTCCTACACCAATTAAATATATTTGAATGAGGAACCACGTGAATATGACCTCGCTCGAGCTATCTAATCGCAGCATCCTAACCCAAGGATCACAAAGTCGATCTACTCACATAAACCAATATTCTAACAGGACTACAATCTGGACAGCAAGTATAAAATAAATCATAACTAATGATCTGAGATCCGAAATGGAGTGCTCTCAGATCCTATGGAAATATAACAATATCTTACACAAAAGTCTAGTTGGCAGGATCTCCCAAATCGGCCAAAAATCTACGTAAATAATCCTTTGAAAGTCGAACATTGAATCATGCGATGTAACTACACAAAGATGAGAAAATACTCATATCTTTTGTTCTACAACTCCAAATTGAGTGTTCTTTATCATTATGGAAATCTTAACAAAAATTATACAACAACCTAGTTGGGTGGAAACCCTGAATCTGCAATTATCTTAATAATATTTTAAGAGACAACTTGATAGTTTATTCACATCAGGAATTCAGGACAGCAGGAAAGATTATACCATATCTTTTGAACTGTAAGTCAAAATTAAGTGTTCTTGGCGGCTACGAAAAGGTAAGAACAATTCCTATATATCTCTAGCAGATGGACATATCAAATTCGGCCTATAAGTAAATGATATTGATTACACAATGTAAATGCTAATCCTCGTCAGCTCTTCTGGACAGTCGCAAAGAAACTATCATAACTTCTAGACCGTAACTCCAAATTGAGTGATATTTACGCCTATAGAAAGCTAAGAATGAGAAATACAACTCTCAAGGAGATGACCAGTCCATAAAAAGCACACAACCTACACAAAAACGACGACCAACATCGCTGTTCCAAACCGATCTACTACTGACAGCACCAAAATAAATCGATTAATCTACCAAGCGACCGGGGATCGAGTTTACCCTTGTCGAACAGCTAGAGATTGACATCTCGCTACGTGAACACACCCTTCCTCTCCTCTTCCTTCCTTCCCTTTCTTCCTTCTCCCTTTTCTTCCTCTTCCCTTCTTCTGCTTCCTTCCTCTCCTTCCTTTCTCCTCTTCTCCTCATCTTGGTAGAGCAACATGGAGGGGGGGGGGCTGCTACAGTGGTGGTGTGCACTATAGCTACAGTAGCATATGGGTTTCCCCTCATTTTATATGTGGCCGGCCCCTCATGGGCCTCCTGGGCCAAGGCTCGAGGCCCAGGTTGCCGAAAAACTACAGAAATCTCTTTTTCTTATGTTTAATTTATATTTTTAGAGCTTTCTTTCTTATAATAAATCGGAGTATTACATGCTATCGCCTTAACAGGATTCGACCTTGAATCTACACACTGATCTCCTCGAAAGAAAACTGCGACTGGAATTTAACAATGATAAACACGTACCCGACATGAACAATTCTAGTTAAAGCACGCGCATGCGAGTTTCCAAGTCCCAAGTTTCAACACACTCAGACCATCACGTACACCAATGTATTCGTCTCGACCTTTACAGGTTCTCTCAACACACATGACACAAATGTAAGGTCTTACTAGTTGACCAACGGTTCTATCAAAACTCAAGCTTTGGACCTCTCAGGTACTCACTCAGCACTAGACATACAAGACGTTATGTACTCCGCGCATGGACTCGAGACAGTCCTACCGATACGTCAACCTCTAAAATCAAATCCATGTACCTTGGGCCAACCTTCCCTTCGGTACCAAACCAGAAATCCGGCATACGTCACACGGGACTCTTGTACCAACTCTTAATCGAACTCTTCACCGAAACAAGGATCACCTCCTTTAATGAGGGACACACAACAGAACTCTTTTTGAACAAGCTCTACTATAAAAAACAGTCAACTGAAAGTAAAAGATTCTCGTCACAACCACGCCATGCCAACTCCCCAACAAAAGGGTCAAATCCAAAATAAAAAATTCATCACAAAAAAAACTATTCCACTTTCTGATTAGGCAGTTTGCAAATGAACACCATGAAAGCCAAAAGAGAAATCACTCGAATGTCCAAATCAAATATTTCTTTTATTCTTTCTGAACTGGAAAGAACCACGCATACCAACATTAAGCCAAATCAAATTGCAAATGACATCTGTCATAACACGCAGCTCGAGCAAGAATCAAGAGAGCATTCTACTACCCAAGAAAATATTTTTTCCTCAATCCTTAGTTTAGGAATAAACTTTTATTTAAATCCTGGGATTCCAAATTACCACACTGCTCCTTCCTCTTAGCCGACAACCTCAAAGCGTTGCTCAACCCGAAAGCAGCAACCACACTCTTGTAGAGAGATTCTACTAATCCACAATAACATGCTCTAGTCAACTCTACCAAATGAATCACTTTGATAAATAATCCCCAACGCACCTCAATATAAATTTCACCCACGATTACATCCTCTCAATCCTTTAAGAATAATCAACTTAAAATTCACAGCTCACACACACTCATTTACTACACCCAAAGGATTCTATCAATGATCATCGCACTATTCGGATCCACTTTGTTCCACTATTTCTACACAACATCATTAGCCTCCATGGTTCTAACATAGAACACCAAGCTAAATTTTCAATCTCCAAGGCTCATTTAAATGTATTTCGATGTAACTGATACGAAAACCCTCGAATCTGATGACTAAAATTCCCACAATCTAAACATACTCATTTATTAACAACAACATGAAAACATATTCTCAACCAAATTATCTTTAGGAAGATTCTAACTCCTGGAGGGTTACTCACTAAAGTCAAGTCATACCTAGCAATAATTCAACAATTCCCTACTATACCATTAATCATCGTAGCAATCAGATTACTTCGCTAATCCAACTCTCAGTAAACAACGTCGTCATAATACACCTACACCCTTGTAAATTACCCAGTCAGGCTACCCAAATAAATTGATCAAGATCCCTATATTTTTGACAATTCTAATGTTTCCATCAAATGAACTAAAATCTTGGACCACAAAGTTACTATAGGTTCTACTAGTTGCAACATCGTAATCAATTTGCTCCAAGGACAACCATTCTATTAAATCAAATCCTTGAAGGGGATTTATCACTCGATGCATTTCAACAACTTGATATCTAAAGTCTCACAAAAACCATCTACTTGACCACCACAATCCAGTTGCCACTTTTCAGCCTACAAGACTCCTAAACATAAATCGGTTAATCCTTCCTCGGAAGGAAAGGCAAATACAGACAGTTTTAATACACAGAAAAATGTTACCCCTCGCAGTAGACACGAGACCAATGGAAGTAGTCAAATAACAACGATCTCAAAAAATACAAGACGAGACTACAATTGAGGGCACAAATTTCGTTAGAAGATAATATTAAACCTCAGCCAATAAGAAGAAAACATTGCTTTTGGAACTCGAGAAACTCTTATGCAGCCAATAACAAAGTTAAGTATGCTTCGTAAAACTGCAAGCTACAAAAGTTGAGTCCAACCTCAAAGACCTCTACTGCGCTCTCTCTTTTATCCAAGGAAATAACTGCTCTCTCATTGTAATATTTTTTTCTACCTCAAATAAAAGAGACTCTAAGTTCAAATCACATTGATCACTTAAGAATCAAATAGAACTTTTTCCAACACTTCGCCTTACTCAATAATTTTTAGCTACCACCCGAATCATGAGGTCCCGAAGATCAAAAACGCAAAACTCAAGGCATTTTCACCTCTTCTATATCACGAAAGGCTATCAAATTACTTTCTTTCTAAAAGGGTCATCACTACTCCAACAAGTCACAAGCCTTTGCAGACCTCCTTTTACAAGAATCATTATCATCATCTCCTTCATTACAAAGCCCCCAAGGGCTCACAAAATGGTTCCATACTACTTATTTCATTTCATCCTCAAATTAAGAATATACCAAAATCTTACAATCTCACTACATCAACCACTTTATTTTAGAGGGAAACTACTACACAATTTAAAAGGTTAAGTCAAAACCCTTTCATCGCAGACATGCTGTCATCCGACTATTTCACAACCATGTCAGCATGAGCCATCTATTACATCACATGAGTTCAACTCTTATAGATGCTCAACACCACACGTCAACGCACAACGGTTGCACTCCAACCATTGTTGCTATCAACTAGCTTTATCATGAAATCTATATGCTACCTACTTTCCTTGCCAAATCACAAGTGCAATTACAAATACATATTCAACTGTCCTACCTCACATTCATAATTTGGTACAAAATCGCAAGAAAACACCAAAGAATCGAAATCTTCCATCATTCAAAGGTCTCACAATATTGCAACCAAATTCGCCACATCGTTCTTTAATCCCCATAAGTTTAGCAACCTAAACCATTTTAATGGTCAAACCAGTTCGTCAATATTCCACACTTCTTGATGTCTCCTTAAATTCCATTAGGTATAGTCATACCCTTAATCACAGTTCATCAAGAACTACTACAAGACACCATCAAATTAATCGGCTTCCCTTCCAAGGACCTTAGTTAAGATCAATTACGCACCACCCTACAGACCCAACTTGATAACCCATATCATATCCATTCATTTCTTTGATTATAACCTCTCACTTGACAACGAGAAGACATCGCTAAAGGGTTTAACATTTAATTTCATAAAAGAAAACCATTCAACTTCGACACTCAAAATAGCCAAAAGTGTTACATTAAGTCAAAGCTTCCACGTACTAAAGGACTTGCAAAAAGAAATGTTCATTATCCGAATCATCAAGCGAAATAAATGGGTCATGTTTACCATTAAGAAAGACAAAACTCTAATACAAAGGTCAATCTTGACAATTAATCAAGTTTACCATTCGTAAGAGTAACTCAACAGTTGAGAAAACAATAATTGCTTTAAGGGACAATTAAACCGATCGAAACTCATCAACCTTTCTCAAAGGAACCCAAAAGAAACTCGTCAACCACAACTGAACAAGAGTTGACCAAATTCGAATTTAAGGAAGAGAATAACCTTTCTGTAGATACTCACTTTCAACGCCTGTACTAAGATATCCGAGGTAACCATTTCGCTATTCTCTTACCACGAACGATGGTGTAACCTGGTAAGCCTAGGGCCACAACCACGACCTCAACCTCTCAACCTCGATTATTCCCACACATAACAATGATATAATCAATTAACAAGCAATTATACTCAATTAATATTAGCAATCATCAATACAATATAACGAAAATGTAAATGCAATGCTTTGCCCATTCCCATCATACTGTGCACTAGTGTGTCAATTTTTTTAAGTTGATTAACCACTAGCAAATTTTCATTAATCTATTCACCACGGACCTAAAGCCCGCTCTGATACCAACTATAACACCCTGGCTATTCGGAAGCCAAAATGTTACCTAAAGAATCTAACATACAACCATAATTCAGAAGAATTTAAACAATATCTCATCTAATGATATAAAGAGATCAATATAATAGAACAAATACAGGAATATAGTCCGAATCCAACGACAGTTCACAAACTCCAACTATTCAAGTCTAATGAATCCACTAAAATAATTATATCGAAGGAGTAATCAAAGATCACAAGAAGTTATTTAATCATCCTTAGCATAGAGAAATATATCATCCAACATCTAACTCTATTTATTACAATTCATCACTTAGCGAATGAAAGACAGGAACCAAATCATATTATCGAAACTCGAATATGGTGAAGTGAATGAATTATGTGTGTCTATTCCCTCCCAAGAATGTCATCATCAACGATCACCTAGAATAGACAAACAAAGGCAAGAATGAGTCCGAGACTCAGCAAGTACAAAAAATAATTTGAACTACACTGAATTTGAACAATACAGTATCATTAAGAATATGAACATAGAATTGACAGGAATATATGAATGAATGGAATGAATGAACTACACTTCTGCTTATACCGGTATAGCTAGTGACACACCCGTCGGTGTTCACTTAGGCCCGCATTTAACAGAATACAGGGATCCAAGGCCCGTATGAAGAACGTTTCATACGGGGATCCAAATCTACCCACATTGGAATGGTGGGTCTTACGCGCCCATACTGGAATTGATGGGTCTTTATTTTCCACTCCCGTGGAAGAAACATAAACAAATGAATGAATGGAATGAAACATGAATAATGAAAGACACCATCTCTTTCAACATGGATTAACGGATATAAAAAGAACATGAAGCATTAAATGTAATCATGAATCATAGAAATAACAGTATGAATACAAGCACTCATCATTCATCAACATAAATAATTACAATGTGCTTGCCTTCCGCTGTGCGAAGCGTTATGAGGCAAGACGGAAGATGCTACACTCGAATTTTCCCCTCCTACACCAATTAAATATATTTGAATGAGGAACCACGTGAACATGACCTCGATCGAGCTATCTAATCGCAGCATCCTAACCCAAGGATCACAAAGTCGATCTACTCACATAAATCAATATTCTAACAGGACTACATCTGGACAGCAAGTATAAAATAAATCAGAACTAATGATCTGAGACCCGAAATGGAGTGCTCTCAGATCCTATGGAAATATAACAATATCCTACACAAAAGTCTAGTTGGCAGGTTCTCCCAAATCGGCCAAAATCTACGTCAATAATCCTTTGAAAGTCGAACATTGAATCTGTCTGACAGAACTACACATCAGTAGAGAAATACTCATATCTTTTGTTCTACAACTCCAAATTGAGTGTTCTTTATCATTATGGAAAGCTTAACAAAAATTATACAACAACCTAGTTGGGTGGAAACCATGAATCTGCAATTATATTAATCATATTTTAAAAGACAACTTGATAGTTTATTGACGTTAGGAATTCAGGACAGCAGGAAAGATTCTACCATATCTTTTGAACCGTAAGTCAAAATTAAGTGTTCTTAGCGGCTATGGAAAGGTAAGAACAATTCCTATATATCTCTAGGAGATGGACATCTCAAATTCGGCCTATAACTAAATGATATCGATTAATCTACCAAGCGACCGGGGATCGAGTTTACCCTTGTCGAACAGCTAGAGATCGACATATCGATGCGTGAACGCGCCCTTCCTCTCCTCTTCCTTCCTCCCCTTTCTTCCTATCCTTTCTTCTTTTTCCTTCCTTTCCTTCCTTTCTCCTCTTCTCCTCATCTTGGTAGAGTAACATGGAGGGGGGCTACTACAGTGGTGGTGTGTGGTGTAGCTACAGTATTATTAGGGTTTTCCCCCTCCTTTTATACGTGACCGACTCCTCATGGGCCTCCTTGGCTAAGGCCCGAGGCCCAAGTTGCCGAAAAACAACAGAAACCCCCTTTTTCTTATGTTTAATTTCTCTTTTGAGAGCTTTCTTTCTTATAATAAATCAGAGTATTACATCAACAATTGTCAA
Source organism: Hsuehochloa calcarea (assembly GCA_036346395.1). Classification (NCBI taxonomy): domain Eukaryota; kingdom Viridiplantae; phylum Streptophyta; class Magnoliopsida; order Poales; family Poaceae; genus Hsuehochloa; species Hsuehochloa calcarea. Next base: position 85,276,176 of record CM070597.1, on the reverse strand, counting down.
AACTATTTTATTTGGATTCTATGGGCTTGGATATGTCTTCTAGAATTTTCTAGAATTTTTTCAAGTTCATTTGCTATTTTCTAATTGCCAATATGATTTTCTAGTATTTTCTAAAATAGAAAACTAATTAAAATCTCGGAAATTGATTCGAGCCTAATCTCTTCGGCACAACCCAATCCTTTCACTTACGTGGCCATAAAGCAAACCTTCAAGCGCTCGTCTTTCTTTGCACGTTACACTACAAAAATCTGCCATGGCTAGAAGCTCGAGTCTTGTCCAACAACGGGACATCTGCAACTAAACTCCTTCTAGAAACAGTGTAGAATCCTATCATTATATCTTCTATACCCGTTTTGGTTGAAATCACATACCGTATCTTTCCTTATCCCCAAGATTTAATCAAGGTTGTTTCAGACACCATTTGGGATCTCCCTAATCCAGCATGCCTCGGCCCTATAAAAGGCGCCCTTGGGTTCGCCTTTGCCCCCGCACACCAAACACTAGCTCAATTTCACCCCAATCACCCTAGCGCCGCCGCGATTGGAGATTTAGGATTCGTTCACCAAAAACCTAAAACTTCAATTCCTCCACCGTCGGTAACGCTCTACCTCCGTGGAGTATACAGTCGACTTCCTCGTCACCTGAGTGACCTCTGGGACCCTTCACCGCCGCCATTACCTCGCCACAACAGCTATTCGACAAAACCCGAAGTCATCCGCCGCTTCGAGCTCTTCGCTGGCCAGACGAGTTGTCCACGACCACCCGAAAGTGTACCATCAGGTTCGTAATAGCTTTAGCAACGTCCTGGTACCACTCATTGCCGGAGTAGCACCGCCGTTCGCCGAAACCTTGGTTCCTGAGCCGCCTTGTCGTCGAGCTGACATGGTATTCCATGTTGGCGTCCATCTCAGCACATGTGCTTGCATGTCACGTGCGTGTTGGCCTCGTCAGCGCGTGCGTGGCACGATTCACCCTTCACTAGATCCAGTCGTGCATAGACCCAGTTCACCATGCACCGTCTCGCTGACATGTGGGTCCCACATGTCATATTTCTTTTTATTTCTTTTAATTCCTTCCTTCCCCTTTCTGTAATACCTCAATTATCCAGTTAGGTTGTATCGCTTTATTGGTATGGGAATTCTATTCAAACGAGATTTGCAACTTTCCTAATCGGTCTGTAGAAAGAAAGAGGTCTGAGAGAGTAAAAGAAATCGCTTTTGCCGGAAAATTCAAATCTTCGGGGTAAATGTTATTGTTAGACAACCTGGGCCGCAGTTCACACCTGTGGCCCATGAGGGGCCGCCGCCCATGTAGGGCCGCCAAAGGCCAAAAGGGGGCACCACTTCCCAAACCCTAGCCCTCCACCTCCCTCCCTTGAGCCGCCTCCCCTTGAGCTGCCCCATCTCCTCCTCCTCCTCCTAGGCGCCCCTCCATTGGTGGCTGCCATTGAGATCCCCGAGCTGCACACCCGCTCTTCCACGCTGCTCATCTTCGGTTCTTCTCCGGCGCTTGCATCCACTGGTTCGCTGATTTGGGGCCGCCAAAGAAGGAGAGGGAAGGCTTCGGAAGTTGTTCCTCGTCGTTCTTCGGTCTACAAGGGTAACGAGACCCCATCGCTGTTTGATTGCATTAGAGTTGTTGATTCCATGTTTTTGGTAGTATCGCGTAATCTCTGTTAATAGATCGGTTCTGTACAGTATGTTGCAACTCGGTTTTGGGTGCCTTAGAGGCATAATTGGAGGTTTTCGCCTTCTAGAGTTTTGTTCCTTATTTCATTAGCTTTCTTTTGGCACTTGGATCACGAATTTTCACCCAGTAGATTAAAAGTTATGACTGTTTTACTACGTGCTGGTCTGTCTGTCAGAACTGCTGGGTATAGTCGGTTGCACCTAGGTTTTGATCTAGTTAGAGTCAGAATCAGGTCGGCCACCCAACTAGGTTTTTGAAGATAATTTCACCATTTTTCCAGGCTGATAAAAATCACTTTATTTGGATCAGTGGTTTAAAAGTTAGAGCATTTTCTTTAGGGCTGATCAGAATTCTGGGCAGACTGCAGTTGTAGTTTTTCATTGGTTGGTTAGACCTCTGTATTGGCCGAATTAGAGTTTTCCATCAACTAGAGTTTTGTAGCCAGTTAGTTAAGAAAATTTGAGCACTGGTTTCAGGTCTTTTGGACTTACGGTTTTTTATTGGTGAATTTTCTAGTAAAACTGCCAGATTAGGGATAATTGAAATGTTTGGGTAAATTGATCAAATTGAACTTTTATTGGGTTAGTTTGGTTAGAGATTGAGGGAGGACACGTAGCATTTCCATACCGCTTGTCCTCATTTCGATTATTTTATATTGTAGGCGTGAAGCGTGAGTGGAGGGTATCTCAATTACCTCCCAACCGCATAGCAGCAGTAAGTAATTTGTATTCAATGTTTGATGTCATGTATGATGTGTGAATGAATGCTTACACTTGTTCGTATTTGTAGATGAATGCCATGTGTTCTTTTCATTTATGATTACTATTCAATATTGACATGGGATCATCATGACATGCATACATTATTTTGGTAAGACCCATCTCCTTTCTTCCTATCCTTTCTTCTTTTCCTTCCTTTCCTTCCTTTCTCCTCTTCTCCTCATCTTGGTAGAGTAACATGGAGGGCTACTCTGATGGTGGTGTGTGGTGTAGCTACAGTATTATTAGGGTTTTCCCCCTCCTTTTATACGTGACCGACTCCTCATGGGCCTCCTTGGCTAAGGCCCGAGGCCCAAGTTGCCGAAAAACAACAGAAACCCCCTTTTTCTTATGTTTAATTTCTCTTTTGAGAGCTTTCTTTCTTATAATAAATCAGAGTATTACATCAACAATTGTCAAAACTATTTTATTTGGATTCTATGGGCTTGGATATGTCTTCTAGAATTTTCTAGAATTTTTTCAAGTTCATTTGCTATTTTCTAATTGCCAATATGATTTTCTAGTATTTTCTAAAATAGAAAACTAATTAAAATCTCGGAAATTGATTCGAGCCTAATCTCTTCGGCACAACCCAATCCTTTCCCGCACGTGGCCCGCAAAGCAGCCCAAACGCTCGTCTTTGCTGCACGTACACTACAAAGTCTGCCATGGCTAGAAGCTCGAGTCTTGTCCAACAACGGGACATCTGCAACTAAACTCCTTCTAGAAACAGTGTAGAATCCTATCATTATATCTTCTATACCCGTTTTGGTTGAAATCACATACCGTATCTTTCCTTATCCCCAAGATTTAATCAAGGTTGTTTCAGACACCATTTGGGATCTCCCTAATCCAGCATGCCTCGGCCCTATAAAAGGCGCCCTTGGGTTCGCCTTTGCCCCCGCACACCAAACACTAGCTCAATTTCACCCCAATCACCCTAGCGCCGCCGCGATTGGAGATTTAGGATTCGTTCACCAAAAACCTAAAACTTCAATTCCTCCACCGTCGGTAACGCTCTACCTCCGTGGAGTATACAGTCGACTTCCTCGTCACCTGAGTGACCTCTGGGACCCTTCACCGCCGCCATTACCTCGCCACAACAGCTATTCGACAAAACCCGAAGTCATCCGCCGCTTCGAGCTCTTCGCTGGCCAGACGAGTTGTCCACGACCACCCGAAAGTGTACCATCAGGTTCGTAATAGCTTTAGCAACGTCCTGGTACCACTCATTGCCGGAGTAGCACCGCCGTTCGCCGAAACCTTGGTTCCTGAGCCGCCTTGTCGTCGAGCTGACATGGTATTCCATGTTGGCGTCCATCTCAGCACATGTGCTTGCATGTCACGTGCGTGTTGGCCTCGTCAGCGCGTGCGTGGCACGATTCACCCTTCACTAGATCCAGTCGTGCATAGACCCAGTTCACCATGCACCGTCTCGCTGACATGTGGGTCCCACATGTCATATTTCTTTTTATTTCTTTTAATCCCGTAATTCCCAGGGCTGACATCAGCATTGCATCGTAATTAAATTTTTCCATTGGAAAATAATTCAGGTTATTCTAATAATCCTATTTAGGGTATTTTCTTTAGATTCAAACTTTCAAAGCCCATATCTTTTGCATCCAAACTCCAATTGAGCCCATTCAAAATTTTAAAATAATCTAAATTTGAGATCTATTTATTTGAGATTTTTATTTAATTTTTGGAGTTTATTTTATTTCTATTATTTATTTATTTTGTTTGCGAGTAGGCGTTAATTCTTCAGGGACTTTTGAAGAAGAAGAAGGAGCGTACCAAGATCAAGACCAGTACCTAGACCTGTTCCAAGGTAGGTTATACCTTTGATCATATTGCACCCAGTTTTCAAAATACTTTGATTCAAATTGTTGCATTCTATTTCAAGTAGTTATTTAAATGCTTTTGGGTTTAGTTATTAATCCAATTTGTTACATTTCTATTTCAAGTAGTTATTTAAATGCTTTTGGGTTTAGTTATTAATCCAATTTGTTACATTCACCTTGTCTATTGTTATGTCATAATCTTTTGTCACCCTAGATTGGTTCATTACTAGTTGGTATTATTGTAGTACCAATGTGGGTTGTTTAGATACAAATAGATTGCTTAGCCATGCTACGAGTCATCATCTCATGTGAGTTGCAAATATAAACTTGACTAAGTGATTATGGAACTGTGCGATGAAACTATGTGCGCTGTGTGCTATTACTCGTTGATGGCATATGTTGCACTTAACCAGCAGAGTGAGAAAAGATTTAGACTGAGGCAAGTGGTGGATACTGTGTGATATAGTGGAAGCTGTGTGCATGGGAATATTAGCCTGTGTGATATTAGTTCAAAATTGAAAGTCTTACCTTGGTCAGTTAAGGACTTTACTTTGTGCACCATTGAACTGAGCCTTATTGTACGACCACATGCCTAGTATGGGACGGGCCTAACTTAGTAGGTTATGGAGTCTTGACATTGACAACTCAGGTTATAGGTTAGGCTGTGTGCCAGGGTGGAGGTGTGAGACTCACATCGCGGGATGGTTAGTCGCTTCCCTGTCCAACGGTATGTGTCGTACCAAGAGCTATGTGCATAAATTAGACGGCGGTAAAGCACATCGGGAGTGTCAATGCTTGAGATGAAGTTTATGAAAGGTTTTATTATGATTAGTGCTAGCTATACTGATTATATCATGTGGGTAAAATGTACAACCTTTGTAGAGTCTTAATCAATCTATTTAAATAGCCGCGTCCGCGGTCATGGACATGCTCGTGGATTTCGTACGAGGGGTAGTTTTTCATCAAAATAATTGGGAAGGGTCAGCTGTGTGAGATAACTTGTTTAGACTGTGTGTTCTTTGTAAAAATAAATGTCAAATTATTATTATTTATTTATTTTAAATATTGTTTTCAATCTATTATTCATATTCAATTGTAAATGTTGCTTTATGCAAAATAACCACAGAAGCTATTCCTTTGGGATAAACCACCATCTATAAATTGCATTATGTGGTATAACTTGCGAGTACAGTTGTGTACTCATGCTTAGTGCAAACATTCAACAGAAGTGGAGGAGTCATCGCCTTCATTTGAGAACGAGTTCTATAAAGGTGCTAATCGTTAGAGTCTTGATCACAGTCGGTTGCCTGTGGTGAATTGATGGGATTCCGCTGGAGTTTAATTTTTTTTCCGCTGCTGCTATTTTATTTATTGCCAGCATGTGAGGCTTATGAAATGTAAACTCGACCATAAGGTCAAAATAATTATTTGCTGTTCAAATTAGTCGTTTATTCTATTTATCGTCTTGTGTGGATCGATATTCATCTATGTTAATACTATGTGCACTAGCGTGATTATGGACTAGTGCATTATACATAGAGGGTCCAGAATTGCATTTTTGGGTCCCGACAGACACCTGCACAGGGATTAAAGAGTTAGATGACTGATCTTCCACCTCAACAATAGCTTGAGACCATTGTTGCTCCACTGGCTGCACCACTGAATTTATTGACTTTCTCCTTGTGTAAACATGTGTATTTTCTTCCTCGTTCGGTCTTCTCCATTATTGGTCACATGTGGATTCACTCACAGGACATGGGATTGAGACAATCACCACCTTCTTTGATTCCTTTTTGGTGTCTGGCATCTCTTCCTCCTCTTGACCATCATCACATACATCAGTGGGGTTAAGATCAGTAAATAAGGTACTCAGATATGTCTTCTCTCCATAAAATGGGGTAGATTCTCTAAAGGTCACATCCATGCTCACAAATGTATGCCTTTCAGATGGACTCCAATATTTGTACCCCTTTTGTCCAGGTGAACAACCTATAAAGATGCACTTGATAGCTTGAGGATCTAGCTTTCCCACTGAAGGCCGGTGATCTATAGCAAAACAAGTGCATCTAAATACCTTAGGGGGAGATATTGTTAGGACGAGATGTTTCAGAAATTAGGGTTTCATGATTTCATGTGACTTGAAATGTGTGAAGTTTGGTACGACATGACTACTCTTGGTCACTATGGTTCTTGATCACATTTCTTCTATAGGGTGGAGTTAAAGCAAAGTACAGAAATTAACTTAACTAGGGGGCTAAGAACGTTATGATTACGGAGAAGCCCTAAAACATAGAAGAATCGATGTCGATATGAATGGTATTGCAATATAGTATTGCTTTGATGGCTCAGTGAGCGCACGTAACTGAACTATATTACGGTCAGTGTGTGACGAAAGCGTTACATGTGGTCACATGGCATGATGGTTCGGCTAATTGCTTTTGTCATGCACGCTACTACTACGGTACCTTGCAACACAAGCCTCCGGACCATGTAAGTATGTATGCCTTTAGGGGATAGTAAAAAACATGGCGAGTAGGAGGGAGGACTACTACAGAAATACCTGACCTACTGCGTGGACCGAGGCCATTTGCCCTTCCTTGCGAGCTCGGCGTTGTACTCCTCGCTGGCCGCCCTTGCCTCGGCCGCCATTTCCCGCTTTTTCTCACGCTCCCTCTCGCGTGCCTCGCGCTCCCTGCACTTGCACGCCTCGAGATGGGCCTGCGTCTCCCGCCGGATACACTAGTTATGCTCTTCAGTTCGACGCTCCTCCTCCCGGATCTCGTGTGCCCTTTCGGTATTCCACTCCTCGAAGTCGATTCCCCACTGGTCGCGTGGGTGGATCTCTAGGTCGCTCTACTTGCGGTAGCCACATAGTGGCTCGGGGACTACGAGTAGACGAGAGATATTGTTAGTGTGTACTTTGAAAGATAATTGTAGAGGAACTTACTGTAAGTAGTCCTTACCGGCTGCCGATAGCTGTTCGTATCGCAATGACGGTCGGGATAGTCAGAGGAGTAGTTGGGACAACCCCAGTAACACATGCTGAGGCTGTGCCCGTGCTTGGATTTGAAGAACTTGCATGTGTCCCTGCACCAACAGAGGGACGACGTCTCCCCTCTGGCGGGTGTTACGGCGAAGGCTCGGTTGGAACGTTCTGGCAGGGGTTGATGCTACGAGGGGCTTTATTGCGGAGAGCTGCCATCCTAGCAAGCTGCCCTAGCTGGACCCGGGACTCAACAGCCCTAGCTTGTTTGGCCCGTGCCGTAGAAGCCCTTGCTAGATCGCGGATCTCGTCCCATTGCTTCTTGATGTTGTCCATCCCAGTGTGGTGAAGCAAGCTCTGGTTTAGCGTTGGGTGTGGTTGTGTGGTTTTCTCTTCTAGATGTTTTTCACCTCCTTTTATAAGCCAGAGGGCTGGCTTGGTGTTGTTAAATTCACGTGAGTAGCCGGCATGGCAGAGTGTTGTCTTATCTTTTTGCAGAAAGAAGCCATGTCCTATTTTTTAGAGTGTTGTCCTTTCGGTTTGAAAAGCTGGCGAGGTAGAGTGTTGTCACGTCTTACTTTGCAGAGAGAAGTCACGTCCTACTTTGCAGAGAGAAGTCGTGTCTTAGTTTGTAGAGTGATGTCATTTCGGTCTGAAAAGCTAACGAGGCAGTGTGTTGTCACGTCTTACTTTGCAGAGTGCTGTTATTTTGGTCTGAAAAGCTGGCGTGGTAGAGTGTTGTCATTTCGGTCTGAAAAGCTGGCGAGGCAGTGTGTTGTCACGTCTAACTTTGCAGAGTGTTGTCATTTCGGTCTGAAAAGCTGGCGAGGCAGTGTGTTGTCACGTCTTACTTTGCAGAGTCCTGCCTCGTCCTGCTTTGCAGAGAGAGGTCATGTCCTACTTTGCAGAGTGCTGTCCTTTCGGTCTAAAAAGATGGCGAGGCAGTGTGTTGTCACGTCTTACTATGTGGAGTCATGTCTCGTCCTGCTTTGCTGGGAGAAGTCGTGTCCTATTTTGCAGAGTGTTGTCCTTTTAGTCTGAAATACTGGCGAGGCAGTATGTTGTCACGTCTTACTTTGCAGATGGTGGTCACGTCCTTCTTTGCAAGATAAGTCGTGCGGTCTTGCCATTGCGAAAACTAAGTATTCTGAAATTATCTGCAACATTACAGATTTAGGACTCGAAAATTTAGAATGTAGTATTTGAAAATTAGAGTTTGATTAATTCGCACACAAAGTATTCGTAACGGAATTAGACAGAGGCATACATGATACAAACAAGTACAACAACGCCGCAAAGACATACATCACGTAGTGCAGGGATGCATAGATAAAGAGTGGATGTTACAATCTTATTAAAACTGAACTTCTACTTGGCAAGAACAAGAAATAATAGAAGAAAAACTACAAAACTAGCAATGTTAACTAATTTATGAAGCATTTTCTCAACCATTTCCATCTTTTCATCCAGTCTTTTAAGCACATTATCTTTAATTTCCATTGGTTGATCCGAGGGTCGAGGCACTTGATGAAATGCAGCAACACCACGGGTGTTTTCTTGCAAGGCAGCAATTTGTATTGTAATGTCTCGAACCTCTGGCACAGCTTCATCAGGCCACATCTAGAACCGACATGTTGTATTCTGTAAAAATAATTGCAACTGCAAGTGAAAAAACATGTTGTTTCAAAAGAAGTTTATTGGGGATGATCAGGCACAAGTTAACGTAAGATTTGAACACTTCATTAACACTCGGGATGGATTCGTTAGCGTATAGGAGGTGAACACATTCACCTGATCCCTACAACGAAGGCAAACCAAGTGCTGCCGTAGTGTTTCTAATTGCCTGCTCACTCGGAAGTTTGATGAGACCGTAGACATCCCGTTTAAGACTAGAAGAAAAGAGAAGAGGAAGTGAAGAGTGAGGGGAATGGCAGCAAAAATATGCATATATATAGCCTACGGGTAAATTGCAATTGGGTTGAAGAAAATTCACGTCCGCGAGGTAGCGGGGCCGAGGAGGTATCGTGGGGCAGCATTGCGATATGTCTTTAAGGTTTAGTAAGTTAAAATCGGAAGGTAGAGTTGTCGTTTGTACTAAATATTTTGGAAAATATTTTGTGTACATAAATTACAGCGTCGTAATGCACATAGACATTACATAAATCACAAAGGCGGAATGCACAATGACATTACATAACAAGTTTTACACGGCCATGACAATAGTTAGGGTGCATCGTCGTGTCGCTTGCCGGGACGACGTAGTTGATCCTCAGGGAAGGTGAACCTGTCCGGGGAGCGGCGTACGTCTCGAAGGCCGTTATAAGGGCCCTGCCTGGGAGGCAAATTTGGGGTGATCTCAGCGTGGGGGTCTGGCTGAGGTCTGAGCATATCGTCAACCGACTGGTGCTCTTCCTGCGGGAAGGGTACTGGGTAAGTTATTCAATGGTTTTATGAAATGGGAAAATCGGTGTAACCATGTTCACACGTACCTGTGTAAGTTGTTGTGTAGAGGAGGATCCTCCTGGCCAGTCTGAGATGTAGTGTTGCACAGTGTACCCTCCGTACGTGTCGCTGAACCACTGGTCGCGCTCCCGCAGGTGTGATTGAACACCGTGCGTCCAAGAGCCGAACCCTTCGTCCCCGAGCTGTGGTGAGTCAGGGTCGGTGTGTGGAGTGCAAAAACGTCACGCCGGCAAGGAAGTCCTGTCCTACGCCTCCCCTCGCAAGTGCTGCAAGAACAAAGGGTAATGTCAGATACGTCCGAAATAAGAGGAAGCAAAGGTACAGACGACAAGAACCGGCTGACACATGACAAACCTGTGGCCCGAGGCGGGTCGAGGCCGAGCGACCGTAGCTTCGACGACTCCCGGAGTGCGACAGGCGTGCGGAGGGCGGTGCCGACGGAGGTACCGAGGGCGGAGGTAGTGGAGGGTGCCCTCCGTGTACGCGATGCTGTGCGTGAACATCGGTGTGGCGACCACAAGCTATTGCTCTAATCGCAACCCTCGCGTTCTCGGTTATGGTGCGCATTGCGGCTAGGAGACGATCAAAGGTGCGTTTGTTTCCACAGCGTAAAGCTTCGGCACCCTCACGTTGGATACGCTCCGGGCGGTAGTACTGCAAGAAAACCGATAGTAAGTGCGAAAAGTATTGCCGGATGTAAATTATGCGAAGAATGTTTTGTCGTCTCGTCGAGGCGGGCCGCCCGGTGACGGTCCAGACCAGCTAGTACGACGTCGTCGTGAATGGCGTCTGCTGGACGCTACGACACTGGCCCAGTAAGCCTGCACCTAGTGCGCGGAAAGTACCACCGCAAGTACGTAACGTACGTCTGGATGGCGTAGCCGCAAAGCTCTTGCACCACGTCCGTCGTAGCCCTTTCGGTCCACAGCGCCGTCCATGGCTAATGTATCTGCCTCCAGTCGTCGCTCCTCCGCCCTCTCCTCGTTTGCCTGCAATTGAATTGAGATATCAGAAAATCTTATTCAGACATGCCCCTAAAATGACATCAAAAAATGACATACCGGTGAGTCTTTGCAGCGAGAGGTCGTCCCGCGGGCGGTGGCACCTCCTGGTAAAGGCCGAACTATCTCATGACCCGCTGCGGATTGTACGGCTCAACCATGTGTGAGAAAACCAGGTAGCAGGTTGTCAACCAGAGTGCCTCGTCGAGAGTGCACTGGGACGATAATCCGTAGGGGGCCGTATCTTGAAGGAACTGTGCTGTCCATAGCCACCAGATGACCTCGTCCTCGTGGAGAGTCTCGAAAAGGTTATAAAACTAGGGGTACACGCGCCTCGGTCTCTCCCTGGCCCACCCTAGGGTAGCACGCGTCCAACGTGTTCCCATCGTAGGCCCGTCGACGGGGTCGTCGCCTCCAGTGTTCCCTTAAAGCTCGGCGGTCACCTGGTTAGGGTGCACGGTGCTGCGGAAGTACGGCTGGTCAACTGGAAAATACTTCCACGACCATAACTGTAGCAGGGCATAGCATACCGCGAGGACTGGCTCCCCGCTCGTGCTGCGCTAACAAGCATCTCACAACCCTCGGTAGGTGGCGCAAAGCACTGCAGAACCCTAATTGTACTGTGGAACCTCGTCGGGCCAGTTATTCGCCAAAGACTATGCCAGATGGATATAGCTGGGGTACACGTAGTCTCCCTAAGTGGTAGGAAATAGGATCCATCCGAACAGGAACAAAAGGTATGCGACTAAGTGTGTCCTCACTTCCGCCATAGTCGCATGCACGGGGCAGGTCATGTACTCCCGTAGCTAGGAATGTGGCACACCCACGTCGCAGGAATCGGGTGACTGAATCTGTCGGTCATATGGACCTTCCAGTCTTCTGCCCTCAGAGGTGGCACTACTGGAAGACCACGCAGTGGCAAACCTGTAAGCATAGCTACGTCCTCCAGAGTAATGGTCATCCCCCCACCGGAAGTGGAAAGTGTGAGTCTCCGGTCTCCAACGGTCTACGAGCGCAGACAGGAGTGCCGCGTCAAACTGCAACACGTGCGGGAGGTCCAACATGTGGGCAAGGGGTAGGAGCCCGGTCTCCCGCAACTTGGGGACGTTCCGCTCGTCAAGGGGTCACCTCTCTCTGGGGGCGCTCAGGACCAGGCTCGGAGGGCCGACGCCGGCGGACCATGCCCTGCAACGGTGTCCCCCAAACCAGCGTGGGTCGAGCAGCTCGTATGTGTCGTCAACTAGAGGATGCACCATCTTGTGCCGACAGGGAAACAACATGTTAGTCCACATATAAAACATACTGTGTGGCATAGAAAAATAAGGCGAAACATACGACAAAAATGTTAACAACATAACCGTACATATGAACATAATGAGTTCACAAATGACACAGACAACATAACATTACGTCCGTACACAAAGGTATGGATTAACAACAACACAACTCATTCAAGGTATTCAAATAAGCATGCGACATCACGACTCAGTAATTATATCTTGCTCGCTACGGTGCACTGCTTGTGGCGGGTCTGTTTGGGCAGCGGCTGATGGAGTGTCCAACTGTCTTGCACAGTCTACAACGGGCGGCGACCCCGTTGCTCGCGCTAGCTATCGTCCATGTTGTTCCGGATGCGTCGTGACTGGCATCTTCCATGGCCAGGGTGCTTCAGTTCATCGTTGAGCACCCACTTCACCTGCCCCAGCTTGAGGTCCCTATAGTGCGTGTCCAGCCCGTACGAATGGAACTCGGCACTCCAAGTGCCATAGAGGTGGTGGATGTCGTAGTACTCGGAGATGTAACGCTCCGAGGCCTGCCGCCACACCGCACACGCCGCATACACATGGGAGCATGGTTTGTGCAGAAGCCGCGGCTTGTTGCAGGTGCACGACTCTTCTTCACGAATCGTGCAGACCTACTTACGATCCCCTCTAGCGTGACCCATCACTTACTTCTCCCTAAGCCTGATCTCGAACTTTTGTCTGACGCCATCCATGGTACGAGTGGTGTGTGATCGAGTTTTGTTGATCATATTCTCCATGTAGGCATGCATTACTTCAGAGAATTACTTCCCATCCTCCAGATGCTTCTTGGTCATCATGGCTCTGTTAACAAAGTATTCGATGGTACGGTTCGAACTCTCCTCCACGATCGCAGTGATCGGTAGGGAGCGGACACACTTGAGCAAACCGTTGTATACCTCCGACATGTTGGTCGTCATGATCCCGTACCTTGCACCATCGGTGTCATGAAGTAGGGACCATTTCTAGAGGTCAGGTGCGTGCGAGTTAACCCACTGTGTGAACTCCCCAACTCTCGCGGACCCTCCAGCCGATGCCCCTGCCTCGGCATGCGCTGAGTCCCTTACATGCTTCCCGGTCTCCTCATCGAGCTGTCTCCACATCGCTTTAAATTTCTTCCTTTGGTTCTGCATACAGAGCTTCTTGAACATCTTCATGAGGTCCTTGCTCTGAAACCTTGTGTGAAAGTTGGCCGCGAGATGCCTCATGCACCAACGGCTCCTAACATCGTTCCACTGGAACGGCGGCTGCGTCCCATTTTGCATCATGCACAACACGGACATCAACCCAGCATTGCGATTCGAGATGACACACACATCTGGCCGATCTTGGACCACCGCCTGCTTCACATTGCACATAAACCACAACCAGCTATCAGTGTTCAATTGTGAGGGGACGTAAGCAATATCAGTGGTCACAAAACCACCAACTGCACCTCCTCCCGTAGCAGCTTCTACGTCTTCGTCGTCTTCCGAACTAGTTATTTCCACGTCCTCCTCGCTTTCCATCTCATCCACCTGGTCGGCCAAGTACTCGTGACAATCAATACGGGCTGACCACCATCTCTCCGCTCCTTCGTTGGGCTCGAAATCGACGACACGCCTCCTCAGGTCTCCATCGCCCACGTCTCCTCCAACACCGGAGGCCAACGCAGGCTCCTCACCAGCAATTTCATCGGAATCACCTGCGCCGGATGTCCCCGTCCTCTCCAAAAACTGAACATAGACCATTGGTCGCGCATATATCGTAGCAGCGGGGCTGCAAACAACCCCATGTAATTGGCCCATGAAGCGTCACATGTGACCTTCGTAAGTTGCCAAAAGGTCTCGCCTGCACCACCCACCACCGAGGTATACAACGCCTCGATGCACAGCTTCTTCCTTCTAGTGGCGTGATCGAACGCGGAAAGCACGCACCGCCTTAGCTCCGAGAGGCTCATGTCCTTCAGAGCCGGTGCCCGGATCACGGTCCGGTGACAATTTGACAGGTCCGCACCGTACGGTTCGTCGCGTACGAGAGCGTCCCCGTGGAACACGAACAGATCTTGGATTTCCGCCATAAAGTATCTAACACATGTGCATATGAAACCATCGAATTATTTGTGGGATTTCCAAATGAATGCATCTACAAATTTGGTTATGCCCACTTTACACGAGCGTTTTATCGTACATGTTTTCAATCTCGATTGGAGTTCGTATTATTTTTCTATCTATGAAATGTTGAAGTTAATATAATTTGTAGTTTAAAAAAATTCGTAACCTATTTTACGTTCCACTTCAGAAATTTTCTGTGGTACTACAAAGGTTCAAACCAATTCCAAGTTAACATACAATGAAAAAAGAAAACCAACAAAACTGGTTTCCCTAAATTTGGAGTTAATTTTAAATAGTTATGAATTTTTTAACTAGTTCGAATTTACAGTGCAAAAATAAATCACTTCAGAATTCCTTAATGCTTTTGTAAGTTTCCATACCCGAGTTAGACCTAGCTTACACCAATAACATGCGTGGTCTACCGCATAGTATTCTTTTTCATTAAATTCCGGACGTAAAAACTTACTGACAGGTGGGGCCCGTTTGTGATTCTCGCGGTGTACTGCGTAGTGCATGCACCGAAGGCAACATGCCCGGTCAGGAGTACATATACAGCGCGTTCTGTGGGTCTATTTCTATTTCGTTTAACGACCTCTAAATATTTTGCTATTTTATGACCAAGTTCATGATACTATGCAAATCACCGAGATGAAATTTACAACACTATCAACAAAAGGTCTGCTAAGTCAACTAATTACGACCTAATGACATTGCTAACTATTGAGTCTTCCAATTTTGCGTCCGAACACTAGGTCAAAATAAACCGACTACACAACTATAACTACCCAGTTGCTAAAATTCATCTAATTACATCCTAATCACATTGCTAAAACTAGCAACAACAATAGCCGGATACGAATGCCACTTACCTTTTCTTGGTGCTCGCAGCCGGCCGCACAACTTATTAGCTTCTCCCTTCTCTTCCTCTCTTCCAAGAACTGTTTTTCTCTCTCGCTCGTGAAAATTTTCCTTCGCTCTCGCTCGATCGCTTCGGAGCTCACCTTACTCCTCTTTATGGTCGTGCAAGGGTACCACCCGAAGCATGGACCCCGGGCATGGGCATGCGCATGCGCGTCGCACTGTGGGACAAATCTCGGCGAGCCGGGCATCGCACGCGTCAGCGTGGCGGCGCCGGGGCGGGAGTGCGCAAGGTGTTTATCATCGGGACGGCCGCACCTTTCTGATTTATGGAGACCAATTTTAGAATTTCGTTGCACTACAGGACTACTACAGTCCGAATTCACGGCAGCACCTTTCTGATTTATGGAGACCAATTTTAGAATTTCGTTATGCTACAGGACTACTACAGTCCATAATTCGGATTTCACCTGTCGTCTCGCCCATGGCCTATGCTCTGATACCATGTAGTTTTCTGTGGATGGGGAATTTTTTTTATATCCCTATTCATTCTCTCTCACTTATAATATACGTACAAGTGTACATAGGTCTAACGGGCCGATACCACCCAACATCATTTATTATTGCCCTATAGTTTTCCGCTACTCTAGACGCCGTCGGCAAAAAGTTTTCGTTGTGCCAAAGCGGCTGCTTCCAAAGTTTGAATTGAATCGCTCGATCTATCTGCCCTTTAATGATAGAACCTTTGTCTAAACCAAACAAGCGGCTGCTTAGACCATCCCACAGTCAAAATTGTGTAGCACTTCAAGCCTTCAATTGTAACACGGTCAGAATAGTCTTAATTAGCAACTTAAGAAGGTTTGATGGCTTGGCCAGGACTCTAATCTGAGAGTCAGCGCCTGTGATTATTTATGAGTTTATACCACCTGTGGTTAGCCATCACAGACGGCATTGTATAGAGCAAGGGAAGAGGGGATTTAAGTGAGTGAATGCTACAGGCAAACTTTCGAGTGGAGTACTGTGTTTTGCCAATGGCAATTGTTTCTTGAGAAAATTGTTACACTACTACTACGTAGCAAATGATACGAGGAGCGATGGAGTATAGGGCAAGGTCTATTAGAATATGCATAGCATAGGACAACATATTTCCTTCCTCCGTCAATGCGTCGCTAACCAACCCCAAAAGAAAGTATATTGTTATGTGCATATAGAAGTTTGGTCTTAGTGTCATTTTCGTGCAGGGCTGGCAACAACAGTTGATTCGAAAAGAAATGATGCGCATCTACCAGTAAGAAAAAAAAAATGAAAACAATATGTAACAGCCTGGTCAACTTTACCAACACTTAGTTTATAACCACAAAACTGATTGGAGGCGTACTAACTAGTTCTCCTCTGAAGAATCGATGGCGCGGTTCTCCTACGAAGAATCGATTTCGTAGTTACGTTCTTGCATTGTCTAAGTGATTTTATACTTATTTATAAGGTGATCGTTTGGATTGGACTTATCAGCGACGGTTCCTCAATACATTATCAGCACGATCGACTCCAGCCTACCTCTAGGTCTACTCTACTCGAATCGAAAAGTAACCGTCGTAGCACGACACTCGTAGATCGAATCATATTTTTTAGATCGCTTTTTAATTCTGCAAATTTAGCTTTCTAGAGTTTTTATACGGTGCAAATCCGCTCTAATCTCCCGCGAGCCGACTTGAAGTCGGCGACCAATCCGATCGGTTGGTTCCATGAAAGAACAGATGATGATTGCACTGTAGATTGTAGATTAAAAATATGCTCTAATCTACTGCGAGCCGACTTAAAGTTGCCGGCCAAACCGATCGGTAGATTACTTGAAAAGAGTAGTTGATGATTGCACAATTCATGGATGAACAGTAAAAAAAACATCGTCTGCATACGGCTGTGCCACCACACCGTATCATACAGCCGTGCCTACGCACCGTTGGCCTGCAATCATCCTCCGGCCGCCCGCAATCAACGAATCAATTGAGATTAGCATAGAATATTCACATGCATGCAATGAATCAATTGAGATTACCTCTATCCTTTTTTAGAAGCAAACATATGCATGTGTACATGAACGTCGCCTCAAAGACACCCACCGACGACCCTTACGGTCGTGCCGCCGTCGACCTCCGCCTTTGCGCCGCTGGGCTGCGTGCGCCGTGTGGAGCTAGCACCAGCCGCCTCTTACAGCGCCGCCGCTGAATCGGCCGCGCCGAGGGGAGCCCGCGCGCGTTGCCTCTACGCCGACCTATCGCTCTTTAAGCCGCCGCCCGCTGCGGTCGCGCCGCTCCTTGCCGGTCCCGCACGGCCGCCACGCCTCTGCGAGCACGCCGCGCGCTGGCGTTGTTGCGAACCATGTCGCCCTCCCGCACGAGGCGCCGCCATCCGTCGGTCCCGCCGCCACTCCCGCACGCGTCGCCACGCGGCTCACTGGTCTTCCATGACCGCACCGACGGCTCGCATCCCGCCGCCGCCACCGCGTCCGTGTCGCCAGCCGACGCCGCATCATTGAAGTCGGGCGCGCCGCCTTCTCGCCAGCGTGCCCCGGCCATCCGCCGCGCCACCGTGCCATCGCTCTTCTCTTCACATTGATCTTCATTGAAAGCATCCAAAGAGAAGAGAGGAAGAGAGAATCCACTCGTATACAAAGAGTACTTGAGCTTTTAGATAAGGGAGGATTTTGATCGGCATGGAACAATTGTAGATACCATTTTAACGAATAAGATGATATCACTTTGAAAGGATAAATCTCATGCTAAGAACAAGATAATCAAAAGAAGCTACCACTTTTGAAAAGAATAGCACTTGAAAGATGCAATTGTATTTGTAATCAAGGAATGACAGTAGTGGGTAGCTAGAAAGGATATCAAGGATCAACTTGACCACTGGAAGCAGCCACAAAAGATTTTAGAATTGAATGGGATGAAATGGCTGTTTTGACAGAAAAATCGGAAGTTCCGCCATTTAACTTCCGGTAGTACCGCAACGCGGTAGTACCGCTGTTATACCATCGGTAGTTCCGATTTTTCTGGAACTTCAAGGATTGATCTTGGAATATGAAGAAAAGAGGGAATTGTTGTATTTTACTCCAAATCTTTGCACAATCAATAAAATAAACATATTTAGAGTATTTTTCAACTTATATAGCCCATGAAAATCAAAACTTAAATAGTTTTTATAAATTAAGCTTTTGATTTTCGCAAATGAAACATATTTTCATGAAGTTTTAACAAAACATGCAAAATGAGCAAATAAAGAATTTTAAAGCATCCAATTGCATGTGTGAGTCATAAATACCATTATGAATATATTCATGTGAAGAATTTTGGTTCATATGGCAAAACTCACTTAAGTGCTAGAAAGTGACCACTTAGTTCAAAAGAGTATTTTGGATGAGTTTGAAAATCAAATATCTTTTTCTAGGTTGGTCTAGCATAACCAGAATTTGTACAGAATTTGTACCAGTCTTCAATTCTATGGTAAGGTAACCATGGATGAGCAGAAGATTGAGAAGACTCTCTCTACCCTTTTACTCGAATGCGGTGCAATCTACACGTAACTATCGTCAAGACGGCTACATGGAGTCTGTCGAATTGATTGACGTCATGCAAGTGATGAAAGCTCAAGATGATGTTCTAAGGAAGAACTAAATCTCACAGCCGCCTAGTAACAATGTCAGCCATGAAGCCAATGCTAACAGCTACAAGGTGAGGAACCCTCTCACAAAGGAGAGGGGCAAGAAGGGTAAGGTCGCTGGTCACACATTATTGATGCTTTTCAATCTTAGAAGAAGGGCAAAAAACAACATAAAGCACACCTCGTCATTGCAGGCACGGAGGATCCATAGCCATTAGTTGCACTCTTGGATGTGGACAACCCAGTAGCAGCCCCCATTACCCCTCCTTTGGACATCGCAGCGGCCGCAGCCGTAGTTGCCCAAGAGGAGAAGATCGCTATGGTTGTAAGCTCTAGGAGAGCAAAGCATTAAATTCTTATGATGAATCCTGCAAGGATTATTTTTTTCGTATTTATAATAGCAAGTTATGTTCTGGCATTTGAAGTATCAGAACATGTGTGGTGCCCTATGGAGGAAGAGTGTTTAGCGGATAGCGGTACAAAGAATAACATCTTGGGATAGACGAATTTTTTCAATTGATCAGCAAGAATGCTGGTAGTCTTACGACAATCGCAGGCAGTGATACTTGTATAATAGGCTCAGAAAGGACCATAATTATACTCCCAATGAGCACAACTTTGGTTATTAAAGAAGCCTTATTGTACCCAGAATCGACTAGAACTCTCAACGATATTCGCGCTAACGGTTTTCACGTAGAGACTGAAGAAGAGTATGGTAAGGAATACCTACTCATTACAAAGCATGAAGAAACTAGAAAAGGGTATTAGAACGACTTTCTTTATATGAAACTGGGCTATACTACACTAATATTAAGGCACATGCAACCTATACTGTCCTAAAAACTGTATTTGGAAGCTCTGAACTTTTCCATCTCTAGCATGATAGATTATGCCACCCAGACCTTAGGATGATGAGAAATATATTTAATAATTCATATGGACATAATATCGATGTAAATAATTTTTCGAATCAAAAAGATTTTGTGTGCCCTGCATGTGCCACCGGGAAATTAATTTCTAGACCTACATTACGAAATTGAAGGATGAAGTTCCTACATTCCCAGGATGTATCCATGAAGACTTTTGCGGACTTATACAACCCTTGTGAGTGTCATTTAGGTATTTTATGGTCCTCATTGATGCTTCCTCTAAATAGTTGTAATTATGTTTATTGTCTACGAAAAACCACGCTTTTGCAAAGCTAATCTCGCAGATAATTAAAATAATTTTCCTGATCATCATGTGAAGTCCATTAGAATGGACAATGTCGAGAATTTACCTCAAAGGCATGTGATGATTATTGCATGGCAATGAGAATTAAAGTTAAGCATTAAATATCGCATATCCACACCTGAATGGACTAGCAGAATTATAATTTACCAACTACATGTTGGGGACACGCATTCCTGCATGCAGCAGATCTCATCAATTTTAGACCATCGGCAAATAACATCCATTCACCCGTGCAACTAGCACAAGGATCAACACCAAAATTTCTCATCTGCAGATTTGGTTGCAAGATTTATGTACCTATACCACCATCACAGTGAACTGCAATGGGCATTCTCTGAAAGTCTGGGATATACGTTGGTTATGAGACAACATCCATAATCAGGTAATTGGACCCCATGATACAATATTTGCATGCAGCCGCTTTTTACGATAGCATATTTGACAATGATTGTTTCATGTCATAAGGGGAGGAAATCAACCACTTGATGAAAAATATCGAGAAATAACGTGGCAAGCCACAGGAATCCATGCACATGACCCAGGTACTAGTGAAGCAAATAGAGAAGTCTAAAAGATAATTGAAGTCTAGAAGACAAGAGAAGTTCAGAAGATAATTGAAGTCCAAAAGACAATTGAAGTCGAGAAGATAATTGATTTGCAAGCATTAGCGAATCAACTGTCTGACCACTTTAGTGATTTGAAGAGCGTGACCAAGTCGTATGTGCCTGCACGCAATGCACCGGAGAGAGTTAAAATACTGAAGAAAAAAAAGGTATCCCTAATCCCGTCCTGAGGCCTAAAAAAGGATGAGAACTCCGGCCCCTCGAATCCGAAGTAACCAGGGACACCTAGTGAAAAAGGATAGGAAGGACTTGACAAGGCCGATCACAGAAGTTCACCAGAACCAGAATAGGAGCCAGTTGAGACCTGGCACCAGTATAGAACCTTCAGAAAGTGCATACCAGATTTGAACATCCCCATGAAGGGAGATATCAGCATGGATGTGTGCACACACATCGGAGCTGAAAACTAAAGGGACTTGCCCCGTAATTGGAAGCAGCGGTGAGCAAGTAGAAGCATTAGAAGAATCGCCCTAGGAAGAAATAGTTGTAAACCATATAATCATGGGGGAATCTATGAATACGACAACAATCAATGTCGATATTTATTTTACAAAAAAAATTACCACAATCGTCGATCTTGATACAGAGTCTAGATCGCTCGCTGAATATAAGAAAAGACGAGATTGAGAAGATTGAAAGAAGGCAATAGATGCAGAATTATTGTCTCAGAATAAAAGAGAGGCAATAGAAGCATTCTTTTTAGTACGAGTAGCATCAGCATTTGGTTCCTCAGGATATGGACCATTTAGAACATATTCCTTCTTTTCTTTTTTGAGAACAATTATCAAATTTTCAAATCAGTCAATGAAATTTGTTCCATTCAACTTTTCTTTCTCAAGAATAGATCACAAATTAAAGTTAGGTGCAGAAGAAGTAGTAGGTGCCATAATCTACAATAGAAATATATGCAAAAAAAAAATCAGCACTATGTTTAAGAAAGACCTTCTGTTAGACATTCATGTTGGTGGTCATGTTCGACTGGTCTACGACTAGCTCGTATCTTCATACGACTAGTCTAGACCTGGTAGTATAACCATACAACTAGTATGGACCTGGTCATATCACTATACGACCAGTCCATATCTGGTCGAACTTAATCATCAACAGTCAATAAAAGATACTCTCACTATTTGTTCTAAACCATAGTTCCCTCTAATTACATATAGTGAGTTCAAGATCCATATATCATTAAGTCCTAGTGAGTTTTGGTATCACTGCTAGAAATTTAGTGATTTTAGGTAGGAAACCTCTTGCCAATCATATCAAATATGACTCTTGTTTATTTGGTGGCATCTCTATGCCTCGGCTACCAACATTATGCCCTAAGGCCTATTTTTTTGATAGCCTTGTTAAGTTAAACCAATACTATGCATATGGGTGTGCGACACCCACCTCGTCTTATTAAGATAGTTAGTGGCACCGTACTTTGGTAGACCTATCAATTAACGATCAAAATCGTGATGGTCGCAGCAATTGAAAAGGCATCAAATTTACTTAATTTTTCTTGAGGGATACTACTCTATCATGTCAAAAACTAATGATAAAACATGATCAATAGCATGACAAGAATAAATATTCATAGATAATCATATTAAACAGTGAAATAGTATGGCCATTGACATGAAGATCTCCATCACCATGCTTCCTGTCCTTTGAGCCATCGTGCTTGAAATTTCCGACCGCATTCATCTACTAAGTAATTACTCCTAAAAGCTAGTAATGAATTACATAGAATAATATCAAGCATCACATGTCGGCACGCAGATCGTTATATAATAATATGTAGCTCGATGGCTTTCTCACAGCATGACACACAGGCCATGAAAATCCATACATGCATCACATACACTATGGACTATACTATTCACATCAATCCCTACAAAACCGAGTTATGCATAGAATCCAATTCTATCGGGTGACATGAACACATATTACCATCGAAGGCGCCCCTTCTTTGGTCGAGCGGCGGCTTGGAATTTTTCAAGACATGGATCTCATTCCGTAATCGAGTCATGGAAATCATCAAATTAATCATATTAACCATATTCGAACCAATCGATCATTTGTCTTAATACGACCACGTGACAGGCATACCCGTGGCGGAATTCTGACCGGTAGGAGTATCTTGCAATATGGTTGTGAACAAGCGCAGAAGTCCATCTTGTACTTTTGACTCATACCACCCGTAAACCCATCTCTATCACTGAAAACCAATCGATCTTTTTGACCAGTGCCTAGATCGTTCCATCCATATGAACCAATCTAGATTACAAGACACGACTAGTAAAAGATCCTATCTACTCTTGTCATATATCAAGTATATGTGACCGATCTTGATCATAAAAACTATGCAGGCTGGCTCTGATACCACTGAAGGGATACGGGTAGGCTACGATAGCTGGCAATTCAAAATTCTACCACGTAAACCAGGATACCATGCATGCAAGAGATCATAGATCGTTACCACCGACCACGCAGTGCATGATGGAAGAAGAGTTGGGCGATGCGGTCCAGCGTGAGAGCATGTCGATGAAGTGGTCGTAGTCGATCGTCCACCGTAGTCGATCGTCTCGCGTAGTCGATTGTCCTCAGCAGCAATCGTCTCCTCCATCAACCAATCGAGTTCCTCACTATGGTCGTGGATTGTCCTCAAGCGCAACAGCAACTGCAGTAGCGCTTTTACGGTATCCACACGTCCAGGGAAGGAACACCGTACGCTGGTGTACTAGCACCAACTCACACGGTAGAGCTCTCAAGAATATGACGGCTAGGGTTTAGGTATAGCAACTCACGTCACATCCAACTCGTGTGTCTTTCCCAATAGCCTCATGCATCTCCTTATATAGAGCTTATGATGGATCCTATCTGAACATGTTTGTTCCAATCCGTTAAGTGTGTGACCCGTTAGATTCATGCGTAGTCGGTTGTGACTTGGAAACCTTTTCTGATTACGAGTCGTTAGCGGTTCCTAGTAGGACATGACGATTCCCGAATACACAAATAATATCAGACGAACCTTAATGCAATATGATCTACAACCAGGTTCTTGTCATCAACGATCAGCTCATATCTCTATACGACCAGATCATATATAGTCTCGACCGGTTTGTATCTCCTTACGACCAGATTTTCACCAGTTAGTGATTACGTTAGACCAGTCTACGACTAGCTCGTGTATTCTCCCTTTGCCTCACGATATCAGGTTGAACTCCAGGTGAGATATCATGTCATCCATGGACTGTTCAATACTTTCTCAATCAAGTGTTGGATAACTTCACGTGGTCAAACTCTTCGACCACTAGTGGCTTGACCATGCACTTTCTTTATCTGACCACATCGAGGGGCCCAGAGATGTCTCTCTTGTTATTCTAGGAGGGAAATCTCATATCCGATCAGTCACGTTCCTCCGTATGTTTCATATCATACCTGAAAGCTACCATTATAACTACCCAGCTATGGAATAGCGTTTAGCAACCCCAAAGTGTACTCTTACATATGTAGAAAACCATGCTGATCTCAGGTCTAAGGATTATACATCATCATTGCTTTGAGATCAACTGATGACATATGAAATCATAACAATCTCAACAATGTCTCAAGGTGGGTCAATCCAACACCATGTTCTCTAACACGTGTTCACATTATTGATTTGATATCCTTATATCCATGACCAGTGAAACGTGGTCATTAATTAATATATGTGCTGGTCGATAGAGTCACTAGTGTTCCTACCAGTAACATCCGACCAGAGATACATTTAGAACGACATCATATAAGTTAAAGGGCTTCACCAACAAGTCACATACTTGCTAATCGTTATCAATGATGATTCATTCAAGGAATAGAACAACAATTATTCAATAACTCATAAACATAGGCGTGATACATCATGCAGTATGAATGCCTCGGGGCATATCACCAACAACGAGGATCTCTGCATGTTTTTTATTGTCTATTTCTGACCATATATTTTGTGGGAAAATCACAAAAATATCACAAAACATTCAACACAATCACATTTTTTCACAATGATATTACGGAACATTCAGCGCAACGTCCTCATATTTTATCGACAAATCATACTAATATTACAAAACATTTAACATAGTGTCATCACCTAGTTTTTTGACAAATTAAAATGAGATTACAAAGCATTGAACACCACATATTTGAACAAGACGAACCTTTCACGTGGCCGCAACCTCAACGCCCACCCTTTCGACCGCCTTGAGTGGGGCGATCGGATGAGGTCACCGTGACGCCGTCCAGACTGCCGATATCTCCTTCATTTTGTGGATTTATCGTAAGGCATTTCTTGAATATGTCCTTAGACTCCCTGCAAATGTAGCACTTCTTCGTACGATGCTCGGCTTCTACTTCGTCCATGACATTCCTGATACGTTGTACCTGTCGCCAGTCAACCTTTCCCTTTAGCCTATTAATGTCTGTGGTCCAGATAAGTTGCTCCCAGGTTGGATGGCTAGTGAAATGGTCAACCATACTATCACCATACAACTCTGCACTCCAGGTGTGCATCACTTCATCCTTGTTGAAATAATCAGAGATGTACTGGTCGAGATGCTGCTCCATCGTTGAACATGCGACCACGACATGTGAGCAGGGGTTATGTAGAAGAATAGGCTATTGCAAGTGTATACGCAACTAGCGCGGCGTAGCATGCACTCGTGGGTGATCCACTTGCAGTTCATCCTGCGGTGTTCTTTATCCCTGCACAGTATCTCGAAGCGAAGCTCCCTTGTGCCCATCTTGAATGCCCGATGCATCTCACCTTTCGTGCTCTTCTCCTCCATGTACTTGTGATCATGTCAGAGTACAATACTTTGTCATTTGCCGTGGCGAGAGACGTATTGTTATTTCTGTCAACAAAGTAGTTTGTGGTACAAAGAAGAATTGCCTCCACAATACTATTCAAGGGGAGGCACCTAGTGCCACGTATGATCCAATTGTACACCTTAGCTAGATTGGTTGTCGTGATATCATATCGAGCACCACCTCTGTCATGTAGCAACGACCACTTCTCCTTACGCTCGTGTTCAATCCAGTCCTAGAAGCATTTCACCTGCACCCCCATCTTCCTCGTCACACTAGGACCATCTGTGAGTGGCTGTGGCAATGCTTCGGGGGCCTTTTTTGCTGCCTCCCTTCTGTGAGTTTGTGTCTCTCATCTAGAATCTTCTAGAGTGCGTTTGGGTCCGCTCATCCAGAATCTTTCAGAGTGTGTCCAGCTTTTTCAGTCAGGAATGTGTCATCGACGCACAAGATTGGACGGCAGTGCCGGAATGCATTGATGCATGAACTAAAGGTGAAGAATGCTCACTTCAGTACCCTCTTATTGCACACTTCGGATGCGTGGAATCTTGAATGTTGATATGAGTGTCGGGATTCTTGTCTTGTATGACTTGGAGTTGGCCGAGGAGGTTGTGGTAGGAGTCATCGAACGTACCGAACCTTGATTCCAATGCCTTTTGTTTTGCCCTCCACGCCTTGGAATAGCTGATTGTGTACTGTAACCTTGCTATGATCATCCGAATGATGGACCATGGCTCAAAATCTAGATTATCCATGATCTCACTGTACGTAATGTTCACGATGAAGCCTGATGACAGGTTCATATGGGACTGCACTAAATCATTGACGATATATGTGTGAGGGGCCACTATAGAGTATTTCCAGTAGGTGTCCCATTCATGCTGAAATACGTGCACTCTCTAAGGGCACCCCTCTATGTCATACTTCACGTCGGAGCATCTTGTGTTAGACTTGGCGGCTGTGAATATACGCCGCACCGACAAGGCCCAGAATTTGATCGCCTCCTGCACGACCTTTTTGTATTTGTACATAGCTCCTTGCCTGACCTCGCTCTGGTCGTCATCCCACGGCACACGGGAGCCTTCGTTAAGGACGAGGTTGTCGAACTAGTATATGTTCCACTCGGATGGAACCATCTGTTGTTCCACAACATCATCGTCATTGGATCCTTCATCTTCTGATATTGCCATGTAGTACTGGTCTTCGAGATCCATCCTTTGGACTAGGACTTCCAGCTCCTCACCCTCGTCAACAAACCCACTAGCTTGTCTGACTGAAGGAGCTCTTTCCACAGGGTCTTAATCGACAGCATCCGTAACTCTCGGATTTTCAGCAATTGTGTGCGTCGTGCTGTGGCTGGAGTCTCTGACTTCTTCTTCGGTGTCACCACCCCTTCCTGTTCAACTGTCGATGCAGGAGTGGGCTTGACATATACCTTGGTCAGAATGACCTAATCTCACCGTTTCTCCCTCGCCCTGCGTACATATGACTGCCATGACCTTATTACCTTGAGCTGCACTAACTCCCAATATATGCGTTGTGGTGCTCGGTTGGCAAGGCAACTTAATCTCAAATCATACACAATATGATCCAAATCGAGTGTGTGAAATAACCACCGCATCACAGCGCCCTATGTACACTACTTTGTCTTGTTAGGGGCACGGTCGCCGGTTGGAAATAACGCAAATAAATCCCCTCGAGACTCTCAAGAATAGTCCCCCGATCATAGTAAATTTTGAAATTAGTGACGTCCGATATATTTGACGTACTGCACCGTAAACAAGGTTCACACGATTAACCATATATCTAAAACTAAACTACCCTATGAAAAAGATTGTGTACAACATACTACACTACGTAACCGCGCATCTAAAACTATATAATCCATTCGGTTAAAAAAATTACGAAAGGTGAATGACCGGACGTACAGTGTTTCGCTAGTTTTTCTCCCCCTGTACTCCTCTCTACTCCTCTCTCTTCCATCCTTTCTCTTCTTTTTTCTGAATAAAAGTGAGTTATGACATAATTTTATTTTTTTTAGGGTAGATTGTGTCGCCATTTAGAATGTCGATAGGAACTTGCAGGATCCCGTTGCCATTTGAAATTACGGGTTTCCTAAATGTTAATAAAAAAAATTTAGGGACTCATGGGATCCGTGTCGTCAGTTGGAATGGCGGTATGGTCCTGTCACCATTCCAACTGGCGACAACAGGGTCTCTCTGTACTTTTTCTGGTTCCTATCGCCATTCTCTGGGCTATTGTCACCATTTGGAATCGCGACAAGAAAATTTTGCCATTTCAAACGACGACAGTAGCCTAGTTTTGTAATTTTTTTCGATTATTTATTTTTGTAAATTTATTTTATAATAATATTATTGCAAGTAAAATTGGGTAAAAAGGTACATGAAAGAACGTGCGATTACAATCTATTGCTGGCTTTTCTTTTCCTTTTGGAAAGAAAGATTAAGTCGGCACCGCCGTGGGAAAACTTTGGTGCCCCTGCAGAATATGTTCCACTTCCACGACACTGTCAAAGATTCCTCGGAATTTCGGATGCTGTGGAGTGGAGTGAACTGGACCAAGACGTGCTTCGTGCCGCACCGCTTTTCTGCCCATGTGATAGGGAACCGACGACAAATTATATGATTCCCTAGTCAAGGTGCAATGCACATTGCACAATGCTTCCACCAAGAGGGACAGTATGGGATGTTAAATGCGATGTTTACTAAACCCATTTCCAGGAAGTATCGTTCTATCGATCGACATGCTCGAGCTCAAGGAGAAGTGTTAGTTTTTACCTCCTTCTAAATACTGAACTATACAAATCTTAGAGCAGCTGGTCAATGGTCACTAGCCAATAATGCAATAGACCTTCAGGAAATGTCCATGAACATCTCTGTCAGGTGATGAAGACTGTTCACGGACTACGGATATCTTAACTACAGTTTGAACCCTGAATATTGATAGCTATTACTTCGGATCGGACCCATGCAACGCAATTATTCGCTAAAATCGTAGAACTAGCTGGAGTATTCGGATGTACACGCATCAGATTCAGAGATAAGATAGACATGATCCTCTGCAATCCACGTGTGCGTGAGTAGGCGCCGACCCTGGCGGATATATTTTCTCTACTAAAGGCTAACGACGTCTAGTCGGCAATCCGTGTGGAATTTTATCGCGAGAATCATGTACTCCTTCATGGCTTTATCCACAAGTACACGTCAAAAGATAGAAATCCTAATGGGCACAGTTACGATTACCTTGGACAGAACGCGTAAAAATTCATGGATGAATTCACCAACATACCACGTGCTCACTTGAGTGAGATAGAACCCCCCCAAAGTTCACCATGCGAAAACTTAAGCTCTAAAAAACCGGAAGTTTAACATGGCATGTAGATGCATTGTAGTGCTCACATGGGTCGTGAACGATCCAATCCAAATTGAAGTTGCTTACAAGCAACCATAAATTCAGGATAGTGGTTCTAAAAAACCCGAAGTTTAACATGGCATATATATATATATATATATATATATATATAGGGTATTGTAGTGCTCACATGGGGCGTGAACGATCCAATGCAAATTGAAGTTGCTTACAAGCAGCCATAAATTCAGGATAGTACTAGTAAATTTTGATGTCACTGTTTGAGAAGTTTCTAGGTAACATCCTCTGGACCTAAACAAGTGTTTTAATTATCTTAAGCAAGGCGTACACCGCAAGTTAGCATCTAGTTAGTATATATATTATCTTATTAAAGCAAAATTAAAAGGAGCCACCACGTTTACTGACCTAGAAATTCTTACGTTAATCGGTGAAAAAAGAAAATGATCACTGGTTAGTGAGGATAGGAGATCGCCACGATTAGTGAGGATGCCATAAGCCCACGACGTTGAGTTAGCCATTGTCAAAGAAGAGAAGCGACCGACACAAGAGAAGATGACATTGAGCATGTATAACATCATGTATCCACACGAATAGAAGCGCGGACATACTGAGGTAGAAGACCAAAAGCTTGAAATACAGATGGCGCGACCATAGAGAATATCTTGGGAGTCACTTTGGAGAGAGTGTGACATGTGTCCCAAGGTGGGATCGGCAATGGTTGAATGTGTATGCGTGTTGATGTCGCAATGATTAGCATTAAGCAATAATTAGAGAGAAGTAGAAGATAATTATAGGCTCGGGAAGGGAGACTTTGTGTTGGGGCTAGCGGCGATAGCATCTGGCTTCCGGACTTCGAGTTGGAGATGGGGAGTCAGTTGCTGACGACATTGGCCCACGTGGCAGAGAAAGAAAGGAAAGGGAGGCGCGGCTTGGCATGGGAGAAAATAAGGAGCGGGTCGGGCTGACGGGAAAAGAATGAGGAAATGGGTCGAACGGAAGGATTTCAACCCAAAAGGAAAGTCCGGAATTTAAAATAATTTTTGAATTTCAGAAAATGGATTAAATATAATTGAGCTCAAAGAAATAACAAATAAATTCCAAAAATTCATAGAAAATTATCTGGAACTCAAGGAACCCAAATAAAAATATTTAATTTAATTTAAGTTTAAATTATTCACATTAAATTATGTGGATATCGTGAGGATATGTGCACGATCTCAGGATGATGAGTCAATTGGCAATGGCTTTGTTGGTTTGCAAAATCTCGCGTTTTCGGGGTTTGCTTCTTCTTTGTCGGACCACAGTGATCGGCCAGGTGGAGTGGGGCGGTCGGACCGGCCGTGGTGACCGGTCGGACCGGCTGACCTAAAGTTGGATTTTGGGGCTAATCCAAAAATAGGTTGTGTAGGCAAGTGAGTCTCTGGATGTGGTCCCATCATTTTGGAGCTCCTACCAAAAGTTCTATTCGATTGAAATTTCCGAAGGTTTGAATTTCTCGCTTGAATTTTGGCTAAGTCTTTGGACCGGTCCGACCGCCGTTGTGGGAGCGGTCCGACCAAGCATGAATCGGTCGGACCGCCCAATGTGAAGGCGATCGACCGCGATCCTGGAGGTTAGCCAAGTTCGCATTGATGCATGTTGAATGTGTTTAATGTTTAGTTATCAATGCTTTATTGTTGCATATTGCATTGCGGAACTAACGTGGGTCAAGTTGTGAAGAACTTGTTCCCGGAAACGATTTGTTTGTCTATTGCTGTGCAGGTGGCTTGCAGGTCAACGACGTCAACGGTGAGTGGATCGGGACTACGCTTGGAGAGCTGAGGTCGAGCGATCGGGGATCCGGGTGGTCGTGTGACTCAAGCAGGTGCAGAATGGGCAAGACGGATCGAACGGTTGGTTCGGTACAGCTGGTTGGATCAGGCGGTGCGGGTATCCGTGCGAGTCTCTGGGAGGTTCCGATGGGATTCGGACAAGAGAGGCTTGGCGATGCGATGAGAACCGCTGATCAACCTACACGTGGTGAAGCAGGCGATTGCTTCAACAGATTAGTGTGTGGGTCCCATGTGTGAATGGGTCCCAAATGTGAAACCCTAGTCCTCTCCTATAAATAGAAGGGGGGAGATGTAAAACCCTCTTGAAGCTTCCATTTGGTTTGCCCCTTCCTTTTTCTAGGGTTAGGGTTTGGAGAGGAAGAGAGGGAGAGATTGTGATTGCTCCTTGGTGAGCTCTTGTCCTCCTTGTTGGAGTGGCTTTGTAAGCATCTTGTGAGATCAATCAATCTTGTGATGCTTGCTTGAGAGATCTTTTGTCTCCTCTTTGTGTTCTTCTCTCATTTGGATGAATTTGGTGCTTCCTTGATTCAAGTGTTTAAACTTGGTCTTTTGACCCTTTGTGTCTTGCTTTGATGTGTGGGAGTACCCCTAGGATCATCTAGACCATCAACCCCACAAGCAAGTCTTGAATCAAAGTTTTCATACTTCTAGGGTTTGTGCACTTCTTTGTTTAATCCTTGAGAGTTTGTTTCTGCAAGTGGATCGAAGGATCGTCGCTAGAAATAGGTCTCCAATATCATTAGGGAGGTGTGCTCGAAATTTGGTCAAGTTTCATTGGTTGAATCAAAAGTTGGATCAAATTTCGTCTTGGATTTGGGGTGGATTTTTCAATCTTGGGTGAACCGGTCGACCGGTCTTATAACGGCGATCCGACCGCCAGTATATTCGAACCGCTGTCTGCCGGTCGAACCGTTGCCCACCGGTCCGACCGCCGATTAGTTGCGGTCGGATCATTGGTTGAGCGTCGGTCCGACCGCCCGTGGTAGCCGGCCGACCGCTGTGCTCCAGATCAACCCTTTGAGTTTAAGTCACCACATTTGTGTCGTGTGGTTGTCGGGGTTATCGAATTGGCACAAGGTTTCCGTTGTGTGCTTCTCGATCTTCTTAGCTTTCATAGCTAAAGGAGTAAAGTTCGTGTTGAATTTGATTTAGGCGAGAAAGTTTTGAAAGCGCCTATTCACCCCCTCGATCGCCTTTCGGTCCTACAAGTGCTATCGAGCCTGTTAGCTCTTTTCTATAGATCTTAACCGTCTTTGGAGCCATGGCGATGAGCGATATTCAATCGAGCCACATGTTTTTGATGGAGTTGATTTTGCATATTGGAAGGCCGAATGGAGGCCTATATCGAGGCTCAAGGGCACGCGATTTGGCTTAAGGTGAAAAATCCTTATGTCGTGCGGTAGATGACAATTTGATCACTCGGATGTGGAGAACAACGGCGAGGCTCGAATTTCTTGATTCAAGGCCTTAGTCGATCGGAGTTTGAGCGTGTTGCTCACTTGTCGTCTTCTCATGAGATCTGGCGGACTCTTTGTGATTATCACGAGGGTCCATGCGATCAAGGAAGTGAGACGAACCGACTTAAGAAAGCATACTCCAAGATCGAGCAAAGACACGGTGAATCTTTAGATGAGCCGTGGGGAGATTTTCTAAAATTCTTCATGATCTCCGTATTTGTTGATCTTGTATTTATCGAGTCGAAAAATGCACGCCACTTTTGGGTGCTTTGGATGTGAAGGTGCAGGGGATGAAGATCACGCCATCAATGACAACATCACATGAGTGAGCTTACCATGGATAAGCTTTACTCGAGGTTGAAGGCGCATGAGATTGATTTTATCTCGCGTCTCCCACACATGCAGAGCCGATGGCTTTAGTGGTTGACACATCTAGGGGTAGATATCTTGATTCTTTTAATGTTAGCTCATCCGGATTTTCTTTATGCGCTTTGCATTCCTTGAGCGATGAGCAACTTGAGAGACTACCCGAGGATGACTTAGCCCTCCTATCCACAAAATTCACGAGAGCCTACAATAATGTGAGGAGTAGGAGGAGAGGTGGACCTATCACATGCTTTGAATGTGGTGAGCCGAACCACATTCGCTCTAGATGCCCCAAGTTGAAGGGCAAGGAGGAGAAGGAGTCACAAAGGCATCCTCAAGCGAGGGATGCTAAGTCCAAGAAGACAAACTATCGCAAGTTTGTCAGCCGAGTCCTTGAAGCTCTAGAGGATGTGAGCATGGAAGATGTGGACTCGGAGTCGGAGGACGACAAGAGTGACTCCCGTGGCAAGAAGAAGGCACGTGATTTCACTGGCATGTGCTTTATGGCTAAGAACAGCCACGACAGCGACTTCTCCAACAGCGAGGATCCTTTTAGTGATCCCGATGAGGTATGCCCTTCACTTCCTGACATGAAAAGGGCTTTAGTGCTTGCTGAACAAAAATTGCATAAGCAAGTTAGAGTAATTAAGAAACAGGATACTATGATTGATAATTTGAACCTAGAAGTGGTTAGGCTCAAATCCATTAATCCTGTTGATTTCTGTGATTCATGCTCTAGCTTGCTTAATGAACTGTCAAGCTTGAATAATGCTCATTCCTCTGTTGAAGATCAATTGAAAAATGCTCTTTCTGAACTAGAATCTCTCAAGTCTAGTTCTGTTTGCATGAATGCCATTCCGCTTGATGTGACTACTTTAGAAGCTATTCCATTAAATTGCTCAAACTGTGCTTTGCTAGAATTGAAACTGGATAGCTCTTTAAAAGAATTGCAAAAATTTGATGCTAGTCACACTTGTTCTCATTGTAAGAATAATCGAATTAAAATGCAAGAGATGACTGAAATGGTTGCTTATTCTAGAATTACCTCTTGTGAAAATTGCCATAAGCTTACAATTGAGATTGAAGCTTTAAACAAGACTCTTGAAGAGAAAGCTAAAATTGAAAGATCTATGTCTCTTACTGCTTCCAAGAAAGCCATTGATTCTTCCTCTTGTATGTTGCATCTTTGAAATTGATATTCTTTGTTGGTAAGATACAAGAGGCCTTTAGAGTCAAATTTAAGGAGCAGTTGAATAGGATTGGAGAGTCCTATTGTGTGTCTTGTGAGGCTCTTAAAGTGGAAGTGGATCTTCTTAAGAGCAAACATGTTGAGGCAATCGATTCTAAAAACTGCTCCAATTGTGGAGTTTTGGCAAAAGAGAACGATTACCTCAAAATGACTCTTGAGAAGTTTTCTAGTGGGAAAGAGAAACTCAACTTGTTTCTAGACCAATCCAAGGTGAGTGTGAAAAACAGTGGTCTAGGTTTTAAGTCCCTAGAGCTTTCCAAGAATCTCTCACCAAAGATTGCTAGAGTTGTGAAAAGTGGTGTGGTTGAGCAAGAACCTTCTTTGACTTCAAAGGTTGTTCCTAAATCTGTAGGTTCTGCTCAATCTCCTTCTAGCAAGAAAGATGCTTCTGTCTCACCAGTACGGACCCCTCAAAAGGTCAAGTACAATTGCACCTTCTGCAAGAAAGAGGGCCACACTGTTGAGTTTTGCTTCCGGAGAGCAAAGATTGAGAGGAAAGAGAGGATGAGCGCTTTGAGATCCATTAGAGGAGTCTCTTCTTCAGCGATAGTCTCTAGAGCCGGGGAGCCTATTCAGCGTACCATTTATAGGCCTAGGTTTGTAGAGAACTCTGTTGACTCTTTTGGTGGGTCCAGGCAGCAGTTTGGTCTTGGATATCGTGAGGATAGACCACGGGTAGCACCTAGACAGGGGGAGTATCGGTCTTTTGGTAGATCGTTTTGGAGAGGTCCAGTGGTGCTCATGGGCATTCTTATGATTTTGTGCCTAATCATTTTCTCTTTGCTTCTTTTGCTATTCCTGTGCCTCATCCATCTCGATCTTGGACTCCTAGAACCTTTATCTCAAATCCCAGTACTGAGGCTTGGATGTTTTGAGGGAATTTGCTCTTTCTGTTTTCATTGTATCATAATGCATTTTTATTTCAAATGTCGTGCATTGCATAATAAAAATTGTGGAGCTTTGAGTATTATCCTTGTATGGCTTGATTTCATTCTCTATACCTTGTCATATTAAGTGATAGTCTGCTGGACTTCTTTTATGGCTCTTCGTGTTTTGGCTTAGCTTTTCCCTTGCTAGCTTTATATCTGTGAGCAGATTGAATCAAATTATGTCTTGTTGGATCTTGTGACTAGTTTTGCTCTAGTGATCCTCTTATGATTCTTGCCATGTCTTACAAGCTGAATTGAGTCTTGAACTTATTTTGAGATGAAAAATGAGCTTTTTATCTTCTTAAGTCAAGCAAATGAAAAAAAGATTTTCATGCGAAAAAACTGATCTCACCAATCCTTTCTCATGAGACGGCTTGCCATTGCACTAGGCATGAACTCAGGGGGAGTTTTGGATGACCTAGACCACTCTTTTAAGCTTATCGCTTGAGATGGTCGCGGCAAGGCTTGAGATCTAGCACAGTAAAAAAAAGAGAAAGAAAAAAATTGCCTAAAAAGGGCTAAGTGCTTGAGCTTTGCTTCAAAAGAATTCTCTTAATGCTCAAAATGCCTCAATTCCTGTTTTGAGTCTCTTTTGCTTATAGACATGGCTTGACTCATTTTGGTTGCTTTTAGTGAATCTATGACATTGAGCAACCTTTCATGGTTTTAATTATGTTAATCTCAGTTTCTGCTATCTTGGTGTTAGCTGCGATACATGTTTTGCCATGATTGAATATAGCTTCTACTCTTTATATGGCTTGGTATATGTCTTGTCTTGTCTACATAGATAATGGTCATGGCTCCTTTTGCTAAATTTCAAATAAAGTCATTTCTTCATGCTCGTTCTTCTCTCATGCATCTTGATGAATTCATTGTCAAAGGGGGAGAAGGATTGAAGAAAATGCTGCTTTGGAGCTTTTGGTTCACATAAGGTTTCATGCATAAAAGAACACACACACACACACAAAAAAATTTTGTGAACCCTTTGAAAATTTGTGATCATAGTGAGTTGAGTCTCTGGGTTTTATTGCCTTTTTCTGATTTGAATTGCAATTCAAGAAGACTCACAATGATCAAAGGTCAAATAGAACTTATTGTCTTTCATATGGACCTTAGTGAGATTGTTGGCCATCTTACGGATTTTGAATCTTTTGTGCGTTCAATGCCTTATCTCACTTGCCTTCACTATTCGAAGCCGACTTGGTGGTTCCTAAGCTTTTTCTTGCTTATGGACCAAGTTGTGCCTTTATGCGAAAACGGCGATTTTTACTTTTCATTTCGAAAAACCACATTTTCTTGGAAATTGCCAATGTGTTCATCAAGGGGGAGATTGTGGATATCGTGAGGATATGTGCACGATCTCAGGATGATGAGTCAATTGGCAATGGCTTTGTTGGTTTGCAAAATCTCGCGTTTTGGGGTTTGCTTCTTCTTTGTCGGACCAAAGTGATCGGACCGGTGGAGTGGGGCGGTCAGACCGCCCGTGGGTCGGTCGGACCGGCCGTGGTGGCCGGTCGGACCGGCCTGACCTAAAGTTGGATTTTGGGGCTAATCCAAAAATAGGTTGTGTAGGCAGGTGAGGGGAGTCTCCTGGATGTGGTCCCATCATTTTTGGAGCTCCCAGTCAAAAGTTCTATTCGATTGAAATTTCGGAAGGTTTGAATTTCGCTGAATTTTGGCTAAGTCCTTTGGACCGGTCCGACCGCCGTTGTGGGAGCGGTCCGATCCAGATGAATCGGTCGGACCGCCACGTGAAGCGATCGACCGCAATCACTGGAGGTTAGCCAAGTTCGCATTGATGCATGTTGAATGTGTTTAATGTTTAGTTATCAATGCTTTATTGTTGCATATTGCATTGCGGAACTAACGTGGGTCAAGTTGTGAAGAACTTGTTCCGGAAGCGATTTGTTTGTCTATTCTTCGCGGTGGCTTGCGTCAACGACGTCAGCGGTGAGTGGATCGGGACTACGCTTGGAGAGCCGAGGTCGAGCGATCGGGGATCTGGGTGAGGTCGTGTGACTCAAGCAGTGCGAGAATGGGCAAGATGGATCGAGCGGTTGGTTGATGCATTTGGTTGGATCGGCGGTGCGGATATCCGTGCGAGTCTCAGGGAGGTTCGATGGGATTCGGACAAGAGAGGCTTGGCGTCGATGAGAACCGTGATCAACCTACGTGGTGAAGCGGCGATTGCTTCAACAGATTAGTGTGTGGGTCCCATGTGAATGGGTCCCAAATGTGAAACCCTAGTCCTCTCCTATAAATAGAAGGGGGGAGATGTAAAACCCTCTTGAAGCTTCCATTTGGTTTGCCCCTTCCTTTTTCTAGGGTTAGGGTTTGGAGAGGAAGAGAGGGAGAGATTGTGATTGCTCCTTGGTGAGCTCTTGTCCTCCTTGTTGGAGTGGCTTTGTAAGCATCTTGTGAGATCAATCAATCTTGTGATGCTTGCTTGAGAGATCATTTGTCTCCTCTTTGTGTTCTTCTCTCATTTGGATGAATTTGGTGCTTCCTTGATTCAAGTGTTTAAACTTGGTCTTTTGACCCTTTGTGTCTTGCTTTGATGTGTGGGAGTACTCCTAGGATCATCTAGACCATCAACCCCCACAAGCAAGTCTTGAATCAAAGTTTTTCATACTTCTAGGGTTTGTGCACTTCTTTGTTTAATCCTTGAGAGTTTGTTTCTGAAGTGGATCCAAGGATCGTCGCTAGAAATAGGTCTCCAATATCATTAGGGAGGTGTGCTCGAAATTTGGTCAAGTTTCATTGGTTGAATCAAAAGTTGGATCAAATTTCGTTTTGGATTTGGGGTGGATTTTTCAGTACTGGACTGAACCGGTCTGACCGGTCTTGTAACGGCGGTCCGACCGCCCGTATATTCAGACCGCTGTACTGCCGGGTCGAACCGCTGTCCACCGGTCCGACCGCCAGTTAGTTGCCGGTCAGACCGCTGGTTGAACGTCGGTCCGACCGCCCGTGGTAGCCGGTCTGACCGCCTGTGCCCAGATCAACCCTTTGAGTTTAAGTCACCACATTTGTGTCGTGTGGTTGTCGGGGTTATCGAATTGAGACAAGGTTTCATTTGTGTGCTTACTGATCTTCTTAGCTTTCATAGCTAAAGGAGTAAAGTTCGTGTTGAATTTGATTTAGGCGAGAAAGTTTTGAAAGCGCCTATTCACCCCCCCTCAGTCGCCTTTCCGGTCCTACAAGTGGTATCAGAGCCGGTTAGCTCTTTTCTATAGATCTTAACCGGTCTTTGGAGCCATGGCGACTGAGCGATATTCAATCAGGCCACATGTTTTTGATGGAGTTGATTTTGCATATTGGAAGGCCCGAATGGAGGCCTACATCGAGGCTCAAGGGCACGCGATTTGGCTTAAGGTGAAAAATCCTTATGTCGTGCGGTAGATGACAATTTGATCACTCGGATGTGGAGAACAACAATGAGGGCTCGAATTTCTTGATTCAAGGCCTTAGTCGATCGGAGTTTGGCGTGTTGCTCACTTGTCGTCTGCTCATGAGATCTGGCGGACTCTTTGTGATTATCACGAGGGTCCACTGCGATCAAGGAAGTGAGACAGAACCGACAAGAAAGCATACTCCAAGATCGAGCAAAGACACGTGAATCTTTAGATGAGTGTGGGGAGATTTTCTAAAATTCTTCATGATCTCCGCACCGTTGATCTTGTATTTATCGAGTCGAAAATGCACGCCACTTTTGGGTGCTTTGGATGTGAAGGTGCTGGGGATGAAGATCATCGCCATCAATGACAACATCATCATGAGTGAGCTTACCATGGATAAGCTTTACTCGAGGTTGAAGACGCATGAGATTGATTTTATCTCGCGTCTCCCCACGACAGAGCCGATGGCTTTAGTGGTTGACACATCTAGGGGTAGATATGCTGATTCTTTTAATGTTAGCTCATCTGGATTTTCTTTATGCCTTTGCATTCCTTGAGCGATGAGCAACTTGAGAGACTACCCGAGGATGACTTAGCCCTCCTATCCACAAAATTCACGAGAGCCTACAATAATGTGAGGAGTAGGAGGAGAGGTGGACCTATCACATGCTTTGAATGTGGTGAGCCGAACCACATTCGCTCTAGATGCCCCAAGTTGAAGGGCAAGGAGGAGAAGGAGTCACAAAGGCATCCTCAAGCGAGGGATGCTAAGTCCAAGAAGACAAACTATCGCAAGTTTGTCAGCCGAGTCCTTGAAGCTCTAGAGGATGTGAGCATGGAAGATGTGGACTCGGAGTCGGAGGACGACAAGAGTGACTCCCGCGGCAAGAAGAAGGCACGTGATTTCACTGGCATGTGCTTTATGGCTAAGAACAGCCACGACAGCGACTTCTCCAACAGCGAGGATCCTTTTAGTGATCCCGATGAGGTATGCCCTTCACTTCCTGACATGAAAAGGGCTTTAGTGCTTGCTGAACAAAAATTGCATAAGCAAGTTAGAGTAATTAAGAAACAGGATACTATGATTGATAATTTGAACCTAGAAGTGGTTAGGCTCAAATCCATTAATCCTGATGATTTCTGTGATTCATGCTCTAGCTTGCTTAATGAATTTTAAGCTTGAATAATGCTCATTCCTCTGTTGAAGATCAATTGAAAAATGCTCTTTCTGAACTAGAATCTCTCAAGTCTAGTTCTGTTTGCATGAATGCCATTCCGCTTGATGTGACTACTTTAGAAGCTATTCCATTAAATTGCTCAAACTGTGCTTTGCTAGAATTGAAACTGGATAGCTCTTTAAAAGAATTGCAAAAATTTGATGCTAGTCACACTTGTTCTCATTGTAAGAATAATCGAATTAAAATGCAAGAGATGACTGAAATGGTTGCTTATTCTAGAATTACCTCTTGTGAAAATTGCCATAAGCTTACAATTGAGATTGAAGCTTTAAACAAGACTCTTGAAGAGAAAGCTAAAATTGAAAGATCTATGTCTCTTACTGCTTCCAAGAAAGCCATTGATTCTTCCTCTTGTATGTTGCATGCTGAAATTGATATTGCTGTTGGTAAGATACAAGAGGCCTTTAGAGTCAAATTTAAGGAGCAGTTGAATAGGATTGGAGAGTCCTATTGTGTGTCTTGTGAGGCTCTTAAAGTGGAAGTGGATCTTCTTAAGAGCAAACATGTTGAGGCAATCGATTCTAAAAACTGCTCCAATTGTGGAGTTTTGGCAAAAGAGAACGATTACCTCAAAATGACTCTTGAGAAGTTTTCTAGTGGGAAAGAGAAACTCAACTTGTTTCTAGACCAATCCAAGGTGAGTGTGAAAAACAGTGGTCTAGGTTTTAAGTCCCTAGAGCTTTCCAAGAATCTCTCACCAAAGATTGCTAGAGTTGTGAAAAGTGGTGTGGTTGAGCAAGAACCTTCTTTGACTTCAAAGGTTGTTCCTAAATCTGTAGGTTCTGCTCAATCTCCTTCTAGCAAGAAAGATGCTTCATCTCACCAAGACGGACCCTCAAAGGTCAAGTACAATTGCACCTTCGCAAGAAAGAGGGCCACACTTGTTGAGTTTTGCTTCCGGAGAGCAAAGATTGAGAGGAAAGAGAGGATGAGCGCTTTGAGATCCATTAGAGGAGTCTCTTCTTCAGCGATAGTCTCTAGAGCCGGGGAGCCTATTCAGCGTACCATTTATAGGCCTAGGTTTGTAGAGAACTCTGTTGACTCTTTTGGTGGGTCCAGCGTGATTTGGTCTTGGATATCGTGAGGATAGACCACGGGTAGCACCTAGACAGGGGAGTATCGGTCTTTTGGTAGATCGCTTTGGAGAGGTCCAGTGGTGCTCATGGGCATTCTTATGATTTTGTGCCTAATCATTTTTCTCACTTCTTTTGCTATTCCTGTGCCTCATCCATCTCAAGATCGACTCCTAGAACCTTTATCTCAAATCCCAAGATCGAGGCTTGGATGTTTTGAGGAATTTGCTCTTTCTTTTCATTGTATCATAATGCATTTTTATTTCAAATGTCGTGCATTGCATAATAAAATTGTGGAGCTTTGAGTATTATCCTTGTATGGCTTGATTTCATTCTCTATACCTTGTCATATTAAGTGATAGTCTGCTTTGGACTTCTTTTATGGCTCTTCGTGTTTTGGCTTAGCTTTTCCCTTGCTAGCTTTATATCCGTGAGCAATTGAATCGAATCATGTCTTGTTGGATCTTGTGACTAGTTTTGCTCTAGTGATCCTCTTATGATTCTTGCCATGTCTTACAAGCTGAATTGAGTCTTGAACTTATTTTGAGATGAAAAATGAGCTTTTTATCTTCTTAAGTCAAGCAAATGAAAAAAAAGATTTTCTGTGCGAAAAAACTGATCTCACCAATCCTTTCTCATGAGACGGCTTGCCATTGCACTAGGCATGAACTCAGGGGGAGTTTTGGATGACCTAGACCACTCTTTTAAGCTTATCGCTTGAGATGGTCGCGGCAAGGCTTGAGATCTAGCACAGTAAAAAAAAGAGAAAGAAAAAAATTGCCTAAAAAGGGCTAAGTGCTTGAGCTTTGCTTCAAAAGAATTCTCTTAATGCTCAAAATGCCTCAATTCCTGTTTTGAGTCTCTTTTTGCTTATAGACATGGCTTGACTCATTTTTGGTTGCTTTTAGTGAATCTATGACATTGAGCAACCTTTCATGGTTTTAATTCTGTTAATCTCAGATTTCTGCTATCTTGGTGTTAGCTTTGCATAAAGACATGTTTTGCCATGATTGAATATAGCTTCTACTCTTTATATGGCTTGGTATATGTCTTGTACTGTCTACATAGATAATGGTCATGGCTCCTTTTGCTAAATTTCAAATAAAGTCATTTCTTCATGCTCGTTCTTCTCTCATGCATCTTGATGAATTCATTGTCAAAGGGGGAGAAGGATTGAAGAAAATGCTGCTTTGGAGCTTTTGGTTCACATAAGGTTTCATGCATAAAAGAACACACACACACACACAAAAAAAATTTTGTGAACCCTTTGAAAATTTGTGATCATAGTGAGTTGAGTCTCTGGGTTTTATTGCCTTTTTCTGATTTGAATTGCAATTCAAGAAGACTCACAATGATCAAAGGTCAAATAGAACTTATTGTCTTTCATATGGACCTTAGTGAGATTGTTGGCCATCTTCTGGATTTTGAATCTTTTTGTGCGTTCAATACCTTATCTCACTTGCCTTCACTATTCTGAAGCCGACTTGGTGGTTCCTAAGCTTTTTCTTGCTTATGGACCAAGTTGTGCCTTTATGCTAAAGGCGATTTTACTTTTCATTTGAAAACCACATTTTCTTGCAAATTGCCAATGTGTTCATCAAGGGGGAGATTGTGGATATCGTGAGGATATGTGCACGATCTCAGGATGATGAGTCAATTGGCAATGGCTTTGTTGGTTTGTAAAATCTCGCGTTTTGGGTTTGCTTCTTCTTTGTCGGACCACGGTGCCCGGCCGGTGGAGTGGGGCGGTCGGACCGCCGTGGGTGATCGGACCGGCCGTGGTGACCGGCCGGACCGGCGACCTAAAGTTGGATTTTGGGGCTAATCCAAAAATAGGTTGTGTAGGCAAGTGAGGAGTCTCTGGATGTGGTCCCATCATTTTGGAGCTCCAGTCAAAAGTTCTATTCGATTGAAATTTCGGAAGGTTTGAATTTCGCTGAATTTTGGCTAAGTCCTTTGGACCGTCCGACCGCCGTTGTGGGAGCGGTCCGATCAAGATGAAATCGGTCGGACCGCCCTGTGGGGCGATCGGACCGCAATCACTGGAGGTTAGCCAAGTTCGCATTGATGCATGTTGAATGTGTTTAATGTTTAGTTATCAATGCTTTATTGTTGCATATTGCATTGCGGAACTAACGTGGGTCAAGTTGTGAAGAACTTGTTCCCGGAAACGATTTGTTTGTCTATTGCTGTGCAGGTGGCTTGTAGGTCAACGACGTCAACGGTGAGTGGATCGGGACTACGCTTGGAGAGCCGAGGTCGAGCGATCGGGGATCTGGGTGAGTCGTGTGACTCAAGCAGTGCGAGAATGGGCAAGATGGATCGAGCGGGTGGTTGATGCACCGGGTTGGATCGGTGGTGCGGGTATCCGTGCGAGTCTCGGGAGGTTCGATGGGATTCGGACAAGAGAGGCTTGGCGTCGATGAGAACCGTGATCAACCTACACGTGGTGAAGCGTGCGATTGCTTCAACAGATTAGTGTGTGGGTCCCATGTGTGAATGGGTACCAAATGTGAAACCCTAGTCCTCTCCTATAAATAGAAGGGGGGAGATGTAAAACCCTCTTGAAGCTTCCATTTGGTTTGCCCCTTCCTTTTTCTAGGGTTAGGGTTTGGAGAGGAAGAGAGGGAGAGATTGTGATTGCTCCTTGGTGAGCTCTTGTTCTCCTTGTTGGAGTGGCTTTGTAAGCATCTTGTGAGATCAATCAATCTTGTGATGCTTGCTTGAGAGATCTTTTGTCTCCTCTTTGTGTTCTTCTCTCATTTGGATGAATTTGGTGCTTCCTTGATTCAAGTGTTTAAACTTGGTCTTTTGACCCTTTGTGTCTTGCTTTGATGTGTGGGAGTACCCCTAGGATCATCTAGACCATCAACCCCCACAAGCAAGTCTTGAATCAAAGTTTTTCATACTTCTAGGGTTTGTGCACTTCTTTGTTTAATCCTTGAGAGTTTGTTTCTGCGAAGTGGATCT
This sequence comes from Hsuehochloa calcarea, assembly GCA_036346395.1. Classification (NCBI taxonomy): domain Eukaryota; kingdom Viridiplantae; phylum Streptophyta; class Magnoliopsida; order Poales; family Poaceae; genus Hsuehochloa; species Hsuehochloa calcarea. Next base: position 85,232,944 of record CM070597.1, on the reverse strand, counting down.
GAAGGATCGTCGCTAGAAATAGGTCTCCAATATCATTAGGGAGGTGTGCTCGAAATTTGGTCAAGTTTCATTGGTTGAATCAAAAGTTGGATCAAATTTCGTCTTGGATTTGGGGTGGATTTTTCAGTACTGGACTGAACCGGTCTGACCGGTCTTGTAACGGCGGTCCGACCGCCCGTATATTCGACATTGTCTGCCGGGTCGAACCATTATCCTGCCGGTCCGACCGCCGATTAGTTGCTTGGTCGACCATTGGTTGAGCGTCGGTCCGAGCCTCGTGGTAGCTTGGTCGACCTTTGTGCCAGATCAACCCTTTGAGTTTAAGTCACCACATTTGTGTCGTGTGGTTGTCGGGGTTATCGAATTGACACAAGGTTTCATGTGTGCTTCTTCGATCTTCTTAGCTTTCATAGCTAAAGGAGTAAAGTTCGTGTTGAATTTTATTTAGGCGAAAAGTTTTGAAAGCGCCTATTCACCCCCTCGATCGCCTTTCCGGTCCTACAAGTGGTATCGAGCGGTTAGCTCTTTTCTATAGATCTTAACCGGTCTTTGGAGCCATGGCGATGAGCGATATTCAATCGGCCACATGTTTTTGATGGAGTTGATTTTGCATATTGGAAGGCCGAATGGAGGCCTATATCGAGGCTCAAGGGCACGCGATTTGGCTTAAGGTGAAAAATCCTTATGTCGTGCGGTAGATGACAATTTGATCACTCGGATGTGGAGAACAACAGCGGGGCTCGAATTTCTTGATTCAAGGCCTTAGTCGATCGGAGTTTGAGCGTGTTGCTCACTTGTCGCTCGCTCATGAGATCTGGCGGACTCTTTGTGATTATCACGAGGGTCCACTGCGATCAAGGAAGTGAGAGAACCGACTTAAGAAAGCATACTCCAAGATCGAGCAAAGACACGGTGAATCTTTAGATGAGTGTGGGGAGATTTTCTAAAATTCTTCATGATCTCCGCTTGTTGATCTTGTATTTCTTGAGTCGAGAAAATGCACGCCACTTTTGGGTGCTTTGGATGTGAAGGTGCAGGGATGAAGATCACTTGCCATCAATGACAACATCATCATGAGTGAGCTTACCATGGATAAGCTTTACTCGAGGTTGAAGGCGCATGAGATTGATTTTATCTCGCGTCTCCCCACGACGAGCCGATGGCTTTAGTGGTTGACACATCTAGGGGTAGATATCTTTGATTCTTTTAATGTTAGCTCATCTGGATTTTCTTTATGCCTTTGCATTCCTTGAGCGATGAGCAACTTGAGAGACTACCCGAGGATGACTTAGCCTCCTATCCACAAAATTCACGAGAGCCTACAATAATGTGAGGAGTAGGAGGAGAGGTGGACCTATCACATGCTTTGAATGTGGTGAGCCAACCACATTAGCTCTAGATGCCCCAAGTTGAAGGGCAAGGAGGAGAAGGAGTCACAAAGGCATCCTCAAGCGAGGATGCTAAGTCCAAGAAGACAAACTATCGCAAGTTTGTCGGTAGAGTCCTTGAAGCTCTAGAGGATGTGAGCATGGAAGATGTGGACTCGAGTCGGAGGGCGACAAGAGTGACTCCGCGGCAAGAAGAAGGCACGTGATTTCACGGCATGTGCTTTATGGCTAAAACGACCACGACAAATGACTTCTCCAACGGCGAGGATCCTTTTAGTGATCCCGATGAGGTATGCCCTTCTTCTCGACATGAAAAGGGCTTTAGTGCTTCTTGAACAAAAATTGCATAAGCAAGTTAGAGTAATTAAGAAACAGGATACTATGATTGATAATTTGAACCTAGAAGTGGTTAGGCTCAAATCCATTAATCCTGTTGATTTCTGTGATTCATGCTCTAGCTTGCTTAATGAACTGTCAAGCTTGAATAATGCTCATTCCTCTGTTGAAGATCAATTGAAAATGCTCTTTCGAACTAGAATCTCTCAAGTCTAGTTACATTTGCATGAATGCCATTCCGCTTGATGTGACTACTTTAGAAGCTATTCCATTAAATTGCTCAAACTGTGCTTTGCTAGAATTGAAACTGGATAGCTCTTTAAAAGAATTGCAAAAATTTGATGCTAGTCACACTTGTTCTCATTGTAAGAATAATCGAATTAAAATGCAAGAGATGACTGAAATGGTTGCTTATTCTAGAATTACCTCTTGTGAAAATTGCCATAAGCTTACAATTGAGATTGAAGCTTTAAACAAGACTCTTGAAGAAAAGCTAAAATTGAAAGATCTATGTCTCTTCTGCTTCCAAGAAAGCCATTGATTCTTCCTCTTGTATGTTGCATCTTTGAAATTGATATTCTTTGTTGGTAAGATACAAGAGGCCTTTAGAGTCAAATTTAAGGAGCGATTGAATAGGATTGGAGAGTCCTATTGTGTGTCTTGTGAGGCTCTTAAAGTGGAAGTGGATCTTCTTAAGAGCAAACATGTTGAGGCAATCGATTCTAAAAACTGCTCCAATTGTGGAGTTTTGGCAAAAGAGAACGATTACCTCAAAATGACTCTTGAGAAGTTTTCTAGTGGGAAAGAGAAACTCAACTTGTTTCTAGACCAATCCAAGGTGAGTGTGAAAAACAGTGGTCTAGGTTTTAAGTCCCTAGAGCTTTCCAAGAATCTCTCACCAAAGATTGCTAGAGTTGTGAAAAGTGGTGTGGTTGAGCAAGAACCTTCTTTGACTTCAAAGGTTGTTCCTAAATCTGTAGGTTCTGCTCAATCTCCTTCTAGCAAGAAAGATGCTTACATCTCACGATGACGGACCCCTCAAAAGGTCAAGTACAATTGCACCTTCTGCAAGAAAGAGGGCCACACTGTTGAGTTTTGCTTCCGGAGAGCAAAGATTGAGAGGAAAGAGAGGATGAGCGCTTTGAGATCCATTAGAGGAGTCTCTTCTTCAGCGATAGTCTCTAGAGCCGGGGAGCCTATTCAGCGTACCATTTATAGGCCTAGGTTTGTAGAGAACTCTGTTGACTCTTTTGGTGGGTCCAGGCAGCAGTTTGGTCTTGGATATCGTGAGGATAGACTACGGGTAGCACCTGGACAGGGGGAGTATCGGTCTTTTGGTAGATCGTTTTGGAGAGGTCCAGGTGGTGCTCATGGGCATTCTTATGATTTTGTGCCTAATCATTTTTCTGCTGCTTCTTTTACTATTCCCAGGCCTCATCCATCTCAGTACTGGACTCCTAGAACCTTTATCTCAAATCCCAGTACTGAGGCTTGGATGTTTTGAGGGAATTTGCTCTTTCTGTTTTCATTGTATCATAATGCATTTTTATTTCAAATGTCGTGCATTGCATAATAAAAATTGTGGAGCTTTAGTATTATCCTTGTATGGCTTGATTTCATTCTCTATACCTTGTCATATTAAGTGATAGTCTGCTTGGACTTCTTTTATGGCTCTTCGTGTTTTGGCTTAGCTTTTCCTTGCTAGCTTTATATCCGTGAGCAGTTGAATCGAATTATGTCTTGTTGGATCTTGTGACTAGTTTTGCTCTAGTGATCCTCTTATGATTCTTGCCATGTCTTACAAGTGAATTGAGTCTTGAACTTATTTTGAGATGAAAAATGAGCTTTTATCTTCTTAAGTCAAGCAAATGAAAAAAAGATTTTCTGTCGAAAAAAAGCGATCTCACCAATCCTTTCTCATGAGACGGCTTGCCATTGCACTAGGCATGAACTCGGGGAGTTTTGGATGACCTAGACCACTCTTTTAAGCTTATCGCTTGAGATGGTGCGGCAAGGCTTGAGATCTAGCACAAGAAAAAAAGAGAAAGAAAAAATTGCCTAAAAGGGCTAAGTGCTTGAGCTTTGCTTCAAAAGAATTCTCTTAATGCTCAAAATGCCTCAATTCCTGTTTTGAGTCTCTTTTTGCTTATAGACATGGCTTGACTCATTTTTGGTTGCTTTTAGTGAATCTATGACATTGAGCAACCTTTCATGGTTTTAATTATGTTAATCTCAGTTTACGCTATCTTGGTGTTAGCTTTGCGATACATGTTTTGCCATGATTGAATATAGCTTCTACTCTTTATATGGCTTGGTATATGTCTTGTCTGTCTACATAGATAATGGTCATGGCTCCTTTGCTAAATTTCAAATAAAGTCATTTCTTCATGCTCGTTCTTCTCTCATGCATCTTGATGAATTCATTGTCAAAGGGGAGAAGGATTGAAGAAAATCTTGCTTTAGAGCTTTTGGTTCACATAAGGTTTCATGCATAAAAGAACACACACACACAAAAAAAATTTTGTGAACCCTTTGAAAATTTGTGATCATAGTGAGTTGAGTCTCTGGGTTTTATTGCCTTTTTCTGATTTGAATTGCAATTCAAGAAGACTCACAATGATCAAAGGTCAAATAGAACTTATTGTCTTTCATATGGACCTTAGTGAGATTGTTGGCCATCTTGGATTTTGAATCTTTTGTGCGTTCAATGCCTTATCTCACTTGCCTTCACTATTACGAAGCCACTTGGTGGTTCCTAAGCTTTTTCTTGCTTATGGACCAAGTTGTGCCTTTATCTAAAACAGCGATTTTACTTTTCATTTGAAAAACCACATTTTCTTGCAAATTGCCAATGTGTTCATCAAGGGGGAGATTGTGGATATCGTGAGGATATGTGCACGACCAAGACTTGTGAGACCCCGGTTTATCCGGCTTGTAATGCTTAACCAACCGCTTGGCCCTAGCATCACAAAACAGATAATCCGAGACTCGAGACATGTATACTTCCAGTGCGATATACACACCTCTTTACAAAGTTCATGCATCAAGTCCATTCATTCACATAGAACCAAAACAAAATGTAGCAGAATAACATTAATAAAGGATAGTTATTACAAAAGAGAGGCCAACTGGCCAACAATAAAAGAGACAACAATAATTAAACAGCGGAAGCAAAAGTGTCATAAGATGGCTATAAACAAAAGAGCCAATCAGTGTGCCTTTAACCCACAAGGCAACCGACCGGACCGCCAGGCTAGTCGTCGAATCCACAGCACAACTCACAAAAGTGAGGCCCTAGGGGCTCACCTTCTTCCTCTGCAAACAAAAGCATTGACAAAAAGTGGGTGAGTACTTTGAATGTACTACTTAAGATATATAGGAATGATAACAGATCTATATAATAACTATATGCAAGCTTATTTAAGTGGAGCAGGATAGGACTCAAATTTTTAAGCATAAAGCAAGTTTTATTTGCAATAATGTAATAGATCGAAAGCAATTTAACAAATCTGATTTTATTTGATAAAAACAGTAGTAATCAAGTATCAACAGCAGAAAAACAGTCCTGGAAGTGACTAAACCATTAGTCACCACAACAATAGCATGAATTACCCATTCATGCCAACCATGTCAAGTTTTAATTTTTAAAACAAAAACAGTTGTTGAAGTCTAGATCTTGCGGGAAATCCTCAAGCGTGTCCATAACCTAGGACGAGGCTATTCGAATAGTTTTATCCCTGCAGGGTGTACCAACTTACCCACATGTCAGACCGCCTTTTTGCCACATGATTAAGCACACTTCCTTTGGTATGCCGGCACAGCTAAGTCCTACGAGACATTTCCAATATTGTGTATTAACTACGAGCCGCCCGTATGGATAGAAACCCATACGTTGTGTCGGAGTCATTGTAAAGCCTCGGTCAACTACCCGTCATGCAGTAAAGCCTTGACAACTACAATGCTCCTCGAGGTGGAGAGCCTACCCGAATCTCCACCACCGCACACCCAACACAAGAACACAGAGAACATATATCATGTTTCACCCAACACACACAACCCCTCCTGCGACTCGGAGATAACACACGCCAAAGTACTACGTCAAGAGGGTCCCATATAACCCTCATGTGGTTAGTACGCAAAAGTACTTGGATCAATGGTGCAAGCAACATTTTCGGTCCTTAGGGACACAGGCACCTTTCCTTGTCACACCCAACAATCACACCAACATGCCATTGTGCCCAAGTCAAATCATTTTGTTTCATTTTGGTTTTACAAAACTAAAGCATAAGGTGCTGAACCAAAATAAACAAAATGATTTGTGTGATCAAGGTCATCGACTAAGTCGATAACCGCCCAATTCTACCGGTAGCTAAGCATTTCTAAGCATGACCTCGCAAAGACAGTAAAAGAGCATAATTAAATCACGGGCTCTAATTCACCAATATGATAATAACTTATGGTTGTAGCAGGGGATAACATTTTAATGGCAACAATGCATTAGGAATAGCTACCTCTAAACAGGGCAAAAATAATTGGACACAAAAGCAATGCATACATATAATTTGTAAACAAGATATTAGACTTGAAAAATAATGGGACATTTATGATCAAACATCTTGCCTGCTTGCTGTGGGTCAAGGTGTTGCTGAGGATCAACAATATTATGAATGTGCTCTTCGGATCCTAACGAGAAAGCAAAAAGCAACCGATAAGAACGAATAAAACACAAAGACCCAACAGTAAACTCCCTCCAAAAATTCTAAAATTTTTACAGTAGCAAGGTCTTGATTTATAATGAATTTAGCAACAAGAACCAATTGATTTGGATTCTTAATGCTAAAGATATGACCAAAACAATTTTGCTCAGCTTTTATAAATCAAAAATGCTACTATTCATTAGCAAAATTTTCTGGAGCTATACTGAGGTTGGAAACATTTTTAACTTAAAGATGAGTTAAAAACATAACCAACAAAATTTGAATCACCCGAAAAGGATTTGAAATGAATTAGTTATGCATTTTATAAGTTATCACATTTTTCAGTTGATAAATAAATCCTCTCGGGAAATCCAGAAATTCTAAATGACGTGGCCGAACCTGGGACGTTGATCCTGGATCCAACGGCCCAAGCCCCGGCGCTGACGCGCGCGCGCGCGAAACCTCAAACGTCAACCGTTGGATCGGATCCAACGGTTCACGTGGCCCGAGCGTTCGGTGGTCCGAACGTTCACGCGCACGCGAGCCGTCGATCTGGGATCCGACGGTCCACGTGGATCCGAGGTCCGGTGGTCCGAACGTTCGCTCAGATCTGCGCCGTTGATCTTGGATCCAACGGACCACAGACCGAGGCGCGCAACAGACTCAATTTTTCGTCGCGATCCCGAGCCGCAGATCTTAGGATCGACGGTCCAAGATGACGCGCGTCAAACCAACGTCTGTTTTCGTCCGGCAAAATGTCGGAGGAGAACGGCTTCGCCGCGGCTGCTCCGCCGCGGCGGTGCGAGCAAACACCTAAAACGAGTCCCTAATACTCTTGCGCACCCAATGGTACCAAGGCGTTGGTGAGGTGGTCGAGAACGCCGCAGTTTGGAGAACCGAGGTGACGCAAAGAGACAAAAACGAAAAATGCAAATGGCTCACCGCGGTCCACGGAGGCGGTGCCGACCACTAGGGACTAAAGAGGGTTACACAGGCGCAAGGGATGCACCGAGAAGAGTCGATCTTTGCTTGGCGAAGAAGAATGGCGATTTCGGCCGAAAAGGAAGTCAGAAATTGAGTGCTCCTCTGTGAAAAGCCAAATTAACGGAGGGTTAATACTCCACGAGATGCCAAGCAACCGAGGAAGCAAAGGCTCGGAGAAAGAATGCGGAACACCGCTTTCAAGAAGAGGTCTGAGCTCCAACAATGGCGGTAGAGAAAATGCGAAGGAGTTCACTCGGTGCACTAACAATCTTGAAGCTCAAGGGTGTTCAAAGGATGCTAAGGAAGCCTCGGGTAGAGTCTTATAGGCGGAGGAGCAAGAGAACAGCAACGACAAGAAAAATGGCCGTCTTGTGTTTTGAGGTCGGCCGAGGCGACGGAGCAGTAACCATGAGGGAGACGGCGATGAGGGCGGCCGGACGGAGCATTAAATCTGCAGAGCCGTTGGCCAAAAGAGAGCGCGATCTCTGCCGAAGCGTCTTGTGCACGCCAAAGACGGTTGACTTCGCCGAGTCGAGCGCGGCGGAGGAAGACGACGAACGACGGCCGTTGGATTTAATCGGACGGTTTGAAATGGATCGGTTCGATTCAAACGCTTCGCTCAATCTGGGCGTGCGATCTTGATCCAACGGTTCACAACTCCCGCGCCCATGCGTCGCTACGGTGCGATTAGTTAGTTCGGTGAGTCAAGAGGCTCGAGCAGTCGGTTTGAACTCGAGCAAAGGCAAACCGATAGAAATTGAATTTTAAACATCGAGTTTTGAGGAATTACTTGAGGTAGCAAACGAGCTTCAAAATTTATGAAATTTTAATGGAGCTTTCGACAGCAGGAGGAACCTCCATAAAATTTTCAGAGATTTTAATGCACTGAAATATTCTACAGAAATTCCAGAAGAGAGGAAAATGGGGTTTGACCAGTTTGACTTGCCTCCAAAATTATCAAATAATTTCTAAAAATCATGAGATAATTCAGAGGTGTTAAACATCAACCCTAGACCCAAAGAAAATTATTTCCAGAGATTGGGCACAAGATTTTCATGGAGGAGGTTTATGACTTGAGTTTAATTGGGAAATTTGGAGTTTGAATTCCACCAATTTAAAGAAAGAGGTTTCAAACATTGTAACAATACATGAGGTAGCAAAAGTTTTAACTTATCCTCATTTTATTACATTTGAAACATAAACCCAATTTGGGATGTTACAAAACCTCCCCCTTACAAAAATCTCGTCCCGAGATTTGGCTCACTCAGCGAAAGAAAGATGGATAGTGCCTTGCGGAGACGATCTTCCCTTTCCCAAGTAGCCTCATCCTCGGAATGATTCGACCACTTGAACTTTAAGGAACTTGATGGCACGATTCCTCGTCCTTCGTTCGACCTCTTCAAGGATCTGACGAGTGCTCCTTGTAGGTCAAATCCTCCCGAACATCAAGAGTTTCCAGCGAGCTTCCTCGGTTGGAACACGGAGACACTTCTTTAGTTGGGACACATGGAAAACATCATGTACCCCTTCAAGTGCAGCTGGCAATTCCAATTTATAGGCAACAGCTCCTTTCTTCTCGATAACACGGTAAGGACCGACATATCGAGGAGTCTTAATGCTAAAGATATGACCAAAACAATTTTGCTCAGCTTTTATAAATCAAAAATGCTACTATTCATTAGCAAAATTTTCTAGAGCTATACTGAGGTTGGAAACATTTTTAACTTAAAGATGAGTTAAAAACATAACCAACAAAATTTGAATCACCCGAAAAGGATTTGAAATGAATTAGTTATGCATTTTATAAGTTATCACATTTTTCAGTTGATAAATAAATCCTCTCGGGAAATCCAGAAATTCTAAATGACGTGGCCGAACCTGGGACGTTGATCCTGGATCCAACGGCCCAAGCCCGGCTACCGCAGCATGAAACCTCAACGTCAACCGTTGGATGCGGATCCAACGGTTCACGTGGTCTTGAGCGTTCGGTGGTCGAACGTTCCGCGGCGCGCGAGCCGTCGATCCGGGATCCGACGGTCCACGTGAATCCGAGTCGGTGGTCGAACGTTCGCTCGAATCTGCGCGTTGATCTTGGATCCAACGGACCCGCGGACCGGCGCGCGCAATGACTCAATTTTTCGCGCGATCCGAGCCGCGAGATCTTAGGATCGACGGTCCAAGATGACGACGCGTTCAAACCAACGTCTGTTTTCGTCGGCAAAAATGTCGAGAGAGAACGGCTGCGCCACGGCGGCTCGGCCATGGCGGTGCGAGCAAACACCTAAAACGAGTCCCTAATACTCTTGCGCACCTAATGGTACCAGCGGCGTTGGAGGTGGTCGAACAGCAAGCAAGCGGAGAGAACCGAGGTGACCGCAAAGAGACAAACGAAAAATGCAAATGGCTCACCGCGGTCCACGGAGTGGTGCGAACCACTAGGGACTAAAGAGGGTTACTCGGGCGCAAGGGATGCACCGAGAAGAGTCGATCTTTGCTTAGGCGAAGAAGAATGGCGATTTCGGCGAAAAGGAAGTCGAAATTGAGCCGCTCCTCTCTGTGAAAAGCCAAATTAACAGAGGGTTAATACTCCACGAGATGCCAAGCAACCGAGGAAGCAAAGGCTCGGAGAAAGAATGCCCTAACACCGCTTTCACCAGAAGAGGTGGAGCTCCAACAATGGCGGCCGAGAGAAAATGCACGAAGGAGTTCACTCGCACTACTAACGGGTATTGAAGCTCAAGGGTGTTCAAAGGATGCTAAGGAAGCCTCGGGTAGAGTCTTATAGGCGGAGGAGCAAGAGAACAACGGCAAGAAAAATGGCGTCTGCGCTGTTTTGAGGTCGGCCGAGGCGACGGGCGGCGAGTAACCGCAGGAGGAGGCGGCGTGGGGCGGCGGACGGGAGCATTAAATCGCAGAGCCGTTGGCCAAAGGGAGACGCGATCGCTCTGCCGGTTGCGTCTTGTGCACGCCCAAGACGGTTGACTTCGCCGAGTCGAGCGCGAGCGGAGGAAGACGACGAACGACGGCCGTTGGATTTAATCGGACGGTTTGAAATGGATCGGTTCGATTCAAACGCCGCTCAATCTGGGCCGTGCGATCTTGATCCAACGGTTCACAACTCCCGCGCCATTGCGTCGCACGGCCGGTCTGATTAGTTGGTTCGACCGAGTCAAGAGGCTCGAGCCGAGTCCGTTTGAACCCGAGGAACAAGCAAACCGGATAGAAATTGAATTTTAAACATCGAGTTTTGAGGAATTACTTGAGGTAGCAAACGAGCTCCAAAATTTATGAAATTTTATCCGGAGCTTCTTGACAGCAGGAGGAACCTCCCATAAAATTTTCAGAGATTTTAATGCAATGAAATATTCTCAGAAATTCGAAAGAGAGGAAAATGGGTTTGACCAGTTTGACTTGCCTCCAAAAATTATCAAATAATTTCTAAAAATCATGAGATAATTCAGAGGTGTTAAACATCAACCCTAGACCCAAAGAAAATTATTTCCAGAGATTGGGCACAAGATTTTCATGGAGGAGGTTTATGACTTGAGTTTAATTGGGGAAATTTGGAGTTTGAATTCCACCAATTTAAAGAAAGAGGTTTCAAACATTGTAACAATACATGAGGTAGCAAAAGTTTTAACTTATCCTCATTTTTATTACATTTGAAACATAAACCCAATTTGGGATGTTACAAAACCTCCCCCCCTTACAAAAATCTCGTCCCGAGATTTGGCTCACTCGGCAAAGAAAGATGGATAGTCTGCACGGAGACGATCTTCCCTTTCCCAAGTAGCCTCATCCTCGGAATGATTCGACCACTGAACTTTAAGGAACTTGATGGCACGATTCCTCGTCCTTCGCTCGACCTCTTCAAGGATGCGAACAGGGTGCTCCTTGTAGGTCAAATCCTCCTGAACATCAAGAGTTTCCAACGGAGCTTCCTCAGTTGGAACACGGAGACACTTCTTTAGTTGGGACACATGGAAAACATCATGTACCCCTTCAAGTGCAGCTGGCAATTCCAATTTATAGGCAATACTCCTTTCTTCTCGATAACACGGTAAGGACCGATATATCGAGGAGCTAACTTGCCCTTGACGCCGGGTTACCGATGGCCCTTCAAAGGAGAGACTTTGAGATAAACAAAATCATTGGGCTCAAAGCTCAATTCACGACGACGGCGATCCGCATAGCTCTTTTGCCTGGATTGAGCTGTGGCGCAAACGATCACGAATAAGTGGACTTGACTCTCGGCCTCATCGATCGAGTCCGGCCAAAGAAAGGTCTTTCGCCGCCTCCACCAATTCAACGGGTTCGCACTTTCTCCGTATAAGGCCTCGAAGGGTGACATGCCGAGACCGGCTCGAAGTCGTTGTTGTAGGAAAACTTCGGCAAATGGCAAGCATTTCTCCCAATTCTTTCCATAGGAGAGAACACAAGCACGGAGCATGTCTTCCAATACTTGGTTGACTCTTTCACCGCCATCGCTTGAGGATGATATGTCAATCCCGAAAGAAAGACGAGTGCCCATAGCTTCTTGCGGACCATGCCAAAACCGGAGGTAAATAGTGAACCACGGTCGAAATGATCGTCTTGGGCACACCATGCAAGCTTACAATCTCGAGACGTGAGAGCTCGGCTAGACGATCGGCACGAAGCTTAGTCTTGATCGAAGAAAATGTGCCACTTTGGTTAATCGATCAATAATTACCCGATAGCATCATTCCCTTTTGTGGCGTGGGCGGACCGGTGGCGAAGTCCATCCCGATCGAATCCCACTTCCATTCTCGAATAGGCAAAGGTCAAGCAAGCTGCCGGACGCCGATGCTCGGCCTTGACACGACGACACACGCCGCACTCAACAACGAACTTCGCAATCTCCTCTTCATTCGGGTCCACCAAAATCTCGGCGGAGATCTTGATACATCTTTGTGGCCCCGGATGGATAGACAAAGGCGAATCATGGGCCTCGCGAGAATCAAATCCGCAGCCCATGTCCTTTGAACCACCAGCGCCGCCGAAACCTTACAACACCATGCTCATCCTCAGAGAAGCACTTGGCTGTTCCGTTTTTGACATTTTCCTTGATGCGGCTTATTCCAGCATCCGATTGCTGAGCGACCTTAATGCGATCTACCAAGGTTGGTTGCACAACCAAGGCAGCGAGGGAACCACACTCAACCAAACCTAAGTTGAGACGCTGAAATTCAGGATGATGAGTCAATTGGCAATGGCTTTGTTGGTTTGTAAAATCTCGCGTTTTCGGGGTTTGCTTCTTGCTGTCAGACCACAGGCGGTCTGACCGGTGGAGTGGGGCGGTCAGACCGCCCGTGGGTCGGTCGGACCGGCCGTGGTGACCGGTCGGACCGGCCTGACCTAAAGTTGGATTTTGGGGCTAATCCAAAAATAGGTTGTGTAGGCAAGTGAGGGGAGTCTCCTGGATGTGGTCCCATCATTTTTGGAGCTCCCAGTCAAAAGTTCTATTCGATTGAAATTTCCAGAAGGTTTCGGAATTTCTCGCTTGAATTTTGGCTAAGTCCTTTGGACCGCACGACCGCCGCTGTGGGAGCGGTCCGATCAAGATGAATCGGTCGGACCGCCACGTAAGCGATCGACCGGCAGTCACTTGGAGGTTAGCCAAGTTCGCATTGATGCATGTTGAATGTGTTTAATGTTTAGTTATCAATGCTTTATTGTTGCATATTGCATTGCGGAACTAACGTGGGTCAAGTTGTGAAGAACTTGTTCCCGGAAACGATTTGTTTGTCTATTGCTGTGCAGGTGGCTTGCAGGTCAACGACGTCAACGGTGAGTGGATCGGGACTACGCTTGGAGAGCCGAGGTCCGTAACGATCGGATATCTGGGAGGTCGTGTGACTCAAGCAGGTGCAGAATGGGCAAGACGGATCGAACGGGTGGTTCGGTACAGCTGGTTGGATCAGGCGGTGCGGGTATCCGTGCGAGTCTCTGGGAGGTTCCGATGGGATTCGGACAAGAGAGGCTTGGCGATGCGATGAGAACCGCCGATCAACCTACACGGTGAAGCGGCGATTGCTTCAACAGATTAGTGTGTGGGTCCCATGTGAATGGGTCCCAAATGTGAAACCCTAGTCCTCTCCTATAAATAGAAGGGGAGATGTAAAACCCTCTTGAAGCTTCCATTTGGTTTGCCCTTCCTTTTCTAGGGTTAGGGTTTGGAGAGGAAGAGAGGAGAGATTGTGATTGCTCCTTGGTGAGCTCTTGTCCTCCTTGTTGGAGTGGCTTTGTAAGCATCTTGTGAGATCAATCAATCTTGTGATGCTTGCTTGAGAGATCTTTTGTCTCCTCTTTGTGTTCTTCTCTCATTTGGATGAATTTGGTGCTTCCTTGATTCAAGTGTTTAAACTTGGTCTTTTGACCCTTTGTGTCTTGCTTTGATGTGTGGGAGTACCCTAGGATCATCTAGACCATCAACCCCACAAGCAAGTCTTGAATCAAAGTTTTCATACTTCTAGGGTTTGTGCACTTCTTTGTTTAATCCTTGAGAGTTTGTTTCTGCGAAGTGGATCCAAGGATCGTCGCTAGAAATAGGTCTCCAATATCATTAGGGAGGTGTGCTCAAATTTGGTCAAGTTTCATTGGTTGAATCAAAAGTTGGATCAAATTTCGTCTTGGATTTGGGGTGGATTTTTCAAGATGGATCGAACGGTCGACTGGTCTTGTAACGGCGGTCCGACCGCCCGTATATTCGAGATCGTCCCTGCTGGTCGAACCGTTGCCCACCGGTCCGACCGCCGATTAGTTGCTTGTCGATCATTGGTTGAACGTCGGTCCGACCGCCGTGGTAGCCGGCCGACCGCTTTGTGCTGTGATCAACCCTTTGAGTTTAAGTCACCACATTTGTGTCGTGTGGTCGCTTGGGTTATCGAATTGAAGACAAGGTTTCATTGTGTGCTTATCGATCTTCTTAGCTTTCATAGCTAAAGGAGTAAAGTTCGTGTTGAATTTGATTTAGGCGAGAAAGTTTTGAAAGCGCCTATTCACCCCCCCTCAGTCGCCTTTCCGGTCCTACAAATTATTTTGATTTTCTAAAAATTCGATTTAAGCTTTAACTTAACCAAGAGAAAATCAAATGGATTTTTTTTATTTTTTTAAGGCTTAAAAAATATTCCAAATTTGGGATGTTACATGCAGTATTCCGTGTCATTTACTACCATGCCGGACGGACCAACGACCACACCAAGTTCCTCCACGCAGATGGCTACGCCGGTCATAAGCACGATCCCGCTGGCAGTAAGTACCCCCAAAGTTCGGGGTCCTATACTCCACACCTCGGTACTTACACCACCTCAGTACCCCTGCTTGTCATATACCACTTAAACGAATATATTATACTTCTTTTATCACTTTTAGTATATTTAAATACCAATTATAAGATAATCTAATTCGATTTGATTGATTTTTATTTATTTTAGCCCTATTGTACCATATCATTTTTGTATACATATGAAGCCTTTTTCCTACTACCGGGAGTAGTTACCCCCTATTCCGTATCTCACAACGTAGCGAGTATCTTGCATAACGGAGAGTGTGTATGTGTAATATACGAGTATATAAGATCACCTAGGTGGTATTCACACCTTTTCAGGGGTGATATGTACAATTTTTTAGACTTACTCCTTTTTAGTGCAAATATGAAGGTATTTACAAAATATGCTAAAAACTATGGACTCTCTCACAATTTTTTCGTGTGGTTCGCATTGAAGTATCTTATAATTAGTATATGAGTATACTCAAAGTGATAAAGGAGTATGTCAATGTAATATCCTGTATTTCTTGCCGGCCGTGCATCTTATTCTTCTTGGATTTTTCTTTTCTCTCATTTGTCTTTGCGATCGCTTTTCTCTGTCTTTGAGTTCTCGTGCGCCACGCGTCTTTGGTCGATCACCGGATTGTGCTTACCGTTGCTTTTCTGCGTTAGTGCGTTGCCATCGAAAGCGAGCTTCTACGCGCTAAGCCGCGAACCGCTGCAGCGTTGATTACCGCTTGCCGCAAGTCAAGACTCGCGCCGCTCGATCGGCCGCTGCTTCTTTGGAGTTGCCGAGCCAAGTCCTCGCGACGCTTTCACCAAGCCACCAGCGTGGAGATTTCTTCTGCTGTTGATCTGCTGTTGTTGCTGCGTGTGAGGTTTGCTAGTATTAAATACATGTTCTCTCTGTTTTGCTAGACACGGTTAATTAGAGATTACAATTGAGATTAATTAGAGAGGTTTAATTTTTCTATTCGAAGAGACGAATAATAGATCTGCTTAGCCGCTGTTTTGTCGTACAATTTATTCGGTTATCATAATGGCGAATTTGGAAAATCTCATCTACTAGTTAATTGTAGATAATTTCGTTATCTTTCTATAGCATATTGAATCATGTCAATCGGACTAGTAGATTTCGAGTTATGATTTTGAGAAAGCCGCTGTTTTTAGGGTTGTCGTCTTTAGGCGCTGTTTTGGTAGATTGTAAAGTAAAAATAGTAAATAGCTTAATTAGAGTTTTTGATCTACATGAAAGTTGTAGATAATTGTCCAATGGTTCTGTAGGATCTGAGAACGCGCATTTTGGTTGAGTAAAACAGAAGTTATGAAATTTGGAAGACTGCTGTTCCGAAGCGGACAGATCTGTTTTCTGGGCTAAATACGGAAAGTTAGATGATTTAATTAGAAGTCTTCGTAATCTAAGAAAATGTGGATAATTTTATAAAGAATCCAGAATGGGGTGGTTTGTGGTGATCGGACTTTTGAGTCAAAAGTTATGCTCTTTTTAGTAACCGGACAGCAATGGGTAGCTTTTCGGTACCGGCGTAACGCGGTATATTTGGGGACGTGTAGGAGCGATGTATATTGATTGTTATTCGTATGATGCTGTAGCTTGTATTGAGATGTGTGTATGTAATGTAGGAGAAGCGTCGTACTTGTTGCCATCTTCGAGTCAAATTGTGCGTCGCAACTAGTAAAGGCAAGTGCATGGTAGACAAATGATCAATGATTGATCATCGTGATTCTTTATCTTCAGCACCATTATTGTTGTGCTTTTATTCTGTTTAATTGCAAACAAATAATTGGTATGATTATGTCTTTGTTGATGAGCATGATGAAAAGTTGAATATGATGTTTATGATGGAGTTTGCATGTTTGCATTCATAAGCATCTTTGCATAAGAGAAGGTGATCATGATTGATCACAACTCCACGGGAGTGGAGGAGGTCCCCGATCCTTATGGAGGAACGGGCTTGAGAGTGAATGTTGTCGCGAAAGATTCACTCACGCTATACCGTGATATCTGTGAAAAGAAGTGCATGTGGACATATAGTTTAGAGTTGCATTGATATTTGAGATTGATGAATGAGAATGTGAATGGAAGTGCATGTGATGATAATGAAGTTATTGAATGCTGATGATTTATTATTGTTCGTTGTTTATGGGTGTGTTTGCTGAGTCGTGGACTCACCCTTGCTCTATTGTTGTTTTTAGGTGATCTTCGAGGATGCCGTAACTGAGAGCGAGTAGAGCACATGGAACACATGATCATTCGCCATGATAATCATTCATTCAATATTGGTTTGCATATGGACATGTTAGTTATTGAATAAAGTTTAGGACATCATTTGGACTAGACTATTTGCTTTATTAATTTGGATTCATTGGTTGATGCTGTTTTAGAATATTTACCTGGTTTTATTCTACTTGATTATTCATTATCGTTTGATCCATTGATATGATTATTGATGATTTCTTGATGTAATTTTATAGTGTGTCATTAATTATTAGTTTAAAGTGTAGTGTGGTGGCATTCTAGGCTCAGTGTTGGGCTGGGGTGTTACAGTTGGTATCAGAGCGGGCTTTAGGTCCGTGGTGAATAGATTAACAACTTAGACAAACTAAAATTGTTAAAATTTGTTTTAGTATTAGTAAATCAACTAAAATTTGCTAATGGTTAACTAACCTAAAATTTGACACACTAGTGCACAGTAGGTTAGAGAGAGGTACGAATATAGTTTTTACGCCTGCTATGTTGTTTATTGATGAAGGAGTTTATTTTGAGCTTTGGACTCATTGTGTATTGTTGATTGTGGTTGATAGCTATGCCGAGGGGCGTAGGACGTGGTCGTGGTGGCGCGGTCGTGGAGGTCGTGGCCGGGAGAGGTTCCGTGGAGCCACCTCCTGAGCGCTTGAGTCGATGGTGAGGGTTCTTTGTTGACCCGCCTCCGGTTGGGGTCCGTGATGAGACCCCGCTTGCCGAGAGTTGGTAGGAGAGATCCGCAGTGCTTTCGTCAACAGCGCCGGCACCTCTCCGCTGCGGCATCTGTTGTTGCTCTGCCGCACATCCACCGGTTCTGAGGCGCGGATGTCACTGAGAGTGGATGGGGTTGAGGTTGGATCCGCTTGATGGGTCGGCACACCGGTCCAAGCAATGGACCGGTTGCGCTACATGGAGAGGCGCTTGGAGCTTTAGAGATGTCTTCACCTCGGAGGTCCGCTTTGTAGCCTTTCACCGAAAGGGCAAGCGGACATTTGGTGGAGGGCGTGTTGTCTTCGAGGACCGCCGCCAAGGGCCATCACTTGGGAGGATTTTGTTGATCGCTTCAAGGGGAAGTTCTACCCCTATTCTTTTGTTGAGAAGATGGAGGTTGCCTTGACGACCTTTGCTCGGGGAAGAGGTCTATTCTTGAGTATGAGGTGAGTTCAACAACTTGGTTCGCTTCGTTCCTTCAAGAGCTGAACGATGATCTTCAGAAGGCCAAGAGATTCCGTCGGGGTCTCAATTCTGAGTACCGACATGTGTTGGGGGCTACTCCACTCCGTGACTACAACTCTGTTGTGGAGCAAGCTAGGGGCATGGAGTTGGAGATGCAGCTCACAAAGGCGACAAGCCTCTCCGTGGATCGTAGCTTCGTGGTGACCGAAGAGGAGCTCTAGTGAGGAAGTGGGTATGTTCAATGACCCGCTTTCAAGAAATTCAAGGAGGACCGCATCTTTCGTGTCTAGCGGTCGAGGCCGTTCCTTCTTCGACGCCTCGTCCTTTTGCGTGTACTCGGCTCTTCGTCTGCTCGAGGCGGGGCATGCTTTGCTTTAAGTGCGGTGATGGACACCGTGCTGCTGAGTGCACTTGGACGGGAGATTGCCGTCAGTGTGGCCGACCGGGTCACAAGGAGCGGATGTGTCGCCAGAACCCCGCTAGCGTGATCAAGTGGGAGCCTGTGCCATCTTCTTCTTCTTGATGGGTCCCGCCGAGGATCTTTCCGATGATGATCGCTTCCTCCAATGATGCCATTTCCTTGACTTGGGCGCCTCAAGAGGGTACTCATCGCGGCCGCCACCTTCGCACCGCTCAGTCGCGACGACCGCTTTACTCGCACCGCCACAAAGATTGCGGGGCTCGCCGCCCGCCGTCGTCTTCTTCGCCATGGCGCCACTCGAGTGTACGCCATGCCCACAGCTGAGTCCGCGGGTCGTCCCGACGTGGTGATGTGTACTTTGCTTGTGGATTCGCTTTGATGCTTTAGTCCTTTTGATTCCGGGCTACCTTTTCGTTTGTGTCGACGGCGTTTGCTAGGAGAGCAAACTTGAGTATGCAATGGATTTCTCGACCGGTGTTGGTTAGTTCTCCGGGGTATTATTGCTAGCTCTCATTGCTTGTCCCGGTGTTCTGTTGTTATTGATGGAGAGAAGTTCACGCGAATTTGATAGTTATTCAAATGGAGCCGCTCGACGTTATCTTGGGTATGGATTGGTTGCACTCTTATCGAGCCGTGATATCCTTTACTTTCAGAGAATCGGTCTGTGCGGACTCCGCCCGGGAGACTTTGACCTTTCAGGAGTGCACCTCGCGCTCTCTTTCGATGTTGGTGGGACTGTTTCGGGTCAACGTCAATGAAAATCGGACTTCTTTTAGCTCTTGCCGAAACCGAGTGTGGCTTCGCAGATTGAGGAGATTCCAGTGGTTAGTGATTACCCGATGTGTTCCCGGTGATCTTCCGGTTTGCCACCGCGAGACGTGGAGTTTCGCATTGATCTTGTTCCGTACTCGCCCCATCTCGATGTCTCCATATCGATTAGCACGTCCGTTTCGTGACGAGTTGAAGAAGCAATTGGATGATTTGTTGGCTAAAGGTTTGATCAGCGTAGTGTATCGCCATGGGGAGCTCTGCTCTATTCACGAGAGAAGAAGGATGGGAGTTGGCGATGTGTATTGATTATCGTGCGCTTAATGCACCACAATCAAGAACAAATATCCATTACCCCGCATTGAGGACTTGTTTGATCGGTTGAATGGAGCTCAAGTGTTCTCCAAGATTGATCTCCAACGGGATATAATCAAACCGTGTGCGTGAGCAGATGTAGAGAAGACCGCTTTCTCCACCGGTATGGGCATTATGAGTATAAAGTTATGTCTTTTGGATTGACTAATGCACTGCCATTTTATGGAAACCATGAACAACAAAGTTGCACGAGTATCTAGATGACTTCGTGGTGGTGTTCATTGATGACATTCTTATCTATTCCAAGACTAATGAGGATCATGAGCGCCATTTGAGGTCGGTTTTAGATACTTTGAGAGAACACAAGTTCTATGCTAAGTTGAAGAAGTGTGAGTTCGGATTTCGAAGTGGGTTTTACGGGTCATGTGATTAACCCTCGTGGTATTGTTTGTTGATCCTAGCAAGGTCTCTACATGGGTGGATTGGAAGAGGCCGACTAATGTGAAGGAGGTGAGGAGTTTCTTGGGCTTAATGGTTATTATCGGCGTTTTGTGCAGATTTCTCTATCATTGCCAAGCCGATGTCTCACTACTCGAAAGGTGTGAGATTCCTATGGATGATGAGTGTGAGCGCAGTTTACGCATTTTGAAGGACAAGTTGGTGACCTCTCCTATTCTCACTCTTCCCGAGCCGGAAGCGGTTCACGCCTTTTCGGATCGTCTCGAGTGGGTCTTGGCCGTGTTCTCATGCAAGACGGTAAGGTGATTGCTTATGCGTCGAGGCGCTTAAAGAAGCACGAGCGAAATTATCCCACTCATGATTTGGAGTTGGTCTGCGTTGTTTTTGCTCTCAAGATTTGGAGGCATTATCTATACGGTGAGCCTTGTGATATTTTCACGCATCACAAGAGTCTCAAATATATCTTCACCGTAGGATCCAATTTGAGGCAAAGGAGGTGGTTGGAGTTGATCAAGGATTATGATCTTACTATTCAAGATCATCCGTGCAAGGCCAATGTTGTTGTTGATGCTCTTAGTCGCAAGGCGACTCGCTACTCTAGATTGCCTTATTGCTGATTTTGATCGCATGGGTATATCTTATTGTTATGCGGGCACGACACATGTTGAGACTCAGTTGATTCTTGAGTCAGCTATTCCAGACCGTGTGCGGAAAGCACAACAGAGTGATCGGTTACTACAGGAGGTTAGGAAGCGTCTGGATGAAGGCAAAGAGGGTGATTTTAGCATGGATGATTCTGGTACTTTGAGGTTTAAAGGCCGCCTTTGCGTGCCACAAAAGGCGGAGGTCAAGGATGATATTTTGAGGGAGGCACATCGCACTGCATAATCGCTCATCCCGTGAGACTAAGATGTATCGAGATTTGAAACAGAATTTTTGGTGGAAAAGAATGAAGGTGGACATTGCTAATTATGTGGCTTCTTGCGGTGTTTGTCAGCAAGTGAAAGCTGAACACAAGCGTCCTGCAGGATTATTGCAGCCTTTGGAGGTCCCCCAGTGGCCTTGGGATGATATCTCTATGGACTTTGTGGTGGCGTTACCTCGTTCGCGCGAGGAAGGATGCGATTTGGGTAGTGGTGGATCGATTCAGCAAGTCGGCACATTTCATTCCTATTCGCACGACAAATTCAGCGAGTGATCTAGCTCCTATTTATGTGCGTGAAATAGTAAGACTGCATGGTGTGCCAAAGACCATCATTTCTGACAGGGACGCGAAGTTTGTCTCCAAGTTCTGGGAGAGTCTGCAGAGTGCATTGGGCACACACTCGCCTTAGTACAACGTTTCACCCATGCATGATGGGCGATGAGCGTACTATTCAGACTTTGGAGGACATGTTGCGATCTTGTGTTTTATCTTGGAAGGGTAGTTGGGAGGACCAGTCGCCACTTGCAGAGTTTGCTTATAATAATAGTTACCATTCCAGTATTAGAGCCGCGCCATTTGAGGTTCTCTATGGGCGGAAGTGCAGATCGCCACTTTGTTGGGATGCGATTGGGAGAAGGCGCTTTGGGTCCGGATTGGATTCAGAAGACCGTTGAGCGTGTGGCCATGGTGAGGCAGAATTTGTTGGCAGCTCAGAGTAGACAGAAAAGTTATGCGGATTTGAGGAGGCGTGACTTGGAGTTTGCGGTGGGTGACCAGGTGCTCTTGAGAGTGTCTCCCACTAAAGGTATTGTTCGGTTCGGTACCAAAGGAAAGCTTAGCCCGAGGTACGTTGGACCGTTCCCGATTATTGCAAGAATTGGGAAGTTAGCTTACCGCTTGGACCTTCCTGAGTCCATGCGTGGAGTTCATAATGTGTTTCACGTCTCGATGCTGAGAAAGTTTTTGAGAGACCCAGAGCATAAGATTTCATTAGAGCCGTTGACTATTGAGCAAGACCTCACAGTTGAGTCGCGTCCGGCGCGCATTCTGGAGAGGTCGGAGCGAGTGCTGAGGCACAAGACGTTGGTATACGTCAAGGTGCTGTGGACGATCACCGAGAGAGGCTACTTGGGAGTTGGAGTCTCGCATGCGCGAGCAATACCCGAGTTGTTCACGTCAGCACGTGTTGTTTTATTGTTTAATTTCAAAGAAGGAGTTTTTATTTGAGTAGAACGGCGAGTAGAATTCGGGGTCGAATTCCGTTAAGGGGGGTAGAATGTAATATTCTGAAAAATAATATTATTATTAATAAATGCGTCTTAAGGGTCGGAGTGTAATTAAATTAATTAGTTAAAGAATTAAGGGCTTGTGCGTAATTAAATAAAAGGAATTTGTGAAAAAAATAGTATTTTCGGAATTTTTATGAGCTATAAATAGATTTGTG
The DNA here is from genome assembly GCA_036346395.1 of Hsuehochloa calcarea. Lineage (NCBI taxonomy): Eukaryota > Viridiplantae > Streptophyta > Magnoliopsida > Poales > Poaceae > Hsuehochloa > Hsuehochloa calcarea. Next base: position 85,210,480 of record CM070597.1, on the reverse strand, counting down.
GAGTTTTGAAAACCCTAGTTTCTTTTCTCTTGTTTTTCCAATCACCGCCTAGCTTTTTCTTCCAAGTCGCGCTGATCGCTTGCTTTTTTCCACCACTCGCTTTCGCTGCAATTGATTTTTCTCTGTATGTTGGTCGCTTACTTTCTTTGTCTCTCTGGCGCGCCGATCTTTGGATCTCATACGCCTTGCGCCGCATGCATTCGCTTGCCGATTTTTCTTTTACTTTGCCGATCTGCGATCGCCGCTTTTCTCTTTTCTTTGAGTTCTGTGCTTTGCGCTTTGTCTTTGTCATTCTTTGATTGTGCGTTGTTGCTTTTCTCGCTGGTGCGTTGCCACTGAAAATGAGTCTGTATTGCGCTAAGCCATTGAATTGCTGCGCGTTGATTATTGCTTGCCGCAAGTCAAGACTCGCGCTGCTCGGATCGCTGCGCTTCTTTGGAGTTGCCGAGCCAAGTCCTATTGACGCTTTCACCGGCCACCGCGTGGAGATTTCTTCTGCTGTTGATCTGCTGTTGTTGCTGCGTGTGAGGTTTGCTAGTATTAAATACATGTTCTCTCTGTTTTGCTAGACGCGTTAATTAGAGATTACAATTGAGATTAATTAGAGAGGTTTAATTTTTCTATTCGAAGAGACGAATAATAGATCTGCTTAGCCGCTGTTTTGTCGTACAATTTATTCGGTTATCATAATGGCGAATTTGGAAAATCTCATCTACTAGTTAATTGTAGATAATTTCGTTATCTTTCTATAGCATATTGAATCATGTCAATCGGACTAGTAGATTTCGAGTTATGATTTTGAGAAAGCCGCTGTTTTTAGGGTTGTCGTCTTTAGGCGCTGTTTTGGTAGATTGTAAAGTAAAAATAGTAAATAGCTTAATTAGAGTTTTTGATCTACATGAAAGTTGTAGATAATTGTCCAATGGTTCTGTAGGATCTGAGAACGCGCATTTTGGTTGAGTAAAACAGAAGTTATGAAATTTGGAAGACTGCTGTTCCGAAGCGGACAGATCTGTTTTCTGGGCTAAATACGGAGGGTTAGATGATTTAATTAGAAGTCTTCGTAATCTAAGAAAATGTGGATAATTTTATAAAGAATCCAGAATGGGGTGGTTTGTGGTGATCGGACTTTTGAGTCAAAAGTTATGCTCTTTTTAGTAACCGGACAGCAATGGGTAGCTTTTCGGTACCGGCGTAACGCGGTATATTTGGGGACGTGTAGGAGCGATGTATATTGATTGTTATTCGTATGATGCTGTAGCTTGTATTGAGATGTGTGTATGTAATGTAGGAGAAGCGTCGTACTTGTTGCCATCTTCGAGTCAAATTGTGCGTCGCAACTAGTAAAGGCAAGTGCATGGTAGACAGCGATCAATGATTGATCACTGTGATTCTTTATCTTTCAGTACCATTATTGTTGTGCTTTTATTCTGTTTAATTGCAAACAAATAATTAGTATGATTATATCTTTGTTGATGAGCATGATGAAAAGTTGAATATAATGTTTATGATGGAGTTTGCATGTTTGCATTCATAAGCATCTTTGCATAAGAGAAGGTGATCATGATTGATCACAACTCCACGGGAGTGGAGGAGGTCCCCGATCCTTATGGAGGAACGGGCTTGAGAGTGAATGTTGTCGCGAGCATTCACTCACGCTATACCGTATCTGTGAAAAGAAGTGCATGTGGACATATAGTTTAGAGTTGCATTGATATTTGAGATTGATGAATGAGAATGTGAATGGAAGTGCATGTGATGATAATGAAGTTATTGAATGCTGATGATTTATTATTGTTCGTTGTTTATGGGTGTGTTTGCTGAGTCGTGGACTCACCCTTGCTCTATTGTTGTTTTTAGGTGATCTTCGAGGATGCCGTAACTGAGAGCGAGTAGAGCACATGGAACACATGATCATTCGCCATGATAATCATTCATTCAATATTGGTTTGCACATGGACATGTTAGTTATTGAATAAAGTTTAGGACATCATTTGGACTAGACTATTTGCTTTATTAATTTGGATTCATTGGTTGATGCCGTTTTAGAATATTTACCGGTTTTATTCTACTTGATTATTCATTATCGTTTGATCCATTGATATGATTATTGATGATTTCTTGATGTAATTTTATAGTGTGTCATTAATTATTAGTTTAAAGTGTAGTGTGGTGGCATTCTAGGCTCAGTGTTGGGCTGGGGTGTTACAGTCAAGTTCTTTTAGATGGTATATCAAAGGTGATATATATATATATATATATATATATATATATATATATATATAGGATAAATACTTTCTACTCCCGGTGTAGTTACTCCCACCTCTGATATACCACTTAAAAGAACTTGACATACTCCTTTATCACTTTGGGTATACTCATATACTAATTATAAGATATTCCAATGCGAACCACATGAAAAATTTGTAAGAAAGTCCTTAGTTTTTAGCATATTTTGTAAATACCTTCATATTTGCACTAAAAAGGATTATGTCTAAAAATTTGTACATACCACCCCTGAAAATGTGTGAATACCACCTAGGTGGTCTTATATACTGTGATACTACACATACATACTCTCGGTTGCAAGATACTCTCTACGTTGTGAGATACTTGAATAGGAGTAACTACTCCCTGGAGTAGGAAAAAGGCTTCCTATATATATATATATATATAGGAAAATGGTTTGGTACTCCTGGGAGTATGTACTCCCATATCTCATATACCACTTAAATCGTATGATAATACCTCTTTATCTATTTGAGTATACTCAATAATGATTATAAGATACCCCAAAGTGAGTTCTATGAAAAAATCATTAAAGTCCATCTTTTATAGCTAAATTTGTGTATATACTTCTTTCATATATGAAAAAGGTATATAGCAAAAATAAAGGACCCTAATGAAAATTTGCAATCAAGTCGCATTGGAGTATCTTATAATTAATATTTAAGTATCTGAAAATGATAAAGAAGTATAATATATTTATTTATGTGGTATATTCAAGCGAGTATGTACTCCTGAGTACGAAGCAGGCGCCCTATATATATATATATATATATATATATATATATATATATATATATATATATATATATATATATATATATATATTTTTATATATATATATATATATATATATATATATATATATATATATTTATGAAGTGTCTAGAGCTCGGGTGATTGCTTTTATGTTGGACTTTCAAGTGCTCCATTCGGTTCATAAGAACAAGTCGTTTTGGATATTGACGTGGTTTCAAAAATACAATTTGGATGACTAATTACTATTGAAATGTATTTATAAAATCTAATAAAATTATAATATTATGAAAGTATTTTTCGAGATGAATCTACACATATGATTTTGCATATATCTAATATATTTTTTTTTAATGTTGATAGCCAAATTTTACTGCACGAATTCCAAAATGACCTTTTTTTTTAACCGGAGGGAGTAGCTTGCTAGTCAAGCAAAAATAACACTGGTATGCTTGCTTGTTGAACGGTACATGATCGTTTTTAAAAAATACTTATCTTTGACTCGGTGGTGCAATCTTCATCTTGCATCACTAGAGACTTATGACTTGAAATCGTCTCACGTAATCAGTTTGCTGTTCCGTAATCCGCACTACTAACTGGCATCAAAATGTGTACGCGACGGCCATGCTTATGGAATATGTATACAGGGTGATGGTGAAAGACGCGTTGCAGGGAGAAGCTTAACACTCAAGGTTCTAGGTGCAGTTCATGTTGCAATTAGTCGTTCGTTCTCTGTCAGGTAGAGTCGGTTCATGACGATATTTGCGGACTTTAGCAAATTAAAGCCGATTTTCTTGAGAGATGGCCGCACAAACTTCTTGTTTTCTGACAAATTAAATCAGGGTAGTCCAGCTATTCCTTTCACACAAGAAAACAAAAGCTTAGTGAAAGTAAAGAAGTATTCCTTTCACAGAAGAAAACAAAATCAGGGTAGTCCAGCTATTCCTTTTCGTCCACGCGTTCAGGTTGTAGGCTGGAAAGCACGCGTGCGTTTAGAGTGGTAGACTGCAGAAGCAGAAAGAAGGTAACAAAAAAGAGGATGCAGAAATATATTTTTTTCCTTGAAGAAAAAAGGGTACTGTTTTTCAAAAAAGCCTCCCAGCCTCCCATTTATACTAGTAACTCATGGATAAAGTATATAAGCATGCTTACATTGAAGATTCCAGATAAACAATATGACACTATCAAGTCCTTGAGATGATGTGCTGCACTTTTTTATCTTCCTCGCCGGAGAATCTGGATCTTGCAACGACATCATCATTGCCGGTGATCATGGCAGCGGGAAGTGGTAGATTGTTGATGATTTTCATTGATGTGTAGGACCTGCCTTGGTTGTATGGTTGTTCGTCGGAAGAAAATCGTAGGAGTTTTATTTATACCCAACTCGGCTCAGCTTCGATCTCCAATGTAGGCGTCGCTATTGTCGTCCAGGTGAGTTGATCCGATAAAACCCATCATGGGTAAAGAAAATCCGACTGAGAACTCACCGGAGAAGAACAAACTAGAACAAATTAATCTAGTAAAAATAAAATAAACTAAAGAGAAGATTACTTCTAAAAATCAACGACCCCGCCCACTAAACACCGGCAAGAACGCTGGAGAAGGGGGAGAGGGACCGACGGCGGATCAATGGCGTTGCTCTCCCTAGGAAAATGGTACTGTTATGCAGATAATATTAGTAAGGGTTAATTCTTTATTTGCCACTGAAAGTTGGCCGCATCCCTAAAGTACCACCGCAAAATTGTTCTTCCTTTCATTGCCATCGGATCTCAAATTCTATCCCGTTTTTGCCACTACTGTTAGTCTCATTAGGTCCAGACGCCGTTAACTACTAAAAATGGTCAAAATACCAATCTTACCCATCTTCTTCCTTCTCTTCTTCCTCCTGACTCTTCTTCTTCTTCTTTTGGTCGGCTTCAGATCCGCTTTAGAGCTCACCGCAACCCACCGCGAAACCCCCATGGAGGAAGGCAACGAGGCGCAACCACCGCCCCTGCCGCACGCCGAAGCCACGAAGCAGCCGTCTCCCGTCCCAATGGACCAAGATAAGGAGGACGGAGCAGCAGCCGCGGAACCCATGGAGGGCGGTGAAGCAGCAGACTCCACGGCGGCCGTGGAGCCCGCGGAGGACGTGGCTGCCCATGGATGACGACGACGAGCCGACGTCCTCCCCAACCCTGTCCGCCTCCTCCACCACCGCGGCTGTCGACGACTCCACCATCGCGAGGAAGCGTCGCCGCGGCAAGAAGCAGTTCCCCGACATGATCCCCACAGCCGGTGTCCACATCATCCACGCTGCCGCCTCCACCCCCACTGTGGCGCATCTCATTGGCATCCCACGCCGTCGTGGGCGCCTCACGACCTCCTCCTCCCTCTGTCTCGCCCGAGAGCTATATGTCGAGGCCCTCATCGTCCTCGCGGCTGGTTCCTTGCGGACTCTCTCTCGAAGGACGAGGTCACCGCTGTCGTCCTACCACGCATCGGTGATGTCGATTAGGCCAACTACCTCTTCGTCCGCAACCACGTCCTCGCGATCTGAACTACCACGCGAGGCCTGGGGAAAGGCAGTGGGGGAGGGAGGAGAGAGATGGGGAGAGATAGAGGGGGAGGAGAAAGAAGATGGGAGAGCTAGGAGGGTAAATATGTCTTTTTGCACATAATTTGACAGTCAACACATGATTGACTAACGGGAGTGGTAAAAATATGATAGAATTTGAGATCCGATGGCAATCAAAGAAAGAACAATTTTACGATTGTATTTTAGAGTTGCGGTCAACTTTCAGTGGCAAATAAGGATTCAACCTATTAGTAACTTCAAATGCCAGACCGATCTGATTGGGCCGAAGGGCCGTTGCGGAAGTTCTCCTTGAGAGCCACAATCCAATAGCTGGACACGTGAAAATCCTAGTCAACTAGGGCCATCAGCCGGTGTCATGGGCCGTGCCTAGTGGGCTCCTCATCTCCACCGGGTTTTATGTCCACCTCTGCGCGCGTCCACGGGTAGTCGCGCCTGCACGGCACAGCGCAAATACGACCTACCCTAGCAGCCGACGGCCTAGGAGCAGCGCGGCAACAGTGCAACTCGCGCCAATAGGTTGCGTAGCCCGGTGCCGAATTTGGATACCACGCTCCGTGCGGCGCTGTCGCGCGCCCGGCACGGCTACGGTGCATGTAGGCTAGAGCACGACGATTATCCGCGCGCTGCGGTCCCGTTCCACAACACCGTACCGTGCGGATTGGGCGTGGGTTGCGCAATTGAATCCCACCTGCGCCTCAGGCCCCGTTTCCCATTCGCAAATATAACAAGCTGCCTGCGGCCTGCCTTGCATTTGGGATTCGCTACGGTTTCACGAAATGCGTCGACTCGGACTCGTAAAATTTGGGAAAGCGAGCTCGACTCAAGCCCAGTCCAACTTTTGACTCGTAAGACTCGAGTTGGCAAGACATGTCAGAAAGACAGGTGTTATTACTGTAGAATACATTCAATCTGAAAAAAACTTGACAGATCCTTTCACTAAAGGATTGACGCGAAAGGTCATCCTTGTAGCATCAAAGGGAATAGGGCTCATACCCGTGTAAAGGCTCACATTGGTGGTAACCTATCTTAGGAGATCGAAGATCCCGTGAACTAGGCTCTTGGACAACAAACTGTGTGGGATAATAGAGCACATCCAAATAGTCCCATTAGCTACGGTGCTCTTTTCTGTATGGAAGGTTGAGCAATAGCTCTTAATGAATTCGAGGCCTATATGGTGTCGGGAATCGTCCTACAGGATTCCCTGAAGAATTCACCTACTTGAGTATGATCGTGAGGTCGCGATCAAAGAAAGATAAGGGTATACTTTCTTAAGTACTCATGAGCTAGATACAGGGACATAACCGTAACGTCCCAACCCGAGAGGGATTAGGGTAAGCCACCCAGTACAGAATGCAACTTGAGCAAAAATTCACACACCAAGGCATTGGATCAAGGCGTAGTCCTCCTTTGTCTGTGTAGAGTCGTAGTCCGTGTTGCTAGGTTTTGGGTTCAAACCCGCAAGGTACCCATCGTCAAACAGTTGTATATTAAACAAGGTTTTGAGCATCTTTTATCAAATTGATAAATTGGTGGGGACTGTTGTTTTTCCAGGGGCTATTTAGTAATTTCTCTATTTGAGAAAAGATTAAATAGAAATTATATAATAGGTTTTGTGGAGGCCCACCAGTCATTGGGTAAAGGGGAGAAGATGGTCTTATGACCTGGTTCTCAAGCCGATAGAAATGAGGAGGTAGCTGGCCTTCCAGAACTCATCGCTGTGAGAGAATGGGGCTTTGGTTTTTGGTGTCTTCCGACTCCGGCGGCGGCGCAAGATCTTCGGATCTCGCTCCTCCGACGGTTGAGGCATTGACGCAGTCGGTTGAGATGGGTTGTGGCCTTTCCTCCTCCTTTTATGATGGTTCCTCTTCACTTCTTGTCAATTGGATTTTTCCTGAAAAAGTGATCTGGTTTGGAAGCTCCAATTTTTTTCCTTTACATATGCTTTTATCTGATTTGGAGTTTTCAGTTGGAGGGGGCCTGGAGCTTTTGGGCCACGATGGTGGATTTCGACCGTGGCTAGTGAGCTCTCATCCCTTTCCTGGGGCCTCTCCTCTTGTAAAGCCTGATTCCTGGAGAAGAAGCAGTGGGTTTTGATTGTGGTGCTCGGTGTTGGAGGGCTCTCGGCCAGATCATCTTCTGTGAGATTCTTGTGCGGCATCACTTTATTCCTCGCCTTTGTTCTTCGGTGGATTCCAAGAACAAAAGTGGGCATTGTATCTCCGATTTCTTCGTCCTTTGCTCGGTATTGCAGGGCGATAGTTTTTCTGGGACAATGTCATTTGACACGCCTTGCCGGTTGCATCTTGGTGGTTTTGAGTACCGCCACTTTAGTGAGTATTGCTCCTCTGTGGCAGTTCGGTTAATCTTTGTATTTATATTGTGGATATCATGGGGATATGCTCCAGATCTTATGATGATGAGACAATTGGCAATGGCGTTTACGGTTTGTCGTTTCATGTGTTTTCGACAAGTTTCATAACTGTCAGGCAGTAACCGGTTTGACCGGTCATAGTGTGGCGGTCAGACCGGTACCAAATCGGTTCGACCAGCCATAGGCGGCGGTCGGACGGTGAACTTAAAAAGTGTTACTTTGAGCTGGGCTAAAAATAGAGGGTGTAGGCAAGAGAGGGGATTCTATTGCACTTGGTCCCATAATTTTTAGAGTCTCCAGACAAAAGTTCTATTAGATTAAAAATTCCAATAGGTTTCGGTTTTCAGAGGCTGAAAATCGGCTAAGTCATTGCTGGCGGTCTGACCGGCCCATGTGTGGCGGTCAGACCGGCCACGGTCAGCGGTCAGACCAGCCCTATGTGCGGTCTGACCGGTTTCCACTTGGTTCGTCTTCTGGTGTGGCGGCGATGTGTGGTTGTTAGGTCAAAGTCATTAGTTTCAGGGTATATATGGTGCATGATGCATGTTTTGACTAACATGGGTCAAGTTGTGAAGAACTTGTTCCTAAATTCGGTTTACTTGTCTATTGTTGTGCAGGTTGCTTGGTGGTCAACGACAGTCAACGGTGAGGATGATCGGGACTAGGTTTGGAAGGCTGAAGTTCAGAATGATCGACGATGCCGGGTTAGGTCAATGTACTCAAGCGTGGTGCAAGATGGACAAGGATGACCTATTAGCTAATCCGAGGCGCAAGATGGCACTAGATGTAGCTAGTTAGGTCAAGAGGAGATAAAGACGGCGCTTTAAAATACGTGTGTATGTGTCCCGTTTGTTTTGGGCATTAACGGGAGCCCAATTGGATCAAACTTCTAGAAGGTCTAAGCCTCCACTATAAATATGATAGGGTGGTGGTTGCACCACCTCTTCGCCTTTTTGCTATTTTGGAAACCCTAATTTTCTTAGGGAGAGATTTGGTGGAGGCTAGGGTTTAGAGAGTTTGATGTGATTTTCGTGCTCTTGGATTGAGCATTGTCCTCCATTGATGGAGAGGCTGTAAGCCCATATCATATCAAACCAATCCAAAGAAAGTTGGATCACGTCTTGCCTCATTGCGTTCTTTCTCTCTATTTGATGATTTTGGGTCTTTCTTTGATCTGAGAGTTTTTTATTGAATTCTTTACGTGATCTAGCTTGCTGTGACGTGTGGGAACCTATCTAGGATCATCTTGATCATCAATCACCCACGAGCAAGATCTTAGATCAAGTTTTCGTTTTGACCCGGTTTTGAACCCTTCTTTGATCAAACGAAAAAGGATCTTTATTCTTTCAAGAATTATCATAAATTTCGATTGGAATAGGTTCCTGATATCATATAGAAGGTGTGTTCTAAGTTTCATCAAGTTTGGATTAGTAGATCAAAAGTTGCATCTATTTTCATCTTCGTCATCTGGTCGTTTCTTACATTTCGAGGTGGCGGTCGAGATCAGAGCCACCGGCCGATCCGCTGAAATCGGTCCGACCGCCCAAGGCCAGCGGTCCGACCGGCAGTGCACTAATAGTTGCTATCTTATGTTTTAATCGTTTGTAGTCTTGCTTAGGGGTGTTTATTGGATTCAATATTAGTCTTCCGCTGTACTGATATACTGATATTCATAGCTTCCATAGCTACTGGAGTAAAATATTATTGGATCCATTATTTGTGAAAAAGTGAGCGTACTCCTATTCACCCCTCCTCTAGTCGCCTTTTCGGTCCAACATATATACTTGCAGTTCCAGTTGATATCCTTGACCTGTGGGTACTGTGGCTGCTCTATGATGAAGTTAGTCTTATACTGAAATTGATTGTGATAATTAGTTCTAACTTGAGCTCTAGTGAGTTTCTTGCTGCTGTCTCATAGACTTGCTATTGTTAGACTTCAAGTTGTTATGTTCTTCCATAGCTTTATAATAAATCTGTTGATTTAACTGATCTATTGCTTACAGCCTGATTACTCTGTTAGCCCTTTTTGGGTTGGTTACTGATCCTGTGTATCTTGGTCAGTTATTTTAGAGAGTAACCTCAATCTGTTAGTCTTTTGAGGTCTTTCAATTATCCCATGATATTTTGTTTAAGTTTGGAAGTCTTTTCTGTGGTCTTTAACAAGAAGGTTATATTGACAATTCTGTAAAGTTTGATTAGAGCTCAAGGTTAGAAACTTTTATCATAATCATTTAATGAAGAGTAAACACAATAGGGTTGAGATGGCAAAGGCTAGTTCTTTTGCAACTCTCCTTCGGAGAGCACACTCTATAATCAATCATCTGTGCAATATGCTGATTATTGATGATTTCCTGCTCTTAATGTTGAGCATAATATTGTATTTAAATGACTTAGAAGAATTTCATGAACACATGTTATTATGGTCATTTGCTACAAGCTGGTATTATACTTTAGTGTTGATATTGAATGCTGAGTTTAATTATTATTATTTGCTAAAATTGCACATTTTACAACATAACTGCGCATGAATCGGAAGCCCAGTCGACAGTCGCACTTATGGCCATCGCCAATTCCCCATCCTATGTCCCCAATCCCCCACCCCATGTCCTCATCCATCCCTCCCGATCCCCAATTCCCCAATTCCCCACCCCATTCACCTGATCCCTAATTCCCTAATCCCCGCCCCATCCACCCAATCCATCCCGATCCGGCGATCCCCTTCCTCTTCCGCCCCATCTGCCGCCGCCGCTGCTGCCGCCTCCCACCCAAACCCACCAGTACCACTGCCGGGAAGAAGCCAATGATGGACCTCCGCGTGGTGGAATCTGGACACAGAGTCGCAGTTCGACATGGACGCCCTCGCCGCGGCTTCTGCCCACACTATCGCCCCGCGGAGCTGTCCCGACACTGACCCCCTCCCGCCTCTTCGCTATCGACCGCGCTGTCTTAAACGATAGCACCGGCTCCCGCAAGTAGACCTTCTCCCGCCTCCGCCTCACCGCCGCCTCCTCCTCCTCCCCTTCTGCCACCCCGCCGTCAGCAGGTAACGAGCCGACAACCCCGAGAAATGTCGTCGCCTGCCACCTCCGCTGCCTCTTCGCTCGCGACGACCCCTCATCCTCGACCGCCTCCACTGCGGCCGCCCACCCGCCCTCGACCGCCTCCGCTGCGGCCGCGTCCTCCAGCAGTGGCCTCACCTTCAAGCTCCACTGTGTGAAGGCCACGGAAGCACATATTTTGAGGCAATAATTTTATGTACTGTGTGCAGCGTATAAAACTGAAGCTTTATGTATAGACATGTCTGGAAAAACTACCATCGGAAATTTTCAATAGAGAAAAGTAGCTACGCATTGTACTCTATGTCTAAACAGAACAAAAATCTCAAATTGATGTTCAAAGCAAGCAAAAAAGCAAAATTTATACCGGAAAATCTAGACAAAAAATCTCAAATTTATGTTCAAAGCAAGCAAGAAATTAATTAGGAAAGACAAAATCTCAAATTGATGTTCAAAGCAAGCCTAATACTGATATTGTGAATGGAAGCAATTATTGAGACAGAACTGCTGACCTTGAATTGCACTGTCTAAAAAACGGCCTCATTTTCCCTCTGCGATGAGTGGTGAACTCTAAATATGTATAATTCAAGAACTGTTCATTTTCTGCACGATTTGGTCCATCTGTTCGGGTATCTACGAATTTTACAACGTGATAGATGCATATGTATCCTCAAGTGTTGATATGGATCTTCCTGATTGAATGACTGAACCTGTTCTCCACCCAAAACGAATGTTAATTCTAGAAGTTCAGTCCTGTTAATTCTGAAGAAAATGTTAGGGAACGGTCTCAAGAACCCAAAACTTTACGTCATTGAAATAAATGACCTAACAATTCTCCAGGTGTAAGTTCACTTAAGAAATATTGCATAGGGCATCACCCAAAACAGAAACTGGTGTAGAATAACAGGCAAGGGAAATGTGAGTGAAAACCAAAACCTTTTAGCAGATCAGCTAATTTTTACTGGAAGCGAGTGAATTACACACAGCTGCTAGAAATGACTACAATGTTACAATTGATGTTTCATAGCTTTCTGCTTCTAGGCAAATGGTCACTCTCTTGTGTACAATCAATGTTGGAACATCAGGTTCTTCAGTTGGTGACTCCACACTCTCATATATTTTATTCAGTCTGTACTTTATGACTTCAAAAGAACCAGAATACGGAACAACAATCCGTTAACTGGGTAATGTTAGCTGCGATAACTACGTGTACACATGGAGATCCTCTGGAGCCATAATCTGATACGTTTAATTCCTTCTTTACAAGTAAGCCACTAAGTGATTCTCCAACTTCTGGCACCTTTTCTGCCGACCTACCAATTGTCTTGGCCATTTTCTCAGAACTGAAATACATCTCCTCCGATTGGCAGTGCTTGGGAGTAACAACTTTTATATTTGTTCCATCAAACTGAGAAATAAGTTTATGTTTAAGCCTTGACATCTCATTTGCTTCTCCAAGCACAAGAACAATGTCGGGTGGCCGGAGCTCATTCAAGAAGGTGCTTGTCTGAGGGAAATCAGCATGGGCTGAAAAGGAGATACAAAAGACCTGCGTATAAAGAGGAGCAGTGAGCCCACTTGGCTTTCGTGTTGCGTTTTCTTGGCGCGCTTCCCACGCGTGCTGCCGTAGCGTGCGGGTCGTCAGTTGGTTGGCCCATTTGGCTGCCTCTCTTGCTCCTTCGGTTCCAGGTGCTTTCGTTACGCCTCAGAGATTTTTGTTTCGATTGTTTGCTACTGTCTCTTCGCGCGTACTGATAGTTTCTGCTCGTGTTTATTGTACGTGTTTGCGTATTCTAGGGTTGCTGCTACGACGCCGTTGACGTATGAAGCCCCGGAACTTTCGCTTGTGGACCTTTCGCGTCGGCTCGTGAGGAAGGTCGTCGTCTTGTATGCCTCACTTGCTCCTCCAGGTAAGTGTGCCTTTGTTTCGCCACAAAGGATCTGCTCTGCGATTGTGTGCTGTTGTTTGTTCGCGTCTCCTCGTGCATTTTGTTGCTGTTCGTTCTCTGTCTTTTGCTTTGTGAAGTTGCGACTGTACCGATGTTGGCATCACAGGGCCCTTCGCGCGTGCTAATAGGCTAGGCACGGTTGTTATTGTGATCTGAATTGGTTTACTATAGATGAGTTCGAATCAGCTTCCGTATTAACGAATAAGTATCTAACTTGGAATCTACACCCTTTACCCACTTATATATACATCTTGTATACCTCACGTGAAGAACGCCGCTTCATTGTAATCTCGTGCAATTTGTAAACACTCCATATATAGTGATCATCGCCGATGGTACGGTTTTTTTCCGTAAGGATTTTTTACGTAAAAATTCGTATCTCATTTTTGTCTTTATTTTTCTTCAGAGCGCAGGATATTAAAATTCAAAGAGACACGAGAAAAATAAAACAGATTGATCCGCCCCGCCGTTGATTCGTCGAGTCCGTGACCTTCGGTGATCCGCGCTCGTCCATGGCGGAAGCGTCGTCTCGCCCGGAGCAGCAGCAGCCAGTTTTTTTCGCTCGTCCGTCTCTGGCGACAGCCGTCCGCTCGCCTCGGTCCGATAAAGCCCCGACGCCATCTGCGCACAGCGGCACAGGTGAAGCCCCAAAGCCGGCGCATTTAATCTTCAGAAGTTCAGCACATATTTCAACAAAAATATTTCTTTATTAATCTCAAAGACAAGCTTCGGTATTTTGGAGATTTTTTTTTTGCCCCAAAGCTGTGCGCATCTAATCCTGTTAGATCAATTCACGTGAAGTGCTACTTTTGGAGAGAAATATATACATATATATTCTTGCTATTTCTACCCGAGAAAGCCACAGGTCCAAGGATTTCTTTGCTTCTTCTGTTGATTCATCCGAACGAGCAAGTCCCATCAACCCTGTCGATTCATCAATTCTTTCTCACCAAATAGGAAAGCGAGACACTAGCAATTACTTTTACTTATTCTAATCACCAAACAATAACTCACGTGGAGTGCTTCTGCCATTTTTTTTTTGGCAGTTTTGGATATTGCTTTTGTCCCTATTTTTTGCTACACCATCTAATAAGTGTATCAGGTATTTGAAGATCTTTGTTTTGCGTACACAGATAGTATACCAAAGATGTCTTAATTTTTTTTGCTAGAATCAGTACCAGCAAATTTTAAATTTTATTCCTCATAGCGACTTTGAAGTATGATCTTCCACTCCTGGGTCGAGACACAAGATTTTCGTTGTGGCAAGTCAAGATAAAGGCTGTGTTGAAACAGATGGATTTGGATGATGCATGGGAAGGTTTTAAGAAACAACCTACCGCATGGACCGCAGATGAGATGCGCAAAGACCATAAGGCTTTATCTCAGATTCACATACATCTATCAAATGATATTTTACAGGATGTTTTAAAGCAGAAGACATCTGCTGCATTATGGCTGAAGCTGAAGAAAATTTGTATGACAAAGGATCTCACCAGCAAGATGCATCTCAAGCAAAAGTTGTACTCTAATAAATTACAAGAAGGAGGATCCGTGCTTGACCATCTTTCAGTGTCTAAGGATATTGTTGCCGACCTCGAGTCGATAGAGGTAAAAATATGATGATGAGGATTTGAGTCTTATTCTTTTGTGTTCACTGCCTAGTTCTTTTTCAAATTTCAGAGATACCATCACTTCAAGTCCAGGTACTTTGATAATCATCAACTCATGATGATCTCTTTTACTTCGGGATCTTGACTCGATGCTCATCAACTCATGATGACATCCTTCATCCCGAGTCTTGATATGCATCAACACACGATGCATCCTTCACTAGACCTCCATCAACACATGATGGATCTTCTCATGACTTGATGATCAACCCATGATCATCTCCTCTTCTTGAATCATCATCGACATACGATGATTTTCTTTTTCTTCAAGTTCTTCATACGCATCAACACATGATGCATTCTTTACTTGAACCTTGACTTGATGACGATCAACTCATGATGTCATCCTAAGTCTTCATCACTCTAGAACATAACCTATTCATCCAACTCATGGAAAATGTTAGTTCCACAATATGATTATCATTAAAAACCATACCATACCATTAACTCATAATGGTGGGATAAGGTACTTCAATCTTTCCCTTTTTGGTAATTGATGATAACCACTTCAATTGCACATAAATTGAATGTAGATAAATAAACATAGAGCAACATGAGTATACAAAACTACACAAGTTATATATACTCCAAGGGTATGTTTCAAAGTAGAGATCCTAAGAATGTGTGGAGACCAAAATATGGATCAATACTAATGAAACTACAAAATATAGAGTGAACTCCTAAATGTGTGCATACACAAATGTGTAATAAGAACATATGCACATATTCAAGTAAAACTTTTGGTGGAGTTCAACCTATATTTTGGATCCGAGGAATGCAACAATATATAAGAGTATAAAGTCGAATGCATACCTCTATAGTTTTCACCTTTTTATATCCAAACGAGACTACACAAAATCATACTAGATAAGAGAGTTAGTCTCACAAGTAGATTTGTCATTAAACAATGAAAGGTGTTAGTCTCATATTTAGATTTGTTATTAATTATCAAAATATTCTATTAACACATAATGGCGGGTCTAGATTCTTCACATGTGGACAGGTCGTAAATTTTGTGATGATGAATAATTGATTTTTAGGTTGCATTAAAATTTGCGTTTGTGAAAGTTTCGGTTGTTGGAATATTCAATTTGGGTGATCGGAACTACCTTGTATCGGGTGGTCCAAACAGTGATACTCAATGATCCTTTCGCCGCTAGGCTTCGACCGGATTACGAGTGTTGTAGCTTCGAGTACCAAGTACGAAGGATAGTCGGAGTTGTCCGAACGGAAGCTACAGTACATGTCGGTGGTCGAAGCTACCGTACATGATCAGTGGTCGAAGCTACAATGCATGGTCGGTGGTCGAAAGCTACAATACTTAGTCGATGGTCAGAAGCTACAAATACCTAGTCGAAAGTCGAAAGTTACAGTGCATGGTTGATGGTCGAAAGCTACAGTACTGGCCAATAGTCGAAAGCTACAGTGTCTGGTCGGATTGTAACATCCTAATTTTCAGAATCGGGATGTAAATATTTAATTTGGCGATCTATTAAATTTTTGACTATGTTTTAATTTTTTTTTCTAGTGTTTAATTAAAATGTTGCTTCAAAAATCAAATTGAATTAATTAAAAGGGTTGCATTTAAAGTTAAATTAAATTGTTTGGGAGACTGCAATTAAATTAAATTATTTTGTTTCTTGTTTCGCATGCCTTTCAAAAAAAAACATGATGCGTACATTAGTATCGCCGTTCTTTTTTTTCAATTCGACCGACCGCGGACGAAACGACCGCATGTCTCTTCTTTTCCGGTCATCTCTTCTATTTTCCGACCCTGCTAACTCATGTCATTTCTCCCCTTCAAATCTCAGCCGAAACTTCAAAACCAAGCTATGCATGTCATACCACCGCGATCGTCATCGCACGAGTAACCCATTTCTATAATTTGTTTTCGCATGCATAGCAGTTTGAGTGAATTCACAAAAAGGAGGAAGAACTCACAGATAAAATACATGCATATCCATTCTTTATTTTTCCAACTTCTCTCCTCGCAATCACAACCAAAAACTAAAAATCATGCAACGCATGTTATGTCATCGTGATCGTTGTCTCGAGGACATTCCGTTTCTATAATCGGTTTACACATACAAAGTCGTTTGGGCGACTTGAAAGAAAGGGAGGAAAAACTATACTGCTATTCACCTTCCAAGCAAACAGAAAATTTACAGATTTTTAGAGAGCATCACTCTTTGGATAAATTTCTGAAATTTTTATCTAAGTATCTACATTATGTCAGGAACCTTCCATAAAAATTTTGTGATGTTTAGAGCTAAGTAACTGTGTCTAAAAATTACCTAAACATCTTAGCTATTTCACAAATTCTGGAATTACTGTTCATTCGAAATTTTCCTTCCCAGCCGAACTCACCTTTCCCTGCCATTTCTTGTCCCAGCCGAACAGCCCCATCACCATGCCATTTTTATTCACCTCGCTGCCATCTCTTCTCCCCAAACAAAGCAACTCACTGCCCACTTTTTCCCAACCATTTTTCCCAAACCGAACAGCTCTGTCACTTCCCCCTTTTTTCGGTTCATCCACTGCCATTTCTTCCAAGATGAGCAGAGCACATGCAGCCACTCCATCATGTCTTCCCACTGCCGTTCTTTTCTTCATCTCCCTCCAAGCACAGCATTTACACTGCACCATTGTTTGCCATTTTATTCCCCAGCCGAGCACCCATTTCTCCTCCCTCTACCACTCATTTTTCCATTAAGCTCACAGCCGAGCACTTCTAGTCTCCCCACTGCTAGTCAAAGAATTTTAGTACTAGTTCATCTTCCGATCTTCTCTCCTTCCAAACTCCACCAAAAATCGCAGATCCTTCAATGCATGTTATACCTGGGTGATCCTCATCATCTAGGCATTCCTTTCATCCTATTAGATTTTGCATGCATGGTCTTTTGAGCATCATGCGAGAAGGGGGAAGGGAGGAATGCACTGTAGCAAACAAGTGCTAGCAGCAGCAGTTCGGCAGCACGTAGCAGCTGCATTTACGCTGTTCGGCAGTGTATTAGCTGGCTTGGGCTACCATGCAGCAGCTCCATTCGGCAGTAGTGCTAGTAGTAGCAGCTAGTGCTAGCAACCCATGCAGCAGCGGCTCACTCGGTGGCTTCATGCAACGGCAGCTCCAGTGGCAGTGACTAGTAGCAACTTACCAGCCGGCAGTGCAGCCAGGCGGGCCGGAGGCTTGTTGGCCAGGTGCACCAGCGGCTCGGCAGTGGGCATGCAAGCAGCAGGCGCCAGGAGCCAGCGGCAGCTTCGAGCATGGCCGGCAGCAGCAGGAGTTGGCGAGAACAGCTGCAGCAGCTCGGCATGGGCTTGATGTGCATTTGTTCGGCTAGTGGCCAGTGCAGCAAGCTGGCCGGACAGTGCAGCGGCGCGACGCCGAGGCAAAGGTGGCCGAGCCCGGGGCGGCCGAGGCGAGGAGGCAAGGCCGGTGGAGCAGCGGCACTCTGCGTCGAGGTAGCTCGGCGGGCGGCGTGCTGCCTAGGCGAGGCCGAGGTGGAGCCGTTGAGGCGGTGGAGACGCACGCCGAGGTGGCGGCGCATGCATGCGTAGGTGACCGGCTCGGCGGGTGTATACGTGCGGCCGGCCTCGACAGCGTCAGCAAGGACGGCGTATGTATGCGACGGCTATGCATGTAGCGGCGCGATGGCCCGAGCGAGGTGAGACGGGTCAACGCGAAAGCGTGGCGCATGCGGCGGCACAAGAACGATCGACATGGACGAGGAGCCGAATGTGAACGCGGACGAGAGGCCAAACGGACACGGGGACGGCGACGACTACGGTGGACGTGGACGCATAGCCGATAAGATGCCCGGTGGTATTTCGCACGTCTAGTGCCGCGGTAAAATTCTTTAGTGTCAAATCATGTTTACGATATTAGTTGTGCATATTGCATATTAGTCATGAGCATGGCATCTATTTTTACATGTATATTTATAAAAATGATTTGATAGCTTAGAAGAAAAATAATTTCAATTGCCAAGTTCTTTGCTTTGCAAAAACTTCTTTCTTGGCTTTAAATTGGGTTTGATCTTTTTGGTGTTTAATGCCAAAAGGGGGAGAATTTTTAATGTTATCAATATATATCCCCATTTGGATCTTTATCATTTGGATTTTTATTATGTCAAAAAGGGGAACAATATTTCAAGTGGTGTAAATGCCCTACAAGTGGTATCAATGTTCCACAAGTGATATCAATGTCCCTTATTTGAATTATTTCAAGTGGTATCAATGTCCCCTTATTTGGATGATCAATATATTCTCCTTTGGATGATTTATATTTTCTCTCCTTTGTTATTTGATTTATACCAAAAGAAGGAGAATACTTTTATAGAAAAATGTATTGTTTTACAAGCATATTTTTTATGCATATATTATTTAATGCTTGTAATTTCACCTCATAGCGTACATAGACATAGTTCATTTACTTAAATTCCTATGTTATGTCTATTTATATCCAAATGTTATTATTGATAAATGGTTTATCATCAATCACCAAAAAAGGAGAGATTGAAAGATCTAGACCCGCCATTATGAGTTAATGGAGTGTTTTGGTGATTAATGACAAATCCAATTGTGAGACTAACAATTCTATTGTTATATCTAGTGTATAGTCTCATTTGGATATAAAGGTGAAAATCAACGAGGTATGCTTTCAACTTGTACTTTTATATAATGTTGCATTCCTCGGATCCAAAATATAGGATTGAACTCAACCATAAGTTGAACTTGAATATGTGCATATGATCTTATTACACATTTGTGTATGCACACATTTAGGGGGAGCTTGCCTTTGCTGGAGCCGTCGTAGTTCCACTTGGGTAGCTTGCTGGGATCGGTCACCGGGCTAGAGAGAGTCTGCACCAACCGGATCGATATAATTAACAAAAAGAATTTAGCAAGCTCAGATATAAGCGCAGGAGCAGCTCAGTGGATGAATAAACCACTGAGTAAACACAATTCTTTGCAAATTAGTAGGGGGTGGTGTGGGAGTGATGGGATTAAGGGATTCACATACCCGCTTCACGCTGTTGCCTGCCGGTTGGGAAGGACGATGCCCTCGAGCAGGCAGCCTATAGTCATGGTGATGACCTAGCAGCGAATCGGTAAAGGCCGGCAAGACCTCATCGGCACGCTGCGGTAGCCACGGCCAGATCCAGCCAAAGAAGGAGAGGGGGGAGGTGGGCACGTCGCCGGATCTAAACTCTGCTTAACCGCACTGCTGTGCTCATCGAGCTCTAACACGATCAAGTTTGGCCGCATCACTCACCGTCGCCTCCCATCACTGCGTCTTCCAAGAGCGCCCACTGCAGAAGGAAGAGTGTGCGGAGAGATGTTGTTGTTGGCGACGAAATCGGACGGCAACGATAATCTGGGTGGGATTCTGAAGCGGAACGTTGTCCACCCAGCAGACCATACAGGAGGGGAAAATGGAAGGAGAGAGGGTGGCGGGAGAGTGGAAGGCGGGCGGCGCAGGTGGGGACGAGAGAGAGAGAGATGAGAGGGAGGGAGGGCGGCACAAGAGCGGGAGGCAAGCGGCGCAGGTGGGAGCGTGAGAGAGATGAGAGGGAGGGAGAGTGGGAGCGAGGGTACGTTGCAAATATGTTTTAGAGGTAATTATAGAGATAATTATATTGTATTATATTTATGATTTTGATAATATGTTATCGTGTTACTTAAATGAATTATTTTTTATAGATCAATAAGTATGTGACTTGTTGGTGGAACTCTTTAACTTATATGATGATATTCTAAATGTTTCCCTAGTCGGAGGTTACTGGTCGGAACACTAGTGACTCTATGACTAGCACACATGTATTGATTGATGAACTGGTTTCACCGGTCATAGATATGGAGATATCGAATCAATAATGTGAACAAATGTTAGAGAACATGGGGTTGGATAGACCCATCATTGAGACACTATTGAGATTGTTATAAATCTATGTGTCATTAGTTGGTCTCAAGTAATGATGATGTATAATCCTTAGACCTGAGATCAGCTTGGTTCCCTACATGTGTAATGGCACTCTTAGGGGTTGCCAAACGCTACTCGTAACTGGGTAGTTATAAAAGTGGCTTTCAGGTATACTATGAAACATGCGGAGGGATGTGACTGGTCGAGATGATATTTGCCCCTCCTAACATAACAGGAGAGATGTCTCTGGGCCCCTCATGGTAATCGGATAAGAAAGTGCATGGCCATGCCACTAATGGTCGAAGTGTCGACCACATGAAGTTATCCGACACTCGATCGATAAAGTTGTGAACAGTCCATGGATGACACAACATCTCACCTGGAGTTCAACCAAACATCGTGAGGCAAAGGGAGAACGCATGAGTAGGTCGCTTAGTTCGATCAGTTACGGACTGGTCGTATGGAGATACGATCTGGTCGTAGATTAATCGAACATAATCACAGTATGGTAAGGACCTGGACGTAAGGAGATACGATCTGGTCGTAGATTAATCGAACATAATCACAGTATGGTAAGGACCTGGACGTAAGGAGTTACGAACTGTTCGGGATCAAATACGATCTGGTCTTATGGAGATACGAACTGATCGCGAGTGACGAGGACCTGGTCATAGATCATATTACATCAAAGTTCGTCCGCTATTCTATGTGTATTTGGGAATTGTTATGTGCTGCTAGGTACTGCTAACGACTGGTGGTCGGAAAGGAGTTTCCGAGTCATAACCGATTGCACATGAACCTGTAGCATCACACACTTAAAGGGCTAGGATCCGTTTTTGATGGTGATTCGAATTCGTATAGGCCACGAGTTCCTAATGGACCTTAAGTTCGAGACCCACCATAGATGCCTATAAAAAGAGGGGCGGTGGCATGGGGTGAAAGTGATAGATGATGATCTTTGGAAGAACTCCCAAAACCCTAATAGCCATGCCTTCTCAACCACGCTGCAGGTGCTAGCACTCCAGCGTGTGGTGATCCTGCCCCGTACGTGTGGATACCTCGGAGGTATTGTTGCGAAGCATCAGCACTATGACGATCCGCGACTCGTGATGATCACCGGAGTCGGAGGAGAAGTCGCGTGGTGAGTACGACCACTCAAAGGAGCAGACGCGAGGCAAGCGCGACCACTCGAAGGAGGAGACGCGTCGTGAGTACGACTACGACTGTATCAACTCGCTACAACGACTCTACTTCCCCTACGAGTCGGCCCGTCTAGCGGTAATCTCGTGATCTATTTCTAGCGGTGGTTCCTTGGTTGCGTGGTAAATTTTTGTTTGTGCTATCGTAGCCTTGCCGTAACCCAACAAAGGGTATCGAGCCATGCCGTCTAGTTTTAGATTCAGATTGGATTCAGATTGGTCACATATTGTGATATGTGGCAGTTATAGATGTGATCTATTTCTGTTTCGGCTGGTCGATTTGATTGTCCATGCTTTTTGGTGGTAAAATGGGTTTCTTATTCGTTATTCCATTATCGTACTTGCATGGTCGTATCACGACTTGCCTCTACCGGTCGGTTTCCACCATCGGGGCAGACAGTGATCGTAAATCCATTGGAGCACGCGAAGATCAATGTTGTTGATCGAATCGGAGTTACGATCGAATAAAACCGGATGTTTTATTGCGCTTGTTCACGATCACATTGCATGATACTCCTACCGGTCGGAATTCCGCCATCGGAGTATGCCGCAGTATGTGGTCGTATTAAGGCAATGATCAGATCGGTTCGGAATGGGGTTAATATGAATAATTTGATGATTTCCAAGGCTCGGTTTCGTGAATAAGATTCATGTTCCGGAAAAAATTTCGAGAGCACTGCCCTCATCCAGCCCCTCCGAACCCCGCCCGCTAACTGGCTTGCAGGACCGCCGTGCTGGGTAATCGGACCGCGCTTTTGTTTAATGTGTGTTCTTGTTGCCCGTTACATTGATATTCCATGTCTAACTTGTTGTTGCGGGATTGATGTGAATAGTATGACCCATGATGTATGAGATGCATGCATGTATGTAATGTTCATGACCTGCGTATCATGTTTATTGCAGCCCAAGGCTGTCTATATTTGTATAACGGCATGTGTGTCGACTTGTGGTGCTAATTTACTCCTTGTAATTTTATCCCTAGTGCTGTTAGGAGTAATGGCTTAGTGGGAGTACTTGGAGGTTTTAGCAACTTGGAGACATGGCGAACATGATGCTTGGCGATGGAGATCACCATAAGGAAGGGTCATACTATATCACAATGCAATTTGATTGTCTGTGAATGCCCTTATGTTCATTTTCATTTATTTCTATGCATGTTATTTAATTACTTGATATGCTTTTAACATGGTAGAAGTAAATTCCCTCGGATAATATTAAGTTAAATTGATGCCCTCCCAATTAGCTGCACCATTCATAGTCTTGTATTTTAATGGTAGGTCTTACCAAAGCAGAGTGCCATTAATATTCCTTGACTAGATGGGTTTGAGTCGGATACTTACTCGCAAGCATTGGTCAAACTTGACAAGATCATCATAACGGTTATGAACCTTGGAGCATAGGGTTGGGTGCCGGAGCATAGAGATGCTGTCCAACAACAAGAGTCATATAGAGATATGATTAGCAAAGGGTTGCTTACCATATTCACTAATCTTCTAGCAGTGATGCCAAAGCTCACTAGTCGATTAACTGATTGTGGGTCTTGAATCACTAAATGTCATAAGAGGAATATGGTATTCAGTGGGAGTATCTTCATTAAATTGTTTAATAGAAGTTACTTTTCTTGACCATATGTCTTAGTTTTGCATATTTCTGTTGTAGATCATGGCACCATCTGATGTACCTACATCCAGTTTTGCTTTACGTTCGATACTCGATAAGGAAAAACTGAATGGAACAAATTTTGCGGATTGGTCCCGTAACCTGAGAATTGTTCTTAGGTAAGATAGAAAGGAACATGTTCTAGAGGAACCCATTCCTGATGTGCTCTGAGAATGTCGTTCTCGCTCTTAAAACAGCCTATAAAAAGGCATGTGATGAGTCCCATGATGTTAGCTGTCTCATGCTTGCTGCCATGAACTCAGACCTTCAGAAGCAGTTCGAGAACATTCAGGCCTACGATATGATCGTGGCGCTCAAATGCATGTTTGAGACACAAGCAAGAACTGAGAGATATGAGATCTCAAAGAAACTGTTTGGGTGTAAGCTAACTGAGGGTAGTCCGGTGAGCCCTCATGTGATCAAGATGGTTGGTTACACACAGAGTTTGGAAAAATTTGATTTTCCACTTAGTCAAGAGTTGGCTCCATATTTGATTCTTGCTTCGCTTCCTACAAGCTATGGGCAGTTCATTATGACTTTCCATATGAACGGCTTAGACAATAATCTCACCGAACTGCATATGATGCTTAAGACTACAGAGGACAGCATTAAGAAAAGCAACAATCATGTGATGATTGTGCAAAAGAGTACTAGCTTCAAGAAGAAGGCTAAAACTTGGGTCAAAGGTAAGGGCAAGGCTTCGGATGGAATCCGAGCTATCAAGCCTAACCCAAGACCAAGTCCGGCCTGACTCAAGAGAATGAATGCTTTTACTGCAAGGAGACAGGCCACTGGAAGAGGAACTGCAAGAAATACCTGGTTGATCTCAAAAAGAATGGTGGGACTAAACCTTCCACTTAAGGTATTAATGTTATCGATATTTTTCTTGTTGATTCTTATGTTAACTCGTGGGTATTTGATACCGGATCGGTTGCTCATATTTGCAATTCGATTCAGAGTCTAACAAGGAGTAGGAGATTAACAAGGGGCGAGATGGATCTTCGCGCCGGGAATAAAGCAAGAGTTGCTGCATTAGTCGTCGGGACTTTGCTATTACATTTGCCTTTAGGATTTATCATGGAACTAAATAATTGTTATTACGTTCCAGCCATAAATAGAAATATCATCTCCGCGTCATGTTTGATGGCAGGGGGTTATAAGTTTATTATAGAGAACAATTGTTGTTCTATATTTTGGAATGAAATGTTTTATGGCTATGCTCCCGTATTGAACGGGTTGTTTATTTTGAATCTTGATGATGCACCCATCTATAATTTTAATGCAAAGAGGCTTCGGCGTAATGATATGAATTCCACTTTTATTTGGTATTGTCGTTTGGGTCACATCAGTGAGAAAAGCATGAAAAGGCTCCATAGTGATGGAATTCTAAACTCATTTGATTTGGAATCATTTGAAACGTGCGAATCTTGCCTGATCAGAAAGATGACCAAGACACCTTTCACTGGTCGGAATGAAAGGGCGTCCGACTTATTGGCACTCATACATACTGATGTGTGTGGACCAATGAGCACAACAGTTAGAGGTGGTTTTCAGTACTTCATTACTTTCACCGATGACTTTAGTAGATATGGTTATATCTATTTAATGAGGCACAAGTCGGAATCCTTTGAAAAGTTCAAGGAGTTCCAGAATGAGGTACATAATCAACTTGGCAAGACAATCAAGTCTACGATCTGATCGTGGAGGAGAATTTTTGAGCCATGATTTTGGTAGTCTTTTGAAACAATATGGAATTGTTCCACAGCTTACACCACCGGGTACTCCACAGTGGAATAGGGTGTCCGAGCGGTGTAATCGGACCTTGTTGGACATGGTTCGATCAATGATGAGCCAATCGGATCTGCCATTGTATTTTTGGGGTTACGCTCTAGAAACTGCCGCTTTCACTTTGAATAGGGTACCATCTAAATCAGTAGATAAGACACCATATGAGATATGGACTGGGAAGAGTCCTAGTTTGTCTTTTCTAAAGATTTGGGGATGTGATGTCTATGTTAAACGTTTGACGTCTGACAAACTCATACCCAAGTCAGATAAATGCTTCTTCATAGGATATCCTAAGGAAACCAAATGATATTATTTCTACAATCAAGAGGAGGGCAAAGTGTTTGTTGCTGAAATGGTGTCTTTTTGGAGAAAGAGTTTCTTTCAAAAGAGGTCAGTAGGATAAAGATGCAACTCGAAGAAGTTCGGGAACCATCCGAAAGTGTTTCAACTCCTACTGAACCTCTACAGGGCGAACAAAGTGTTGTTGAACTCAGATGAGACATCACCCCCCGTAGATCTAAAAGGCCACGTCAATTGCCTATAAGGTATGGGCATGACGTATTATTGTTGAATAATGGTGAGCCTAAAACTTATAAGAAAGCGATGATGGACCCAGACTCTGAGAAATGGCTTGGAACCATGAAGTCCGAGATAGACTCCATGAGTGTCAATCAGGTTTGGAACCTGGTCGATCCACTTGATGGTGTTAAAACTATTGAGTGCAAATGGATCTATAAGAAAAAGATTGATATGGATAGAAATATTCACATTCATAAAGCTCGACTTGTCGCAAAAGGGTTTCGACAAGTTCAAGGAGTTGACTACGATGAGACTTTCTCACCAGTAGCGATGCTTAAATCTATTCGGATCATTCTAGCTATTGCTGCATATTTCGATTTTGAGATATGGTAAATGGATGTCAAAACGGCTTTCCTTAATGGAAACCTAAGTGAGGATGTGTACATGACACAGCCTGAAGGTTTTGTTGATCCAAAGAATGCTAGTAATGTGTGCAAACTTCAGAAATCCATTTATGGGTTGAAGCAAGCATCTCGTAGTTGGAATTTGCGTTTTGATGAGGAAATCAAAAGGTTTGGTTTTATCAAAAACAAAGAAGAACCTTGTGTTTACATGAAGGTTAGTGGGAGTGCACTTGTAATCCTAATCTTATATGTGGATGATATATTATTGATTGGGAATGACATTTCTATGCTGGAATCCGTTAAGGTATCATTGAAAAATAGTTTTTCTATAAAAGACCTAGGAGAGGCAGCATATATCTTGGGAATAAAGATCTATAGAGATAGATCAAGAAGGCTAATTGGATTAAGCCAAAGTACTTATATTGACAAGGTGTTGAATCAGTTCAACATGCATGATGGCAAGAAAGGGTTCTTGCCTATGTCACATGGCATAATTCTTAGCAAGAATCAATGTCCTTCGACCACTGATGAGTTAGACCGTATGAATAACATTCCATATGCTTCGGCCATTGGATCTATTATGTATGTCATAATTTGTACCCAACCAGATGTATCATATACTCTAAGTGTTACGAGCAGATACCAAGCTGATCCCGGTGAAGGTCACTAGACAGTTGTGAAAAATATTCTTAAGTACTTGGGAAGAACTAAGGATGTGTTCCTAGTTTATGGCAGTGATGAAGAGCTCGTTGTAAATGGTTATACCGATTCAAGCTTTCAAACCGACAAAGATGATTATCGTTCGCAATCTGGTTTTGTATTCATTCTGAATGGAGGAGCAAAGGAGTGGAAAAGTTCCAAGCAAGAAACGATTGCTGATTCTACAACAGAGGCCGAGTACATTGCGGCTTCGGAAGCTGCAAAGGAAGGTGTTTGGATAAGGAATTTTATTGCTGAGTTGGGTGTAGTTCCGAGTGCCTTGAGCCCAATAGATCTCTATTGTGACAATAATGGAGCCATTGCGCAGGCTAAGGAGCCGAGATCCCATCAGAAGTCCAAACACATACTCAGGCGTTATCATCTCATTTGCAAACTGGTCGATAGAGAAGATGTTAAGATATGCAAAATTCATACAGATTCAAATGTTGTTGATTCGTTGACTAAGCCTATCCCACAGCCAAAACATGAGGTGCACACAAGAGCTATCAGTATTAGATACTTAAATGATTGACTCTAGTGCAAGTGGGAGACTGTTGGAAATATGGCCTAGAGGCAATCATAGAGATGATGACATTTCATTATGTTCATGATTTTGATAATATGTTTTTGTGTTCCTTGAATGAATCATTTGTTATAGATCAATAAGTATGTGACTTATTGGTGGAACTCTTTAACTTATATGAGGTCATTCTAAATGTATCCCTGGTCGGAGGTCACTGGTCGGAACACCAGTGACTCTATGAATAGCACATGTATTGATTGATGACCTGGTTTCACCGGTCATGGATATGGGGATATCGAATCAATAATGTGAGCACATGTTAGAGAACATGGGATTGGATAGACCCATCATTGAGACGCTATTGAGATTGTTATGAATCTATGTGTCATTAGTTGGTCTAAAGTAATGATGATGTATAATCTTTAGACCTGAGATCAGCATGGTTTCCTACATATGTAATGACACTCTCAGGGGTTGCCAAACGCTACTCGTAACTGGGTAGTTATAAAGGTGGCTTTCGAGTATGCTATGAAACATGCGGAGGGATGTGACTGGTCGAGATGGGATTTGCCCCTCCTAATATAACAGGAGAGATGTCTCTAGGCCCCTCGTGGTAATCGGATTAAGAAAGTGCATGACCATGCCACTAGTGGTCGAAGTGTCGATCACATGAAGTTATCCGACACTCGATCGATAAAGTTTTGAACAGTCCATGGATGACACAACATCTCACCTGGAGTTCAACCAGACATCGTGAGGCAAAGGGAGAACGCATGAGTAGGTCGCTTAGTTTTATCAGTTACGGACTAATCGTATGGAGATACGATCTGGTCGTAGATTGATCGAACACAATCACAGTATGGTAAGGACCTGGACGTAAGGAGTTACGAACTGGTCGGGACCAAATACGATATGATCTTATGGAGATACGAACTGATCGCGAGTGAGGAGGACCTGGCCATAGATCATATTACATCAAGGTTCGTCCGCTATTCTATGTGTATTTGGGAATTGTTATATGCTGCTAGGTACCGCTAACGACTGGTGGTCAGAAAGAAGTTTCCGAGTCATAACCGATTGCACATGAACCTGTAGGGTCGCACACTTAAAGGGCTAGGATCTGTTTTGGATGGTGATCGCCACGAGTTCCTAATGGGCCTCAAGTTCGAGACCCACCATAGATGCCTATAAAAAGAGGGGCGGTGGCATGGGGGTGAAAGTGAGAGAGGATGATCTTTGAAAAAACTCCCAAAACTCTAATAGCCAGGCCTTCTCAACCACGCTGCCGGTGCTAGCACTCCAACGCGTGGTGATCCTGCCCTATACGTGTGGACCTCGGAGGTGTTGTTGCAAAGCATCAGCACTAGAACGATCCACGACTCGTGACGATCACCGGATTCGGGGGAGAAGTCGCGTGGTGAGTACGACCACTCAAAGGAGCAGACGCGCGGCGAGTGCAACCACTCGAAGGAGGAGACACGTCGTGAGTACGACTACGACTGCATCAACTCGCTACAACGACTCTACTTCCGCTATGAGTTGGTCCGTCCAGCGGTAATCTCGTGATCTATTTCTAGCTGTGGTTCCTTGGTTGCACGGTAAATTTTTGTTTGTGTTATCGTAGCCTTGCCGCATAACCCAACAGGGCAGCGCAGGTGCTAGGGTTACTTCCTTGTTGCTGCGCAAAGCGATCTGGGCTCTCGGTGTTGGCCCCATGCATCGGCGCAAAGAAGATTAGATGTGGGAGAACCGGAACGCGTCACTCACCACCACTAGAGTCTTTTTAAGTAATAAAGATGTAGCAACATGCCCCTGTTGCATCCAACACAGGTTGGCAACGACAGCTGATCCTCAGATAATCCACACATCTTCATGTCCATCATCGTTCCGACGCTTATCGCCATATCAAGACCTGTCCAAATGTGTCGTGTCTACCGGACTGACCCGAAGCAAGGTAATGTTGGCCCAACCTAGGCACGACACGGCTCGACACCTAAATGGGTTAGGCCGTCATGGCACGACGCACCGTGTCTTACTTAGGTCTCAACCTCAGCCTATCGGGCCGGCCCAACACCGCAGGCACTGTACCGTGCCAGGCATGGCGCCGCCTAGCTTGACCCGCTTATCTTAATAGGACTTCCCCCATGGCCCCATTTCTTGCTTGCCTCCACGCTCCTCCTTCACTGACTGCGTTGCCCCATGTCATTAACCCGGAGGGTAATCACACTTAACCATACGAATTACTATTTGTCTGTCCGGTAGAACACCACTTCGAAGAATTGTAAGCCTTACTAGAGTTAATACAACAGAACAATAAGATAAAAACTACACTTTATTACAGAGTTAGCCATGCACAGCTATGGTCTTGAATACAAGTATTTAATTACATCAGGAAAGAATTCCCCTCACTTGCTTGCCCTGCTCCACCAGTCGTCTACTCGTCCCATTCGCCGAATAAGGTGTCCACCTCGCCCTGCTCCTTGTAGTAAGCACCCTCACCTCCTGCGGTCTCATTGGTATCTACATATCCTTCATCCCACTTGGGATAGTTCCCACTGCACTAGGATCTACAAAGGAGAGTAATAGCAAGATTGAGTACTAGTGTACTAAGCAAGTATGTATTAGCAAAAATGCATTGTATGACTCGTCTCTGTTCTTTATAGTACTTTCTACCTCATCTCTATTTCTAGAAAATACTTTACCAAGATTTAAGTGACATTTTTAATTATGAAAATACTACTTGTCAGTCGGTAAAAATATAAATTCCTAGCGGTCGTCGTAGCCTCCAGAGACAGGCATGAATTCATGGTTTGAGATATAGCACAACGCAGGCTTTGTACCACTTTACCCATAGCTACTTTGATCTCTCTTCGAGCAAGGTCTCTCATATTTCCTTAGATGTTGTATCGAGTTCAGAGTACAAAATATTTTTCAGGTTACATAATTAAGTCTCCACCCATTACTTTCCGTCAGTATCCTAGGACGCTGACCCCGTCATCCACCAAGTTCCAATAATGTTGGATGGGTCGGGCAATCCCGCTCCCAACACTCCAGCTTGCGCTACTATAACGTCTTGGATCTCCCACTTCCGGACTTTTCCCACAGGTCCTGGGTTCCTCCCTAACTCAACCCATGTTATATTACTTACCCGTTGTGGAGAACATAATTATGTAACAAGGTAGCATTTTCTCCTTGCTGAGATGTAAAAATGGTTGGCACTTAATTACAGCCTCTTATCTGAGTACGAGCTTTGTTGGTCCTTATATATTATATATATGTAAAGGGTCACACCTCTTCCCTCTTCTCTTTTCCTGCCAAGGGCCCCCTTTACCATCCTAATAATTCCCTTTTCTCATCTCATTTCCCTCTTCTCTTTTCCTGCCAAGGGCCCCCTTTACCATCCTAATAATTCCCTTTTCTCATCTCATTTCTTATTTCTCATCTCTTTTCTCTTTTATCTCATTTATCCAATTTGATTTTGAGACATAGTTTTGATGCATGTATATATATGATACAGCAATATGCAGTTTACATTTAATATAACTAAGTTGATGTTCAAGATATAGGCTTACCTTCGTAGTCGCAGAAAAGATCTGCATCGACGTATATTGGATCGGATATACTCGCTTGCGTTGGGTCACCTTCTGCATTTATATGGTAGACGCGAATAATAAATAAATACTTAGTTATTTTTTTATGCTGATCGTCATACATAAATCAGTGGATCTTCTTTGTTAGCATATTTTAATTTAATAATATTTTTAGAATCCCCTGTTAAGTTAGCACTCCCCAACTCCGGTTGTTCTACGATCTACTGGCTCTAGGATCGAGGTTGTCTAATCTCACGTTTTGACATAACAGATCCTGGCTAGTTTGTTACAGGGGTGATATTTACCGGTGGTTGTTTATTTTAATTATTCTGTCATGCTTAAATTATTTCGAACGCATCAGACTATTTTGTCTAATTTAGTGAGTTCTACGAGTGATTAATTTATTTAAGAGGCCTCAGATTAATTTTACACATTTTTCTCACTTTTATTTTCTATCGATCAGGCTATGGCTATTTTTCTTCACGTGGTTTATACATTACTTGATCCAAAACTTATATAGTGCCGACACCTATTTAAAACTGGGGTTTACTTCTACCGCTAAAATTGTTGCTACTACTACTCTCTAGAAATTTACTGTTTTACCCTTTTTCCTAGTTTTCCCGTATTACTTAATCTTTTCTTTCTTTCTCTTTTCTTCCTTTTCTTTCTCTTTTCTCTCTCCATCTTATCTCTTTCTTTCTCTCTTTCCTCCCCATCTCTTCTTGGTCGAAGCCTTTGGCTTCCTGGTTCCTCTTCTTCCCCATTTTTCTGTCCCCACTTCCTTCATTCCTTCCCTTCTACTTCCTCCTTGGAGCTTTGCCTTGGGCCGAATGGAGCTCCTCACGCCGCCTCCGACCCAGTGCCGCCTCCCTGCGCTCGGCCCACCGCCGCCACACCCACGCCTGGGCCTCCCCTCGCTCGGCCCTGGTTCGACATGCGCGCGCAAGCATGCACCTCCTGGCTTAGCCCGCGTCATGGTCGCCTCTTCCTGCCCGGTTCGCCTTTTCGTTCATTCTTTACTTTGGTGTGGGCAATGATTTATTATCTGATTTAGTTGATTCTTGTTTCATGCATGGTGATTGAACTGGAGGTGGGTTACTTGCTGCTAATGCATGAAGAATCATGTGTGGTGGGTTGCTGTTGAGGTATAATACTCCCCGCTACTTCCTCTCCTCTCTTGCTCTATGATGTGGGTGATGGATGATGATACTACAGTTAGTGGGTATGAGATGTTACTACTATAGTTGCATGGTTTTGGTTATTTCTATTGTTATTGTTCAAAGGATGGTTAGTTCATATTGGGCTTCACTTTTAGACAAGAATGGCAGTGGGGTGAATGTGGGCTACCTTGGTTGGCTCAGTCGGTTTGGGAATGGAATGGTGGTGACGATGGTCGTGGGGAGATGCTGGTGCTCTTTTGGTTGCTTCTGGTTGGTCGCTTAGGTCATCAGTGGTCGATGCCAGTTCTTGTTGGTTCTGCTTGATGCTGATGTCGTTCCCGCCTCGCTGGTCTTCCCTTCTTCTTTGCACCTCTGCTCTGGTTGCTCCCTGTGGCTGTGGGTGTGGGTGGAGGTGCTTGTCTAGGCTTGCCTTGGGATGGCAGTGGGTATCCTTGGTGGTAGTTTGCTTGTTGGCAAATGGTGGGTGATGCTTGGCTTTGCTTTGGCTGTGAGCTAAAGCTTGTGCTTGCTGGTTGTGTTGCTCTCTTGGTTTGTGAATGGCTTTTTGAGTGGCTTGTGTTTGGCTTTGCTTGCCCTTTGGTGCTTGATGTTTTGATGTTGGGTGGCTTTCGGTTTGGAGGAGGAAGTGGGGGTGGGTGTGCCTGCTTGTGCTAGCTTATGGTTTGCTTGAGCTCCTTGCTCTGGTGGGTACTTGGCTTGCTCTTGGCTTTGGTGGTGTGCTCTGGTTGTGCTTGTGAACGAATGGCTTTGTGAAGGGGGTCGCTTAAGGCAGGAGGGTTCTCTCGGCTGGCTTTTCCCTTGGCCATGTTCATTCCCATTTTGCCCTTGCCCTGTCCATATTGCTCTCACTAATGACATTTGCTCACGGACCTTTGGTCCAAAGGATGCCTCGGTTACTATTTTTTTGGATTTTCTGCGGCGAAGGTAAGTCGACATATCGTGGATGTCAGATTTCTAAAACTGCTGGGTGATGAAACCCACCAATGCGAGATGGTGTCGACTAACCTAAGTTGATCTGGGAACCTCAAGAACTTAGAGAAATCATTCGCAATCATCTTTATTCTAACTTCTATTTATTGCAATTGGTCTGCCACTTGTCTTTTGGTTGCTTGGCAGATGATGGATGTGGGTAGGGTTCTGGATTGGCCGAGGACTGGGTTCAACTGGATGGCGATATACGGATAAGGAAACGCTTCGGCGATATGCATGCAAGATTTTTATTTTATGCTTTTGTAATTTATATTATGATCTGATGTAATGCATTCTTGTAATTAATTTAGAGATTGTATTATTGTATTATATTTGTAAATGACTCTAAGATGGTATCGATGATTAAATTTTGTTGTAATAAGTTATATTGTCATTTGTGTTTATGAATTCTTTTTAGGATTTATCTTGTATGAAACTGTTTGGCAACACGTTCGGTATTAATCTGAGCTTATGTTTTTTTCTTGTTTAAAGGAATTTTCTTTACTGCTAATTACTGATCATTGTTGATTAGGTTAGTTTAATTTTTAGGGTTCTCACTGTAGGGATACGGGTAGGCTACACTAGCTGATAATTCAAAATTTCTACCACATAAACCAGGATGTTATGCAAGCAAAAGATCATAAATCGTTACCACTGGACGCGCAGTGCAGCGGAAGAAGAGTTGGAGTAGCCTGGTCCACTAGACGAGCAATGCAGTGGAAAAAGAGTTGGAGCAGCCTGGTCCAACGAAGTGCGCGTCGATGTAGTGATCGTAGTCGATCGTCCAACGTAGTCGATCATCCAAAGTAGTCGATCGTCCTTGTAAGCAACCAATGGCTTTCCTTGGAAAGTCGAGGATCGTCCTTGAGCGCAACAGCAACCGCAGTAGCGCCTCTACGATATACACACGCCCAAGGCAAGAACGCTATACACCGTGTGCTAGCACCAAGTCGCACAGAAAGCTCTCTAAAAAGATGGCGGTTAGGGTTTGGTGGAACAACTCACGATCCTCTCTCTTCTCATCGACCTCAAGCATCTCCTTATATAGTGCCCATGATGGATCCTATCCGAACACGCTTGATGAATCGTATCCTTCTCGGGTTTATTCAAACCCATTAAGTGTGTGACCATGTAGGTTCATGCGTAATCAATTATGACTCGTAAACCTTTTCCGACCACGAGTCGTTAGTGGTACCTAGCAGGACATAACGATTCCTGAATACACACAAATTATATCGAACGAATCTTAATGCAATATGATCTATGATAAGGTCATATTTGGTCTCGACTAGTTTGTAACTCCTTACGACCACTTTTCGACCTACCTACGACTGTTCATATTTGGTCTCGACTACCATATGTGGTCTCGACTACCAGAACTCCTTATGACTAGCTTTCAACCACTTAGTGGTCATGTTTGACCAACCTACAACTAGCTTGTATCTCTATATGACTAGTCTCAGATCTAATCGAATCAATGACCACTCATGTATTCTCCCTTTGCCTCACGATATCCGGTTGAACTCCGTGAGATGTTGTGTCATCCATGGACTGCTCAATACTTTTTGACCGAGTGTCGGATAACTTCATGTGGTCGAATTCTTTAACCACCAATGGCATGGCATGCACTTTCTTTATCCGACTATATCGAGGGCCTAGAGACATCTCTCCAGCTTATATTAGGAGGGCAAATCACATATCCAACTAGTCATATTTCTCCACATGTTTCATAGCATACTGAAAGCTATCTTTACAACTACCTGATTCATAGTAGTGTTTGGCAACCCCTAAGTGTACTATTACACATGTAGAAAACTATGCTAATATCGTGTCTAAGGATTATACATCATCATTGCTTGAGATCAACTGATGACACATGAAATCATAACAATCTCAATAGTGTCTCAAGGTGGGTCAATACAAAGACCATGTTCTCTAATATGTGTTCACATTATTGATTCGATATCCATATATCCATGACCGTGAAACATTGTTATCAATCAATACATGTGCTAGTCGATAGGATCACTAGTGTTCGACCAATGACATATGACCAAAGATACATTTAGAATGACATCATCATAAGTTAAAAGAACTTCACAAACAAGTCACATACTTGTTAATCTTTATAGCTGATAATTCATTAATGGAACGGAATAACACTTATTCAATAACTCATAAACATAGACGTGATACAATGATCTCTATGATTGCCTCTAGGTATATCACCAACACTCACATCCTCCCCTTAAGAACATTTTGTCCCCAAATAGGATTCTCACTTGAATAGGTTGGGGTAGGCTTCGTAGTGCTTTCTCCTCCCACGTGACTTCATTAACGCAGTGATTCTTCCACTGAACCATGCACGAACGTATAGTTCGGTTCCTTAACTTCCGGTCGTCTGTCACTAGAATTTTCACTGGGTGTTCTTCGTATGTCAAATCATCCTCAGAGTGATATGTCGAAATTGGTTAAGTGATGTGAGGGCTCCTTAAGCATTTTCTCGAGTGGGGAGACATGGAATACGCTAGAATCCTTGATAACTGACTTGATATTGTGGGTTATGATGACCTGATCCTTTCTTATTGACGTCGCTTCTATTGTTTCGGTAGGTGTGCTAACCCCCATGGATTTTTCTAGTGGTCCTGTTGTTAGATTATGTTCTGCTAGGAACTTACAGGATATAAATGAGTGAGTTACTCGCGGGTCAAAAGAACAGTACTATGGATGATGGAATTTACGCCTTACCCGTAATCACATCTGTGGCTTCTCCAAGTTGTTCGACAGTCACGTGGGTTAGACGTGCTGGTCCACCTCTTCTAGCTCCTCCCGTGATGGGTTGGTTGCCTCTGGGCCGATTTAGGAGGTTGATCTGTGGTGGTGCTGGGGTTGGTAGTCTCAGCAAAAAAGCTAGTCGTGGTGGGATTCCTAATGTCCTCTGTATGTGGGGGGCTTTCGACTTTACGGTGTCCCAGCTTCCTGCAATGGAAACATGCGGCAATGCCTCTCAGGCAATCTTTCTTCGGTGGCTTCCTCTACACTTTGCACATCTAAGTGCTATGGCCATTGGCTGCTGCTGGGCTATGGGTCTCTGGAAAGATGGGTTGAATGGTCTCGGTCTGGGTGGTCCATATCGAGGTGGGGGTTGTTGTGGCATCTAGGGACGAGGCTTATGAGTAGGTGGTGGATGGTGGTCTATTTTGGCATTCTTCCGTGGGCACTTGCTGGCATAGTGACCCATCTCCCGACAGTTGAAACAGGTGATTCCTGGTATGAGAGTTTGTTGGACCGACAAGGCGACTAGAGGGGGGGTGAATAGGAGCACACTCACTTTTTCAACCAAGATCAGATTCAATCCAAAT
Source organism: Hsuehochloa calcarea (assembly GCA_036346395.1). Taxonomy (NCBI): domain Eukaryota; kingdom Viridiplantae; phylum Streptophyta; class Magnoliopsida; order Poales; family Poaceae; genus Hsuehochloa; species Hsuehochloa calcarea. The sequence continues at coordinate 85,173,998 of CM070597.1, read as the reverse complement.
CTCACTCCAATAGCTATGGAAGCTATGAAGATCAATATACCAGTACAGCGGAAGACTAGTATTGAATCCAATCTAAACCCCGAAGCAAAACAACCAAAATCAACCGAAACTTAATTTCCTAAGTGTAGGGCGGTCTGACCTCTATTTAATGGCGGTCTGACCGGTCCATGGGCGGTCTGACCTCTGTTTAGGGCGGTCTGACCTCCAGCCTGATGAACAAAGGCAATCACCAAAAATAAAGTTGCAAATAGATGTAACTTTTGATCAACAACTCCAAACTTGATGAAACTTGGTACACACCTTATCTAGGATGTCAGGAACCTATTCCAATCGAAGATCGTGAAGATCCTTGGAAAAGTTCAGACCTTTTTCAGTTTGAGAGGTGGATGGTTTAAAACCGAGTCAAAACGAAAACTAGATCCAAAAACTTGCTCGTGGGTGATTGATGATCAAGATGATCCTAGATGTATTCCCACATGTCATAGCAAGCTAGATCATGTAAAGAAATCAATCAAAAACATGTGAATCAAAGAAAGACTCAAAATCACCAAATAGGGAGAAGAAAGGCAAAGAGACACATCTTTGATCAAAGCTTTCTTTGGATTGATTTGATAGGGTTTGGGGTTACAGCCACTCCATCAATGGAGGACAAAGCTCAATCCAAGAGCACAAAATCAAATCAAAACTCTCTAGAACCCTAACCTCCACTAATCCTCTCCCTAAGCCAAAACTAGGGTTTCAACAATAATGAAAGGGCTAAAGGGGGTGCAGCCACCTCCCTCCTCTATTTATAGTGGAGACTTAGGCCTTCTAGAAGCTTTAACTTAAATGGGCTCCCGTTAAGGCCCAACACAAACGGGTCACACACGCACGCATTTTAAAGCGCCGTCTTCAACACCTCTTGACCTAAACCGCTTCTCTTTGCGTCGTCTTGCGCCGCGGGTAGGCAAAAGGTCACCTGGGTGGTATTTGGTAAGATTACCAAAATACCATTTCTCGGTCCTTCTCCGAAGACCGAGTCCATCTGCGCGAAGCACTTCGCATGCTCCGCCACGTGTAGGTTGATCAACGGCTCTCTCCATGTCGGCAAGTCTCTCCCATCCGACTCCCACCGAAACCACTATGGTACTTGCAACGACTCCCACGCCGCTTGATCAAACCAGTCGCACCGAACTGTCCGTTCGGTCATCCTTGTCCATTCTGCACCATACTTGATTTCATTGACTCACCCAAGACTGCCGATCGCTCGACCTCGCCTCCAAGCCTAGTCCCGATCATCCTCGCCGTTGACCGTCATTGACCACCAAGCAACCTGCACAACAATAGACAAGCAAATCGAATCCGGGAACAAGTTCTTCACAACTTGACCCATGTTAGTCAAAACATGCATCATGCAACACATATGCACTGAAACTCATGACTTTGACCTAATCAACGAACAACTCCGCCACGAAGGCCAACGCTCAGGATAACCGGTCGATCGCCGTGGGGCGGTCGATCGACAGCTTTGCCGGCCGGATCATGAGCCATAGGCGGTCCGACCGTCCGAAGGACTTAGTCGATTTTCAACCCCAAAATCCAAACCTCATCGGAAACTTTAAACCAATAGAACTTTTGATCGAGACTTCAAAATTATAGGACCAAGTGCAATGGGATCCTCACTTGCCTACACCTCTATTTTTGGCCCAACCTTATTCTCGACCATTTTTGGTCACTACGGCTCGATCACGCACATGGCCGGTCCGACCGATTTGGGACCGGCCGACCGCCTCGCCCGTAATGCCCGAATAGCTCAAACTTTGTCAAAACCCGTGAAATGACAAACCGTTAACGCCATTGCCAATTGTCACATCATCCTAAGATCTCGAGTATATCCCCATGATATCCACAATCTCCCCTTGATGAACACATTGGCAATAATCCGTAAAATATAATTTGGAGGTTTGAAAAGTAAAATACTTTCATTTTCGCACAAAGGCACAACTTGGTCCATAAGCAAGAGAAAGCAATGGAAATGACCAAGCTGGCATCAGAATAGCATAGGCATATGAGATAAGGCAAAAGAAAGCATAAAAACTTTGATTTCTAGAAAAAGTCAAAAATCTCACTTCAGGTCCATATGAAAGAACAATTGTTCAATTGACCTTTGATCATTGTGAGGAGTAATAAATGTGATTCAAGTTCAGAAGAGTCAATAAGACAATAAGAATGCAATTCAAAAACTCCCCCTCACTATGATCCTCGGATTTCAGAAAATTTCAAATTCTCCAACTTTCTCCCCTTTGTATAATCTTCTCCCCAACATTGAAATATCTTCTCCCCCTTTGACAATGGAGTCATCAAGGAATCACGCCTTCCTCTCATCCAGAGATAACAAATGCAGAATGAAGAAAGAAGCAAAAAGAGGAAGTATGCATGAAGTGCAATGGAGTGGCTTCATTTTTGTATTTTTTTCAATTTTTGATTATAAGAAGCTTTGGAGATTACCCAAAAGTGCTAGCCATCATTTCTAATATTGCACAAACAACATATCAAGCCTGACAGTGCTAGTAAGATCATGGTAAGACATATATATCAAAGCTAAGCACAAAGGTTCAAAAGTAAAGCAATAGATTTGATCAATTTAAGCAAAGCTTCAAATTCAGCAAGTTCATCAACATGGATCCTAAAATGAAATTGGTCATGTCAAAATGTCAAAGTGAGATAAAAAAATCTAACAAAGACCACATTAAGAGTCAATCAGGTTCTGTATTGAATCATTTTGCTCAGTATTTCTCAAAAGCCCATTTGTCAACAGTTTTCACATATGCATTGAATATTGAAGTTGACTAATGATCTAACTTAGTGACAAGATCCTGGACTAGGAGCCATCCACAACCTCATCCTAAGCTTCGACCAGAAGTTGATTAAAGATATATCTTAGTAAAGAAGATCCTGGACTAGGAGCCATCCATAAACTCTTTCTAAGCTTCTACTAGGGCGACAAATCTTGAGGTTCATGTCATTTCTGACAAGCAATCCCCATGAGATCGTCTGGATCATCAAACTATCTCCAAGTTCATGTCTTTGACAAGCAGTCTTGTAAGAGTAGTTTGGCACATTTTTAAGCATAAGACAATCTTGATTTTTTATTTTTCACAAGAGCAGTTTTAGAATCTCAAGAACACAAAAACTCAAGTAATGATCAATTTTAGATTAAAGAGCTAACAAAGCAATTCTGACAGGGTCAATGTCACAAAAGGAGCACTAATTGCGCAACTCGCTAAAACATCCACAAATTACAATTTTTAGTTCGAGTTGTTTTAAAGTTCTAGCTCATATGGCAAAGACTTAGCTACACATGTAAAAGCATGATAATTCTAGCAAGTCAAAGAACTAGACATGGCATTGAGCAAGAATTGAAATACTAAAGCTCCAAAGGGTAATAAGCAAAGCTTCATCAATTTTAAAAGATAAGTAGAAAATCTTATATTACAATGCATCTTTTTGGATTTTTCATACTACTTGATGTATTTTTCATATGAGTGCAATATGATACAATGAGATGCAATAAAAAGCCTAAAAACCTAAAAAGTTCAAAAAGATCAGTAAGTTCAGAAAAAGAACAATAAAAGATCAAAAGAACAAGGTAAAATCGTAAAAGATCGAACTCCCCTCAAACCAACCCATAGGGATAAATTACCCTAACTCGCTTCTCAAGGTGGCAAACCTAGTTGGGTCTAAAGGTTTGGTGAGGATATCACCATTGAGCCTCTGACTCCACGAAGTGCAAAGACAATATCACCCTTCTCGACATGGTCTCTAAGGAAGTGATAGCGAATGTCTATGTGCTTGGTCCTAGAGTGTTGCACGGGTTCTTAGCAATGTTAATAGCGTATGTTATCACGTAAAAGAGGAACACTAGCAAAATTTAACCCATAGTCCTTAAGAGTGGATACCATCCACAAAATCGACTACAAAGAACTAGCAAGAGCTACATATTCACCTCAGTGAGATTGTGCAACAGAGGACCGCTTCCTAGAAGACCAAGAAACAAGAGAAGTGCCTAGGAAGTGACAAGTGCCCGAGGTACTCTTCCTATCGCCGATGACCGCAAAATCGTAATCGAAAACCTCCGAATGGACAAAGAAGAAGAGCAGAGTACCAAATGCCATATCAAGGGTAGAGTGTAAATACCGAATATGCGCTAATACTTGGCGATGGATGTTCTCGAGACGCTCAAACCTCGCGCAGAGGCGATCAGGAAGTGGATGTCCGGTCTTGAGGCCGCCAGTATAGGAGGGAGCCGATCATGTCATGCAGTACTCGCTGATCCACGGCTTCTCCTTCCTCATCCGATCCAAAGCATCGAAGTCGCCATGGGAGTGGCGATCGCTTGCATCCACCCATGTCGGCGCTTGAGCAGATCCTTAGTATACTTCGTCCGATGGATGAAGATCCTTCCTTACATTGCTTGATTTGAAGCCCTAGAAAGTAATTGAGCTCTCCCATCATGCTCATCTCAAATTCCCCGACATAGTCTCGTAAAAGCCGAAACAAGAGCATGAGAAGAACCACCAAAGATAATATCATCAACGAAATCTGAGCAAGTAAGAAATCATTGCCACGCCTAAGAATGAACAAGGTCTTGTCTTACCCATCTCAAAATCATTCTTAAGCAAGAAGGTCTTAAGCCTATCATACTGTGCTCTAGGGGCTTGTTTAAGACCATACAAGGCTTTGGACACTTGAAGACATTATGTGGGTTCTGGGATTTTCAAAGCCTAGGGGTTGCCTAACATACACTTCCTCCTCTATGAAACCATTCAAAATGCACTCTTAACATCTATCTGATATAATCTAAAGCCCTTAGAGGCAAAGAAATGCAAGAAGAATACGAATAGCTTCTAGTCTAGCAACAGAGCAAAGGTCTCATCAAAATCTAACCCTCAACTTGGCTAAACCCTTGAGCTACCAACCTAGCCTTGTTTCTAATCACGTAACCATCCTCATTTTGTTTGTTTTGAAGACCCAAATGGTTCCTATAACATTATGACCACTAGGAGGTTCTACTAGGTTCCAGACCTTATTCCTCTCAAAATTCTCTAACTCCTCATGCATGGCATTGACCCAACTCGAATCAGATAAAGCATGTGATATATCGCGGGGTTCAAAAGAAGCTACAAAAGCAGAATGAGAATAGAGGTTTGGATCATGATACCTGGAGCGAGTGACTCGTTCATGGAGATTACCTATCATCGGATCCGGCGGATGCTGCTTTTGAATGTGAAGTGGCGCACCCGGAGAGAAAAGTACCTCTTCGACCTCCGCAGGTACTGCTGATGTTGAAGATGCAGCAGGTGCCTCAGCTGAAGGCGAAGTAGTTACAACAGGTTCTTGTGCTGGAAGAGGAGCGTCGACAGCAGCAGGTGGAAGAGCATCATCGAGTCCATCATCATCTTCCTCTACAAATATACTCTCTGTGTCACCTGTGTATCACTTGAAATATCTGATCTAGCTCTAGGGCTAGTCTCATCAAAAGTGACATTGCATGTCTCCTGAACCTGGTTAGTTTCAACATTAAAAACTCGAAAACCCCTTGAATGCGCAGGATAACCCAGATATAAACCATCAAAAGTTATGGACTCAAATTTATCTAGGTTTCCTGTCTTGAGAATAAAACACTTGGAACCAAAGACTCGAAAGTGCGAGACAGAGGGTTTTCTATATAATCGAATCTCATAAGGAGTCTTGCCCAAAGACGGTCTCAAAAAGACACGATTTGCAATATGGTAAGCAGTAGAAATAGCTTCGGCCCAAAACCTCCTCGGAGTGCTATACTCATCTAGCATCGTCCTAGCCATCTCGACTAGGGTCCTGTTCTTCCTTTCCACAACGCCTTTTGTTGAGGGACGTGTGGAGAGGAGAACTGATGCTCAATTCCACGCTCAGCACAAAAGGAAGCAAAAGAGGCATTCTTGAACTCCGTGCCATTGTCATCGCAGACGCTCTCAAGGCACTCGGAAGTTCAGAAGCCAAACGAAGAACAAGATCATGATAATGATGAAAAGCTTCATCCTTCGAAGCAAAAAAGAACACCCAAGTGTATCTAGAAAAGTCATCGACTATGACAAGAATGTACCATTTTCCACCAATCGACCGAACCTAAGCGGGACCAACAAGATCCATATGAAGCAATCGCCTGGCCCGTCACCATGACCATAGTCACCGATGGGTGTGAGGCGGCAACTTGCTTGCCATGCCTACAGTATGCGCATACAAAGATCCTTGACGGCTTTGAGTTTGGGCAAACCTCTCATGAGCTCAAGGTTGCTAACTCGCCGATGATCAAAACCAATGTGTCCCAAACGACGGTGCCAAAGCCGTAACTCGAAGAAGATGATGAAATCAAGCACTTGAGAGAACCAAAGAAGAGATTCAAAAATCACTCCAAAGATCCTAGCAACACTAGTAATCCCAAAACAAGCTCACCAGCTTGAATCAAGCACCGACAAGCATTTTTCTTAAATCTAGTCTCATAGCCATCATCAAGAAATTGAGAGACGTAAAGCAAATTAAACCTTAGCTTGTCCACAAGGGCGACGCCCTTGAGGATGAACTTGTCGCTCACCCCGATCGATCCTGCCTTCAATCCGCCCTTGCCTATCATCTCCAAAGGTGATGAATTCATCACCCGTCGATCGCGTGAAGGAGGTAAACCATCTTGAGTCTCCGGTCATGTAGCGTGAACAAATGAGTCGATTTAACCACGTGTCCTTCCTCTTTCCGCGGTAATCCCGAAAATCAAGGCACGGAAGAACGATGTGTCTCAACATCAAGTTAGTTAAACAAGACTTGGGAACCCAAGATCGAGACACACGTCTGTGAGTAGTATGCAAAGCGTAGTGCTATCCTTGATTAAGTTTGAAATTCATTATGAGCAATGGTTATTTTAACATGAGAGTTATCCTGCCTAGGAGCATGATGATGAGCATATGACACAAATCCTAAACCAGTTTCTTCTTTTCTACGCTACCATGTCTCGTAAAAGCTCTAGGTTGATTGAGTGAAATTCTAGCAAAATTTTTCTTATCATTTTTCAACTACGCCAACAGAACTCAACCAAATGCCCATTCTTCTTGCAATAGGTGAAATGGTACTTGATACCACCGGGAGAAGCACCCTTTGACTTAACAGATATTTGGGCAAAACCCGCAGATTTAAAAATAGTTTTTGCAGGTTGGGTTTTAAATTCAACTAACCCATTTTCCAAGACTTGAGTAACTTTGGGCTTAGAATTATCTTGGACAGAGTTGTATCCTAATCCTTGCTTCTTATAAGGAGTTTTAGACTTGTCCAGAATCATGTTTAATTGTTTCTTACCTTTAGAAATATTTTCTAAGGTATCCTTAAGATAAGCATTTTCTTTTTCAAGATTAACACATGACTCACAAGTTTTGCCTTTAATAGCTCTAGCATATTTTTCCTTATATAAAACAATTTCAAGTTTAAGAGCAGGACATGAAGCACATGTAGAAGACTCAATACTGTCCTTAAGCTTGGCATATTTAGCTCTAACTGCTTCTAAGATATCTTTAACTTCATGTTCGCGTTCTAAACAAAAAGTGCAAAGATTAGAATCAACAGCACCAGAAGCAACCAACTTGCTAGAATCTAAGCATTTTTCACAAGGAGCAGATTTAACCTTAACTAGCTCAGTCCTAGCATTTTTAAGTTGTTGCAAAGCAATATCATGAGCAGATTGCAGTTTAGCAAATTCTGAGTGTAGAGCATGGCATGAAGAACATTCATCAGATTCAAGAGTCTTAGCATTTGCAAGTTCTAAAGTCAAATTATCTACTTGAGACTCTAAGTCCTTGTTCCTAGCCATGATATACTCTAAAGCCTTATCCTGACTCATGAGTTGCTCAAAGATAGTTTCGCATCTATCAGAAAGGACATCATAGGAGAGAGGTACCTCATCGCCGCCGACGCCGCTCGAGTCGGCCATGAAGCAAACGCCGTGAAGTCCTTGGCCTTCCCTTCTTCTTATCTTGAGGATCTCCTCCTCCTTGTCATCCTCGCTCCCGAGTCCGTGATCGCTTAAGAATTGTTCCCAAAAGCGGCAAGAACCCTGAGTCGCTTTTGTCACTTAGCAAGATCAAATCTTGATTTGTTCCATTGAGGCTTCTTCCAAGTCGGCTTTCCTCCTTATGGTTACTCTTTCCTTTCAACTTGGGGCAATTTTCCTGATATGATTGAGCTCACCACACTCATAGCAAGTCACGGACCTCCTCTCTTTTGTTTCTCATATTGTTATAGGCCCGTGTGGCTTTTCTAACTATGAGGGCTAACTCACTCGTGAAGACTCTCAAACTCCTCTTCATGGATTGCGATAAACCAAACAGTTTAAAATCCGTAAGAAGACTCAAAAGACCCATCGAAGCTCTCTTGAGCGGGTCTGCTACCAAGGCCATGTTTTCCTTCTTGGGATGATCAATCCTCTTGATCTCATGAGTCTTGAGCTTGCTATAGAGCAGCTCCAAAGTCAGATCAGAGAGGTTGACGTTCTCTTCAATGGCGGTAGCCTTTATCTCCCACTCCTTGGTGTTGATTGCAGCCAAGAGGTGGGTGGCATTTTCAGATTGAGAATATTCAATTCCAACAGCTTTCATCTGATTAATCACTTTGTTAAAGCGACTGAAAATGTCATTGATGCTCTCTCAGACGCATCTCGAATTTGTTATATTCACGCTTATAGATGCGTCGCGCATTTTCTTGATTTGGGACGACCCTCATGGTAGGTTTCGAGGGTGTTCCAAATCTCGTGCGCAGTCTCAAGATTGAAAATTCGATCATACTCCTGTCTACCAAGCCCACCATATAAGAGGTTCTTTGCCTTATTGTTGTTAGCCAAGAGGGTCATAGCTTGCGAATAACTTCAGAAGAACGAGCGGGCTCGAACAACCTCCCATATAGCTTGTCCTTCGCTCTCAAGGAAGACTCGCATGCGATTCTTTCAATAGGCATAGTCGTGCCCATCAAGATATGCGCTTGGTGGAGTACTTATCCATCGCCAGTTCAAAGGACCTGTTAAGATCAAGATTGAACTAACCGGGCTCTGATACCACTTGTTGGACCGAAAAGGCGACTAGAGGTGGGTGAATAGGAGCACGCTCACTTTTTCAACCAAGATCAGATTCAATCCAAATCTCACTCCAATAGCTATGGAAGCTATGAAGATCAATATACTAGTACAGCGGAAGACTAGTATTGAATCCAATCTAAACCCCGAAGCAAAACAACCAAAATCAACCAAAACTTAATTTCCTAAGTGTAGGGCGGTCTGACCACTATTTAATGGCGGTCTGACCGGTCCATGGGCGGTCTGACCTCCAGCCTGATGAACAGTGAAATCAGCCCGAAAAATGAAGTTGCAAATAGATGTAACTTTTGATCTACAACTCCAAACTTGATGAAACTTGGTACACACCTTCTCTAGGATGTTAGGAACCTATTCCAATCGAAGATCGTGAAGATCCTTGGAAAAGTTCAGACCTTTTTCAGTTTGAGAGGTGGATGGTTTAAAACCGAGTCAAAACGAAAACTATATCCAAAAACTTGCTCGTGGGTGATTGATGATCAAGATGATCCTAGATGTATTCCCACATATCACAGTAAGCTAGATCATGTAAAGAAATCAATCAAAAACATGCGAATCAAAGAAAGACTCAAAATCACCAAATAGGGAGAAGAAAGGCAAAGAGACACATCTTTGATCAAAGCTTTCTTTGGATTGATTTGATAGGGTTTGGGGTTACAGCCACTCCATCAATTGAGGACAAAGCTCAATCCAAGAGCACAAAATCAAATCAAAACTCTCTAGAACCCTAACCTCCACTAATCCTCTCCCTAAGCCAAAACTAGGGTTTCAACAAAAATGAAAGGGTTAAAGGGGGTGCAGCCACCTCCCTCCTCTATTTATAGTGGAGGCTTAGACCTTCTAGAAGCTTTAACTTAAATGGGCTCCCGTTAAGGCCCAACACAAACGGGTCACACACGCACGCATTTTAAAGCGCCGTCTTCAACACCTCTTGACCTAAACCGCTTCTCTTTGCGTCGTCTTGCGCCGCGGGTAGGCAAAAGGTCACCTGGGTGGTATTTGGTAAGATTACCAAAATACCCCTTCTCGGTCCTTCTCCAAGACCGAGTCCATCTCGCTGGCACTTCGCATGCTCCGCCACGTGTAGGTTGATCAACGGCTCTCTCCATGTCGGCAAGTCTCTCCCATCCGGCTTCCACCGAAACCACCATGGTACTTGCACCGACTCCCACGCCGCTTGATCAAACCAGTCGCACCGAACTGTCCGTTCGGTCATCCTTGTCCATTCTGCACCATACTTGATTTCATTGACCTCACCCGCATCGCCGATCGCTCGACCTCGGCTTCCAAGCCTAGTCCCGATCATCCTCGCCGTTGACCGTCGTTGACCACCAAGCAACCTGCACAACAATAGACAAGCAAATCAAATCCGGGAACAAGTTCTTCACAACTTGACCCACGTTAGTCAAAACATGCATCATGCAACACATATGCACTGAAACTCATGACTTTGACCTAACCAACGAACAACGCCGCCACGAAGGCCAACGTTCAAGTGTCAACCGGTCAGACCGCCCCTCAGGGCCGGTCTGACCGCCGGCCTTGCCGGTCGGACCGCCAGCCATAGGCCGGTCCGACCGTCCGAAAGGACTTAGTCGATTTTCAACCCCAAAATCCAAACCTCATCGGAAACTTTAAACCAATAGAACTTTTGACTGGAGACTCCAAAAATTATGGGACCAAGTGCAATGGGATCCCCTCACTTGCCTACACCCTCTATTTTTGGCCCAGTCTGTTCTAACCATTTTTGGTCACGGTCGGTCTGACCGCCGCACATGGCCGGTCCGACCGATTTGGGACCGGTCGGACCGCCCCTGTCCAGAATGCCTGAACAGTTCTGAAACTTTGTCGAAAACCCGTGAAACGATAAACCGTTAACGCCATTGCCAATTGTCACATCATCCTAAGATCTGGAGTATATCCCCATGATATCCACAGAGTTTTCCTGTGATGGGCCTCCAATGGATGTGTTGGGGAACAAAAAGTTGGCTGGCGGGTTCACTGTTGTTTCTTGAGGTATGGGCAAGGCTAAAATTATGTATTTTTGCAACTGTGACAAGTATCTTCTATTGTTTTTACTACCTACTACTGGTGTTATGGTTGTGATCAAAGTAGCTTCTGGAATGTTATCCGGGGTGATTGCTAAGTGTCCTTGTGGGCATTGATTGGCACAATGTCACATATCGTGATAACTGTAGCATTTTATTCCTGCCTTTGTTGTCTTATTCTTTTGGGGTTGACCACCATTGTTGTCGCTGGATATCTACATCAGTGGACGTGGTGCTAATCCTGGAATCGTGACAGTGGTTGTTGTTTGTGCTCGGATGGGTTGAGGTTGAACCACATGAACCTTAGAGTTTCTTACAACATATAGCTCATATTCCACCATCTTCCTCTTGTGACGGGTTGGTGGTGGTGGCGGTTGGCTGGCTGCTGGTATTGTAGTAGTTCTTGGTGTTATTTGTTTAATGTGTATGGAATAACACAACCCACCTGAGAATTAACCTCTGCCAGATAAACCTGATATCATCTTCCCTACCACAAATTATTGCTGAAGAAGCAAGGACTAAGTATAACCAACAAAAAGACTCGTCAAAATAAAATGGCACAAATACCACCACTAATACAAACCATTTTTTAACACCTCCCCCATAGGATGAAAGGTCAAGGGCATGAGGAAAGAGAATTGGGACTAAGGTTGGGACTGTTGCCGCAGGACACACCAATGAGAAAGCCACCCAAACAACATGTTTGGGATTGCTCAGGATTCATTCCTGAGTACGCCCAGGACTTCGCTCCTGGGTACGCCAGAGCTACATGCTCAGAAGTGTCACGAACCACTCGTTCAAGAAATCTGGTATTTAGAACTTGGATAAGTAACATTTTTATGTCGTTAGCCTTTCTTTGTTTTCTTTAATTATATTTCCATTAATTCAGAATGCTCACGATTTATTTTAGTTATACAGATGAAAAAGTAAGGATTTCTTATGGGTATGGTTCGTACTTATCCAAGAAGTGGAGAAGTGGTTCCATGTCAGAATTCTAACTTCATGCCTCTAGTCCATGCACCAAAGTCTAAATCTTATAGTAATAAACCCTTAATTAGATTCTCGAATAACCTATCCTAGGTCGAGCTGCTAGACTGACAGCCTACTAACATGAGATAGCAACACCGATCTTACGATAATAACGTGCTCCCCTGTGCTCTCTCTGACGGAATGTTGAACCTAGCTATCCTACCAAAGGGGTGGTTCTATGTTAGTATTGGTGTTCCTTTTAAGAGAGGTAAGCTTTTAACATAATAATTTTGAGAAGAGATTGGAATAAAAATTGGCATAGAGACAAGAATTAATAAAGTACTTAGTGTCATATAGCAAGTGAGAAAGGCATACTTAAGTTATGCAATAGTTTCTATTTTATTAGCGTGGCCCTAACCGATTGCTCTGATACCAGCTGTGGCGCCCTGTGTCTTTAGCCCGGAGGGTAATCGCACTTAAGTATACGGATGACTATTCGTCTGCCCGATAGAACACCGCTCCAACGAATAGTAAGCCTTACCAGAGTTAACACAGCAGAATAATAAGATAGAAACTATACTTTATTACACAGTTAGCCACGCAAGGCTATGGTATTGACTACAAGTATTTAATTACATCGGGAAAGAATTCCCCTCACTTGCCTGCCCTGCTCCACCGGCCGTCTACTCGTCCCATTCGCCGAATAAGGAGTCCACCTCACCCTGCCCCTTGTAGTAAGCGCCCAAGCCTCCTGCAGTCTTGTTGGTACCTGCGTATCCTTCATCCCACTCGGGATAGTTCCCGGCCAGACTAGGATCTACAAAGGAGACTAATAGCAAGATTGAGTACTAGTGTACTCAGCAAGCATGTATTAGTAAAAATGCACTGTATGACTCATCTCTATTCGTTATCACATTTTCTAACTCATCTTTGTTTCTGGAAAATACTTTACAAAGATTTAAGTGGCAGTTTTAATTCTGAAAAGACTACTTGTCACTCGGTAAAAAAGATAAACCCCTAGCGGTCACCGTAGCCTCCAGTCTAGGTGACAGACATGAATTCATGGTTTGAGATATAGTATTACGCAAGCTTTGTACCACTTTACTCATAGCTACTCTGATATCTCTTCGAGCTAGGTCTCCCACATTTCCTTTAATGCTGTATCAAGCTCAAAATACAGAATATTTTCTAGGCTACGTAATTAAGTCTTCACCCATTACTTTCCGTCGGTGTCCTGGGACGTTGACCCTGACATCCACTGAGTTCCTATAATGTTGGTTGGGTCGGGCAATCCTGCTTCCAACACTCCACCTTGCGCTACTATAACACATTGGATCCCCCACTTCCAGACTTTTTCTACCGGTCCTGGGTTCCTCCCTAGCTCTACTCATGCAATAGTACTTACATGTTGTAGAGAACATAATTACGTAACAAGGTAGCATTTTCTGCCCATCGAGACGGGAAAATGATTGACACTTAAGTACGACCTTTTATCCAAGTAAGAGCATTGTTGGTCCTTATATATTATCCATATGTAAAAGGTTCTGCCTCTTCCCTGTTCTCTTTTCCTGCCAAGGGCTCCCTTTACCATCCTAATAATTCTCTTTTCTCATCTCTTTTCTCTTTATCTCATTTATCCAATTTGATTTTGAGACATAGTTTTAATGCATGTACATATATGATACAACAATATACAGTTTACATTTAATATAACTAGGTTGATGTTCAAGAGATATGCTTGCCTTCGTAGTCGTAGAAAAGAATGGTGTCGACGTATACTAGATCATATATACTCGTCTGTGTCAGGTCACCTTCTGCATTTATACGGAGACACAAATAATAAATAAATACTTAGTTGTTTTTTGTGCTAATAGGCATTATAAATCACTTGATTTTCTTTGTTAGCATATTTTAATTTAATAACATTTTTGGAATCTCTTGTTAAGTTAGCACTCCCCAACTGTGGTTGTTCTACGGTCTACTGGCTCTAGTATCGAGGTTGCCTAATCTCGCGTTTTGAAAAAACGGATCCTGGCTAGTTTGTTCTATGGGTGATATTTACCAGGGGTCATTTATTTTAATTATTCTATCATGCTTAAACTATTACAAATGCATCAGACTATTTTTTCTAATTTAGTGAGTTCTACTGGTGATTAATTTATATAGCAGCCTCGCTTTAATTTTACACATTTTTCTCGCATTTATTTTCTACCCACAAAGCTATGGCTATTTTTATTCACGTGGTTTATACATTGCTTGATCCAAAACTTATATAGTGCCAACACTTATTTAAAACTAGGTTCACTTCTCTTTGCTAAAATTATTGCTACTACTACTACTCTCTAGAAATTTCTTGCTTTACCCTTTTCCTAATTTCCCTATTTCTTAAACTTTTCTTTTCTTTCCTTTTCTCTCCCCACCTTATCTACTTCTTTCTCTCTTCCTCCCCATCTCTTTCTTGACCGAAGCCTTCTGGCTTCCTGCCTCTTCTTCCCATTCTTCTTTAATTCTCCACTTCCTTCATTTCTTCCCCTCCACTTCCACCCTGGAGCTTTGCCTTGGGCCGAATGGAGCTCCTGACGCCAACTCTGGCTCGGCGCTGCCTCCCTGCACTTTGGGCCGTCAACCCATAGTCGTGGGGGAAGAGCCGGCCTTAGAGGCCCATGGCCCACGAGGGCTGGTAGCCCACTTGAAGGCAAGGGAGGGGGATCAAGTCATCGAAAAACCCTAGCTGCTACAGTATAGCCGCACCTGTTACAATGCCACCGCCGCTGCTACAGTACCACCGTCTGGTGCAGTAGCCGCACCCTTGGACCTTGCTGCCATCTCCTCCCAGGCGCAGCCCTGCTGCTCTTGTGTACTACTGCTGCTGGCCAAGCAAGAAGAGGGATGAAGGGATAGGAGGAAAGGGAAGAACGAAAGAAGAGGGGTTTTATCTTGCACATAATTTCATGGGCTCTCATCAAGGTTTTCAAGGGTGACAATTTGTTTCTTCTCCATTTGGATTATTAGTTCTTTGATCAGTAGGAACTGTTAGTAGATCAGTAATCTGCAGTTCTCGTTGCGCTCTAGTTTTGGATACTATAATTGCAAAATTTGGGTTTGTTACCTCCTAGAGATTTGTGGGTAATTACAGTAGCTTTCTATAGAGTTCTTGTTCACATTATTTGGATGAGTATATATTAGTTATGATTTTTACAATACGAGTGCCTGCTCAGTTCCTAGGTTTCGGGCAGTAAACATGGTTTTATAAATTACAATTTGAAAATGGAGGAATTTGGGATTTTGATATGCATGAATTAGATAGATGACTTTATAATTATTCCATAAAGTCCAAGATCATAATTTTTGGACAAGCATAATAGGAGTTATGAATTTCTTATCTATGTGATTCAGTTCGGTCTTTCTATTGGGGATAGTCCGGGAAAAATGTTAAGTTGGATAACTTTATTTCAGAGTAGAAAAATAAGATTAAATTTATTTTAGTAGCTAATTCCCTCTGGATTCCATAATGTCTTAGATCATTGTAATTGGATGAACCAATTAAAAGATATGGAATTTCTAAGTTGAGTTTACCGAAGGTGACAAATTGGTCTTCGGAGTTAAAAACAAGGGTTTAGACGAAATAATCTAACATTTTGATCACCTGAGAAATTGTGGGTATAGTTGTGTAAATTCAATAAAGTCTAAGTTCATGACTTTTGGAGCTAAAGAACAAAATTTATGATTTTTGTAATGTGAATGTTCTATTTTGGGACAGAACGGTGGTCAGGGAGGAACAACGTTTGGGTTGCGCTTAGAAGCGTTGATGGTTATTTTTTTTGTAATATTGTATGCTCTTGGATGGTCTCCTTAGTATGTTTATTAAATGCTCAGGTGGTGGTGTGAATTCAGGGATAGCGTCCTCTTCTCGTCGTCCTAATTCACACGGTTGAGGCAAGTGCAAGTAGTGGTAGCATATACAGAGAATTTTCATGAGTTGCTAATGATTTACATGCATGAATTGTTTATCCATGATCTTGCTATTGATTAGGTTATACGCATATGTTGTTTAATCAAAGAGATGAAGGCTAATGATTTATTACAATCATTTGCATCATTATTTGATCCTTGAGGCTTAGTCTACATGGTAGCCAATTAATGATGTTTTTGAGGTCCCAGTCATGTTTTGGACGGGCATGAGGTCCCCACACTCGTGGAGTGTGGGCTTGAGGTCGCTGTGCTAGAAGGCACAAGCATGGGTATGCATCGACGGATGCATACTCCGTATTACCGGTAAATGCAAAGAGAAAAGGAATGTGCATTTGAGTCATTTGCATTGCATGGCATTAGAAGTTGAATAGTTATGATTTTATTGTGGATGACCAAATGTATTAAAGTCAAAGCCTGTTTATGATATTTGGCTTATTGTCTTGTGGTACTTTGCTGGGTTATGGACTCACGCTTGTTGCTTTGTTTATTTATTTTTAGGTACCTCTTGCGAAGCGACATGCATGGGAAGGGCTAGAAATAAAACTTGATGCACTTCACCATGTTATCACCATGCTCGTTAATTTTGAATTATAAGTTTAACTAGGGGAACTTACTAGAGAACGTGATTTATCTTTATGGTCGTATTCACCCTTTGAGGTGTGTTTTGTTTATTTTGTAATAGAGTGGATGCTTTCATGGAAATGTTTATGGCTATATTTTAAGATTTGGTAATTGATTATCTTGCTCATATTCTTGTTAGATATTTAGAACTCCCTTTTATTGTCAAAGATTCAAAGGAGACTATGTAAATCTTAGCTTAGTTTTCCGTTATGCTATTTTTAGTAGCATTCCAGGCTCATGTTGAGTTGGAGTGTTACATGCAATCATTTATTATCTGATTTAGTTGATTCTTATTTCATGCATGGTGATTGAACTGGAGGTGGGTTACTTGCTGCTCATGCATGAAGAAGGATATGTGGTGGGTTGCTATCGAGGTATAATACTCCCCACTACTCCCTCTCCTCCCTTACTCTGTGATGTGGGTGATGCATGATGATGCTATTGCTAGTGGGTATGAGATGCTACTTCTATAGTTGCATGGTTTTGGTTATTGCTATTGTTAGTGTTCAGCGGATGGTTAGTTCATATCGGGGTTCATTTTTAGACAAGAATGGTAGTGGGGTGAATGTGGGCTACCTTGGTTGGCTCAGTTGGTTTGGGAATGGAATGGCGGTGACGATCATGATGGTCATGGGGTGATGTTAGTGCTCTTGTGGTTGCTTCTGGTTGGTCGCTTCGGTCCTCAATGGTTGATATCGGTTCTTGTTGGTTCTGGTTGATGCTGATGTCGTTCCTGCTCCGTTGGTTTTCCTCTTCTCCTTTGTGCCTCTCCTCCAGTTGCTCTGTATGGTTGTGGGTTTGGTTGGAGGTGATTGTCTTGGCTTGCCTTGGGATGGCAGTGGGTATCCTTGGTGGTGGTTTGCTTCTAGGAAAATGGTGGGTGATGCTTGACTTTGCTTTGGTTGTGAGCTAAGGCTTGTGCTTGCTGGTTGTGTTGCTCTCGGTTGGTTTGTGAATGGCTTTGTGAGTGTCTTGTGTTTGGCTTTACTTGCTCTCTGGTGCTTGATGTTTTGATGTTGGGTGGCTTTCGATTTGGAGGAAGTGGAGGTGGTGTGCTTGCTTGTGCTGGCTTATGGTTTGCTCTGGTGGGTACTTGGCTTGCTCTTGGCTTTGGTGGTGTTCTTTGGTTGTGCTTGTGAATGAATGGCTTTGTGAAGGGGGTGGCTTAAGGCAGGAGGGTGCTCTCAGCTGGCTTTTCCCTTGGTCATGTTCATTCCCATTTTGCCCTTGCCCTATCCATATTGCTCTCACTGATGACTATTTGCTCATGGACTTTTGGTCCAAAGGATGCACCGGTTACTATTTTTTGGATTTTCTGCGGCGAAGGTAGGTCGATATATCATGGGTGTCGGATTTCTAAAACAGTCGGGTAATGAAACCCACCAAAGAGAGATGGTGCCGACTAACCTAGGTTGGTATGGAAACCTCGATGATCTTCGCGAAATCTGATGACAATCTTCTTTATTCTAACTTCTATTTATTGCAATTAATCTGTCACTTGTCTTTAGTTGCTTGGCAGATGATGGATATGGGTAGGGTTTTAGATTGGCCAAGGACTGGGTTCAACTGGATGACGATATACGGACATGGAAAGGCTTCGGCAATATGCATGCAAGATTTTTATTTTATTTTTTTCTAATTTACTCAAAGTTGTAATTTATATTGTGATCTAATGTAATGCATTCTTGCAATTAATTCAGATATTGTATTATTGTTTTTTTTTGCTTAAACGAATTCTTGTAAATGACTCAGATGGTACTGATGATTAAATCCTGTTGTAATAAGTTGTATTGCCATTTGTGTTTATTAATTCTTTTGAGGATTTATCTTGTATAAAATTACTGATTATCACCAATTAGGTTAGTTTAATTTTTAAGGTTCTCACATCCGTCCCCCATCTATTGCTTGTCTCCTCGCCTTGCCCCCTGTTCGACGGCGCTCTCCGCCCCCATCCCCGTCTCCGCCCCGACCACACCTCCTCCTTCCTCCACCGAGGTGACAGTGACGACTACATGTCCACAGAATAAGAGGGTTGTTGGAAGAGGGAGGGCAGCGCTCCTATATGCGGTTTGGCGACGACGAAGGCTTCAAGCCAACAGCAGAGGAGGGCGGTGTCATCGTAGCCACATACCTCGACAGCCATCAGGCTAAACATGCCTAGACCAGCACGACCTATTTAGCATACTATCCCAAGCGAGCCATATCTAAGTGGACCATGCCTAAGCGGGCTCATGCCATATAGTGCCACCACTTTGACCACCTCTAGACTTATCCAACTTTCACGTACGCACTTGAACAGCATGATCCAGCAACTCATGGAATGTTGGGAGCACCAGTAGAAAGTATTTGAGGCGCAAGACACAAACATCATCGTATCCTGCCGTGGTCGCATGGAAAGGATCCCTAACCAGTCAATTTGTGAAAGCGACCGACCGTTCTCACGCTCCGAAGAGACCAGAAACAAGGGCGCTGGAGAAGTCGCCTCTCCTTCTGCCCGGTCGACACGCTGCTCCAACACCTGCGTTGAGATTCCTTCGTCTTCGTCCGGTTCTTCTTCAAAAGACGCTTTCTTCGTCTCAGAACATCACTGCAGCCAGGAAGCAACGACATATACTTTTCCGATTTCGATTACGACGTCGGCGGCAGCTACAGGGTTTATGTCTGCTGTTTGGTGCATGTATCTTGCATTCGCATCCATGGACAGACAATACAGGTTCGTAAATAACGCAGTTGATTTTAGGGTGTCATTGCTTGGCTTGCATCTCCATCCTCCACAGAGTTCCAGCTTATTCTGGGCCTGTTTCTCAAGCATGGGTAGACCGACTATCTGTTGTCGCTTTGTCAGAGCGATGCCTGCCAGGCAATCCAATAATTAGCTCAGTCTCCACATCCATGTGGTCGTTGTTTTGGTCCGGGTTCTCCTCATCTTGGGCCGCGACGGTCATGGGAGCAGAAGTCACCAACGTAAGCTGATTTTTGCACTGCAGAAAAGAATGATCAACAGCAGCAAATCAGATACGTCCTTATGTTACAGATGTGCTAGTCCTTTGGCAAATCTGAATTGTTTGCATGCACTGATGCACATAAGATATCACATGAGGTACGTCTTCAGTCTAATGGTAAGTTGTGAGTTTCACTCAAGCTGGCAACTTCACTGTATTTACCTTGTCCCGTAAATCTTCATTGTCCTTGAGCAGCGTCATCTCCTGCTCGATGTTGATGTAAGAAATTAACACCACAAAGTAAGGAACTAATATCTCTGTTGTTTCAGGTTTTTGTGGGATGACAAGTTGATGAGATACCTTCTGTCTCAGCTTAGTGACCTGCTCTTCCAACAGCTGAGTCTGCATGTAAGATAAGTAGCATAGCAGGCTGTAAGCTTCTGTGCATGGATAGATTCATTGTTGATAACACTGTAGAGTTGGAAAATAGCTAACCTTCCTTCCCCTGATGCTATGGAGGCTTTTTCCAAGTTTGACTTCCAAACTGTGCAGTTCTTCAATAGAGCATTCTTCCAATGTTTCACCCAAAAGTTTCCTGCAGCTCAACAAAATTCGATGGTAGCAACTAGCAACTGAGGTTTTGGCTGGTACAAGGGCAAGCAGTCTTCTAAACCGAAATGATTACCTTTTGTAACCTTCGAGAGCTTCAAGTGTCTTTGCCAAGCCCTCAGCATCGGCTTTTACTTGCTGCAATTTAGATCACGTAGCCTTTAAAATTGTCCCATTATAATAATCACATGTTATACCATCAATGAGGTTATGTATAATGCTAAAGTCTTTTATATATTGCTCACTACAAAGTCCAGATATATCAACAGAATATCCCAAACCTCTGCGCATCCCTTTAGGTGACAATTGAATTGAAAAATGTTTGCAGAATACATCTGGCATTAGTTTAAGAAAATACTGAATATTCCTCAAACATGCGGAAACTTCTACTAAGTGGTTTTCATACAAGGTCTTATCATATCAAAATCACGTTTTTTTTAAAAAAAATATCAGCAATATTAATTACCCTGATGCTTCCAGGATGGTTTAGGCTTTTTCAGTAGAAGCATCACCCGCTGGGAAATTGGTTTGCAAAGCAACTGAGCCATTGAAAACAGAGGCTTCTCAATGCAAACTAACTTAAAACATCGACTGAATAGACAAAATCTCTTAATTAAGCAACATTAACATCGGCAAATTGAAAATATATACCCACGTATGACGACAAAGGATAATAGGCCTATCAAGCAGAATTATATACCTCTATATCTTGCTGTACTGTCTTGCTGCTGATATTGTCCTTCACGTATGTCCTATATCGTTCAATTGTTTTTTGCATGCTGAATTGAAAATAGAAAGGTAAAAGTATGTCAGAATAGTATTGGTTCATTTAGAGAAGCACAAACTATTATATATTTCATAAAAAAAAATTGGTGTTTCCCTGGTAAGGTTTCATAAAATATGGATCAAATAGAAAGCGTGCAAACAGGGACAGGGACTGACCTTTGTGCAACTCATGAGGTTTTTATTTTTTCCCCTCTTGCTCTGATTAACTAGATTAAAAAAATCACTAATTATGAAAAACAGAGATTAAGCTTCAACTATGCATCTTGTTATCTGTTTATCTTTCGGCATATGCTAGGGCTCAATATATATGTTACATCAAAACTAGAACTTTTGGAGCATTAAGTGTCTGTCTTCACAAATACACTGCCGTGTGTTATAAATTAAATTAAATCAACTTCTTATTCGTCGACATTTTCTTTAATAGAATATTCATAATGAAGTTAGGCTCCTTGATCTGTTGCATATTTTTAGCAGTCACCGCGTAACCTATCCAATTGCCGGATAAGCTAAAAAGAGAGATTCTAAAAGACGCACAGTCCTGACTTAAATGCAAGAGTTGATTGTAGGGCTTCTCGGTTGACACTTCAAGAAAAATCTGCTATTTACTTATTTAGCCCTTCATAGATAGTAGAATTAACCCAAAGTTCAGATATTGATATTGTACAGTCATCACTTCTATCAACTAGTGTGTTGGATATTTTGCCCAATCTGAAGAGTGAACGATCTTCCTCATCAGTGAAATCTTTTTTTAAGAAAATGAAACCTCATTTTCAAATGTGGTAAATAGAAGTGGCAAAGAAAATACTAATAAAGTTAAGCATGACAAGAAAAAGCAAGTTAAATAATTGCATTGTTGCTGAACAAAAGTGAGAGCACTATTTACGTTCAAATTAGACAGAAGTAAGAAAAAAAATCATCAAATGATAGCTAGGAAAAAAAACATGAAATGGTAGCTAAGAAAAAAAACATGAAATGATAGCTTAAAGGAATAAGTTTGTTTGACCCATAACAATTGTTGGGAGTCCAAAAATTAACCTCTAACTACAAAACCGAGCATTTGACACCCTCCAACTATTGAAATTGTTCACTTTTCACCTCTAGGCTGGTTTTATCGGTGTTTTTCGCCATGTTGGTGGCCACATAGCTAGTTTTCGCTGTGGAGTGTAGACAGTCGTGTCAGTGCTGAATCACTTCCTAGTCAGTTATAAATACTTCTTAATGAAAGAAAAAGTCCACATTTGGTCCCTCTTTAACTCTTTCTAGAGTCTAATTTTCACCCCTAACTTCAAAACCATATAGTTTACATCCCCCAACTATCAATACCTGTGAATAACCCCCCGACAGTGGTTTTCTGGGCGGTTTTGCCAAGTTTGTTGGTGACATCACTTAGCATTGCCACAGGGCCAAAAAAACACACACCATATCATCATGTTTTGCTAGATCACTCCGTCTCTCCCCCCTATTTCCCTCAAACCCAGCCTCCACTTCATCAATCTCCACAACCACCAACTCTGTATTCAGCGGCTACTCCCACAACGAAGGGTCACGGGTGGAAGGATGGCGCTTCGAGTCGCCGAGCTTGGCCATGGCGGCAGCCAGCGAGCAGAGCATCAATCTTATTTCCTCGAGTTGGATATCTTCGTGGACATGCGTGGCCCGTGATCCCGCTGAGCGACTACTCCCCCTCCAACATCCGGCATGAGGAAGAGTGTAACCGCCCACATTTGAATTTTTTAAAATTTGCACGAATTTCTTGGATTTCAATAACTTGATTGCATTTCAAGAATTCCAAAAGCTTTGCCTTGCGATTTAAAATTTTAAAACAATTTCATTGTCTCAAGATTTCGGTTTCTGCGAAAATATTTATTTGTGTGCAAACCAAAATATTAAAACCCGGTTTGTCGACGATCAAATCACTGAACTTACAAATATATAAAAAACAGAGGAAAAATGGCACGCGTCTCCTGGAAAGGAATGAGGCTGCTCTTTATTGCTATGATACCAGTTCGTAGCCTTACGAGCAGTCAACTGGTCGGGGACTAGTTACGGACCTTGTCCGACCAGGATCTTTATTGTGTAACCTCTGAAATCCTTATGACCAGTGAGGTCGTTAGCCTTAGGGGTTACGACCACGAAGCCATATGGTCTTTTCCGATGTATTAAAATAATACATCGTGGTTTTAATCCTCGTCAAGGTTATTGCAAAATAAGTTCAAATTTCAAATTCAAATTAATCTCAAACCAAAATCTAATCCCTTACCTTTTCCCTCTTCCTCCTCGGATCGAAATCACATTGCGCCAAACTCCTCCCTCTCCCCCCCAAGCCACCACCACCCGTTTCCCTCTCTTTTTCCCCTC
Source organism: Hsuehochloa calcarea (assembly GCA_036346395.1). NCBI lineage: Eukaryota > Viridiplantae > Streptophyta > Magnoliopsida > Poales > Poaceae > Hsuehochloa > Hsuehochloa calcarea. The sequence continues at coordinate 85,150,551 of CM070597.1, read as the reverse complement.
TCGCGCGGCCCAACAGCCAGCCCATCTCCACGCCACAGCCAGCGCCCAACCACTGTTTTTCTTCTTCCTCTCGCCTTCTCTCTCTATTCTCTCCCATACGCATGTTGCACGGCCATGTGCCGTAGCAGGGAGACAACAACGCCCTGCACCTTGAGCGCAACACCACTGCGACCTTGTCATGTTGCCACGCCAGCCATGCCACTTTGCTCGCGCTCCTGCTTGTGATATCTCGTGCCGAGCTCGTCCCCATGTCCCCATCTCCTCCCTCTATTAAAGCCACACCTCACGCCCTCTTGCCCCTCTTGCCTCCCAGAACACCACTCCGTCTTCTTCCTCCCCAAGCTTGAATCGCTCGAAGGTAGTTGTGGTTGCAGCGGCCACCACCTTCGCCTCGCGTTCCGGCCAGCTCGGTGAGCTTTTCCCCAAATCGTTCGCATCACGAGGTGTTCCACATCCCTCGCATCGTTTTCCCCCACTCACCCTTGGATCTCCATATGAACGCACGGACGCTTCCTTCTTCCTTATCTCTGGCTTACACCGCCATCCTCGACGTTGCCAACTCTCCGTTAAATCTCGGTCTTCTTCGACCGCGTTTTTGCCATCTCCGTGACCCCCTTGGCATTAGGCACAGCTTCATTTTAGCCATCCGTCACCGAGGAGGACTGCCGCTTTGAGCCTTGTCGTCGTCGCTTGTCACTCGACCACCACCGTGCCTCTTCGCCTCCATTATCCACACCGGTGAGTTCTCTGAAGTCCCAGGATCCCTTTGCATCACTTAATGTTGCACCCCACCTTGGTTCTTGCCCTCGCCGCCGGTTCGGTACTAGTGCCGCCACTTTTTTCGCCGCCGACACAACGACGGTGACCCTAGGCCCACATGGCTATCTCTATAGCATCGTGGGAACTCCCTCTAGCTCATGCTATGGCCAGAAACCCTCCTGGTTCCCTCCTGCACCGAGCCCCTCGCGTGGCCAAAACCCCCACGCCACTCAACACCGCCGCGCCGCTACCTCCGTCCTCTATTCCGGTCGACACCACCACCCACAGCTTCACCATCCTCTCTTAGATCCATTTTGCCAGTTGCCCTAGCCCCACCGCCATCCTCTTGCCGCCGGTGAGCTCGCCAAGCCACTCAACGATGGCTCCCTCACCGCTCCTCTATTCTGAAGATGACGGTAGCACTAACAAGTGGGCCCCACATGGATTAGATTAAGTAGATCAATGTTTAGTTAGAATTTAACTAGGAGTTTATGATCGTATGATATGTGAGCTATCGGTCATTAGGAAATCTAATTAAACCATAGTATAACATATGTGAGTATGACATGCGTGCCCCACCTTCAAGTTATCAGTGCATAGACTTAGTCTGTACACCAAGCTTCCGACATGTGGGACCTATGCGCCGTCAGGTAGACCGAGTCCACGTGGACCGCGGTCCCACATGTCACCGCTCTGCTTTTTCAAAATAATAAAAAAGAAATTAAAACCCCAGTGGACCCCACCTATCAGTCACAACAGATTTTCTTAATAAAAGTAAAAGAAAATGAAAATCCAAACGGACCCACCTGTCAAAAATTTCAGTTTTTCTGGAATTTCCTCTCGGGTCAAACTTTAGAGAGCTTGCTCTCCCTCATTTTAAATCCAAATGATTTGATTTTTTGTTTCTAAATTCAAGATCTTTCCATCAATACCAAAATCATAATTTTCGGAGTTCATTTGAATTTATTTGTGTTATGAGCATTTATTCAAAGTTGTTGTTTTTGCGTTAAATAGACTCCAATGTCACCAAAGACTTCACCATTGCTTCAAGCCAAAACAGAGACCAAGCAATATCCACATTTGAGCAAAACAAGTCCTTACCATGTTGAACCTACTTTTCAAATGCAAAGTATTTCATTTCAAATTATTACTTACATGCTTATTATTATTTATGAAATGCTATATTAAATGTTGATACCTACATATGCCAAAGGTTGATTATTATTATTTCCCCTCCTTGATTGTTGATAGCCCTTATACCTTGTCACTCCAGGATAATTATTACATGAGTAAAACTCACATTGGTTAAACAAAAATGACTATTTGGTGTGCTTAGAGACTGATTAGTAATTGAATTGAATAGGACACAAACATTGTCATTACAAGAACTTAGGATATATTATGAATCATAGTGTCATAGTGTGGTAACATGGGTTACCACTGAAAACAGGAAAATATTATTTATTATGTGGAGACTTGGGCATGTGGTTTGTATGAGATCGGTGTATTGTGCACACGAGTGGATTTGTGGATTGTCTCGCCTGAGTCGATTAAGGACCGAATCACATGCTGCATTTCTAAACTACTAAGTCGTGCAACCACAAATCTAGTATGTGTTAGACCTGGCCAACTACTTTACTTAGTTTACGGCATAAAAATAGAGTAACTTTTATATATTTCGAGAAGGGCCACGACTCCCTAACAACAGAGGATCCCTCATTGAAAATGCGCCTAGTTAAGGGCACGATCACGGTCCCAATTTTGAGTGGTTCCCCACTAGAGTGAGTCTACTGCCCTGATTGGGTATTGAAAAAGCCTTGTTATGATTGTCTTTGTCGCACGCCAAGAAAGTGTATTATAGCCGACATTATGAGTTGATCATATCTTATAGGTAAAACTGTACAAGCTCTGCAGAGTGTTTTAATCTATTTGAATAGTCGTGTCTCCGGTTATGGGCATTGTGCAGAAAGCCACACTTGGTTAGTTTTATTAAAATGAGAATTGAGACATGTTATGTAAACATGATTGTGGTGATGATATAGGGGGATGAAACCTTATGATTGGAATTGGAGATGGAAATTGGTTATGTTATGAAACTTGCTTATACAAACGACACTTTGGTTTTGAAGTTAAAAAGGCTAAGTGATAGGTTTAGAAAATAATTACAGTATTCGGGAAAAACTTGCTTTCTGCTAAAATAACCATAAGACTCCTTTGGTAAGCCTTGCATCTATATAGTTTCATTTGGTGTGAGGGCTTGCTGAGTACCTTGGTCATCATGGTTGCTCATATATCTAGATTCAGTGCCCAAAAATACCTATCGGTGAACAGTTACCCCATTCCCATCAAGAGTTGATGATGACACCAAGTCCTAGGCCGCTTATCCCAGTTGATTGCATGTGGACATATTCTGAGGGTCACCACAGTTATTTACTATTTCCGCTCCAAGACTTCATTTGTAATTGGTCTTCCCACCCATGATGCAAGACTTCGACCATGTGGTCTATTTACTCTTATTTACTATCTTTTGATTCGCATGTATGGATACGATATTCATCGATATTATACTGTTTGAGCTAGTTACTGATCATGGGATCAGCTCGGTTGTAGGTTATGACCTTAGTTCGAATGTCCATTAGCTAAGGACCTTGTTTTCAAAATCTATGTTCATAAATAAAACCTCTTGTGAAAAATGTAAGTATTATTGCCACCCTCCCCCTCTTAGTCTCTCTTACCTTACCCCTAATTCTACTCTAAAACCAGGAACTGATTCTACTCTAAAACCAGGAAAGAGAGCCTCCAACATAATTTATTAGTAATCGCATCCTTTCTAGATGTTCCTTCTCATCGTTCCCTTATTCAAAGATTGTTGTTGTTTCCTTTACCTCACCTAGCTTCAAAACTTTAGAAGGAATTTAAGAACGTGAGAACTGCTGAGGCTAAGTCAGGTTCGCTTGTAATAACTTTTGTGTGATTCGTTACCCCATATAAGATTCCTTCAACGGCTAGACAACGTGTTGTAGGCATTTTTCAGCTGAAACTGTGCACTGCCTATTTGACTACGGTTGTCGTATTTTGCCGTCAAGAAAATTTCAAGCTCGTGGCCATCCCGGCCATTAAAGCTACCCAAATGGATCGTGCCGCCTGGGCTAGCCCGAAGCATGGGATTGTTGGCCCGGCTGGAGTACGACACAACCCCACACTGTGGTTGGGCTGGCACGACACGATTGATCGTGTCATGCTTGGTCAGCACCCTGGGCTGGCACAACCCAGACGACATGCTTACATCCGCTGGGCCCATTTAGGCACGGCACGGCACGCTGCCCATTTAGGCATGAATTAGCCTAGTTAGGCATGGAAAACGGTCGGAAATTTATTTTTTTGACCGTTTTTAGCCATTTGGGATTTTAAAATACCATAATTTTTTAAAAAAAACACACAAAAAAAATTCCTATAAATAGCCATCAATTCCTTAATCTCTTATACGAATTCTGTTGCGCAAATTAAAATTCCTTGTGTGATAATTCCGCAAAGTTTGAAAAAATTGTGCCAAACATTTGGAAATTCGAAATCCAACAAGTTAGCAAAAGAGGTACAATACTATTTTTTCATATTTTTATTGTTACTATTTGCTAAACTAAGATGAGATAAATAATAGTATAAGTTTCAATTTACAGTTTTCGTGATGGAAAATTACGATAGTTTTGCTATTGGTGATTACAGAATTTCACCTAAGGATCTTGCACCCTTCGAGAATCTAGATGCCTCAAACCAACCAGAAGGGCAAGGAGGAATACCATCATCAGGCTCTATGGCATTATCTTTGTCTGCAACCACCAAGGCAAAGAGATCCAGGTCGAGTACATCCAGCGTATGAAGGATTTAAATAAGACAACCAAGGAAGGCATATAAGGAGTTCAGGTAAAATATGATGTTTATAAAATTAGTAAACATGAATTATCTATAAAGTCTTCAGGTGGAACAGGGCACTTGCTTAGACATGCTGCAAGATGTAAAACAAGGCAAGGATTGGCGATGAGGCAGACGCAGCTGCAGTACAACCACGACGGTACGATACATAGTTGGGCCTATAGACTTAAGGTAGCTCGTCAATCTCTTTGTTGGTTAATTGCTTCAGAGGATTTATCTTAGTCTTAAATCTTTTGAAAATTACATGGACTGCATAAAATCCTAGATTTTCAACAGTTGCTAGATAGACAACAACTGGGGATCCAGTTAAATACTATAATGAACGCCCTGAGAAAGTAAAAGAACTATTTAGTACACGTACATTTTCGGTGGTTTTGACCTCGGACATATGGAGTGGTCAGGCAAAGGTTTGAAAACCTAACCCAGAGAAATCCTTCGCGCACGTGAATTCTGCTGGCACTTGCTCAAAATCCTTAAAAAACCAGATGAAGTTCGAAAAGTGAATTTTGAATTGATGATTTTGAAAACCGGTTACCGGACCGGTAACTTCGAAAAACCGAAAAAACCGGAACCAAAACCGAATAAACCTGATGAATGATTAGGTTAGAAAGAAGTGTCATGTTTTCAAGCGAACTTTGAATAGCATTGCTCATTGACTTCACAAAAATGTAAAAGTGTATGACGAGGATCTAGAAATCCTCATTTAATTATTTATCTGTAATCCTTATTATGGATAATGACGTCATTATATGGTTCTTGAGTATACCCCTTAATGTTCATAGGGAAGAAGTTGGAGTCGTAAGATCTTCTACGACTACCTCATGATCGTAAGTTCTTCTACGATCACCTCATGGTCGTAAGTACTTCTACGACCAGGTCAGCTATGACCACCCTATAGTCGTAAGTTCTTCTACGACTAGCACGATTAATCGCTCTGTCCTCATGATATGCCTGGCGACGTGGGAACATTACTTCTCCAACAACAATCTCTGGTAACTGCGCATCATCATCAAGCATTGATACGCCCTTTGGGCTGGAGATATTGTCACCCACTTCGAGCATGCTATAAAAGGAGGAATCACCAGACGGCGGAGGGAGGGGGAAGAAAGACACAATCAGGAGCACAAGAAATTGTATTTCAGTCTTTCTCTTAATTTCTAATCAGCAGACTCAATATAAACACACAAGAGTAGGGTTGTTATTTTCTCTGAGAAGGCCCGAACCTATATAAAAATCATGTGTCATTATCTCTACGTGATTTGAGTCTTAGAGACCCCCCCAAATCAAACAATCATTGCGTAAGTTCGGTTTTAAAACACCGACAGTTGGCGCCATCCGTGGGATCTTCTAGTCATCAGGTTTCCTTCATTTTCTCCCAACTCTAATGCTTCCATGGCAGGAGAGTGGAACGAGGAAAACTAGTTAGACTTGGCTGATTACGCAGATATCGACATGGATACCGACTTCGACTACGAGTCGAGTATTGTATCATCTGATGATGATGTCACCTAAGGAGATCATTCCCAGGAGACCATACCACTGATTGAGTTGAGGAGGGATTCTTATCCCCCACAACGTCACATCCAAATGAGGAACCAACTTCCTCAAAGGGCAATGGTCAATCCTACCACAATCAGGACTGCTCTGAGGCAGACCCAGGACATGGCGAGACCTCCCCCTCCAAATGTTCCAGTCCGCCTAAGGCAGTCCGAACTGGCACGGCAAGTCCTAGAAGCCATCATTCTGGAGCTTCATCAGCACCATGTGATATTGTCTCTCCGGTTAGCCCCACAGAGGATGAGGTCGAACATACTTTTCCCGCGAGTTCGACCATCCCATCGCAGGGCTCATTTGCGGACGGAGACGGTTATAACCTGGAATTCCCCTTCCTGGAGGGGTTTGCTCCAAGTCGCCAGACGGTGTCTTTCGACTACTCCGGAAGCGAGGAGCCCTCGAGCGCAAGTGGAGGTCATCAACAGGAGGTCTTCGTCCTTCCATCAGGTGTTGATCACTATCATAGAGACAGGACACTCCCCGACAATCACACATTGTGACCCCTCATGGCAATGGTAAGGACACCTCCGGTGATGAACAGGGTCAACACTCTGATGATCGTGCGAGAAATCCTCGAGATAATCGCACTTCATTGAGGCAAACTCAAGGATCGGACATGGACAATGCAGAGACAACTCGACAGAGAAGAGTAGCAGCTCAGGGAAATCTGTCTGAGCACTTTCAGTATCAGTCAAAGGAAGCTCAGGAACTACAACATATCAGCGATCTACTCGAGAACCCAACTCGAGAGCTTGCACGAGCACCTGGCTACGACCTCTTCGCGCAAGAGATCGCACGAAGGCTTCGAAGCGCGATGACCAGACTCGAGCACCCTCGCGGTCATCATTCCGGAAGTCGTAGCAGTACGACTCCATCAGCTTCTAGTCGTTCGAACAACTCACCGCATGGAGATCGGCGCGACAACAGGGTATGTTGTTCTCCTAACCAAAGAAAGGTTCTTCGAACGCCTGAAGATAAACAAACTCTCAGAAGAGGTAATCGTTCACCACTTCGACACAGAGGTCTGCAGCAGCAAACGAGATACGAGGAGTATTACCCTCGTAGAATCAAGACTTATCATAAGTCGGGTGAACCCACTGTCGGGTATTGTCGTGTACAATCACCTGATGACAACCCCTCTTTTCTGCAAAGGAGGCGTTACGAAGTAATTACCGGATGTAGGGCATTCTCGCCTGATCTCCGAGCAGTTCGCTGACCGTCGCGGTTTCGATCAGTGAACATGGAGAAATTCGATGGGTCTTAGAATCCCATCAAGTTCCTCCAAATCTACACGACCGCTATCCGAGTAGCAGGAGTAGGAGAGCGCGTCATGGCGAATTACCTTTCGACTGTGCTTGAAGGGTCCGCTCGATCGTGGTTGCTAAACCAACTACTCAAGTCGATCTACTCGTGGCAACACCTTGGTGACCTTCTGCTGGCTAACTTTCAAGGTACCTACAATCGCCCTGGAAAGGAGGACGACCTGCACAGGATAAGACAAAACGACCACGAGACCTTCCGTTAATTCATCAGGCGCTTCAGTCAGGTTCGGAATTCAATTCCTGAGGTTTCTAACTCATCTGTTATCAAAGCCTTCAAGCAGGTAGTCCGCAGCAGAATAATTACAAAGGACATCGCTTTAAATCCTCCGGCTACTGTTGCTAAACTCTTTGAGATGGTCAATCGATATGTGACTGCTGCAGAAGCAGTCGAGTGGAACAAAATCATCGATCGAGATGACAAGAATCCTTAACAAGCAGGTGGAAGTAGCAAGAAGGACAAAAAGGCCAAGAAATCCAAGAACAAGGTGAAGGGCCAAAAACCTCAAGCCAACAGTTCTAATGAGGTCTTGGCCGTAAGCGACAAGGAACAACGAAGTTCCAAGCAATATCCCGATCGAGGCAAAGGTAAGTGCCCCGAGCAGAAGAACGACAAGCCTAGGTGGTGTCATTTTCATAAAAAGGAAGGACACGACCTTCACAATTGCCGGGTTTTCTAACGAAAACTCGAAGACTACTACAACGGCAAAGGACCACTTCCTACCCTCGAAGAGGTAGGGCAAGCGACTGGTCATAAGCAGTCGGACGACAACGAGATGTCATTCCAAGATCTTGAGCATATCATCGAGCATATCTGTGGGGTTATCGACATACGAGTCAAAACGACAACTTAAGGCTGTCGAACGTGAGGTAACTCCATTGACCCTCCTCTTGTCAATAAGTTGCCGAAGTGGTCGTTAGTCACCATCTCATTCGAGAAGAGTGACTCCCGATCCCTTCCACTCGACCAGGTCGTTTTCCGATCATGGTCGAGCCTACCATCAACAACTGTCGAGTAAATCAAATGTTAGTTGATGATGGAAGCTCGTTAAACATCTTGTTTACGAATACCCTAGACGAGATGCAAGTACCCAGAACCAAGGTAAGACCGGTACGATACTCTTTTCATGGTATTGTACCGGGGCCAAACCTTGACGAGAATTAAAACCTCTATTTATTATTTAATAGATAGAGACCATACGTCTTCATGGTCGTAACCCCTAAGGCTAACTACTTCATTGGTCGCAAGAATTCCAGAGGTTACACAAAATATAACCTGGTCGGACAAGGTTCCTAACCTAGTCTCCGACCAGTCAAATACTCACAAGGCTTTGAACTGGTATCTGGATCTGAGTCCAGATATATCATTTACCGTGTGACGAATGGAACATGTGTTGTATATTCCATACCACGAGACGCTACATAATTCTAAGACACTGGAATACGGTTAAACGGCTCACTGACATATAACCACACAACAATTGATACATTGTCAACCGACGCCTCTCCGATCAGACGCGTCACTTCTCAACAGGCGTCTCTCCAAGGGATAACTGTCAATGCTTCATCAACTACTTAAGGAGGACCGCGGAAGTTGGAGAAGGGGGACCAAGATTGGATCGATTGAAATCACTATCAGAAGACAACCAGTCGATTAGATTGCAAAATCATAGCAAGCATTGCGCTCCAGTGTTATTAGGATTAGCCCTTGGTCCAGATTACAGGCACTCCTTGTAATAGCCAGTTCATAGCAACAAAGAGCAGCCCCATTCATTTCCAAGAGATACGTGCCAGTTTTCCTGTCTTTTATATATTTGTAAGTTTGGTGATTTGATCGTCGACAGCTGGCGCCGTCAGTGGGGTAGAAGGCGCAATTCTCTTGAAGAAGTTCTTCGCTCGTCAAATCCGCGCCCACCCTTCATAATCGTTCATGCGACTATGGCAGGAACTTGGGACGAGGAAAACTGGTTCGATTTGGATGACTACTCCAATCTCAACATGGAAGCCTGCATTCAGGCCATGCAAGAGAACTGGTCATCATCATCTTCCTCATCCGCCAGTTCGCGGGTTGCTGACAACAGCGAGGTCGAGCGGATGGATGAGGATGCACCACTGCGACAAGTGGTACTTCCCGAGGGACAGGACTCTCCGACCAGCTCGAAGCATCCGAAAATCTCTCCAAGCCCAATCCTTAAGACCGGCGAAAAAGGTGATGAATCCGCAACCCTGCAATCCGAGAATCCATATATTCTCGACACAATCATGGCTGGCAGGTACTCACCAACGGCTTCTGAAAATTCTAGGAGCCAACCGACATCTGGTAACAATGTCGATGAAACTATCACCGGTTACAGGCCGAGTGGGAACAATAAGGCTCAGCATACGATCGGCAATCCGCAGGGTCAGGCTGAGTTCGCCACGAAGACCTCAAGAGGTGCTCATCTCCGACCGGTCTCCATCGTGGAAGTCTCTGGTAGAAGCACTGAGAAGCTCTCCACTGGTTACAGTGGAAGTTCTCCGGAGGATCGCTGCTGGAAACACGAGGTCAATGCGATCGGAAATACAGATCGTAATGCCGTGTACGGTCCTGCACACACTGCCTCGCCACCACGTACTGATGGAAATGGCACGGGCTGTGGATATCATGGGGATATACTCCAGATCTTAGGATGATGTGACAATTGGCAATGGCGTTAACAGTTTGTCGTTACACGGGTTTTCGACAAAGTTTGAGCTATTCGAGCATTACGATGTACGGTCCGACCGCCACAACATGGCGGTCCGACCGGTCCCAAATCGGTCGGACCGGCCATGTGCGTGATCGGACCGGCCGTGACTAAAATTGGTCGAGCAGTGGGCCAAAATATAGGGTGTAGGCAAGTGAGGATCCCAATGCACTTGGTCTCATAATTTTGGAGACTCGGTCAAAAGTTCTATTGGTTTAAAGTTTCCATGGGTTTCTGATTTTCGGGGTTGAAAATCGGCTAAATCCTTCGAGGCGGTCGGACCGCCTATGGTGGCGGTCCGGCCGGCAAGCAGCGGCGGACCCGATCACGAGGGGCTGATCGACCGGTTGTCACCGAACGTCGGCCTTCGTGGCGGCGTTGTTCGTTGGTTAGGTCAAAGTCATGAGTTTCATGTCATATGTGTTGCATGATGCATGTTTTGACTAACGTGGGTCAAGTTGTGAAGAACTTGTTCCCTGATTCGATTTGCTTGTCTATTATTGTGCGGGTTGCTTGGTGGTAACAAGCAGAGGATGATCGGGACTAGGCTTGGAGAGTGAGGTCCGAACGATCGGCGATCTGGGCGAGGTCAATGAAATCAAGTATGGTGCGGAATGGACAAGGATGACCGAATCAGACGCTTCGGTCGACCGGTTTGATCAAGCGGTGCGGGAGTCGGTGCAAGTGCCATGGTGGTTTCATGGGGCCGGATGGGAGAGACTTGTCGACATGGAGAGGCTGTTGATCAACATACACGTGGCGGAGCATGCGAAGTGCTTCGCGAAGATGGACTCGGTCTTCGGAGAAGGACCGAGAAGGGGTATTTTGGGAATCTTACCAAATACCACCCAGGTGACCTTTTGCCTACCCGCGGCGCAAGACGATGCAAAGAGAAGCGGTTTAGGTCAAGAGGTGTTGAAGACGGCGCTTTAAAATGCGTGCGTGTGTGACCCGTTTGTGTTGGGCCTTAACGGGAGCCCATTTGAGTTAATCTTCTAGAAGGTCTAAGCCTCCACTATAAATAGAGGAGGGAGGTGGCTGCACCCCCTTCAACCCTTTCATTATTTGTTGAAACCCTAGTTTGGCTTAGGGAGAGGATTAGTGGAGGTTAGGGTTCTAGAGAGTTTTGATTTGATTTTGTGCTCTTGGATTGAGCTTTGTCCTCCATTGATGGAGCGGCTGTAAACCCAAACCCTATCAAATCAATCCAAAGAAAGTTTGATCAAAGATGTGTCTCTTTGCCTTTCTTCTCTTTATTTGGTGATTTTGAGTCTTTCTTTGATTTGCATGTTTTTGATTGATTTCTTCACGTGATCTAGCTTGCTGTGACATGTGGGAACACATCTAGGATCATTTTGATCATCAATCACCCACGAGCAAGTTTTTGGATCTAGTTTTCGTTTTGACTCGGTTTTGAACCATCCTCCTCTCAAACGAAGAAAGGTCATAACTTTTCCATGGATCTTCACGATCTTCGATTGGAATAGGTTTCTGACATCCTAGAGAAGGTGTGTTCCAAGTTTCATGAAGTTTGGAGCTGTAGATCAAAAGTTAGACCTATTTGCAACTTCGTTTTTAGCCGATTTCACTGCTCATCAGCCGAGGTCGATCAGCCCTACACAGAGGTCAGACCGCCATTAAATAGAGGTCAGACCGCCCTACACTTAGGAAATTAAGTTTCGGTTGATTTTGGTTGTTTTGCTTCTGGGTTTTGATTGGATTCAATCCTAGTCTTCCGCTGTACTGGTATATCGATCTTCATAGCTTCTATAGCTATTGGAGTGAAATTTGTATTGAATCTAATCTTGGTTGAAAAAGTGAGCGTGCTCCTATTCACCCCCCCTCTAGTCGCCATTTCGGTCCAACAAGGGCAATCAAGCATCAATTACCATAGGTAACAGAACAGATGGACGTCCATCAGTTAATACACCTGTTTCTGCCCCACCAAGGATGATGGGTCGGAGGGGACCAGGCCCAAGGTCAAAAGAAGGTTCAGATCTACGAACGCCAACAACCTCAATGAATCCTCCGAGACCTTCAGCTGACGGTACAAAACCTGCAGCGTATTCATACTATTTTAAATAACACTGACTCTGCCCTAGCAGGAGCTCCATGTTTTGTCCAATTGATGGGACAGGTATCGAAATCTTTCAACAAACCGTGCAACGTACGAAAGTGTACCGAGAACACAAGACAGCACAAAGTCAAACTATGACTTCGTCCCAACGTTCCTCCCTCAACAGAGGGCGGCACAGGTATGTTGGGAATCGATCGATACCAAGATTTCCTCGATGATTTCGACCAATGACTCATGAAGGAAGGAGGTTATTTCAAACAACCATACCTTCCCCTCGTCGAGAGGGTTATTCGCTTGGCCCCGATGATCTGAGACATCGTCTAGGCCGAGCAGATGATCAAGGGCGTCATCTTAACGCCCATGATCAGATCGGAACACTGAAGCCCTGGTTTTCAAATTTAAGAAATCGGTCTCCGGCCGATCACAATCCGGCACCTTTTCAAAGAAGGTGCCATGAGTCAGTCACGGGCTGCCGAGCTTTCTCCGCAGGGCTTCAGGGCGTGCGTTAGCCTAATAGGTTTCGACCGGCCAACATGGATAGGTTCAATGGGTCCCAGAACCCACTAGATTTTCTCCAGATTTATACCACCGTCATCAGAGCTGTTGGTGGTGATGAAAATGTAATGGCCAACTACTTACCTACAATATGGAGGGATCTGCCCGGTCCTGGTTGCTCAACCAGCCGGTCGGATCAATCTACACTTGGGAACAACTCTGCGATCTTTTGATTGTAAATTTCCAGGGTACGTACGACCGCCCTGGAAAGGAGGATGACCTCCATCGGATCCGACAAAACCCAAAAGAGACTCTTCGTCAATTTATCAAGAGGTTTAGCCAGGTTCGTAACTCGATACAAGAGATTGCAGAGTCTTCTGTAATTCAAACTTTCAAGGCAGGTTTGAGGAATCGGCGATTTACAGAGGATGTTGCCATGAACCCTCCACGAACAACCGCCGAGCTTTTTGACATGGCTGATAAGTACGCAGCCGCTAGTGTAGCGGTTGAATGGAGTGAAGCCATAGATTAAAAAGATAAAACCCCTCGACCTGCCTTAGAGAAGCAGAAAAGAAGCATAAAAAGGTTCTCAAGAAGAAGAAGCATCGCAAGACGGACGATAATGAAGTCCTAGCGGTTCCAGATAAGATTACCAAAGGTAAGAGATTATACCGGTCGAGGCAAGGCAAAAATTCCGACCGATAGGTTTAAGAAGAATAAGAAGTGGTGCCCACTTCATCAAGAGGCAGGGCACGATTTTCAGGAGCATTAGAAAAAATGCAGGTTCCTAGATCCAAGGAGAAACCGGTAAAATATGCCTTCCATGACATAGTCTCTGGTTCTACCGCCAAGCCGATAGGACAAGTGTCCTTACCGGTTATGTTCGGAAACCCTGACAACTTCCGAACAGATAAGGTTTCGTTTGACGTGGTTGATTTTGAAACCGCATATAACGGCATCCTTGGTCGTCCGGCACTAGCAGCATTTCTGATAGCCACGCATTACGGTTATCAAAGCTTAAAGATGCCAGGGCCAAAAGGTGTCATCATGGTTCGAGGAGATCAGAAAATGGCTTATGCATGCGATCGGAGGTCTTTAGAACTGGTAGATGAACTTCCGATCGAAAACACTGACTCAACTGCAATGCAGGTCAAACGCTCCAGACCAAGGGTGACACCCAAGCCGTCTGACCAGACAAAAGAATTATTTCTCGACAAAGGTGTTCCTTCGGGAAACGTCAAGTCGGGAGACACTGACAGATCTATCTCAAAGGTGCTGGTCGGAGAAGGACTCAACCTAAAATAGGAAGAGTCGCCCGTCTCCTTCCTCCGAGCAAACCAGAACGTATTCGTTTGGCAGGCGTCCAACATACCCGGAGTCCCCAGGGAGGTGATCGAGCACAGGCTAGCTCTCTAGCCTGACAAAAAACCAGTCAAACAGAAATTAAGGCGCTTTGCGCCTGATCGGAAAGAAGCGATCCAGTCGGAGGTTCAAAAACTCCTCAAGGCTTGATTTATTCGTGAAGTCCATCACCCTCAGTGGCTCGCCAACCCGGTAATGGTTAGAAAAAATAATGGAACATGGCGAATGTGTATAGACTTCACATATCTGAATAAAGCTTGTCTGAATGATGACTTTCCTCTTCCCCGCATTGATCAACTTGTACATTCCACCTCCGGGTGTGAATTATTAAGTTTTTTAGATGTGTATCCAGGGTACCACCAGATTAACATGAGTAAAGAAGATGAAGAGAAAACCTCCTTCATCACTTCATATGACACTTACTGTTATGTTAAGATGTCTTTTGGTCTCAAAAATACTGGTGCAACTTTTCAAAGATTGATGCAGAAAACATTTGGCCCACAGATAGGTCGGAATCTAGAAGCCTATGTTGACGATTTAGTTGTGAAGAGTATCAACGCTGGCGATCACATTCTTGATTTACAAGAGACTTTCAACAACTTGAGAAGGCATAACCTCAAGTTAAATCCGGAAAAATGTGTGTTCGGAGTTTCCGCTGGAAAACTTCTCGGTTTCCTAGTTCCGACCAAGATCCTTGGAGTAGAATCCCAGACAAAAATCTTCTCAGCGGCGTTCCTAGTGAAAGAGAGACTGTCTTCACTGGTCATCTCCTAGTAGAACCACCTCTTCTTCCATCCCAGCCATGACGACCGAGTGAACATCTGAATGTACTCCTTCGACTTCCCGTCGTGGAGCTTCATACTACAGTTACCGACAACTCCCGCCAGCCGAGTCATCCCGTAGAAATACTGGAAAAACTCCAAGTCGACCGGAATCCCTAGGTAGGCCTCACACAAGTATATGAACACACCTAACATTGTGATGGAATTGGAACGAGGTTCACCAATTCCACCCCAAAGTGTTTGAGTCATGCGTGAGGAAATGGTGAGCAAGTAATCGTAGGCCACACTCACAGTACGCCTGGAAGACGGGGATCTGCCCAATCTCCCCCGACGGCCAATGTTGTCCAGAAGCCTCAATCCACTTCACGAGATCCTTTGGGATCTTCTCGGCAGCAATCAGAGCTTTCATCTTGGTCGCGTCCATCTCCAATTTGGCCCACTGGGAAGCGGCTCCAACCATCTTTGTCAAGTGGAGGAGGCTTCGAGGCGTATGATTTGGTTGGCGACGGAGAATGTAGAAGGTTGATGAACAGCTAGAGTGATTGGGGAAAAGTATGAACCCTACAATCGCACCCACGATAAGTTTTTATAACCGCACACTTGGGTTAAAGACGTGGCAACCCAACAGTTGCCACCTCTTCGGGAACCGCTCCAACAGATAGGTCTACGAGAGTCGATTCAGATTCATAAATTTGTCTGTTCGAGAAAATCAAGTCTATCTTTACACCTCAAGCGAAATTACCTTCTTAACCAAGTCTTTTTATGGTTAAATGAAATATCAGTCGGAAAGAATTTACTTCCAATTACCATATTACGACCACTTTGTAGTCGTAAAATTTTCTATGACCACTTTGTAGTCGTAAGGTTTCCTGCAAACTTATTGACCAAGTCTGTTTGTGGTTAAATGAAATACCAGTCGAAAAGCATTTCTTTCAACCACCGTTCTACGATTATCTTCTGGCCGTAAGATTTACTACCGCTCCTTTCCCAAATAGGTACTTTTACTTGAAGCTAGGGGGCTAGATGACGAGGATCTAGAAATCCTCATTTAATTATTTATCTGTAATTCTTATTATGGATAATGACGTCATTATATGGTACTTAAGTATACCCCTTAATATTCATAAGGGAGAAACTGGAATCGTAAGATCTTCTACGGCTACCTCATGATCGTAAGTTCTTCTAAGATAACCTCATGGCCGTAAGTTCTACGACCAGGTCAGCTACGACCACCCCATAGTCGTAAGTTCTTCTACGACTAGCACATGATCATAAGTTTTTCAACAATCACCACATGATCGTAAGTCCTTCTACGACCACCCTATAATTGATCGAGCTTACAGACAAGTAGGTCCAATTGATTAAGGCATCTAAACAGTCAGTATACGCTATTATTCTCCGAAGTAACTGACAATTAATCTCTCTGTCCTGGTAATAACTGTTTGGCGACGTGAGAACATTACTAATCGTGAATTTCCAGGGTACGTACGACCGCCCTGGAAAGGAAGATGATCTACGTCGATTCGGCAAAACCTAAAAGAAACTCTTCGCCAGTACATCAAGAGGTTTAACCAGGTTCGTAATTCCATACCCGAGATTGCAGAATCTTCTGTAATTCAAGCTTTTAAGGCAGGATTGAGGAACCGAAGGTTTACGAAGGATATAGCTATGAATCCCTCACGAACAACCGCCGAACTATTCGATATGGCGGATAAATATGCAGCCACTAGTGAAGCAGTCGAATGGAGCGAAGCTATAGATCGAAAAAACAAAACTCCTTAATCTGACTTAGAAAAGCCATAAAAGAAGCATAAGAAAGTTCTGAAGAAGAAGAAGCATCGCAAGATGGATGGTAAGGAGGTCTTAGCGGTCCCAAAAAAGTTTACCAAAGGTAAGAGGGACTATACCGGTCGAGGCAAGGTAAAAATTCCAACCGACGGGTATAAAAAGAGTAAGAAGTGGTGCCCGCTTCACCAATAGGCAGGGCACGATTTGCGCACCTGCCGTGTCTGGCAAAAGAAGTTGGAAGATTATTATGCAGGTAAAGTCCCCATTCCCTCAATACAAGAGTTAGGGGAAGCAAGCTCCAAAAAGGACAAAGATGGCGACGATGAGATGGAGTACCAAGAACCTCAGCACACGGTCGACATGACCTTTGGAGGATCTTCATCGTACGACTCACGACGTCATCTGAAAGCCGTGGAGTGGGAGGTCAACCTAGCGGAGTCTCCGATCGACATCAAGCCTTCGAGGTGGTCGGACACAGTAATCTCCTTCGGCAATGAAGACTGCCCCGTCTTGTCGACTCGACCGGATAGGTTCCCTATTATAGTTGAGCCTACCATTAATAATTGCAAAGTCAATAGTCTTGGTAGATGGAGGTAGCTCTTTAAATATTTTATTCTCGGGAGCTCTGGAAGAAATACATATTCCTAAATCAAAGGTGAAGCCAGTAAAATATGCCTTCCATGGCAGTCCCTGGCTCTACCGCTAAACCGATAGGACAGGTGTCCTTACCGGTTACGTTCGGAAGTCCTGATAACTTCCGAACATAAAAGGTTTCGTTGGACTAGGTTGATTTTGAGACCGCTTATAACGGGATCCTTGGTCGTCCGGCTCTAGCAAAATTCCTGATAGCCACGCATTACGGTTACCAGAGTTTGAAGATGCCAGGACCAAAGGGTGTCATCATGGTTCAGGGAGATCAAAAGATGGCTTATGCCTGCGATCGGAGATCTTTAGAACTGGTTGATGAGCTTCCGACTAGAAATACTGACTCTTCTGCAATGCAGGTCAAGCACTCCAGACCAAAATTGACACCCAAACCATCTGATCAGACAAGAGAGGTGCTACTCGACAAAGGCGCTTCTCTGAAGATGCCAGGTTGGGAGACACTGACAGGTCCATTCCGAAATTACTGATCGGAGAAGGGCTCAACCTTAAATAGGAAGAGTCACTCGTCTCTTTCCTCCGAGCAAATCAGGACGTTTTCGCCTGGCAGGCGTCCGACATGCCCGGAGTCCCCAGGAAGTGATCGAGCACAGGCTAGCTCTCCAGCCTGACAAAAAACCGGTCAAGCAAAGCTAAAGCGTTTTGCACCTGACCAGAAAGAAGCAATCCAGTCGGAGATTGGCAAGCTCCTCAAACCTGGATTTATTTGTGAAGTCCATCACCCTCAGTGGCTTGCCAATCCTGTAATGATTAAAAAGAATAATGGGAAATGGCGAATGTCTATAGACTTCACAGATTTTAATAAAGCTTATCTGAATGATGGTTTTTCCCTTCCTCGCATTGATCAGCATGTAGATTCCACCTCTGGGTGCGAGTTACTAAGTTTTTTAGATGCATATTCAGAATACCACCAGATTAACATGAGTAAAGAAGATGAGAAAACTTCCTTCATCACTCCATATGGCACTTACTGTTATGTTAAGATGCTTTTTGGTCTCAAAAATGCTGGTACAACTTTTCAAAGGTTAATGCAGAAAACTTTCAGCCCGCAAGTAGGTCAAAATTTAGAAGCCTATGTGGATTACTTGGTTGTGAAAAGCATCAACGCTGACGATCGTATTCTTGACCTACAAGAAACTTTCAACAACTTGAGAAGACATAACCTCAAGTTGAATTCGGAGAAATGTGTGTTCGGGGTTTCCGCTGGAAAGCTTCTTGGTTTCCTAGTTTTGGCTAGAGGTATCGAAGCAAATCCGGCGAAGATATCGGCCATCAATCAGATGCATCCCCCGACCACAAAGAAAGGTCCAAAAGCTAACTAGCTGTATGGCAGCACTAAGTTGTTTCATAGCCAGGTTAGGTGAGAAGGGATTACCTTTCTTTAAACTTCTTCGGAAGCATGGGACTTTTGAGTGGACGAAAAAGCCAACGATGTCTTTGGAAAACTCAAAGAGTACCTTGGAAGCACCCCGGTCTTAGTCTCTCCAAGACCGGAAGAAACACTGTTGATTTACGTGGCTGCAACGCCGCAGGCTGTCAGCGGTGTACTGGTCGTAGAACGTGAAAGCGTTCAACGACCAGTATATTACGTAAGCGAAGTTTTACATGGACCAAAGGAAAGATATCCACATGTACAAAAGTTGTTCTATGGTCTCCTTATGGCTTCAAGGAAACTAAGGCATTACTTTCAGGCCCACAAAGTGGTCGTACCTACAGGATATCCCCTAGATCAAGTCCTTGGAAACAGGGAATCATCAGGACGAATAGCAAAATTGGCAGTTGAACTAGGGACATTCGACCTCCATTTCATCTCATGAACAGCTATAAAGTCTCAGGCAATAGCAGAATTCATTGCCGAATGGACAAACCCAGAACCTAAGCAGGAACTCGAGTACGAGCACCACGACGAGTGGACAATGTACTTTGACGGTTCATTAATGCTTAAAGGATCGAAGTGGAGTCGCCTTGATATCCCTCTCGGCGAACACATTAAGTACGCCATCTAGTTTAACTTTCCCGCTACTAACAATGTAACGGAATATGAAGGTTTGTTGGCAAGACTTCGAGCAGCTCATTCGCTCGGGATTCGCAAATTGCTAGTGAAAGGTGATTCTCAACTAGTAGCGAATCAAGTAGGGAAAGAGTATCAGTGCTCAAGTACCAAGATGTCGTCTTATCTGGCGTAAGTACGAAAACTCAAAAAGCACTTCTTCGGTTTTCAGATCCAACATATTCCTAGAAAGGAAAACTTTCTAGCAGATCAGTTGGCACGAATGGCCTTCACTAGGTCAACCGTCCCGCCGGGAGTTTTTCTTGAGCAACTCGATTCACCCTTGGTAATCGAGCCTTCCGAGAACATCAATGGTTCACATCAGGTCAATCCAATTGATTCTTGTCACATAGATGCTCTACAGATCGGTTACGATCATGGTAGAGATTGGATGACATCGATTTACAATTATCTTCAGCATGACCTAATTCCAGAAGATGATGTAGAGGCTGATCGTATAGCACGAAAAGCCAAATCATACACTCTAATCGAATGTACCTTGTACAAACGAGGATCTCATGGAGTGTTGATGAGATGCATATCTCACTCGGATGGCATTAAGTTGCTAACCGAAATTCATGGAGGAGTGTGGAGCACAACATTCCTACAGAACACTGGTCGGTAAAGCCTTCAGGCAAGGATACTATTGGCCAACTGCCCTTCATGATGCAAAAGAGCTCGTGACGAAGTGCGTACAATATCAGTTTCATAGCCGACAAGTACATCAGCCGGCACAAGCTCTGCAAACAATTCCTCTTTCTTGGCCTTTTGCAACCTATGGACTAGACATTCTGGGACCTTTCCCAAGAGCACCCGGGGGCTTCGAATTTCTTTTCGTCATGATTGACACGTTTACAAAGTGGATCGAAGCCGAGCCAGTTGTTAAAACTACAACTGAGGCTGCTAAGAGGCTCCTCACAATAAACGTGATTACACGATTTGATGTACCCAGTCGTATAATCACAGACAATGGTACCCAGTTCTCCAGCGGCAATTTCCAGGAATTCTGCAATGACCTTGGTATCAAAGTCCATTTTGCTTCAGTTGCTCATCCGCAGAGTAACGGAGCAGTTGAGCGTGCCAATGGTATCATAATGCAGGGGGTCAAACGCCGAGTATTTGACCAGTTAGTAAAACGGTCAGGACCTTGGGTTCAAGAACTTCATTCTGTTTTATGGGCTATTCTTTTTAGTCTATGGGGCTGAAGCCATGCTTCCTCCAGAAGTAAAAATTAGTTCTGCTCGCACTGATTGTTTTGATGAAAACGATCAGGAAGAAAGACGACTCGATGACGTCAATTTCCTTGAGGAACGACGAAACCAAGCCTTACTACATTCGGCAATCTATCAACAAGCCATGCGAAGGTACCACAGTCGTAAGGTGCAACCTCGCAGCCTAGCTGTAGGTGATTTGGTTCTCAGAAAAATTCAGAGCCAAGCAAATCACAACAAATTTTCTCCCAAGTGGGAAGGTACTTACACTGTGGTCGAAGTCACCCAACCAGGTTCGGTACGATTAGCCATGTCAGACGGCAGGGTTTTGTCTAATTCTTGAAATATTGACCAACTGCGTAAGTTTTTCGTTTAATTTTCATTTAATTTCCATTCAGTTTAATAAATGATAAATCAATTCAAAAAGCAAGTGATGTTATTTATATGACAGAGCCTAGCTCTGGTCGATTGTGGTTCATATGCTTAAGACTATGGAGATTATATTTTTTATTTCAAAATTATGTTCTACTCTTGTTTGGCTACTGGTCGGGACACGGAAAACTTCCTAGTCGAAATCTCTCTTTTTTCGCATGTGGTTCCGCCCACTGAAAGGAGCTTCCTAGCGACGGTCCTTTTCTTACGATCCTCAATGCCAGTCGGACTAGAGCATGAACATGTGTTGCGAAATACAATCTATATCTTCATTTCTTAGCAAATTCATTCCGACCAGCGTTGAGCACTGCATAGAAATAAAACCATTTCTCATTTATTATATATGTCTTTGCATATAATTTCCTCTTGTTAAGAAAAATTATTTTTTCTTCCGACCATATATTGTCTTGGTAAGTACTTTGATTACGAAAAACAGATTTACAACTAGTCGAAACCTAACACTGGTTCCGACCAAAAAGGTTTCCTAGTATTATCACGATCAGTTTTTTTTCAACAATCAGTACATACTTTCAAACAATGATTGAGACTTAAGTTCGTATTCTTGGCCTACTGCTTATATAGTAAAGATCTTCTACTATAAAACAGTCAGGGGCTAGATAATATATGAATTACATAAGTCGACCGGATGAACAAAAAGATTTCATTGGTAAGAGAAAGATCCGACCTCCATTTCCTCTGCAACCTTGTCTCCAAGAGGTTTTGTCTCGTTGAGGAGCTCGGTCGCCTTCTCAGGCAAGCAGTTAAAATCTTCTTCAACCACTTGAAGATTGGTAGAGGGGTTGGAAGCCTTTAGTTTTGCCAAAGCAAGACTAACTCCACAAGCAATGGATTCTTTTACAGACTTGGCATAATTCTCTCTAGTAGTCTTGAGCAAGACCTTGAGTTCTTCTAGAAGATTACACAGGCAATTCACCTTTTCAACTGGATCACTCAAGGAGGGCAAACTTGATCCTGATCCCATATCAAAGATCATTTTATTGAGAGCACTAATTTGTCCATCAAGGTTAAGCATAACTACCGCCTTTTTCTTGCTCAAATTCCAAAGCTTTTTGTGCTCTGGTTAATGCTTGATTTTGTTCTGTATAAACAAAGCAAATATTAAACAAGAAGGATTAGAAGAAAATACTAAGTCAAGTCTACGACTAAGTTACATTCGGCCTTCTTCCTGTATTTTTCCAAGCATTCTTCATGCCTGGTCGTCAGAATTTCGATCGACCGGTTTTTAGCTTGAATTTCAGCTTCAAGCTTTATTCTTCTGGCTTTTTCAGCCAAAGCTTCTTCTTTTATTTTGTCCAAATCTATCAAATTTGATAAGGCAGAATAGTTAAAGAAAGAAAGGAAAGTCTTGACAAAAGACAAATTAAGAAGAAAGTTCTTACTTTCTAATTCGGAGTGTTTTTGCTCTAGATTCTTAATTCGATCGGTTAGTCCTCCGATCGCAGCAAAATTTTCGACCATGTGCTGCATAGATAGCATTTCTTCTTTAAGTTTCTTGTAAACTTCAAGGAAAACTATAAGAATGGTTGAGGACACTTACTCGTATTGCTTCGTCATTATAATCGGCAAAAAATTTATCGGACTTCGCCTTCTTAAGACGATCCGGTATTCTCCCTCAGGCTTCATCAAGCTCCTTATCCTCGATAAATCGAGGAGAGAAAGGGAACTTCTTAGTCTAGGAGGGGTTGCTTACAGGAGTCGGAACTTGTCGATAATCTGCAGAGATTCCTACCTCGTAACGAGTAGCAATCACCACAGGATCGATTCCAACCCTAAGATCGCATCTGCAACTCGGGGCTTTTTCGACCACTTCCTCCCCGGGAATTCCTGAGGAAGGTTCTAGTCGGAGCTACCCCCGATCACCCGATCTTCTGGGATAACCTGGTCGAAAACGACCGGAACCCCAGCGGATCTGCACAAAAGAAGGAAAAAGATCATGTTTATCAAGAACATGCAAGGTATGCATTTCACATGATTATTTCACTTATGCATACCTTGTTGTTTTCTTGGTTTTGATTTTGTAGCGCGCTAGTTTGAAGTCTGTAGCGCTTGCTTTCCTTTTCTTTTCAACCGATTTTACGATTCTAAATCGGTCGAGTTGCTCCATGGGTGTGGCGAGAAGATCTGAGTATCGATCATCCCGGATCGAGCAAGTAGATCCTGAACATAGCGATCTTGAGAGAGATAGTAGCCATCGCGTGAGAATGAACCTCAATTCCTAGAAAATAGCTCAATTTTCCCAAATCGGACATCATAAATTGTTCACTCAATTTCTTCTTGACAAAAACCACGTGGTCCATGTCATCTCCGTGATCAACATATCATCTACATACGAAGAAGCAAGGTGCGACCTCGTTGAGAAGTGTGAACAAATAGAAGCGGTGGTCATGCTCACCGAGTGAAACCGGCTCGAACCGCGAGGCTGAAGCGCTCGAACCAGGCGCGAGGGCCCGCTTGAGACCATATAGAGCACGCCTAAGGCGACAAACATAACTGTAGGAGCCTCAACCCCTGAGGTGGTGCATATAGACCTCCTCATGTAGATCACCGTGAAGAAAAGCATTCTTGACATCCATCGAGATATAGTCCATGTGCGTATTCTTGCAATCGCAATAAAAATGCAATTTGTGGTCATATGAGCAAGCTGGAGCAAAGTCTCATCATAATCTCGACCATAAGCTCACTGAAAACCTCTTGCAACAAGGCGAGCCTTGTATCGCTCTCTTGACCCATCTCGATTTGCTCTTTATTTTGTACACCCACTTGCAAGTGATAGGAGCAAAGCTCCGCATCGGTGGCGGAACAAGATCCCAGTGCCCGTGCACTCTAATCTTGTGAGCTCCTCTGTCATAGCCAATCGCCACTCGGGTACCGTGACCTCGATAGGTACTCGGCTCGACTCGTCACTGCGCACGAGAAAAACCCCATCTCTCACGGTGCTGAATAGAAGAACGATCACGTAGGGCATATCGTGATGTAGTAGAGCGATCGTCGAGTCGATGGTCTGGCCGGGAGGATCGGTGAGAGAGGATGACAGAGTCGAGAAGGAACTCTCTGTCGGCGACTATAGTGGAAGGGAGAGTGGAAGTGTTAGAAATCGTGGAGCTGGTGGAGAAGGTACGAGAAGGTGAAATCGTGGAGAAGGTGTATCTGGAGAAGGTGTATCCGGAGAAGGTGTATCACGAGAATGAATGGGAGGTAGACACAAAAAGAAGTGGAATCATGGAAGAAGAAGTGGGATGTGGAGAGGAATGATGAAAGAAAGGGCGTCCTCATCAAAAGTCACATCACGAGATCACGAATCGACGTCTTTGAGGATCATAGCAACGATAACCCTTATGCTCGGGGTGTAACCCGAAAAACACACTCAAGCGGTCGAGGGCTCGGCTTTGTGCGCTCACGAGGTGCTAGAAGGACATAGCGAGACACAACCAAAAGCGAAGATGAGAATAGTGGCGGTGCTCAGACAGACCTCGCGGGACACTTGCCTGAAGCTTAGAAGAGGCTACGGTTAATAAGATAGGCTGCTTTAGAGACCGCCCCTGAGTGAGAGGACAAAGGAGGAAATGAGAAGAGTGCGGCGATCTTGATGATGTGGCGGTGCTTGCGCCAAAGAACACCATTACGAGCATGAGCAGGGACACGAGTGAGGAAGAGTACCCTCGAAGAAAGAAAGCGTGAAAGGCGAGGAAGATACTCGCCTCAGAGTCGAGCGAAGCACGAATAAGAAGAAAGCGTGGTATGAACCATCTTAGCAAAAGACTGATAAATGGAAATCAATCGAAACGATGTTTCATAAAATAGATCCAAGTATATCGAGTGATCATCAACAAATATGACATAATAACTATGACCACCCCGAAGCAAAGGAGATGGGCCCCATACATCCGAATGCACCAAATCAAAAGATCGGAAGACCGAGAGGTACTCTTGGGATATGGAAGTTGTAGTTGTTTTCCCAACTTACAACGAAGACAATGAAAACTAGACTCAACAAAGACATGACCTAAGGAACACTCGTGAACTAAAGTGGTGAGGCGAGCTCCACAAAGATGACCAAGTCGATGATGCCACTTCTTGAAGGAAGACCCAACAGACTCGAGATGAAGACATAGCGAGAAGACACCAAGGCCTTGACGTCTTGGTGGAAGGAAGATGTAAGATGTCCAAGACATAGAGACTGGGAGAGCCTCACGGCGATGGCGAACCAATCACTCTTCCGCTCGGCGATCTGAATGAAACAAGAAGAATCATCAAATCAATAAACAGTTCATATCAGTTAGTTGACCAACGAAAGAAGATTCATAGATAGGCGAGGAACAAAAGACACATCGAGGAGAGAAGCAAGATGTAGAGTGAATGCCCTGATGGGTAATAGGGCAAGGTGTACCATCGCTGGTGTGAACATAGGTTGCATCGATCCAAGGGCCTACGAGCAACAAGGCGAGAAATTCGGATGTGACATGAAGCGAAGCACTCGAATCCGTAATCCAGGATTAGCGGCACTAGAAGCGTAAGGTGCAAGCGATGTCATAGCGAGACAACGATCCGTAAGTCACGGTAGATGTGGATGTGTCGCCAGCGATCGCTCCCGATGAGTGCTCTGGAAGGCCCGATGGGTGCTCCACGACGGCGGTCAAATGGTCGTCTAGCACGATAGGCAATAAGTCGATGTGGATGTAACTTGAAACATTTGTCAACATGATGACCGCCTTCTTGCAATGGGAACAAACCAACACTCCTGTGGGTGTCGCTCTGGTAGATCGGCATCGTGTGAGAGACTCGAGCGAATGTGGTGAGGATCTGAGGCAGGCATAAGAGAATGAAGACAGCGTCTCCTCTGCAATCGACTAGAGAAGCGCCCATGATCAAAGTCGGTGGAGTGGGATAGTTGAGCAGCGAGTGCGAAACGAGCTCAAACTCCGATCGAAGCCCCATCACAAAGCGATACATGGCGTCTGTGAGCATACTCATCTTTAGCAAAGACAAGAGATCGACGGCGAACAAAGAAATTTTCTGTCATAGACTCTAGAGGACCGGTGATGTGAGTGAAAGCCTTTGTAATACTCCTCCATTTGATCCGATCGGTGCTTTGCCCAAGACTATGAATGTTCTTGAGCAATGTGAAGCGAAGAGCACCACTGGACTGAACATATCTCTTCTCAAAGTATGTCCACATTTGCTTGGTGAAGTATGATACTCAAGACTCATCCGCAGAGAAACATCAACACTCAGCAACAATGCCGGTCATGACACGATCATCTTCTTTATGCCAAGCCTTTAAACACTCGGCATCAACGGTCTTGGATCAGGAGGATCATCAGTCAAATGAGAGGCCAAACCATAACCCCTAAGAGTAGTCTTGGTAGAAAGCCCGTGCTCGGTAATTCAACCCATCGAGCTTGATATCTGTAAACACTAGAGATGAACTGCCCACAAACATCGAGTCGGACTTAGCCATACCACACAACAATACCAATCACAGTCACAGTAGCAATAGTAGCAGATCAGCAGTACTAATCCGATGAATAGAGATACCAAGCGAAGCGGCGGTGCTGTCGATGGATAGAATCACTCGAGATAGAATCAAGCGAATCACACCAAGCGTTGCACCCCTACACCCTCCAACAAAGGGTTAGAGATAATACTTTCGACCAGCTGGTCGAGGGTAGAATCTCCGACCACTGGATCAGAAGGTGTAAGTTCGTTGGTCAGCAGGTCCTGAGAGACCGCATGGGACTCAACGACTACCGCCTGTATTAAAAAGCAAAGTTAGCCAGGTGATGAACATGCTTCACTTAAACGAAGAATATTTTTCGGTTACCTACCTCTACACGGTCACTATCTCTAGTGATTGTAAGACTGGTCGGATCAGCAATTGGCACACATGTTTACGTGGCCTCGTCAATTATAAGCCCAACCGACTACATTTCAAATAGGATTATGGGTAAGAACTGATCGAAAAGTATTAAAAGGGTGAAAAATAATTGATATACTCACCCTAAGTCTCTCAGCTCTTTCTTCTGCGGAAGTAACCGCTAAGATCAAAGGGAAGCCAGCTTTGTCGCTGGGCTCTCTAGCACAAATCATTTTTATCTGACTCCTGATCTCATCAGAAGATAAAACTACATGGATAAAAGAGAGATTTTAGGATTTCAAGAGTAATCAGTTAGTAAAATTCACTGATAGGAATTCACCATCACTTACCATCTCTGGAGTCCCTGGTCGCATCGTCACGACCAATGTACCAGAGCATTGAGTAAGCTCTGGCCTTCAAAGGGCTAATTCTCCGCATGGAGAAATCCCTCACCACATGCCAGGATGTCAAACCCGTGACATTAAGGAGTTGGATGGCATCAACTCATCTCCCTACTTTTCCCTCTTTCTTCGAGGAGCAGCGCCATCGTGGATTCTTGACCGCCTTCCTACCAATGTAGTAAAGGCCGTCTTGCCGAGTAATCTTCATATAAAATCAACTTTTCTTCCATGACGACCACGAAGATTTTGAGTACATGGGAATGTACTCATCAGCTTTACCGTCATGGAGACGTAAGGTACACTCTCCCGGTGTACCGGTCGTCTTCTTTGCATTCGCCATCCTGTAGTAGTACTTGAAGAGATCCAGAGTCGTTGGAATTCCCAAGTACGCTTCACAGAGATAGACGAAGATGCTGATGTTGGCGATGGCGTTGGGGGCCAAGTTGATCAACTCCACCCCGTAGAACTCTAAAACTTGAGAGAGGGAGTGGACCGGAAGTTTGAACCCGCATTCAACATGGATTTCTCCGTCTTCTACACTTTGACAATGCTCCCCAAAAGCTGATCTCCAAGAGATTAGATTTCTATCCGGAAGTAGTCCGATTCTTTCCAGACTCTCCAATCTTTTCTCGCTCAGATCGGAGACCAACCAGTTGGAGATAAGATCCGACATGGTGATTTCTTACGAGCGAAGGAAACAAAAGTGGTCGGAGATGATCTTTCGAAAGATAAGGAAGAGCAAAAGGCGTAGAAACCCAAACATCCGACGTGAAAAGGGTATTTATAACCGCACCACTGTAACCACTTTCGGGAGAAGTCCAACGGACAAAAACCTTTTTGACCAGCGGACAGAAAGGCTTTTGTGTTCCCCAAGGTAGTTCCTCAACTTTAAAAATGAATATAGACCGTCTCGAATGTCACAACATTTAATGAGGGGTCTGCCCGATACGACTTCATCGGAAGAAAAAAATGTCAACACGACCACCTTCATTTAAAGTTCGGGGGCTAGCTAATGAGGATTAAACCATTTATGTATTATTTTAATACATAGAGAAGACCATATGTTTCCATGGTCGTAACCCCTAAGACCTACGACCACACTGGTCGAAGGGTTCCAGGGATTGTATCATAAATACCCTGGTCAGACAAAGTCCTGATCCTAGTCCACGATCAGCTAACTGATCGTAAGAATATGAACTGCTACCTGGAACTACCTCTGGGTATATCCTCTTCCGTGTGATGAATGGAACACGTGCTACACGTTTCATACCATGCGACGTTACATGATCCTGATACACTGGACAAACGGTTCTATGTCTCAAAAAACATACAACCACATAGCAGTTGATACATTATCAACTGCCACCTTTCCTCGACCAGACGCGTCACTTCCCAACTGGCGTCTCTCCAAGGGATAACCGCCAACGCTTTATCCACTACTTAAGAGGGATCGCAGAAGGCTGAGGAGAGGGGGACACAACGGAAGACAACACAAGAAGATCGATTGGAAGGCATTCAAGAAGACCACCATTCGATTAGTCCACATCACTCTAGCAAGCAATACGCTCCAGTGTACAAGGATTAGCCTTAGTCCTGATTCAAGGCACCCCTTGTAATAGCCAGTTCATAGCAATAAAGAGCAACCATATATCTTACCAGGAGATACGTGCCATTTTCCTATGTTTTTTAGATATGTTTGTAAGATCGGCGATTTGATCGTCGACAGACATCCTTGGCGACCGTCGTGGATGAGATCGCCGGCGCTGAGCGCGGCTAGGTCACGGCCCGAGCGTCTCTGCTCTGTCCGAGCGTGGACATGTTGTAGCAAAGCCATTAATTCATAATCACGGTCGTTAGGGTTAACTAATGATTAGATGACTTAAATGATCGTTTTAATTGCTATTGAATCTTAATGACACGTGGGCCCAAGCTTTGGTTTTTGGAGCTCTTGAACTCCAGATTTTTCTTCGAAGTCACTGACGGGCGAGCCCCACAACAGTGAATGCACCGCGTAAACCGGTGGACCACAGCACAGTGCGTGTGGACTTTGGTCCATACACTATTCTGGTAAATCTAGTCTATGACACATAGAGCCCACCTATCATTCTCTGGTGCATTCCTAAATAAGAATTAAATCAAAAAGAAAAGAAAAAGACCGCTGTCCCACCAGTCATTGACCGTGCCTAGCTCAAGCTAAGTAGCAAAAGTAGTTAATACATTTCAAATTTACGAAACGAATTAATTTTGCACCAAAAATTCATAACTAATTCAAATCAACTCCAAATTGAGTGAAACCAATTTTGTTAGTTTTCATTTTTAATGTACTTTAACTGGGAATAAGTTTGAAACCTGTCACTGTCCCAGAAAATTTCAAAGTGAAATAATTTCGGAAATGGATTATTTTTACACTGGAAAATGAATTTACTTGATAAATTCATTTGAACTCCAAAGGAGACGAATCCAATTGGGTTCATAAAATTTTATTCTCTATCCATTTTTGTAACTTGTGTCTTCACCACTATTCTAGAATTTTTTGCGAAAATCTTTAATTTCAGACAGAGCAACAAAGATGGATTTTTTTAGCATTTAATCCATTTTTTATTTTCAAACGGCTATAACTTTCACATACAAACTCCAATTGAAATAATTCTTTCACCTAAAATCATCTAAAACCATACTCTACCTTACGTATTAATCTCATAATTTTTGGAGACTTTTGAAAATTTGGTGTTTATTTGATGTTTTCGCTTTGTCGATACTTTTCGTTAGATGACGGTGATTCGGAGTGCAATTGAGTTATGCGTGAGAATGTCAGTACCCGACAAGCAAAGGCACGACTCATTCTGTTAATGCATGTTGATCCTATTATATTTCAAACTATTATCTTGTTTTGCAACTGTATGTATGCATGCTTTAATTATCAAGTTATTTTGCAATTACAGATAGTTAATCACATGCTTATTAAGGCGTCGCCTAAGCGTCGCTTAAGCGATAAGCCGATGCCGTCGTAGCGCGCCGCTTCCTTCGTCGTCGCCTTCTTGTCTCTCATGATTCCTCCGGCTCCCGTCGCACATGGCTCTCTCTCGCTCCCGATCGCCGTCGCATAGCTCCTCGGCGCCTCCTCCGGTGTTGAGGAGGAGGCGGCGCGAAAGCGCAGAGGAGAGGGAGAGCCGAAGAGGAAGTGGAAGAAGGGAGGAGGCGGCGTGCGTGGCCGCCAGCCCACTGAGGAAAGGACTGAGGAGAGCGCAGCGTCTTGCCACGAGGAGACGGCGAAGGCGAAGGCGTGGAGGAGGCGCGCGAGCAGTGGAGGAAGGATCGAGAATCGGTCTGGCGGCGTGGAGGAAGCGGCGGCGAAGAAGACGAAGCGCAAGTGCGTCGCGTCGGTAGGCGGAAAAGTAAGCGAGGCGGCGGCGGCGGGGACGGCGCGGGTCGGCCAGGATCTTCTGTGGCCGGATCATCTGTTTCTTCCAGCTGTTGTCGAGATCTTCTGCGGCCTTCCGGTCTGCGCACTGCCGCCTTAGGGATGTGTAAGGCGTCGCCTCGCCTCACACCTTACCGCTTAAAAGGTGTGAGGGTGGTGAGTCGCCTCGTCTCGCCTCGCCTTACCGCCTTAATAACCATGGTTAATCATATTGCATGAATTCCCTAAAATTTGTTCTTCCCCTGTCACTAGCCTAAGTTAATATGCCTACTAATGATTAGTGATCGGTGGATGATATATGGTCCATTTATGCTTATTTGTTGTGATACTTAGCCATACTTAGCTTCCGGTAGATTGGACGGTTATTAACTTTGTCGATGACCTTGATCACATATATTATTTTTATTATGCTATGTCTAGTACTCTGTGCTATCGTATTTGGAAAACTAAAATTGAAAATAAAAAGATTTAGACTTAGGCACATGGATAAATGGTGTGATTGTCGAGTGTGTGGTTGATGCCTAAGCCAATAAAGACCGAACATCTTGTCTCACTAAACCAAGTATTATTGTGTGCATCCACATGAGGGTTATATGGGTACTCTCTTGACTTAGTACTTGGACGTGTGTTAGCTCCGAGTGGCAAGTGGTTGTTGTTATGTTAAAAAAATGTTCTATTATTGTTGGGTGTGCGGGGTGGGATCCGGGTTTTGGTTCCCTACCCCGAGGGGCATCGGTAGTTGACCAAGGTTTTACCCTGAGGGGTAGTTGACCAAGGCTTTACCAGTAGCTCCGACACAACGTATGGGTCCTCCGTGGGAACCCCGCCTGCACACACAAGGGTAGTTCACATAGGATGTTGAAGTTGAAGTATATCAAGTCCGGTGAACAGTCGGTTTACTAATTCGCTGAAGGGTTATGTCCTAGCGAGGATGCTACAATATGTAACAAGATAGGCATGATTGGTATCTTTAGCCCATCTTGAATGGGAGTGTTGATGAGTTCATATTGCAGTCTAATTAAAAGGTTGTATTAGAGTCGGATTATATTCTTAGACTATAAATAAAAGGTATGTGGGTCCTGTGGGACAACACACAATTATTTTTCCAAAAAACAACAGGTAGATTGGATTTCAAGGGAGGAAATGACTAAAGCCGGTAGCCTAACAATAAAGCTGGCACACTTAGCAAGTGGCATATCTAAGATCCAAGGATGGGGAGAAGGGGGGCACAAGTCAGAATAGGTAGTCAAACTGCCAGGGTCATCCAAAGTAATGTACTAATATGGTTATGTCATTGTCTTTTCGAGAGGCAATTGTGTGGCAAAATAAGTTATCCGCAAGAAAGGTTAAAGTGCAACTAAATATTCCCAAAGATGGTGGCATATAAAATATTGTATCGAACGTCACATGCTTCATTCCGTTTACAGTGAACAACTGAACATCGACCAAAGCATTGGAAAAGTCTTAGTCATATATATATAGTTTTTTTATTCATTTTACATGTTACTTCATAGTAGGTGTTGATAAAGTTTGGCAAAATAGTTAACAAGACTTGTGTATTCAGACCAATTTATGTTTCAATTTATCTTCTAGTGGTTGATGTTGATATTGAATTTTAGTAAAGCCAATTATATTGTGCCTTTTCACTTTGAAAATAAGCACAATGTTATCATAAATGTACCTTTATTAGGCATTTGAGAAGATATAAGACTGTTTGTAAAATCACAAAGTAGGTTGACTTTGAAACTAATAATATTCGACATGCATTTGTGGAAGATAAATAATTAGTTCAATGTGGCTGGAGGTCCATGGAATTTAAGTGTAGAATTATCCTTTTACACATAGACCTGAGAGGGTTTAGCCTTAAATGGACAAAGTTGACTAAAAGAGCCATGGAGGGGTAAAATCAAATGAAGGGCTTACGCAATATTTGATTGGATAAAGCTAAATTTTGTGTCCCGTTTTTCAAATTGGAAAATGGTGTATTATCATATATGTTGGCAAGGCAAAGTAATGAGGCTTTGATCTTATTTGCAATATCATTTTTAAGGATAGGTAGTTTGCAATATTACAAAAATCAGAATGTACGTCTAGTAGTATACATTGGACCTTGTTCTGTTAATATCAATAATGCAGCTTGAACATTACATTTGACAAGAGTGCAACATTGAACATTCCCTCTCAAACGAAAATTTAACCATATATGCATTAATAAATACATGAAGTTTTACATTTGTAGTTTGATAATATAATTTTGCATGTTCTCTCATTTGATCCATCATCTCCAATTTTGCATTAAGGCATATCCAACCAACTATTGATTCTGTCATTCTGTCAAAATCCATGCACTCCATAAGTGTATACATAAAAGGAAGCTGAAACGAATATAAATAATAATAATCAATATCCTTACCACAATTTACATAAGTATAGCATTTTAGCAGCCAAAACATGAACAATGAAACAATATACATCGTAGCCAAAGTAATGTAAGGTAGAAAATTGTGAAAATGTTAAATACAATCGATTTTGTCTTGTCTCCAAATAATTCTTGATTCGTAAGTCTTTTTTAAAAAAGAATATAGTTTGTTAATTGGAATACAACATTTGATGACTTGGAAACAATCACCAGTAATAGTACATGTAACACACTAAAGATACATAAACAAGAAATAACATCGCAAACTCACTCGACTTGAAAATAACATCGCAAAGAGCAGAAATTCTGGAAAATAACATTCCCATGGATGAAAAATACTTTTGCCCTTAGAATTTTTGAATGCAGAAAACGTTTTTGAAGAACAGGTGACAACGGTTATCAGTCCATCTGTTCATACTAGCACAGTGAAGAGATGGAGGAGTTGGGGAAGAGAGGTGTATTCGTGTCATTTTGAAAATATTGTAATTGAATATTATTCGGGAGTGTTATTTTTCGATGGTATTTTAAAGTCAAGTGTGTTTGTTATTCCTCATATTACCCATCTTTAGTGTTATTTTCCAGAATCAGTTGCCTGCCTGTACCAACTGTCCTTTCGGCTTGGGACCGCTTGAAAGTTCAATCCAAATCATAGCAAGGAGCAATAAGGAAATTAAAACGCACTCCACGGCAGAACCAATGCAAGATTCTCCGGCCAGGGGCGGGGGCCTTCAAATCGGGTAAGTGGATAAGCATGAAGAGAGGAGAGAGAGGCCATGGATGATGGCGTCTGCACAGTGCAGATGTTCCACCCCCCACAGGCACAGACCGCAGCACGAGAGTCCAGCCGGATGCTACACGAGTTGGCGCGGGGAGAGCCATCAGATTTTGCAGGCTTTGGTCAGGAAAGAATAAAGTAATCTTAGTCCCCCAACAGCCCCGTTCCAGAGTTTTTGGCTGATTTGTCCGCGCTTTTAGATTGGTTTTAGCAAAATTACGAAAATAGCACGGTAGCACGCTAGTTAGATGCTCCGTGCTACATACAGCGCACCGACACCGTAAGTAGGTTACTACTAGACCGCTGCAATTACCTATCGCAATCGCACTCTAAGACTGCTTTAGGTACGTGCCACGCTCTCAAACGGCTACAGGAACCTACCACACTTCCGAACTGCGACAGGTTTGATGCGAACTTTTGCCCCGCCTACCGTGCAGGTTGCGGTGCTATTTTCACCGTTTCATTTACGGAAAACTAGTTTTTGCTGGAACGAATAAGAAAGCGGCCAAATCAGCGGAAGACTCCCGTTCCCCACCCCACCCCCCACCCCGCGACAATACCAAGGAGGAGGGTAAAGAAAGACCAAACAAATCAAACCGGAAAAAGGGGGTTACCTTGCGCTAGCGAATTCGTAGAGCTTGCCGCGTGGGGAGAAGACGACGAGGGCGACCTCGGCGTCGCAGAGGACGGAGAGCTCGAAGGCCTTCTTGAGCAGGCCGTTGCGGCGCTTGGAGAAGGTGACCTGGCGGCTCGTGGGGTTTTCTATCCGCTTCATCTGCGTCTTCCCCCGCACCATCTTGGATGGACGGACGGGTGAATCCAAACCAAAAACCTCCCCGATCGGCAGCCGGCCGGCCTGCGCATCGGAAGAGAAGATAAAAGGAACAAGAGGTTATCCCAATTGGGGCAGCGGGCGAGGCAAAAGAGGAAACACGAGGAAGGGGATCTGGGGAAGGCAAGGGGGGACTCACCAAAAATGGTAAGGGGGGCGGTGGTGGTGTAGGGTTTGGCCGTAGCAGCTTCTTGCCCACCTATATCTGTCTCCTCCTCCTCCTCGGCTTTCCTTTTTGGTCCCTGCCGGTGTTGCCGTGACGACGCGGGTCTCGTCTCGCTGTTTATGCGTTGGGGTGGGGCGGCAACCAGGCGAAAGCAGCAGCGATGCCGAGGGAAGGAGAGGAAAGGAACTAGGTGCGTGGGGGTGGCATTGCCGTTTCATCATGGGTGCGCGGCGATGGGCAAGAAAGGGAAAAAGGGGGGGCGCATCCTCGTCCGGGCCAAGCCAAACCAAGAAGGAAAACGAGCCCAAATTTCCCATCCGAGGAAAAAAATTATCCCCTCCATTGGGTGGGCACTGTCTCTTTTCGGGAATGCAAACTAAAACATATGTGCACAAGGCGCTTTTGCGGTTCACCACCCGTGAGCACGCGCTATTTGCGTGCTGCTACACGCCACCCCACCAACGTGGGCGCCTCACCACGACGTGCATGGGCCCCTCTGGTCTCCGCACTGCTCCAGCTAGCTTGCTGTTGCTGCCCAATCGTTGTACTCTCTACGTTCGGATTTCCGTTTTAATATATTTCTCATTTGACTTAGTTATTATAATTTTTTTCGTCTTTCTATCCCGGCTATAAATCTAGAGTAATAATTTCAGACATTATCTGAAATTCACCTACCCTACTAGGATTAAAACAAAGATTCTAGGGGGTTATTCATGTGTTTTCCGGATGAACACCCCCAACAAATTCGTATTAGAGGGCAAGTAAAAGAGGGATGAAAACGGTGTGGATCCCTTTCCTTTTATTGGCGTGGGCATATCACTTTCCATTTTATTTAATTTGGTATTTGCATGTTTGGTTGCTTGTCATTTATTGTTTTAATTTTATGTTAAAAGTACGGTAAACCATATATTTTGTCGCCAACAAATTATTAGCCACAAGTATAGCAATATTTGGGCAAAAAAAAAAAATGTCGATAGCATGTAGGATATATAGATAAGAAATTATAACAGCCACAAGTTTGATAAAGAACCAAACGAAATCAAAGTTACCCGACTGAAGTATGGTAATACGTGGCGGTGAACAAAAAGGCCTTATTTCAAAACCTGTCGCTAACGTCCCATTGGCGGATGGAAACTTAGAAATTTCAGACCTGTACTGCTGCCTCCTGCTCTACCATCACGTGGATATGATAAAGATAAGACTGTTGTACCAATCTTTCCGAATCAGAATAACAAGGCCCTTCGGGACGTTGTACACTTGTACTGTGTTTGTGGTGTTACTGTTGGACGATGGGGATGGAACAGAACGGAGGTTCAATTATTGGCTTGGTAATTTTATGCAAGTACGGAGTCATGGACCACATAAAAGGGAAGGTATTTTTTTTCTTATCTTTTGTGCATGATGTGGATATGACGTGTATCATTTTTCACGCTGTACATAAAAATAGAGGAATTGCTATATAACTTTTAACCGTTTTTTGAAGTTAAAATTATCACTTTTTTATTCGTTAGATATGCTTTGAGATTTGTACTTTTCCCATCGGATGAATTGGGTTCGAATTTATCATGATTTTATCTTCGGAATATAACAGGTTCACCACATTGTTGTATTTTGTTGGTATATAATTTTATTTTTTATCTTCGTTTTTGCTCAACCTCTCAAAGTACATGTGAAGAATATAACGGGTTCATCACATTGCCGTATTTTTTTTCTTCGAAATATAATGGGTTCACCACATTACCGTATTTTGTTGGTATATAATTTTATTTTTTTTATCTTTGTTTTTGCTCAACCTCTCAAAGTACGCGTGAAGAACATAACGGGTTTACCACATTACCTTATTTTGTTGGTATATAATTTTATTTTTTTTATCTTTGTTTTTACTCAACCTCCCAAATTACATGTGAGATTTTGAATCATGTGATGGAAGTATGAGTTATTAAGACTTTTAAGAATACTTACAGTGACCAAGAACCAAAATTATATAAATAATTTACTAAAATTTAGGTATAATAGAGTTGTTAATGAACTTTCAGAATGTGACAGTTTTTTTACATAGAAAACAATTGAATTCTGTGTAGACAATAACAGATAAGCAGACACTGACTTGACAGTGAGAAATAGGAATATACATGCAATTGTTGTGGGGGAGAGGAAATGAAGCAAGGAAAAAAGTTTGGTCAAGAAAAAAATATTTCAAGGTTGCATCTTCAACAATAAGAATCGTTCGAAACGAAAAGTATGTAGACCGTTCGATCGAAAATGAATGCCCATAATTGAAATTCACATTCTTACGTAGACACCATCCCAAGAGTGATCATTTTCAATCAGCTGACCCTGTGCAACTCAGTGCAAGGAGAAATGCCCGTGCTTTTTTTTGAATGGCAACAAGCTGCTTCAGTTGCACATTTGATTGGCATACAATGTTATGATTGAGATATAAACCTAGACAATAAGTAAATAAACTTGGCGAACCCTACAAAATAGAAAGACAAAAAAAATTTAAATTATGCAAAAGTAAATCCTACAAATACAAAAATAAATAAAAATAAAAATTACAGTAAAATATGTTAAAATTACACCTCACTTAGTAATATAATTTTACATTTTTTTTTTGAGAAAACTGAAAATTAGCTTACCGATGATCATTACCACGCGTTAAGCCCATGACCAGGTAGGTCGGCGATAGAGTACTTTTCTCAATATAGTAGTCCCCTTTCATCAGTCTAATCAGGCGATGTGCGTCATGAACAAGGAAAGGTAGTGTTTAAGTGGTGTTCTTTTTGCTGTAGATGTTGTTTTGATTAGACATAAGAACAAAATAAACACTATTTACGAACAGATGCGTTGGAGTTAGGAGAATATGAAGGCATACAATATAATCCATCACCAAACCAACTTAACTTTCTCATCAAGAATTGCAAAATATCGTTTCAAGTAAAAAATAAAATAAAATCTTATAAATATAGCCATTTGTGCAACTTACATCGTTGGAGAATTGTACCTGAGTGTACCATATACGCATTACATATGTTTATTTTTTAGACCAATGTAGAGCCACTTCTCTCTTTTTCCTTTTTTGGCAAGATACAGCCTCTTCTGTTAGGTAGGATCATTTGTACTTCACCAACGGTTTACTGTTATCATGATGTGTCTGCTTCATCCCAAAAACACTTCAGTACAAAGTCCAGCTCCTTACTTCCTTCAGGATGTGCGTCGCCTGATTATTTTTCTGCCATGATGGGAAAGCTAAAATGGATGTTCCGCAGGGTGATATAAGCAAAAACAGGTACTAGCTGGCAACTGCAATGGGATAACGGCAGTAGGCAGATAAACGGCAAAACCGGATCTTTTTTCGGCCACGCCGTTGACGGACTATGTTCACCGTCAAGCTGTCCCCACCACTGCTTTCCCATCCCACCCTCGCCTACGCTACATCCACCAAATCATTATGATGACGTACGGGTCCCACACATACGTGAACCCACATGTCATTGGGGAAAGAACAGTAGCGTAAGCCGGGTCAACAGGTCGTCATCGGGGCCACACATTGATGGGAGCAGCGGCCATTGGCCAATCCGGGGCGAGTGGGGCCCACGGGCGTGCACGAGGGTGGGGAATCGGTCTGCGTCCTCGGACAAGCGCCCGTACGGAAGATCCATTTGGAAAGCAACACGTGGACGGGCCCCCCCCCCGCCCGCGACGCGCCTCTCGCGGTGCGTGCCCACTGTCCACCAGTGATTGGGTGGATCCTCTGTGAACCAAACTTTTCGAGTGCTCATCCTCCCGGGTAAGGACGACGGAGGGACAACCCCTCCAATAAAAATCCGTGCAAGTGGGAGCAGTCATACAACCACTTGAACCTAAGGTACTGTAGATTTCTATGTGTGACTGTTTCAAAATGTGATACTGTAGATATCTATATACGGATATTTTTAGAATGTGCTACTGTAGATTTCTATATGTGGCTGTTTTTAAAAGACGTATAGCTTTCAACCACCAGCCGGTATTGTTAACGTCAGTGGTTACCATAGAACATGATGTTGCTCGTATCTTTATCATAATAATTTATTATTAGAACGGTCGATGCAAACTGAGTCAATGCTCGTGGTTTACGTGGTGAATACATTGTGTATTTTATATTTACAAGTGGACGGACTACGATTAAGGCTTCAAAGGTTAAAAGGTCGTAGGGTTAATTCTACAATGGCCTATATCTAATAATCCATCTACATCATGACTGTGCCGATTTCTTGTTTCCAAAACATGTAATTTCATGTATAATGCCATGTATACTAGCCCATGCTTCACAAATTCTACTATAGAATGATATATCGATAAATTGTAATAGTAACATCTTTGCACTCTGTTCTAAAAAAATTGTAATTATATATATATATATATATATATATATATATATATATATTCGTTACAGTTTTTTTGCCCGTGAGTACTCTCCTTTCCCAGGCGACGTGATCTCGAATAATTAAGAGCATTTCGCCCTGTCATTTACTTTGCCCACGTCTCTTTTTTCGCCCTTCCCGTCCTAACTTTGCACGGATCGGCTGTTCAAAAGCGGTAAAAACTAAAACATGCCGTAGTACGTTGGTCACGGGTTTGACCCGCTTCTCAAATCATCCGAGAAAAAATAAAACATCGTACAACGTTTTCCAATTACGCAAAATAGGCATCGCGTCCGAAATATCGGAGCTTGCATTGTTCAATGGCTACACGATGTACTAACTTCTAAGGAGCTTGCGGCTATACACGGGTACTAGATTTATCCATTCAAGTACGTCATGCTAATAGGATTAACGTCTTTTGATGGTTGTACGACACAGGTAATAAAAAATATAGGATGTAGTGCATGGTGGTATGCTGTCCACGCGACCAGGTTAACTCCTTTTGTTTTCCCCTGTTGTACCTCAAGACAACACGTCCGTATCTTTTGAATGCAAACAGAGGAGCGTTATACATGGCTTTTTGGGAGGAGGGAGGCGGCGCGCGGCGAGGAGGAGGCGACGGCTGGCGGAGGAGGGGCGGGCGGGTTCGGCGGGGCGTTATACACAACGCTCCACTCTCTGGACACATCATCTTTCTTTCACTTTTTTATATATAAACCATACACAACGCTTTTTAGGCTAATAACATGATTGTTTCTTGGGAAAATCGAATTCCTGCATTTCAAACGGGTCCTAAGGGTGAAGTGCTATGACAACTAAGTTACATAGGTTGTTGGTAAATACGGGCAAGGTACATTTTCTTTGTCAGGCGCCGTGTTAGGTGACATAAAGTTTGGCAAGAAGAAGACCGTGTTCACGAATGAAATGCAAACTTAAAATGTTAAACTTGTCTAAATTGAATGCAATAAAAATGAGTCGACAAACAAGACACCTGCTGAAAGTGAGTATAGATACTTTTGTGATTTGTGAATGCACATACCGTATGTGTTATCCACTTAGGTTTAGTATGCCGAAGTGGCAAATCTTCTCCATGTTTTTGGCAACAGTTGAAGAAAGAAACGTAAATAGGCAGACAAAAGGGGTGCAAGGAAAAAGAAGGCCGGGGCCTCTTGAATGCCTAGGCAACCATGAATCATGCCAACTGTAGTGCAACGCCAGACGCTGAAGGATTTTCACCGTTTTGGCAGGCTGGCCTCAGACCACATTGCGTGCGCTTGTGGCGCACAGGCATCGGGGCGCTGTTGCTGAGCCAAGATTTTTTTCTCCTTCTTTCCCAATCAAGCAACCCACTACCCACCCCAGCAACTTGTAGAGTTGTAGCCTTTTCTCCCTTTTCTTTCTTTGCGTCGATACGACGACGATTAGCAGCAAGCCAGTATTGAGCAGGAACGATTTTCAGTTCTCACCAAGTGGGCCTTTACCATCTTTTGGTTGGAGAAGCACTGGGCCACTGACTCGAGCAAAACGAATGCCTAATTTAGCCCGTCTCACTTATGGAGCGTCACCCATCTCCGGTGCCGAGACTGCATGCGACGGAAGTACCATGCATGTACTCATGCGTGATGTGTGTGCATGTACTCATGCGTGCACCCAGACCGACCAGGCCGCTGATACTCGATCTCGCTGTCTCAAGGTCAAGGACATGACTAGCTCGTTCCGTGCTGGACAACTGCACATCGTGGATACGCGCTCGCGCGCTGCGTGGGTTGTTCCCAAGCCAGCTCCGGCGAGAGTCACCTCACCACCCGATCGATCGACATGACCGCTCCGTCCATCCGGTACCAAGTGCGTTTGGCATGCACGCATTCCTAGAAATATACACGAGATGATTTGCTTGATTGCAGCTGCCAAATCGATCGCCATCGTCTCATTTATCTGTACCCGCCGCAGCAATCGATCGGCGATCGGCGCCCCTCGATCGGTGATAGTGTCCAGTGTATCTATGGAGTAGCTGGAACCAGCGGCGGACCAAAGAGAGGGGTTGGGGGCGGAGCACTCTATGTGACTGGTCGTGCCATAGTATCCCTTAGCATCTCTTCCCATCAAACATTGAGTCCTATTCCAATCCCTATCATGACGAATCTTAGTGACTCGTGTTGTGGTCAGCGTGCGGGCATGCCAAACGGCTTGCGTAGGCATGAGGTGCGGTAGCAACCCGACAACGCTACGTGACACAAATCTATGTGCAACGTCTCATTAGTATCCTCTAAATTTATTTATAGTTCCATGAAACCTAGACACACCAAACTGATCTTACAAAGCTAAAACCAATTAATTACCATCGCATTTACCACCTGCAGAAGAGTTTTTAGCGATCAACCAATGGGAGAAGAGACAGTAACAGTTTTTTAGAGTAGCAGTAACAGTAATATAATAGTACTCCAAACTGTATGTTTCTTTGCAGGGACAACCCACTACTGCTCTAAAGCCCAAGGAAGTCACTATGTCAGTTTTGGGCTTGTACAGCATGTGCTGAATGGTTCCAGTTGGCTTTGGCTCCGTCGTCGCTTTTCTAGGCCAGATACCACTCTAGTACTTTGGGCCTAATACCTCTTTTTTAAGATAATCTTTACTACTTAAGTATTGGAGTTTGTGGTTGTCTGTCCTTCCACTATCGTTCGTGTTCGTCCGATCGACCATCTTGATCAGTACACTAACAGCTCGATCAGCTCGCGTGACCCTATCTCACTCTCACGTTTTGTCGGCACTAGATTTCTGAATCCGAATCCTCTCTGTATTTCTGCACCAGTCCCAGATCAGTAGCTAATGCACACAGTGAAAACATTGTTGATAACCAGTTCGAATCACGAAATAGTATTAATAAATAACTGAGTACCGCCTTATGGCCACTTATTACAAAAGAGGTCAAAAAACTTTAAGTCTTACAGCAGTAGAAACAGCAAAAGAGTAAACTCCGAGTGGTGATCCATCAAAATGCCCATCGGCATTCGACCGGGGAAACGCAGCCTAGTACTCTGGGAAGCCTTCGTTGAAACCACAAGCAAAGTAGTCGTAGTCATTCTC
Organism: Hsuehochloa calcarea; assembly: GCA_036346395.1. NCBI lineage: Eukaryota > Viridiplantae > Streptophyta > Magnoliopsida > Poales > Poaceae > Hsuehochloa > Hsuehochloa calcarea. The sequence continues at coordinate 85,108,027 of CM070597.1, read as the reverse complement.
GGCATCTTCAAAGACTTCTGAGATTTGTTGAGTGTAGAATGTGAGTGCATAAAGTACTCCGCGAGTCTTGAAAAATGATGCATATGCATAGCTTTAACAATTGGGTATATAGGGTTCATTTGCACAAAGCAAAATTTTAAGTTTAAACTTTTTTTTATAAAGCTCATTTGACAAGAGATGATTAAAAAGATAAAGTAAATTAAATTAAACTCTAATGCAGGTTTCAACTACCATACATTAGTGAAGAGGCTCTAACCGCCAGGTTTTCAAGAATTGGGCTCTAGCTGCTCAACTGGCTCTAGCTGCTCAACTGCCTCTAACTGCCAGAATCACAATCCATGACTTCCAACTACTCCTAGATTTCCCAAAATAAATCTTTTAAAACCAAAACTGAAATCTATCATGTGTATACGCACCTTGCCTGCCCTTGACCGTCGGCACATCTATTCAAATAGTTTTTTTAACACTCTGCAGAGGTTGTACAGCTTGATCGACACGAGACAATCAGCTTATACTGTCCGCTCATACACTTCCGAAGGTGTGCAACTAAACGATTGTCACACGACTTTTACAATACTTTGTCCTAACATTAGCCTGCCCGATGAGCTTAACCCCAAGTCATGGACGTCATTTACCATTGACCCGGAGCTCACCGTTGTGAGGGATAACCTGCCCGGACTTGGATATTTATTACCAACGCCCGGCGCAAGCCCTGACAGACATGGACGTCATTTACCATCATCTGCACTAACCAGGTAACACCTACCATCTACAGCCTGCGGGCGTAATGCTAGAACATAGTAAATTATTCAGTCAGGTCCTTCCCATTTAGGACATGTGGTTGTACGGTAATGCTTGGTTTGAATAAACACAAGAGTCGGTCCTTAATCAACCAGGGTGAGACAAGCCAGACTCATGCCACTCGCCCTAGTCTAATATATTTTCCACTATTTTTATTTTATTTCCAAATATTGACATTACTAATGTCAAATATTTTCCAAAATTTAAAGCATACCAATATTAAAGGTTTTTCTCCCTCAAAGGTTAAATAGGAACAAAGCATGTCTAAACAATTCTACCGTATCATACTATTCTGTGTAATTGTATTCAATAATGCAGACTTTCCTACGCTAAGGTTACAAAGGTGCAGGATATCAAATACCAAGGAAGACATTAACATACTTTAGGTTTTTAACTAGCAACCTATAGTTTAAACTTATCATTTAAATAAAATAACAATGCATAATAATTTAAAACTGAAAACATAATTTACAAATCATAGGTTCAAAGTGGACAAAGGATACTCGCCTTCAACGTAGGTTGCGGTTGCCGCGTCCAGTTGGTCCAAACTGGTGTCGGCGGTGTCAGATTCTATACCCACGAAACGATACAATTAAATAACAAAAAATCAAATAAATTCCAAAAATTACAAAATAAATTCTGAAAGAAAGAGAATGAATTTAGGAGAAATAATAGAAGGATTTGGAGTTCGTACGAAGGAGAACAGACATCTAGAAGGTTGATTAACACATGAAATGATAAAAAAACGAAAATACATTGTGCTGAAATCACTATTCACTGAACTCCAAAAATGAAGGAAACAAATGAGCCCATTGGGGTTCAAACCTAAGACCTCTGGTAGCATGGGAGGACTATCCTTCCTCAAGTAGCAACCGATCCAACACACTCATGTGACAAACACACAAAGCCAAAATACTAGAACTCTACAAAGCTTCTTCCTCCTCCAGAGCAGAAACGGAACAGTAAGCTCACGACCATGGTCATGGCGCCGGTGAGGGAGGCGGCAAGGTGGCTGGCCAAGCATAAAAATGGGAGCCCATGGGGTCCCTCTACCCCTAGGAAGCAGCGGCTCGTCCCGGGAACCATGGCAGAGGTAAAGCGACATGGAACGGCGGTGGCGGTAGGGCTGCGCACGGTGGCGGCGTCGCTCGATGGGAAATTCAACAAACGAAGGTAAGCACTAGGTAGAGAAGATGATGGAGATCGTTTAGTAGCGAAGAATTGAATTTTTGCTCACCAGAGGCGACGAATTCGACGATTTGGGTGAAATGACCGTCGTTCAAAAAAAATAGAAATTTGATGTCGTCGGTGCTCCGGAAGCTATGAGACTTGGAGGGGATGAAAAGGGGTCGATGAAGAGATATCATGACAATTTATAACTTCTTTCTTAATACGAATCGCCGGGAACACGAGGAATTACAAGGCGATAGTTTCGGCTCGCTTATGAAAACTGAAAGAAATGGCAAATTGATTGATGAGCTGTGGTTTAAGGGGCTTTGAATGCACGAGGATAAAGGCGGTGATTACGGGGTCGTAATGCTTCAAACAGTTTTCACATTAATGAACCGAGTAAAGAGAACGAGAAAGAAATGTAATTTGGCAAAGTTGGTTTTTTTTTCTTTTTAACAAAAAATGATGGGTGACCGAATGGGAAGTTGGTTTTTTTTCTTTTTAACAAAAAGTGAGAAGTGCAAAAGATAGATTGGACCGAGAAACTAAAACTAGTATTTTTCTAGAGATTTGAAATAAGAATTTGGGATTTAGATTTGAAATGGAGTTTTGGAATTTGAGATTTTCTTCCGGTATTGCACAAAAAATACAGATAAAATCCAAATAAATTCTAGACAATTTTAAACAAATAATTTGAAATTAAATTTTAGAGAAAGCAAAATTTGGGATGCTACAAGCTTGACGCTCCCGACTCTCATGTGCCTCACCCACCTGCGTCGCCTGGCGCCCACTCTCGCGCCGCCCTCCCTCCCTCACCTCGCCGACACCGCCTTGCCTTACCGTGTGCTGGATCAACCCGCACTGCCCACCTCTACCCACCCGCGCCGCCCATCTCCCCCTACCCGCGCAGATCTGGTTATGACGGAGATACCGAGGAGGAGGGCGACGACGAGGACGAGGAGGAAGCTGCTCCCGGCGTGCTGCTCGGGTGCGCGCCCGCCCCGGATCCGGCTGTGACGGGGGTGCCGAGGAGGAGGACGAGGAGGAGGAGGAAGCTACTCCCCACCCGTGTAGATCTGGCTGTGACAGGGAAGCCGAGGAGGAGGAGGAAGCTGCTCCCCACCTGTGCCACTCGGGTACGCGCCTGTGTCGGATCTAGCTATGATGGGGACGCCGAGGAGGAGGAGGAGGAAGTTGTTCGCGTGAGGGGGAGTTGGAATGGAACGGGATGAGGACACGGAGACGGCACCCACCCACCCCACGATGTTGCATGCTAGGCAACTGCCGTTAGTTCTCTTGGCAACCGCCCAACTCTGCCAACCGCCAAGAAGACAGAGCCATGCGCCCCACCCACGATGTTGAATGCACGACGGTTGCATTTGCAGTCAAGGATGCTCTGGCGGTTGCCTCCTTCCAACATACAAAAGATGGCCACTCTTCCACATTACCTTCTTCCTGCACTTCCTCTTCCACAAGATCTGGGTAAATAATTCGCTTTGCTCCCCTCTATCTTTATCTCTGTATGTAATCTTCATCTTCATGCTTGCATATTTTGCTTCTTTCGGCCACTGAATCAATTAGGTAGATCAAGTCATCCTCATTGAGCTTGAGGTCAGGTTGTTAAGACACAGAAGAAAGGCTACGACCCAACACGCTAGTATCACCTTCTGGTTAGTCACCTTCTGGTTATTCAGAGATCAAAGCATTCACATATGTCTGCATTTGAGCTATCTGTGTGATCTAATCTTCATCTTCATGCTTGCATCCTTTGCTTCTTTCGGCCACTAAATCAATTAGATAGATCAAGTCATCCTCATTGAGCTTGAGGTCAGGTCGTCAAGACACAGAAGAAAGGCTACGACCCAATACACCAGCATCACCTTCTGGTTAGTCACCTTCTAGTTATTCAGAGATCAAAGCATTCACATATGCCTCCATTTGAGCTATCTGTATGATCTCTGAAGATGATAATGTACACATATAGTGCCCTGGCAAACTTTTCATAGCTTAGATGAAATTCCGTATCTTTCTTTTAGAATGAAGCATGTTTTGTGAAATCCATTTTGTTATAGTGCTCTAACTAATACTAATGCATAGTAGAGATCATGACTTCATCACACTCCTTGAGATTTATGGGTACAAACTACACAATTAGCGGTATCTGGTGGAATACCTTGTATGTACTGTTATTTTGGTATATGTTGAGGTTCCATGAGATAGTAATAATGCATCAGGCATATCTGTTTGAATGCATTAGCCATATCTGTTTCAGAGCCAATTTCAACTCACTAACTTTTGTTCTTAAGAGGTCATGTCTGTGTCATGTGATGTATGTCCACTAATTCAAACCCACAACTATACACATGACAGGAGCATGTTTTATGTTTTATTCCTTTGTCTCTTCTTGTACCTTCCGGTTAGTCACCTTCTGGTTATTCAGAGATCAAAGCATTCACATATGTTTCCATTTGAGCTATCTGTATGATCTGTGAAGATGATAATGTACACATATAGTGCCCTGGCAAACTTTTCATAGCTTAGATGAAATTGTGTATCTTTCTTTTTATAATGAAGCATGTTTTGTGAAATCCATTTTGCTGTAGTAGTCAAAATTGTATATGTTGGATCTTATGCACAGGCAAAACAAATACAAATGACAAGAATGTGCAGGCATGAGTTGAGTCTTAGCCAAATAAAAAACACATGAAAACTGTGGATATCATGGGGATATGCTCCAGATCTTAGGATGATGTGACAATTGGCAATGGAGTTTATGGTTTGTCGTTTCACGTGTTTTCGATAAATTTTCAGAACTGTCAGGTGACAGGCGGTCTGATTGGCCATAGCATGGCGGTCCGACCGGTCCCAAATCGGTCGGACCGGCCATGAGCGGCAGTCGGACCAGCAGTGACCAAATGTGTCAAAATGAGCTGGGCCAAAAATAGAGGGTGTAGGAAAGAGAGGGGATTCTATTGCACTTGGTCCCATAATTTTTGGAGTCTCCAGTCAAAAGTTCTATTCGTTTTAAATTTCCAGAAGGTTTCAGAATTTCAGGCTTGAAATTCGGCTAAGTCCTTTTGGGCGGTCGGACCGGCCTATAGCTGGCGGTCCAACCGGCAAGGCGGGAGGTCTAACCGTCCCTGAGGGGCGGTCGGACCAGTTGTCACTTGAACGCCGGCCTTCGTGGCGGCGTTGTTCGTTGGTTAGGTCAAAGTCATGAGTTTCAGGGCATATGTATTGCATGATGCATGTTTTGACTAACATGGGTCAAGTTGTGAAGAACTTATTCCCAAAATCGGTTTACTTGTCTATGGTTGTGCAGGTTGCTTGGTGGTCAACGACGGTCAACGACGAGGGTGGTCGGGACTAGGCTTGGAGAGCTGAGGTCCAGAACGATCGACGATGCCGGGTGAGGTCAATGACTCAAGTGTGACGCAAGATGGACAAGGGTGACCTATTAGCAAATCTGAGGCGCAAGATGGTGCTAGGTGAAGCTGTTTAGGTCAAAAGGTTAAAGACGACGCTTTGCGAAGCGTGCGTGTGTGACCCGTTTGTTTTGGGCCTTAACGGGAGCCCAATATGATCAAACTTCTAGAAGGTCTAAGCCTTCAATATAAATAGGAGAGGGTGGTGGCTGCACCACCTCTCAACCCTCTTTATATTAGAAAACCATAATTTTGTTTAGGGTGAGCTAGGCGTGGAGGCTAGGATTCTTGAAGGTTTGATTGGATTTTCGCGATCTTGGATTGACCACTGATCCTTGATGGAGTGGGTGTAATCCAGCATTAATCACGTTTTAATCTATGCAAGGTTTGCTTGAGATAAGTCTCTTTTCGTTCTTGCTTTCAATTTCGTGATTTTAGGGCTTTCTTTGATCCACAAGTTTTTGCTTGATATCGTCACGTGGATTAGCTTGCTGTGTTGTGTGGGAACTTATCTAGAATCATCGTGATCACCAATCACCCACGAGCAAGCGATTGGATGTAGTTTTTACTTTTGCTCGATTTTAGACCTTTCTCCAATCAGATCGTAAAGGATCCTTGTTTGTCCAAGAATTATCATAATTGTTGATTGGAATAGGTCATTAATATCATAGAGAAGGTGTATACCAAGTTTCGTGAAGTTTGGAGTTGATAATCAAAAGTTAGATCTATTTGCAACTTCGTCATCGGGGCTGTTCTTGCTGTTCTGGAGCCTGCCGGTCAGACCGCCCGAGGGCACTGGTCCGACCAATTTGGTCAGCGGTCCAACCGCCACTAACACAGCGGTCAGACCGCCAGTACTGATTTGTGCTTTAACTTATGTTGATTTTTATCGTATTATTTAGGGGGTAAATTGGATTCAATACTAGTCTTCCGCTGTACTGGTATATTGATCTTCATAGCTTCCTCATAGCTATTGGAGTGAAATTGTGCTGAATTCATAATTTGTGAAAAAGTGAGCGTGCTCCTATTCACCCCCCTCTAGTCGCCTTTTCTGTCCAACAAAAACATAAAGGGAAAAAATTACATCAGAGATAAGCTTATGTATTCTATTTCTTGAGGGATCTCTCTTTTCTACATGCAGGTTGATCCTACTGCATCTGGTGCTGGTATTGGCCCTTTTATCAGTACTTGTAGAAGGTCTTGGTGCTATTATCGAAAGCTTGGTAAATTCTACGATTTGGTCAATGATGTTTTATTCAGATGTTTAGTTAATAATGTATTGATATTGTTAGATATGAATGCCCTTTGGTTCTCTTTTAATTTATCGATGTCGGTACTCTGTAGAAGATATCCTTCCATGCCTTTTGATAAGCACTGTTCCCATTATATGACTCGAGGAGTTGTTCCCTTTTCCCCATCATCTCTTCTCAAGTAATCTGTTGTCTCATTGTATCTAAATTCAAGCTCCTGTAAATGCCTATTCTTTACCTCAATTTGGTTAGCTAAATTAGCTACAAGTTTGCCAGTTTTACGTGTTCCTTCATTCTCAAGATCATTGATTGTTTTCAAGTGACCATTTTGTTCTTAAATGCTTTCCCATTATCCCTTGCAACACATCCAAAAAAAAATTGACCCTTCATTCTATTTTTGCTTCCAGTCCCTTTTACCATATCCTTCTGCCTCGAAGTAATTTTCAAAGGCAAGTGCATTTCTGAAACCATTCCAATCTTTTGCAAACTCAACAATAGGATTCCCTATATAACTAAAATTCGATGAAGGGATGACCTTCAATGGGCAAAAGTGTGATAGTTGCTCCTTCAAACGATTTCCACTCTCTCCAACTTGGCGCCAATCCTTCCATTCAGTAGGCATATTAACTAAAATACCCATATAGGGTTCCAAGACAGTTTCTCAACTTTAAAATGAATACAGACCACCTCGTGTTTCACGGCATTAAATGAGGGTCTGCCCGATACGACTTTATTGGGAGAAAGTATTCACATATCCAATTCATTAAAAGTTAAGGGGCTAGCTGACGAGGATTAAAATATCTATGTATTACTTTGATACATAATAAAAAACCATATGTCTTCATGGTTGTAACCCCTAAGGCTCACGACCTCTGTGGTCATATGGATTCCAGAGGTTATATCGTGGATACCCTGGTCGGATGATGTCCTGTACCTAATCTCCGACCAGATGACTGCTCGTAGAAGGAATGAACTGACATCTAGATCTGACTCCGGGTATATTCCTCACCGTGTGATGAATGGAACACATGTCATGTTTGTTCCATTCCACGCGACATTTCATAATCCATACACTGACAACAACTACCATACGATTAAGTATCTTATAGACACACAACCATAGAACGGTTGCTGCTTTATCAACCGTTGCCTCGCTACGACCAGTCGCGACGCTTCCAACAGGCGCCACCTCTAGGAGTAACTGCTACAACTTCGTCAACTATTTAAAGAAGAACGCAAGCGGCAAAAGAGGCCGATCGGGAAGATCAACAGACAATTGGATTGCAACACCATAACCAGCATTACGCTTCAGTGTAATTAGGATTAGTCTACTGTCCAGTCGAAGGCATCCCTTGTAATAGCCAATTCATAGCAATAAAGAGCAGCCCCATTCTCTCCCAAGAACTTTTTGCCATTTTTCTCTATTTATTTCGTAAGATCGGCGACTTGATCGTATACGAGTGCTCGAGGTACCCGAAGCTATAGCACTCGTAATCCAGTCAGAACGCTGGCCAGAACGTTGTGCACAAGCCGATCAGAACGCTATCCGATCAGATACGAGTGCTCGAGGTACTCGAAGATTACAAAAAATGAAGCACTCGAAGCCTACGACTACCTACTGTGAAGCTTACGACAACCAATAGAGAAGCTTAAGACTACCTACTGTGAAGCTTACGACAACTAATAGCGAAGCCTACGACTACCGATTGCGAAGCCCACGACTACCTATCGTGAAGCCTACGACCATCGACTATACACTGTAGCTTATGACCATCGACCATGCACTGTAGCTTTCGACCATCGACCATGCACTGTAGCTTTCGACCATCGACCAAGTACTGTAACTTCCGAGCACCGACCATGTACGGTAGCTTCGACCACCAACCATATATTGTAGCTTCCGTTCGGAAAACTCTAACCGTCCTTCATACTCGGTACTCGGGGCTACAACTCTCGTAATCCGATCGAAGTCTAGCGGCAAAAGAGTCATCGAGTATCACCATTTTGACCACCCGATATAAGACAGTTCCGACCACCCAAACTGAATATTCCAAAAATCAAAATTTTCACAAACACAAATTTCAATACAACTCAAGGATTAATTATTTATTATCATAAAATTTACGACCTGTCCACATGGTCTAACATGGGGATTGTGGTGTATGCAGCTTAGGCTGTTGCAGTCCCGTCTGTGGCACAAGTGAGGTGTTTGCTGGAGTTGGAGGTGGAGTGTGCTCTGCTTGTGCTGAAACGGTGCTCGGTAAAAGAAGCTACTATTGCTCAGTTGAAGTCTTAGATGAGCTAGCGGCAGCCTGACAAGTGGGGTCGGAATCTTTGGTGCTTAGTGCAGGAACGAGCGGCACACAAGTACGTGGGTAGGCCGTTCAAGCTATCAACTTGGAATGATGCGGATATCCTCCGGAGTGATCCATGTGATCCATCGACTTTTAGGCTATAGTGACGGCCATAGAGTCTTGTTATTTCTAGTGGTATGAAACCAGTGAAAGTGGGAGCAGACGCAGCGAGGTTTAATGATGGGATTCCTACAAATTCTTGTCCTACGTCTAAAAAAACAAACTCTGCTACTGCTGTGCTAGCTTTGCCAATGCTGGATATATCGATGCCGGGCACAGGTACCTTGTACCTACATGTAAATTGTGTAAGCTAGATGGCTGGCGTTGGTTCTAGTAAGTGCATAGACATAGCAGTAGAATGGAAAGGGTACATAATGTGTTCTAGTAAGAACCTTGGTTCAGCTGTCAAGTCGTTGTACTTTGCACATTAGTAACCTTCAGCGGTTCAAATTGTGGCCCTCTTGCAGCCGCTACTGGCTAGGTACTACCAGGCCTCAATTGGAGTGAGGTCTTTGACAACCGATGTCAACAGCGTATGTGCGTCCTGTCATCGTGTTTTGGTAGAAATTGTGAAGATATCATAGAAGCTATATTAACAGGTTATGATACATCGCAGTCAAGATGTCCGGAGGGCAGCATACCAGTCTCGTGTGCATTCAGGGTTGCTAGTTCATGTACCGTTGTGGGTACCGGTGCTGTTTGATTTGGGTTCTGGCCAAACCACTTAATCTCATGAGGCATGCCTGTAAAACTGAGGGAAAAGATGACAACCTGTATAAAGTATTGTGTTTGATATTAATCTGTAAAAACTCTAACAATCAGTGCATCCGATGATAATCATTGTAGAATAAATGTATCGAGAGAGCAGTTTCTGTGTTAGTTCTGTGGACTGTGATACCATTGACTGGTGATGACGGGCGATTATGTTTGTTTTCTAGGTTTTGGCTTTTCATTGATCGGTGAAGAAACCTCTCGGAGTTAAGTCTTTGCAAGGAATAAGCGCTAATAAACATAAAAGAAGAGAGTTGTCTCTGCGCTATCTCTGTGGTCTGTGTTACAATGGACTGGTGATGATAATACTGAGCATGCTTGTTTCTGTACGTTTTGTTTTTTCATTGAATTACTGGGATCAACATATCATCTACTGTCTGATTTTATATCGAACGCTTGAAGTACACAAGTAATTTTTAAAGCCCTGGCATTCTAAGATCTGAGATTAGAAAGAATGATGTACACAGAAGTATAGCAAAAGAGTTACCAAACGAAAAGACTGTATATACTCGCCAAGACTTGTGTTTCTTTGGGATTCTGTGAAGTAACCGTAAACATTTTTCAGGCTAGAGGTTATGTAATCTCACAGGTTAGTTTGGAAAGAATGTAATCGTTCTAACTGAACCTGCAGTAACTAACTAAAATGACCTGTGGTGTATCGTTTGATATATTTCATAAAGACTCCAGAGGAAAACCTGAACATATCTGTTCTTTTGATCCTAAGAAAGCTATCAGATTTTAATTGTCGAAAAGGTATGAATTCTAAGAAACATAAAAGAAGTCAAACGTGATGAAACCAAATCTATCCTATGCTGACCTGTTCTGTTGAGCAAGCACCTCTGGTAGCTGAGCATTAGTATACCATTTGCAGATAGTGCGGCCCTGAAGTGATAGTTGACCTACAGAGATTTTCAGGCTGTGTGGTCTCAGGATACATGCAAATGCAGGCCGCGTGTACCTTCGTAGAGTCTAGCAGTAAGGCCAGCAAAGAGCACAATGAAGGGTCCCTTTTCTGCTGCAGCCTGTATCCCATGTGCATCAAATTATGTGGCGTGTGCTCCCCGTAGACTAACACAGGCTGTTTCTCTATGTTTCGAATCGGGAAGTGAGTATCTATCAAACGAGGCTAGTAATATGGAGGCCTGAAACGGAAGCACATAAAACGATGGATACCTGATGTCTTCATGACTGTTGGCGGAGGTAATTCACGTAACTATTGATTGATAGTTCAAGGTACATGTGTTACACATATATATAGCTGGTCGAGGCCGATGTGAACACGAGACTGAACCGAACAATCAAGAGGCCGGTGTGGACACGACCCGCAGTTTGAGCGTCTACTCACAGGCGTTTAGACAGGACCAAAACTCGGTGAAGACAGACGTAGGCAATCCCTTGGCGAAGATGTCGGCGTACTGTGATGACGTCGGAACGTGAAGCACACGAAGATCTCCGATGGCGACGCGCTCCCAAACGAAGTGAATGTCAATCTCGACATGTTTGGTGCGCTGATGCTACACCGGATTGGTCGAGAGATAGACTGCACTGATGTTGTCGCAGTAGACAAGTGTAGCACGTCGTGGCGGGGTATGGAGCTCCTGAAAAAGCTAGCGTAGCCAGGAGGCCTCCGCCACAGCATTGGCAATAGCCTTGTACTCAGCCTCAACACTGGAACAAGACACCGTGTTCTGGCGCTTGGAGGACCAGGAGACGAGGTTGTCGCCAAGAAACACAGCATAGCCCGAGGTGGACTTACGGGTGTCCGGGTAACCTGCCCAGTCAGCATCAGAGTAGACAAGGAGCTCCGTCGGAGAGGCCCAATGTAGAAGAAGGCTATGATCCAATGTGCCACGAATATAGTAAAGAATGCGCTTCACTGCAATGAGATGGGGCTCCCTCGGGTCATGCATGTGGAGACAGACCTGCTGTACATCATAAGCAATATCTAGGCGAGTGAATGTGAGATACTGCAGAGCGCTGGTGAGACTGCGGTATTGTGTCGGATCGGTCACAGGCGGGCCAACAGAAGAGACCTTGGAGTGAGTATCCACAGGGGTACTGCAAGGCCTGCAATCAGACATACCGGCACACTCCAAGATATATAACATATACTGGTGTTGTGAGAGAAAGAGCCCATTAGTACGGTGGTGAAAAACAACTCCCAGAAAATGATGTAGCTCACCAAGATCTTTCACAGAAAATTCCTACTGTAACGCAGGGATAACCCGACGAAGGAGCCCAACTGAAGATGTTGTCAAAACAATATCATCCACATATAGGAGCAGGTACACTGTGTCGGCCCCGCAATGATAAATGAAGAGAGAGGTGTCCAATTTAGCTTCAACAAAACCAATGGAGATGAGGTAGGAACCAAATCGACTATACCATGCACGCGGAGCCTGCTTTAGTCCATATAGGGATTTATTGAGGCGACAGACAAAATTCGGGCTAGAGCTATCAACAAAACTGGTCGGCTGGGAGCAGTAGACAGTCTCGGTCAAGGTGATATGGAGGAACGCATTCTTCACATCCAGTTGATGAATAGGCCAATCTCGAGAGAGTGCAAGGGAGAGGACCGTCTGAACAGTGGCAGGCTTCACAATAGGACTGAAAGTCTCATGAAAATCCACACCAGGTGTGTGAAACCTCAGAGAACTCAACGCGCCTTATACCTATCAAGTGTGCCATCAGCCTTCAACTTGTGACTAAAAATCCACTTTCTAGTGACAATATTTCCGCGAGATGGCCGCGGCACGAGCTCCCATGTATTATTGGCCAGAAGTGTCACATATTCCTCCTCCATGGCAGCATGCTAGTGAGGATCGGCGAGAGCAGACCGATAAGTCTTGGGAATCAGGGACAGAGCGTCAACATGCAGATTGAGGCGTCAGACGGTGGAAACCACCTTGCAAGCGTGACCATTATGTGTGAGTTGGCCACGGGCGGCATGGGCACGGCGCTAGCGGCGGTGGCAAGAGAGTCGAAGTGCGGCCGGGCGATGGCGCGGCTGGCAACCAAGCGGCCGTGCGCAGGCGGCGGCGTGGCCTAAGCGACCAGCGATCGGCGCGGCGGTCGCGACCGAGGTGGCCGACACGGTCGGCACGGCAGGGACACCTGGTGAGTATGCCGCGGTCGGCATTGGCGAGGAGGGCACCCCCGCACCGGTAGCGGGGTAGCCTGTCGGAGAGGGCGGCCACTGGGGCACCCGATTGAAGGAATGATCAAGACACCGGTAGCCCTTATGATCAGAAGAATAACTGGGGAAAACACACATAGTGGAGCGAGGAGACAACTTGTGGTGCGCTGTGGTGGACAAGTTGGGATAGCACTTATAACCAAACACACGAAGATGGGAATAGGACGGGTGTTGAGTATGAAGTGCAAAAAATAGGATGGCTGAATTTAGTGTGGTGGTGGGGAGGCGGTTGAGGAGATATGTGGCAGTGTGGAGTGCCTCAACCCAGTAGGAGGGGGGAAGACTTGCTTGAAACAAGAGCGAATGCATGATGTTGTTGATGGAACGAATGGCGTGTTCGGCCTTGCCATTCTGCTGGGAGGTGTAGGGGTAGGACATGCGGAGAGCAACACCTTTGGTGAGGAAGAACGTGCAAGCGGTGGAGTTATCGAACTCACGACCGTTGTCGCATTGGACGCTCTTGATTGTACTGGTAAACTGAGTAGCCACATACGAAAAAAGTTAGACAACGTGGAAAACGTGTCAGACTTGAGGTGTAATGGAACCGTCTAAATAAAGTGAGAACAATCATCCAGAATTACTAGATAGTATTTGTAACCAGGGACACTAACAACTAGAGAAGTCCAAAGGTCATAGTGTACTAAATCAAAATTCTGGAGAGCACGAGAGGACGAAGTGGCAAACGGCAGGCGTACATGACGACCAAGTTGACAAGCGTGGAAAATGTTGTCACTAGCACCTTTATTACACACTATAGAAGAAGACACTGGAGAAGTCCAAAGATCACAGTGTACTAAATAGTATTTGTAACCAGAGACACTGACAACTGGAGAAGTCCAAAGATCACAGTGTACTAAATAAAAATTTCGGAGAGCACGAGAGGACGAAGTGGCAAACGACAGGCGTACATGACGACCAAGTTGACAAGCGTGGCAAATGCTATCACTAGCACTGACGAGGATCTAATAATCCTCATTTTATCTTTTATCTGTAATTCTTATTATGGGTAAATATGATGTCACATAGTCCCCAGAAGTACCCCTTATTTCTATAAGGGAGAGGCCTAACCTTTGATTGTAAGTTCTTCTACAATCACCCCCATAGTCGTAAGTTCTTCTCGACTACATCATGGTCGTAAGTCCTTCTCGACCACTACATAGTCGTAAGTTCTTCTCATTCGCTACGATCGTAAGTCCTTCTACGACCGGAAAACTACGACCACCTTATAATCAAACCTACTGACGGGTAGGTCCAATTGATTAAGGAATCGAGCAGTCTACACGCACTATTATTCCGCGTATTAATGGTGTGTAAATACCCCATTATCTCGGAAGATAATTGCGGACGGCGTGAAGAAGTCAAAGCGCCGGTAATTACTACCATCATCGCCCAGTTACTACATTAATTAGGCGCATCTTCCGTAGGGCGAAGCGGCTACTTCTTCACGACTATATAAGGGCATCAATCGAGAGATATGGAGGGAGAAGGACGGCAAACAAGGGCTAGTCAAGTAGAAACACAAGCACTATTCTCTGTAATAGTTTTAGTCCTTTCTTGGATCATCAAGAATACCATACACACGGATTAGGGTTATTATTCTCTCGGAGAAGGCTGAACTGTCTAAACATCCGTGTCAATCCACTCTGCGTGATCTCATCCTTAGGAGACCCCGAATCAAATAATCTTTACGTAAGATCGGTTCTAATACAAGCGGTTGGCGCCGACCGTGGGATCTTCCGGTAATCTCTTGTCAACATACTCTTTTTTTCCAATCTCATGCAAGCATGGCGGGAGGATGGAGCGAGGAGAAGCTGGTTCGACTTGGCGGTCTGTGACGTCGACATGGATGCGGTTTCGACTACGAGCCGAGTGATGCATCCGTGATGGTGATGTTCCCTCCGAGATTATTCTCCAGAAACCATCCCATCAATGGAGTTGAGGAGGATCCTTATCCCCACAACGATCGTCCAACGGAGGAGCCAATTCCTCCAAGGACAAGGGTCAATCCGACGAAACCGCACCCGGGAGGACTCACGACACAATGAGAGTTTTTCCTCTAAGTGTCCAAGTTCCCTTAAAGGCGGTCCGACTGGTGAGACAAGTCACCGAAGCCACCATTCGAGGACTCCACGGCATCTTGTGATCCTATCTCTCGGGATAACTCCGGAGATAGTGGGATCAAGCATGCTTTTCCTACAAATCTGACCGTCTCTCATGAGATCTCATTTGCGGACGGAGACGATTATAACCCGAGTTCCCCTACGGAGGATTACTCCAAGTCGCCAGATGGTGTCTCTCGAGCACTCCTCAAGCGGGAGGCCTCAAGCGCAAGTGAGAATCATCAGCGGAGGTCTTCGTCCTTCCCTCAAATCGAGTCAACCTCATGGAGGTCGAAATGAGAACCCTCCCGAAGATCACGCACTGCGCCTCCTCGTAGTAATGGCAAGGAACCACCGTGACAGAGAGAACCAACACTCGATGAGCGAGAGAAATCCTCGACATTCTCGCACTCCACCGAGAAGGCCTCAAAGATCGGCGGGGAGGATTTTGAGGTCATCCAAGAAAGAAAATTGCAGCCAGAAGAACACTGCTGGCGCATTCAATATCGATCCACAGGAGGTACAAGAACTCCGGGACATCAACGACTTGCTTGAGAATCCCAATCAAGAGCTTGCTCGAACACGAGATCGATCTCTTTCTTTGAGAGATTGCGCAAAGGCTTGAACTGTGATGACAAGG
Source organism: Hsuehochloa calcarea (assembly GCA_036346395.1). Lineage (NCBI taxonomy): Eukaryota > Viridiplantae > Streptophyta > Magnoliopsida > Poales > Poaceae > Hsuehochloa > Hsuehochloa calcarea. The sequence continues at coordinate 85,092,321 of CM070597.1, read as the reverse complement.
CCGGAAGTACCTCGTCAACAACATTCGGTAGTCGTAGCAATGCAACTTCTTCACTACCGATCAATCGAATATTTCTGCGTAGGAATCGACACGGTCATAAGTCACATCGATCTCCTATTCGAGAAATACTTTTCGATCGGTGATGATCAAGTAGCCCTCAGGAGGTGATCAATCACTACTTGGCAAAGAAATTCTAGCGGTGGATTACGAGGAGTATTCCCTCGAAGAACCGAGACCTACAGCGAGCAGTCGACTGTTGCGGGTATCGTCGTATCGATCACTGGCGACATTAACCCTTCTTTCCTACAAAGAAGGCGTCAAGAAGTAATTCACGGATCTAGGGCATTTTCGCTGACCTTGAAGCGATTATTGGCCACCTCATTTTCGACCGGTGAACATGGAGAAATTTGATGGATCTCAAAATCCCATCGAGTTTCTTGAGATCTATACAACAATTGTCCGAAGCGGCGGGAGGAGGAGAAACACGTAATGGCGAATTACCTTCCAAGCGTGCTCGAAGGATCCGCTCGATCGTGGTTATTAAACCAACCACTCGAGTCGATCTACTCTTGGCAACACCTCGTGATCTTCTGAGAGCAAATTTCCAAGGCACATACAACCGCCCGAAAGGAAGGCGACTTGCCGGATCAAGCGAACAACAACGAGACTTTGCGTCAATTCATCAAGCGCTTTAGTCGGGTTCGTAACTCAATTCGGAAATTTCGACTCCTCTGTGATCGGGGCTTTTAAGCAAGGAGTCCGTAGTAGAAGAATAACGAGAGGATATTGCTAAATCCTCCCAACACCGTTCTTAGAGCTCTTTGAGATGGCGATCGATATCAATGGCTTACGAGGCGGTCGGTGGAATAACACTATTGATCGAGAAACACACGCTCTTAGAGAGCGGTGAGGTTGGTAAGGACAAAAAGCAAAAAGTCCAAGAAGAAAATAAAAGTCAAAACCACAAACTAGTGGTTTCAAGGAGGTCTTAGTAGTGAAAGATAGAGAGCCCCAAACCACCAAGTCGAACCCGATCAAGGCAAAGGTAAGCATACGATCGTAGGAGCGACAAACCAAGGTGGTGTCCTTTTCATAAAAGGAAGGACATGACCTCATAATCTGCCGAGTTTTCCAAAGAAAGCTCGAGGATTACTACAACAAAGCACCGCTCCCTACTCTCGGCGGGTAGGACATACGAGTGGCCAAAGTCGTCGGATGATGAGGAGATGCCATTCCAAGATCCGCACCATACCGTTGAGCATATCTATGGAGGATCATCGACATCGACTCAAGCGACAACTTAAAGGCTGCTGGGACGAGAGGTAAATTCCATACATACTCCTCTTGTCAATAAATTACGAAGTGGTGGGAAGTTACCATCTCTTTTGAGAAGGACGATTGCCCGATCACTATGAGTCGATCAGTCGATTTCGATTGTGGTCGAACCCACCATCAACAAGCTGTCGGGTCAATCGAGTGTTAGTTGATGGTGGTAGTTCTTTAAACATATTATTTACTAAAGCCACGGGCGAGATGCAAGTACCGGGACAAAGGTAAGGCGATGCGATATTCCTTTCATGGAATCGTGCAGGGGTCTTCACCAAACCCATTGGCCAAGTTTCTCTTCCTTTAACATTTGGCTCACCAAGTAATTTCGGAGACGGAGAAAGTCTCCTTTGATGTGGTCGATTTCGATCGGCATATAACGCCATACTCGGACGACCAACTTTGGCAAAATTCTTAATGGCTACTCATTATGGGTATCAATGTCTTAAGATGCGAGTCCCAAAGGTGATCACAATTCAATGTGACAAAAGATGGCGTATAGTCTGCGACCGTCGATCCTCGAGATGGTTGGTCAAATACCAACTCGAGATGAAAGTCGACCTTCGACTAGCAAGTCGAAGCCTAAAAAGTCGCACCAAAGCCGAGCGACCAAGTCAAAGAGGTTCCTCGGGCCTTGAGAGAAACCCTCGAGTGCTCGCATTGGGAGACTTCGATCCCAAATAGGAAGGCGCCCTCATTACCTTCCTCAGAGCTAACGCAGATGTCTTGGCGTGGCAAGCATCCGACATGCCCGAGTCCCGGGAGGTGATCGAGCACGAGGCTAGCTTTACGGCACGATAAAGTACCGTAAAACAAAAATTACGGAGATTTGCCCTGATCGGCGAGATGCTATTAAATCGAATTGGATAAGCTACTTAAGGCGGGCTTTATAAGAGAAGTCAATCACCCAGTGGTTGGCTAACCTGTAATGGTCAAAAAGTCAAGCGGCAAATGGCGTATGTGCGTGAACTTTCTTGATCTTAATAAAGCTTGTCCAAAAGATGATTTCCCTTTACCTCGTATTGATCGGTGGTTGATTCTCTGCGGGTTGTGAAATATTAAGTTTTTAGATGCATATTACGGATTATCACGGATCAATATGTGTCTAAGCGATGAAGAAAAGACCGCATTCATTACTCCATTTGGTACCTTTTGTTATATCAAAATGCCATTTGGTCTAAAGAATGCGGTGCTTCTTTTCAGCGCTTAATGCAATCGACTTTTCATCTCAATTAGGCCGAATTTGGAAGCCTATGTTGATGACCTAGTCGTAAAAGCATTAAGAGACTTAATCATATCAGCGACCTACAAGAAACATTCGACAACCTCGAAAGCACCATTTAAAACTTAATCCGAGAAGTGTGTGTTTGGAATTTCTTGGAAAATTGCTTGGATTCCTAGTATCCGAGCGAGGAATCGAAGCAAATCTGAAAAAATAAAGGCCATCCTCGGATCGACCTCCAAACACAAAAAGGAAGTCGAAACTCACTTGGGTGCATGGCGGCTTTAAGTCGTTTCATCGCACGACTAGGAGAAAAGGACTACCTTTCTTTAAACTTCTCGGGAGACATGAAGGTTTTGAGTGGTCGAGCGAGGCAAACATTGCTTTTGAGGATGTCAAGAGGTATCTTTCAGTGCTCTGCTCGGTTTCTCCAAAGCCGGAAGAGGCGCTCTTAATTTACCTAGCCGCCACGCCACAGCGCGCAAAGCGCGATCTTGGTCGTAGAGCGTGAAAACGCACAACGACCGGTTTACTCGTTAGCGAAGTTTTACGGGCCTAAGGGCGTTACCCTCGGTCCAAAAACTTCTATATGCCCTCCTCATGTCTTGAGAAGCTGCGGCATTATTTTGAGCGCACAAAATAGTTGCTGCGTCCGAGTTTCCTTTAGGAGCAATCCTCCATAATAAGGAAGCAATGGGGCGCATGGCAAAATGGTCGATCGAACTTGGGGAGTTCGACCTCCATTCGTGTCGACGGCCATAAAATCGGATCTTGGCGGACTTTGTCGCCGAATGGACAAATCTGAACTGTTCAGGATCCCGATCTGATTCCCGACCCGACCGCTGGATGATGTACTTTGACGGGTCACTTACTTTAAGTGGCTCGAAGTGAGGTGGTCTGGTATCTCCTCTAGGAGAAACCTTAAAGTATGCCATACAATTAAACTTTCGGGCCACTAACAATGTGGCGAAATCTGAGGTTTGCTAGGTGGCATACGAGTGCGAAAGCACTCTCGATTAAATCGACTACTCGTGAGAGGAGACTCTCAACTAGTCGTGAATCAAATTGGGAAAGAGTACGGTGCTCTAACTCAACAATGGCTCGGTACTTATCGAAGTCGTAAGCTAGAAAAACATTTTTTAGGTTTCGAGGTACAATTTATCCCTCGAAAGGATAATTTCCTCGCAGACCAACTTGCTCGGATGGCTTCTTCCCGATCCATAATACCAAAAGGAGTTTTCTTGGAGCAACTCCAAAAACCGTCTCTGGTCGAAGAACCAGAGACACCTCCTCTTGAGATGGCCTCATTAGATTACGAGGATACCTGGATGACTCCCATCTACGAGTATCTTTGCAAGGGTTCCATACCCGAAGATGATCTTGAGGCAGATCGATTATCCCGAAAAGCCAAAATGTATACTTTGGTTGAAGGAGTCCTCTATAAACGAGGAACCCAAGGGATACTCATGCGATGCATTCCGCAAAAGCGAAGGAATAACACTCCTTCACGATATACACAGTGGCATCTGTGGGACGCATGCTTCCTACAGAACATTAGTTGGTAAAGCCTTTCGACAAGGTTTTTACTGGCCTACAGCCCTGTACGATGCTAAAGAGGTGGTTAAAAAGTGTGTCCAGTGCCAATTCCATGGTAGACAGATACACCAACCAGCTCAAGCATTACAAACAATACCTCTTTCTTGGCCTTTTGCGACCTGGGGGCTTGATATCCTAGGACCGTTTCCCAAAGCTCCAGGAGGTTTCGAATTCCTTTTTGTGGCTATTGACACGTTCACAAAATGGATCAAGTGAACTCATAATTGGGATAACAGCAGAGCGACAAAAAGGTTCATGATGAGAAGCGTAATTAGTCGATTTGGAGTACCGAGTCGGATAATTACAGACAATGGTAAACAATTAGCAAGTGCAAAATTTGGGAATTTTGCGACGAGTTGGGTACCAAGTTATGCTATGCTTCATTGCACATCCCCAAAGTAATGGGGCGGTTGAGCGTGCAAGCGGCCAAATAATGCGAGAATTAAAACTCGAGTCTTGACCCGACTTGTTAAGCGCTCGGGGCTTGGGTACAAGAATTACCTTCCATATTATGGGCGATTCGTACAACCACCGATCGAACAACAGGGAGAAACACCATTTTCTAGTGTTCGAGTCGAAGCCATGCTTCCTCGGAGCTAAAATGCGGTCGACACGAGTTGAAACCTTCAACAACTCGGACCGGGAACAACTTCGAGCGGATGACATTAACCTACTCGAAGAGAGGAGAAACCTAGCCTTAATTGTTCGCGGTCTACCAACAAGCCTGCGCGAATACTATGATCGTAAGGTCCAACCTCGCGACCTTCTTGTAGGTGACTTAGTATTGAGGCTCGCCAATCCAAGTCTAATCGGAATAAACTTTCCCCAAATGGGAAGGTCCTTACGATGGTCGAAGTAACTCGGCGAGTCGATCGACTAGCGATGGAAGATGGGCGAGTTCTCTCAAACTCTTGGAACATCGACGATTCACATAAATTCTATGTGTGATGATTTCTCGAGCAATAAAAGTCGAGTTCCTTCTACCTCTCTTGCCTTATTTTTTGAGTAAAGCTTTTTAATATTTCGACTATGATACAAAAATAAAACTCGGTTTTCTTTACATCGGTCGGCGAGTAACATCATCTAGTTGAAACTTCTCCTCTCTGCATGTGGTTACGCCCACTAGAAGGAATTTCCTAGCATCGACTCGTTACTCATTTTTCTTTGCCAATACAAAGAGCTCGGGTTCTATCCGATCGAAATGTTCTCAAAGCCAACTCTTTCAAATCTTAGTTTATTTTTTCAACAATTCAAAAATATTCTAAGTAGAGTGCACTTTCTTACATTTGTTCGACCACCTTTGGTGTACTCGATTTGTTTTAAGCGGTGAAGGAAGAGACACACCTAGTCAAGTCTTTCCTCTCTGCATGTGGTCACGCCCACTAGAAGGAAACTTCCTAGTATCGCTCGATCTCCTACTTTTGCTACTAGAAAAGACTTATCGAAATCCGCCAAAAGGACGAGCAATTACTAAAGTCCTCTAAGGCGTCTGTTTAACTCAAGTTCTTTGTTCTTGGTTCGATTAAACTAGTCGGAAATGAAAACATCACCTAGTCGAAGCCTTTCCTTTACGCACGTGGTCACGCCCACTAGAAGGAACTTCCTAGTGTCGAGTCGTTTTACTCTTTCGACCGAAGCTTGACAACCGTAACAAAAGCTATAAGTTAAATAAACCTCTCTTTGTTTTGAAAACCCGTTTCAAACACTATTTATTTAGATTGTCTAAACAATCTAAACAAATAGTCGAGGCTAGGATAAAGTTATTAATTTGACTTCAATTCTTAGTCCTTCATTCGTCTTTCATTCGTTTATTATCTTTTGAGTTACTAACTACTCGACAAGATGATTTTCGGAAATAAAGGCGGATCATATATTACTCATCAACAAAATTATGCGCCTTACAAAGTAGTTACAAGATTACTCTGAAGGGAGAGCCTAGTGCATTTCCTCATACCTTTTTATAATCGATCAGATTTCCACAATCAGACGACTTGCCTCGATTCGGAGACGATCGAAGTAAACCGATTGGTTTAACATTAAGGCGGGGATCTTGAGCTTTAAGTTTAGCCAAGCGTAACTTACAGCGACTTATTGCCTCCTTATTGATTCGACAGATTAGCCTTGAGTGGTCACCATTTCTTGCAATCTTCCGACTTGTTCTCCAATAGTACTTGTGTGAGCGGCTATAGTATCTTCTCGAGGAGTTTTCCCTCGAATGTAGCTCACTAAGCACATTGTTCGGAGAGTGATGTTGCCTTGAAGACTAGTCTTCATCGACTCCATCTCTGTTGGGTACAAGTCGAAGCCTCATGAAGCTTTTGTTCTCGACCACTTGTTACGAAAAGAATAATACGGTCAAACAAAAATACTTCTAGAGGAACATAACACAAAGATATTTGTAGGTAAAAGCATTTCTTACCTACTAATTGAGAATCAATTTCTTGACCTCTTGCGATGGAAAGCAGCGGTTTGACATGCTTTTGCTCCCACGCTCGATGTCCTCTGCATTCATCTTAGCAATGCGGACGGACTCATTGCGAATCAAGGTCTTTGCTTGGATTTGACCTCAAGGATTCTCAATTGGGCGACAATTTACGAACAAGGAATTGACATTAAAAAGGAAAACACTCAAAAAGGACAACGGTAAAAGTTACTTACATTGCTTGAGTTCTCGAACCTCAAGTTCTTGATCCTTATTCTTGCTAATGCGGAAAACTCTGAATGACCAAAGATTTGTCTCCAACTTGATCAGGAGTTTCCTCATCTCATTTTCTTTATCTGAAGAAGAAATGAGAGTTAGGTAAAGGTTAAAACTCAAAAGCAGTCTTAAGTTCGGCACTTCTTCGTTTATTTTTCCTGCAATTTCTTAGATCACGAGACAACCTCTCGAAGTCTATCAGAGAGGTTAATACTTCATTCCTTAGCCTCCTCGACTCCTCTTTTTCATAGTCGGCGAATCGGCTAAGGTCTTTGAATCAACTTTTAACCTACAAAGGACAGAGCGGAGATAAAAATCGGTAGAATGGTTGTGAGTACTTCTACAACCACCGACCTAGTCGTAAGTTTTTCTCGACTACGAATGGTTGTAAGTCTTTCTATGACCACTATCACGGTCGTAAGTAGTCGTAAGTTTTTCTTCGACTAATCCTTTGTCATGAGTTTCTTCCATGACTATTCTCGTAAGACATTATCACAGTATTTAAGTTGAAAACAACTATGGATGATAAGTGACTTACCACCTCTCGCCTCATGCGAGTAGCTCTTTCTCTGTCTTAGCTCTAAAAGTTGTCGATGATACTCACCGAACAACAACAATTTGCTCGAGCTTTACGCAAAAAGAGAACGTGAGAAGTGAAGGAAAGCCACATGTATAAGTATTTTGAAGATACTTACATTCATAGTCGTCCTAGCAAACATTGAATATACAAGGTCAGGGTTACTGCGACTTATCTATCCTCGCGACCTTGTCCCACCACCCTTCTCGGCGCTCGTTATCAAAGGTATTCTCCGTATTGGGAATATCTTTGGGATGAGGACTTAGTCACGAGATCTGTAGCGTAAGACCTGCGACGGAGGCGATCCCAAAGAAGTCACCACGAAGTTGAAATTTTCTCCTACGGTTCTGTGATTTCTCTTGGGGTAGGGAAGGAACGCCTCCTCGATTTCCTTCCCAGGCGGTCTTGCAGTGGTCACCACCTTGACCGAGGCTTCCACACCGCCTCTGTTGTTTCTCGACCTCGGTGATCGTGGCGGCCACCTCAACGATGCGGCCGCTACTTCAAGGGTCGTGAATTACGACTTCAGCAGATATGGAGTCACTCAGGAGTCTCGACTTCATCGGCCACAGGCCAAAGGTGATGCTTGACCACCTCCATTGCTACCTCCCGATGGTGAAGGGATGGCAATGGACTTCTCGTGAAAGCATTCCCGAAAAGAAGAATTGATGAAATAAAGAAAAGCAAATCGGGTTGTGAAAAAGAAAAAGGTAAATGTCGTTCTTACACTTTAGTACATTTCACACACCTCTGCACCCTGGTCTTAACCAGGAATTTTGGAGCAATCCTCCCAGCGGAGGACCTCTTCTTCTCCACGACCACGTGCAGTGAGGTTCAACAATTAGCTCGATTCACGACCACGTGCGTCGTAGAGTTGAAACGAGGACGGGGCTCTGTTTCCTGATCCTCTGGATGGGCGAGATCGGTCTCGACCATTCGAGCGACCTTGCCCTCGGTTGCGAGTTGTCTTGATGCGCATCCTCCTTCATAAAGACATAAAATCTTTCCAGTTCTCCTTTCCAGTTGCTTAATAAAACTAGGAGTGGCACCATTGCGAAAGATTCCGTGTCATAATAGAAGGTACCTTAGCCTTGAGGTTTGCGCTTAAGAGGTTCACCGCTTCAACCTCCTCGGCCGGCCGACTGCGACCTCGGCGAGATACCATTACACCGCTTCAGCCTTGTAGAGGGTGCGGTCGAAGACCGAGCTCGAGCTTGCTCCCCTTGTCCAGATTTTACAAGTCGGCGTCTCTTGAGGGAGGAGCCGAGCCTTTGTCTTCGACAACCCGGCGCCAATAGTCATCGAGCGACTTCTTCGTCGTCTGGCGATTTTCCATGCCTACTTTACGTAAAGCAAAAGCGAGAAAAGAAGAATCACTAATTAGTCGTAAGTTTTTCTCGACTAGAACTAAGTCGTAAGTTTTCTCGACTTTTTATTGATCGTAAGATATTCTCGATCACCATTAGTCGTAAGTATCTTCTCGACTATAAAGTCCTAAAGAAAGAATCAGATTTTGATTACCTTTAGGCGCTCTATCCTTTCATCTGCGGACAAAGCCGCAATGACTTGAAGAACCGCCCCTCGAGTGGCGGGGACTTCTCACGGATGAGTCGACTGGAGTCAACCTCGGCTGTGAAGATCCGTAATAAGCAGATAAAAATATTAGACAAGGTTGGGAAAAACCAAGCGGAGAACTAAGTCGACAATTGCTTACCCTCCTCGTAGTCTCGGTGGGGTCTCCTCTCCCGAGTACCTCCACATAGGAGATGCTCGTTTCTTGAAGGATCGATTCGGCGTGTGATGAAATCCTTCACCACATGCCATCCGGTCACCCTTCTTCCTTCAAGTCCTTAATGGCTTGAATATAAGGGCTAATCCATTGATATCTTGAGGTTGAATCCCATGAAGATTTCTTTTCAATGACCTTCCCCACGAAAGAAAGGTGTCTTGAGGTGACCTTCGGTAGAACCACCTCTTCCTCGGCCCGACCACGAAGACCGGGTAAAGCTCTGAATGTACTCCTTCGACTTGAGTCTTGGAGCTTGGACCACGACTTCCGCGATTCGGTTTGTCGAGCCATCCCATAATAATATTGGAGCAAATCGAGATCCATGGAATCCCAGTCGCCTCGCATACAGATACGAACACACTCAACATGGTAATGGAATTGGGACCTAAGTTCACGGTTCCACCCCAAAGTGTTCGAGTACTCTCATAAGAAAGGGGTGGGCGGTAATCGAAGGCGCGCTCTGTCGCTTGGAAGGCGGGTTTGCCCATTTTCCCCGATGGCGATCTTTGCCCGATGGCGGAATCCACTTCACGAGCCTTTTACGGAATCTTCCGGCATCAACCAAGATCTTGATCTTAGCGCATCCATCTCCGATTCCTCCCATTCGAAACTCTCTTGGCCATTTCGCTCGAAGCAAGTTTTTGATTGGGTTAGCGGCGGAGAAGATGAAACCAGTCGAGGACGGAGAAAGCAAGAACTCGAAGAACAAATGAGTGATTTGGGGAAAAGTAAAAACCCAAGTCTACCTCTGGTAAGTTTTATAACATACGATCTCGTAGCTTGAAAACCGCCTCGTCTATGGGTGCAGTAGGAGTTGGTTGTCTTGCCGAGAACGCTTCATCGGACAAGTGCGAGAGAGCGGTTGCAATTCCCGGATGGTCCGTTCGAGAAAAATTAGGTGCGTGTCGTCACCCCCAAGCAAAATTACATTCTTGACCAAGTATTTACGGTGAAGGAAGTATCAATCGGAAGGCTTTTCTCCGATTCCCTTTCGACCACCGGACGGTCGTAGGGGTTTTACGACTTTTTAGTTGTAAGCAATCTTCACGGTTGCGATCACTTGAGAACCGCCTCATCAACAGATCTGTAGAGATCGTTTGCAATTCCCAGACGGTCGGTTCGAAAGTTATGTTTGTTTTATCACCTCCAAGTAAAATTACTTTCGACCAAGTCTTTACGGTCAAAGGAAGTATCAATCGGAAGGGTTTTCTCCGATCGCCCTACTACGACTACTACACGGTTGTAGGGGTTCTTATGACTTTTGATAGTTGTAAGCAACCTTCTTGACCAAACAAATTCTGGTCAAAGTAGCATTCAAATATCGAAGAGTTCTTCCTTCGACTATTGTTCTCGACATTTTCATGGTCGTAAGACCATTTACTGAAACCTTCACCAAGTAAGTTACTTTCACTTGAAGTGGGGGCTAGATGGCGAGGATCTAATAATCCTCATTTTATCTTTTATCTGTAATTCTTATTATGGGTAAATATGATGTCACATAGTCCCGAAGTACCCTTATTTCTATAAGGGAGAGGCCTAACCTTTGATTGTAAGTTCTTCTACAATCACCCCCATAGTCGTAAGTTCTTCTACGACTACATCATGGTCGTAAGTCCTTCTCGACCACTACATAGTCGTAAGTTCTTCTCATTGCTACGATCGTAAGTCCTTCTACGACCGGGAAAACTACGACCACCTTATAATCAAACCTACTGACGGGTAGGTCCAATTGATTAAGGAATCGAGCGGTCTACGCACTATTATTCCGCGTATTAATGGTGTGTAAATACCCCATTATCTCTGGAAGATAATTGCGAATGGCGTGAAGAAGTCAAGGCGCGGTAATTACTACCATCATCGCGTTACTACATTAATTAGGCGCATCTTCCGTAGGACGAAACGGCTACTTCTTCACGACTATATAAGGGCATCAATCAGAGAGATATGGAGGGGAGAAGGACGGCAAACAAGGGCTAGTCAAGTAGAAACACAAGCACTATTCTCTGTAATAGTTTTAGTCCTTTACTGGATCATCAAGAATACCATACACACAGGATTAGGGTTATTATTCTCTCCGGAGAAGGCCTGAACCTGTCTAAACATCCCGTGTCAATCCACTCTGCATGATCTCATCCTTAGGAGACCCCCCGAATCAAATAATCTTTACGTAAGATCGGTTCTAATACACCGACAAGCACCTTTATTACGTACTATAGCAGAAGTACTAGCAAGTCTAGAGAGAGCCTCGTGGCCGGGGTGACCAACGCAATGGTGCCAGATGGAACTGGGGACGCCAGCGAGGAAAGCACAAGGCGGTGATGTGATGGAAGGAAAACGGAAGGGGTAGAGAGCTCCGGAGCTATTGCACCTGGCGATCATGCTCCTGGAACGAAGATCCTTCACAGAAAAGCCAGTGGGGTCAAACTCAATAGAACAATTATTATCGGTGGTGAACCGACGAACAGACACAAGATTTTTAATAATGTTAGGTGTAACTAGAACATTATTAAGATGAAAGGGATCGGGAAGCACAGTCGAACCGGTGGAGGTGACAGGCAATAAGGACCCATTACCGATAACTGTGGATGAAGGAGATGATGAACAAGGAAGGACGGATGAGAGATTACCAGCATCTAACGTCATGTGGGAGGTGGCACCAGAATCCATGCACCAATCACCCTGAGCTAGGGGGTGAGTGTCATGGAGTGGAATGCGTTCGCCAAAGCCTGTTGATCCCAGACGGGTTGCGGGCCGAGAACAGCAGTGCAATGTCATGGCCGCGAGAGGTACGGGGCGGTGATGGTGCAGCGGAGGCGCGGTGGCGAGGCGATGCGTGTGCCATCGTGAGGGCCTGCTGCGGGCCGACGGCATGTGGGGCCAGCGCGCGCGTAGGAGAACCGCCAGAGGTACCACTAGGAACACCAGGCTCCGGGCCGGGCCACATCTGGATAGTCCCAGTCCACGGATTGTAGAACGAGGGCCACCCAGATAGGTTTGGTATGGTGGTGCCGCCGACGGACTTGGAGGTGCCGCCCTAGCCACTGTTGTTGCGACCACGACGGCGACGATTGGAGCTGCCACCGCTGGTGCCACCGGAGGGGGCCGCGGCAGGGTGGCGGTTGGCTGACGCGCTACTAGAGGAGCCAACGCCAGTGGTGCCCCCGTCGAAAGAGGGGTCGTCGCCCCGATTGCCAGGGGTTGTGGCGGCAATGAGAGCCGTGGGAGGTGCCGTGGGTCGCGATGTCATGGTGATCTCCTCGAGAAGAAGGTCCGAACGCACCTCGAGGAAGGTGGGGAACAGATGTTGACGCTTGAGGAGGGCACCCATGTAGGAAAATCGCCCATTCAAGCCACGAAGGACGGGGGGACGAGGGTGTGATCAGGGACGGGTTGGTCGAGGTCGCCGAGGGTGTTGGCCATGCCCTTGAGCTTGCGGCAGTAGGTGGAGACGTCGAGGTCACCCTGCACAAAATTTCAAAACTCGGCATCGAGATACAACGCTCGGGTCTGACAATTTCTGATGAATTGCTGCTCAAGACCAAGCCATATGTGGCGTGCGGTGGCGTCATGGGCCACGACGATCTCGACGAGCTCGGTGCTGATGGTGCCGTAAAGCCAAGAGACGATGACGCAGTTCATGCGACACCAGTCGGCGGAGTCGCAGCGTGTCTCATCGGAGAGTACGTGTAATACCCTGAAATGATTCGGCTTTTTAGAAGAAGTCTTGGGAGAGGGAGTTAGACAGAAATCCAGAAATTGTATTTTCATCGGGAGGTTTTCTGTGTTTTCCCACCAACCTGGGCTCTGGGCCTGAGCCCAGGGTGGCCCAAGAGGGGGCCAGCCAAAGGGGGGGTGCCCTCCCCTGTAAACCATAACCACCCTCCCCCTTTCCCGCCTTCCCCCACTCGGCAGCCCCTCTCCCACCCCCTTGTGCGCCTCCTCCCTTCCCCCACAGTAGCCGCCCCTGCCTCCTCTCCCTCCTCCTGGCGCAGCCCCTTCCCCAAGGTCGTCTCCCTCTGGTCCAGCATTTTCCCGGCGAGATATATTTCCATTGGAGCATCCTCGTCGCTGCTGTCCAGAGTGCCGATCAAGGTCAGATTTCTGCACTCGGCTTGATCATCAGATTTCGTAGAGTTAAAGTCTGAATCAGGGGATAGAGTCTGCTAGATAATTGTAGGGCTCGTTCTCAGCATTCCATAGAGTCCTGGATCACTCAATTTGGAGTTGTGTTCTAGGCGTTACATTGGTTTCTTTGCGATTGTCCAGAAAGTCTGACGTGGGTTAGCAGTCACTTTGTTTATAAAATAAGATTAAGTTAGGGGCAGATTCAGGGATTTCACCCAACATTATTGTTGTAGGAAATTCGTTAAGCTTTTCAGATTGTTAAAGAACTTGAATTTTGGTTGAGCCATTCAAAAGTTATGAATTTTCTTCTACTCTGACTGACAGATTGTAGATGCAGAATTTCATCTGATCATTAGACATAGAAGTTGGCTGAATTGGAAAGTCTTGCCAACTAGGTTATTGTAGACAATTTCATTATGTTTCTATAGAGTCTAAGATCATGCCTTTCTGAATTTTGTAGCAAATGTTATGAAGGTTTTAATACCGCTGTCCAGTGTAACCTCCCGCTAGACTGTCGTGTAATTTGAGTAGAACCAATATTTAAACCCGGGGTTTTGGGAAGACGGGTTAAAGTGGTGCGAGTAGTATCTTCTTTTCACGTCGTTCTTTTCACGGGTTAAAGTGATTCAATTGTGTAGGAGAAGGGGCTTAGAGGCATCATCCTTGCCTCCCAACACGTCATAGCGCAGAAGGCAAGTACAATTGAATTACCGTGTTTGATATGCGTTTTCTTGGTTCGATAAATGTGTGATGAATAATTTTGATATTTACTTGTTCACTATCATAATTGATTTATCATGGTTCTTTGATATTATGTTTATGTTCACCGTATGCATTCATTCATGCAAGCATTATTCATGTTTCACCTACGGGAGTGGGTACTGAAGTCCTATCATTCCAACATGGGCATGTAAGACCCACCATTTCAATGTGGGCAAATTGGATCCCCGTTTTGAAATATTTTTCAAACGGGCCTTGGATCCCTGCATTTTGGATAATGCGGGCATGAGTGAACACCGACTGGTGTTCACCAGCTATACCGGTATAATTAGAAGAGAAGGACAAGCATATTCATTCATTCATTCATATGATTTCTACCACTTCATTTTCTGTTCCATTGTGTGTTTGTCATGTTCTACTCGCTGTTGTTCATGGTATTCTATTGTACATGCTGAGTCGTGGACTCACTCTTACTGTGTTTATTTGTTTTAGGTGAACTTTGAAGACAACATGTTTGGGAGGGAGTAGACACATGGATGCACTCACTCATTTCACCTATGAAATAATAATTTTTTTATTACCTTGCAATTAGGAGTTTTGGATTGTAATAATAAATGGTTTTCCTGATGAGTGTTATTGGGTATTGTTATGCCTGGGTCAATCTAGTTATTGATTCATACTATTTAGTTAAATATTTAACAGTTTTCTTTCGAGTGAATTTTCATGATCGGATATTGGTGTTAATGGTTAATGCTAAAATTTAGGATGATTAATATGCTAGATCTCTTACGAATGAATTCTAATTTGATCTTTACTGTTAAAGAGTTGGAGATTGATCATATTATTGAGTTGTGTTGGAGGGTTTAGGTAACATCTTGGCTTTCGTATAACCAGGGTGTTACAGTTGGTATCAGAGTGGACTTTAGGTCCGTGGTAGTTAGAATTATTAAATTGACACACTGTGCACAACATGTGGAAATTAGAAAAAAAATCATTACATCTGCGATTCTAATAACAGGTTTCATTATGTTGATTTGGGCTTCCATTGTTGTCCCCTGATTGATTAATTAACAAAAGACAGTTAGTAGTATGTAAGTAGTGATCTGTGAGAAAAAAAAATGTAGAGGTAGTTGTACCTGTTCGTCTACAAGTACAAAATCAGGGTGAAGGGTCTTTCTAGGATCAGTATCATCTGTATATTCGGAGAAACAGGATACTCTTATACGGGCACTCCAACAATGAGATTCTTGTGTGACATTTTTCACTAAAACGTACTCACACGAGTATCACAATGGAAAATGGGCAGTCTACAGAAGATATACATGTGTGGAAATGTGATGCACAGTAACAACACTGTCAAACTGACCAACAAAGCGAAGCAGAGGAGAACGATTTGAGATCAATATTTCTAGCATGTTCATGGTCGAAGGTAGTAGAAGCATCACTGCGAACTGCTGGAGAAAGAATGTATGTCACAGTGAGAGCTGGCAGAGCTGGGTTAAATGGTCTGATAGGCTCCTTTAAAATAAAGAAGAAGAAGAAACTGCGGATGTGTCTCCGCAACTTTGCTGATGTGGCTAGTTCAGGTTTATGGTTTAGGCACTTGGTCAGGAGAACACATGAGCAGCACGTGAGTAGAGCTAGAAAAGAAGACATGGCAGAGCAGCGAGTAGTGCTTTCTAGTTTCTTTTATTAGCAACTGGGTGGCACCGAAACGTCTGTATGGACCGATTTTAAGGGGCGCATAGCTAATAAGCAAGGCGCGAAAGGATCAGTATCGCTGTGGAATTTTAAGAGGTACGGTGTGATATCTACGTAGGCACCGCAAGCAAGTACGGTGATAAACGTTAAGTGGCGACATCTAGCGACAAGCACAAGAAGATACCATCACACAAGGAATACAAAACGAAATTTGTCGGATCCGGATTTTCAAAATCTCAAATCATCTGTGAAAGTATTGTGCTATTTTTTGAATCAATAGATAGTACTAACAGACACATTGACCTAGTCGAAAGAAGATTTCGACCACCTGGTCGAAAGAAGAGACTACCGTGGAAGCAACAGTGGAGGCATAGCACATCTCCGCACAGGCAAGCGGGTAGGATACTCCTGTACGACCGGTATTAACTAAGGACATAGAAAATACTGGTCGTAGACAAGTACCGACGAGCCAGCTAGAATGGGGCGAGACTTAGACTACTCGAAAGCTAGACTACTCTTTTCGCCGCCTTGGCCATCAACTTCAGGGTCCTCGTAGATGTAGTCGTAGTCTCCAAGAACTGCGGGGTCTAAAGCCGCCTTGGCTATCGACTTCAAGGTCCTCGTAGGCACGGCTGTTTGAACAATTTTACAATCTGCAGAGATTTGTACACTGTACCCACAAGAGATAATCAACTCGTAGCCTCCACACGATTCCTTAGTCATGTGGTCGAGAGACCATCATAGTAACTTTTCAAATCACCTCGCCCCTTCCGTCATCTCACCCATATGGGGGTTACACCCATATGTTGTGTGGGATGTTCAACACAGCGACTAGCGCAGCTGGCAACTTCACCTAACCATGGTTTCTCTTTCAAGTCAGAATGCATCCGCTACTTGTACTACTCAGATCCTCTCCAGCGAGATGACTTTTAGAGTTCGATAACTTTACTAAGCCAAGTTGCACTTTGCAGACTTGTGATTGCACATATTTTACGATGGGAGGTTATCACCGGATAAAGTTCTAAAAGTCATCTGGACGGTTCATGCCACATTCCACATATTCTCGTGCTACATTCACACCCACCATCATACCATCCGCCTAGACGTAGGATAACGGTTTGGGGTTTTGAGGAGGAAAAACTAATTTATCTCAAATATTTCAGCCATGTACCTCCCATGACTGCCCAAAACTATTTTATGATTTAAGAGATGATGGTTGGGATATTTTAATGCTCTGGTACTTAAACAAGACTAGCATGTCGCTTAAGTACAACCTATAACTAGTAAATTACCACATAGTTACTAGGGGGCACATAATATTGGATTCAATTACCAAAGGATGGGGTAATAATTAATTAACCAACAAGTGGGCATTTAGCTACCTTAAGAGTTAACATACATGGCTAAAAAATTAAAGCATGCAGTTTTGGAATTTAAAAGGAATATAATTTTCTTACAAAAAAATTAGGCTCAGAATGATCAAAGTATTGACTCACCTGAGCTATGGGCAAGAGAGTCCTGGTGGTCTTGAGCTTGATCAAACTGGAGATCTCCTGCTTCCCTGAACTCGGACGAACGTACCAGAAAAGATCAACAAGTAGAGAGGACAAATAAATATACAAGAACTAATAAATGAACTTCAAATTAAAGAAGACCAGTGCCAAAAGCAAGATCTTGAATTTAGACGAATTTAGAAACAAAGAACATTGTAATCAGAGTTATAATGGAGAAGAGCGGAATCCTCAAAGCTTTGCTTACGAGTACTGATCATCCGATTCCACGAGGTCGAAGGGAGGCGGTTCGACTACAGCACGTGGTAGGAAGGATTTGACTACTCAATGTGGTCGAAAGAAGGAAGGATTCGACTACTCGACGTGATTGAAAGAAGGAAGGATTTGACTGCCCGGCGCGGTCAAAAGAAAAGAAAGACTTGAAAGGAGGGCTCGACTGCTCAACGCGGTTGAAAGAAAGGAAGGACACGACTGCTTAACGCGGTCGAAAGAAAAGAAGGATTCAACTACTGGAAGTAGTAGAAAGAAAAGACGATAGAGCACAGGGCATGGAAAACTCACCAAGGCCGAGAGAGAGGCCGGAGGGAGGGGGTTGGTGGACGGCGAACAACGACAAGGAAGCTCGCAGACGAAGGTAAAGGAGGATGACAGTGAACTGGTCAGCCGGGACTTAAGGAGAAGAGGAAGGCGGCAGCTCATGTGAAACAGAATTGAAGTGAGTGAGGGGATTGCTTCAAGGAGATCTAGGGCATGAAACGATGCGGGTAGAGGAGGGTGACACGGTGCATCCGGGGCCAGAGAAGGTCTTGCGACGGCTTGATTTTGGAGCTCGGGACTTGAGCAACCACAACAACAAAAGTGAGAGATAGAGGAAGAAAGGAAGAGTTGAGGGGGGAACAAGAGGAGGCAAAATGGCTCCCTGGTGCTCTAGGAAGGGGTTGGGTGTCAGCATGGAGTGGTAGGATTTGTGTTGGTGCGGCGGAGACAATGGCAATTAACGCACAGACGACACTTAATGCGCAGACGACACTACAGTGACAACGGCATTTAATGCACAAAAGGCACGGCAGCGACAACGACATTTAATGCACACGACGCTACAAAAAAAAGCGAAGTGGCTTGCCTAAACCGAAGAAATTTGGTCGAAATCTGAGAAGGTGGTCGCAACTAGGGCCAGGGTGGGGACAAGGTGCAGTAGCGACAGTGGACACATGGTCGAAGAGAAACTTTCGACCATCTGGTCAAAAAGAAGGAAAAAGGGGCAGGGTAGGAGAGGGGCTAGATGGGCCAGGCTCAACAGAGAGGTTTCGAAAGAAAACCGAGATTCAAGCTAAAACTCGAAATCCAAATTTTTGAAATGAGGCAGAAACTAGAGAATTTTTGCAAATACACTATAACTTAAAATAGATTTCGGAAACCAAGAAGACAAACGAGAAGATACTAAACGACATCTGAAAATGGGATGTTACAAAATCAGAAGAGTGATGAACAGGTATACGAATAGAGCGTACAGAAATGGCAAGCACAATATTCTGTACACACATGTATATAATCAAAGAAGTATATCATAGGACATTTATATCTTGTGCAGTCCAGTATGCAACTGTTGGAAATATGCTCTAGAGGCAATCATAAAGATGATTATATTTCAATATGTTCATAACATTGGATAATATGTTATCTTGTTCATGGAATAATATCAATAATATTTATTATCAAGTATGTGACTTGATTGTGAAACTCTATATTTCTGTGATGATTATTCTTAAACGTTCCCTGGTCGGAAACATATGAGAACACATATGAATAGACTAGCATATGTATTGGTTGATGACTATGTTTCACAAGTCATGGATATGGAGATATCAAACCAATAATATGGACACATGTTAGAGAACATGGTGTTAGAAAAGACCCACATTGAGACACTGTTGAGATTGTTATGATTCTATGTATCATTAGTTGGTCTCAAGCAATGATGATGTATAATCCTTAGACCTGATATCAGCATGGTTTCCTACACATGTAGTAGCACTCTTAGGGGTTGCCAAACGCTACTCTTAGTGGGAGTACTTGGAGGATTTGGCATAGGAAGCTCGGCGATGGAGATCACCATATGGAAGGGTCATGCTATATCACAATTCAATTTGATTGTCTATGAATGCCTTTATTTTCCTGTTCATTTATTTATATGCATGTTATTTAATCGCTTTAAATGCTTTTAACATGGTGGAAGAAAATCCCCTCACATAATATTAAGTTAAATTGATGCACTCCCAATTAGCTGCACCATCCAAAGTCATGTATTTTAATGGTAGGTCTTGCTAAAGCAGAGTGTCATTAATATTCCTTGACTAGCTGGATTTGTGTCGGACACTTACACACAAAGCATTGGTTTAACTTGACAAGGTCATCATAACGGTTATGGACTTTGGGGCATAGGGTTGGGTGCCGAAGCATAGAGATGCTGCCCAACAACAAGAGTCATATAGAGATATGATTAACAAAGGGTTGTCTATCAAATTCACTAATCTTCTAGCAGTGATGCCAAAGCTCACTAGTAGATTAACTAATTGCGGATCTTGAATCACTGAATGTCATAAGAGGGATATGATATTCAGTGGGAGTATCTTCATTAAATTGTTTAATAGAAGTTACTTTTCTTGAACATATGTTTTAGTTTTGCATATTTCTGTTGTAGATCATGGCACCATCTGCTGTACCTACATCCAGTTTTGCTTTACGTTCGATACTCGATAAGGAAAAATTGAATGGAACAAATTTTGTGGATTGGTCCCGTAACCTGAGAATTGTTCTTAGGAAAGATAGAAAGGAACATGTTCTAGAGGAACCAATTCCTGATGTGCCTACTGAGAATGCTTTTGCTGCTCTTAAAACAGCCTATAAAAAGGAATGTGATGAGTCCCATGATGCTAGCTGTCTCATGCTTGCTGCCATGAACTCAGACCTTCAGAAGCAGTTCGAGAACATTCAGGCCTGCGATATGATCGTGGCGCTCAAAGGCATGTTTGAGACACAAGTAAGAACTGAGAGATATGAGATCTCAAAAAAACTGTTTGGGTGTAAGCTAACTGTGGGTAGTCCGGTGAGCCCTCATGTGATCAAGATGGTTGGTTACACACAGAGTTTGAAAAAAATTGGTTTTTCACTTAGTCAAGAGTTGGCTACAGATTTGATTCTTGCTTCGCTTCCTGCAAGCTATGAGCAGTTCATTATGACTTTCCATATGAACGGCTTAGACAAGAATATCACTGAACTGCATATGATGCTGTATTGATTGATAACCATGTTTCACTGGTCATGGATATAGGGATATCGAATCAATAATATGAACACATGTTAGAGAACATGGTGTTGGATTGACCCACCTTGAGACATTGCTGAGATGTTATGATTTCATGTGTCATCAGTTGGTCTCAAGTAATGATGATGTATAATCCTTAGACCTGAGATCAACATGGTTTCCTACATGTGTAAAAGTACACTTTGGGGTTGCCAAACGCTACTCCGTAACTAGGTAGTCATAAAGGTAGCTTTCGAGTATGCTGTGAAACATGCGGAGAAATGTGACTGATCGGATATGGGATTTGCCCCTCATAATATAACAGGAGTGATGTCTCTGAACCCCTCGATGCGGTCGGATAAGGAAAGTGCATGGTCATGCCATTGGTGGTCGAAGAGTTCGAGCACATGAAGTTATCTGACACTTGATCGAGAAAGTATTGAAACGATCCATGGATGACATAACATCTCACTTGGAATTCAACCGGATATCATGAGGCAAAGGACAATATCTGGTGGTCATTCAATTCGATCAGATACGGACTAGTCGTATGGAGATATGAGCTAGTCATAGGCTGGTCGAACATGATCACTAAGTGGTCGAAACCTAGTTGTAAGGAATTACGAACTGATCATGACTAAATACAAACTGGTCATATAGAAATATGAGCTGGTCGTAAGTGATGAGGACCTGGTCGTAGATTATATTGCATTAAGCTTCGTCCGATATAATTCGTGTGTATTCGGAAATTGTTATGTCTTGCTAGGTGCCACTGATGACTCGTGATCGGAAAGGAGTTTCTGAGTTACAACCGATTATGCATAAACCTACAGGGTCACACACTTAACACGTTGGAACAAACCAGTACAAATACAATTCATCAAACATATTCGAATTGGATCTGTCATGGACACTATTTAAGGAGATGGTTGACGCTGTTGGGAACAAATATACGATATAGAGCAGACACACGACAAGAGTTGACATGAGTTGCTCCAAACCGCAACTGCCATCTTCTTGAGAGAGCCTTCTCGTGCGACTTGGTACTAGCACACCGGCGTACGGTGTTCCTTCTCTGGACGTGTGGATACCGTAAAGGCTATTGCGGTTGCTGTTGTGCTAGAGGACTATCCGCGACATTGCAAGGAAAGCGATCGGTTGCTGGAGGATACGATCGGTGATGACTACGTTGGATGTTCGACGCAGGGCGATCAACTCGTCGGACGATCGACTCGACCACTACTTCGATGTGCTCTTTGTTGGACCAGGTTGCCCCAACTATTCTTCCACTGCATTGCACGTCTGGCGGTAACGATCTGTGATCTCTTGCTTGCAGGGCACCTAGTTTACGTGGTAGAATTTTTGAATTGTAAGCTAGTGTAGCCTACCCGTATCCCTTCAGTAGCATGCATGGCATCATGGGCTGACGCGATGTACTGTTCGGGGGGAAGACAATCGTGTTCGGTGGAGACTTTCGGCAAGTTATTCTGGTTGTTCGCAAGGGGACGAGGCCACAGATAATCGGAGCGATGTTGCGAAACTCATACCTATGGGAATGCATGCGTTAGCTCAGGCTCATCCGTAACATGAGGGCCCAGAGCGATCTTGAGTTCGCATAGTTCCTACTTCGGGTCGGGAACGACACCGATGATACCAATGAGGATGGCTGCTTACAGCTTCCAGACGAAATATGTGTGCCGCATACCGGGAAGGTCATCAACCTCGATAAACTCATACATAGTGTGTTCCCTATGCTGGATGAGAACCTTTCAGACCCAAACTACATCACATCTCGTCGACCCGGAATGAGTACGTTGACAGGATCAATATGAAGATGATTAACTTGTTTCGCGGGGAGGAGATGATGTACCATAGCTTCGATCGAGGGGAGGACGAGCCCAACAACTACCCTCCCCAGAATTCCTAAACAACCTGATCCCTAACGGGCTAACTCCGCATGTAACTCAAGATTAACTATCCCGTGATACTACCGCGGAACATTGACCCCGCTAATGGACTATGCAATGGGGCGAAATTTGGTGGTATGCGGGTTCGGAAGAATGAGATAGGCGTCGAGATCGTGTTGGGCTAGCACGCTGGGAAGAGGGTGTTACTGCCTCGGATACCTCTATGCCCCTTTGACGATGATATGTTTCCGTTTCGATTCAAGAAAAAGCAATTTCTCGTCAGCCTCAACTTTGCGATGATGATCAACAAGGCAAAGGGGGTAGACCATCCTGAACGTCGGTGTCTACCTCCTTGATCCGGTGTTCTCTCACGGACAGCTATACATTGCGTTGTCTAGAGCCATCGCCAGAAGCAACATCAAGATCATCGCCGTCGCGGATAAGGAGAAGGATAAGCGGCGCAAGTCTAGGAAAACTTGTGAGACCTTCACAAAAAACATCATCTACACAGAAGTTCTAACTGCATAGACGAGGTATTGATTACTCGATTGTAATTTTATGGTTGCTAATTACATAATTCCTTCACTAATTTTTGAATTGAATTTTCTTTGTTCAGGTTTGGAGTGGGTTTGTTGTGCTATTTCGATCTTCGACGCATTGGTAAGGATCTCACTCACCCTTTTCTTGGCAAACAAGATTTATTTTCGCCCTTGTTGTGCACCTAGCTTCAATACTTTGATTTGTGATAGTGTATCACACCTGGCAAGACTTGTGTCATGCATCACATTTGATTATTTGATGGTATGTGCCAGTGAATCACGTGAAATCGCATCTATTAATACATCTTTGAGTAATGTTGTGGTTGTTGCAAAATGTATTGAGTGATGATAAGTGTTTATTTAATCTACCAAATGTTTCCATTTGCAGGAATGAATAAAAATCCTAATTGGGTTTATAGATGTTGTTGGCCTTTATTTTGCTTTGACACAGTTGACTCACAGAAATATCTCCCAGATTCTTAAGTTCCAGGCTGTTGGTCTTGGTAACTACTTAGTTGTCCTTATTCACTTTCTGATCTAATGCTTTTAGCTGAAGTTACAAAACTTGGTTGTAATGGAATATATAAAGTTTTCTAGCATGTCTCATCAAAAAAAATTCTCCCTCTAAGGTCTGTTGACCATACTACGGTGGTTTTGATGCGCACTTTATTTAAAAGGAGCTTGGGTGCAAGTTTGATGCATCCCCAAGTTCAAGATATCATTTGGATTTGAAGCATCCGATCTGCTCAAAGGTTTGGGGCTCCAGCTGCCATTAAATGCAGAGTAGATCTTTCAGAGATGGTCGACTCACCAGTGGGACAAAGCCTGTATGTTTCATCCATTTTCAAGTGCCAGGGTTTCAACAGTTGATCATGCCACCTGTGCAATAAATCTGATAAATGTTTCAACTTTCGAATTATGGTTTACTTGATGTATGTAAGGTTTTGGAATGACAAGAGTCCAGAATTGCTATGGAGTAATGTGCTTCAAGGCTGCTTGATACATGAGGATTGCATGCATGGTTGTTTAGTCATCTGAATATGTTTGACGTACTAATTGCCTATTTTTACCATCTGAATATGTTTGACATACTAAATTTATTTTGCATGGTTGTTTTGTCAAACCCGCAGTAAGAAAATCTTCTTAGCTCTGCTGTAAGACATGTAAGTTTTAACTTATGATCGGTAATAGAGAGATTTGTGAGCTGCAACAACATATTCTATACAAAAATTAATTTTCCATTGCAACGCATGGGCACATGACTAGTGGAAGTGAAAAAAAAACTCTCTCAACCTCTGCATCAAGGATGCACACAGCCTAATTTATTACATTGTTTAAAGTGCCACCAGTACTAAAAGGATTAATAATGACTCAAAGCCTTATAACCAAAAGATGACTAAAAATTAAACTCAATTATTACAGATCTTGTGACTACACTTGAATGTTGAAGATTTACTAGGAGTACATTAAAAGACATTAAATAGCTCATCATGTAAGGCGTGAAAATGGACAGTCAATAAAAAGATACTGAATTGTTTCCTCTTTATTACAGAAACAATATTTTTTGCTTCCCCTCCGGTTTCTTTTGAGCAGATTATCTTTAGTCAATACTACCTCTTTTTTGAGATACAAAAGGAATATTTCCACTTTTAATGAATTTTAATTTCCCAAAAACATTCCTAATGGGCGTTAGATAGTTGACAAGTAGTGCTACATAGAAAGACTGTACTGAAAAAAATCTAGATTTATTCAAATTCCATCCGAAAACATGATGTTGAGAACTCAATTATAAATCGGTAATTCTCCGAACTAACTTAACATGGGTAGCCTTATCTCTGAGCTCCCCGTGAACAAGTGGAATACAGCACTAGTATACTGCCATGTAGAAAGAATATTTTTTTCCATCTTGGAAAAATAAAAAATAAAAAATCGTACTATCATAAATACTAGCGGTGCCATGACACAGGGAGTACTACTACGGGAAGATATTATTTGGGCTCTCAATTCCCATGCCCCTGCGAAATCGTATGCAAATTCGCTTCGTCCTTGGACCTCCTCGCCCATTCAATTTTGGTCTTATGCACGAGTTAGTATTCCATTCCATTCTGGGGCCATTTGCAAGCAGGAAAAGGACGTGGAATGCGAACCCCAAGCCCAATCTCAGTCTAGTCCTTTTCTCATCCAGCTGGAGAGCACACTGCACACTCCATCCACCCAACGTTGACCCACCCGAAAGCAACCACCGATTGCCCATTCATCGTGCGAGCCTGGGAGGAATCAGATGCTACAACGACAAAAAATAAAAATAAAATGAAACACTATTATTTAAGAAAAAATCCCAAACTTACAGCCGAAGGAAGGAAGCGAGAAGTGATGGGCATTGGGTCGTGTCACAATGCTGGCACAATTTTGTTGTGTTTTAGGTCGCGTCGTGTTGTGCTGGCTTAATCCCGATCAACCCATCGTACCGTACCGTATTGGTCCACCTCGCTTCCTACCAGACTCAGGTATAGCACAAAGCCTGCGGTGCAGGGGACATACCGTACCAGCCCAAGTCCAACCCTAAGTAACTATAAACGCTCGGAAAGACGATAACCGCCGCCACCTAGAAAGACAAAGACACATGTGCGTCATTTACGCATGCTCCCCTTCGCATAGCCTCCTCCTGGATGTCGATGAAAGACTCCGTCCACCTCGATCGCGTCGCGCGCTTGCGAAAGGGGTAAGAAGGACAGCGACGAGGAGGTAGCTGGAGGGGGGCGGCGGGCGGCGACTCGTTGGGGGAGAGAGAGGGAGGGCGACGGCGCGTGAGAGGGAGTAGGGGAGGCAGGGAGAGGAATCACGGAATGTGATTAAGGATTGAGAATTTGAGAGTTGGGGTTCGAGAGAAGGGGTTAGCGATGGGGTTGGGGGTTGTCGGGAGGAAAGTTGGACCAGATCGGGTGACAGAGGAGGGGGTGATTGTTGGGCTATGTCGAGATGAGAAAGTGATTAGGTCAGATCAGAGAAAAAAAAATTGGTTAAAACAAGTAGACTGAATCTATTAATCGTGCCATATTGTGCCACTCAACAAACTACATTCTAAAAGTCCTCGAACCGAACCGAGAAAGCAGAGCTTACATTCTAAAAGTCTTCGAACCGATCCGAAAAAGCTGAGCCTAAATTCCAGCTCTACCGCCGCGCAGCGAGCTAAAGCCCGTGCCGCATCGCGTCGCCCGCCCCCGGGCCCAGCGCTCATCGCCCACCAACCCCACGTAACTCGGCCACTCCCGCACCCACTGACACGCCGGACCCGCAAAAGTAGCCCCCACTTGCCGGAAGGAACAAATTAAGAAGAAAAAAGAGTAGGGGAGATAGAAAAGAGGGCGGAGTTAAATACGAACGAACGACCGCATTGCTTGACTACAGTCGCCCAGATCCTAAAGTCCAATCTCCAAACACC
Organism: Hsuehochloa calcarea; assembly: GCA_036346395.1. Lineage (NCBI taxonomy): Eukaryota > Viridiplantae > Streptophyta > Magnoliopsida > Poales > Poaceae > Hsuehochloa > Hsuehochloa calcarea. The sequence continues at coordinate 85,065,864 of CM070597.1, read as the reverse complement.
GAGCCGGAGGCGAACAGAAGCAGGTCGCGAGGAGAGCCGCCGCCGCAGCCGTCATGTCAGGGGGAATCGCGCGCGGCCGCCTCGCCGAGGAGCGCAAGGCGTGGCGGAGGAACCACCCACACGTCCGTGCCTCTCGATTCATCCGCCTCTCTTGATCTGTGCGAACATGTTGCCTCGCCGATTCCGGTGAATGATCTGTTTCGTTTCGGTTCTGTAGGGTTTCGTCGCCAAGCCGGAGACGGTGGCCGACGGGACGGTGAACCTCATGGTATGGCACTGCACCATCCCCGGCAAGCAAGGGGTAAGCACCACCTGATTGAATATTTAGTGAATAGCAGTAACTAGTAAGACCCGAAAACCCTAGCTCGCCCAAGTCCTCTGGCCCGATTCTAGATCGGGATGGTTTGATGCTTCTCCTGTTAGCTATTCACTATTTGATCGGCTCTCCTGCGGCGAGATTGTTAGTATCGTGCGTGGCCCTCTTGTGGAGGACATGCTAATACGTTTCCTAGTTTGTTGGGGGATTGGGATTAGGGATTCTGTAACTGCGACGCCTTCTAAAGTTGGAGACACTGCATTGTTCTTAGTCTGTTGAATTGAATAGGTTTTGTGGTGGCATTTCTTGTTGCAGATCAGGATACAGTTCGTTGGATCCTTTAGTACATTGTTGCAATGGCCTGAGTTTAGTTGTGGTTTATTTATGCCTTCACCATGGGGGAAAAATGTTTCTTTTTAGGGCTAGTCAAATTGTTAGTCACCTAACTGCCACCATAAATCAAGTTGAGTGAGGGCTGGTTCTGCATGAATAATTTCTAGACGACTTGCTTAGATGCTTCGAAAGGAGTGTTCTGTATTTATTTCACTAACTACTGCATGCCATGGGTTGAACGGAAAAATGCTTAAAATGATCAGCGAAAAGGTGGACTGGGATTAAATCCAGTGTATGCAGAAATTCAATTGAAGTATGCACAGGGGACTTGTGCAGGTTCTGTTATCTACTCGGCTAAGTTACTAAGTAGGGATTGATAAAGTATTGAAGTAACATTATATCCTATGCATGTTAGCATGCTCTCTGAGAGCACATACCTTTTCGTTAAGCAAACATCCTGTGTGTACTTATGTGTACAAGTATCTCCAGTAACTGTACCCTATTCAGGGTTTCAAAATCTAGAACCATAGTTACCAGAAACGCGGTTCGTCCGAGTTGCAATATGTGATTCAGGTTCGTATTTCGCCACTTTTTCTTCCTATTTCTAATGCGAACACGAACGTACCCTAAACCGGTTCGGGTTCAACGAACCCAGTTCGCGATTCGCGGGGTTTTATAGCGAATCCGGTTAATATGTCTGGAACCCAGTGAGTTCTTGCCAGCCAACTTGTAGTGAGTCCTGCCATTCTCTGGTGTCAACCAGTCTGATTTAGGCAAATTTGAGATGTTGACTGTCAACAATGAAGTTAAACTGGGCTAGAATACTTAACATACCCATGAGTTGGTGCAACTGCAACAAACTGTGCAAAGATATGTTTCTTCTTTGTTAATTAACTAAGTTGATTGCTTTACATTGTTTCTGTCTTGGATGCCTTTAGTGCTTTGGTTGAGGTTATGTTATTGATTTTTTGCACATGGTCTGCAATTCGACCAATCTTATGTTATCATATCTCAAGCTTGTCATGACCTTACAACTATTTTCTTATTTTGCTGCTTCTCTGTTTGTATAGACTGTTTGCAATAAGATGATCTAGCTTAACTAGTCCCCATCTTTTATTTGGTAGACCGATTGGGAAGGTGGATACTTCCCTCTCACCCTTCATTTCAGTGAGGATTACCCTAGCAAGCCTCCCAAGTGCAAGTTCCCACAGGGTTTCTTCCACCCAAATGTCTATCCTTCGGGAACAGTCTGCCTGTCAATTCTTAACGAAGACAGCGTAAGTTTTCCAACCATTTTTTACGTTTTATGTAATGCCAAACTTGATAGCATGGTATTACTGTTCCAATTGTATCCTTTCAGGGTTGGAGACCAGCCATTACTGTCAAGCAGATACTTGTTGGAATTCAGGACTTGCTTGATCAGCCAAATCCTGCTGACCCCGCTCAGACTGATGGTTATCACCTTTTTATCCAGGTTAGACAAAAGTGACCAACCAGGTTCCAGCTAATGTTTACTGGAGTCTTAACTATTTACCCTAAACATTACTGCTTACGGTTCGGATATTCAGTCCTGTATTAGTAACACTTCTTTTTTGCTCTGCAGGATCCGACGGAATACAAGAGGCGTGTTCGGCTGCAGGCCAAGCAGTATCCTCCGTTGGTCTGAGAACATTGGCTGCTTAGGGATCCATGCTGCACATCCGCATAGTTCTTGCTAGATCTTAAATGAATTCCTCTGCAAATATGGAATTAGACCAAATATAACCTGGTAAAGGGTGCTTTGAGATGTATTTATCATCATTGTGTACCAATTGTGATGTAAGATCCGTCTTGGATGTAAACGGTTTTCTTAACGGTTCGAGTGCTTGTTTTATGGGATAATGTCAAACTTTGGCCTGTCTGGTCATATCAAGAGAGTTGATGTGTGTTATTCGACAAGTCTAAATGAATGAACATATTTGTTTGCCCCAACTTTTGCCATCTACGATATTCGTGTTGTTTTCTTCTCTGATCTGTATCCTTGGTAGGCGTAAGTGTCAGTGACTGCACCTACTGTGCTCTGATTATCTGAAACCGGGATATTGTTGTTGCTTGCTTATCTCAGGGATTAACACCTGGTAGCCGCTGGAACGTGCTATGCTGCAATCCTTCTAGTATCAACACCCCAAAAAAAATCTTGATTGGACAGAGTTGCACAATCATGATGCAACTTCAATGTTGAGAAGTTTCTCCTGTTGCCGGTCAATTTTATTTTGATGGTCTCCCGAACAATCCCAACATGATTATGCAGATCTTTTAAAATGATGGTATATTTTCTGTTTGGTATAGCAATGCTGATGTGTTTGAAGTACATCAATGTTGATGTGAAGAAGTGCCACGAAGATGTCTATGAAACAGACAAGGTATCATAAGCTATATCAATGGTTTGCCATGGTCCATGAATGGTTGATAGTACTATTTATTTGGTATTTTTTGTGGAATACAAGAGGCTAGTTTTATCGTACTAAAGAGCCAGAGTTGACATTCAAACTCAATAGACGGTGGTGATCTCATGATTTTTTAAAATAATAATAATATTTTTTTTTAAAAAAATTACAAAAAATAATAGCCGACTCAAAAAATAGCAAAAATAGGTTCTGTCACGGTTGAACCGGCGAGCTACCTACAACCCGCTCATCGCCATTGAGCTGGTGACGAAATGAACGATCTGGCTGGCGACATGAATTTAGTTATAAAAACCCCGAAAATCAGTACAAACTCATTTTAATTCCAGAAAAAAAAACAGAAAGAGAGGAGAAGAGGAAAGAAGAAAGGTAGCGAAGCTCTACCGTTAAATCGCGGAGAAGTGATAAACGGAGTATCGGATCCGATCGGCCATCCTACAGGTATATTTTTTTTCGAACTTTGTACATTATGTCAAAACATTATCGGTTAGCAAACAAAAATAGCGACATAGAATTTAGTAGATTAGATAAATTTAATCCAATTATGTAGTATATCTTTTGAGCTGTGTACGAGGTAGGTAGAGGATAATATAAATAATACTAGTTTTATTTAGCTCCCCATTTATGCACGGTAATTATATTGTTAATACCGAAAATAAATTTTTAAGTAGAAAAATAGCATGACACGTTTCAAAATTGAAAGAAAAATTCGTAGCAGCTAATTAGGGTAGGTAGAGCCTAATCGAATTAATCACAACTTTATTTAGCTCCCTATTTGTATGCGGTAATTATATTATTAATATCGGGAATTAATTTATAACTAGAAAAATAGCATGACACGTTTTAAAATTACAACGAAAATCCGGAGCAGCTAATTAGGATTGGTAGAAGCTAATCGAAAAAATCTTAGCTTTATTTATCTCTGTAGGTTAGATAGAGCGTAATCGCAGTTTTATGTCTTGTCGTATAAATTTGGTTTCTATTTGTTGTTAGTAATTAGTTTACTAATGTCGCTTCGTATTATCATTTTATATATTTCGTAGTCTTTATAATGTATGCATTGAATTTTCAGGTATGATGGACTCAGACCACGCTGCCGAGTGGCCGTACGAGTTTGTTGACCTAGTGATTGACCTACATCACCATAGCCGCCTCAGTACCAACCTCCCATAGGAGGGTGAGGCTCCGATTGAGCTTGGCGTGTTGCGGCTGCGCACGCCCATCAGGGCCTGGAGGTTGCACCCCAGCTGGGTTCCGAGGTACGTGCCATTGCGATCTTCGTGTACTCATTTGTGGCCTGACTACGACGTGTGGACTAACGTTCGTTCGTAACCTGACCCGACGTAGGTTGAGAGCGGTAGGCCTCCTTCCGCTGGCACGGATGGTGGAGGTGACGTGGAAGGACGATCGGGCATTTTCCATATGGCCGGGCCCTACTAACGGCGTTGGTCGACCCGTAGGTAGGCGAGACACACGTTTCACCTCCGTGCGGGAGATGACGCCGACAACTGCGAGACATGAGCTTCTGGCCGGGTTGCCTGGCGTAGGCTTCCCATGGCGGCGTATGAGATCTCGCCCCGTAGCGCCGCGAGTTCTGGCGAGGTTCGGGATGTCTTTGCCGCCGACGGTGATTATCACGAGTTGACCCGCGCGGGCCGGCCGAGTGAATCGCCAATTCTCGTAAGTCTTCGTAACTATTATCCTTCGCATCAATTCATTTGTGAACCTTCTTGGCGTGTATGTCTTCTTGTAGTCGGCGTATGGCGGAGGGCGCGCCGCGAAGGTGAGGAGGCGCCGGGGCCTACATTGTGGTTGTTTGGGTGAGTCATGTTCCTATGATCCCACGGCAATGACGATAAGAACTACATCCTTCTGCGCGTGAGCTTCTGGTGGCCGTGGAGGAGATCGGCCTTACGCTGGGGTCTAGCCGTGCTATCGCGACATCTGCGCGCCTTGTGTGGCGCATGCCGCGGTCCTAAGCTCCATCCTCTCGGATGCCGCTACTTCTCTGACTTTGGTCCTTCAAGCGCTTTGGATCGAGCGTCCACAATGGACTTGGGAGCGTGCGGTCGACTTATGCGCCAAGGATGACGACATGGGCGGCCTACTATGGGCATGGTGTGGTGCGCCGATGGGTTAGTTTCATGAATTTTGGTATATTCCACGGTGACCTACACACCGATCACAATCGCGGGGTCGTACGCGTCCTACATCGTGATGTTCGACCAGTTGACCGATGACTGCGTCATCTGGAGACCGTACACGGAGGAGAGGGTGTCCGCGCACGCGCCCGGAGGACTGTCCAATCCGTGTGTGCGAGACCACGTGTACTGGTACATGAGGAGGGCCTTGGTGCATGAGATCTTCGCGGAGGAGTACTAGGTGGCGTGAGTCATGGGCTAGTTCGATCTGCGACAGCAGGTCCCAGCCCCTTGGGCGCAGCGGCTGCTGTCTCACATCTACGGGTTAGTTTGCGCTTTAATTCTTAAGTATAATCTATGTTACATACGTACCAAATGATTGTCTTGCCGTCCACAGGTACACTAGGAAGGGAGTACGTGGTACTACCACCTGGACAGAGAGGATGTTCCCTTGGGTTGAGGGCTGGATCATCGTGTTGGACCGAAAAAGGCGACTAGATGGGGGGGTGAATAGGAGCACGCTCACTTTTTCAACCAAGATCGGATTCAATACAAATTTCACTCCAATAGCTATGGAAGCTATGAAGATCAATATAGCAGTACATCGGAAGACTAGTATTGAATCCAATCTAAACCCCGAAGCAAAACAACCAAAATCAACACGAGCTAAAATTCTAAGTGTTGGGCGGTCTAACCTCTGTGTTAATGGCGGTCGGACCGGTCACCTTGGGCGGTCTGACCTCCAGTCTGATGAACAGTAAAAACAGCCCAAAAAACGAAGTTGCAAATAGATGTAACTTTTGATTTACAACTCCAAACTTGATGAAACTTGGAACACACCTTCTATAGGATGTTAGGAACCTATTCCAATGGAAGATCGTGAAGATCCTTGGAAAAGTTATGACCTTTTTCCGTTTGAAAGGAGGATGGTTCAAAACCGAGTTAAAACGAAAACTAGATCCAAAAACTTGCTCGTGGGTGATTGATGATCAAGATGATCCTAGATTTGTTCCCACATGTCACAGTAAGCTAGATCACGTGAAGAAATCAATCAAAAAATCACAAATCAAAGAAAGACTCAAAATCACCAAATAGAGAGAAGGAAAGCAAAGAGACACATCTTTGAGCAAATTTTCCTTAGATTGATTTGATAGGGTTTGGGTTTACAGCCACTCCATCAATGGAGGACAAAGCTCAATCCAAGAGCTCGAAATCAAATCAAAACTCTCTAGAACCCTAACCTCCACTAATCCTCTCCCTAAACAAAACTAGGATTTCAACAATAATGAAAGGGTTGAAGGGGGTGCAGCCACCTCCCTCCTCTATTTATAGTGGAGGCGTAGACCTTCTAGAAGATTAACTTAAATGGGCTCCCGTTAAGGCTCAACACAAACGGGTCACACACGCACGCATTTTAAAACGCCGTCTTCAACACCTCTTGCCTAAACCGCTTCTCTTTGCGTCGTCTTGCGCCGCAGGTTGACAAAAGTTCACCAAGGAGGTATTTGGTAAAATTACCAAAATACCCCTTCTCGGTCCTTCTCCGAAGACCGAGTCCATCTGTGAAACACCGCTGCTCATACGTGTAGGTTGATCAATGGCTCTCTCGGTGTCGGCAAGTCTCTCCCATCCGGCTCCACCGAAACCACCATGGCACTTGCAGACTCGCGTCGCAGTCAAACCGATCGCGCCAAACCGTCCGTTCGGTCATCCTTGTCTATACGCACCACACTTGAGTTCATTGACCTCACGGCATCGTCAATCGTTACGAACCTCAGCTCTCCAAGCCTAGTTCCGATCATCCTCGCCGTTGACCGTCGTTGACCACCAAACAACCTGCACAACAATAGACAAGCAAATCAAATCCGAGAACAAGTTCTTCACAACTTGACCCACGTTAGTCAAAACATGCATCATGCAACACATATGCCTGAAACTCATGATTTTGACCTAACCAGCGAACAACGCCGCCACGAAGACCGAAGTTCAAGTGACAATCGGTCAAGAGCCCCTCGGGGCGGTCGAACCACCACCTTCTTGGTCGGACCGCGGTATAGGCGGTCCGACCGCCCAAAAGGACTTAGCCGATTTTCAACCCCTGAAAATCCGAAACCTACTGGAAACTTTAAACCAATAGAACTTTTGTCTGGAGACTCCAAAAATTATGGGACCAAGAGCAATAGAATCCCCTCTCTTGCCTACACCTCTATTTTTGGCCCGACTCATTTGACACATTTAGTCATCTGCCGGTCAAGCCGCGCTCATGGCGGTCCGACCAATATGGGACCGTCGGACCGCCATGCCATGGCGGTCGAACCGCTGTCACTGACGATTACGAAACTTTATCGAAAACACGTGAAACGACAAACCATTAACGCCATTGCCAATTGTCACATCATCCTAAGATCTGGAGCATATCCCCATGATATCCACACAGCGCCTATGCTGATGTCGTATTGGAGGATGCTCCTTACAACCCCAGGGAGTACATAGAGTGGTATGGCAGTTGGACGAGGCTTCGCTGTGTCCGGGTCGTGGTCGACCCACCACGACACGAGGCTGCAACATTCGACACGTACACCACTGAAGGATCTAGACCCACCATTATGAGTTAATGGAATATTTTAGTGATTAATGATAAATCCAAATATGAGACTATCTCTCTTGTCTAGTATTATCATGTGTAGTCTCATTTGGATATAAATGTGAAATTCAACGAGGTTTGCAATCGACATCTTAATCTCATTTATTGTTGCATTCCTCGAATCCAAAATATAGGATGAACTCAACCATAAGTTTAACTTAAATATGTGCATATGACCTAATTACACATTTGTGTATGCACACATTTAGGGGCAGTTTATTCTATATTTTATGATTTCATTAGTATTGATCAATATTCTGTTTTTCACATATATTTGGGACCTTTACTTTGAAACATATCCGTTTGAGTATGTAGAACTTGTGTAGTTCGCATATACTCATGTTGTGAGTATATATATGACTTGTGTAGTTTATATATACTCATATCGTGTTACTTTATCTACATTCATTTTAATGTGTAATTGAAGTGGGTATCATCAATTACCAAAGAGGGAAAGATTGAAGTATCTTGTCCCACCATTATGAGTTAATGGTATAATGTGGTAATTAATGGTAATCATATTGTGGAACTAATATTTTCCATGAGTTGGATGAATAGGTTATGTTCCAGAGTGATGAATACTTAGGATGATCATGAGTTGATCATCAAGTCAATATTCAAGTAAAGAATGCATCATGTGTTGATGCATATGAAGAGCTTGAAGAAATAGAATCATTGTGTCGATGATGTTTCAAGAGAAGACCCATCATGTGTTGAGGGAAGTCAAGAGAAAGAATGCATCATGTGTTGATGCATGTTAAGACTCGGGATGAAGAAATCATCATGTGTTGATGATGTTCAAGACAAGATCCCGAAGTGAAGAAGATCATCATGTGTTGATGATTATCAAAGTCAAGGATCTGGACTTGAAGTGTTGATGTGCGTCATCAAGCTTCAAGAAGATGCAAGGCAAATGTATGACTAGCTAGGGTTAAGGATGTGTTCTTAGTCTTTTACCGGTCTTGGTGTTTGGATGGAAGACCGGATTGCTAGCATAGGTTACCGTACTATTAAGAGGAGTCTTGACTAGTAGCATGAGTTAGTCATGTGTTGATAGCTCATTGTGTTTGCTCTAACTCATCTAGGCATGATGTTATTTATTTGCGAATGTGTTTTACAAATAGTCGAGGCTCATGCATAACCCTTGTACGTGACTTAAGTTTGCAAATCGTTTTGCAAATGGTGTAAGTCCATGTACCTTATTCCTTGTGATGAGTATTCCAAAGGTTGGCAAATGTGTTTTCCAACTTGCTGAGAATATCATCTTTAAACCTTGTTGGACTTGCACTCAAATGGGCGAATGTGTTTTGCCATTTGAGCAAAGTGAAAAATGCGAGATCTCTCTGGAATGTGGCGGTCGACCTTGAGGATCACCGATCGGCCGGTGGCAAATCGATCGAGCGCCATGTGTTGGCGGTCCGTGATTTCCCATGAATTATTTTTGTGTGCGGTAGTACCGCCGTTGATAAAACGGTACTACCGTAGTGCGGAAGTACCAGAGGTTTCGCGGTACTTTTATTCCAAAGAAGCACCTTTTGTTGTTGTGTCGATTTTCCTCGGGCGGTCAGACCGGCCAGCCTTGGCGGTCTTACCGATTTGGCGGCGGTCAGACCGGCCATTAGTTGGCGGTGTTTGTATCAATACTCTTCCATTTGAATGTTTGATTTGTTTAATATACCAAAAGGGGGAGAATGTATTGAATGTACAAATATATCATTCTCATATGCATAATGATTGATGCTTTAAATTTCACCTCATGACATGCATAGATATAGTTCATTAGTTTAATTTCTTATGGTATGTCTATTTATATCCAAATGTTATTATTGATAAAGGATTTGTCATCAATCACCAAAAAGGGGGAGATTGAAGGATCTAGACCCACCATTATGAGTTAATGTAGTGTTTTGGTGATTAATGACAAATCTAATTGTGAGACTAACAATTCTATTGCTATATCTAATGTGTAGTCTCATTTGGATATAAAGGTGAAATTCAACGAGGTATGCATTTGACTTATACTTTTATATATTGTTGCATTCCCCAGGATCCAAAATATAGGATGAACTCAACCATAAGTTTAACTTAAATATGTGCATATGATCTATTTACACATTTGTGTATGCACACATTTAGGGGGAGTTTATTCCATATTTTATGGTTTCATTAGTATTGATCCATAATCTGTTTTCCACATATATTTGGGATCTTTACTTTGAAACATATCCGTTTGAGTACATAGAACTTGTGTAGTTTGTGTATACTCGTGTTGTGAGTATAATAGAACTTGTGTATTTCTTACATACTCATGTCGTGAGTATATGTAACTTGTGTAGTTCATATATACTCACGTTGTGTTACATTTATCAATTCAATTTTATGTGTAATCGAAGTGGTTATCATTAATTACCAATAAGAGAAAGATTGAAGTATCTTGTCCCGCCATTATGTGATAATGGTTTGTTGTGGTAACTAATGGTAATCACATTGTGGAACTAATATTTTCCATGAGTTGGATGAATATGTTATCTTCCAGGATGATGAAGACTTGGGATGATCATGAGTTGATCATCAAGTCAAGAGCTTGGTGTAAAGGATGCATCATGAGTTGATGCTTATCAAGAAGAGATGATCATGAGTTGATCGTCAAGTCAAGAAGACCCATCATGTGTTGATGGAGTTCAAGTAAAGGATGCATCATAGGTTGATGCATGTCAAGACGATGTGCGTCATCAAGCTTTAAGAAGATGCTCATGGCAAAGGTATGACTAGCTAGGGCTAAGGATGTGTTCCTAGTCTTTTACCGGTCTTGGTGTTTGGTTGGAAGACCGGATTGCTAGTATAGGTTGCCGTACCATTAAGAGGGGTCTTGTCTAGTAGCTTGAGTCTCATCATGTGTTGATAGCTCAATCTTGCTTGCTCTAGCTCTACATAGCATGATGCTATTATTTGCAAGCGTGTTTTGCAAATAGTTGAACTTATGCATTTAATCCTTGTAGCATGCGACTATACTCTTGCGAATGTGTTTTGCAAATAGTTGAAGTCCATGTACCTACACCTTATTCTATGATCTAAGTTTGCAAATGTGTTTTGTAAATTGTTGGGATTCATGCATTTTTCCTTGGCATGGTCTAAGATTGCTTATTGTCATTTCTTTGGACTTAGATCATGATAGTGGCTCTTTGGAGTTTTGCTTTTTGATTTGATCAAATGTGTTTGAGATCAATCAAATAGGTGGGTTGTGTAGCCCTCTGAATAAGCTTTCCATAGAGTCCAAGATCACTCAATTTCGACATCGGAGTCAAAAGTAATGACCTTTTACAGTGTAAATGCATCTTTGAAATTGGTATGCGGAACTTACGCAGAGAACGGAGGAACTACTACGAGCGAGTAGTTCCGCCATTTATCTTCTTGGAACTTCCGCACCAAAAATTTTAACGGCTAGTTTTGAGCCGTTATGCACCGTCGACCCATGAGCAGTAGAAAGCGGTAGTTCGCGGTTTATGCAGGCGGAACTACCGCAAATCTGATTTTGGGGATTTCGACTCCAAGCGGCTAGTTTTTGTGTGTGGCCTATAAATACCCACCTTGGCCGGTTGAGAGACAATCTTTGGCATCCCATTTCACTCACTTGAGCTAGTGTGAGCTTCTCCACTCAATTGTGCATGTGTTGCACCTTGTGAGCAAGGAGAGATGTCTCTAGTTGCATGTGTTGCATCTAGAGGTGGATTTCGTATCCACTTGAGTTTGTGCATTCGTTGCGTGGTGAGAGGCAAGCAAGGGGCTTGGCTTATTACTCTTGGTGTTTGCTTGACACCTAGGCGTCGTGGGCGTCGTGGACCGGTGATCTTCTCAAGAAGCTTGTGAGAAGACCCGGCGTGTTGTGAAGGTTGGAGCTCACCTACCCGGAGTGGGAAAGAGCTATCACTAGTGGAATTGAGGTGTTTAGCTTAATTCGTGGAGCCGGTCCAATTCATTTGGGCTTACCTCAACGTGGACTAGGGGAGACCGGCAAGTCTCCGAACACCACGGTAAAACATCATTGTGTCTATTGTGGTTTGGTTTACTTTGTGCAATTTACATTCATTGTATTTGTGGATATCATGGGGATATGTTTCAGATCTTAGGATGATGTGACAATTGACAATGGTGTTTACGGTTTGTCGTTTCACGAGTTTTCGACAAAGCTTCAGGCATTACGGGCGAGGGTGGTCCGGCCGCCATAGCATGGCGGTTGGCCGTCCCAAATAGATCGGACCGGCCATGTGCGGTGGTCGGACCGTGATGACCTAAAGTGTTGAGCGCGGAGCCAAAATAGGTGTTGTAGGCAAGTGAGGATTCCAATGCACTTGGTCTCATGATTTTGGAGTCTCGATGAAGTTCTATTCAATTTAAGCTTCGAAGGTTTGAATTTGGGGCATAAATTTGGCTAAGTCCACAGGCGGTCCGGCCGCTCACGAGGAGCGGTCCGACCGGGAGGCGGTCGGCCGCTCACATGGAAGCGGTCGGACCGGTTTCTATAAGCGTCCGCCAACCGTGTCAATGTTGTTTTGTTAGGTCAAAGTCATTGGTATCGTGGCATATGGTTTGCATGATGCATGTTTTGACTAACATGGGTTAAGTTGTGAAGAACTTGTTTCCGAATTCGTGTTTGCTTGTCTATGGTTGTGCGAGGTTGCTTGGTGGTCAACGAAGGTCAGCGGCGAGGAGGATCGGGACTAGACTTGGAGAGTTGAGGTCGAGCGATCGGCGATGCGGGTGAGTCAATGACTCAAGCGTGACACAAGATGGACAAGGGTGACTGTTGGCAAATCCATGGCGCATGGTGAAGCGGTTTAGGTCAAAAGGTTAAAGGCGGCGCTGCGAAGCGTGCGTGTGTGACCCGTTTGTTAGTGGGCCTTAGGGGCCGATTGAGTCAAACCCTAGAGAGTTCTAGGCCTCCACTATAAATAGGAGGAGGTGGTGGCTGCACCCTCCCTCTCGCTGTTTTTCACCTCTTTTGTGTTTTCAAAACCCTAATTGGCTTAGGGGGAGTTGAGGTGGAGGCTAGGGCTTTTCATGGTTTGAGGTGAATTTCGTGATCTTGGATTGACCAGCGATCCATGATGGTGTGGGTGTAATCCGAGAGCGATCACGTTCTTAATCTATGCAAGGTTTGCTTGAGATAAGTCTCTTTTCATTCTTACTTTCAATTTCGTGATTTTAGGGCTTTCTTTGATCCGCGAGTTTGTGATTGATTCTTTCACGTAAATTAGCTTACTGTGATATGTGTGAATCTATCTAGAATCATCTTGATCATCAATCACTCACGAACACATTAGGATCAAGTTTTCGTTCTTGCGGTTTTAGACATTACATTATTCAATTGACAAGCTGTTCAGGATCTATCCAAGAATTATCATAATATTCGATTGGAATAGGTTCTCAATAGCATAGAGAAGGTGTGTGCAAAGTTTCGTAAAGTTTGGAGTTGAGAATCAAAAGTTTAACCTAATTGCAACTTCGTCATCGGGCTGATTTTACTGTTTCAGATCGGTTCTGGAGCCGGCCGGTCAGACCGCCCGCCATCACCGGTCAGACCGATTTTAGAGCGGCCCGACCGCCAGTACAACAGCGGTTAGACCGCCCATCAATCGGTCCAACCATTTGGGTCAGTCGTCGACCGCTTGCGTGCATTGTGATTCTTTAATCTTAGTTGATTTTGTTATTTTGCTTAGGGGATTTAATTGGATTCAATACTAGTCTTCCGCTGTACTGGTATATTGATCTTCATAGCTTCCTAATAGCTATTGGAGTGAAATTGTGTTGAATTCATTATTTGGGAAAAAGTGGCGTGCTCTTATTCACCCCCTCTAGTCGCCTTTTCGGTCCAACAAGTGGTATCGAGCAGGTTAGTTCACTCTTGATCTTAACAGGTCCAGCGAACTTTAAGCGATGGATAAGTTTTCTACTAAACCGCATATCTTCGATGGGCACGACTATGCCTATTGGAAGAATCGTATGTGAGTCTTTCTTGAGAGCGAGGACAAGCTATTTGGGATGTTGTTCGAGCCAGCTTTTATTCTGAAATTGCAACACCGGCCGGCGATTCTTGTGGCAAACAACAACAAAGCCAAAAATCTTTTATATGGTGCGCTTGGTAGACAAGAATATGATCGCATTTGCAATCTTGCCATACTGCGCATGAAATTTGGAACACTCTCGAAACATATCATGAGGTTCGTCCCAAATCAAAAGGTCGCCAAGCAGTTTACAAGCGTGAATACAATAAATTCGTGATGCGTCCTGGAGAGAGCATCGATGACATTTTCAGTCGCTTTAATAAAGTAATTAATCAAATGAAATCTGTTGATATTGAATAATCTCAATCTGAAAATGCCACCCATCTCTTGGCTGCAATCAACACCAAGGAGTGGGAGATGAAGGCTACTGCTATAGAGGAAAATGTTGATCTTTCAAGTCTTACTTTAGAATTGCTTTATAGTAAACTCAAGACTCATGAAATTAAAAGAGTTGATCATCCTAAGAAAGACAACATGACATTGATAGCTGATCCTCTCAAAAGGTCTTCTGATGGTACTCTTGAATCATTTTCTAATTTTTTAATTTACTTGTTTATCTGCGATTCATGAGGAGGAGCTTGAAAGTATTCCTGAGACAGAGTTAGCTCTCCTAGCTAAAAAATTCACACGGGCCTACAATAATGTGAGAAACAAAAAGAGAGGTGGTCCGGTGACATGCTATGAATGTGGTGAGCTCAACCATATACGGACAAATTGCCCCAAGCTGAAAGGTAAGAACAATCATAAGGAAAGCCAACTTGGAAGAAGCCTCCTTTCAACAAATCAAGGTATGAGGCTAATAAGCTTGTGAAGGCCGCTCACCGGGTCCTTGCCGCTTTGAGGATCAATCCTTGGCGATGTGGATTAGGGAGTGAGGAAGACAAGGAGGAGGAGATCCTCAAGGCAAAAGAAAGGAAGGCCAAGGACTTCACGGCATGTGCTTCATGGTGACAGCGACATTGATGATGATGAGGTATCTTTTTCTTATGATGAGCTTTACGCTAAATATGATTCTATAGTTGAGCAATTGCTTAGTCAAGATGAAGCGCTAGAATTTGTCATGACAAAAATAAGAAATTAGAGTCAAAGATTAACAAACTGAAAGTAGAGCTTAAAAATGCAAAGACTCTTGAACCTGATGAATGTTTATCTTGTCATGCTATGCATTCAGAAATTACCAAGTTACAATCGCTTATAATATTTACGTACAACAACTTGAGAATACTAGATCTGAACTAAATGAAATTAAAATTGCTCCTTGTGAAAAATATTTAGAATCTAGTAAATTGATTGCTTTTGATGTGTTTGATTCTAGCCCTTGCACTTCATGCTTAGAAAAAGAACGTGAAATCAAAGATATCTTAGAAATTGCTAGAGTCAAATATGCTAAGCTTAAGGATAATATTGAAAATACTATTTGTGCTTCTTGTTCATTCTTAAGCTTGAAATTGCTTTATATAAGGAGAAATCTATGGATAAAACTTGTGATGCTTGTGTTAATTTGAGAAAAGAAAATGCTTACCTTCATGATACATTAGAGAAATTTTCTAAAGGTAAGAAACAATTAAACATGATTCTTGACAAGTCCAAAACTCCTTATAAGAAGCAATGTTTAGGATTCAATTCTTTTCAAGACAATTCAAAGCCAAAAGTCATTCAAGTCTTGGAAAAAGGTTTAATTGAATTCAAAACCCAACCTGCAAAAACATCTTTTAAATCTGCAGGTTTTGCCAAACCTTGTATTAATTCAAAGGGTACTTCCTCTAGTGGTACCAAGTACCATTGCACTTATTGCAAGAAAACTGGGCATTTGATATAATTCTGTTGGTGTAGGTTGAAAAATGATAGGAAAAATCTTGATAGAATTTCATTCAGGCAACCTAGAGCTTTTATGAGACATGGTAACACTGAAAAGAATAAACCTGGATTAGGATTTTTCTCACATGCTAATCATTATGTTTTTAGATATCCTAATTCTCATGTTCTTGGTTTGTGATCGACCGGCTTGGTGGTCACCGGTCTGACCGATTTGGTCGCCGGTCTGACCGCCAGAACAACGCCGGTCAGACCGCTCCTGGACAGGTTAATTCCCATGTAAATTTAAACAATGCTCATAACAGAATTCTAGATAAAATCAAGGATAGTACTTCTGGTTTGTATACTCCTTGCGGGTGTGTGTCTCGATCTTTGGATTCCTAAATCTTGTTTATCTAACTTGATGTTGAGACACATCGCTTCTTTGTTCCTTGATTTTCGGGATTACTGCGGAAAGGGAAGAACACGTGGTTAAATCGACTCCGGGTGTTCACGCCACATGACCGGAAACTCAAGATGGTTCACCTCTTTCACGCGGGCAACAGGTGATGACTTCATCACCTTTAGAGATGATACACAAGGACGAATTGAAGGAACATGATTAATTAGGGTAAACAACAAATTCATCCTAAAGGATGTCGCTCTTGTGGACAAGCTTAGGTATAATCTGCTTTCTGTTTCTCGACTTCTTGATGATGGCTATGAGGTGTATTTAAGAAAAATGCTTATCGTGTGCTTGATTCTCTTGTTGAGCTTGTGTTTGGAATATCTAGAGTTGGTAGAATTTTTGGGTGATTTTGAGAATCTCTTCTTTGGATCTCTTAAATGTTTGCTTACATCTTCTTGATTTACGGCTTTGGCATCGACGTTTGGGGCACATTGGTTTTGATCATCGACGCGAGTTAGCAACCTTGATCTCATGAGAGGTTTGCCCAAACTCAAAGTGTCAAGGATGCTATATATGTGCATCATGTGGCAAGGCAAACAAGTTGCCGCCTCACACCCTTACTGTGACTATGGTTATGGTAGCGGACCGGACGGTTGCTTCATATGGATCTTGTTGGTCTGCTAGAGTCCGATCGATCGGTGGAAAATGGTATATTCTTGTCATAGTCGATGATCTTTCAAGATATTCTTGGGTGTTCTTTCTTGCTTCAAAAGATGAAGCTTTTGGTTATTTTCATGACCTTGTTCTTCGTTTGGCCTCTGAACTTCCTGGTGCCTTGAGAGCGATCCGCAGTGATAATGGCACGGAGTTCAAAAATGCTTCTTTGCTTCTTTTTGTCTTTGGCGTGGTATTGAGCATCGGTTCTCCTCTCCACACGTCCCTCAACAAAATGGCGTGGTGGAAAGGAAGAATAGGACCTTAGTCGAAATGGCTAGGACGATGCTAGATGAGTATAGCACAGGGAGATTTTGGGCGAAGCTATTGCTCTGACTTGCCATATTACAAATCGTGTCTTTTTGAGACAATCTTTAGGCAAGACTACTTATGAGCTTCGCTTTGGTAGAAAACCCTCTGTTTCGCATTTTCGAGTCTTTGGATCAAAATATTTTATTCTTAAGACAGGCAACTTAGATAAATTTGAATCAAGAACTTTTGATGGGTTATTTACGGGTTATCCTGCTCATTCGAGGGGTTTCGGGTTTTAATCTGAGACTAACCTTATTCGGAGACTTGTAATGTCACTTTTGATGAGACTAGCCACAGGCTAGATCAATTACTCTGAGATGATTCACAGTATGAGAGCATTTTTGTGGAGGAAGATGAGGGCGAAGGCGATATCATTCCTTCATCTGCTGCTTCTTGGCGCCCATATTGATACAAGAACACCTCGTCTACTTCACCTTGATTGAGGCTCTGCTTTGCATCATCATCATCAGCGATACTGCGGAGGTCGAAGAAGCGATATCTCACCGGGTGCTCCACCGCATTGAGAGACATCATCCTCGGATCGGATAATAGGTAATCTACATGGCGAGTCACTCGCTCGGTATAATGATCCAAATCTCTACTCTCATTCGGCTTTTGTTGCTTCTTTTGAACATGCGATATATCACATGCGTTATCGATTCTAGTGGGTAAATGCCATGCATGAGGAGTTAGAGAATTTTGAAAGAAACAAGGTTTGGAACCTAGTAGAACCTCCTAGTGGTCATAATATTATAGGAACCCGTTGGGTGTTCAAGAATAAACAAGGTGAGGATGGTTACGTGGTTAGAAACAAGGCAGTTAGTAGCTCGGGGTTTCAACCAAGTTGAGGGTTAGATTTTGATGAGACATTTGCTCCTGTTGCTAGACTAGAAGCCATTCGCATTTTGCTCCTATTTCTTTGCATCAAAAGGTTTTAAATTATATCGGATGGATGTTAAAAGTGCATTTTAAATGGTTTCATAGAGGAGGAAGTGTATGTTAAGCAACCCCTGGTTTTGAGGATCCCAAGTATCCAAATCGTGTTTTCAAGCTATCAAAGCCTTGTATGGTCTTAAACAAGCCCCTAGAGCACAGTATGATAGACTTAAGACTTTCTTGCTTAAAAATAATTTTGAGATGGGTAAAGTGGATAAAACTCTATTCATTCTTAGGCGTGGAAATAACTTTTGCTTGCTCAAATTTATGTAGATGATATTATTTTTGGTGGTTCTTCTAATGCTCTTGTTTCCGACTTTTACGAGACTATGTCCAGGAATTTGAGATGAGTATGATGGGAGAGCTCAATTACTTTTGAGACTTCAAATTAAGCAATGCAAGGAAGGAACCTTTATCCATCGGACAAAGTACACTAAAGATCTACTCAAGCGCTTTGACATGGGTGATTGCAAGCCAATCTCCACTCCCATGGCAACCGGTATCTTGGATCGGATGAGGAAGGAGAAGTCGTGGATCAACGCAATCTGCATGACATGATCGGCTCCCTTACATATCGGCGGCCTCGAGGCCGGACATTCACTTCACGGTATGCCTTTGTGCAAGGTTTGAGCGTCTCAAGAACTTTCCATCGCCAAGCCGTTAAGCGCATATTCAGGTATTTACACTCTACCCTCTTATATGGCATTTGGTATTCCTGTTCTTCAGCTTTGTCCATTAGGGGTTTTTCAGATTCTGATTTTGCGGGCTGTCGGTTAGATAGGAAGAGTACCTCGAGGCACTGTCACTTCTTAGGCACTTCTCTTGTATCTTGTTCTTCTAGGAAGCAGTCTTCTGTTGCACAATCCACTGCTGAAGCGGAGTATGTAGCTGCTTTGCTAGTTCTTTGTAGCCTGATTTTGTGGATGACATCCACTTTGAAAGATTATGGGTTAAATTTTGCTAGTGTTCCTCTTTTCTGTGATAACACTTCTACTATTAATATTGCTAAAAACCCGATGCAACATTCTAGGACTAAGCACATAGACATTCGCTTTCACTTCCTTAAAGATCATGTCGAAAAAGGGGATATTGTGATGCACTTCGTGAGTCAGATGCTCAATTGGCGGATATTCTCACCAAGCCTTTAGATCAAACCAGGTTTGCCACCTTGAGAAGTGAGTTAGGGGTAATTTATCCCTATGGGTTGGTTTGAGGGGGAGTTTGATCTTTTCTGATCTTTCCTTGTTCTTTTGATCTTTTATTGTTCTTTTACGAACTTAGTGATCTTTTGAACTTTTTAGGTTTTAGGCTTTTATTGCATCTCATTGTATCATATTGCATTCATATGAAAAATACAACAATGGTATGAAAAATCCAAAAGATGCATTGTAATATAAGTCTTTACCTTATCTTATGAAGCTTTGCCTATTACCCTTTGGAGCTTTAGTATTTCAATTCTTACTCAATGTCATGTCTAGTTCTTTGACTTGCTAGAATTATCATGCTTTTACATGTGTAGCTAAGTCTTTGCTATATGAGCTAGAACTTTTAAAACAACTTGAACTAAGAAATTGTAATTTGTGGATGCTTTAGCGAGTTGCGCAATTAGTGCTCCTTTTGTGACATTGGCCCTGTCAGAATTGCTTTGTTAGCTCTTTGATCTAAAATTAACCATTACTTGAGCTTTTGTGTTCTTGAGATTCTAAAACTGCTCATGTGAAAAATAAAAATCAAGATTGTCTTATGCTTAAATTGTGCCAAACTATTCTTACGAGACTGCTTGTCAAATGACATGAACTTGGAGATTCTTGATGAACCAGACGATCTCATGGGGACTGCTTGTCAGAAATGACATGAACATCAAGATTTGTCGCCCTGGTAGAAGCTTAGAAAGAGTTTGTGGATGGCTCCTAGTCCAGTATCTTCTTTACTAAGATATACCTTTAATCAACTTACAGTGAAGCTTAGGATGAGTTTGTGGATGGCTCCTAGTCCAGGATCTTGTCACTAAGTTAGATCATTAGTCAACTTCAATATTCAATGCATATGAGAAAAATATTGACAAATGGGCTTTTACAAAATATTGAGCAAAATGATTCAATACAGGACCTGATTGACTATTAATGTGGTCCTTGTTAGATTTTTGATCTCACTTTGACATTTTGACATGGCCAATTTCATTTTAGGATCTCTGTTGATGAACTTGCTGAATTTGAAGCGTTGCTTAAATTGATCAAATCTACTGCTTTACTTTTGAGCTTTTGTGCTTAGCTTTGATATACATGTCTTATCATGATCTTGCTAGCGTTGTCAGGCTTGATATGTTATTTGTGCAATATAGAAATGCTGGCTAGCTCTTTTGGGTAATCTCCAAAGCTTCTTGTAATCAAAAATTGAAAAAATACAAAAATAAAGCACTCCATTGCACTTTATGCATACTCCTCTTTATGCTTCTTTTGTTTTTGCTTCTTTCTTTATTATCTATTTGTTATCTCTGGATGAGAGGAAGGCGTGATTCCTTGATGAATCCATTGTCAAAGGGGGAGAAGATGTGTTAATGAGAAGTTATTTCATTGTTGGGGGAGAAGATTATGCAAAAGGGAGAAAGTTGGAGATATATATATATCATTGTTTTTCAAAGGGGCGAAAATTCAAAGTTTACGAAATTTGAGGATCATAGTGAGGGGGAGTTCTTGAGTTGCATTCTTATTGTCTTATTGAATATTCTGAACTTGAATTGCATTCTTTTTTACTCACAATGATCATAGGTCAATTGAACAATTGTTCTTGCATATGGACCTCATGTGAGAATTTTGACTCTTTTTTTGGAAATAAAAGCTTTTATGCTTTCTTTTGCCTTATCTCACATGCCTATACTATTCTGATGCCAGCTTGGTCATTTACATTGCTTTTTCTTATTTATGGACCAAGTTGTGCCTTTGTGCAGCTGCGAGTAAACTTCGTTTTCAAACCTCTTACCTACATTTTACGGATTATTGCCAATGTGTTCATCAAGGGAGATTGTGGATATCATGGGGATATGTTCGGATCTTAGGATGATGTGACAATTGGCAATGGTGTTTACGGTTTGTCGTTTCACGAGTTTTCGACAAAGCTTGAGGCATTACAGGCGGGGCGGTCCGGCCGCCATAGCATGGTGGTCCGCCAGGTCCTAAATCGGTCGGACCGACCATGTGCGTGATCGGACGGGCGGTGACCTAAAGTGTTGAGAATCGGTTGGGCCAAAAATAGGTGTTGTAGGCAAGTGAGGGATTCCAATGCACTTGGTCTCATGATTTTGGAGTCTCGATAAGTTCTATTCAATTTAAGTTTCGAAAGGTTTCAAAATTTGAGGCATGAATTTGGCTAAGTCCCTAGGGGCGGTCCGGCCGCTCACGAGGAGCGGTCCGACCGGCTCACATGGAGCGGTCGGACGGTTTCTACTTAAACGTCCGCCAACCGTGGCAATGTTGTTTTGTTAGGTCAAAGTCATTGGTATCGTGGTATATGGTTTGCATGATGCATGTTTTGACTAACATGGGTCAAGTTGTGAAGAACTTGTTCCCGAATTCGTGTTTGCTTGTCTATGGTTGTGCGAGGTTGCTTGGTGGTCAGCGAAGGTCAGCGGCGAGGAGGATCGGGACTAGACTTGGAGAGTTGAGGTCGAGCGATCGGCGATGCGGGTGAGTCAATGACTCAAGCGTGACACAAGATGGACAAGGGTGACCTATTGGCAAATCCATGGCGCATGGTGAAGCGGTTTAGATCAAAAGGTTAAAGGCGGCGCTGCGAAGCGTGCGTGTGTGACCCGTTTGTTAGTGGGCCTTAGCGGAGTCCGATTGAGTCAAACCCTAGAGTTCTAGGCCTCCACTATAAATAGGAGGAGGTGGTGGTGCACCCTCCCTCTCATTTTTTCACCTCTTTTGTGTTTTCAAAACCCTAATTGGCTTAGGGGAGTTGAGGTGGAGGCTAGGGCTTTTCATGGTTTGAGGTGAATTTCATGATCTTGGATTGACCAGCGATCCATGAAGGTGTGGGTGTAATCCGACAACGATCACGTTCTTAATCTATGCAAGGTTTGCTTGAGATAAGTCTCTTTTCGTTCTTGCTTTCAATTTTGTGATTTTAGGGATTTCTTTGATCCATGAGTTTGTGATTGATTCTTTCACGTAAATTAGCTTGCTGTGATATGTGTGAATCTATCTAGAATCATCTTGATCATCAATCACTCACGAACAAGCATTAGGATCAAGTTTTCGTTCTTGCCCGGTTTTAGACCTTCTGTTATTCAATTGACAACTGTTCAGGATCTATCCAAGAATTATCATAATATTCGATTGGAATAGGTTCTCAATAGCATAGAGAAGGTGTGTGCAAAGTTTCGTAAAGTTTGGAGTTGAGAATCAAAAGTTTGACCTAATTGCAACCGTCATCGGTGATTTTCTTGTTTGGATCGGTTCGGGCGGCGGTCAGACCGCCCGCCATCACTGGTCAGACCGATTTTGGAGCGATTCGACCGCCAGTACAACAGCGGTCAGACCGCCCATCAATCGGTCCAATCGGCTGGGTTCAGAGGTCAGACCGCCTGTGCATTGTGATTCTTTAATCTTAGTTGATTTTGTTATTTTGCTTAGGGGATTTAATTGGATTCAATACTAGTCTTCATTTGCCTTGGTATATTGATCTTCATAGCTTCCTAATAGCTATTGGAGTGAAATTATGTTGAATTCATTATTTGGGAAAAAGTGAGCGTGCTCCTATTCACCCCCCCTCTAGTCGCCTTTTCGGTCCAACAGTATTAAATTGCTCATATATCTTTGCATGATTGCTAGATTTCTATTGTCTTATATTGTTGGTGCACTTAGTCAAGTCTAGTTGATTTAGGTTTTAATTGTGCAAAACCAAATTGTTATTAGCTTCCGCATTAGAAAGTGGTTTCAGCCAAGTGATTTTTAGCCTATTCATCCCCCTCTAGTCGGCCTCCACGATCTTACAGGCGGTCCGACCGGCCGTAGGTCCAACGGCTAGTTTTATAGCCGTTGGTGCATGGGCGGTCCGACCGGCCATTAGTTGGCGGTCTGACCGGCCCTGCACTGATTCGAGAGAATCTTTCCTCCAATGGCTAGTTTTTGTGTGTGGACTATAAATACTCACCTTGGCCGGTTGGGGATGGTTGCTGGTGTTATTGTGAGTGCTATACTTAGTCCTTTGAGCTAAGAGCAAGGCTTTCCTCTCTTTTGTGCATGTGTTGCACTTAGTGAGATTTGAGAGCAAACCCTAAGTGCATGTGTTGCCTTAGGTAGTGGATTGTGTATCCATTTGAGTGTTGACACTTGATTAGTTCAAGCTAAAGTTGAGATTTGTTTCTCTTGGTGTTTGCTGACACCTAGACGGCGTGGAGGCGTTGTGTATCTTCTTAAGAAGCTTGTGAGAAGGCCCGGCGTGTTGTGAGTGGTTTGGTGCTCACCATCTCCGGAGTGGAGGAAGAGGAACCCTAGTGGAACGAGGTGTTGGTTCGTGTTGGAACCGGTCCAAGTGGTGGTCCTTACCTCGGAGGTGTTTGCATAATTAGTGGAGCCGGTCCAACGTGGTTGGCCTTACCTCAACGTGGATTAGGGGAGACCAGCAAGTCTCCGAACACCACAGTAAAACATAATTATGTCATCTTGATTTGTCTTGTGCTTTACTTTGAGCAATTTACATTTCATACTTTAATTGGTTATATATCTTTGTATGATTGCTCTCATTGTATTGTATTCATATTGTTGGTGCACTTAGTTGAGCCTAGTTGATTTAGGTTTTAATTGTGCAAAACCAATTTGTTATTAGCTTCCGCATTATTAATTGATTTTAGTTGATTTTTTAAAAAACCGTCAATTCACCCACCTCTAGTCGGCCACCACGATCTTACAAGTGGTATTAGAGCTTGGTCTCTCAATTTATTAGAATTAACCGTCTAGAGAGTAAAGGATGGCGATTAGAAATATAGTGCACCTAGGTGAAGCACCTAAATTTGATGGCACAAATTATGTTCATTGAAAAATCCGCATGTCATGTTATTTTAGGGCCATGGGTCCAAAAATATGGCGGATTGTAGGTGTAGGCTTTTCTCCTCCATTGGATCACCTTGCTTCAACAATTGAGGAAAGAAATGCTTACATCTCGATGCTCAAGTAATTAATGCTTTATTTAGTGCTTTGAGTGTAGATGTGTTTGATGAAGTGTGTGATCTTGAGAGCGCTCATGCTATGTGGACACACCTTCAAGATAAATATGAATTGTCCACTTCCACTAGTGACGATTACACACAAGAATGGGTGTCGGAAGAAGAATGCTCAACTTCTAGCTCCGACAATGATGAGTTCACAAGCCCCTCCACATCAACTCAATGCTTCATGGCTAGATGGATATGTTAGAAGAGCTCAATGAATATTTAGGAAAGGAGAAGCTAAAATTCAAAGTTTTGAAGAAAGAGTTTGTCTCACTTCAAAATAATTATGATGTTTTAAAGGATGAACATGAAGCTCTCCTCCTAAATAGGCTAAATAGCTCTAAGGTGGATATAGGCATCACATGCAATTTATTATACGATATGCCATGTGTAGTTGCTAACCCTTGCATTTCATCTAAGGTTAGCATATCCACCTCATGTGAGGATTTAATTGATATGCCTTGTTGCTCAAAATTAGATGCGCCATATCTTGTGATACTAACATTGTAGAGGAAAACAAAGAGCTCAAGGCCCAAGTCATCAAATTGAAAAATGACTTGACAAGAAGCTACAAAGGGAAGACCACTCTTGATGAAATATTGAGCAAGCAAAAACGCTTGCAAGATAAGAGTGGAATAGGCTTCACTCCCAAGAAAAGTGAGAATAGCAAGACACGGCTGCATAAGACACACGAAGAATATCAAGTGCCATGGATGTAATAGAAATGGCTACTTTGTCTCGGTGTACCCAAATCAAGTGGATGACAAGTCACGATCATCAAGAAAGAGGCAAATCGGCAAGGAGCAAGTAAAGAAGGCAAAAGATGAATATAAATATCGAACTTGCTACAATTGCCGGAAAAAGGGACATGTTAGTAAGGATTGTTCCAAAGGTATCTCTCCTAAGCCATTTATTTATATTGATCATTATTTACTTACGAAAGATAAAAATGGCAATGCGTTTGCTAGAATAGTTAGTTCACCAAAATTTATTACTAGGGCCATTTGGGTGCCCAAATCTATTGTGACTAACATTCGTGGACCTAACTAACTATTGGGTACCAAAATGCGCTTAAATGCTTAATAGGATGAACTCAACCATAAGTTTAACTTGAATATGTGCATATGACCTAATTACACATTTGTGTATGTACACATTTAGGGGAAGTTTATTCTATATTTTGTGGTTTCATTAGTATTGATCCATATTCCATTTCCCACATATATTTGGGATCTTTACTTAGAATATCATCTTTAAACCTTGTTAGACTTGCACTCAAATGGGCGAATGTATTTTGCCATTTGAGCGAAGTGAAAAATGTGAGGTCTCTCTGGAGTGTGGCGGTCTGACCACCAGGGGTCACCGGTCTGACCGGTGGCAAATCGGTCAGACTGCCATGTGTTGGGTGGTTCGACCGATTTCCCCTTGAATTATTTTTCTGTGCGGTAGCACTGCCGTTGATAAAATGGTACTCTAGTAGTCTTTGAAGTACGGAGGTTTGCAGATACTTTTATTCGAGAGAAGCACCTTTTGTTGGGGTGCGATTTTCCTCGTCTTGATCGGACCGGCCCGGACCTTGGCGATCTGTCCGATAAAGCGTGGTTAGGCCGGCCTTTACTTGGCGATTCGGCCGTAGTAGGTCCAACGACTAGTTTTATAGCCGTTGGCGCATGGGCGGTCCGGCCGCAATTAGTTAGCGATCGACTGCCGGCCTGCGGATCGAGAGAATCTTTCCTCCAACGGCTAGTTTTTGTGTGTGGGCTATAAATACTTACCTTGGCCGGTTGGGGATGATTGCTGGTGTTATTGTGGGTGTTATACTTAGTCCTTTAAGCTAAGAGCAATGCTTTCCTCTCTTTTGTGCATGTGTTGCACTTAGTGATATTTCAGAGCAAACCCTAAGTGCATGTGTTGCCTTAGGTAGTGTATCGTGTATCCACTTGAGCGTTGACACTTGATTAGTTCAAGTGAAAGTTGAGATTTGTTTCTCTTGGTGTTTCTCAAGAAGCTTGTGAGAAGGCCTGACGTGTTGTGAGTGGTTTGTTGCTCGCCATCTCCGGAGTGGAGGAAGAGCAACCCTAGTGGGGCATGGTGTTGGTTCGTGTTGGAACCGGTCCAAGTGGTTGGACTTACCTCGGAGGTGTTGGCTTAATTAGTGGAGCCGGTCTAACATCGTTGGGCTTACCTCAACGTGGATTAGGGGAGATCGGCAAGTCTCCGAACAGCACGGTAAAATATAATTGTGTCATCTTGATTTGTGCTTGTACTTTAGTTTGAGCAATTTACATTATATGCTTTAATTGCTTATATATTGTTGGTGCACTTAGCGAAGCCTAGTCGATTTATGTTTTAATTACGCAAAACCAATTTGTTATTAGCTTCTGCATTATTAATTGGTTTTAGCCGAAAGAATATTTAAAACCGCCTATTCACCCCCCTCTAGTCGGCCACCTCGATCTTACACCCACACAGCCGGACTCCGCATTCCACCGCGTGGTACGTATTCAACGGTCGATACTTAATATTTAATTAGTTAAATTTAGGTTTCCAACTCGTGATTACGTGTGCACGTGGATCTATATCGGGAGATCCTCGAGTTGACAGGCCGGACGCAGTAGTTATCGCTTGGGGAGAGGTTAGAGGGATCTTACGTCGTATCGTGGAGAAAGCGAGACGAGGGATCCATATTGTGACTTGTTGCGGGCCAAGGACACATTTACATTCACCAGTGCGTGGATGAGGGGGTAGCCATGGTGGCTCACAGCGACGGGCTCCTCCCTCGAATGTGGCGGGTGGGTCCTCGTGGCACTGTGGTTGGGAGCTCCTCGAGACAATTTGCAGGTGAGCATGACACATTCACTTCCGCTACTTTATTTCGAACCCACTAATTACGAATGGCAATATTCTCTTGCAGGTTCTCAGTTCCACCAGTACACGTGCAGGAGTACGCGGAATCGTCCGCGGCTGCCTTCGTGCCCCCAGGTATGACTACCTTGTTTGATTTTATGATTTTCCTATGATTGCATGTGTAACGTAATGTTTCATAGGTCGTGCACCGAGTTGGGATGAACCGGACTTGTCGTACAACGTAATATTTGCCGAGGACTTCCACTTCCCCTGGGACTAGGCCTCTCAGTTGCCAGGTGCGCCGGAGCCGACCCTACTGACGCGGTACCTCGACGTCACCACACCACCTCTGGCTCCTCGCGCCGGTCGAGTACGTCAGGCGCCTGATCCTTTGACGTACTCGCACTAGCGCCGGGCGCGGCTGGGGACGACACGCGGGGTACACCCTAAGAGGGGCCACCAGTAAATATCATGTAAATATTAATTTTTTTACAACTATAGTAATGGTAATATAGTGTTTCATTATCTCTTTTTGGCGTGCACACTTTCCTAGTACGATTCATTTCTAGTACTGTGGGGTTCGAGAACTGTTCATTTCGAGTGTCGTTGGCTTCAAGTCTTTCGCGTTTGATGTACGCCGACTTGAGTATTGCGGGTTTCTAGTCTTTTTCATTTCAACTCTTGTTTGTTTAGATCTTGTTGGTATCGACTACGACTTTGCTTGTGATGATGTGACCCAACAAGGCGACTTTGCGTGACGTGACCCAATGAAATAGATTTGCGCAGCGACATGACCCAATGAGCCAGCTTTGCACAGCGACGTGACCCAACGAGTCAGCTTCGCGTAGTCACATGACCCAACGAGTCAGCTTTGCGCAGTGACATGACCCAGCGAATCGACTTTTCGCGTGACGCCTGCGTGAGCGTGAATTTTCATCAACCAAATTACAATTCAGCTGCATACGTAGGGCCACCTCGGCCTATAAGTACTACCCATTACGGTGGGTTCTCTGCGTCAACACTTCAACACAATCTCGCTAAGATGGACAAGCAGAAGCAATGGGAAGAGATCCGCAAACTTGCAAGGCGTGTTGTGGCCATCGACGAACAAAGGGCTCGTGCCAGAAGGGCACCTCCCTGTAATGACACCGCCCCCGAAGCAGCAACCCCGTCTAGAACATGCTCACCGAGCCTTCGCCGGAGGGGGAGACGGCGCCTCTCTGTTGGTGCAGAGACCCATGCAAGTTCTTCAAGTCCAAGCAGAATAAGCACAGGCATGCATTATTGGGGTTGCGCGAACTACTCCTCGGACTATCCCGACTACCGTTGGGACACGAGAAGCTATCGGCGGTGGTAAGCACGATTCTGATATGTTCCCTAATATTACTCTTTCATAGTACGCACTAACAACCTCTCCTGTCTACCTGTAGTCCCCGGATCCACTATATGGCTACCGCAAGTGGATTGATCAAGAGATCCACCCACATGACCAGTGGCGTATGGACCACGAGTAGCGAGATGCCTAAAGGGCCCACGAGATCCGGAGGAGGAGCGCAGCGATGAGCAAAACGACCATATCCGTCGGAAGCAGCTCATCTCGAGCGTGCAATCGCGAGGCGTGAGGCTCATAAGAGGGAGCACGAGAAAAGAGAGAAATGGCGGCCAAGGCGAGGAGGCGGCGAGTACAACGCCGAGCTTGCAAGGAAGGGTAAATAGCCGGTCAATGCAAAGTGAGTTGGGCCATTCATCTTACGATAATGCATTGTAGTCCCGGGATTGCTAGTCCATCCTTTGCAATATGGCTTCGAGCTCCTCACCCTCGACAGCAAGCCCACTAGCCCGCCTGACTGAAGGAGCTACTTCTCCAGGGTCTTCGTCGACGGCTTCAACAACTCCAGGAGCTTCAGGCATTGTGTACGCCGCGTTGTGGCTGGAGTCACCGACTTCTTCTTTGACATCACCGCCCCCTTCTTGTTCAGCCGCAGATACAAGAATGAGCTTGGCATATGCAGGCGGAAGGACCAAATCCCACCTCCCTCCTCGCCACGCGTAGATATGACTGCCTTGACTTTGTTCCCTTCGGCTGCAATAACTCAAAATATGTGGGCTATGTTGCTAAGGGGCAAGGCAACTCAATATCAGATCATACACATCACGGTCCACTTAGAATGTGTGAAACAACCACCGCATCACAGCGCCCCATGTACGCCCCTCTGCTCTTGGCAGGGGCACGATCACCGATTGGAAATAACGTAGGTCAATCCCCTCAGGACCCTCCAGAATAGTCCCTATACCGTAGTAAATTTTAAAATTAGTGACGTTCGATATAATTGACGCATTGCACCATGAATAACATTTCCACGATTAATCACATATTTCAAACAAGACTACCCACCGAAAAGAATTGTGTACAACATACTGCACTACGCAACCTTCCATCAAAAACTATGTAATCCATTCGGTTCAAAAAATTACCTCACAGGTGGGAAACCGGACGGGCCGCACTTCGCTAGCTTCTCTCCTCCCCTCTACTCCTCTCCCTTCCCTCCTCCTACTTTTTTTGAACACAAATGAATCCTATACCGAATTTTAGGGTTTTATCGAGCTTTTATAGAGAAGGAGTTCCTGTCGCCAGTTCAACTGGTGACAAGAAGTCGGACTGGCGACAGAAGGGGACAGGGTACCTATCGCCGGTTGAACTAGCGATAGACTCATATCGTCAGTTCAACTGGCGATAGAAGTAATTTTTTTATTATTTTTTAGGCCGACTATTATTTTTATATTTTTCTTTTTAAAAAATATTATTTTTTTAAAAAAATCGTGATATCATCTCATGTCGTGTTGCCGCGGACTCCAGGTCTCCAACACGGCAAGTAGAAGTGTAGCATACATATTGAGATGCACTTGTTGAGTTTGTTTTGTTTCGGCGGCGGCGCGAAGGCAAAGCTCGGAAGAATTAGGGTTCAGGCCATGGCGGCCGATGACCAGACTCCACGAACCCAACGCAACACCGAGAAGAGTAAGAAGCGGAAGAAGCCCCAGAAGGACAAATCACCGAAGATTGCATCAATAAGATTTGCCATCAATAAGAGAACCGAAGATTCTTGTGGTTTCGGTCATGTTGATTTTGAGGACGACGAGTCACTTGAGAAAGCTATAGGGATGAATCAATTTGAACTGCAGGGTAGACCTATCAAGATAGCGTATGCTGTCAGTAACAGGGGCTAAAGACTAGTGATCTTCAGTATTGTGGTTTTGCTCCCTCATTTTTGCTATGCCTTTTGCTGTTTGAATGAAGATTTTAGAGACAAATCCCATAGTGCTGTTTCTTGAACCAAATATTTTCCAGATGTAATTCTTGCTTGTGTAAGAAATACTTGGTGGCTACACCATACCAACCTTGTCTGCTCACTACCCTTCATTTTGTCAAGTCTTGGTGATACAACCTACGGCCTGCTCATTACAGCTCTGAAGACTTTGTGAGATTACTGAAATGCTGGCCTAATTTAAGTTTGTTAGAATAGAAATCCATATAATACTTTTGTATTTTCTTATTTGTGTATGACATATTTTCTTGTAATATCCCCTTTGTACTCTCTATATATTGCTCATTGGACCACATGAATATACACACAATATTCATAACATGGTATGAGAGGTAGGACACTAACTTAGCTCCTTCCGCTGCCATCCCACCGTCCGCCGCCGCCACCTCTGCCGACGCTCTCGATCGGATCGAGCGGAGGTGTCTTATGCCGCTCGTCCGACCCGTTGATGCCTCCAGGCTCATCTCGATCTCGTGCATCCTGTGGCGGCGGCAGCCCCTGCTATTTGTGTCGTCCTCCTCTGCCGCCGCCGTTGCCAAGGCCGTCTCCTCCAAGGAGGTCGAGAAGCTACACCACGCGCTCGAGGAGATGGTCCGGGAAGAGCCGAAGCCAAAGCCCGCTGCATACGCAGTCGCCTACGCTCATCGGAGCCACCGCCGTCTGTAAGATCAAGGATGATCGGCTAGACGGGGATGAATAGAAGGTTTCTAAAAAAATTTGTGCTCTAATTAACAATTTTAACAGGTACGGTCTAATTAAATATTTATAGCACAAGTTAAGAGATAAATTCTAAGTTCACTAAGTCACTTCAAGGCTATGTCAATATGAAATACAATTCTAGCTAAGCAATTCTACACAAGTAAGTAGATAGAAATGTAAATGCAAAAATAGTAAAGACAATAGAGAACCACAATGAAGACAATCGATGTTTTTCCGTGGTATTGAAGACTTGCCGATCTTCACTAGTACATGTTGAGGTAAGACAAAACAGATTGGGTTGACTCCACGAATTGAGCCTAATAAACATCAATTCCACTAGGGTTGCTCTTCCTCCACTCCGGAGATGGCGAGCACCGAACCACTCACAAATATAGCCGGGCCTCTTCACAACCTTTTTGAAGAGAAAACCGCACGATCTTCCTCCAAGCCGTCTAGGTGCCAAAAGCACCAAGAGTAATAAACACAGCCCTTGCTTGAAGGTTATCAAGTGCCAAAATATCAACTAATGATGTAAATGCACTTCAATGATTTCAACTACATCAAAATGTGAAATATGAGCAAATGAGTAGTAGAGAGTACACCAATGGCTCAAATGTATTGAATGAGGTTAGGGGTTATGAGCTTGGTGCTGCTGAGGGGGTATATATAGCCCACAACCACAAATACGACCGTTTGAAGCAAATTCCTAAAAAATTCAATAGGTGTGGTACTGCCATCATTGATTGGCCAAAACTACCGCACCTACTGTTTAACGGTAATATAGGGTTCATTAAATGCTTCTGAACAATCCGTTGCGGTTCAGCACTCACATAGCCCGGTACTACCGCACTCACATAGTCCGGTACTACCAAACTCACATGGTCCGGTACTACCGCCGCTACTACCGCCGCAATACTACCGCACGACGATAGTACCGCTCGGCTCAATCGAAACTGCCATTTTTCAGGGGAGGAAAAACTCCCAAAACATGCTCTCTGGAAATAACGTCATGGCTGAAAATCGGACCTACTGACTTGTGGTAGTACCATACTTTAGGTGCGGTTATATCGCAAGATAGTAGTACCGCATGATTATACTTGTAGTCATACGGTTTCTTGACAAGCTGCGATTCAAGATGCATGCATGGCTTAGTTGATAAAGATGGCGCAAAATAAATCCTCAAACTACTTGCTATGATCCCTCTTTACACTACGACATCTAGCCTATAATTCCGGTCTTTCTACCAATCTCCGAGATTGGTAAAAACTATAAAAGGGTCCTTGGGCTAAATAATACCTTTGTCTTGAGCCATGTCGATCTTTTGTCATTTTTGCATGCAATTTTCATGTCATCATTCAAACTTCGGGACTAAGCCTTTATAACATCTTAGCACACACGTTAGTCCCTTAACACATTGTTGTCATTAATTACCAAAATTATTTTTAGCGGCCTAGATACTTGCAATCTCCTCTTTTTGGTAATTGATGACAACCTAAGCAATATAAATTAATTGAAAGGTTTGAATACACGCCAAGTTTGAAACAAGTTGCATATTCTAGTTTTGAATTTTGATTTGCAAATAATTCTTGAGATGAGCTCAAGAGAGATAAAGAATTAGTTGCTTTCAAAGTCAATCAACAAAAAAAAACTCCCCCTAAACATGTGCATACAGGTTCATGAAATGATTTTCATGCACGTGTGAATTTTTTGAAAATTTTGGCGGAGTTCCCTTTATTTATTGAATTTGAGGAAACATGTAAAGATTAACCATATGAAGCATGAAGAGATAACACAACACAATAAATATACATAACATGAACTTTGATAATGTAAGCAAAGATAACAATGTAGCATAACACTTGTTTCAAGGAGCTTCATAAGTGTAATAACTTAACTATTACAATCTTATCACAGCCAAAAGAAGTCCAAATATATATATTATATAAGATATCATAAGAGTCTCGACGAGCTTCATTTTCATTTCTCCTTGCTCCCCTTGATATCCCCTTTGGCATCAAATACAAAAAGAGTCACTCCATTAGGATGGAGGAGGCGTCACTTAGTGCGTATTAGTATGAACTCCATCACAAGCAAGGTTAAAGTCAAACTTGTCTCGAATCGACTTCATGGTATAGGGAGCATAAAGATACTCTTCTCAGTATCCCTTTTGATAGAGCTATTTACATTATGATGAAGTCGACAATATCAAACTTGGTGCCCTTCAAAATGTGATAGATAACGTTCTAGGCCTTGCCATAAACTTCATCATTGTTGCCACTTCTTGAAAAGAATGTTGCTCTTATTATCTGGTATATGATGCTAGGAATAGGTAGAAGTTCAGGCGTTCTTCGACGCACAAAACTATGGGTGGCATCGTATAGCTCATCTAGTAGAGACAGATCCCAAGGATCCTCAAGGTGCACTGTTGGAAATATGCCTAGAGGCAATCATAAAGATGATTATATTTAATTATATTCATAACGTTGGATCATATGTTATCTTATTCCTAGAACAATATCAATAATATTTACTATCAAGTATGCGACTTGATTGTGAAACTCTATATTTCTGCGATGATTATTCTTAAACGTTCCCTGGTCGAAAACATATGAGAACACATATGAATAGACTAGCATATGTATTGGTTGATGACTATGTTTCACAGGTCATGGATATGGAGATATCAAACCAATAATATGGACACATATTAGAGAACATGGTGTTGGAAAAGACCCACCTTGAGACACTGTTGAGATTGTTATGATTCTATGTATCATTAGTTGGTCTCAAGCAATGATGATGTATAATCCTTAGACCTGAGATCAGCATGGTTTCCTACATGTGTAGTAGCACTCTTAGGGGTTGTCAAACGCTACTCGTAATTGGGTAGTTATAAAGGTAGCTTTCGGGTATACTATAAAATATGCGGAGGAATATGTCTGGTCGGATATGGGATTTGCCCCTCCTAACATAACAGGAGAGATATCCCTGGGCCCATCGTTGTGGTCAGATAAAGAAAGTGCATAGTCATGCCACTAGTGGTCGAAGTGTTGACCACATGAAGTTATTCGACACTTGATCAAGAAAGTATTGAACAGTCCATGGATGATACAACATCTCACCTGGAGTTCAACCAGACATCGTGAGGCAAAGGGAGAATACACGAGAAGTTTTTCAGTTTGATCAGGTACGGACTAGTTGTATGGAGATACGTACTGGTAGTAGGCTGGTCGAACATGGTCACTAAGTGGCACTACACCATGGCACAGTATTAAGAGCAATGCAACTGCCGGGAAAAACTGTGTTGCAAGGCAAATTATCTGCCGGGAATGTGTATTCCCGGCACTTATTGCTTGATAAAGTCTTTGCGGAAAGACATTTCGGCGAATATGTGTATTCCGGCGATTAAGTGCCCTAGATAAGTTAGTTTTCCCAGCGATTAGAGTTTCCCAAGCATTAGATGTTTCCGTGATTAGAGTTTCCCCGCGATTATATGTATTGCCGGCAGTTAACATGCCCTCAATTGTCTGTTTTCCCGGCAGTTAAGTGCCCTAAATAAGTTAGTTTTCCGCGATTCTGATTTCCCAGCGATTAAGTGCCCTAGATAAGTTGGTTTTCCCCGGCAGTTATATGTATTGCTGGCAGTTAACATGCCCTCGATTGTCTATTTTCCCGGTAGTTAAGTGCCCTCAATTAGATGTATTGTTGACACTTAACTGCCCTCGATTATCTATTGTCCCCGACAGATTAGACACCTATATACATGTAAAACACCAATATAATTTAATTACACCGCCAAGATATTTTCACAATAGTTTGCACCATTCAACCATAATTTAGAAAACATACAATTTTCTCAATCGTACCACTTAGAATTCTGAGTATTCTAATATAGCCACGATCTCCTTGGCATACACAAAACATCTAGATAAAAAAGAAGACAATACTAGTCTATCCTTGGCACATGTAACTTCTCGAGCCCCTTATACCATAATACTAGTGTGGATATCGTGAGGATATGTGCACGATCTCAGGATGATGAGTCAATTGGCAATGGCGTTATTGGTTTGCAAAATCTCGCGTTTTCGGGTTTGCTCCAAGGTTTGTCGAGCCACCTGGCGGTCTGACCGGTTGTCTTGGCGGTCGGACGCGATGGAAGCGATCCGGCCGCCATGGTGGCGGTCAGACCGCTGTTTTAAAAGTTAGGTTTTGGGTGAGCCAAAAATAGGTTGTGTAGGCAAGTGAGGAGTCTCTGGATGTGGTCCCATCATTTTTAGAGCTCGATCAAAAGTTCTATTCGATTGAAATTTCGAAGGTTTGAATTTCTCGCTTGAATTTTGGCTAAGTCCTTTGGACCGTCCGACCGCCGTTGTAGGAGCGGTCCGGCCAAGATGAATCGGTCGGACCGGCCTGTGAAGGCTGATCGGGCCGTGATCACTGAATGAAAGCCA
The DNA here is from genome assembly GCA_036346395.1 of Hsuehochloa calcarea. Taxonomy (NCBI): domain Eukaryota; kingdom Viridiplantae; phylum Streptophyta; class Magnoliopsida; order Poales; family Poaceae; genus Hsuehochloa; species Hsuehochloa calcarea. The sequence continues at coordinate 85,030,225 of CM070597.1, read as the reverse complement.
AGTGTTGCATTGAGTTGATTTTGAGTGTGTGATTCTCGAACTTCAATGCTTTATTGATGTATATCGCATTGCAGGAACCGGCGTGGGTCAAGTTGTGAAGAACTTGTTCGGAAGCGGTTTGTTTGTCTATTCTTTGTGCGGTGGCTTGCGAGTCAGCGGCGTCAGCGGTGAGTGGATCGGGACTACGCTTGGAGAGCCGAGGTCGAGCGATCGGGGATCCGAGTGAGTCGTGTGACACAAGCATGGTGCGAGATGGACAAGATGGATCGAATGGGTGGTTGATGCAATTTGGTTGGATCGGCGGTGCGGATATCGGTGCGAGTCTCAGGAGGTTCGATGGGATTCGGACAAGAGAGGCTTGGCGTCGATGAGAACCGTGATCAACCTACACGTGGTGAAGCGGCGATTGCTTCAAGAATTATTTGTGTGTGGGTCCCATGTGTAAGAGACCCAAAAGGGAAACCCTAGCTCTCTAGTATAAATAGGAAGGGAGAGGTGGAAAACCTAAGCAAGCATTCATTTTAGCCCCTTCTTCTTTTTCTAGGGTTTGGAGGAGAGGAGAGGAGAACTAGGGTTGGAGTGTGCTCCTTGTTGAGCTCTTGCCCTCCTTGGTGGAGAGGCTTTGTAAGCATCTATTGTGGATGAACAATCTTGTGATGCTTAATTGAAAGATCAATTGCTCCTTTGTGTTCTTCTCTCTTTTGGATGTTTTGGTGCTTCCTTGATTCAACGGTTCATGCTTGGTCTCTTGGCCTACTCTATTTTGCTTTGATGTGTGGGATTACTCCTAGAGTCATCTAGTTCATCAAACCCCACAAGCAAGACTTGAATCAAGTTTTCTCATTTCTAGGGTTTGTGCACTTCTTTGTTAAAATCTCAAGAGATCGATTCTGCGAAGTGGATCGACGGATCGTCGCTAGAAATAGGTCTCTAATATCATTAGGGAGGTGTGCTAGAAATTTGGTCAAGTTTTATTGGTTGAATCAAAAGTTGGATCAAATTTCGTTTTGGATTTGGGTGGAGTTTTTCATCTTGGACTCTACTGGTCCGATCCGAGCCTTACAACGGTTCGACCGCCTGTATTCGAGCCATTGGGTTGGCGGGTCGAACCGTATCCACCGTCCGACCGCTAGTTAGTTGCGGTCGGACGCTCCTTGACCGTCGGTCCGACCGCCCGTGGTAGCCGGTCGGACCGCCCGTGTCGATGAAGAACATTGAGTTCTTTTCTCCTTTTGTGTCGTGTGCTTGAGGACTTATCAAATTCAACACAAGGCTTCCGTTGTGTGCTCACCGAACTTCTTAGCTCTCATAGCTAAAGGAGTAAAGTGCGTGTTGGTTTTGATTTAGGCGAGAAAGTTTTGAAAGCGCCTATTCACCCCCTAGTCGCCTTTCCGGTCCTACAAGTGGTATCGAGCCGGTTAGCTCTTTTCTATAGATCTTAACCGGTCTTTGGAGCCATGGCGTGACAAGTACTCAACCAAGCCACACATTTTTGAGGAGTTGACTTTGCATCTTTGGAAGGCTCGTATGCAAGCGTATATCGAGGCTCAAGGGCACGCTATTTGGCTAAAGGTGAAAAACCCTTATGTCGTGCGGTAGATGACGATCACGATCACTCGGATGTGGAGGCCAACAAAGCAAGGCTCGAATTATTTGATCCAAGGCCTTAGTCGATCCGAGTTTGAGCGTGTTGCTCACTTGCGGTGCGCTCACGAGATCTGGCGGACACTTTGTGATTATCACGAAGGGTCCATCTGCGATCAAGGAAGTGAGGCAGAACCGGCTCAAAAGGTTTACTCGAAGATCGAACAAAGGCACAGTGAGTCTTTGGATGAGTGTGGGAAGATTCTCTAAAATTCTTCATGATCTCCGTATTTGTTGACTTGATATTTTACGAGTCGAAAATGCCGCCCGACTTCGGGTGCTCTTGATGTGAAGGTCTGGGGTATGAAGATCACTTCCATCAATGACAACACTGTCATGAGTGAGCTTACCATGGATAAGCTCTACTCGAGGTTGAAGACGCATGAGATTGACTTTATCTCGCGTCTCCCCAAGACAGAGTCGATGGCTTTGGTGGTCGACAAATCCAAGGGTTGCTCTTCTGATTCTCTTGATTGTAGCTCATCTGGCTTTTCATTATCTGCTTTACATTCTTTGAGTGATGAGCAACTTGAGAAATTGCCCGAGGATGACTTAGCCCTCCTTTCCACCAAATTCACAAGAGCGTACAACAAGGTGAGAAATAGGAGGAGGAGTGGACCTATCACGTGCTTCGAATGTGGTGAGCCAAACCACATTCGCTCCAAGTGCCCCAGGCTAAAGGGCAAGGAGGAGAAGGAGACAAGAAGACATCCCCAGGAGAGGGATGCAAAACCCAAGAAGACAAACTATCGGAAGTTTGTCAGCCGGGTCCTTGCCGCTCTTGAGAATGTTAATATGAGCGATGTGGATTCGGAAACGGAGGACGACGAGAGTGATTCTCGTGGCAAGAAGAAGGCGCATGACTTCACGGCATGTGTTTCATGGCCAAGAACGACCACGATAATGATTCCTCCAAAGATGAGGATCCTTTTAGTGATCGATGAGGTATGCCCTTCTATTCTTTGAGATGAAAAGGGCTCGGTGCTTCTTGAGCGAAATTGCATAAGCAAGTAAAAATGATTAGGAAGCAGGACATTATGATTGATAATTTGAATCTTGAAGTTGTTAGGCTTAAATCTATCAATCCTGCTGATATTTGTGATTCCTGCACTAGCTTGCTTAAAGATTTGACAAGCTTGAAATCTGCTCATTCCTCTGTCACAAATCAACTAAAAGATGCTCTCGATGAACTAGAATCCTTCAAGTCTAGATCTCTTGTTTAGATGTCATTCCTCTTGATGTGACTGCCATGGAAGCTATCCCTTTAACTTGCTCTAATTGTGCTTTGCTAGAATTAAAATTGGATAGTTCCTTAAAAGAATTGCAAAAGTTTGATGCTAGTCACACATGCTCCCATTGTAAGGATAATAGGATTAAGATGCAAGAGATGACGAAACATTGATTTACTCTAGAGTTGCATCTTGTGAAAATTGTCCCAAGCTTACAATTGAGATTGAAGCCTTAAACAAGACCACGGAAGAAAAGGCTAAAATTGAAAGATCCATGTCTTTTCTTGCTTCTAAAAGGTTATTGATTCTAACTCTTGTGTTTTGAATGCTGAAGTTGAAACCATGGTTAGTCAGATACAAGAGGCGTTTAGAGTCAAGTTTAAGGAGCAGTTGAGTAGGATTCAGGAATCCTATTGTGTGTCTTGTGAGGCCTTCAAAGTGGAAGTGGCCCTTCTTAAGAGTAAGCGCAATGAGGTAATCAAGTCTAGCAAGTGTGCTAGATGTGAGGAGTTAGTGAAAGAGAATGATTACCTCAAGGTGACTCTTGAGAAATTTTCAAGTGGGAAAAAGAAACTCAACATGATTCTTGATCAATCCAAGGTGAGCGTGAAAAATAGCGGTCTAGGTTTCAACCCCCTAGAGCATTCCAAGAAAAACCCACCTAAGATTGCTAGAGTTGTGAAGAATGGTTTGTTTGAGCTAGAACCTCCTAAGCCATCCGGGGTTGTTTTCAAATCCGGTGGTTTTGCTCAAACTCTTTACGGCAAGAAAGGTGCTTTCACTCATTCATGCAGAGACCCCTCAAAGGTCGAAGACCATTGCACCTTCGCAAGAAAGAAGGCCATCTTGTTGAGTTACCTTCCGGAGAGCAAAACTTGAGAGAAAAGAGAGGATGAGCGTCCTAAGATCCATTAGAGGAGTCCCTTCTCCAGATGTAGTCTCTAGAGCTAGGCAGCCTGTTTATCGCACCACACATAGGCCTAGATTTGTAGAGAACTTTGTAGACTCTTTTGTTGGGTCTAGGCAGCATGCTGGATTAGGACATCGTGAGGAGAGACACCGGGTAGCACCTAGGCAGGGGAGTATCGATCTTTTGGTAGATCGTTTGGAGAGGTCTAGGTGGTTCTCATGTGCATTCTTATGATTTTATTCCCGATCATGTTTCACTATTTCTCTTCTTTGTTCCCGGACATCGTGCTTCTCGATCTTGGATTCCTCGTTCATTTATCACTAACTTGATCTTGAGGCACGGATGTTTTCTGATTGTGCCTTTTAGGTCCGTCGTGCGAGGAAGGAGGACAAGTGGCTTGTTGACTCCGGGTGTTCTCGACATATGACCGGAGATTCTAGATGGTTCTCCTCCCTCACACGTGCATCCGGCAATGAATTGATTACATTTGGGGATGCTTCTACCGGGACCGTGACTGCAAAGGGCACTGTGCGCGTCAACGACAAGTTCATGCTAAAAGACGTCGCTTTGGTGAGTAAGTGAGGTATAATCTTCTATCTGCTTCTCATTTGCTTGATGAGGTCTAGAAGTGAGGTTTAAGAGAGGTGAGTGCAGAGTTCTAGATTCCTCGGTGAGCTTGTTTTGAGATCTCGTGTTTGAGAAGATTTTCTGTGCAAATTTCAGCATTTCTTCTGCTTCTAGTCCTAGGTGTCTTGTAGCCTCTGATTCTCATGACCTTGTTTTGTGGCATCGTAGACTTGGGCATATAGGTTTTGATCATTTGTCTAGAGTCAGTTGCAAGGACTTGATTAGAGGTTTGCCTAGGTGAAGGTGTCGAGATCTTGTGTGCTCACCTCAGTAGACATGGTAAGATGGTGTCTGCTTCCCACCCACCTCTTACTTTGGTAATGGTGATGGACGGGGCAGCTTCTTCACTTAGATCTGATTGGTCCTTCTAGAGTTCAGTCATCTGGTGGGAAATGGTATGTGCTGGTGGTTGTGGATGATTACTCCAGGTATTCATGGGTTTATTTTCTTACTTCTAAGGACGAAGCATTTGGATTCTTTAAAGATTTGGTCCTTAGAATTGCTGTTGATTTACCTGGAGCTTTGAGAGCCATTAGGAGTGATAATGGGACGAGTTCAAGAACTCTTCTTTTCTACCTTCTGCCGATAGGGAATTGAGCATCAGTTTTCTTCTCCTAGAGTTCCTCAGCAGAATGGTGTTGTAGAAAGGAAGAACAGAACCCTTGTAGAGATGGCTCGGACCATGCTAGATGAGCATTCTACTCCTAGGAGATTTTGAATGAGGCGATCTCTCCGCTTGTTATATCTCCAATAGGGTTTTCTTGAGATCTGTGGTTGGGAAGACTTCTTATGAGCTTAGATTTGGTCATTCTCCAAAGGTCTCTCATTTCAAGATTTTTGGTTGCAAGTGCTTCATTCTTAAACATGGCAATCTTGATAAATTTGAGTCTAGATGTTTTGATGGCATATTTCTTGGATATCCTGCTCATTCTCGTGGCTATCGTGTTTTTAATGTTGATACTAACAAAATTGTTGAGACTTGAAAGTCACTTTTGATGAGGCTAGTCACAGTACTAGACCCGATGCTTGGTACAGGTTTACGAAACTCAAGAAAGCATCTTCGTCGATGATGATTCTGAGGATGAAGACCCAAACCATCCTCCTGCTACCTCTGAGAGGGGTGGAGAGCCTGCTACTACTACTTCAGTGTCAGCTGAGCAGCCGCCTCCTATCCCCACCGACGATCTGAGTGGCTCTGTTCCTACCTCCACAACTCATGAGGTAGAGGCCACGTCTGCACCAGGAGCACCACTTCGCATACAGCGACAACATCCACCTGAGCAGATGATTGGGGATCTTCAAGAGCGAGTCACTCGCTCCAGGTTTATATCTCCTGATTCCCATGCACATTCTGCTTTTGTTGCTTCTTTTGAACCCGAGATATCACCCATGCTTTATCTGATGCCTCTTGGGTCAATGCCATGCATGAAGAGCTTGAAAATTTTGAAAGAAACAAAGTCTGGTTTTTAGTTGAGCGACCTTCTGATTCTCATGTTATTGGAACAAAATGGGTGTTTAAAAATAAGCAAAGTGAGGATGGATTGGTTGTTCGCAATAAAGCTAGACTTGTTGCTCAAGGTTATTCAGTGAGGGCTTAGACTTTGAGGAGACCTTTGCTCCAAAGAGCTAGATTGGAAGCCATTCGCATTCTTTTAGCATTTGCAACATCCAAGGGTTTCAAGCTTTTTCAAATGGATGTTAAAAGTGCCTTCTTGAATGGCTTCATAGAAGAAGAGGTCTTTGTCAAGCAACCTCCTGGGTTTGAAAATCAAAAATTCCCAAACCATGTTTTTAAACTCTCTAAAGCCCTGTATGGATTGAAACAAGCTCCTAGAGCTTGGTATGACAGGCTTAAGAGTTTCTTGCTTGAAAATGATTTCAAAATGGGAATGGTTGATAAAACCTTGTTCACTCTCGTGCATGGCGTTGATTTCTTGTTGGTTCAAATATATGTGGATGATATTATTTTGGTGGTTCCTCTCATGCTTTGGTGTCTAGATTTTGATTCTATGAGCGGTGAATTGAGATGAGCATGATGGGAGAGTCGACATTCTTCCTTGGTCTTCAAATCAAGCAAGCGAAAGAAGGCACCTTCGTCCACGAGTAAGTATACAAAGGACCTTCTTGGCGCTTCAATATGGGAAGCGATAGGCCAATGTCTACTCCCATTGCAACAACCACCGTCTTTGGACCACGATGAGGATGGAGAGTCCGTGGACGGAAGAATACCGCAATATGATTGGCTCCTCCTCTATCTTACAAATACGAGGCCGGACATACAATTCGCCGTATGTCCATGCGCTCGATTTCGAGCTTCCTCGTGCTTCTCATCGTCAAGTCATGCGCGCATCTTGGTATCTTCAAGATACGCTTGATTTTGGACTCGTATTCTTCTTCTTGGCTCTTTCAATTCGAGCATTTTACGATCTTGATTTCACGGGTGTAGAGTTGATAGGAAGAGTACTTCTGGCACTTGTCATTTCTTGGGCACATCTCTTGTTTCTTGGTCTTCTAGAAAACAGTCTTACATTGCCTGATCTGGTGAGGTGAGTATGTAGCTGCGCCGATGGTTGCTCTCGTGTTCTTTGGATTTTATCCACTGCGGGACTATGGGTTGTCTTTGGGAAGTGTTCCTCTTTTCGGATGACAACATACGCAATTAATATTGCCAAAAACCCGTGCAACATTCGGGACCAAACACATTGACATTCGATTTCATTTTCGAGAGACCATGTTGAGAAAGGTGATGTTGTGCTTCACTTTGTAGAGTCGAGCAACGACTTGCGATATTTTCACTAAGGCTCTTGACTCTTCGCGTTTCTTTGCTTATGAGGAGAGTTAGGGTTATTAGTCCTATTGGGCTGTTTTGAGGGGAAGTGGCTCTGCTTGCATTCATTGTATCATAATGCATGTTTCATTTCATTTGTCTTGCATTGTATATTAAAACTAATGGAGCTTTGATTATTATCCCTGTATGACTTGTTTTCATATTTTATACCTTGTCATATCGAGTGATAGCCTGCTAGACCTCTTTTATGGCTCTTCGTGTTTGGCTCGACTTTTGCCTTGCTAGCTTTATATTCTTGAGAAATCTGAATCAAATCATGTCTTGTTGGATCTTGTGACTAGTTTTGCTCTAGTGATCCGCTTATGATTCTCGCCATGTCTTACAAGTTGAATTGAGTCTTGAACTTATTTTGAGATGGAAAATGAGCTTTTACCTTCTAAGTCAAGCAAAAGAAAAGAAAAATTTACATGCGAAAAAGCGATCTCACCAATCCTCTTTCATGAGACGGCTTGCCATTGCACTAGGCATGAACTCGGGGAGTTTTGGATGACCTAGATCATTCTTTTAAGCTTATCGCTTGAGATGGTCGCGGCAAGGCTTGAGATCTAGCACAACAAAAGGAGAGAAAGAAAAAGAGATTTTGCCCAAAAAGGGCTATGTGCTTGAGCTTTGCTTCAAAAGAATTTTCTTAATGCTCAAAATGCCTCAACTCTTGTTTTGAGTCTCTTTTTACTTATAGACATGGCTTGACTCATTTTTGGTTGCTTTGAGTGAATCTATGATTTTGAGCAACTTGTCATGATTGCAATTCGTTAATCTCGAGTTTACGCTATCTTGGTTTTAGCTTTGCGATTACGTTTTGCCATGATTGAATATAGCGTCTTCTCCTTATATGGCTTGGTATAATACTTGTACTGTCTACATGTATAATGGTCATTGCTCCTTTTTACTAAAGCTCAAAAATAAAGTCATTCCTTCATGCTCTTTCTTTTTCATGCATCTTGATGAATTCATTGTCAAAGGGGGAGAAAGATTGTGAAGAAAATCTTTTGGAGCTTTTGGTTTCATACATAAAGATTGGTTTCATATATAAAGAACACACAAAAAAAAAAACAAAACTTTTGTGAACCTTTTGAAAATTTGTGATCATGGTGAGTTGAGCTTCTGGGTTTATTGCTTTTTCCTGATTTGATTTGAAATTGAAGAATACTCACAATGATCAAAGGTCAAATAGAACAATGTGCCTTTCATTTGGACCTAAGTGAGATTTTTGGCTACTTTAGAATTTGAATTCTTTTGTGCTTTCAATGCCTTATCTCACTTGCTTACACTATTACGAAGCCGACTTGGTGGGTTCCTAGGCTTTTGTTGCTTATGGATCAAGTTGTGCCTTTATGCAGCAGCGTATTTTACTTTTCATTTTGAAAAACCACATTTTCTTGAAAATTGCCAATGTGTTCATCAAGGGAGATTGTGGATATCGTGAGGATATGTGCACGATCTCGGGATGATGAGTCAATTGGCAATGGCGTTATTAGTTTGCAAAATCTCGCGTTTCGGGTTTGCTCCAAAATTGTCGAGCCACGGCGGTCTGACCGGTTGTCTTGGCGGTCGGACCGCCGTGGAAGCGATCCGGCCGCCATGGTGGCGGTCAGACCGCTATTTAAAAGTTAGGTTTTGGAGTGAGCCAAAAATAGGTTGTGTAGGCAAGTGAGGGAGTCTCTGGATGTGGTCCCATCATTTTAGAGCTCCCATCAAAGTTCTATTCGATTGAAATTTCGAAGGTTTGAATTTCTCGCTTGAATTTTGGCTAAGTCCTTTGGACCGGTCCGACCGCCGTTGTGGGGCGGTCCGGCCAAGATGAATCGGTCGGACCGGCCACGTAAGGCGATCGGGCCGGCGATCACTGAATGAAAGCCAAGTGTTGCATTGAGTTGATTTTGAGTGTGTGATTCTACGAACTTCAATGCTTTATTGATGTATATCGCATTGCGGGCGGCGTGGGTCAAGTTGTGAAGAACTTGTTCGGAAGCGGTTTGTTTGTCTATTCTTTGTGCGGTGGCTTGCGTGTCAGCGGCGTCAGCGGTGAGTGGATCGGGACTACGCTTGGAGGCCGAGGTCGAGCGATCGGGGATCTGAGTGAGGTCGTGTGACACAAGCATGGTGCGGGATGGACAAGATGGATCGAATGGGTGGTTGATGCAATTTGGTTGGATCGGCGGTGCGGATATCGGTGCGAGTCTCGGGAGGTTCGATGGGATTCGGACAAGAGAGGCTTGGCGTCGATGAGACCGTGATCAACCTACACGTGGTGAAGCGGCGATTGCTTCAAGAATTATTTGTGTGGGTCCCATGTGTAAGAGACCCAAAAGGAAACCCTAGCTCTCTAGTATAAATAGGAAGGGAGAGGTGGAAAACCTAAGCAAGCATTCATTTTAGCCCCTTCTTCTTTTTCTAGGGTTTGGAGGAGAGGAGAGGAGAACTAGGGTTGGAGTGTGCTCCTTGTTGAGCTCTTGCCCTCCTTGGTGGAGAGGCTTTGTAAGCATCTATTGTGGATGAACAATCTTGTGATGCTTAATTGAAAGATCAATTGCTCCTTTGTGTTCTTCTCTCTTTTGGATGTTTTGGTGCTTCCTTGATTCAACGGTTCATGCTTGGTCTCTTGGCCTACTCTATTTTGCTTTGATGTGTGGGATTACTCCTAGAGTCATCTAGTTCATCAAACCCCACAAGCAAGACTTGAATCAAGTTTTCTCATTTCTAGGTGTTTGCACTTCTTTGTTAAAATCTCAAGAGATCGATTCTGAAGTGGATCGACGGATCGTCGCTAGAAATAGGTCTCTAATATCATTAGGGAGGTGTGCTAGAAATTTGGTCAAGTTTTATTGGTTGAATCAAAAGTTGGATCAAATTTCGTTTTGGATTTGGGTGGAGTTTTTGATCTTGGACTCTACCGGTCCGACCAAACCTTACAACGGCGGTTCGACCGCCCGTGTATTCGATCACCGGGTTGGCGGGTCGAACCGTATCCCACCGGTCCGACCGCTAGTTAGTTGCGGTCGACCGCTCCTTGACCGTCGGTCAGACCGCCTGCGTGGTAGCCGGTCGGACCGCCTGTGTCGATGAAGAACATTGAGTTCTTTTCTCCTTTTGTGTCGTGTGCTTGAGGGACTTATCAAATTCAACACAAGGCTTCCGTTGTGTGCTCACTTGAACTTCTTAGCTCTCATAGCTAAAGGAGTAAAGTGCGTGTTGGTTTTGATTTAGGCGAGAAAGTTTTGAAAGCGCCTATTCACCCCCTAGTCGCCTTTCCGGTCCTACAACTAGTCTATCCTTGGTATTTACAAAACATCTACGCAAAAGAAGTCGACAATGAACTTAGCGGCTAGTTCAAAGCCTTTCCTCCCGGAATGTCGGATAGATCAATGACACAACTATCTTCTCCCTTCTCAATGTTGGTACCAACAGATTTTGCCCGCTCGAGAAAAGAGTAAATCGATTGCAAATCGCTAACATTCTTACTTCCATTGCAAATGGATGTAATGAACTATTGTGGTAAACGAACACATATCTTGTGAAGTTGAAAAGATTGCTCGAGGGCATTATATCATAGAGCGAACACATACCTTGTGAAGTATCCGAAAACACACACTAAAAAAACTAACTTGGTACCTAACCGTCCATCTACATCTTAATTTGTATATCATAGGCGCACATCACATGTACGATAATCGCTATTTGCAAAATTCACGTATCAAAACAAGATAAGAATTAAGAAGTCTCAGTTAATTAGCTTAATTATATATCAACAAATATTCAGTCTGCGACAAAATACAAACAGAGGTAATGCTCAGGGGCATTATAGATGGATAAAATGCCTGAAGTAAAATGGCAATAATAGCCAATATGTTACTGATATTTGGTGCATATCACGGTTATACTACAAATCTATAGTAAATCAATATTGCTGATAAATTACAAAATCAAAAGGTAATTCTCAAAGAACCTACAAATCTACAAGATAAGTAATATTGTTGGTATTGGTAAGCTAAAAACTAAGGTCAGTTAAGTGAAGAACTATTGATACTAAAATATTAGAAGATAAAAACTATAAGGTGTTACCTTTGACACTTCAAATTTTGTTACAGGAGACTTCTTAAAACTAAGGTCAGTTAAGTGGTAAAGAAATCTTTGAGCACCAAAAGTCGTGAGTCTATATCCTCTAGAGCTACTGACATAGTCATGACATCCACAACTTGCAATGAAATGTAGTTCACCATACTACAAGGGTGTCAAAGATACATAAATCTTATAAAGTCATTCAATTGTTACACCTTATGATTTTCACAAATCTTGCATGCATACTATGCTTGTGCCTCACGATGCACCGCAAAATTGTTCAAACAAAGTGGTTAGCTATATTGCTATAACAAGAAAAGATCATGAAGGCTAGCTAACATGCTTGCATCTTTGCCATGAAATGATGAAATCATTGTATGGCAACCTGTTTCGTTAGAAGAATTCCTATCCAAGAGGAGCAAAGCCATATATAACAACATATAATGACTGGGCAGCAGCAGCCCAGCAGAAACAATAGAAAGCACGATAAAGCATTGCCACAGAAGAAAGGAGCATACTTGTCAGAACCAGGAGAACATGTTAATACAGTGTCACCAGGAAGCCCACCCTCACCAATCTGATGGAATAGTAAATGAAAAACACAAGGTCACAGATTGCACCAACAAAAAAATGCAAAGCGGAGGAAGCATTTCACCAGAGCAAATTTCTATTGACAACAATAAGGAGAATGGATGGCAAAGCTTACAATGCAAAGTGGCTTCTTTATTTGGATGTTACATGCAACATGGGTACCACCAGCATCAATTAGAATAGTGTCACCAGGCCTTCAACAAAGCAAGGAAAGATCATCATCTATTCAACAGTGTAAAATTAGAGAGAAAACGAACCTAACAGCAGAAACATCAGCCTCAAGATTTGGATAAACTCCAGGCTCTTGGATAAACACCAGGTTCTATTGCATCTCTAATCGGCGAGGTGCTGGGAACAGTCAAGTGTTGTTTATAGCAATATAGACAACTTTGAAGCTTGCACAAGCGAACAAATGAACAATATGTAACAAGAGCAATACTTGGGTGATAAAGTTCTTACAGCAAGAATTGAACTTGCAACATGCAAGATTCTATGCAACCGAACAATAAGCAAGAATACAGATCATGACAACAGAAAATACATCAGAGATAAGGCTCTAGCATCGAGAGTCAAGACAATTGAGCCCTAATTTTATGCACTAATAATGTGTTAGTACTTAGTCCCCTCTTTTTTTTCGAGGAGTGTTAGTACTGATAATGAATTCAAGTACCTAACAGTTACTTCAAGAGATCTAACAACATATAACAGGGAATAAATGAACAAAACAAAGAGCTTAGCCCTTACTTGCGACTGGTAATCCCAGAGACTCAATAGGATCCTACACCAATGCACAACCACGTATCAACTAATTAACCAAAAGCACATCAAAATGATAGTTACGAACAGCCCCAATGAGACCAAAATGTACCAAACGCCCCAAAAATGCAATCACTTGCCATGGCTCTGTGGGATGTAGATCCACCGAGTTGACCCTCTCCGACCGTTGTGCAAACTTCCTATAATCACCACCCAAAAATGAACAGTCAGGTACTATGAAATAATCCACCCTTCATGACCTTAAGTCGAAAATGGCAACCCACAGTCAGGTCGTAGGGCAATCTAAAGCGACAAATCGCATCACTTACAGACAAGCATGTATATAATTGAACATGCACATCATCGGCCTCAAACCCTCAGACTGCACAAAACATCCAACATCGCACTCGTTCATAAGCAACACCAGCAAGAGGCCCAAGCAATCGGACCGGAAGAAGTGAAACCTAGAAAGGCGCCGACGGTGGCGACCCTCTCCCCAATGATGGGGTTGACGGTGGATTTACTTCCCCCCCGCCCTTCCCATCACGGAATTATCAATGTGCTCACATTTTAACAACACATACATAAGCAAAACATACCATTATCATCAATTCGTAACAACATAAACACAAGCAGAAGCAGAACATAGTCATGGTTAACTAATTAACCGGTCGAGATAAGGATAGATTTGCAATACCTCCATCTTTAGCTTGCCAAGGAGCTCATGCGGCAGTGCAGGTGGCCGCCAGGGCGATGCACCCAACCCACTCGCAGGGTATTGGCGCCGCCATCTCCATCTTTCTCTTCCTTTGTCCCTTTCCCCTAACACACGGACGCACCCAAACAAATCAAGAACATTAACCCAATTTGGTCAAGGCGCACTGCGGCTATGGCATGTATCTTGTGCACGCGTGCAGGCAACAATGCGCCAGCGTGGTGGCTCAGGTCGAGTGGAAGATATGCTTACCAGGAGATGCGGAGGCCAGCGAACTAGGTGGTTAAACCCTAGAAGCGGAGGAGAGGTTCGGAGTGCAACGGGGAATAGGAAGGACTCGAGATGGTGTAGTGGCACGGGAGGCATGCAGGCGGCGCCCCGGAGTAGCAGGATCGGGTCAGGCATGTGCGGCCAAGAATCGGGGGCACGGGTGCGCCGCGCGCGAAGCGTGGCGGAGAACGAACCGAGAGGAGGCGGAGGGCCAAGGACCGGCGGCGGCGGCACTGGAGAGGGGAGGAGGCGGTGCCATGAAGCTTCGGATGGGTCCGGAGAGCTATGCGTCCAAGAGAAAAAGCAAAGAAGAGAGAGAATGGGAAAAAGGGGGCGGCGCTGGGAGGTGGGTGGTCGGGGTGAGGAGGAGGCGCTGGGAGGTGGGATAGAGTGAAGAGGAGGGGAGGCCATGAAGGATGCGGGCACGGGGAGGAGGGGCGGGCGGGGAGGATTGCGGTGCGGGGAGGATGGGGCGGCTGGGTAGGAGGACAACGGGGGGAGGAGGGCAATGGGGGGAGGAGGGGCGACCGGGGAGGTGGGGCGGCGACGGGAGTGGAAGGGGAAAGGAGGAGCCGCTGGCCGGAGGAATTAGGGCTCGCGGGAGGGGGCTGGGAGGGGATTTGGCGGTCGGCTGGGCGTTGGCAGGGGAAATCGCGGTAGGGAGGCGGTCGGACGGGAAAAAATTCGCGCTTCTTTTTTCGGCTACGCGCCTAAAATTGGGATGGCAAGTATCACCGGCAGATAAGATGACCTAATTAATATTTTTAGGGCAAATATATTGTAGCTAATGTTAAAACATTGCCGGCAGATAAACTGTTCTAGCAAACAATTATTACCGGCAGATAATAGGACCCTTAATCTCTTGGATATTGCCGGCACATGTTTTGCCACTAAGCCAATTTTTTCCCGGCAGATAATTTCCCTTAATACTATGCCATGGTGTAGTGTGGTCGAAACCTGGTCGTAAGGAGTTACGAATTGGTCGAGACCAAATATTGACTTGTCGTATAGAGATACGAGCTGGTCGTTAGTGATATGGATCTGGTCGTCGATCATATTGCATTAAGGTTCGTCCGATATATTCTATGTGTGTTTGAGAATCATTATGTGCTTCTAGGTACCACTAAAGACTAGTGGTCGAAAAAGAGTTTCTGAGTCACAACCGATTATCCATGAACCTATAGGGTCGCACACTTAAAGGGCTAGGATTTGATTTGATTGGTGATCCGAATTCTTGTAGACCACGAGTTCCTAATGAGCCTCAAGTATGAGACCCATCATGGATACCTATATATAGAGGGGTGGTGGCATGGGGTGATGATGGTTTTTTGAGGAACTCCCGAAACCCTAATAGCCACGCTTTCCTCATACCACGCTGCCGGTGCTAGCACTCCAGCGTGTGGTATCTCTGCCCTATACGTGTGGATACGTTGGAGGTATTGTTGCTAAGCATAAGCACTAGGACAATGTAATACTCCGATTTATTATAAGAAAGAAAGCACTCAAAAGAGAAATTAGACATAAGAAAAGGGGTTTCTACAGTTTTTCGGCAACCTGGGACTTAGGCCTTGGCCCAAGAGGCCCATGAGGGGCCGGCCACGTATAAAAGGAGGAGAAAACCCTAGTAGCACTGTAGCTATAGTGCGACACCACTGTTCACATGACTGTAGCAGCCCCCATGTTGCTCTACCAAGATGAGGAGAAGAGGAGAAAGGAAGGAGAGAAGGAAGAATAAGAAAGGAAGAGGAAGAAAGGGAGAAGGAAGGAAGAGGAGGAAGGAATAGGAGAGGAAGGGCACAATCACGCAGCGATACTTGATCTCGATGGTCCATCAAGGGTAAACTCGATCCCGATCACTCGCGGATTAATCGATTCATTTTGATGCTATCGATAGTAGATCGTTTTGTACATCGACGTTGCTCGTAGGTTTTGGGTAGGTTACGTGTGTTTTATGGTCTAGTCACCTCTTAGAACGTTGTAGTGCTCGTTCGTAGCTTTCTATAGGCGCAAAGATCACTCGATTTGGAGTTACGGTTTAGGAGTTATAATATTTATTTTACGACTGTGTAGAAGAGCTGACGAGAATAAATAGTTACCTTGTCTGGCCAATATGACTTAATTAGAGACCGAATCAGAACGTTCACCCAACATGAGTTTTGTAGAAAATCCAATAAGCTTTCCATATTGGTAAAGAACACTATTTTTAGTTGTATCAATCAAAAGTTATAGATTTTATACTACCACTGCATTTCTGACTGACAGATTGAAGGAACAAAAACTTCATATGATCATTGGATTTAATAGAAGGTCGAATTAGAGGACTTTGAAAACTAGGTTATAGTAGAAGCTTTTGTCATGTTTCCAGAGAGTCCAGGATCACTCCGTTCCGAGTTTCCTAGTAAAAGATATGATGATTTTAGTACAGCTGTCCTGAATTCTTGATGAGGATGAACTGTCAAGTTGTCTTTTAAAATATGATTAATATAATTGCAGATTCAGGGTTTCCACCCAACTAGGTTATTGTAGAAAATTTTATAAACTTTCCAAAATGATAAAGAACACCCTCATCGGAGTTGTAGATTAAAAGTTGTGATATGTTCTTTCTGCTGTCTTGTTCGTCTAGAGTCAGGATCAGTCTTATACTTTCATCTACCTGTTAGCATATTCTTTTGGCCGAATTGGTAGATCTTGCCAACTAGACTTTTGTGGATATATTCGTTATCTTTCCATAGGATCCGAGAGAACTCCATTTCGAGTCTCAGATCATTAATTATTATGTATTTTGTACTTCTGTCCAGTTGTAGTCTGTTATAATATTGGTTTATGTGAGTAGATCGACTTTGTGATCCTTGGGTTAGGATGCTGCGATTAGAGGGTTCGAGCGAGGTCCTGTTCATGTGGTTCCTCATTCAAATATATTTAATTTGTGTAGGAGAGGGAAATTCGAGTGTAGCAGCTTCCGTCTTGCCTCATAACGCTTCGCAAAGCGGAAAGTACATTGTAATTCCTTATGTTGATGAATGATGAGTACTTGTGTTCATATTATTATTTCTATGATCCATGATTACTTCCAATGTTTAATGTTCCTTTCATATCCGTTAATCCATGTTGAACGAGATGATGTCTTTCATTATTCATGTTTCATTTCATTCATTCATTTGTTCATGTTTCTTCCACGGAAGTGGGAAATAAAGACCCATCAATTCTAGTATGGGCATGTAAGACCCACCGTTCCAATGTGGGCAGATTTGAACACCCGTATGAATGTTCTTCATACGGGATTTGGATCCTCGTATTTTGTTAAATGCGGGCTTAAGTGAACACCGACAGGTGTGTCACTAGCTATCTTAGATATCGCATGAGTGCAGTCCTTTCATTTTATTAAATTCATTCATTCCATTCATTCATATATTTATTCGGTGTTATGTTCATATTCTATAATGATGTTGTGTTTTTCATATGTGTTGAATGTCCAGTACTTGCTGAGTCTCGGACTCATTCTTGCTTTGTTTATTTATTTTAGGTGATCGTTGATGATGGCTCTTTTGGGAGGGAGTAGACACATACTATTCATTCATTACACCATACTCTCATTTCAAATATAAGACTTGGTTATGTCTTTTATTCATTAAGTGATGAACTATAATAAATAAAGTTAGATGTGGTTGGTACCTTCCTCTAGGTCATGGATGATTAATTATGCTTGAGAACCTTGATCACCCTTTTCTTTTAAATACTTATATGGATTCATACTATATTCCTGTCATTGTTCTATTAAGTTTTGATCTTCCGAATTATGATTGTATGTTAGATCTATTAGGTAACATTTTGGCTTCCGAATAGCCAGGGTGTTATAGACGATCCGCAACTCATGACGATCACAAGACTCGGAGAAGAAGTTGTGAAGCATCAGCATTAGGACGATCCGCAACTCGTGATGATCACAAGACTCGGAGAAGAAGATGTGCGGCGAGTAAGACTACGACTGCATCAACTCTACTTCCGCTACGAGTCGGCGTGTCTAGTGGTAATCTCGTGATTTATTATTAGAAGAGGTTCCTTGGTTCCGCGGTAAATTTTTGTTTTGTGCTATCGTAGCCTTCCCGCTATCCTTCAGCACTTTCATACTTCGAGTTGCAGGGATGAGCCAGGATTCATGGCAATCCATCTTTGAAGCATTGAGTTGTTGTGAGACTGTCATCCAGGCGAGAGAATCAAACTCAGGAGACACATGGACTGTGATATAGAATTGCTTGATAGTTCTAGAATGAAAGTCGCACTTGAAAGTCACAAAGTTATCCAATTTCACTCGGTTGAAAAGATAACGGAGTCCATTGTAGAGAGGATTCTAGTCGAGATAACCCCATGTCACATACTGATGATTGGCAAAGTCCTTTTTTCCATACACATAATAAAAGACATCCTCCTTAAACTTAGTATGGAAGAATGCTTCGGATGCATTCTTGGGAAGTAGAAACTGATTTGTATGCCACAAGGTTGTGTACTTTTCACCTCTGATTTTTCTCTCATCCACAATAAAGAAAGGGATTGGATTTGGTGAATACTCATCATTAGTGTCATTGTCGGTTGGTTCTTCTTCAAACATATTCAGATATATCTTTTATTTGCGTTTTTCCTTTTGACGAAGAGGGAAGAGCAGGGTTGCGATGCATTTTTTGCTAAGTCAAGAAAAAGTAAAATAGGGAAAGGTGGGATAGGACTAAAGTAAAGGAACATGACAATTTCAACTTTTCTCTCTTTGGAGCGGTAGTACAGTCATTGGCACTCCATTACTCTTGGTGGTCGGTAGTATCATGCGACCTGACTCTGGAGCGTAATACTGCGCCCGTAAGGAATTCTTAGTGCATTGATCAAACTTGCATCTAGAAGGTATTTGGCATGAGAAAAGTCATGGGATAGACATAATATGTCACCAAATTTCAGTTCCAATCATTTTGCCCAAAAGAAATTGATTAAATCATGCACATTTTCTTTTAGCCCTAGAATTGAAAAAGGTAGCAAACAAGAGGAAAGAGATTATTCCAACAAGGATTACCTAGGGGAATGGGAGTGAAAGGCTGCCAAGCACTTGAGAATGGCAGGAACTTGAAGTTTCCTTATATCCCCTTGAAGATTTGAGGTTGAAAGTTTTGAGGAAGAAAAGAGAAGAGAGAAAAGAGAAAAGGAGTTTAGACTTGGTGGTTTTGTGGAGAGAATGATCGGTGAACCATAATGAATAGGATGAACAAAGGATAAGAAGCTGGCTACAACCATTTCTGGAACCACTAGTCAGGAGCGGTAGTACCGCACTTAAGGCGCCATATCTGGAATGGTTGTAATAATCGTGGTATGAGCAGTAATCTAGTTTTTCTGAAGAATCAGGGGTTGATTAGGGATGCAAATGATCCTTAATATAACACTGAAATAAATACTTTTCAGGATCATTATGCAAGAGATAGATAATAAAAGCACCAAATAATATAGTTTTTTAAATCAAATTTGAGAATTTTGAGAAGGATTTTAAAATAGTTTTCACCAGAACTTCACGAACTCCAAATGAGAGCAAATATCATGAGGCATGAGTTTCAAGCAATATTAGAATGATCTATGACATTTAAATCATTCCTCAATTTGCAAAACTGGCTCTCATCTAATTCCAGGAGGGATTTTTTGCTTTACAATTTATGCCTTCAAAGTTACAGATAGCTGACTTCTTCATAAAGCCACAGACTAGGGTATAATATTTGTATTTTCTCTCCAAACTCAGTGTATGTGATCCACTATAAGTTTGAGATGAGGTGTTAGAATAGAAATCCTTATATCTTTTTGTATTACCTTATTTGTGTATGGCATATTCTCTTGTAATATTTTTTTTGTACTCTCTGTATATATTGTGTATTAAACCTCGTAAATATACCTACAATATTCGTAACAAAGTTGATGTTAAGGACTTAACGGCAGTGATATTAGAGTTCAGGTAACCTGTCTCATTGGTTTAGAACCATTTCTTTGTTTAGTTCTCTCTGAATAAATACTAGAGCCTGGCGTGCGTACGCCTTCGTGCGCAGAGGGACTCGAGGGGCGCGATGCGATGAGACGCGTGGAGAGGAGCGACAGGCTCGCGTGTAGGCGCGTGTGGCGATCTCCTGGCGCGCGCGTCGATTGTTGTGGGCCTATCGGGACGTGCGAGGCTGCCGATCGGACGAACGATGAAAGTGACTCATAATCGTGCGGCCGAGCATTCACCCGCCGAGGCGATCGGACGCTGGGCGCAACGGCTCGCACGGATCCAGCGGCGACGAAGCAAGCCGTCGACGTGGCCAGCCCTCCATCCCTCCTCCCTTTTTATATTTTAGATTTTTCACATGTACTTGTTTGCCGAAGGAATGTATGCTTAGTTACATCTCAACAGTCTTCCTCTGACACGCCTGCTGTCCATCCGCTGCCTGATGTTTTCTGGTTGTTGCTAACCCTCCTTCGCACATAGTACTGCCCATCTCATGATAAAATGCACTGGGTGAGTTCATCATTGCACGTGTACACAACAAAAGTAAACTGGAGCTCGGCTTACTGCAGGATTGTCGCAGGTTTTGCTTGGCGATGCATTCATTCACTTCCCTCCTGACAAGAGCATGTGGGCAGTGAGCGAGATGCCCGTGATGTTTATTTACGCCTCCCTTCCCCTCCCCAGCCGTGGGACCTTTTTCTGCCGAGGAATTTGAGACATGCGTAGTTGCCATGTTCAGACCCTGCTTGTGTTGTGATTGTGCATGCAATGATTCTCTCTCGGCCTAATCTCCCCCCATCCAAGCAGGCAAGCATGCCTACAGCCTATTTAGATTAAAATTGGAGCCGAAAAACTAGAAATTCCATGAAAAGAAAACAAAGGGGCATACGACCTGTTCCTAGATATCGATCAGCGCAAGCAAAGCACGTCATTTTCGTTGATAGCCTGTCTGTCAGGTATGATGCTTCAGAGGCTGGATGGAAGGAAGAAAATGATTGTGCTGCATTTCTCACAGCTGGCTGGCTGGCTGGTTGCTACTTGAGTAGATGATTTGATGCAGATAAATTTCTCTCCCAGATTCGACAAGGGGAGACACGGATTGGGAACGAGCTTGTCTCCGTCATTTCGGTCTCGTCCAAAAAACGGAATCGGCCAGCTCGAACAAAGGGGGAAAAGACCAAATTAAAATGGAAGCCAAGGAGATAATCGTTGGCTTGGAGTTTGGACCCGGTTCCTGTTCCTCCTCGCGTGTCTATTTCGCCATGAGTGTTTTTTTTCTTTTTCTTTCTCTTTCTGTGGCGGTGCTACGGTACGCAACATGTCCACGTCCGGCCACACTAATCCAGCTCGGACTCGTCCCCTCAGGTTCCATCAATCCGCTCGCATCCGCGTCCACCGAAGCTTTCCGGTTTCCGGTACCAAGTCTCCTTCCTCTTCACTCGTTTTTCTCAAAAATAGCACTCTCTCCCACCACGAAATGATCGTATTAGGTGACACGTACGGCGCGATGCATTCCATGGCTCGGTGCGAGATGTGGGAAGGACTTTCGTCCGCCCCCACGACGAATTCCATGGCTCGGTGCGGGGCAAACGTATGTCATCCTTGAGTTCTCGCCATTCCTCTCCGGATCGGATTAAGAAACACGAAGGTGTGAAGTTTTTATACAGATCACTCAATTATCCAGATTATGAAAAACAACCTTAGTCTCTATTGTGGTCTTTATACTTTTATTGGGGGACATGTAAATACGGAAGAAATTCGTAATATTTAGCAAACTACGATGATGAATCTTTAGATAATGAATTAGTATAGGGAATGCTATTCATCATCCGTCCGCTACCGGTCGCCTTCTGTAGTTGTCTCTGTTTCCTTCCCAGCCACCCATGATTCATCCGATTAGTGCATATTATAACACTAGTTCAACATACGTGCTTTGCTACAGATTAAAATAATAATAATATCTTGTCAATCATCGTCGTGCTCAGTCTACAATGCAAGTGATCCGCCGATAACCCGTTCTTGGAAAGATCGATGGAATCTTTGGGCTTCTTGCGCACCAGCTTGGACAGTTGGGGTATGGGGGGAGTGGAGAGGAAGTTATAGCTGACCAACCGTACGCACGAGAGAAACCAAGAAATAATGAGATCCAACGGCTCACATCTCACGAAGAAAGATAAATATAACAGCTCACATCGCATGAGGGAGGACAGACCGCCACCAATTCCTTCTTTTAAGTGGTAGAGATACTACATAAGGCGATCGGATTAGTGCCACTTGGCGAAGGATCTACACGTGTAGAGGTACACGTGCATGCAGCAGATTTCAGTCCTTAACCGGAGCAGTTTCCTATAAATTTTTATTCATAAACAAATGTTTTTTAATTGTTTTATAAAAGTAATCTTTAGTCGTTGGCTCACCATACGACTAGGCCCAATGCACGGTGGGGCCAATGATTAGGTGACAAAGGAGGCCTAGTCACGCGACCGAACCGCGATTGTGGCTTTCAATTGCCACATGTCTCGGTCGCGAATGTGGTGGTGGATTTGGGGCATGTGCGACCACGATCGTCGGGTCAAAAAGCGACTAAGGCCAATCACGACGACAGTCTACGATTGAGCATAGTTTCAAGAAATAATTTAAATAAACTTTATTTTAATTTTATAAAATTAAATAGTTTGAATTATAACATATCGAATCAAGTAGCAACATGTTTAAAGTAAAGATAGTTCACAACAAACATGATACAACCATGAAATGAATTACACAAATTGACCATTCACGATAGGAACAAAGCACTCCTAACACTAGAGCACAAATTGTATCTCGAGGCGCGATGCACGAGACGCGCGAGAGGAGCGACAGTTCGCGTGTAGGCGCGTGGCGATCTCCGCGAAACTCCGACGACCAACGATTTTCGTGATCATAATCGCAACATGTGATTCGCCATGTCGCCTCGACCTCCTCGATGGCTTCTCCCACAACCACCATTAGTCGTGTTGTCATGACCTTCACCCAACCTGTTATGTTTTGTGCACTTGTTCTTCCTATGCTCGTAATCTCCACAAAAGATACACCTCTTCACATGGCTTCCGGCTTCAGACTCGTCCATGTCGTTTTGGATATGACGAGTTTGTCAACGTCCCTTGCCACCCTTTATCAAGTCCAAACCAGGGACTCATATCTTATTTTGCACATCGTTCTATATGAAGTTACCAACAACACGGAATCCACGAATCTCCCCGCTCCAAATCTGAACCGCATTTTCCTTTATGAAGAAGCCCGACACGTATCGCACGTAGTCTATGTTGATCATGCCACATGCAGCCAGCACATGAGAGCATGGATTATGGAGTAGCATTGGCTTGTTACACGTACACTGACAATTGTGGTCACTATCTTGTCCAAGGCTCACCTCGTGCGTGACGACGCCACTCATTGTTCCCAAACCAATTCAGTTCCTTAGCAATACCTCGAATCGAAACTCCATGGTGCCCATAATGAAGATTGAGTACATTCGGGCCTTCTCGCTCTTCTCAGCTATATACTCCATCATCTTGGTACAACAGGGTATTTGTGCATTCAGTATATGCAATGCATCAACACTATGTCTTTTCATGAAGTACTTCATTATACCATTCAACATGCACTCGACGATTGCAGCGAGGGGCATGCCTCGCAAACCCCTGATCAACCAATTGTAAACCTCGGCCAGATTTGTCGTCATTACATCGTACCTTGTGTCGTCGATATCATAAAGCAATGCCTACTTCTCCACTGGCCCAACCTCGATCCAATGTGTGAAATATTTGATGTTCCTCGCTGCCCTCCTGGTCTAGTCGGGTACATCAGTTGTGTTTCCAGCAGGTTGCTTATTCCTCTCCTCGACGTGCTTGGTGGTGAACTTATCAAGCTTCGCTCAGAGTGCATCGAACTTCCTTTGCTTGTTCTACTCGCACAACCTTTCGAACAAGTTCATCATCATCTGGCTCTTGAACTGCTTAAAAAAATTAGCCCTCAAATGTCGCATGCACCAACGGTTTTGCAGGTCACGCTATGGAAAAGTCTCATATGGATCTTCTTACAGTTTTTTTATGCCTTAATCAATTCGGCATCACAGTAATGTATTATGCAAACGCTTGGACGTTCACCGACAACTACAACCTTGAGGTGCCTGAAGAACCATAACAACCTATAAAAGTTCTCACTCTCTACAAAGGCAACAACCATGAGAAGATTCTGATTGTTGGCATACACGCCGATCGCCATCAAGATATGCCCTTGTACTTCTCGGTCAAGAATGTTCCATCCACGCACATTAGCTGGCGGCAATGACAAAAGGCATCAATGCAGACACCAATTTCAAGGAAAGCATGTTGCATTACCATGTACCCCTCCAGTTTTTCTGAAACCCTATCATTCCCAACAATGTATGTTTTGGGGTTTCTGTCGTTAGCGCCTCAAGTAATTGAGGGAGATTATCATAGGCTGACTCAAACGTGCCAAACCTTATCTCCAATGCCTTCTGCTTCACCCTCCACGCCTTTGTATAGCTAATCTTGTACTTCTACCTCTGCTCAATAGACATCATGATGTGTTTCGCTTCCATGTTCTTTTTCTTCACAGTCTCCCCACACATGACATTTACAATGAAAGAAGAAGTGAGGTTGTGGTGCTTTGGTAGTACGTTGATCATAACACACAAGTGGTCCTCCACATTCGACACGATCCAGTGCATTTCAAACTTTGGTTCGTAGGCGTGAACACGTCAAGGATATCCATCTTTCTCACACTTCACAATACTGCTCTTTGTTTGATTTGATAACCTTAAATTGTCTCTGCATTGACATCACCCACAATTTGGTAGCATCCTGAAGAGCCGACTTATCTGTAAATATGGCATTAGCACGCACCACATTCTGCCCTATACTCCTACCGAGAATAGTTGCCATCACTCCCAATCATGGCCCTTGGGTCATGTATATTCCGAATAGTCGTCATCCTCCTCGTCCTCTTCTAATTCTTGTTCTTCGGCCCTAGCCCTCTGGTTTTCCCGCTCCAACTCATCCACTTTGAATTCAGTGTCCTCCTCTTCGTTCGCCTATCCACTGGGATCGACACACCTGTATACCGCCACAACTACATCTGCATCACTATCCTTTGTCCCACCATCCTCAACTTCCACCTGCAAACCCGCACTACTCTCCCCCACTTCACGGGCACTATCAAATGTACTCGGACACACCTGCACCAACAACACTCATTGATAGCCACGACGTCTGCACGCTTCCAACTAGGCCTACCATGATCTCGTTTACTCAATCGGCCTCAACTCCCAATGGATCACTTCGGGCAAACAACTCTACAAGCATCTCACGATGACACCATACAATGCTGGGTCCAATGAGAAGCTGCATGATAGACAATGCAATACCTCCTAGATTTTAAGATTATCCGGATTCGGGTGATACATTGTGGTTTCGGAAAACTCGCCAAATCAATCCCACATAGGCCCCAACGAACTTCTCACTGCTAAAACACTCTAAAAATCGTTGACACGATATACCTATCACATGACTCATGATATTTAGAATGGATGATAATTAAGCATGCTATGTAGAGTTTAATGAAAACTAAATTACCACTAAGCTATATTTATTGTTGCTAACCTAAAATGTTTTTATCAAGTAACCAATAAATTACATGAGTAGAACGAACTCACCTCAAAAGGTCAAGTACGGACGGCACCGAGCCGAGGCGGTGTCTCCTCATCATCTCCTCTCCTTTCCTTCTTCTCTCCTCTCCTCCCTCTTTTCTCTTCTTCTTCTCCGTTGGTGCTCTTCTCCTTTCTCCTATTTACGTGCGTGAGTAGATTCAACTTGGCATCGATCGACTATATTAGCCCTCGCGACTAGTGTCAATGGTTGCCAATCGTACAGGATGGCGTCATCGAGCAACGTGGCTCAACGTCATTCGCTAGTCGCTACATCGATTGAGTGTCAACAGGCTTCAAATCGCAGGCCCACAATGCTATTGTGCCTAGCGACCGAGAGTTATCTATGTAAAAAAAATTAAAATTATTTTTGTAAAGCGGTATGGTTTATTTAGAAAAAAAATCGTTTCATTCCAGGTTTTCTATCTACTTCGAAGCAAATTTTCTGCCTGGCCCACACCGGAGAAAGTGAACGAAACGGAAACAATAACAAAGTAGAGTACAGTAAATAAAGCCATTAAACTAAACTAAAATAGCCTGGGAAGAGAGAGAAGAAGAAGAGAGAAAGCGCGGGGGCGCGCAGCGCAACAGTAACAGCAATCGGCGCACCCATCACCCACCCCACCCCCTCTCCTCTCGATCCCCAAATCCTTCTTCTCGCCCATGGATCACCACCACCACCACTACCCGCCGCCATCGCCGATGGAGAACTCCGTGTCCTCCAAGCCGCCCACGCCGGCCTCCACTCCCTCCTCGCGCTTCGCCTCGGCGCCGTCTTCCCGCCTCTCCTCCACGCCGCCGCACCCCTCCCCGACCTCCGCCGCGCCCACGCCCGCCTCCCGCACAGTCTACAGCGACCGCTTCATCCCCAGCCGCTCCGGATCCAACCTCGCGCTCTTCGACCTCGCCCCCTCGCCCTCCCACGACTCCGCCGGCGGCGGCGGCGCCAATGCCCCCGGCGCGTCGTCCGGATCTGCGCCCGCTTCGTCGCCTTATTGCGCGCTCCTCCGCGCCGCGCTCTTCGGGCCCACCACGCCAGACCGGGTGGCGTCATCGGCCACCGCGTGCTCCTCCTCCTCGTCGGCCTGGGCGTCGCCGGTGGGGTCCCCGGCGAGCGGGAACATATTCAGGTTCAAGGCGGAGGTGCCCCGGAACGCCAAGAGGGCCCTCTTCGCCGGCGGGGACGACGATGACGTGCTGTTCCCCGGTGTGTTCACGGCGAGGGGCACCGGGTCCAGGAAGATCCCAAGGTCTCCTTATAAGGTGGGAAGGGCGCCTTCCAATTTCATGGTTTCTTGATTTTCTTTCCTGGGTGCCCTCTGTTTCTTGATTGAGCCTCTTGTGCTTCTTATGATGTCAAAGATTCGGACGTCCTTCGGCCACTCTGTTCCAAGAGTCTGTATTATTTTTCATGCATAAAGAGTCAAATTTTGAAGGCTTTGTACTGAAAATATTCAATCTTACGGGGATTTCTTGCTGTTGCTTTTAGGTGCTGGATGCGCCCGCATTGCAGGATGACTTCTACCTGAACCTTGTGGATTGGTCGTCGCATAATGTCCTCGCAGTCGGATTGGGGAATTGCGTCTACTTGTGGAATGCATGCAGCAGCAAGGTGAGCAACCACGGCCATCCTTGCACTATTTCTTTTATGAGACTTGTAGAGAGATTGTAAACAAGTTTATCATTGCGCAGGTCACCAAGCTCTGCGATTTGGGGGTGGACGACACCGTTTGCTCTGTGGGTTGGGCGCAGCGCGGTACTCACCTAGCTGTAGGGACTAACCAAGGCAAAGTTCAGGTTAAATCATGCTCCCACCTGGAATGATTAAATGGCATGTTCACGATCCATCAAAATTTAGGATGATACTTAAAGCATTTTTTTTTTTTACTGAAAACGTCCAACACAAACATAAAACAGTACAATTGTACAGTGAGTTATGAAAAATTCGAAAATTTTGCAATACTATTACCAGCTCACCAGCAGGCCTTGTGTTTGTGGTACTTTTATGATTTAGTATGCACTCATCTTTTTAAGAAAACATGACTGTACACATGACCAATTTATGATGGATACAACGGAATTTTGTGGATAACTTGAATTAATGTAAACACCATCTTCGTTTATGTGTTCAATAAATAAATTCGTTCCAGTTTACCTCATTTCCCATTTTATATATTTTTCTAGTGGTAAAAATGACTAGTCCTGTTGGCGTTTGGTATTGGTAGGCAAAGTTGACATTCCAAGGGTATCAGGCTATCAGCAATTCTGATTGTCATCTTGCATTTTATCTTATGTAGATATGGGATGCAACTCGGTGTAAGAGAATAAGAACCATGGAAAGCCATCGCATGCGAGTAGGTGCTCTTGCATGGAGTTCTTCATTGCTTTCTTCTGGCAGTCGCGACAGGAGCATCCTTCACCATGATATCCGTGCTCAGGACAACTATGTTAGCAAACTTACTGGGCATAAATCTGAGGTAATCTTTTCTTAACTATTCATATAATATACCATGTCGCGTACATCATTAAGATGATCTTTTACCGGTTTATCCAATGTGTGAATTATCCTATTGGTGCTCCATTTTGCAATTCCAATAATGCATGTCTACATATATCCAAACATCTTTCAGGTCTGTGGGCTCAAGTGGTCTTATGATAACCGTCAGCTTATGTCTGGCGGTAACGACAACAAAGTAAGATGCATATCCATACATTTCCATCATAATGGAGTGCATGCCACGTGGAATTCACAATCTTATTTTCTTCTGCTCATACTAATGTTTTTCCTTTCCAGCTTTTTGTTTGGAATCAACATTCAGTACAACCAGTACTGAAGTATACCGAGCACACAGCAGCTGTCAAAGCTATTGCCTGGTCACCTCATCTACACGGGCTTCTTGCATCTGGTGGAGGAACTGCAGATAGATGCATACGATTTTGGAATACAACCACGAATACACACTTGAGTTGCATGGACACAGGAAGTCAGGTAGTTTGCTACCTATCTAATTTCTCAACAATTACCTGGAGCCCTTGTTTATGTTTCTGAACTTTTATTGATTTTTGTTGATTTATACTACCATATTCAGATATGATATCTATAATTAAGCAGTATGACTCTCTGATCCTTTGAGCACCGTTACTGATTGAACAGTTTAGTCATATCAATACATTAGTTTCCCTGCAAAAATCAGAAAAAGATATAGACCCTGCAGGCTGAGCTCTACCTACAAAAACTAAGGTTTTCACCCATGCCTACACAACTCACAAGTACTCACACTTTGATCGTCATTAAAAAAACAAAATAGAGGAAAGTAGAAAAGTAAGGCGTGTGGACTCCTATTGGGAAGGCCGGTTCGCATCATAAGGTTTCTAACACCCTGCTCTTGTCAGGAGATTTTAATGAAGCTTTCTGGGCATTTTAATTGCAATGTTTCTCTGGCTGCAGAGAAACTTCGACTTTAATTGTTCATGTTTGAGACCTTCACAGACATCTCTTGTCGTGAAGGCAGGGATTTGCCTATATAGAATTGCGGTAGGGATAGAGTTAAACATGCTGTTTGTTGGTATGTATTGACGATGCTAATTGACTTAACAGGTCTGTAATCTTGTGTGGTCAAAGAATGTTAATGAGCTTGTTAGCACCCACGGATACTCTCAGAATCAGATAATTGTTTGGCGATATCCAACAATGTCAAAGGTATGCTGCAAGCTTATCCTGTAGCTCAGTTATGCCATATCTTTGCCCACTTGTATTAATGTGTTCATTCTCTCTATTTGTAGCTTGCCACATTGACAGGCCATACATACAGAGTATTATATTTAGCCATCTCCCCTGATGGACAGGTGAACTTCTATCTCGAGTCTTGGTGACTTGACTTTTTTCTGAGTCCAGTTTGAGGTACCTAGTATAATTTTTGGCCTCACTGTTTTTCACTATCGATATCAACAGACAATAGTTACTGGTGCTGGTGACGAAACACTCCGGTTTTGGAATGTGTTTCCGTCTCCCAAGTCCCAGGTACTTAAATCTTGAAAGATGGTTTCCTTGTGTATAAAATTCCACTTCATACACAGTTTCCTAATTTACTTGGCCCATACTTCTATTGCAGAGTTCTGACAGCTTAAGTAGCATTGGAGCAACATCATTTGTTAGGAGCTACATCCGGTGACTCAGTTAAATGTAAGTTGAGCTACATCCGGTGACTCAGTTAAATGTAAGTTTATCAAGCTCGTAATATTATTGCAGCACAATGTTGATGATCATCGACATCATTCCATTCCACTTGTACCACTCGCTCTGGCCCACCAGTTCAGTTCATCAACCATCAAAGCTAGCGAATTTTAGAGATAGCACGATGCAAAATGGTGGACTGACTTGCGGATCTGGATGTGGCTCGTCTGCTGAAAATTGTACATATTTATTCGATGGTGTTGTAGGAGTGAAGATGGCAAGTGTTCATGTCGCGGAAACATTGACTATCCGCACTGTTGCATTTATAAGATCACGCCCTCTTGTTTTTGTTCCTGTTGGAAGTCATCTTCGAGCTGGAGTTGTGTACTGTTCTGGCGATTAACCTATCAAAACATTAACTAACTCATGACTCCAGTTTCATTCATGTTGCTGTGTTAGGAAGTGAGATTTCTGGTGCAATGCCCCATTCCATCTGTCGGCGTTTCTTGCACTTCCACTGATAGATGCTCTATTCATTCAGATCCGTCAGAAATTCAGAACTGAACCTTGCTTACTAACTGATCGCCACGCCAAAGCCAGTGACGGAGTTGCGGTTTGGCCCCGTTCCGCCGCGCGCGCCTTGACGGGGTGCCATTGCCTCGTACATGGGGACAAAGCGTCAGCCTCTGGCGCTGCGGCGGACAATGCCCCTGGGACGAGATGCGCCGGCCGTAGCGCCGCTTCCGCGCACCAGACCAGAGCGGCTAACCGTCATCCCTTGCTCGAACGCCGGTTACATAACGAACCCTCGCACTCATGAACAACAACAAATGCCGCTTCCACTCCCACCCCATAACGTTGAGGTGTTTGCTGGACCCGGATCCTCTCCAGTATTACAAACCCACACCATGTGAACAGTGTTTCGTTTCGTGATAGAGTAAACAGTGATCCAACACAGGCACACCGTACGAACAACATTTCGTGATAGAAACCTATCCAATGCAAGACGGTAGCAAAACCTATAGCAACAGCGGAAAGATAACGCTAAGGCTAAAAGTCGTTGATCTCATCCTTTGCTTTTTAATTGGACAGTGGAGATTGCTTCTAATGCTCTAGCACTATATATCTTCAGCATTGACTCCTTCAACACAAGGGGTCCCAATCCGATGCTTGCTACTCTCGGGGCACTCCTATTCCTCTTCAGCCGTGTCACTTGACCACATAATGTAACGTAAACAGTACAGTCGATACTGAAGTATGTAGAATACACAGCAGCCTGGTCACCTCATCAGCATAGACCTCAGAAGCACGGACACGGCTGCAAGGAGCCGAATCCATGTCGGACACAGACACGGCTCGGATACGGCTCGGACACGTATTCCAGGTGTGTCGAAAATTGTAATCGTGAAAAAAACAAAAATAAAATCGGACACGTATCGGACACATATAGGACACGTATCAGACACTTGAGCCCATTCAATTCGGTCCAAAACGGCACCAGCCCATTCCATCATCATCACTAACCTAGCCGAGCTGCAGTCGAGAGGTCATACGCCACATATCGACGTTGCCTGCAGTCCCGACCCACAAATACCCGCCCTCTGCGTCGCCAGATCCGGCGACACGGCTTTTCCCCTTCACACGGATCCGGTGGCTTCCGACGACCACCGGCTTCTTCCTTGCTCCCGACACCGCTCGGCTTCTTCTCCCCTTCGACGCCGCCTACAGTGCCGATCCCCCAACCGCCCCTACTGCCATGCTGCGTCGCCTGATCCAACGGCGACCGACGGCCGCCAGTGAAGAGGGTTGGCGGCGGTGGGGTAGCCTGCCGAGTGTGGGCCGAGCGAAACAAGGAGGAGGCACGCGAGCGCGCAGTCTGGGAGGCGCCGACGCTTAGCTTCGGTCGGGATGGGAGCCGAGGCCGCTGGGTTGGGCCGAGCACCGCGGCTAGAGAAGGGAGCAGGGCAGCGTGCACTGCACGGGCCAAACAACGGGCAGTCACGGCGCGGACGCGCACGAGACCGAGCCGGAGGCGCAGGGAGCGGCAGCGCCATGGCCGGCCGAAGGCGACGCCATGAGCCCATGGCGCAAGTGAGCAAACCTCCAGGGAGAAGAATGGGTGGAGGAGATGAAGTGGGAAGGAAATGGAGAAAAGAAATTCCAAGAAGAAAGAGGAAATGGAGCCAGGGATGCGGCCAGGGGAGGCCTCCACAGCACCACCATTTGGTCAAGGCAAAATCTCCAGGGAGAGAAGCTCATGGAGAAAGAATAGGGAGGGAGTAGAATAGGGAAGGAAGACATGGCAGCAGGGAGCCATTCGCTGTTGATTGTTATCATTTGTCAATTATTTGATGGTTATTATAATGTTAGGTACTTAGGTGTTTGCTGTTGGATTGTATTTGTTACATTGTTATTTACATTTACTAATCAAGTTTTTTTTTCTATTCACGGGTTAAAGGAATTATGAATTTCTTGTATTACTATGAAGTTATACTTTATGAAGAACTGAAAAACCAGGAGCCGATGATCATCTTTGAGGTACATATTCTTAACATTTTACGCTTTCTGTTTGATAAACACGTAGAAAAGTATTCAATAATACATATACATATGCATATATTATTATTATTATTATTATTATTATTATATACTTGTTCCCGTGTCGCCATTTTTTAGAAAATGGCGAATCCCGTGTCTGATACATGTCGTGTCCGACACGCGTGTCCGTGTCCGTGCATCCTAGGCATAGACTCCTTGCCTGTGCATTCTGATGGATTAAACATCAGATAGATGTGTGCTATTTTGGAAACTACCATGAACACACTCAAAACTGCAAGGACACAGAGAGGTTGATTGTTGATTTATAATGCAAAAATCAGAGATCAAGACATATACAATTAAACGTGGAAATTTTGCTTTGGTCAACAAACCAACCAGGCATGATTGATATCTCATATCTTGTCAGTTATCACATATCTCTTTATTTTTTTTAGACCGGAGGCCAAAACACAGCCCAGCTTTACTTGAAAGCCACAAAATATTACAGAGTTCGGACAGAGTTCGCAAACAGAAAACAAGTATTGGGTGGATCACTAGAAAGACAATAAAAATCGATAAACAGCCTCTAGAAACGAGCTCCTCAACTAGAGAAAGCAAACAATTAAGCAACCACCCCAAAACAAATTAAAGATTGAGCACTAGGTAATCCAACTTCTTCTTAACGCCTCCCAATGCTCCCAAGAGCTTGCGCTTGTCCAGGTTTCATTTACCGCAATAAGTACTCTCTCCAAGCTTGCTTGAGTCTCTGGGCGCTCCAGATTCTTCCACCGCTGCGCCAAGGATAACATTTTGAATAGAATAACAACAGGGTTAGACAACAGATAACCTTGAAAAACCATATCATTTCTAGTTAGCAAAAGAGTTCAAAGAACAAATCCCAACAGTGCATCATCACCCTACAATGAATTTTCCCTTATTTTTCCCATCGACACTCCAAACCTCACTAACCTATTGGGACAACTATTCCAATTAAAAGTATCTCTCAACACACCAAATTAACCTCACTAGTCCACATTCAAACACAATGTGGTTCGCAGATTCCACTAGCCCACAAAGTCGACAATTAATGCACCCCATCCAATTTCTACTGTAAAGTTGTTCCGCTAAAATCTTTTTACTTTTAGTGGAATCCCAACCCCAAAAATCTTTAGCTCTCTCATCTACAACCCTCCAAAAGATAATTCTCAGAAAGAGAACGAACTATGAAATTGCCTTTTTTTCTCTAGCACCCAACTAACCATATCCCTACTGCGTTTAAGATAATCAATCCAACAGATTCAACATAGATGACCATTCCTCCCGATTTCCAAAGCTTCTCCTAAAACTCAACCTCCAATTTCCCTCACTGCACCTCAGAAACCGTAGCACCTCGTTGTTCACATATCTCGCTAGAATCCATATTCCTTTAATCCTTCCAGACATCTCATCATCCCCAAAAATCGAGAAAAGGTCTAGGTTATCCAAAGTTGAACTAGACCTAAAAAATGTTTTATGATACTCAATAATGTCAAAGGTATGTCATAACATAGCACGAAGTTCGACCTTAAGTCATACCATACCATTTCTCACATGTATTTCACACTTTTCCTCTTCTATGGCCATGTATACAAAGTATTTTATTTGGCTATCTCCCCTGATGCCTGATGGGCAGGTGAAATACTATCCAGTCTTGGTGAATCCACAAATTTCAACCTTCTGCTTGAGGTAGTTACTCGGTGCAAGAACTGTGAAAAGGAGACTTGCAAGGAAATTACTCAAGCAGCTACTCGCAAATCAACCGTTTTCATGTACCACCTACTCAATGCAATCATTGTTCTCTCGATGATGTGATTTGTTCAAGTCTAATTGGTTCTTGTTGAACGTCAAAAACGGATAGTACGGCTTCTTGAAAGGGCAATACAAAGATGAGGTTATCTGGTTAGCTGCTAGGCCCTCATGTACACTCAGATCTGAGGTTAACAATTGTACTTGTGAGTTGGAGCACAGTGCACAACTAACAATATTCTCTCACCTTTTAAAGATGTGTCGGATCGGGCCATCAGAGAACTACTGGAGCAAGTTTGTAATCAACAACTACTCTGTCTCTTCCCTTTCTCCTTATGGGGCCAAATAGGGACCCTTTTCTTCTTTCTTGAACTGTCCCAAGAACTCTTTTGTAATTACAAGCATTCTCTCAAAAAAGTTACATGCTATCAAATTTTCGATGGCCTCTCTCGTAAAGAGAATCGAATTGTTTGGTCTTACCAATCATGTTCCAAATGTATTGTTGATAAGAATTTAATCAGAATTGTCTTACGATAGAAACTTTGCTCCTTTCCTTTTCTTTTCACTCCCGATCTCCTCTCTTGTCAAAGTGCGTTGGACCGAAACGGCGGTTAGAGGGGGGGGGGTTAAATAGGAACATGATCTATTTTTCACCTTGATCGGATTCAACACGTATTTCACTGCAATAGCTATGAGAGCTATGAAGATCAATGTACAAGTATAGCGGAAGACTTGTATTGAATCCAATCGAAACCCCGAAGCAAAACAACCAAAATCACCAAAAACTCAATTCTCAAAGAGTTGGGCGGTCAGACCTCTCACCTAGCTATTCGACCATACCATGGGGCGCCTAACCTCCAAGACGATGAACAAGAAAATCACTCGAACTTGAAATCACAAATTGATCTCACTTTTGATCTACAACTCCAAACTTCATGAAATTTGAAACATATCTTCTCTAGGATGTCAGGAACCTATTCCAATCAAGAATCATGAAGATCATTACCAAAGTTCTGACCTTTTTCCATTTGAGTGAAGGTTGCTTCAAAACCGAGTCAAAATCAAAATATTATCTAAAAAACTTACTCGTCGGTGATAGATGATCCAAAAACTTGCTTGTGGTTGCCACTTAATGGCCGGTTTGATCACGTCCATGACCGGTCGACCGCTAGCCACTACACCCGAGGTTTGGCCGGTCGACCGTTAGTGGTGGCTCGGTCCGACGCCATATACAGCCGATCCGACCACCGATCCGCCTGCTCGATAGCCTATTGCCCGACAAAGATCTCGAACTTTACCAAAACATGTGTTTCGACAAACCATTAATACCATTGCTAATTGTAGCATCATCCTAAGGTCATGAACATATCCCCATGATATCCACAAACTTCCTTTAACTAACACATTGGCAATTTTTCAAAATGTAAGTTTGGGGTTTAAAATGAAAATACTCGACGCTTTTTGCGCCAAGGCAACTTGGTCTAAAAGCAAGAGAACGCAATGGAAATAGCCAAGTTGGCTTTAGATTAGCATAGTGTTTAGATAAGGCAAAAGAAAGCAAGAAGAGTAAAAAATCTCACTTATGGTCCATATGAAATAACAATTTTTCAATTTGACCTTTGATCATTGTGAGGTTCCAAGAATTGCAATTCAAGTTCAGAAATGGCAATAAGATTACTAGAATGCAAATAACATAGTCCCTCACTATGACCACCATTTTTAGAAGAAAAAATTTCTCCCTTTTTCTCCAAAAGTGCTCCCCCTTCTATCATTTTTGTTATATCTTCTCCCCCTTTTGACAATGGAGTCATCAAGGAATCATGCCTTCCTCTCATCCAGAGATAACAAGTGCAGAAATAAGGAAGAAGCATAAGAAAGAGCATGCAAGAAATGCAAAGGAGTGACTTTATTTTATTTTTTTTGAAATTTTCAATTTTAGTACAAGAAGCATTGAGATTTTCCAAAAGAGCAAGCTAGCATTTCTACTATTACACAATACATATCAAGCCTGAAAGTACTAGCAAGATCATGTTAAGACATATATATCAAAGCTATACATATATATCAAAGCTAAGCTAGAAAGCTCAAGATAAGGCGATGAATTGTAACAATTTAAGCAAAACTTCAAAATTAGCAAGTTCATCAACAGGGATCTTAAAGAGATAATGACCATGTCAGAATGTCAATGTGAGATCAAGAAACTAACAATGACCATCCTAGAGATAAAAAGTCCTGAATTTGAATTATTTTGCTCAAAGTACCTCAATCACTCAATTTTTACAACATTTTTTATTTACAATGAGTATTGATGTTGATTAAAGGTCTATCTTAATGAAGAAGATCTTGGACTAGGAGTCATCCACAAACTCTTCCTGAGCTTCAACCAGGGTGACAAATCTTGAGGTTCATGTCAATTTTGACAAGTAGTTCCCACGAGATCGTATGGATCATCAAACTATCTCCAAGTTCATGACTTTGATATACAGTCTCGTGAGAATAGTTTGGCATAATGTAATCACATGAGAATCTCGTAATTTAACTTTTCATTTTGCACAAGAGCATTTTTAGATTCACAAAGGAACAAGAATCTCAAGAGATGTTCAATCCTAGATTCAAGAGCTAACAAAGCAATTTTGATGGAACCAATGTCACAAAAAGATCACTAATTGTGCAACTAGCTAAAAGATCCATAAATTGCAATTTTTATTCAAGTTGTATTAAAGTTCTAGCTCATTTAGCAAAGACTTAGCTACATATGTGAAAGCATGATAATTCTAGCTAGTCAAAGAACTAAACATGAAACTGAGCAAAAATTGAAACATTAAAGCTTAAAAGGGTAATAAGCAAAGCTTCATCAATTTAAGTGATAAGCAGTAAAGCTTATATAACTTTTTATGATTTTCATATGAATGCAATATGATACAATGAGATGCAAGAAAAACTTAAAAACATGAAAAGATCAAAAAGAACCAGCAAGTTGAGAAGAAGATCAAGAAAAGATCATATGAACAAGGAAAGATTAGAAGAGAACCAACTCCCCCTCAAACCAACCCATAAGGGTAAATTACCCCTAACTCACTCCTCAAGGTGGCAAACTGTCGGGACCCAAATATGCTAATCTGGATCCTATGTGTATACAGTGGCAACATCGATGAAATATCATTTTCATATGCAAATATAACTAATAAATAGACAAATAAAAATAATTATCAGAGTAAAGACCTTAAGGTCAAAGCTTACAATTAATGTCTCAAAAGACAAATAGCTCAATAAAGTCAGCAATGAACGTAATCTGACTAATCTCAAGAAGCCCATCCATATGCCCACAGGCAATCGACTGGGGTAGCGCGACCTAGTTCTCCACGATCCTTGAAGTAGACCTTGTTGACTGACTATTCCTCCACTTCTGTTGATTGTTTATAGCAAGTATGAGTACACAACCGTACTCGCAAGTCATACCACAGAATGCAATTTATAGATAATGGCTTATTCCAAAGGAATGACTTCTGTGGTTATTTTGCAGAAATGCAACACTTGCAATTGAATACAAAAAATAGATTGAAAACATAATTCAAAATAAATAAACAATAATAAATTATCATTTGGTTTTACAAAGGACACATAGTCTAAACAAGTTATTCACACAGCTGCACAAGTTATCTCACACAGCTAACCCTTCCCAATTGTTTTATGAAAATCTACCCCTCGTATGAAATCCCCGAGCATGTCCATGACCGCGGACGCGGCTATTCGAATAGATTGATTAAACACTTTGCAGAGGTTGTACACTTTACCCACATGATACAATCAAGTAGCTTGCACCGACCATAACAAAACCTTTCAAAGACTTCATCTCAAGCAATGACACTCGATGTGCTTTCCGCTGGCCAACCGATACACACACATGTTTG
Organism: Hsuehochloa calcarea; assembly: GCA_036346395.1. Lineage (NCBI taxonomy): Eukaryota > Viridiplantae > Streptophyta > Magnoliopsida > Poales > Poaceae > Hsuehochloa > Hsuehochloa calcarea. The sequence goes on along the minus strand of CM070597.1, from coordinate 84,992,451 downwards.
GTTACGACACACATCGTTGGACGGGATGAAGCGAACCGTCCCCGCGATGTGACATATCACACCTCCACCCCATCACACACCTTAAAATACAACCCGAGTTGTCAATGTTAAGACTCCATAACTTACTAAGTTAGGCCCACCACTAGGCATGTGGTCGCACAAGAAGGCTCGGCTCAATGGCGCACAAAGTTAAGTCCTTAATTGACCAAGGCAAGACTTCCAGCTTTAACCCAAATCACAAAGTTTATAGCACACAACTCCACCAATCACACGTAATCCACCACTTGCCTCGGCCTAAATCTTTTCCCACCCTATTGATTAAGTGCAACACATGCCATCAACGAGTAACAAAGACACAAAGACACACACCTTCATCACACAGCCCATAATCACTTAGTCAAGTTTATAATTGGGACTCGATGAAATGATGACTCGTGGCATGGCTAAGCAATCTACTCAGATCTAACCAATCCACGTTGGTGCTACGATAATACCAACTAATAATGAACCAACCTAGGTGAAAAAGATCATGGCATACAATAGACAAGGTGGATATAACAAATTGGATTAATAACTATCCTAAAAGTATTTCAATAAATAATTGAAATAAAATACATTAATTTAAATCAAAGTAATTTAAAACTGGGTGCAACATGATCAAAGGTATAACTTGCCTTGCTATAACAATGATGGTCTTATTTATCTTCAATCTTCTACATCCTTGATCTTCAGCTCCTTCGAACGATTCCGGCACTTCAACGTCTAACGATAAAGAAAGCGCAAAAACAAACTAAATTCAAAAACACAAATCAAATAAACTCTAAATTAAAATTGAAAGGTACTAGAAGATAGATATTGAATTTAGATGAATGACATGTGGGCCATCGGTCTATGGACTAGGTCCACGGAGATATGCTAGTCCACGATGGACCAAACTCATGGAGAAGGGTATATATATATATATATATATATATATATATATATATATATATATATATATCGCATATACATTATACACACGCATATGTATACGCACATACATAACAATGTAACTGAGAGCAGGAGTCACGGCCGGCTCAGGCGCATGGCGGCGTTGGCTTGGAACGGAGTTGGCATAGAGGGCTGCAACGAAGAAAGGAAGCCAGGGAGCAAGCCAAGACACGCACTGGAGAACATAAGAACGAAACAATGTAAGATTCATGGCGGTTCTAGCACATGGCACCATGGAGACATGTGCATGCATGGTAGAGATATGGCAAAACAAAGGAGAGAGGCTTGACAAAGTAAGGAATAGATAATAGATACCAAAGTCACTGGAATCGGCACAACAGAGAGACACAGAGAACTAAGAAGCCAACTGAAACAACAGAACGTAATTTGGAAACTCAACAGAGCTGAGAGAGAAGAACAGAAGACAAGAACCGAAACAATCGAAGCCATGTACAGAACAATACATATAAACAGTAACATAATATTAATGGTGCATGGGGTGGCCGGCGGCCGGAGGTGACGCGGCAGTGGCGAAGGGGCAAAACGGAAAGGAAACGACGAGCCGGACGCGATGGTGCGTTCTGATTTTGGAAATACTCACTGAGGAAGCGAGAAACACGAAGAATACGGTTCGGCAGCAACGAACGGCATAACTCCGGTGATCTTCGGGCGAAGAGGCTGACACCATGACGTAGAGCACGACGACGCAAACCCAACGCCACAGACGGTTCGGCCGGCGAACGTTGGATGGAGGAGAAACTTGCCGGAGAAGACTTTTAGGTGCAACTCGGTATTCTGCAAACTGCGATGAAACTAGATCGATTCGGAGGAAACCAAATCAGGGGATTGGAAGAGGATGTCGAGACGGACGTGTGGGCGCAGACGGCTCGCATTTATATGCACCGAGGAGAAATATATGGAAATTTGAAGATTGGAGTTTGAAACGCACACGGGACGTTCGATAGTTCGCCTTGGTTGCACGACGATCGGTGAAATCATGTGAACAAGATCCGCAATACTCGCATGCAGTGAACAAGGCTAATCGTGCATCAGAGCAACCGAATAGAGAGAGAGAAACAAATTTTTTCGTAATTAAATAATAGCCCAAAATCCAGAGATCAAATAAATAGGAAATAAATCCAAAAATCTCCAAAAATACCGAAAATTCATGGGAACACCATAAAGCCAAATAAAATAGATTTTTTTGACTAAATTGATATTTAGATTAGTCAAATTAAATATTTTTAATTTAAAAATTCAATTAATCTTTATTAATTCAAATAAAATTAGTGAAATTTTCGAGGACCTAAACTACTCAAAATATTTTTAAAAGATAAATTTTGGGATATTACATAAACCTAGTTGGGTTTAAAAGCTTGTTGAGGATATCACTAATCGAGCCTCTGACTCACTTAATTCTAGCACAATATCACCCTTCTCTACATGGTCTCTAAGGAAGTGATAACTAATGTCTATGTGCTTGGTCCTAGAATGTTGTATAGGGTTCTTAGCAATATTAATAGTCAAGTGTTATCACAGAGAAGAGGAACACTAGCAAAGTTAACCCATAGTCCTTAAGAGTGACACCATCCACGTAACTGACATACAGAATAAGCGGTGGCTACATATTCGGCTTCAAAGGATTGTTCAACAAAGGACCGCTCTAGAAGACCAAGAGACCAGAGAAGTGCCTAAGAAGTGACAAGTGCCTAAGGTACTCTTCCTATCTAGCTGACAGCCTACAAAATCAGAATCAGAAAACCCCCGAATGGAAAAGGAAGAAGAACAGGAATATCAAATGCCATATTGTAGGGTAGAGTGAAGGTACTTGAAAATGCGCTTGACGGCTTGACGATAGGAGGTCCTCGAGACGCCTGAAACCTCGCACTGAGGCACACCGCGATGTGGATGTCCGATCTTGAGGCCATCAGGTACAGGAGGGAGCCGATCATGCTACCGTACTCGCGTGATTCATGGTTTCTCCTTCCTCATCTGGATCCAAAGCAGTCGAAGTCGCCATGGGAGTGGAGATCGGCTTGCAGTCACCCATCTTGAAACACTTGAGCAGATCCTTAGTGTACTTCGTCTGATGGATGAAGATCCCTTCCTTGCATTGCTTGATTTGAAGTCCCAGAAAATAGTTGAGCTCTCCAATCATACTCATCTTAAACGCCCGACATGGTCTTAAAAACTCGAAACAAGAGCATGAGAAAACCATCGAAGATAATATCATCTACGTAAATTTGAACAAGCAAAAAGTCATTACTATGCCTAAGAATGAATAGAGTCTTGTCTATCTTACCCATCTTAAATTTATTCTTAAGCAAGAAGGTCTTAAGTCTATCATACTACGCTCTGGGGACTTGCTTAAGTCCATACAAGGCTTTGGATAGCTTGAAAACATGATGTGGATGCTTGGGCTTCTCAAAGCATGGGGGTTGCCTAACATACACTTCCTCCTCTATGTAACCATTCAGAAACACACTCTTGATATCCACCTGGTGCAGCCTAAAGCCATTAGATGCAGCAAATGCAAGCAGAATGCAAATGACTTCTAATCTAGCAACAGGAGCAAAGGTTTCATAAAAGTCTAACCCCCACAACTAGACTAAAACCCTTAGCTACCAATCTAGCCTTGTTTCTAACCACAGAACCATCCTCACTTTGTTTATTTTTGAACACCCAACGGGTTTCTATCACATTATGTTGGACCGAAAAGGCGACTAGAGGGGGGTGAATAGGAGCACGCTCACTTTTTCAAAAATAATTGATTCAATAAGATTTTACTCCAAATAGCTATGGAAGCTATGAAGATCAATATACCAGTACAGCGGAAGACTAGTATTGAATCTAATTTAACCCCCTAAGCAATACGACAAAAAATCAACACAAGCTTAAGAACTATAAGTGCTGGGCGGTTGGACCGCTAGGTCAAAGGCGGTCTCGATCACGACCACCGGCGGTCCGATCGTGGCCCTCAAGGGCCGATCGCGGCCCAAGAATGATCAAAACAGTCGACGAGCTAAGTTACAAATAGATGTAACTTTTGATCTACAACTCCAAACTCGATGAAACTTGGAACATACCTTCTATGATGTCAGAACCTATTCCAATCGACGATTGTAGAAATTTTGAAGAATTGCGATCCTTTTCCGTTTGAGAGGAGGAGGGTTCAAAACCGGGTCAAAACGAAAACTAGATCTAAACTCTTGCTCGTGGGTGATTGATGATCAAGATGATCCTAGATATATTTCCACATGTCACAGTAAGCAAGATCACATGAAGAAATCAAGCAAAAACTCACGGATCAAAGAAAGACTCAAAATCATCAAATAGAGAGAAGGAAAGCAAAGAGACAAAACTTTGATCAAACTTTCCTTGGATTGATTTGATATGATTTTGGTTTACAGCCACTCCATCAATAGAGGACAAAGCTCAATCTATGAGCACGAAATCAAATCAAAACTCTCTAGAACCCTAACCTCACATCTCCTCTCCCTAAGCAAAATTAGGGTTTCAAACAATAAAAGAGCGAGAGAGAGGGGGGGCAGCTACCACCCTCCTCTATTTATAGTGGAGGCTTAGACCTTCTAGAAGTTTGACTCAATTGGGCTCCCGTTAAGGCCCAAAACAAACGGGTCACACACGCACGCATTTTAATGCACCGTCTTTATCTCCTCTTGACCTAATTAGCTACACCTTACGCCATCTTGCGCCATGGATTAGCCAATAGGTCACCCTTGTCCATCTTGCACCACGCTTGAATTCATTGACTCACCTAACATCGCCGATCGCTCGACCTCACTCCCAAGCATAGTCCCGACCATCCTCGCCGTTGACCGTCATTGACCACCAAGCAACTTGCACAACAATAGACAAGTAAACCGAATCCGAGAACAAGTTCTTCACAACTTGACCCATGTTAGTCAAAACATGCATCATGCAACACATATGCACCAAACTCATTACTTTGACTCGACAATCAACTCGCCGCCACGACGGACGACGATCCAAGTGAAAATCGGTGAGACCGCACCATGGTCGGTCTCGATCGCCACCCTGGCCGGTCCGATCACACCTATTGGCCTGGCCAGACCGCCATTTGGGACTTAGCCGAAACAACCCTCAAATTCAAACCTCATCGGAATTTTCAAACAAATATAACTTTTGACCGAGACTCAAAAATTATGAGACCAAGTGCAATAGAATCCTCTCTGCCTACAATCTTTATTTTTGGCCCACTAAAACACCACTTTTCGAAATTGCCGGTCCGATCACGCTATGGCGGTCCGATCACTTAGGCCGGCTTTTTGACTCACCGTTCGGTCTGGTCGACCGCCAATGCTCGACAACACAACAAATTTGCTAAAACACGTGAAACGATAAATCTTTAACGCCATTGCCAATTGTCACATCATCCTAAGATCAGGAGTATATCCCCATGATATCCACACATTATGGCCACTAGGAGGCTCTACTAGGTTCCAGACCTTGTTCCTCTCAAAGTTCTCTAACTCCTCATGCATGGCATTAACCCAGCTAGAATCAGATAAGGCATGTGATATATCGCGGGGTTTGAAAGAAGCAACAAATGCAGGTACAACTGACGATGAAGATGCGTGGAGCTAGTGACTCGCTCATGAAGAGGACCAATTATCTAATCCGGAGGGTGACGCGTCTAAATGTGAAGTGGAGCGCCCGGGGGAGATAGCATCTCTTCGACCTCCGCAGGTACTACTGACGATGAAGATGCAGCAGGAGCCTCAACTAGAGATGAAGTAGTCAAAGCAGGTTCTTGAGCTGGAATAGGGGTGTCAGCAGCAAGTGGAAGAGCATCATCGACTCCATCATCATCTTCCTCTACAAAGATGCTCTCTGTCACCTCTGTGTCACCTGAAACATCTGATCTAGCTCCAGGGCTAGTCTCATAAAAAGTGATATTGCATGTCTCCTGCACAACATTAGTCTCAACATTAAAAACCCGAAAAATCCTCGAATGTGCAGGATAACCCAGAAATAAATAATCAAAAGTTCTTGACTCAAATTTATCTATATTTCCTATCTTGAGAATGAAACACTTAGCTCCAAAAACTCAAAAATGAGAAACATATAGTTTTCTACCAAACCGAAGCTCATAGGATGTCTTGCCCAAAGACGGTCTCAAGAAGACATGATTGGCAATATGGAAAATTGTAGCAATAGCTTCAGCCCAGAATCTCCTCGGAGCGCTATACTCATCTAGCATCGTTCTAGCCATCTCGACTAAGGTTCTGTTCATCATTTCCACCACACTATTTTGTTGAGGGATGTGTGGAGAAGAGAACTGGTGCTCAATACCACACTCAACACACAAAGAGGCAAATAAGGCATTCTTAAACTCCATGCTATTTTCACTACGAATCGCTCTTAAGGCACCGGGGAGTTCAGAAGCCAAATGAAGAATAAGATCATGAAAATGATGAAAAGATTAATCATTTGAAGCAAGAAAGAACACCCAAGAGTATCTCAAAAAATTATCAACTATGACCAGAATATACCATTTGCCACCAGCTGACCGAACCCTAGCAAGACCAACAGTATCCATGTGAAGCAACTATCCTAGTTCGTCAGTCATGACCATAGTCAATGAAGAGTGTGAGGCGGCAACTTGTTTGCCATGCCTACAGGGTGCACATATAACATCCTTGACAGCTTTGAGTTTGGGCAAATCTCTCATGAGATCAGGGCTGCTAACTCGCGTTAGATGATCAAAAATAATGTGCCCTAAACGACGATGTCAAAGCTAGAATTCAGAAGAAGATGCAATCAAACACTTGAAAGATCCAGCAAGAGATTCAGAAAAGTCAGCTCCAAAGATCCTACCAACTCTAGAAATCCTAAAAAAGCCTCACCAACTGAATCAAGCACACGACAAGCATTTTTCTTAAATCTAGTCTCATAGCCATCATCAAGAAGCTGCAAGACAGAAAGCAAGTTGTACCTTAGCTTGTCCACAAGGGCAACATCCTTAAGGGTGAACTTGTCGCTCACCCCGATTGATCTCGCCTTCAATCCGCCTTGTGTATCATCTCCAAAAGTGATGAAGTCATCACCCATCGATCGCGTGAAGGAGGTGAACCATTTTGAGTCTCCTATCATGTGGCGTGAATAATGAGTCAACGAACCACGTGTTCTTCCCCTTCCGCGCGATCCTCATCGATGTCATTTGCATTTACGGAGTCGGCCTTGAAGCACATGCCTGAAGTCCTTTGCCTTCCCTTTCTTCTTGTCTTGAGGTAGCTCATCCTCCTTGTCTCGTGATCGCTCATGGATTTCTCTCCAAAGTGGCAAGGACCCGATGAGCGACCTTCATGAGTTTGGCAAAGATCAAACTTGGGCTTGTTCTCTTGAGGCTTCCTCCAAGTTGCCTTCTCCTCCTTGTGGTTGCCCTTCCCTTTTAGCTTGGGGTAGTTCGCCTGGATATGGTAGAGCTCTCCACACTTATAGCACGTCATAGGGCCACATCCCTTCTTATTTCTTACATTGTTATAGGCCCTTGTGAATTTTTTTGCTAGGAGGGCTAACTAGGTCTCAGTGATACTCTCAAGTTCCACTTCATGGATTGCGATAAAGAGGCAAGTAAAAATCCAAAGGAAGATTCAGAAGAGCCATCAGAAGTTCTCTTGAGAGGGTCAGCGACCAAAGCTATATTCTCCTTCTTAGGATGATCAACTCTCTTTATCTCATGGGTCTTGAGCTTGCTATAAAGCAACTCCAAAGTGAGATCAGAGAGATTGACATTCTCCTCTATGGCAGTAGACTTTATCTCTCATTCCTGGTGTTGATTACAACCAAGATATGGGTGGTATTCTCAAACCAAAATACTGATGTCAACCGCCTCACTAATTGAGCACCTTGTTGAAGCGAGTGAATACATCATCGATGCTCTTCCAGACGTGTCTCGAACTTATTGTATTCTCGCTAAAGGTCTGCTTACGCATTTCTTCATTTGGGACTAACCTCATGGTAGATTTCGAGGTGTGCCAAATCTTGTGCGTGGTCTCAAGATGATAAATCATGTTATACACTTGTCTACCAAGCCCAAGATATAGAAGGTTCTTTGCCTTGTGTTGCTAGCCAAGAGGGTCATCTGGTCGGGCGTGAGCAACCTCAGTAAGACGAGCGGGCTCGAACAACCTCTCATACACCTTGTCCTTCGCTCAAGGAAGACACGATGCGATTCTTCCAATAGGCACACAATTCCATCAAGATATGCGCTTGGTGGAGTACTTCTCCATCGCCAAGTTCAAATGACCTGCTAAGATCAAGATTGAACTAATCGGGCTCGATACCACTTGTTGGACCGAAACAATGACTAGAGGGAGTGAATAGGAGCACGATCTCTTTTCACCTTGATCGGATTCAACACGATTTCACTCCAATAGCTATGAGAACTATGAAGATCAATGTAAAATATAACTAAGACTTGTATTGAATCCAATCAAACCCCAAGCAAAACAACCAAAATCATAAACACTCAATTCTTAAAGATTTGGGCTGTCAGACTCTCAATTTAGCTGTCCGACTGCTCCATGGGGCGGTCCGACCTCCAAAGACGATGAACAAGAAATCGATTGGACTCGAAATCACAAATTGGTGTAACTTTTGATCCACAACTGCAAACTTCACGAAACTTGAAACATACCTTTCTAGGATGTCGGGAACCTATTCCAATCAAGAATCTTGAAGATCATTGCCAAAGTTCTGACTTTTTTTTTCCGTTTGAGTGAAGGATGCTTCAAAACCGAGTCAAAACCAAAATATGATCCAAAAACTTGCTCGTGCGTGATAGATGATCCTAGATGCATTCCAAAATGTCACAGCAACCAAGATCCAAGTCAAAAACCAAAGAAAAACGAAATGATCAAAGAAAGCTCTAAAATCACAAAAGAGAGAGCAAGAACAAGGGTCAGTTTGAGGAATCTTGCTTGGATTGATTCGAGATTGATGTTAGTTTACAGCCACTCCATTTTGGAGGACAAAAACTCAACACTTAAGCACACAATCAATCCAACTCTTTAGAACCCTAACATCTCTAGTCTATTCTCCCTAAACACAGACTAGGGTTTCTTCAATACTAGGGTTTCTTGAATACAAGGGTTGGGAGGTGCACAACCAACACTCTCCCCTATTTATAGTGTAGACTAGCTTCTAGAAGGATATTCCTAATGGGCACCCATTAAGCCCACACACAAACGGGTTTAACTTATGCACGCATTTCAAAGCGTCGCCTTCATCCTCTCTTGACCTAAACCACTTCTCCTTGTGCTGTCTTGCGTCGAGGTTTAGCTAAAAGCCATCAAGGCGGTATTTTGGTGAAGTTATCAAAATAACCTCTCTCGATCCTTCTCCAAAGACCAAGTCCAAACTTCATGAAGCAATCTTATGCTTCGCCACGTAGGTTGATCAACGGCTCTCTTCATATCGCAAATCTCTCCCATCCACTTCCACCAAATCACCACGCCACTTGCACCGACTTCGCTCGTCAGAGCCCGCCGCGCCATGAGCTCCCTCTCAGGCCGCCTCATGCTCCACCCGCCTTCGCACCGCCACCCACTCCGCTCGTCTCTGCCGCCGCGACCGGGCGCTCGCCGCCTCACCTTGTCGCTGCCGCGCCTCGCGACGCCATGGCCGCCCTCGCCGACCCGCGCCCACGCCAATGCATGCGCGCGCTAGCCACCCGCATTATATCACTTCCCGCTGGTCGTCGCCGCGCCTAACGCAATGCGTGCTATCCCGCCCCGCCTGCCGCCGCCTCGCCGGCCGTCTCCTTCCTGTGCTCCACTAGAGCCTCCCAACGGCCCTCCCTGCATGGATGTAAGATGGATCCCGTGAGCCTCTCTTACCCCATGCTTGTTCTCCCGGCCAACAGACCACCGAGCTCCTCCTCCATAGCGCCTATGCCCCGCCGACGCTGTTTCCACCGTGCCGCCTAGTCACCACGATCGAGCCACCACCACCGCCACCTTCGCATAAAGGCATGCTTTCCATTTTGGCGCCTCCCGCCCCGCTGCCCCTCCCTTCGCCAGTTAGCGAGCCGCCGTACGGCCAATGCTAAGTCTCTCCTGGCTGGGCGCTGCTTGAGTAGGCACTGTTCATTCATAATTAGCACCTTAATTGCGGCCTAAAAACCCTAAACATTAATTAGTGGTTTAATGGTGCCTTAAACCACCGGCTCATTTCATCGCCACGCAGCTCGCAAACAAGAATGGCCGGTTTTATTTTCGGTTTTTCCTCTAGAGACCGATAGGTGGGCCCATGCACAAGTAGCACCCTGGTTGTCGGGACCCAAATATGCAACTGACCTCTCTGTATTCAAGACTAGTCTAGGATCACGCTTAGGGCACACAAAGGTCAACATCGATGAAATATCACATCCATACAACGAATATAAGAATAAACGAGTACTTTGGATAACAAATAATCATTGGGACCTTACTACGAGTTTACATTTATTAAGCCATTCAAGGTCGATAATAAAGAATAAACTACAAACGAAACGGCGTAAACTCCAGCCGACTCCCATCAATTTACCACAAGCAACCGATCGATCAAGACCCTAACGATCAACCTTCGTAGAACTCTTCTTCAAAAGCAGTGACGACTCCTCCACTTCGCTGATTTGTTTAGCAAGAGTGAGTACACACCGTACTCGCAAGTCATACCACGTAATGCATTTATACATGATGGCTTATTCCAAAGAAATGGCTTCGTGGTTATTTTATGAAATGCAACATTTGCAATTGAATACAAATAATAGATTGAAACATAATTGAAAACAATTAAAGAATATTAATTTAGCAATTGGTTTCACAAAGGACACACAGTCTAAACAAGTTATTCACACAGCTCTACAAGTTATCTCACACAGCTGATCCTTCCCAAATGTTTCATGAAAATCTACCCCTCGTGTGAAATTCCCGAGCATGTCCATAACCGAGGACACGGCTATTCGAATAGATTGGTTTAAACACTCTGCAGAGTTTGTACACTTTACCCACACGATGAAACCAATCGGATCAGAGTTGATCACAACAAAACCTTTCAGAGACTTCATCTCAAACAATGACACTCTCGATGTGCTTTCCTGCCGGCCAACCGATACACATAGCGTTTGGTTACGACACACATCGTTGGACATGGATGCAGCGAACCGTCCCGCGATGTGACATATCACACCTCCAGCCCATCACACAACTTAAATACAACCTGAGTTGTCAATGTCAAGACTCCATAACTTACTAAGTTAGGCCCAGCCCATACTAGGCATGTGGTCGTACAGTAAGGCCTAGTTCAATGGCGCACAAAGTTAAGTCCTTAATTGACCAAGGCAAGACTTCTAGTTTTTCCCAAATCACAAAGTTTAAAGCACACAGCTCCACCAATCACACAGATCCACCACTTGCCTCAGTCTAAATCTTTTCCCACCCTGTTGATTAAGTGCAACACATGCCATCAACGAGTAATAGCACACAGCACACAGTTTTATCACACAGTTCTATATCCCGAATTATTTTTATAAAGGAAAATCATATTATTGCGCAATGCTTGTGTCAGCCGAGAATTTCCAAAAAAATAAATAGATTTAAAAAAAATTCTGACATGTGGGCCCCACATGTCAGCCTCGGGGCTCACAGTGGACCGAGTGCACCGAGCCGAGGGAGAGCTAGCCCGGTGGACCAGGGCGACGTGGCTCTGACGATGCGCCCACGCAGCGACATGCCAAGATCGAGGATGTGGTCGCACACGGGCGTACCACGGAGGCAGTAACGGCAAGACTCGGCGACCACGGGATCCGGCGGATAATGGCGCGAGGTGCACTCGAATCGGCGGACTGGCGATCCCGGTGACACGATCACTACCCGCCGAGATGTCCGTAACGGCGGCGCGACACGAGGAGCGGCGGAGTGGTGCGCCGGCGGTGGCGACGGAGGTACGGCTTCTCAGTGGCAACGAATGCGCGATAGGGTTGCCCTCGACGCGGCGGTAACTCGTGGATGGGCTTAGTGGCGGCCAAGCTCACCGATGGCGGCGCAATCCGGCGAGCAAGCTCACGGCAAGGCCGAGGTTCGAGCGCCCGCTCCGCAAACGACGGCGAGCTAGGGTTAGCGCCGGGGAAAAGGCGGCGGGTGGATGCGATCCTCATGACACGGGGCGCGCTTTAAATAGGGCCGAAACCCTAGAACCCATGTCGAGGACTGCGGCGGCATGGCTGAGAATCGGAACGAAGTCCCGACGGAGACGATAAACAAGAGCTTCTGGGACCCACTTGTCGCCGGCGGCGCTCGGACGAAGGTGTGTGGTAAAGGCGACACTCGGCGGTCCCACTTGACAGAGAGATGTAAACGGCGCGCGCGGCGGCGAGATCCAAGCGGAGCCACGCGGTGACAATCCAACGGCAAGGCGCGAGCTCATGGGCGTCCGATCAAGGAGGGGGGCACGCGGCCAAGCATCCAACGGACGAGGGCGCTGGGACGACGACCTTCGGGCGCCCCACCGACATGGAGAGGGCGAGCATGCGCGTCCGACGGGACACGCGGGCGGCCATCGTGACGGAGGAGGGCGGCGACGCACGGAGTGGAGGTTGAGGCGACGGAATAGTGCGGCTTTGGCCTATCACTATTCCGAGGGATTTTCTTTGATTTTTATTTTAAATAAACCTGTAAAATGCAATTGCAAATTTAGAAAATAGCAAATGTCTTTGGAAAATTCCGTAAAAATCAAAATATATTCAAGCCTATAGAATTCAAATAAAATAGTTTTGACAATTTTGATGTTGGAATTAAGCACATTAAATCATTTTGTCCTTAAAGTCCATATTGCTTTTAATATAAATTCAATCAAATTTCAAATGGTGAGATTTTCAACTAGCAACTAATTAAAGGATTTTTAAAAGGCTCAAAAGTTGGGGTGTTACACCGGCACCATGGACCGGCACAATGCATGTTGACCCCTGCTCATGCACTCGTGCACATAGGTCAACACTATTCATGGGACCCACATGCCGCTGGCCCAATTCTTTCTCCTCTTTTATTTTCTCGATTTAATTCCAATTCAAACTTCTAAGTCTGCTTCTCCTCTCGTATAACTCCAAAATTATGAAATTTATTTCTAAATTTGTCTAAATTCAAGATCTTACCAATGGAACCGATCTTGTTTAATTTGGAGTTCATTTTTTATATCTTTAATATTTATTAATTATCTTTGCTTGTTTGCTCTTTTTCCAGTACGTTCGTCCGAATAGGATTTAAAGACGCTGGGGATCTCCAACTTGATGAAGCACAAAACTATCAAGACTCTCTTGCCTATAACCAAGGCGAGTCGATACTTTGATCATTTTGAACCTACATTTTATGTAAAATATATTTATTTAAATTACCAAAATTGAATGCTTTAATTCTTTAATCAAATGTATGTTAAAGCTTAAGGTAGTTAAATACCCATTTGATTATTAATTAATTATTAAGCCATCCTTTGATAATTTAATCTATTATTCCATATCACCCTAGTAACTATGTGATAATTAGTAGTTATAGGTTGTACTTAAGCGACATGCTAGTCTTGCTTAAGTACCGGGGCATTAAAATGTTCTAATCATCATCTCTTCAACATGAAATAATTTTGGGCAGTCATTGGGGGTACATGACTGAAGTATTTGAGATGAATTGGTTTTACTCCTCAAAAACCCTAGCAACTTGCTATTACCACATCCGGCTGATGGAATGGTGCGGTACCGCTGCACAAGATTGGTTGGTATGTGGTATGAACCGTCCAGATGGATTAATGACTTAATCTTGTCATGACCTCCCGTGTTAAACAAGTACAACTACAAGTCTGTAAAATATAACTTGGCTTAGTAAAAATTATTAAACTATGAATGTTATCTCACCGAGCGGTAGATGGATCGCAAAAGCACCGGACACACCCGGCTTGAATGGGACACCAATGTAAGGTGAAGTTGCTACCGTATAGACGCTAGGTAATCCGCCACGCTTAGTTGTCGAGGTTAACGCCCCGCACAACGATGGGCGAACCCCATATGGGCGAGATGACTAAGGGCTAAATAATTTGAAAGTTATTGTGATGGTCGCCAACTACATGACTAAGGAATCATGTGGAGCAACAAGTATGATTATCTCTTGTGGGTACATTGTACAACCTCTACAGAGTCTAAACTGCTTAAACAACCATGCTTACTAACATAGGTGACATGAGAACTTACTAGAGTTAGTTCTATTTCAAAACCTTTGTGGGTGGTATGAAAATCAGTCGCTCACCAACCTCGAGATTGGATTTTTCCTGGGCCGTCGAGCTCAGTGGTGTTAATAATTGGAGGTAGCTCCAATCAAAAAAGCATAATATAGAGGTTCTGACAGAGGGGACTTTCCATGTTATTTAATATTGCATAATTACTCTCTTTAATAAAATGCAATTATGTTAAAATACTAAGTGATATGAATTTGTAATTATGATAATTGTAAATGTTGCTTTAACAAATAAAAGAACCTGAGCCACCCTTGTTAAGCCATATATGTATATTATTGCATCTTGTGTGTTAGCTCGCAAGCACAAAAGTTGTGCTCATTCTTGCTCTCCCAAAAACCCGTTAGATAATGTGGACCAAAGAGATTATGTGTATTACGAGGACCTAGAAGTTGACAGACAAGGAAACGATGAAGAGTAGTCTAGTTCTAGAATCTAGGTCTCGCCTCGCCTAGCGGACTCGTTTCAGACTTACATGCATAAACCAATATTATCCAAACTCTTTGTTAATATCCGTCAGACATGCGCTACCTCACCGCTTGCCTCGTGGAGAGATAAGTTTTACTCCTTTGCTTCACTGTAGTTTGCGCTTGCTTTCATGTAATGTAATCAATTTGACATGTTCGCCTTCCCGTAAAAACTTGACCCGACGTGATTTATGTCACCCTGATGTTTGTAATATATGTGAATGGTTTAGTTTACACTATGTATGAAATGATTCATCAATGTGTCTATGAGTGCTATTTACTGATTCAAAAAATAGCATAATATTATTCTCACAGATGATTTAAATTTGTAAAATTCGAGTTCGACATGCTTAGTTTTCTGTGGGCCGCGATGGCACGAGGCGTCGAGGCCCAAAGGAGCAGAGTACCGTTAAAGCTCGGCAAGAAGAGAGAAGAAAAAAGAATGGTTAAAGTAGAGGAATAGGCAGATAATGCCTGTAGGTGGACCAACCAACCGATTGGGACCCTTCTACGCCCCCAACCAACGCCTCTCACGGTCTCACCAACCGAGTTATTTCTCCTCCACCATTTTTGGTGCTCCTCTCCTTCTCACCCACATACTTTCAACACGCGGATACGTCCATACACAAGAAGCTAATTTCGTCTCATAAACGAAATGCCTCGAATTTGCTGTAGGACGGTAGGTGTTAAGTCCCACATGTAACTAAATTATACGCACATGTCATGCGTATTGTTGCAAAAAGTATACAGTGAATGCTTATTGTCTAGCAAATGTTGCAGTCCATACAATCTTTGAGATGAAGTTAATGAGTGTGTGAAGTCCACAATATGGTGTAATTGTCGAAGCAAGCAAAGACATCTCTGGATGTTGTAGCTCACTTTTTACATTGAACCATGATTTGATGAAGGAACTTGAAGTAACTGGTGTTACATCAAACAGTTGCCCTACCAACTGGAGATGAAATTCAAGCCACCTAGAAAACGTGTCACATCCCTCTTTTCTCTTCACCTATCACTTTGAAAACTTTGCTTCTCGTTAAGTTTCAGCCTTTCAGGTCCTAGTATCCAATTCCGGAACATGGTATTTAAAGAAGCCTGTAATGCTGCTTTTCCTTCCACATACTGCCAAGCAATCCAAAGTGTAATGCTTTATTCTAATTCCACATACTGCCATGCAATCCAAAGTGTAATGCTTTATTCTAATATTTTTCTCTCCTGTCTTGCCTTCTTTCTTTTATACCTTTCTGATTTTTTTTCTGGCGTGTGTAGAAGCGTACACACTAACTAATTTGATGTGGCGACCATTTGTGTCATTTATATGCCGCAGTGGTAGCAGTACTAGACTTGTAGTAATCTCGATTCAGGATAGCTTAAGCAGAGTGGAAGTTTGGGTGAAGTGCTGCATCTTTTAACTCTTCTTTAATGTAAGATACTAATGCATAAATCTCGGCCTGTTATTATTAGAACAAAATTCGCAAGTATATGATCTGCTTTACTCATTTATCGTATTATGTAGAACATGTTTAACTAGAACTATGTTTATAATGTTTGAAAGCCATTGTAGAATACAGAAATACCATGTAACAGGCAGGCTGAATTGTTGAAAACATGTAGGGTTGACTCAGTGGTAATGATGAAATTACAGCAACATTATTTTTGACAGAAAATTATAGCAACATTATAATCTCCGACAACACAAAGTGAGTGTTTATCAACAAGGCTTCGTTCGGGGATTGATCGACTGCCTCTTTAGCAAGGCCCCCACCGGGCTTGCTTTCGTACGATCGTGTAACGCGGACGCGTACAAGCCTCACAGGACTCGATTGCTCGACAGGGACGGCCTGGAAATATAGGGGAAAGTTTTCGGGTACCTACCGGCATGTACGGTCCTGTAGCAGCAGTCTTAGAACAACCCCCAGCTGGACATGGAAAATTTTAGCCTGTTTGATTAGAATGTTTATTTGTTCTGCTCATCAGAACAACGGCGCGCCGGCTCGATTGACCCAACCCAACGTTCACTTGATCAGTTGCGTTCATTCGATCTGTATGCGTAATTAGTTTCTAGGGAGACGTACGTACCCACTACCATACCAGTAGTAGATGTGACTATGCGAGTGATGTGCTGAAAACCGGACCGTCGCACGGACGCACGACATCTCCCCGCGGAAAAAGGAGTGGGGATGGCTTTGTTTTTAACAGAGGAGATGCCAAGGGAGCTTCGGTGTCCATCATGCTCCGAGTCGAAGCTGCAGCCTGCAGGTCCACTGGCTCCACTCGTACGCGCGCCGACAAACAATGGAGGCGGTGGCACTGTGGCGATACCAAACTCACCGCCCCGGCCCGTTGAAAACAATTGAAACAGTGCAGCACACTCGCCTTGCGCACGGTCTCTCTGTCATGCCTTATCTGTAGAGCTAAATTATGGAACTAAACTGCTCTTCATCGTTTCCTTATCTGTCGACTTCTCCTAGTCTACGGTGAACTCCAAAGCACAAGCTCAAAGCATGTTTTCTAGAATCTGATTTGTTCTTTTCGTCTGACCATCAGTCTGTGGATGATACGTTGTGCTGAAAGCAAGGTGTGTCCCAAAAGAATCATGCAAACTAGCTTAGAAGTGCGAGGTAAACTGAGAACCTCGATCTGAGACTATCCTCTTCGGTACTCCATGTAAGCATACAATACGAGCTATATACAACTCTGCTAATTTGTCTCCCTTGTAAGTTGTCTTCACTGAGATGAAATGGACGACTTTAGTCAATCTATCTACTATAACCCATACTGAGTTACAACCGGGCTTAGTTCGAGGTAGACCTGTAATGAAATTCACTCCAATTTCTTCTCATTTCCATCGAGGATCTCAGAGCGTTGAAGCAATCCCGCCGGGTCTCGATGTTCGGCTTTGATTCACCGGCATACATCACAACATGCTACAAACTCTGCTATCTCTTTCATTCAAGGCACCAATACAGAATCTTCATATCTTGGTACATTTTGGTACTACCTGGATTTTCACTGAGGGATCTGTAGCGGTTGAAGCAATCCTGCTGGTCTCTAATGTTCGGCTGTGATTCGCTGGCATACATCACAACATGCTACAAACTCGGCGATATCTCTTTTCATTCGCTGGCACCAATACAGAATCTTCATATCTTGGTA
The DNA here is from genome assembly GCA_036346395.1 of Hsuehochloa calcarea. NCBI lineage: Eukaryota > Viridiplantae > Streptophyta > Magnoliopsida > Poales > Poaceae > Hsuehochloa > Hsuehochloa calcarea. Next base: position 84,974,536 of record CM070597.1, on the reverse strand, counting down.
CATTTTGGTACTACCGGGATGCGTGGTATATGTCGAGCTATGAGCTTCTTTCAATCAAACTTGAGTTCCTTCCGTGGGGAACAAAGAGACGCTTTCATATCATAGGACTCCTTGTTGATCTTCAATCATCTTGGAAGCTTTTCCTTTCGCCATGAGGTGCTTGAATTTCTAGACTCTGGGATATCCTTCTTGAGCGATCTTGATTTGCTCTTCTAGACTTGGATGCGTTTCCACAACGTCTAGGGTGCCTTGTTCTATTAAATAAAGGTTGAGTGCTTCAAATTCCTTGTAGAGCTCAGGTTGATTCTCTTGAATCATGACGTTACTGCAATAGGACTTACGGCTTAATGTATCAGCAACTACATTAGCATTTTCAGGATGGTAATGGACATCCAAATTGTAATCATTTATCAGTTCTAACCATCTTCTCTGTAACAGGTTGAGATCTTTTTGCGTGAAAATGTACTTGAGACTCTTGTGGTCTATGTAGATATCATAATGATTTCAATCAAGTAATGTCGTTAAAATTTTAAGGCATACACTACTACTGCTAACTCCAAATCATAAGTTGGATAGTTGTCTTCGTGAGGATGGAGTTGTCTGGACGCGTAAGCTACAACCTTTCCTCCTTGCATGAGTACGCAACCAAGACCTTGGCGCGAAGTACCACAATAGACTTCAAAATCCCGGTGTATGTTCTACAGGATCAACACTGGTGCAGAGGTTAACTTCTTCTTTAATTATTGGAAACTCTTTTCACAAGCTTCTGTCCATTCATACTTCCTTTCCTTTTTAAGCAGATGGGTCATCGGTTTGGAAAGCTTAGAGAATTATTCTATGAAGTGTTTGTAGTATCCAGCCAAATTGAGAAAACTACGCACTTCCGTTACTGATGTAGGCTGCTTCCATTCCATCACAGCTTCTACTTTGGATGGATCAACTACAATTCCTCCAGCGGATACAATGTCCGAGGAAACTCGATCTCTTGAAGCCAAAATTGTGATTTATCGCATTTCTAGCATAAAGCTGGTGCTCTTTAAGCTTTTCTAGGACTAATTGCAGGTTCAGCATGCTCTTCATTGGTCTTTGAATAGATTAAGATGTCGTCTATGAATAGGACTACGAACTTGTCCAGGTATTCCATGAGTACTTTGTTCATGAGGTTCATGAAGTAGGCTAGCGCATTGGTCAAGCCAAACGACATGACTGTGAAATCATATATGCCATACCGAGTGGTAAAAGTCATTTTAGGAATATCCTTATTTCTGATCTTGAGTTGATGGTATCCGGACCTTAAGTCTATCTTGAGAAAATCACGCTTCTTGACAACCGACGAACAGTCATCAATGCGAGGCAATGGATACTTGTTCTTGATGGTTACATCATTGAGTGCTCAGAATCCACACACAATAACTGCAAAGGTCATTCTTGTTCTTCACAAAAAGTACCAATAACCCTAGTGAGAGGAACTAAGTCTAATGAATTCTTTTTCTTGTAAGTCTTCAATCTGCCTTAAGCTCTTCAAGCTCGTCGACTACCATTCCGTAAGGTCTCTTAGCAATTGAGGTCGCCTCGTTTCAAGTTGATTACAAACTCAACATCTCTCTCTCTAGCAATTCTTCGGGAAGACATCGTGGTAAACTTGACTACAAAGCGTTGTCTCTAGGGACAACTCTTCAAGGTGATGGATTGCTCGATCCAAAGGACAGGAACGATCCACACTAATCCTTATTATGGTTTCTACATTCTTGGTGAGCACCATTTTTCTGTTGACACAATCAATTAATCCTTGGTATTCGTCCAATCAATCCATCCCTAGGATGATATCCAGAGTTTGGGATTCTAGCACAGGAAGGTTTGCTAGGAATCTAGAATTTTCCAAAGTAATATCTACTTTGGGACTAGCGAAGGTAGCATATAGAGGTCCCCTATGTGAACTAAGTACCACGAGTTTCTTTAACTTATAGGTTGGCAAATTAAGCCTTTCAATAAACTTTCTTGAAACAAAAGAGTGTGGAGCTCCATAATCAAACAAAACGCAAAGTGTAATCGAATTAATGAGAACGCACTCTATTAGCACTCTGTGGCATCCCGGGCCTCCTACCGTGACATGATTCACACGGCCACTGCATGGTGCCTGGGTAGACCTTGAGGCTTACGGTTTGGTGACTCTTGCTTTGATTTGATGCTTGGTCTTGAGTTGAGCGGCCCCGAGTTGAACTTTATGTAACGCTCGACGATGAGGGCACCTGTTAGCAAAGTGCCATTTTTCTCCACAATTGAAAGAGTGAAGGTTGGTCGCGGGTTAATCGTCAGAGGTCACCCTGCTGGGCGAAAAGTGTGGAAACCACTTCCTTGGGGATGTGGGGCTAGGGTTGAATTTTTATGGCAAGGCCAGCAGATTGTCCAAGGATGAGCCGCCTAGAATGTTGATTTCATGAAAGTTTCCTTGTGGCCTCTCGAATGCCATCTTTCTTTGCGATCGACCAAGTCTTTTTCTTATTCTATAGCACTATGGCTTTGTTTACTATGTGATGGAAGTCGGGAAATCGTGAAGGATGAGCTAGACTCTCATGTCTTCATGCATACCTTCTACAAAGCAATAATCTTTTTCTTCATCACCACGCCATTGCGCGAGCGGCAAGTCGTTAAACTTTGTTAGATATTCATTTACTGACATGTGACCCTGCTTTAGAGCTCTGAACTCAGTCTTCTTCATTCTCATGGTACCGGCTGGTATGAAGTTGGTTCTGAAAGCGGGTTTGAATTCACCGTGGATTTGGTCGCTAAGCGGTTCAACTTCATCTACCGATTTCAGAATTTCTTCTCCGCAGTTGGTCCGTTGATTTCCACTGCGATGTCGCCGCTTCTTCTTCTTCTTCAGACACTGAGCTGTCACACCTCGAGCAGCGAGGTAGTTCTCATACCATGTAGCGACGGCTCTTTTCAGCTGATGAGTGGCAAAGTCCACATTGTCTTCGTCTGAGCAGCGGGCAAGGTGAAGTTTCTTCTCAGTATCTCTGAGCCAGCCTTCTGCTTATAGGGGTTCATTGGCGGTAGCAAAGGTGAGGGATCTTGTCCTGAGGAAGTACACAAGCTTGGAGTTATAGCTAGCTGCTCCAGTCTGCTAACTGACGAGCAAAGCTTGAAGAATCTGCGTCTGCTGGAACATGACTTGAGCCATTGTTGAGTTTGCTGGTGGCGGGGGAGGTAGATCTTATCCTCAGTCACGACCACGACCATTGCCACGGCCTCTTCCTCGGCCAGTTGCAAAGGCTCCATGGGTTGGGGCTGCGGCTCTCCTAGGCGACATCTAAAGAAAAGCTGAGGCTTAGAACTAGAGGGAGTATATGAGGGTTTACTAGCCCTCTAAGACACACACAGAAGAACTTTAAACCAACAAGTAGATTGAATACATACAATACAAAGCCAAGAATGGCTGCATTATATTAAGGGGATTAGGTGTTACATTACTTTGAAATATAGCACATAGGCTAAGCTAAGTCACAACACAGATACAAACATAACGCTCTGCAATAGTAGGAAACAAAAAGCACTTGCAACTCAAAAGACTGCCTAACAAGCACTGCTAGCTAACCAAGACTAGCTTGACTACTCCATCGGGAACTAGCTACCACAAGAGGTACAGCTGTTCGAAGCGTGATCGAACGACTCGATCAAGGCCTGTGAGTCGAACGGAACGATCGCGCCGATGTTGGGCAAACGGAGCAGGAGCGGAACGGCCGAGACCAAGGCCCACTGCTGTACTTCCAAGGTCAATGAAGGGTCATGATCGGGCATCGACGCTTCTTGCTTGTAGTCATCCTAGTGCGGGGTCCTCTAGGTCGGAGTGGTTGATCAAGAGTCCTGTTGCTGGAGGCGATGGCTGGTGGAGGAGGAACTGGAGCTGGAGCAGTGATCGCAGTGGCGGTTATGAGGTGTGTCAACTCGCGATGGCAAGATCTCTCTCCCGCATTTACGGCAAGGTGGGTCTCATCGCCTCGACCATGTTGTTCCGAGGGTGCCGAGGGGCGAGCTACCGTGAGAAGCATCCGTCGCCGATCTCGCCCATGGCGTTGTTGATGTTGGTGGTCATCGCCGCGTGAGCTACACTTGGCGGGTCAGCGGATCATCGCCTCGCATCAAGACCTCCTAACACGTTCTCCATCAAGGAGATACGAGTATAAGCATAAATGTGATCTCGGCAGAGATCCTCGCATCCAAAGACAAACGGGTGGAGGCGAAATGGGTCGATCCTAAATGGCATCGAGACAACGCGACAGGTGCCTCTACCGAAGGTGTGAGAAGCAAACTCGCCAACCCCGCATAGAGGTAAACCTCCATGATCCAAGACTCGGTCATGATCCTCGCTATCCCCCTCAAGATAGGAGGGTCGTATAACCAAGGCATCGTGATCACCGCGAAGGATGTCCATGAACCTCCTTCGCTCTCTACACCGTGATATTCCCCGATCGAGATAGCACTCACAGCACATTGTCAATCATTTCATACATGGCGTGAACTAAAACATTCAAATATATTACAAATATCGAGTGACATAGACCACGCCGGTCGAGTTTTACAGAAGGGCCTAATGTGCCAAATTGATTACATTACATGAAAGCAAATGAAACTACACGTGAAGCAAAAGAGGTAGAGCTCATGTCTCCACAGGCAAGCGATTGGTTTAGCCTATGTACGACGGATATTAACCTATGGTTTGGATAATATCGGTTGTACGCAAGTACCGAACGAGTTCATTAGACTGAGGCGAGACCTAGACTATAGAACTAGACTACTCTTCATCGTTTCCTTGTCCATCGACTTCTGGTTCCTCCCAATACGCATAATCTCCTTGGTCCACGTTATCTGAAGGGTTTGGAGGAGAGCGAGAATGAGCATAACTTCTGTGCTCACGAGCCAACACACAAGATACAATAATATACATGCATGGCTTAACAAGGGTGGCTCGAGTTCTTTTGTTTGCTAAAGCAACATTTTCAAATATCATAATTACAAATTCCTATCACTTAGTATTTTAACCAAATTGCATTTTATTAAAGAGAGTAATTGTGTAATATTAGATAACAGCAGAAGTCCCCTCCGTCGGAACCTCTACCTTATGCTTCTTTTTATTGGAGCTACCTCCAATTATTAACACCACTGAGCTCGACGACTCAGGAAAAATCCAATCTCAGGGCTCGGTGAGCCCGACCTGATTTTCATACAACCCACAAAGGTTTTTAAAATAGAACTAACTCTAGTAAGTTCTCATGTCCGCCTATGACCGTAGGCACAACTCTTTAAACAGTTTAGACTCTACAGAGGTTGTACACTGTACCCACAAGAGATAATCATACTGCTGCCCCACATGATTCCTTAGTCATGTAGTTGAGCCGACCATCACAAAGAATTTTTCAAATTATTTCGCCTTCCGCTATCTCACCCATACGGGTTATGCCCATACGCTAAAGTGACGCTCACCTCAAGAAGTAGCGTGAGCGTAATTATCCACAACGCCTAGCGAATCGACAACTTCACCTTGCATTGGTGTCTCATTCAAGCCAGACCGTGTCCAGTGCTTGTACGATCCCGCTATCCCTCCGGCGAGATAACATTCAGAGTTTAATAAATTTACTAAGTCAAGTTGTATTTTATAGACTTATGGTTGTACTTGTTTTACACGGCAGGTCATGACAAGATTAAGTCCTTAATCCACTCGGGCGGTTTATACCACCTACCAACCACTCTTGTAAACGACGGCACCCACCACCCTTTCCATCCTCCCAGATGTGGTAATAGCAAGTTGTTAGGGTTTTGAGGAGTAAAACAAGTTATCTCAACATGCTAGTCATTTATCCACAATGACTGTCTAAAACCACTTTCATGTTTAAAAGATGATGGTTAGAGTATTTTAATGCCCCGGTACTTAACCAAGACTAGTATGTCGCTTAAATACAACCTATACTAGTATTTATCACACAGCTACTATGGTGACATGGAATAATAGATTCAATTATCAAAGGGTGGCTTAATAATTAATTAATCATCAAATGAGTATTTAACTACCTTAAGCTTTAACATACATTTGATTAAAGAATTAAAGCATGCAATTTTGGTAATTTAATTAAATAAATATAATTTACATAAAATGTAGGCTCAAATGATCAAGTGTCGACTCACCTGGTTAAAGGCAAGAGAGTCTTGATAGTCTTGCGCTTGATCAATTTGATATCTCCTGCCTTCAATCCTATTCTGGATTTAATGTACTAAAAAAGACACAAACAAAGAAAGAGAGAAAATTAAACAACACTAGTGCCATTAGTAAGATCTTGAATTTAGATAAATTTAGAAACAAAGTTCACTTGAATCAGAGTTATAACAGAGGAGAACGGAGCTTCCGAAATTTGAATTGGAATTAAATCAAAAAATAAAAAGAGAAGAGAGAGAAACAATAACCAACTGACACGTGGGGCCCATGAACAATGCCGGAAGCTCAGATGTACATAAGGCGGGACTATAGGTCAACACGCACTGCATGGTCCACTGCCCACGGCCCACGTAACAAGATACGGGTCCCACTTGTCGGTCACAAGAGGGGAATGAACCGGTCCTCACTGCTCACTCGAGAACACGGGTCAGCGAGTCAAGGGGGCCATTAAGACAATCATTTAATGGCTAATTATTGGTTAGGGTTTTTAAGATGTGGATTATATGGTTGTTTATTTATCAAATCGCGATCTTATGAATATATAAAAAAATAGAGAAAAATGGAGTGTCTCTCGTGGAATGGAATGGGATCACTCTTTATTGCTATGAACTGGCTATTACAAGGAATGGATGTCTTCCGAAAAAAGGCTAATCCTAGTTACACTGGAATGCATTGCTTGTTATGGGAATCTATTGCTAATCTTCTCAATTTCCTTCAATCTCGCCCTCCTCTCCATCTTCCGCGGCCCTCCTTAAGTAGTTAGTGAAGCGGTGGCAGTTATCCTCTAGAGAGACGACTGTTAGGAAGTGACGCGCCTGGTCAGAGAGAGGTGTCAGTTGACAGGATATCAACTACTGTGCGGTTATATGTCGGTGAGTCATTCAACCGTAGTCCAGTCTATTAGAGTTATGTAACGTCGCGTGGTATGGAATGCACAACACGTGTTCCATTCATCACATGGTAAGGATATATCTGGATTCTGATCCAGATGATACCATCAGAGCCTTACGAGCAACAACTCGGTCAGACTAGGTACGGACCTTGTCCCACTGTGGTATTTATTGTATAACCTTCGAAATCCTTACGACTAGTGAGATCATTAGCCTTAGGGGTTACGACCACGAAGTTGTGTGGTCTTCTCAAATATATTAAAATAATACATCGAGGTTTTAATCCTCGCTACCAGCCCCTAACTTTAAATGAATGTGTCACGGAAAACACTCTTCTCGACAAAATCGACAAGGGCACTCCACCATTAAATGTCGTGACATTCAAGTGATCTGTATTCATTTTAAAGTTGAGAAACTGCCTTGGGACTTGAGAAGCTTTTCTGTCCGTTGGTTAAAAAAGTTTTTGTCCATTGGACTTCTCCCGAATGCGGTTATAGGATTGTGGCTATAAAAACCCATTCGTACTGGGTGTTAAGGTTTTTACACCTTTTGTTTTCCTCTTCATCTTCTAAGAGGAGAAATCGCCTCCGACCACTTTTTTCTTCCCCATCCAAAAATAAATCATCATGTCGGATCTCATCACCAACTGGTCGATCTCCGATTTGAGTGAGAAGAAACTCGAAAGTTTGGAGAAGGTTGACTATCGCCTGATGTAAGTCCGATCCTTGAGATCGCTATCTGGGAGCATTCTCAAGCGGCGAAGATGGAGAAATTCTGATTTTTCTTGCATACATTGAATGTGGTTTCAGACTCCCAGTTCGCACATTTCTTTCCCAAGTTTTGGAGTATTATGGAGTGGAACTGATCAATCTGGTCCCCAACGCCATCGCCAACCTTAGCATCTTCGCTCACACCTCTCAAGCGTATTTGAGAATTCCAAAGAACTCGACCTTTTCAAGTACTACTACAGAATGGCGAACACGAAGAAAACGACCAGCACACCTGGAGAGTGTACTTTGGGCCTCCACGACGGAAAGACTGATGAGTAAATCCCTATGTACTCAAAATCCTCATGGTCATCGTGGAAGAAGAGCTGGTTTTACATGAAGATTACTCAGCATGACGGTTTTTACTATAGCAGTAAAAAGGCGGCCGAGAATCCACGATGGCGCTCCTCCACGAAGAAGGAGGGAAAGGTAGGGAGATGGGTTGAAACCATCCGTCTCCTTAAAGTCAGGGGTTTAACCTTCTAGCATGTGGTGAGGGATTTCTCTATGCAGAGAATTAGTCCCTTGAATGCCAGAGCTCATGCGATGCTTTGGTACATTGGTCGTGACGATGCGACCAAAGACTCCAGGGAAGGTAAATTCCAAAGGAAACTGACCAGTTTGTTTAAATTGATTGATTACTTTCATAACTCTAAGTCCTCTCTTTTGTTGCAGCCTTATCTTCTGATGAGGTCAGAAGTAGAATCAAAATGATCTGCGCTGGAGAGCCCAACGACAAGGCTGGCTTCCCTCTGATCCTAGCGGTTGTTACCGCAGAAGAAAGAGCTGAGAGACTTCAGGTAAGTATATCAATCACTTCTCATCTTTCTAATATTTTTCGATCGGTTTTTACCCAAAATCCTCTTTGACATGCAGTCAGTCAGACTTAGGATTAATGAGGCCACTGAAACATGTGAGCCAATTGACGATCCGATCTGTCATGCAATCTGTAGAGATAGTGACCACGTAGAGGTAGGTAACCGAATAGAAATATTATTATTAGATGAAGCAAGTTCATCACCTCACTAACTTTGCTTGTTAATCTAGGTGGTAATAGTTGAGTCTCATGCAATCGCTCAAGACTTGCCAGTTGCGGTTGAAGCAACTGTTTTGGAGACCAATAAATCTACACCTTCCGATCCAGCGATCAGGGATATTATTCTCGACTAGCTGGTCGAAAATATTACTTCTGAACCTTTGCTGGAGAGTGTAGAGGGTGCAACCAACCCTACCAGTTCGAAACTAGTAAAATCGGTTGAAAAGAAAAGGAAGGTGAGCGCTACGGACTTCATGCCAGCGCGCTTCAAAGTCAAGACCAAGAAAGCAACCAGGTATGTATAAATGAATTAGCCCTATAAATGCATACCTGAATTACGTCTTTGGTGAACTTGAACTCCTGAACTTCTTTTCTTTCTTTTGTGCAGATCTTCTGGAGTTCCAGTCGTTTCCGACTAGTCCATTCCGGAAGATCGGGTGATCGAGGGCACCTCCAACCAGAGCTTTCCTCAGGTTAGAATCCCTGAGGAGGAAGTAGTTAGGAGAGCCCCCCGAGCAAGCTTCAGTGCTGGAACCTGATTTGGATCCCGTGGTGATTATTACCCCATCTGCGGAGGTAGAAATCCCTGCAGACACCCAACAGGTTCCGACTTCTGCAAGCAACTCTTCCCAAACTGACAAGTTTCCCTTTTCTCCTCGATTTATCGAGGATAAGGAGCTTGATGAATTTTGGGGGAGAATATCGGATCGTCAAGCCAAGACGAGTCTCAAATTTTTTTGCCGATTATAATGACGTGGCAACCGTAAGTGTCTACAACCATTTCTATATCTCCTTTGAAGTTTATAGGAGACTTAAAGAAAAAATGCTTTCTATGTAGCATATGGTCGAGAACTTTGTCGTGGTCTGAGGACGCACTCAAATGATAAAGATCTTAGAGTAAAACACCCAATTAGAAAGTAAGAAATTTCTTCTTAACTTGTTTTTCTTCCTTATGACTCTGTTATTCTCTTTTAATTATTCTTCGTTATCATATTTGATAGATTTGGAGAAAATAAAAGAAGAAGTTACGGCCAAAGAAGCCAAAATAACAAAGCTTGAGGAGGAATGCTGTTAAGGACCTACGATCGATACTTGACAAACCGTAAATAAAGAAATTTTAGAGATTTCTGAAAAGAAGATCGAAGGTAACTAGTCGTAGACTTGACTTGGTATCTCTTCTAATCATCCTTGCCTAACGCTCGTATAGCTTATGCTGAACAAAACCAAGCGCTAACTAGAGCAAAGAAAGCTCTGGAATTTGAGCAAGACAAGGAGACAGCGCTTATGCTTAATCTTGATGAGAAAATCACTTCACTTAACAAAATAATTTTTGATATGGGATCAGAATCGAGCTTGCCCTCCCTAAGAGATCCAATAGAAAAGGTGACTTACCTGGGCCATCTTCTGGAGGATCTTAAGTGCTTGCTCAAGACTACTAGAAGGAATTATGCCCAGTCTATGAAAGAATCCATTGCCAGCGGAGTTAATTTTGCCCTGGCGAAACTGAAGGATGCCGACCCTTCCACCAATCTTCAAGCTATTGGGGAAGATTTCAACTACTTGCCTAAAAAGACGACCAAATTTCTCCAGGAAGTAAGACCTCTTGGAGACAAGGCTGCATAAGAAATGGAGGTCGAATCTCTGTCAAGTAGTGATTAGTTGGGCGATCTCCAGTAGAAATGCAATGTAAAGATATATGAATATGCAAAACTTACCTTCTTCTTATCAATGAAATATCTTGTTCGTTCGATCGACTTATGAACATTCATATATTACTTAGCCCCCGACTGTTTTATAGTAGAAGAACTTTACTATATAAGCAGTAGGCCAAGAATATGAACTTAAGTCTCAACCATTGTTTGAAAGTATGTACTGATTGTGTGAAAAATTGATCGTAATAATACTAGTAAACCTTTTTGGTCGGAACCAGTGCTAGATTTTAATTAGTTGTAAATATGTTCCTCATAATCGAAGTACTTACTAAGACAATGTATGGTCGGAAGAAAGGATTTTCCTTGAAAAGAAAACTTGAATGCAAGGATGCACAAAAATAAACGACAAGTGGTTTTATTTCTATGTAATACTCAATGCTGGTCGGAAGGAACTGCTAAGAAATGAATATATAAAATATATTTTGCAATACGTGCTCATGCTCTGGTCCGACTGGCAGCGAGGATCGTAGAAAAAGGTCCGTCGCTAGAAAGCTCCTTCAAGTGGGCGGGACCACGTGCGAAAAAGGAGAGACTTCGACCAGGAGGTTTTCCGTGTTCCGACCAGTAGCCATACGAGAGTAGAACAAAATTTTGAAATAAAAATATAATCTCCATAATCTTTTGCATATGAACCGCTAGTCGACCAGAGTTGGGCACAAATATATAAATAACATCACTCGCTAAGAGAATTTAATGGATTAAGTGACCTTTAAAATTTAACAGAAATGAAAAAAAGAAATTAAACAAAGAACTTACGCAGTTGATCAATATTCCAAAAATTAGACAAAGCATTCCCATCTAACATAGCTAATCGTACCGAGCCTGGTCGGGTGACTTCGACCACATTGTATGGACCTTCCCACTTGGGAGAAAGCTTGTAGCGATTTGCTTGGGCTCTGAATTTTTCTATGAACCAGATCACCTACAGCTAAGCTACGAGGTTGCACCTTACGAGTGTGGTACCTTCTCATGGCTTGTTGATAGATTGTCGAACGTATTAAGGCTTGGTTTCATCGTTCTTCAAGGAAATTGATATCGTCGAGTCGTCGTTACTCTTGATCGTTTACGTTGAAACAATCAGTTCGAGCAGAGCCAATTTTCAGTTCTGGAGGAAGCATGGCTTTAGCAACATAAACTAAAAAGAATGGTGTTTCGCCAGTCGCACGACTGGTCATGGTTCGAACGGTCCACAAAACCAAGGGAAGTTCTTAAACCCAAGCTCCTGACCGTTTTATCAACTGGTCGAATACTGGGCGTTTAACCCCCTACATTATGATACCATTGGCACGCTAATCGCCCGCTGTTTCATGGATGAGCAATGGTTTAAATGGACTTTCATTCCAAGCTTATCGCAGAATTCCTGAAAACTGCCACTTGAAAACTGAGAACCATTATCTGTGATTATACGACTAGGTACACCAAATCGCGTGATCACATCTTTTGTGAGAAATCTCTTAGCGACCTCCGTTGTAGTTTTGACAACTAGCTCGATTCTGATCCATTTTGTAAACGTGTCAATCATGACGAGAAGGAATTCAAAGCCCCTGGGTGCTCTTGGGAAAGGTCTCAGAATGTCTAGTCCCCAGGTTGTGAAAGGTCAAGAAAGAGGAATTATTTGCAAAGCTTGTGCCGGCTGATGTACTTGTCGGCTATGAAATTGACATTGTACGCACTTCGTCACGAGTTTTTTTGCATCATGAAGGGCAGTTGGCCAATAGTATCCTTACCTGAAGGCTTTACCGACTAATTTTCTGTAGGAATGATGTGCTCCACAGAATCCTCTATGAATTTCGGTTAGCAACTTAATGCCATCGGATTGAGATATGCATCTCATCAACACTCCATGAGATCCTCGTTTATACAAGGTACGTTCAATTAGACTGTACGATTTGGTTTTTCGTGTTATACGATTAGCCTCTACATCATCTTCTGGAATTAAGTCATGCTGAAGATAATTGTAGATCGATGTCATCCAATCTCTACCCTAATCGTCACCGATCTGTGGAGCATCTATGTCATCAGAATCAATTTGTATGACCTGATGTGAATCATTGATGTTCTCGAAATGCTCGACCACCGAGGGTGAATCGAGTTGCTTGAGAAAAACTCTGGACGGGACGGTGGACCTGGTTGAGGCCATCCGTGCCAACTGGTCTGCCAGAAAGTTTTCCTTTATAGGAATATGTTGGATCTAAAACCAAGAAGTGCTTTTCGAAGCCTCCGCATTCGCCAGATAAGATGACATCTTGGTACTTGAGCACTGATACTCTTTCCCCACTTGATTCACTACTAGTTGAGAATCGCATTTCACTAGTAATTTGCGAATCCCGAGCGAATGAGCTGCTCGAAGTCCCACTAGTAAACCTTCGTATTCTGCTACATTATTTGTAGCAGGAAAGTTGAACTGGATGGCGTACCTGAGGTGTTCGCCAGTAGGAGATATCAAGACGACTCCAGCCCCCGATCCTTTGAGCATTAAAGAACCGTCAAGTACATTGTCCACTCGTGGCGCTTGTACTGTTCCTCGCTGAGTTCGTGGTTTGTCCATTCGGCAACAAATTCTGCTATTGCCTGGGACTTTATTTGTTGTTAGCGAGACAAAGTGGAGGTTGAACGTCCCTAATTCAACTGCCCATTTTGCAATTCATCCTATGATTTCCTATTTCCAAGGACTTGACCAAGTGGATATCCGGTAGGCACGACCACTTTGTGCGCTTGAAAGTAATGCCTTAGTTTCCTTGAAGCCATAAGGAGACCATAGAACAGCTTTTGTACATATGGGTATCTTTCCTTTGGTCCATGTAAGACTTCGCTTACGCAATATACTGGTCGTTCAATGTTTTCATGTTCTACGACCAGTACACCGCTGACAGCATGTGGCGTTGCAGCCACGTAAATCAGCAATGTCTCTTCCGGTCTTAGAGAGACTAAGACTAGGGCACTCATAAGGTACTCTTTAAGATTTTCAAAGACATCGTTTGTTTTCTTTGTCCACTCGAAACTTCTATGCTTCCGAAGAAGTTTAAAGAAAGATAATCCTTTTTCACCCAACCTTGCTATGAAACGACTTAGCGCTGCCATACAGCCGGTTAGTTTCTGGATTTCTTTCTTCGTGGTCGGGGGACGCATCTGGTTGATGGTCGATATCTTCGTAGGATTTGCTTCGATACCCCTAGCCGAAACTAGGACACCGAGAAGTTTTCCAGCGGAAACTCCGAACATACATTTCTCCGGATTTAACTTGAGGTTATGCCTTCTGAAGCTATTGAAAGTCTCTTGTAAGTCAGGAATATGATCACCAGTGTTGATACCCTTTACCACTAAATCATCAATATAGGCTTCTAGATTTCGACCTATATGAGGACTAAAGGGCTTTTGCATCAACCTTTGAAAAGTTGCACCAGCGTTTTTGAGACCAAAAGGCATCTTAACATAACACTAAGTGTCATATGGAGTGATGAAGGAAGTTTTCTCCTCATCTTCTTTACTCATATTAATCTTGTGATATGTAACATCCCAACTTTTGAGCCTTTGAAAATCTTTTTTCTTGTTTATGCAGTTGAAAACTCATCACCGTGCATTTTATTTGAATTTATATTAAAAGCTTAATATGGACTTTCAAGACAAAATAATTTAATGTGCTTAATCTCAACATCAACAGTGGCCAAACTTATTTTATTTGGATTCTATATGCTTGGATATATTTTCTAGAATTTTCTGGAATTTTTCTAAGGTCATTTGCTATTTTCTATTTGCTATTTGCATTTTCTGTATTTATTAAAAAGAAATATCTATTTAAATCCTCGTATGTTGGTCGGGCCAAGCCCAACACTATTCCCGCTGGCCACCCATCTCCCGATCGCCGCGCTTTCCTCCGCCGATCATCGCTGTCCCTATCGGACGCCGTAGGCTCGGCAAGGCCAAGGCTCTCGCACGCCGCCAAAGGGCCACCGATCGTCGCCGCTCGACCGCTTCTTCCTCCTCGCACGACCGCTTTTCCTCGCGCTTCTAGCCCGATCGCGCCATTACTCTCTTCGAGCTTCGTCCGACAAAACGGATTCGTTGAGATTTTTCACGCCGACCCCACCAAATCCCTACTTTCTCTACCTTATCTATTCCCAACCGAATCAAACTCCGAATCGGCTTTAATCTCCTAAAATCGGGAATTCCGATTATGCTCGCTTTGGATGCGATTTATGGTTTCCAATTCCGACATCCCCGGTCCTATAAATACCCCTTAGATCGCCACCACCGCAACCCGAGCCGCCACCTCGCCGCCCCGATCGCTTCTAGCGCCACAGATTTCAAGTTTTAGGGTTTTCACCGAGCTTTTCTCCGGTGAATTGCGTCGCGCCGTTGTCGCTCTTGCCCCACCCATCGCACCACCGTGTTTACTAAGTCCTGTGCTACCTCGCACCCTCCTCGTCGCCGAGCATCACGAGCACACTTCCGACAAAACCGGCTCCACCGCAGCTTTCTTCCTCGCCACGGCCGCCACCGCTGCTGCTACCATCGTAAGAGCACCCCGAAAGCGCAATAGCACGGGAACAATCTAGTACCTTCGCCGCCGATGACTCGCCAAACGCCGGTGACCATCGGTCCCGAAGCGCCGCCGGGCCGGGTTGCCGTTCAAATTCGGCCAACATCGCCATTTGTCGTGTGGCACCACAGTGGCAATCAATGCCAAGACACGCGCAGGTGGCCCAATCCATCGCGCTAATCCTCCGAGGCTCGTGCACTCACCAATCGCGTGAGTTGTAGACTCCATATGTGGGGCCCACATGTCGATTTCTTTTAAATCTAATTCTTTTTCGAAATTTCTACCGACGCAAGCATTGCGCAATAATCTGATTTTCCTTTATAAAAATAATTCGAAATTCATTAAAATCTAAATTAGGTTTTAATTATTTTCAATCTTATAAAGCCCATAACTTTTGTATCCGACTGATGGAGCCCATTCAAATATGTAAATTCATATAAAATCAAGATCTATTTAATGGTGAATTTTATTTGATTTTGGAGTTTGTTTTACCTCTTTATTTATTTGTTTTGTTTCTTTTGTCTCGCTTTACAGTAGACGTCGATACTTCGGGAAATTTTGGAGAAGGAGGAGCACCTCAAGATCAAGACTAGTACCTAGACCTATTCCAAGGCAAGTTATACCTTTGATCATCTTGCACCCCGTTTTCAAAATACTTTGTTTCAATGTATTGCATTCTAATTCAAGTATTTATTTAAATGCTTTTGGGATAGTTATTAATCCAAATTGTTATATCCACCTTGTCTTTTGTATGTCATTATCTTTGTCACCCTAGGTTGATTTATTACTAGTTGGTATTATCGTAGCACCAACGTGGGTTGGTTAGATACGAGTAGATTGCTTAGTCATGCCACGAGTCATCATTTCATGTGAGTTGCAATTATGAATTTGATTAATGGAATATGGAACTGTGTGATAAAACTGTGTGATGTGTGCTATTACTCGTTGATGGCATGTGTTGTACTTAATCAACAGGGTGGGAAAAGATTTAGACTGAGGCAAGTGGTGGGTCTGTGTGAATGGTGGAACTGTGTGCTATAAACTTTGTGATTTGGGTTAAAACTGGAAGTCCTGCCTTGGTCAAATAAGGACTTAAATTTGTGCGCTTTGAACTGGCCTTACAGATCGACCACATGCCTAGTACGGCCGGGCCTAACTTAGTAAGTTATGGAGTCTTGACATTGACAACTCAAAGTTGTATATAAGTCGTGTGATGGGTCGAGGGTGATATATCACATTATGGACGGTTCACGTGATCCCCGCTCCAACGATGTGTGTCGTAACCAAACGCCGTGTGTATCGGCCACGGCAAGAAAGCACATCGGGAGTGTCATTGTTTGAGATGAAGTCTCAAAGGTTTTGTTGTGACCAACTCGATCCGGCTGATTTCATCGTGTGGGTAAAGTGTACAACCTCTCGAGAGTGTTAATCAATCTATTCGAATAGCCGCTGCCCTCATCATGGACATGCTCGAATTTCACACGAGGAATAGATTTTCATAAAACAATTGGGAAGGGTCACCGTGAGATAACTTGTACAACCTGTGAATAACTTGATTAGACTGTGGTGTCCTTTGGGAAATCAAATGTTAAATTAATATTCTTTATTTGTTTTCAATTACGCTTCAATCTATTATCTCAGATTCAATCGCAAATGTTGCATTTCTGCAAAATAACCACAGAAGCCATTCCTTTGGAATAAGCTATCATGTATAATTGCATTCTGTGGTATGACTTGCGAGTACGGTGTGTACTCACTCTTGCTAAACAAATCAATGTATGGAAGAGTCATCGCCGCTTTTTTTGAAGAGGAACTCTACGAAGGTTGATTGTTAGGGTCTTGATCCCGGGCCACTGTTCGTGGTGTATTGATGGGAGTCCGCCGAGTTTACTTTGTTTCCGCTGCAGTTTATTTCTTTATTGTCAGCCTTGCATGGCTTAATAAATGTAAAACTCGACCGTAAGGTCCCAACTTGATGAACCCTAAGGTTTGATTTGTTGGCCCGATCTTTCGATGAGAACGATAAGTCCGGTAGGCGTTGCTCAACTCGACGATCCTCGCTATGAACACGCAAGGCTCAAACCACGCAATCGCCGAATCGATCGACAAGTCGTTATCAACCATGCACGAATACCCGCTGACTCGACCACTTAAGGTCGATTCTCGTATACAATCAAGAAGCACGAAGAACAAGATAAAGCAATCTGAAATTGCAAATAAAGATTGAAATATTAAAATTAGGATTTCAAAGCGGTATTATGGTTGGTCTAGTCGACACAAGCCAATACACGGTTGCAACAAGGCTAACTTTTAACTAAACAAAATCCAAGGAAACTAGAGGGGTGCGCCCTCCTTAAATAGGGATGAGGAGCCACAAATCTAAAAGAAATAGAGGGTGGGACTAAAGGCACTAATTACTGTTCACATGAACAGTAATCACGCCCCTGTGGGGGCGGCATATGGGCCAATTCCGCACGATTACAAGGCCCAAATCGCCCAAATTAGTGACATAGCACCTTCTTTTGACGATTCCGAAGTCTACAGAAGGAATTTGGAGGTGAGGCTGGATCCTTTGGAAAGATATCGTCGTTAGCTTTCCAACAAGCCCAAGAACACCCGAATCGGACTCCGTTTGCAAAAGTTATATCTGTTTTAAGTTGGTGCTGTCAGCTGATTCCGAACTGATCGACCAAAATGTATCCAAATTTGAACTCCCGCTGGCACATGTAGTAGCACCATGGCATGTACATATAGTACCATGGTATGTAGACGTAGCACCATAGCATGTAGACGTAGCTTGATCTAATTGGGTAATATGGCATTGCATTAGCCGAAAGTCCAATTGGAGAAGATGTTGGTAAAGTAAAGAAAGTAGAGGATGCAGTGCAGCAGGTTGAAGCAGTGGTTGTATCCTTAGGGTCGATGTCCTCATCATCCTCCCTTTCTTGAATTTGAGTCGTCCTCGACTCATTTGTTTTCTCGAAGTCATCACTCTCCTGCAAAAGGTTAGTAGCAACAGGAGGCAAAGAAACATGCACTTCTTCTAATGGACACGGAGTTTCTTTACAAATCATAGTATGACATTTAGATTCATGTTTTTCCATATCAATGGAATCAATTTTTGTAGCTAACATAACAGAGCTTTCAATTTAATTTCACTTGAGCTATAATCTTTGATCAACTTGTGTCTTCTCCTTACTTGTTCTCGCAGCTCTTTCTAATTCATCCTTTAATATAGCAAATAGGAGACATTGGAAGCAGAGTGATTTTCTTTTCTTTATATGTGAAAGTATAATGATTAGATCTACCATGATGTTCAGATATCTATCATATTGCCAAGGTCTACCTAATAATAATGAGCATGCTTGCATAGGTACGACATCACAATCAACATAATCATGATATGATCCAATAGAAAAGTGTACGCGACAAGCTTAGTTACCTTCAACTTACCACAAGAATTCACCATTGGATGTAGTAAGGATGAGGGTGTTGTGTTGTGGTCAAGCCAAGCTTCTCGACCATGTCTATGCTAGCAAGGTTGTTGCAACTCCCGCCATCAATGATGACTCTACATGAACGCTCCTTGATGACGAACTTGGATTGAAACAAAATGTATGCTGATTTTGTTCAAAGAAGTTCCATTTGAGCACTTAGCACACGCCGAACAACTAGGCTTTGGTACATGTCGACGCCTCATGGTTTATATGTTCTTCCTCGCCATCACCAAAGATTGTTAGTTGCAACCAACACATGTTCTTCCTCAATATCGCTAGTCAAGTGTACTCACCATTGTCCTTGATAAGCAAAGCTCACGACTTGGGCAATCGCGCATCAAGTGCCCAAATCCTTTGCAACTGACATTGCACATCTCTAGATCGCCTCAGAGAAGCAAATGTAAGAAGCACTTTTTGTAAGGGCTTGTACTTTTACTGGTTTGCTTGCATCGTGATATGTATAGGAGTTGAAGCGCAGCAGGGGTGCACGGTCGAAGTGGAGGAGGATGCCATGTGATGTTGCCGCCTTGGCCGACTGCAAAAGTTCCTCCAATATTGCCCCGGAGCGAGATTGTCGACCGCACTTCTCTCTCACCTTTGCAAGCAATATGGAATAAACGGTTGATAGAATCATATTCTTTATAGTCTAAAATGTCCCGAATTTCACGGTTTAACCCTCCCAAAAATCTAGCCATCTTAGCATCCTCGCTTCTTCTAAACCACAACGCAACAAACCGCTTTGCAATTCTTGATAATAGTCTTCTACAAAACTACTACCCTGCCTTAAGCGCTGTAATTTATTACAAATCACGTGAATAATATGAAGGTACAAACCTACGCCTCATTGCTCTTTTCAAAGCATTCCATGTTCTAGGTATGTCCCGATGAGTACGACCATATTCACTCCACCAAATAGATGCAAAATCAGAACTCACTAGTAGCACTCTAACCTTTTATTGTCGAAATTCATGGCATGCAAATTTTTGGTCCACAACTAACTCCCATGTGAGATAAGCATCGGATCATATTTACCAAAGAAAAGGAGGTATAGTGAATTTAATTTTACCAAGTGAATCATTATGGTCACGCACTCACGTGGTGGCTCTCTTGCATACCTTGTCGATTGAAGCGTTGTTGTCGGTGATCACGATCATTAATGGATTGAAATCACCATCGGACCTCGTATCAACAACATATGGGTTCGCTTCATCTTCTACCTCATCGCCCATGAGCGAGCAACGGATGGGTTACGCGCGGTCGCGGTAATGCCGATGCTAAATGGGCGCAATGTAAGGTGGAGTTTCTAGTCGCTTCCACACGTAGCCAACGCAGCAAGTTCGCTGCTGCGATCTAGAATCAACTCCATACGCCTCGAATGTTGATCCAAAGATGCGAGAAAAGCGCCGCGATGATTTCTTTTGTGCGAGGACCGAGCGTGCATCTTCCTCATTGTTGTGCTCGCTATGCTCCCTTGTGACGATGAACCTGCCATTGTTAGTATCAAAGCAAAGAACAAATCACAGTGTATATGTCCCTATCAACTACAAGGTTCTGGAGGCTCAATCAAGTCACTCACACTCAAGCTTATACCTAGTTCTTACAAGTTCTTACCAATGCAGCAAGGAAGTGGTACAACCGGTATCGGTTTGTGATACTCTCACTTGCGATCACCCAACGATTATGAGGAACGGCACCGCCGAGTTAGTAGGAAGTGGAGCTCTAAGGCTAGTATGTAGCAAAGGAATAGCAATTATTCAATTCAAGATGCAAAATTGAAAAGCAATTCAAAGTACTAGTCACAAGTGCTGATCCTAGTCTAATCAAAGTTTAGCTAATCAAAGCCCCACTAAGAGATGTGTATGTACGCACGCGCAAAGATAAATGTGACTTGATGTAAGCAATGGAAAACCTCACAACAAGTGCTGGGAGAGACGCTAACCAACTACTCAAACTTCTTTGTAGGGCACAAGATGGTTCACACGATGTAGAGCACAAAACAAATAACGTGCAACAGAAATGTACTCTTTAGTTTAAGCAAAACAATAGTTAGTCTCAAGAGATGAAAAGCAAAGTTTTATATGGCTTATATATACTGCTTGAAAGGTTTCAATGAGATCTACAACTTTAAAGTTGAGACGGACCCCAAATTCTGATGGAAGACTAAAAGAAACGGCAAAACCAAACAAAAACTTGTGACGCGAATTCGAGCCGAAATGACCGATTTTGGGTTCTCTGGAGGGAGACAGTGCATTAAGTGGAAAGTATGCGACTCGTTGTTAGCTTTCCAACGAGTCCAAGAACGCCCAAATCGGACACCATATGCAAAAGTTATGCCCGCTTTATCAAGGTCTCTAAACGGAATCGATTTCTGATCGAAACCGACTCGGTTTCAATCTTTAAATTGCTATATCTTTTGATTCCGTGGGCTAATCTTGCTGAAATTTTTGTGCAAGTTTGTGGCTATATGTAGAAGGGCTCCACCAGTTTTCACCGATTTTGGTGTAAGCTTGCTTTTTTTCTTTTTCTTTTTTTTCTACCACGCTTTTGTTTTGTGTGGCGCCTCTTTCTCCTTCTATTTTTTTGCCGGCTCTAGGGTTTTCCACAAGTCACTTAATACAGCAAAGTATTCTTTTTTTTGGTGCAGATTAGAGGAGTTCTAACCCACTAATTTTCTGCTTTAGATGCAAAACTAAGAACCCTAAAAGAACGATTAAACGCAAAGGAAAAACACGAGAAGCAATCTAGACAACGACTAACTAGACAATAACTAGAACTAAAGATCAAGAACTAGACATGACAATGTAACTAAATATTCAACAAGCAAACTGAAAAGAAAAAATTGCAAAGGCTCAAAGGGCTTGGTATGGATGATAGATGCTAATTTTTTTCTTTTGGCAATTTTCTCGACTCTAGGTATGAAAACGAATCTACTACTAGAAAACAGAAACTCTCACCAAGAACTGTAGCTCGATACCACTTGATGAACCCTAAGGTTTGATTTGTTAGCCCGATCTTTCGATGAGAACGATAAGTCCCAGAGGCGTTGCTCAACTCGACGATCTCGCTATGAACACGCAAGGCTCAAACCACGCAATCGCCGAATCGATCGACAAGTCGTTATCAACCATGCACGAATACCCGCTGACTCGACCACTAAGGTCGATTCCTCATACAATCCAAGAAGCACGCAAGAACAAGATAAAGCAATCTGAAATTGCAAATAAAGATTGAAATATTAAAATTAGGATTTAAAAGCGGTATTATGGTTGGTCTAGTCGACACAAGCCAATACACGGTTGCAACAAGGCTAACTTTTAACTAAACAAAATCCAAGGAAACTAGAGGGGTGCGCCCTCCTTAAATAGGGGATGAGGAGCCACAAATCTAAAAGAAATAGAGGGTGGGACTAAAGGCACTAATTACTGTTCACATGAACAGTAATCACGCCCCTGTGGGCGGCGCATATGGGCCAATTCCTGACGATTACAAGGCCCAAATCGCCCAAATTAGTGACATAGCACCTTCTTTTGACGATTCCGAAGTCTACAGAAGGAATTTGGAGGTGAGGCTGGATCCGCTGGAAAGATATCGCCGTTAGCTTTCCAACAAGCCCAAGAACACCCGAATCGGACTCTGTTTGCAAAAGTTATATCTGTTTTAAGTTGGTGCTGCCAGCTGATTCCGAACTGATCCGACCAAAATGTATCCATTTTGAACTCCGCTGGTACATGTAGTAGCACCATGGCATGTACACATAGTACCATGGTATGTAGACGTAGCACCATGGCATGTAGACGTAGCTCGATCTAATTGGGTAATATGGCATTGCATTAGCCGAAAGTTCAATTGGAGAAGATGTTGGTGAAGTAAAGGAAGTAGAGGATGCAAAGCAAAGAGTGAAGCAAAGGGTTGTATCCTTAGGGTCGATGTCCTCATCACAACTCAAGTATTTGTTATTCAAAGTACTCGCTTATTCTTATATTCAAGTGTATGGATGTGATATTTCATGAGGTTGACATTGTGTGCACTAGTGTGATCCTGGACTAGTGCAGAATGCACAGAGGGTTCAGATTTGCATATTTGGGTCCCGACATGGTACCCTGAATACCCATCTAAAAAACTTAATAACTCACACCCGGAGGTGGAGTCTACGAGTTGATCGATGCGGGAAGGGGGAAGTCATCCTTCTGACAAGCTTTATTAAGATATGTGAAGTCAATACACATTCGCCACTTCCCATTACTCTTCTAACCATTACAGGTTAGCGAGCCACCGAGGATGATTGACTCACGAATAAATCCACCTTTCGTAAGCTTGTCAATTTCGTGACTAGATCGCCTCCTTCCGTCAGTGCAAAATGCCGTGAGCTTCGCTTGACTGTTTTTGTCGCCAGAGGGCTAGCCTCGTTCGATCACCTTCCCGGGACTCTAGGCATGTCTGACGCCGCCAAAGAATACGCCCTAGTTTGCTCTGAGGAAGGAGACAAGCAACTCTTCCTATTTGAGGTTGAGCCCTTCTCCGACCAAAGACTTTTGGGAGAAACCCATCGTTGTTTCCCGACCCACGTGATACTTGGCACTTCCCGAGAAGTGCCTCACGAGCGGGACCTCCTTTGTCCGGCCTGATGGTTTTCGTGTCATCTTTCTGTCCTCGAGTGCTTGACCTCGCATTTCGATGAGTCAGCTTGTTCCGGTCGGAGTTCATCGACCGCTATAAAGACATCCGATTGCATGCATAAGCTATTTTTCGATCTCCTCAACCATGATGACTCCTCTGGTCCTCGCATCTTCGCACTGATAACCGTGGTGCGTGGCTATCGTAAACCTTGCTAAAGCCGGACGACTAAGGATTCCGCTATACGCGGTTTCAAAATCAACCACATCAAATGAAATCTTTTCCGCTTGGAAGTTGTCAGACTCGAACGTAACCAAGAAGGATACTTGTCATATCGATTTTGCGTATAACCAGAACTATGCCGTGGAAAGCATACTTCACGGTTTTACCTTATACCTAGGGACCCGTGATTTCTTCTAATGCGCCCAAGAAATAAAATATTCAAGGAACTACCACCATCTATCAAGACTCGCTAACTCTATAATTGTTAATGGTAGGTTCAACGATAATAGGGAACCTACCGGTTGAGTTGACAAGACTGCGCGCTTCTTTGTCAAGAAGATTACCGTGTTCGACCACCTTGATGGTTTGATGGTAGTCAACGACTCGCAAGTTAGACCTATCGCCCACAAATTTTCAGTGACATCGTGAGTCGTAAGAGGAAGATCCTCCAAAGATCATGTTAATCGATGTTGAGGCTCCCGTACTCCATCTCTTCGCCGCCATCTTTGTCCTTTTGGAACTTGCTTCCTAAGCTCCTCAGATGGAGGGAAGTGGTCTTTACCGCATAATAATCTTCTAATTTCTTTTGCCGTTCGACAAAGCGCAAGTCATGCCTTGCTCACCGTGAAGTGGACACCACTTCTTATTCTTTTGAGATCCACCTGGCCGAATCTTTGCCTTACCTCGACCGAAGTCCTTCTTTCCTTTGGTGAACTTGTCGGGACCGCAAGCACTTCCTTATCCTAGGCTTGCGTGTTTCTTCTTCTTGAGAGTCTTCTGTGCTTTTTCTCCGACTCTCCAAGATGATCGAGGGACTTTATCTTTTCGATCAATGGCCTCGCTTCCACTCAACCGCCGCTAGCAAAAGCAGATTTGTCACCATATCGAAAAGTTCAAGCGGTCGTCGTGGAGGATTCATAACAATATTCTTCAGAAACCGCCGATTCCTTCAACTCGCTGAAAGCTTGAATCACAGAAGACTCGCAATCTCCAAGAATGAATTACTAACCTTGCTAAACCTTTTAATATATTGATGAATAGTCTCTTTGGTTCTTGTCGATCCGATGGAGGTCATCTCTTCCTTTCCGCATGCATCATACGCGCTCGAAGTTTACATTAGGAGGTCGCAGAGTTGCTCCTAAGCATGCATTGATCCGACCAGCTTGGTTGAGTAACCATGATCGCGGATCCTCAAGTACCGTGAGGCAAGAAATTAGCCATCACATTCTCGCTACCACCACCGCACCGATGGCGGTAATGTAGATTTGAGAAATTCTAACGGCTCGGGTCCCGCTGAATTTGTCTATTTTGGCCGGCCGGAACTTGTTGGGCCAACGCACGCCCGGAGCTCCTCAGAGAAAGCTCGATACCTTGTGATTGATTCATGACGCCCTTTGAGCGGCGCCGATTGTAGCCTGGCCGAGACCGATTTCGAGGTTGGAATTCGGCCCGGTTCGACTTGGTCGTGGGCGCCAGGACAACACCTCCGACAACCTCGCCGCCCGACGATGTCAAGATCCTCAAGGCTGCTAATTGATCCTCTCGACGAGGGGAAGAGTGGTCGTCGAAATGCCTTCTTCCTCATGACTCTCGGTCGAAATCGCCGAGAAGGTCTTGGCATCGGCTGATCCCCAACTTGACCATGCTGCCTCTACTAAGGAGGAACGCTGGGATGAAGTCATAGTTTGACTTCGTGATATCCTTTGTTCCCTGTGATGTTTCAGACGCTGCATGGTTCAATAAAGATCTCCGATACTTGCTCGCCAATTGACAAAACCCGAGCACATGCTATAGCCGGATCGCGTTATTTAAAATGTTCAACACGCCGCAGTTCTCAGCATCGTTATTGAAGGTCTTGGAGGATTTACAAGAGTTGTAGGAGTTCATGGATCCAACTTCCCCGACCTTGTGCCCGCCCCGTCCGGCATATCATCCTTGGCGGGGCGTAACTGTGTGAATTAACCGACGACGCCTATCCGCTCATACCTTTGGCTTCGGTGCTTGATGACCCGCACCATCTCCATCGCATGTGGTAGCGAGGTAGTGTATGCAGGATCGCATACGGCATTTTGATCCGTATTTCGATCGATTAACCTCGCGGCTTCCAAAGAAATGATCTTCGAAGAGCTTCCATCAGAACAAGTGGAGAGTCTTTCGCTGCTTCTACCAGATGCTTCCATCATAGAGACCGTTGGAGATAAGCACCTCCCGAGGCCTCGGCGGACTCACCGACCCGCGGATTGCCGATCGCTCACGAGCCTTATCATTCCCACTGACCAGAATCCTGGGAGTTTCATCGACACCGCCACGAGATGCCTGTTGCTCCCTGAATTTTCGTGGTCACAGAGTACCGTCACCATGATTGTATCGAGAGTGTATTGATTCTCAAATAGCGGGTCAAGTTCCATCACCTTTTCACCGGCCAAGGAACGGCTTGGAGAGGTTTTTGGAAATTCCGAGCCGGTTGAGTAATACGCCCTCCGGAAGTGCCACTTGTCATAGTGGTGTATTTTCATCCATCCGCTCAATTTTGTTGTTATCGCGAACGCATGAACCGGCGGAGGAGGAAGATGATGACATCCCGCTCTATTGCATGGCGTGGATACATTCGCCCATGTCGAGATGGGAGTAGTCATCCAAATCGAACCAGTTCTCCTCATCCCAAGTTCCTGGCTATAGTCGATATACGATTATGAAGGACGGGCGAGGATTTGCTCGAGCGAAGAACTTCTTCAGGAAATTTGCGCCTTCTTCCCCACTCTGACGGCGCCAAATTGCCAACGATCAAATCGTCGATCTTATGAATATATAAAAAAAGAGAAAAATGGAGCGTATCTCCTGGAATGGAATGGAATCACTCTTTATTGCTATGAACTGGCTATTACAAGGAATGCATGTCTTCGGACAAAAGGCTAATCCTAGTTACACTGGAATGCAATGCTTGCTATGCGAATCGACTGCTAATCTTCTCAATTGCCTTCAATCTCCCCTCCTCTCCATCTTCCGTGGCCCTCCTTAAGTAGTTAATGAAGCGGTGGCAGTTATTCTCTAGAGAGACGCCTGTTAGGAAGTGACGCGTCTGGTCGGAGAGAGATCTCAGCTGACATGATATCAATCACAGCGCGTTATATGTCGTGAGATATTCAATCGTAGTCCAAAGGTCTTAGAGTTATGTAACGCCAAGTGGTATGGAATGTACAACACGTGTTCTATTCATCACACGGTAAGGATATATCGGGTTCTAATCCGATGATACCACCGTAGCCTTACGAGCAAATAACGGTCGGGACTAGGTACGGACCTTGTCCGACTGTGGTATTTATTGTGTAACCTCCGAATTCTACAACCAGTGAGGTCGTTAGCCTTAGGGGTTACGACCACGGTTGTGTGGTCTTCTTATGTATTAAAATAATACATCGAGATTTTAACTCGCCGCGCATGACGCGAACAAAGGTTAGTCCGAATGTGCCAAAGACAGGCTTTCGGCGCCGTGGTCGCTTGTCGCCATGGCGAGAGATCGACGGCGTGACCAAGGGCGAAATGGGATGGGCTCACCGAGACGGAGGCGATGGTGGCCGTGGCACGGCCTAAGTTCACCGGGCGTCATACGCGGCGGAAGGTAGCGGCGCGCCACGCCAAATCCAACAACGGCTTGGCCGATTCTGACGTAAAGATCGCGAAGCACGGGCGAGAGTGAAGCTTAGGGACCTACCAAGCCAAGAATGAGCGCCAAGATGGCCGCAAGAGGTAGATCGGCGAAGAGGAAGGTGGCCGGTGCGCGAAGAAGACCGAGTCCGGCGGCGACAAAGGACCAAAACCCAATCCACTTGAAGGTAGTTCCTGCTTCAAGGGCACTTTGTGACGGGTTGACTCGGCGAGGGCTCACCGGAAGCGATGAATCGCCGACGAGGCGGCTCGATCAAGAAGAAGGAAGGCGGGTGGTTCTTCTACCGAGCTACCAGAAGTAAGGGGCGGCGTGGGAGGTAGGAGGAGCACATGGGCTTCTTATAGCCATGCAGGAGGCGAGAGCCGTTGGGCACGGAGGAGATCGTGGCGTCCCGAGGCGGCCATGGGCGCTGGGTCAACGAGGACAGAGAGGCGCGAGCTCGCAAAGCGGAGGCGACCGGACGAGGGCGTTGGTTGATGCAAAGGCGAAGTCGGGCGATAAGGGCGATGAGGACAAGGCGAGGCAGCGAGCCGTATACCGGCGGCAACGAGGCGCCGCGCGGTCAAGGAGCAGTGGCGCAGACGGAGATGACGAGGGAGCGCGCGACCAAGGGCAAGCACACGGCGCAGGGGAGACCGGATGCTCAGGGGCTGCGAGGACGCAAGGCGCCACTGGCGACAAGACGAGGCGAGGGAGGGCGCCGCGGCCGCGAGCCGCAGAGGAGGCATGGGCGCTGTGGCGGTGGCAGTGAGATGACGTGAAGCAGGTGAGAGGCTCTAAGCGAAGAAAGAAGAAGACAGGAGAAGAAGGTGCCGGGGAAGCCGCCCGCTGAAAGGCTAGGTCGGGAGGAGCTGGGCGCCAAGGAGAAAACGAGCCGAGCCCAAAGGAGAAATGGTCAAAAAATCCAAAATATGAATTAAATTTCATCAAATTCGAATTGAATTTTAGAAATGCAAGGAGGTTTGAAACACAAACCCGAGTTTAGTTAGAAGTAAGAAGAATTTAAAAATATACGATAATTTAAAATACAATTGAATAAAAATTAAATAGCAAATACTATTCACCATTTAACTTTAGAAGCGGCATGTTTAGAGAACTAGCTAGCGTAATTAATCTGGAGAAGAAAGTGGATTTTGACAGGAGGAGTTGGAGCAGCAGGCGTCCATTAGCCACCGGCATACATGATGTATGTAGCTTGGCTAATGGACGCGCGCGCGCACCGACAGCCCGTGCGGCCGCGCGGGTAGCTGTGGGGTGGCGCGCACCGCGTCGCTGTCACGGAACCCGAACACGGCCGTTCCCCACCCCACACATGGATGGATTTGATTTAATATAATCCAACTACCGTGCCGAGCCCGGAACCCATGCGCGCGTTACCTAGCAACCTGCGCTACGCTACCCGCCCGGCCAAAAACCCAACCACCGGTTCAGAGGCTGCGCGGCCCTTCTCCCGTGGGAGCCGCGTGTCGCCCGCGCCAGCCAAGGGAATATATTGTACTTGCCGATTCGATTGGGTCCGTCCGCCCGGCCCGGTTCGGTGGAATTTGAGCTCTTGGTAAATCCTAAGCTGGTCTAGATTCTCTTTTCCTCCTTGCCAGATAATGCTTCCAATCGGTTTGATCAAGGCTTGAACAGTTTAGCAACGCCTAAGCTGGTCTCGGTGAATTAATTGGCAGCAAGACCTCCACGGCTTCACATTATTCGGTACTCGCCGGAACTGCTGGTTGCTAATTCCAAATATGTAAATTATTGCTTCTCTCTCACACCTTGTAAGAGTTCTGCTTCTGGAACGAACGCGCTAATTAACCTCTTGTACTAGTTTATTATTGGAGTAGAAAGCATGCTTAATTTCCCTTTTTTTAAAAAAACTAAGCAAGAGCTCTGATCAACCTATGAAATGCAAACGCATATAACACCACATTTACGGACGGTAAGATTCATGTGGAACCTCCTACGTACTCCCTACCCAACTAGACGCGCGGTTATGCTCAACACATCGGTGAGAATAATTAAGGCCTACATTTTGCCGTTCTGTTGCTCAGTCTCCATTACTGAGCTACGTACTTCTACTTGAGGTTGCACCAATATTCCTATGTAACACATGCATGTTGTTTGGGCTCTAGTATGTACTATTGCAGCCAGCAGTACGTCAGCTCAGCTCTGCATATGGGATATATATAGTGGATTCACGCTCGTGTTACCCAATCTTAATTTGCACAAACATTTCCTCTACAAAAGCTGCATAAAAAGGGTAAGTGTGTTTTGTTCACTTGTCACTTTTCTACAGAAAATTAAGAAAAAGCAAAGAGGAGAAGGTGGTGGTGTTAACGCTGGTGTAGTAGTAGACTAGTAGTAATTGGGTCCAGCTTGAGATTAGTTAGATTAGATAGACAGCCGGCGCGCGGATGCCATCGGCCTTGGCCTACCCATTAATCAACATGCCCAACAACCGGCGAATATCCCGTGCTAAACGTGTGGACTTTCAATCCGATCACAACCTTAGGTCGACGATGTCCTCGACCGCCTCGCATGCTCAGCTCGGTGGCCCATCGATCCTCTCAGCCGACCGCCCGACCGGACCGAATGGGCATCGTCAAGGTTACCAAAAGTACACGTACAATCCAATCCCATCCCATCCGATCCGATCGACTTGACTGACCACTGACTCGACTGAGATCAGCCGCTAGCCAGCCTGCCGCCGCCGCCGCCGTGGCCCGGCCATGTTGAGATTTCTCAGTCGTGATATATGTTGCAGACAGCCAAGTACGTACGTCCCGGAAAAGACTTGTTTTATTTAGCCGCCTCGATCTCGGTTCGGTCTGTGTACTATTGAGCGATGATGCAGACGCACGTCAGTGCGATCGATGTACACGTACGTACGTACAGTGCATGCATGCATGCACCGTTTCGGCCAAAGCTTAATTACTGACAAGGTAAATTGCACATACGTCTAGTTGATTTATAGCATCAATTTGGAACAAATCAACAGTTATTTCGGTGTGGCCGTTGGCAAATTAAGAGGCACGAGTGGGTAGAGAGACTAGAGCCAAGGCATTAGGCATATACGTACGTACGCATGGCCATAGTCCGGACGCTGCACCGTGGAATAGGTGCTCATCTCGGCACGCGGAGTAGCAACTGTGACAACTAACAAGCAAACGTGCGTGGGCACGTAGGGCATCGTGTTGTGCACTCCCATTAGAATAGACCCGTGCCGTTTCCTTTCTGTATGTGCACCGTACCAGCTCATGCTAGCTTTTCTTTTCAAGGATTCCGTCTGGCGTTTGGTGGAGCTAGCTAGTGTACGTAATACGTTGTAGTTACTCCTCCTTACAACGACTAGTGGCCATTTCTTAAAGTTGGGACTGGCGGCATGCATTTGAATCTTTATACACCTGCATTTGAAAGCAATTGCGCGCGCGGTACATACCATAGTGAGTATATATACAGAAACATAGACTTGTACTGGTTATATAACTCTTTTTCTAGAGTTTGTTATACAACTTTCGTGTCTGTGTTGGAAACATACAACTATAACAGTTCTTGTATACACACTAATCTGCACCTTATTATACACTTAGGCCAGCCCACTGCACGAGGACCAAGCTGCCCCTACGGAGCGCCGAACATGTCATTTTGGCCCACTAACCGACGCATCCCCACGCTGATGTCACGGTCTAGTTCGCACTATGACAATGTTGAAAGTAAATGTGATAGTAATTTTACTGCCACACGTATCACCACGTTTATTTCTTTACGATAGTTTCATACGCGCATGGCTGGATGTGCAGTAAACTACAAGTGGAGTCCAATAAATCTTTGTGTAACAAAGTAGTAAAGTCATGTGGAGGTTGTAGTAAATATCTTTTAGTGATTCAATAAATGTTTTTTAGTAAACGCACAGAGAGATTTTTATTTACGAGACTTATATCATTCCGTTACCCTCGTCGTCACCAAGCTATCAGTGAAACTGTTAGTGAATCGGAGCTTCCAATGAAAAGTTATTACAAAAATATGAAAAAAAAATATTTGTGTACAAAACAAGGAACCGATTGTTTGCTAGTTTGTTGTCTGCTTGTCTGTACTAGTTGGCTAAGATAGCAAGAAAGTCATGTGAGGTCGAGTAAATCTCTTTAGCAATACAATAAATATTTTTTAGTAAACGCATAAAGAGGTGTTTGTTTGCAAGACTTATATCATTATGTTCACCTCATTGTCATCAAGTTACCGGTGAAAACCGTTCATGCATCGGAGCTTCCAATCAAAAGTTATTACAAAAAAACAAGAAAAGCATTCGTGTACAAAACAAGGAAACGATTGTTTGCTACTTGGTTATCTACTTGTCTGCATTTAGTTGACTAAGATAGCAATAAAGTCATGTTGATGTTGCAAAGAATTTTTTTATAACAGAGCAAGAAAGTCATATGGAAGTTGAAGTAAATCTTATTTGTACAGAGCAAGAAACTACAAGTAGAGTCCCAGAAATCTTTTGTAACAGTAGAAGTAAAGTCATATGGAGGCGGTAGTAAATCTCTTTAGCGATGCAAGAAATATTTTTTAGTAAACAAACATAAATATTTTATTTGCTATAATTATATCATTTTATTACCCTCATTGTCACAAAGCTAACGGAAAAATCGCTCGTGAATCTGAGCTTCCAATCAAAAGTTGTTGCGTAAAAGAAGAAAAAGAATATTCGTACAAAACAAGGAACCGATTGTTTGCTAGTTGGTTGTCTACTTGTCTGCATAAGTTGGCTAAGATGGCAGAAAGCCATGTGGAGGTCAGAGTAAATCTTTTTACGATGTAGTGAATCTTTTTAGTAAACATGGAGTGAAGTTTTTATTTGTGATACTTATATCATTCTCATACCCTTGTCGTTATCAAGCTACCGGAAAACCGTTAATGAATCCGAGCTTCCAATCAAAAGTTATTAAAATAAGAAAATAAACATTCGTGTGTAAAATAAGGAATCAATTATTTGCTAGTTAGTTGTCTACTTGTCTGTACTAGTTGGCTATGAAGACAATCAAGTCATGTGTAGGTTGCAATAAATATTTTTGTAACAAAGCAAAGAAACCACAAGTGGAGTATAGTAAATCTTTTATAACAAAGCAAGAAAGTCATGTGGAGGCGGTAGTAAATCTCTTTAGCGATGCAATAAATCTTTTAGTAAACACAAAGAGATTTTTATTTGTGAGACTTATATCATTCTCACACGCTTGTCGTCACCAAGCTACGGTGAAAACCGCTCGTGAATCTGAGCTTCCAATCAAAAGTTATTATAAAAGAAAAGAAAAGCATTTAGATATAAAAGAAGGAACTGATTGTTTGCTAGTTAGTTATCTACTTGTCTGTACTAGTTGGCTAAGATGACAGAAAAATCATGTGGAGGCCGTAGTAAATCTCTTTTAGCGATACAGTAAATATTTTCTACTAAAAGCACATAGAGGTTTTTATTTGTGAGACTTATATCATTATGTTACCTCACATTACATAGCTACCGTGAAAACCGCTTGTGAATCTGAGCATCTAATCAAAAGTTATTAAAAACAAGAAAAGAAATATTCGTGTACAAAACAAGGAACTGATTGTTTGCTAATTGGTTGTCTAATTGTTTGTACTAGTTAGCTAAGATAGCAATAAAGTCATATGTAGGTTGCAGTAAATCTTTTTGTAACAGAGTAACAAAGTCATGTGGAGGTGGTAGTAAATCTCTTTTAGTAATGCAATAATTTTTTTTTAGTAAATGCAAAGTGGTTTTATTTATAGACTTATATCATTATGTTACCCTCGCGTCACCAAGCTACTGATAAAAATCGCTCATGATCGGAGCTTCCAATCAAAAGTTATTACTTAAAAACCAACATCCATGTACAAAAGAATGGACTAATTATTTGCTCGTTAGTTGTCTATTTGTCTTTACTATTTGGCTAAGATGGTAGTAAAGTCATGAGACCGTAATAAATATATTTTAATGGTGCAAAGAAATCTTTTAGTAAACCCATAGAGAGATTTTTATTTGCGACTTATATCATTCTCATATCTTTGTCATCACCAAGCTACCGGTGAAAATCGCTCGTGAATCGTGAGCTTCCAATCAAAAGTTATTGCTACAACAAGAGATGCACACACTCACGCATAAAACAAGGTTCTCGCGTGAGTTTTACCGCTAGATTGATGATACCGAGACTTTTACCGCCTAGCTATCCTACAACACGCCACCCTAGCCTGTGTGACGCTGCGCTAATCCCCGCACTGCTGACCCATCAACAATAGTCTGCAGCCGTAAACGCCCACACCCGTGCCGGACTCGATTCGACGGTAGTAACATGAGACATGACAAGAATTCGTGAATCATTTGGCTACCTTTTGTGGCATGCGACTTTTTTCAAGGTCGATGTTTGATAGTTAAACATAACGGTTAAGACAAGAAAGTTGTAATATGTTTTGTTTTGAAATCATAGTGGGGGAGATGAAGAGATGCATCGGGTAGCCTCAGCGACATTGTACGCTTTGTTTTGAAAACGAGGGGTTGGTTGAATTGTTACTGTGTGTTTCTTCTCTGACTCGCAAACATACGTAAACAAAGAAGAGCCAAGATAATACAAAGAAAAATATAAGCTACAATATAGAAAAACATGTTACTCATGGAGTGATTCCAAACAAAATAGAAGTTCAGTAATTGCTTGAGCATTTTACAGTAAAAGAGCTACCACATATCATTTTATAGAAAATGTCGAGCCCGAGAATTGTTGCGCACTAGTAATGTTCAATGGCAAGACAATGAAAGTTAGTGTGATAAAGAAAAGCGCATACAGAAGAGGTAAAATGATCATTTATAAAGTAGTAAACCTGTATTTTTATCGTGTTTTCAATGTTATCGTGATCTTTTGTGTTCCGATAGTAAAATAAAGAAATTATTGCAGAAATGTTTTATGTATATAACAGTAAGCAACAGAAGATAAAACTTCTTAAATATTCTTCGGCCAAGTAGCGTTGTCGGTCGCATTTTCTTCTTTTTACATTGCCCGATAATAACAAAAGAAGAAGTGAAGAAAGGGGGAAAAAGGAGACCCTACTGGCTAAGGTAGGACCCTATTGCAGCCCTCAATCGCTCAGAAGCCCTCTTATGGAGTTCGCTCGGGGCCGGATCAGTGAATACGCATCGACGCCGATCAGCCCCGCCGAGATAGCCGATTGTATTTGAGTGATTGGTAGGATAGAACTATCATTTGCAAGGAGCCAAGAAGAGTTCGAGTCATTTTTGTTCTTTTTGTTTGTGTTCGCGCTTTTTTTTGG
Source organism: Hsuehochloa calcarea (assembly GCA_036346395.1). Lineage (NCBI taxonomy): Eukaryota > Viridiplantae > Streptophyta > Magnoliopsida > Poales > Poaceae > Hsuehochloa > Hsuehochloa calcarea. The sequence continues at coordinate 84,940,078 of CM070597.1, read as the reverse complement.
AGTTTTACCGTGAGGGAAGGCTTTGGGCATCGTGGTGTTTTCAATGCTTCAAGCTTATGATATGTTATATTTATAAGTTGCGGGGGCTAAGAGATGCATCGGGAGACTGAGCATAGCAGCAGTACAGCTTAAAAGTAAAGTTTTTTACGCATGTAGTAAATCAAATTTAAAACATGCTAGTAACGTTATTGACATCATATAGTAAAACAAATGCACCACATATCAAGAGAATGAAGATAATCCATTGATCGTTACGCTCATTTCTATAAAAAATAGTAGTAACCGATATACAAAAGGCAATAATAGCCTATGATCAACATAGTAAAACAAGCAATAATACCATGTGATATTGTAGTAAGAGAGTTCAAATATACAATAAAACATGCAAGGCGAAATAATAGCGATCTCCATTTTCCAATTAGCGTACATACCACAAGAGTACACATACGCACAATACGATAAATGGTTTATCAAATGTAATTAAAGAAAACATGGCTATTCAAAGATGTATCGATGTGATCCGACCGCGGAGAGACTATCGCCGTTGTCTTCTCTTTGATTCATTCTAATGAATCACCAAGCGTGTACTGCATCTTCCTCTTCCTCTCCTCCTCCCTCTCCTCCTCCCCGCCACTTCCACTACCACTCTTGCCCCTCGCCTCTATTTTTGGGTAGTGTAGGACATGTAGTAATCGCAGACCGCTTTAATCCATATATGTTGCACACTTTCGCCATCTTCTTCCCACCGCGTAACTTTCATCCGTTCGTCATCGATTCGCTTATGCACCTTGAGTCGTGTCGTGAGGTGCAAATGGATTGATCGAAGGCCGTCTCATTTCATCAGCTTAGTGGTCTCTCATCCACCGACAATGTTGTTAGGTATGGTATCAAGCTACATCCGGCGCCTTCGTAACTTCCATGGATCTGTCAGACGCAAGACTCGACCGCACTCGACAACACCACGCCGTAGCCTGCGTCAAGAAGGTGGTGTGCCGATACATCTCAATAGTCCCATTGGGGTCCGACCTACATGAGGTCGTGGTTCGCTCAGACGACAAATCCACCCTAGCATTCCTCGTACCTACGGAGCACGAACGGTCGGGATATTCTTGACCCGCAGTGGGTGAACGCCGCACTGTGCACGCAGAACATCCCTAGGGGGTAAATTGTAGATGGATTAACAATAAAACACACTATCAATGACAATAAAAATGACTATTTGCACCGACAATAAAAGTATAATAGTTGGAATAGTAACTACTAGACGAGACAAAGAAATTACCCGTGTGCTCCCAAATTTTTGCATTCACAATCAGATGTACTGCTTCCTCTTCACCACCACTAAATCGTGGTTCGACCACGCCGAACGTCAGAGACTATTTCTCGTGAGAAACGAGGAATAGGTCATCTCGGGTTGTGTTCGCCTCTTATGCGGAAGGCTATATCGAGAAGTATGCCTCCTTGTACTCTTTGAACACCGCAAGCGATACACCCCGCCACCGCTTCTCGAATGGGAATAGAGTGGTTCTCACCGTGGGTCCGAGAGCACGCAAGAGGGTATATGTAATGAAGTAGGCGCATAAACGATATGAAGTAATAACATTTATGGGTTGCAGAAAAGAAAGACGAGGTGAGAGATGCAAGAAATCGCATAGCTACAAGAAATCATGGGATAAGTTGAAGTAAACGCTGTCTCGAATTCACAAGAAACCTATTTTTTCTACGCATCGTGGAATAGTGCGCCTCCGAGCCTCAGAGTGCTTCCTCTTCTCAGAGCACACAGGCATCTTCTTCGTGAATTGGTGGAACGAAGTCATGTTATCGACGGCCCGCTTGACCATCTTGTTCATACTCGCTTCTTTGTGTGGATGTCATCCTACCGCAGCAGATGTCCTTGAAGTATGCCGCGATCCACCTTTCGCGATGGTCACAGAGGCTAGCAATGGTCGCTCGCCGAGGCTGCACTCACTAGATCCTCCCATGCATTCTCGAACTCTCTGAGTAAGCATAGGGTTTATGATGGAAACCAAACGCCTTCTTCACCCATCGTGTTCAGCAGATAGTTTGTTCAGTTCGCTTGTAGTTCTTCAACACGCGCCACTTGCACAACCTGTGCCGTGGGGGTGCGCGGATGGTAGCCGCCATGGTCGGGTCTCGATATGTAGTATAATAAAACACATTAGGCAAAGAAACTTGGGTAGAGTTTTTACCAACATTGACAATACATTAGGACCAGATACTAAGTATAACTGACCATTATTGATGAGGACATCTCAACTTTCAATGACCACTACCAAGATGGTCATCTCTCACCAAGATATTCTCAAGGACCAACAATATCAAGGACCAATCACGAAGACATGCTAAGCAAATACATGATCACGTGAATGCTAACATAAGCTACATTTTGAATTCTTGTGACTTGGTCGTGCCCCACCTCTTCTTCTTTGATTGGACTTAGGTGCATCGATGTGGAACAAAAATAAGGGCTATGTGTCGCTAGTATGGATTACGTGAAGACATTGGTGTTCACCGCTTGACACATGCACCACTTTCCAAGGTTAAGGCACACCAACCTGTCATATTTCACTATGCATAATATATATGGATGGAAAGGTAATCAAGTCTACTTTCACCTCCAACAAACGGCGATCTTTTGGACTTCCGAGGAGAGAGTTATTGTCGCTTTACTAAATCACGCAGAAGGTTAGCAGACGCGCGAGAACTCAAGAAAGACTCCTTGAATGCTTCAACCAGTTGGTCTTCCACCTTCCAACATGGTGACCTGTGTTCATACCCAGCTAGGAGGGTTGTTCCTAGTATATATACTGCTCTACCCCCATCTGTTAAGACACTTTTGAGATTTCGATAAACCAATATATGAAATTGCAAGAAGACTGTGAGTGTCTTGCTCCTTTGCTCTTATGAGTTCTCTTGGATTCACAAGAAGATTCCTCTTGATCCCTAATTCGTGCTCTACGCCTCCGATCGTTTTGTGTGGATAAGTTCCGGATTGTGGTTCGGTGATTGTTCAGATAGTGAGTCGGAGTCCATAATTCTTCAGATCGTCTCTCCCCAACACTAGGTCGCGTCCAAGCTTGGCAGGTTAAAGCTAGCTACCCTTTTCACCGCTCACAACTAATTATCCCCGCTATCCACATCAAGATTCATTTTGTTCTTCAACCTACGCCTGTGAAGATCGGGTCATCCATAGCAAGTCCACACCAATTGGTATCGAGCTTTGCTGTCACAGAGGTTTCTATCCACAAATTAGCTTTTAGTTCATCATTTTTCTTGTGTTGATTTTTTTATTTCTCGTTCCAAGAAGTCCAGATCAATTTTTTACCAAACCTTTGTTTAGTATCAAGTAAACTTGTGTCGCTCGTGCTCATCTTGTTTCTAGTCACCATCGATATCTTTCACCGTGTTTTTTTATTTGCCGAGCTTGCTATTTAGTGTCAAAAAAAGAGAAGAGAAGGAAAAGAGAACAACAAAAATGAGAAGAAAGCTAAGGGTTGTGTTGCGTGTTGTCAAAATTGCAAGTTTCAGCTTCATGTTCAATTTTTTTGTTTTGGACCTGACATTCACGATCCATTGTGTGGTTTACTTACACTTGTTTCAAAGATTACAATCCTCCTTGTTTAGCCCACTAAGCCCCACTAAAACCCGGGTTCGTTGTTTCGATTCGTGTCCTTTTCAATCGCTTGACCACATCCAAGGTATCATCACTCTTGCACTATTGTTGTCCATTGAGAACGATAATAACATTGTTGAGTAAGAGGTGAGGTTGTGTGATTCCACAAATATTACCTATTCCACTTTCTCTTCGCTAACATGGTAGGTTCTAACTCAAGTGTGCATGGGAGAAATCATGAAGGAAATGAACAACCAACCACACGAGCCGAGATGCAATAATTACGTGATATGGTTCGCACTACGGGATGATGCTCAATGAACGCCTCCCGCCGCAGTGGTGAGGGTCTACATCAACCTAACCTCGCTGTTGATCATGGTGAAGCCAGCCGATGAGAACTCGCTGGAGCTATCGCACGACGGCTTCCACGACCAGCAAGATCTAGGCTCGGGTGGTGGACGAGGGGCGTGCCCATCGTGATCGAGGCACGCCACACATATTCTCGCAAGATGGGGAGGTGCTCACAACACGGTTTTGGCCATCGTAGCGCTTCAACGACCAATATGTACATGATGGTCCTAGGTATGGAGAAGAATATGATGACAACAACGGCTTTTGCGCATCATGATAGCTACGGACAACATCCACCCCCACACCGTTGTGTTGCCTATGGTGAGGGAGGACAACCTTGAGGTCACCATGAAAGGGATGATCCTGATAATATTGCTCTGATCAAGTTGAGCGTCCCTAAATTCAAGGGAATAGAAGACTCGATGCTTATCTTGATCGGGAAGAGCAATGTGATCGATTTTTCATATCCATAATCTCTCCAATCAAAGGCGGTAAATCTTGCCTCACTTGAATTTTCGTGTTATGGTCTCACTTGGTGGAATCAAATGCAATAAAATCAACTACAATTGGGGTGTGATCATATCAATACTTAGGCTAAAATGAAGCAAGTGATGAGAAGACGCTTGTGCCTTCAAGCTACCAACGTGACCTTCTGGATAGGTTGCGCACGCTAAGACAAAGGTCTAAAACGGTGGATGAGTACTATAAGGAAATAGAATTACTATTGATCCAGACCGAATTAGAGAAGATGTCGAATCCAAGATGGCACGATGTTTACATGGTCTAAATGATGAAATTTCGGTTTTGTTTAGATGTTTCCTTATAACAATATGCAAGATCTTGTTTCTTGACTATGCGCACGAGAGAAAGATTCGACAAGAAGGACGTGGTCACCATTTGGGAACCGTTTTTCACCCATGGCGCTGCCAATTACCAGTACATCCTCTCGCCGGTCGTCATTCTCAAGGGGCCCCTATTGGGACGCCTCCATCCACTCCGCCGCCAAGCCTACACTCGCTTCGGCCTTCACCGCAGACACCAATATAATCGACGCCTACTACAAAAATAGGGGCATTATCTCGCCACATCGCCAGAGAGCATCCACATCTCGCACTGTGAAATTAAGTGCCATAAGTGCCAAGGGTGTGGGCTTCTTCACCGCATTATCTCAAATTTTCTTAAATTAAATTAATTATACTATTTGTAGGAATTTTTAATAAATAAAATTACGCCCAAACATTGTGAATATTTTTTTAAAAGGCTCCTTACACAGTGGACTTGATTGTGTAATATTTTTTAGAATTTCATATATTCTAAAAATATCTCAAAAATTAATGGTTTAGGTCTCAAAAATTAGAGTTTTAGGTTTCAAAAATTAGGGTTTTATGATTTCATATGACTTAGAATGTGTAAAGTTTAGTACCACATGGACCACTCTAAGTGCAGTAATCGCTATAGCAGTAGTTGCAGGATTTGAATTCCTACCAACAAGATACTTAAATAAATCTTTGAGAAAAATTTAGAATGTATAAACTTTTGAAAAAGTACACAATAAGTACACTGTAATGAGGCTCCACAAAAAAATTTGTAATTTTTGAGCTCATTTTCTATATTGAAACATTCAAAATTATGCATAACTGATTTTTTTTAAGAAAGAAAGAAGAAAAATGCTACAATGCCATATGGCGGTGGCAGTGTGTTGCCACCGCCGCCGCAAGGCCAACGGGCTAACGTGGTGGCAGTCGGCCGGGGCAGAGGCTATGTGGCGGTGGCGGGCGCGTTGTCGCTAACGGCCGACGATGCGGGCGGGAGGCGTCAAGCATGCGCACCACGGTACTATATCTCGCAAACACAGATCGCTGTAGTCATTTATGCAAATACAGTTTAAAAACGTGCTATATCTACCAAAATTCAGGAAAAAAGAGCTATACCCAGCATACATTAAAGTTACAGTAACCCTAAACAGCAGGCAGCATGTATGTCATTATCCGTTTGTTAAGATATGATAAAGACAGATACAGAAGCCGGGCCCTACCATGGACGATTATACAAACAGCTGTCAAAAGCACGCCCAACCAATACCATTATTATACTGCTAATATAATCCGATACGATTAACGCCGTTGATCTCCCTACTAACACGCTGCTTAAGTACTAACAAGCGTTCATCTGCAGGCTGTGTAAACCCAATAATGGAGAAGACGACCTGCAGCAGCAGCAGCAGAAGCCTGTTCCCGACGCCAACCGCAAGGTTGGTAGAGGCAACCGAAACTCCCAAACACTACCAAAAGTATTTCGTTTCTTGAAACTAACTCCTAATTATTCACGTACCAAATTAGAAGAACAAGGTCAGGATTGATCATATTATTTTAGATGGATGCATGGTTGCTACGCGTGATTGAAACTTCAGTTGTATTCAACAAAACCCATATATACATGAATGGTACTGCGACTAGAAAGTATATGCCTTCGTTAGACAAAAGAAAAGCGCCTAGCTCTAGCTAGCTACACCATTTTGCACTGGTATACTGTACATTAGAGTGCTTCAGTGCTATGAACCATGGCTGAACTAACCATGAAAGAACTGTAAATGATGCTAGAATTCTCCATGCAGTTCGAGCTATTTAAAAAAACAAACAAAAGGAAAACATGATCCATGCGAAACACGACTCTACCCCTTTGGAACACCATGGGTGCAATTCGGTAGAGGCGCCTTACTTTAGCTTGGACATGCTAGCTTAGATCCCCAAACCTCACCCTCCTCCCCACCTTCTCTCTCATCTCTTACCGACCGGCCTTACTGCAACCTCTTTTCCCTATCCTCTCATACCTTAAACAGTTAAACCCCAAATCTCTCTCTCTCTCTCTCTCTCTCTCATCCTTTAGCTAGCAAGCCAGTTCCCCGTAGCAGCTAGCTCTTCTACGCTGATCCTCAGCTTGGTCGCCTTTCTTTTCCGGTTACCCCCCACCATAGGAACCCTCGAAAAGACCCCTCACCATCTGCTTTGTGTCCTTGCTAACCAACTCCTCATTAAATCCCCCGTCCTCTTCCGGCCTCTCGCTGGCCACCTAGCTGCCTACTAGCTTAATTAGCTCGCTTCTTGTTAGCTCTACATACCCAACACCGCACACGCGCACGCAAACGCACATACACCAACCGAGAGCCAAGAAAGCTCTAGTTGAGCGGGTGCGCGGCCGAGAAAGAGAGGGGGATCGAGGAATCAAGGTCGATCGATATATGCAAGGTGGTGATCAGGAGGAGGGCGCGTAGGCATGGACATGGGCGTCGGCTTCACCGGCAGCGTCGGCGGCCGCGAGTACTCGTCCTCGTCAGCGACGGCCGCGGCCGAGGCAGCAGCCGCGGCGGCAGAGGCGGAGGAGCGGCAGCTGCTCAAGGGGGAGATCGCGGTGCACCCGCTGTGCGAGCAGCTGGCCGCGGCGCACGTGGGGTGCCTGCGCGTGGCGACGCCCATCGACCACCTCCCCCTCATCGATGCGCAGCTCGCGCAGTCCAGCGGCCTCCTCCACTCCTACGCCGCCCACCACCGCCCCTTCCTCTCCCCGCACGACAAGCAGGACCTCGCCTCCTTCCTCGTACGTACTAGCCAGTCTTATCAATTCTGCATTCCTAGTATCCTACTCCCCCTGTTCAATTCTTTTTATATTTCTCCACTGCATAGATCATGTGGATAGGCTTGGGATTGCGCATGTGTACTGTGTATGCATGCATGTGTTGTAGGTTGCACCGCGCCCTAGCTAATTCTTTCTTTGCATGACGATGTGCAGGCGCAGTACCTGATGCTGCTGTGCTCGTTCCGCGAGCAGCTGCAGCAGCACGTCCGGGTGCACGCCGTGGAGGCCGTCATGGCGTGCCGCGAGATCGAGCAATCCTTGCAGGACCTAACTGGTAAATATATCTGCATTATATTTCTCTCTTTCTCCCTTTTTTGTGCCGCGAAGGTGTTATTAATTATCTCAGGTTTTGGTGCAATTTTATTCCTCTCGTCAGTACTAGCTAGTTTGAATGGAGTTTGAGTGGTACACGTACTGGTTTATCTAGTTTGTTGACGCTTGCAATTGCAAGCGTGCAAAGGTAGAATTAGTTGTAGTGTCTTCTTCCATGGCCTCTCAAGTCTCTACTCCCAATTCCCAAGGTGTGTATGCTGTGCATTGCCTTCTAAGGCTTCCTCTCTACAGGTGCGTCCGGTGAGCTTAATGAACTATACAACCACGTACCAAACAGCAACTTTATTATACTCGAATCAAATCAGTGGAACAAGAATGCAAAATTAAGAAGAATACATTTGGGCTGGTTGTTAACCAGCTAGGACTGGGTTGATATGATTGAGGCCTACATGGTAAAGCCCAACGGACCAACCGTAGAGATGGCAAGGACAGAAGAACTAAAGCCCTACCAAATTCCTCTTTTTTTTTAGCATAAATTTCTCTCAGTTAAAAACAAGCACGATCTCTTTTTGATCTTCTTTTCATCAACAGAGTCAAGGTTTTTAGATGCCCTCTGTTTTGCCATGCTAGCTGTGGTAAACTTACCATTTCAGGCATTGATCCTGATGCTGTCTATTTTGAATGTTTTTTTCCATGAAATATCAATTGAGAGTTCATGGCATATACTAATTGAAATAAATAAAATTTTGGTACCGTGTCAAAATCAACAAGTAAATTTTGATACCTTGGTACGAGTAGGCAAAAAAGTGAAATGATCCTTTTGCTCAAAAGACTGCGGCGGGGTATATATATGGAACTGGTAAGTGGTAAGTGCGTCTCCTCTAACTATTTGATTCAGGCCAGGGTTCTCACTTCAGTATCACATGACCCTGCAAGAGAGAAAAAGGTGTCACATGACATGACCATACTCTTCGTGGTCGTCCTCTTATTATGAGAAATCAGATTTGTGATATGCCGGACTTCAATTATATTCGTTGCACTAGCTCCCTTGACAAGTGCGCTATACATAATTAAGCTAGCTTCGAAAAGTGGCTGATGTGATACAACTAAGAAAGAGATGGTGAATATAGTACATAGCTCAGCATGCATGCAAACTTCAATTATGAGCGGAGAATTATTATTTTTTTTGTTAATTTTCTCCTGAGCTTAGGTCACTGAATTGAAGTTGAAGATGTTGAATTGCTACAGCTACAGCACACTTTTTGACATTCTAAGTTCATTCGGTTGACATTTTTGCTGTGTTTCTACTTCTATTGGTTCCTTTTTTACCATTACTTAGTATAATTTGATCTCTAGCTAGGTTTTTTTTTAAGCCGTTTGATCTTGTTTGACGTCCAAACTAAACTTGCACGGGAAGCAGGAGCGTCGCCATGCATGCATATTTTCTACCAAAACAAGAGAGAATATATATATATATATATATATATATATATATATATATATATGAATTGCTATATAACTTTCGACAGATTTTAAAGTTAAAACTATCACTTTTCTATTCGTTAGATATACTTTGAGATTTGCATTTTTTTTTTCCTATCTGATGAATTGGGACCGAATTTATTATGATTTTTCTTCGTAACATAACGGTTCACCACATTGCCGTATTTTGTTGGTATATAATTTTATTTTTTGTCTTTATTTTTGCTCAACCTCCCAAAATACATGTGAGATTTTGAATCATGTAATGGAAATATGAGTTATTAAGACTTTTAAGAATAATTACAAAGTGACCAAGAACCAAAACTATATATATAATTTATCTGTAATTTATGTATAATTGAGTTGTAAATAAACTTTTAGAATATGATAGTTTTTTACTGAGAAACCATCGAATTTGTGGATGGTCCTTATATATATATATATATATATAGAGAGAGAGAGAGAGAGGAAAATAGCATGCTACTCCCGAAAGTACTTACTCCTACTTCTTATATACCACTTAAATCAGATGATGATATCTCTTTATCTATTTGAGTATACTTAGATAATGATTATAAGAAACCCTAAAGTGAGTTGTAGCATTTTAATTCGTTCAACTTGATGATTCGGAGCTGATGCTATGCTATATATCTACCTATGCAGATTAAACCCAGCTAGATCCCTAGCGCTAGCTCTCTTGTAACTGTTTACATAAAGCGACTAGCTGCAAAATTCCAAGTGCATCCAGATCTAGTGTCAAATCAGCATGTCTTTTAATTGGGTACCTTTCAAGTTTCAAGTGGCCATGCGCATAGCTGGTACAATTGTTCAGCTCGATCTCACGTTTCAATTCTCGCGTCTCGCCGACGTCGATAAAGCCTTCATGCATGCCTCCGTACTGCCCTAGCTAGCTTGCAGTAAATCTGAATACCATCGAACTACTAGCTGATCTCTTCTACTTCTGCTTTAACCTAGCTTCTCCTATATATGGCAATAGGTCCTTGATTAGCTCGAGATACATATCGATTAACCAAGAATTAAAGATAGGTTAACAAGGCATTAATAATGTTAATTGTTGGTTTTGACTGGATGGATGGATGGATGGGTCAGGTGCGACGTTGGAGGAAGGGACGGGGGCGACGATGTCGGAGGACGAGGAGGAGCCGCAGATAATGGAGGGGCGATGGATATGGGGTCGGATGCGCACGACATGATGGGCTTCGGCCCGCTCCTAATGACGGACTCGGAGCGCTCCTCATGGAGAGGGTCAGGCAGGAGCTTAAGATTGAACTCAAGCAGGTACTATATACATATATAATACGTGATGCATGCATGCAAGCATTCTTTCACCTCCCAATCCCATGCATATATGTATATGTGTTTTGCGTGCAATATAATGCTTGATCTGTCTAGCTAGTACACTGTAATTGCCGGTGAAATCACTGCAATTCTTTTGTATAATAATTGAGAAGGCTAGCCTTAGCTGCCTGTTGTCATGATGTATTTTGAGAAATTGAGCCCTTCTGCCCGCGCACACTAACTGGTGAGATTGTCAATTTTGTACCAAAGGGCTGATATAATTTCTTTGCTCTAGACAATATACAAGGTAGTTTATCAAACAACCAAATATATATTGCTAAGAAGAGCCTAAGACTGCTTAACTACTGGAGCATAGATCATTGCATTTGTGCCAGTCGATCGTCGGATAGTCCAACCGGTGTAACACCTCAATTTCTCTAGTTGGCACGGCCAGAGAACGATTCTCTCATTGACAACATGTTAGTTAGGTTTGTAGATGTTCACATGTGATTTCTGGGATTTGATCACGTCTTTATGCTTGATAGCCAGAGTACGACTCACGAATTACATGTTAGGTGAGCTACTAATATATGTGGGTTTTCTAATGCGCACTAGCCAATTGTTACCGCTCCAAAAAAAAAAAACATGAGAGAATTAACCTTGATTACATACATATTCATCTTGCACTGCACTGCTAATTAATTAAATCTTCGTCCTTCTTAGCATGCATGCATATATATACTAGTTCTTGATTCTTGCCACCAAAATTTAGCCTCACTGTGAAACTAATTAAAATGCTACTTTTTAAAGCTGACGTACGTAGTGTCAAATTCGTTACAGGGTTTCAAGTCAAGAATTGAGGATGTGAGAGAAGAAATATTGAGGAAGAGGAGGGCTGGAAGTTGCTCTGGGACACCACCACCATACTGAAGCAATGGTGGCAGCAACACTCCAAGTGGCCATACCCCACGGTGAGTACATTGTACCCATCATGCATGCATACAAGAATGCAACTAGCTAGCTGTTCTCCAACTTACACAAAAAAAAAATGCTTCCATGGGACACCTTGGTGCCTCACAATATGACTTGTATGGTATAAATTAAGTATGATATCCGAAATAGATACTTCATTAGTAGCAAGATGATTTTTTAAAATTTATTTTTTAGTTATATATATGCATGGGGAATTCAATAATAGTAGTTGAGTGGCATTTTCTTGGCACAGGAAGATGATAAAGTAAAGCTTGTTGAGGAGACTGGCCTGCAGCTGAAACAAATCAACAACTGGTTCATCAATCAGAGGAAGCGCAACTGGCACAACAACTCTCAGACATCAACCCTTAAATCAAAGCGTAAAAGGTGAGCTAACTAATATCCAATGATTAATTCGTTTCTCTGAAGCTTACTCAATAATCTTAATATATTTACCCTGTTTCAGTTAGGCTATAAGTACAACTTCTAACACGATGTTTTTTTTTTTTTGACTTGATATAAGCAGGTGAGATCGAGCTGCAAAGTACATATACCTGACGTACCAATTCGCTAATCAAACGAAGATCATGTGACACGCAAATAAGAAGATCGATTCAACTGTATATCTAGTTATTAGTCAGAGGTGACAAGTTGATGACATGTATACTAGTCTGACCACTGGCATATGCGTTGTAATTTTTGAGCAAATTCTTGTTATTGGTATAGCTTGTTCCGAGTGTACGTACACAATCCGAAGATTCATTTCCTGTATATATATATTGATCACTCTATGACCTTCTACGGGCCAAATGACAAAAAAATGCACACCTTTGCATATGCATATTTGTATATCGTCTACAATTCGTTCCAGAAAATAGTTGCTGTCAAGGCTAGCATTCAACGACGGGTGATGATGCATGGAAGGAACGGAATCTCTAGCAATGTGTGGGCCTTGTATTAATTAGGTATACCAAACTGGAACTGGACTATTGAGAGATTAATTAGACAATTAGGCCTAACCAACACCACAAGACAAATTAAGGCTGGCAATAGCCTCTCATGACAATCCCAAAGTTTTCCAGCGTATAACAAAGCCTTCTCGCAGCAAGGGCACCAACCATATATGCATGCTTCTGATTAGTTTCTGGTTTGTTTTGCATCATCATCAATTCGTCATCTATACTATATGATTTATTTAAGTCTTGCAGATAATTATCGTTCTGCAAATTGTCAAATATTCCAATCAAATAATGCTGGAGCTAGCGCACAGCCAGCTACGTCTCAACCAGCAAGGACAACTCCGTTGAGACCTCACTGTCTTGGAATGATGCTCGTTGGTTCCCTGAAAATTGTTGCAGCAGGAGGAAAATAACACCGACAAGCACAACTTGAGGCTGCTGTCTATCTATCCATATCATCCTATGGTGATGTGCTTGAAAGCTACTAAGTGAATAGTAGCAATTTGTGCAAATGTACATAGGTAATTTCATTCGTCTATTACACTCTCAACTGTCATAAGATTGTAACTCTTATGAAAATGAAGTCAACGTACTTATGGCCGTTTCCAAAAGCACTGTTACCCGTTTAAGACTAACATCACTGCATTCACACTCTGATTGTTGATCATTTGCTAAAAACAAGCAACAATCTCCACAAACAATGTTATCACCAAATTCAGACAAAACTTTTCAACATCTGAGTTCAAACTTTACTACCGTTCCTTTATCGGGAGAACAACGTACTAAACAGAAAGATCAATACAAGATGGTAATTTTACTTGAGGAAATCCAAATGGAGCTCACATGTAGTTCACAGTTTACCACTAAGTCCAAATGTAGTTCACAGTTTACCACCCAGACCAGTCACAGATCGATGAGTACCTTAACATCACCTATAACACTACCACAATCCTACTGTTTACATGTTCACAGTATTTCGGCTGCCACACCAAGGCATCCTCCAATTGCGGCACGTTCTTTACTTGCCATAGTAGCCCTGTGGAGGTGTAGGAACCAGGTGGGGGTAAGAACCAGGTGGAGGGTATGCACCACCCTGGCCCGCCGGTGGGTAAGCAGCCGGGGGGTAACCTGCTGGTGGGTAAGCAGCCGGTGGGTAACCTTGAGCAGGCGGAGGGGGTGGATAACCACCATAAGGCTGCCCATATGCTGGTTGTGGTGCATACCCAACTGGAGGCGGGATAGGCTGATCGATGCGTGACATTTGCTGCACTGGAGGCACTGCCATGGGCTGTGGGCCGAACTTCCCATCCCTCTTGTCCATTTCAATTTTGTGTTGTGTCTGCGCTTGCATTTCAGTGACATAAAATGGATATGTAAGGGCCAAAAAGAGTGATTAATTAGGTTACCGGCAGATATGGATGTATATTTACCTGCATACAGGCACAAACCCTGCATGGCAAAAGAATATCAACATTTGGGGCTTACATATGGAGAAGAGTAAAGACCATAGGTATTATGAGAGCCTTACGTCCAGTACACCATATCAGACATGCAGGAAAGGATCTGAGAAGCCTCTGAAAGTTCCTGGCTACCAACAATAGCTGCAACTAGAGAGAAGATGCAAGCAACTTGTTGAAGGCAGAGCATGAAACCCTGCAGTAAAAGGTGGTATTCAGTAGAGAGTTGTAAAAAAAGACTATAGGAACCATAAATAAAAGTTGGGTAAGAAAAAACAAGGGTAGGAGGGCAGTGACGGTACAATGATGCAGTTGTCACACTGAGTTGTCTGTATGTTGAATTCATCTTGCAGCAAGAAGCGGGTTGAACCAACTGAATTACCAAAGCACAGAAACACCTGAAAATAAAATATTAGTTCAACTTGGACACAAATCTAACCTATGTTAAAAGTACAATGACAACATCAGAGGCTTGACTCTGAGAAATTGAGCTTTACGTCATTCAAGACGTGCATCGTTTCTATTCTACAATGATCAATCTATTGATCAAACAGCCTAAAATCAAGGCTGGCTAAATAATCTATCTCAAGCATGATTGAGCCGCAGTGCTCTTTCATACCAAAAAAACATTGAGACGAAGATATTGTCATACTGCACTGTGTTTGAAAGTATCAGATATGCCATGAAATAAGCAAGTAATTTGAGCCTAGAAAATATGAAAACTCAATAAAATCAGTACAAAATACTGGTAACCAAATAATCAATAGTTTGAGCCCAGAAAATATGAAAACTCAATAATGTCAGTACAATAATACTGGTAATGAAATAATCAATAGGAGCCATCAATTATCATATCCACATGAGAACTATTAGATATGTCGCATATGGAATCCAACCGAATCGAAGCCATCAGCTAAGAGGTATAGTGAGAGGAAACTGCAGTGCAAAAGCATAAAATGGGCCTTGTACCTGTTGCAAGACAGAACTCCGGCATCTGCTTTCACCACACCTCCCACTGCACGGCATATAGCCAGCACAACAGACATATCTACAGCACACAGGAGCACAAAGGGAATCAGGGATCGAACTAAAAATTTCGCTTCTAACCGTAATAAGAGCAAAATAGAATGCACACTACCTCGACATGTCATTATAGAGAGCCCTTTTATGTAAAGCATGTATGACACACATGGGCCACTGAACAGAAAAGGAAAATGAAGCACATTAACAAGTGTGTAAAAAATCTTCACATTTCAAAATGCTAATTTTGTCTACCGAATGCCACCACATTATATTGTTCCACATGCTAGAAGATCACTGTAAATATTGATGAAACATACTAGAGGCCAGAGCCCTTCCTTTTAAAATGCAACGCTTTAGAAATGCTGAGTGTCACACAAGATTAAGTTATTCATATGATTTGTTATGAATAATTACATAGTCTGGAGTGAACTTAAAGGCAGAAATTGGACAGAAAATGAACACTGTTGGCCAAGAGGAAACAACATATCACATATTTTTCTCAATGTCCTTTGGTGCAATTGATGTGGTGTTTAGTCAGGGAGACAATGCGATGGGACAGTTTCCCTTGTCTATGTTGATTATCTCCACAACAACTGGCTTCAGGGGGATAAGATAAGAAGAGGCTGAAATCTTTCTTTTTTAGCTTTGCAGCTGCTGCATGGGCTGTGTGAACTAGTCAAAACGATAAGGTCTTATTTGAACATAAGCCTGCTGAACCAGTGGAATTTGACCTTCAAAATGGTTTATTCCTTGCAGCTGTGGAGGAAACTTATGCCAGTTGAGGAGGTGATTGCTTGCCATGCTTCAGTTTAGTTCCTGTCCAAGAATTGCTTTACTTTTGTGTGTTGTTGCAACTCCCATGTATCATGGGCTATTCGAACCACATATGTTTCAAGAAATGCCTCATGTAATATTCTAGGTCTTACTGCTTACGCCAATCTGAACCATGTACCCTTTTAGACTTTCAGTTTCTTTTGAATAAAAGGGAACTCGGAGCTCGCTGTTCTTCAGTCTAAAATGCTAGACGGACACTAATTATCGCACGAATTTTTGGCAAAGGTTCATCCGTGAATGTATACTCCGACATGTCTTCTGTCACAATCTATTCTTAACACACATAATCTGTCCTGATTTAAGAGATCAAAATAGCCACATAATAACCAGACCTGCCTAGCAATTAAAGCATTCAGTCCTGGCCTCCTGGGCATTTCTACGATCGCTAGTAACTCCAACAGCATAATGCAGGATCAACACAGAGTTGTCATACTCAAAATCCCCTTAAACCCTAACTATATTATCACATAACACGGATAAATTCTCCCAGATCTATCAAAAACAGGGTGTTCAGAATTCAGAGAATGGAGGTACGGAGATCGACAAGGATCGCTTACCACCACAGCGCCAAGCAGCAGTCTGCAGGAACAACAACGACAGATAAAATTAATAAAAATCAAACTCTCAAAGGAAACCACCGCTGTACGAATTAGAAGAGATGGTGGGTGGTAGTTTGTTACATGGGAAGTCGGCCTGGATGGTGCTCATGAGATCGGTGTGCCAGAGGTTGCGGTAGCTCTGGCGGAGCTGCATCTTGTCGATGTTCGCCTGCGACGACGCCATCGCTGTACGAATTAGATTCCGGTGGGGAGATCGGGGCTCTCTTCGGACCGACCGCGGTGGGCTATGCGGGTGGGGAGGAGGGGGACTAGAGTAACCGGCGAATGAATCGGTGGAGGAGGAGGGGAAAGGGAAGGAAAACGACGGGGGCTCGGGATGCCCCACCAATCAACGGAGCGGAGTCGTTCAAGTCTTTCTACCTTTTTTTCCCTTCCTAGTTGAGTTTTTGGAGGGCACGCCCACGAAGCTACCGAGTCTTGGTGCGGTATTGGCTGGCACGACGGCTCGGAGAGGGCGGCCGGGCGCGTTCAAAACGGCGAGGACGACGGCGCTGGCGCCGCTGCCGCAATTTGTCTCGTTTCCCGTGTGCAGTGCAGGTCGCGCAGCCAGGTTTTTTTTTGATAGGACTCACGCAGCTAGCTAGCTAGGTACAAACGGCACGAGGACGGCAGCAGAGTGCCTCACTGCGTCCAAAACCAAAACACAAATCGTATTATCTTTCAGTCTAGCTGATCTAGTGGGCCTCAAGCTTAAGGTTGGGCGTAGTGATACCGCTCTAGTCTTAATGGGCCTCCCACTCAGGCTCCAATGGGCCTCGCACGGTCGCACTCTCCCTGTTGCCTGTTGGATGGGCTCAGCACCTCAGGCTCCATGTTTTCCGATATCGGTAAAAAAAAATCAAAATTGAAGTGATCATTTCTTTGATTTCCGAAGTAAGGAGCCCAATACTAATCCTTCAGTAATTAAAATTATGCTAGACTATAGTAAAATGTATGAAATTATGAACGCATGTTGTATTATTTAACTACGCATAACCTTTATATTTATAAAGTAATTGAACCATGTGTCATTTTTATTATATGATTATGTATTTGAAGTGAGATTTCAATTGAAATTATGTGTGCATATATATTAAAATCCAGAATGGTATGTCGTAATAGACCGATGCTTTGTATTCCATACCAAGAGGCAAAACTGAATGACCTCCTAATGGAATTGATAACTATGGTTTCACCTCACCGTAAAATGGACTGATTCCTTTGTTATTTGTGGTTGTGGCCACGAAACCGAGCCTCCACTAAGATCAACTTTTTCGCCAAATTTCGCCAAGACTTTCAGTATTACTAGATCGCAGGGCTAAAAGTTGTATCATGTTTCTACTCATCAGCATGGCAGTCAAGCCGCTTGTTCAGATTCAACAACCTAAGACCGCTTAGTGTTGAGATATGTGATCCGAACTTCTAATGTGATCGATTCAAACTTCTCATATTAGTAGATAAGTTTTCTACTTGGACTCTAAGTCCTTTTACCCATTTATATACCTCTTGTAAGTCGCAAGGGGAGAGGTTACACCTCATTGTAATCCCACCGCGATTTGTAAACACTCCTCATATAGTGATCATCGCCTATTGGCTATATCTTGATTTTTTCCTTAAGGGTTTTCCACGTAAAAATTGCGTGTCTCCCGTTGTCCCTATTTTTCTAACAAGTGGTATCGTGAGCACATGAAATAGGTCGAGACACAAGATTTTCGCCAGGCTAATCAAGATAGGAGTCGTGGTTGGCACAAATGGATTTGGATGATGCATTCAAAGGTTTTGAGAAACAACCTACCGCATGGACCGCAGATGAGAAGCGCAAAGACCGTAATATTTTATCTCGATTTACCTCCATTTATCAAATAATATTTTTAGTGAGGGTTTAAAGAAGAAGACATCTCGCCGCATGATGACCAAGCGGAATAAATTTGCATGATGATAAAGGATCTCACTAGCAAGATGCATCTCAAGCGTAAGTTGTACTATCACAAATTGCAAGAAGGAGGACCGCGTTTGATCATCTTTTTGTTTAAGGTGATCGCGGTTTGACCTAGAGTTGATGGAGGTAAACTATGATGATGAGGATTTGTGTCTTATTTTTTGTGTGTTCATCGCCTAGTTCTTTTCAAATTTTAGAAATTACATATCTATATAGTAGAGATACTCACACTAAAATTTAAGTTTATGAAGCTTTTGCATGCTAAGGAGAAGATGAAACATGATACCTTCTCAAAAATCAAGCTCGCAAGAAGAAGACTTGTTTGTTCATACTGCAAAAAGAGAAGAACTTAAACAATAGATCTCGAGGCAAAAGTTTGAACGCCTATAAGAACCGCTCAAATCAAGCGACAAGTACAAGTCGTGCAAATATTGTAAGAAAAGTTGGCACGACATCTCCGAATGCTGGAAGTTGTAGAATAAAGAAAAGATAACTGGCTATTATAAGTCAAAAGGTAAACCAGATGATGAAGGTAAAACCCCCCTTACTGATGATGATAGTTCTGATGGAGAAGACCTTATTGTCTTTGCTGGATGTACTAAAACCAATGATGAATGGATTCTTGATTTCGTTTGTACCTTTCATATGTGTCCTAATAGGGATTGATTTGCCACCTATGAACCTGTTGAAGGTGGTACTATATTGATAGGTGATAACTCATCTTGTAAGGTTGCAAGAATTGGTTCAGTTCAGATCAGGATATTTGATGGTATTGTTAGAACTTTGACAGATGTTGTCACATCTCCAATTTAATAAAGTGGACTACTATGCATCTTATTAGCATGCATCATGTTTCCAAGCATTTACATTATATATTTTGCTTGGAAAATCTTAACCGAGGTCTACACACACCGCATAAAAA
Organism: Hsuehochloa calcarea; assembly: GCA_036346395.1. Taxonomy (NCBI): domain Eukaryota; kingdom Viridiplantae; phylum Streptophyta; class Magnoliopsida; order Poales; family Poaceae; genus Hsuehochloa; species Hsuehochloa calcarea. The sequence continues at coordinate 84,920,701 of CM070597.1, read as the reverse complement.
CAAACCATGGAGAAAACAAGAAAAAACATTTGAAACCCTCTCGCAATAATTTATTCAAAACTATATTAATTATCATGAATTAATATAATTTTTCCAAAATTTTGAATTTAACATGATCCACGTAAAATTCAAACTCGATTGTCAACCTATGCTTTTGGGAATTTGAAATATACCAAATAAATGGTGAACAATGGATTTTACAAATTTATATGGGTCAAACCCCGTTTTTCCCTTTTCCCCCGTGTAAACGGGTTTTTCCCGGGTTTGGAAAAAATTTTTGGGTTTTTTTCTGCCCTTCTTTGGGGTTTTGCGGTTTTTTTGGGGGGGGCCCCCAACCCTGGGGCAAACCCCATTTCCCAAAAGGGGTTTTTTCTTTGATGGCATCACCACGAGCTTTGTCACGACTGAGTACTCCACTGCGCTGAGTTTCGTCGCGACTTGTGAATATCGCTCACTTTGTCCTAGGCTTGATCCTCACAAGATCGGCTAGGCGCGTGGTACCAACTGCTGACCACATTGTGTGCTCGTCGGTTGGCGGTCGCGTGCGCATGTCCCTTACCACAGCGTCCTGTCAATGGTATCTCGGTCGCACGGACTTGCGCCGCTGAAGAGGTTGCATTTGCTCGTCAGATCGCTCCGGGTCGCTCATCATGGATCACACCAGTCGCTCAGACTTCAGTAGGCGCACGGTTCCTTTCACTCTCGAGCCTAGTCTCTTAACTGGGCTCATTATCATGAGCAGCTCACATCTTGGGGATCCACAAAGGTGCACAGTGCTTGCACTCGCTTCGCGTGTCGAGCTGTCGACTGCCTCTCACTCCTGCAGACGGCCTCCGATCTGGTCGGTGACCAATCCGGATCTGGATACGGGCACAACCTAGCGACCGCTGAGCAATGTATTCTCATCGCTGCGGCCGCCATGCTCTAGCCGCCACTGCATCCTCTCTCGGAGGCTCAGAGATCCGGCTTCGCTCGCCAGTGGCAATGCTCGCCATCGGCATACTGCGTGCAGCAACTTCTGGCGTGTATCGTACTAATGACATTGGCAAGCTCGTCACTCTCTGTTATCGCGAGCAGCTATGTAGCGTACACGCGTTAAGCATCTGTTTGCATCCACTTGTTGGGCTGATTCGCATGCGGATGCTCTTTTTGCTTTCTGTACCCTCTTGTGCTTTGCCATTCGTCCATCGCATTCACGCACTCAACTCAAACATGTCAGGAGACTGCAAATGGCTTCCAATCTCTAGGCATTGCGCCGCATTCTAGGAGCATCCTGAGTCGCGCAATGACATGCTCAGAAATCAGTACGCAGTCTCTACTTTGTCATTCATGTGTCATCAACATGGATCTGACTTCACTGCTTGTGCACTAATCACTATTGTCATGTCAAGAAATAGATCACTTGGCAATTCTCTATATTCAGGACAATCTCGTGAGATGCCATCGCCATATTCTGCAGACAAGATCTGACAGCAAACTGTTTACCGTTACTCAGAATCTACTGAGTTCTGTGGCACATCGCTAACGCACGTTCTGAGCTGAGGTAGCCAGCATCTGGTCAGCTCAGTCTCGACAGGAGCCAATTACACAAGCCAATCAGTCACCGTGACATATTTCGTCAGTGAGTCTGTGATAGTAATGCTGGCTTGACTTCTTGTCAATTTTACACTGCTACGTTATGTTCACACAAGAAAAACACCTGTCTATCAGCCTCTGTAACAATTAGTCGACCGAGTGCAACATATCAATTCTGCTACTTCGAAAGTTGCTCGCATGATTGCAGCTTGAATGGTCTAAGATGAGCTACCGAGCTACCATACTGCGCAATTCGATACTCATTCAAGTCGACTAATTGATATCATAGTGTGCTAACTCACTATAAGCTTCCATTATGTCATGAATTATTTGCCTACGAATGCTTGAGTCCATGCAGTATATACTAGCAGAACTCATGTCATGGCGTCAAAGTAGACAATCTATATTATCCTAAACTGTAAATCTGATCAGATTACTTAACATTGCTTACAAACTGATACTCATCGAGTTGTATATGGCAGACGCATAGTTCATTCAGAATCGTCACACGCTGTAACTATTGGATCACGATAACGAGCCATCGAACAGTGCATCTGCGGATCCTAGTGCAACAGTGTCAACACAGAATTAGTTATCGAATTAAACTTATTCGTAGCATCATGTGAATCCGGTCTACACACTATTGTACTCTTGATTCGAACAGTGAGATTTGTGCGTACATCTAACGCATGCACTGCTATGCATCTATGAAATGTGATTACTCGAGACATGAATTCCTCTGCATTAATTAACTATATCCAATGCATCAAGTATTTAGTTACAGTATGGTCAACTGTTCAAATCATTACTATGTTAAGATTGCATGAATTATTTTATGCATTTAAGTCAATAATAGTCAAACATAACTAGACAATGATTAATGTATTTCAATTCATCATTAGATGTATTGCTCAGATCGATACATTCATAACATCATTGGAAAGTCGAATACTACTTCACGACACAGATACCTGGACATAGACTTATTACCAAATATGGCATGATTGATTAACTGCCTTAACTTATGCATGGTAACTTCGATCGATCAATTATCTTCCTACATACTGATATAGACTAATCCATACCATTGTCATCAATCATTCTAGTACATGCATTGATCAAATCTGATTTCATCGATCTCTAGTCAAATGCAAATTAGTACATCGTAGATTGTCATGATTAATTGCTAGATTTCCGTAAATATGATGTTGATACCTGCATCTACATCCATTCTGCATTGTCCACTTACTTAGTTGTTCAACTGATCGAAAGTTCTATGGTTCTACAATATTCATTCTGAACTATCGGCATTTAATGATGCCTTACATTCATGTACTTAACTGTGTTCTAATTATTCTCCTTCAACTATTACATTTGGAACTCAATGTACCAATCCTACTTGCGTAATTGTCACTTCGTCATCCGAGCTATTCTCACTTACATCCAATCCTTATTTTGTTAGCATCATCTTTCTATATTTTAATTCATGTATTACTTGCATTTATGTTACAGTCTCTTCATTCATATTCATTTCATTACCACACAATGACTACATTGAACTATCTTACTCGTCTATCACGTAACTCTGGACTTCTTGTCGTATCTTCATCAAGCTGAGGCCATATTCTACTTCTGGCCTCATCCTGACCAGCATCTTGTCAATGCTCTCTGCCTATGTTCATCCTCCAAGCATCATCATTTCTATCTCAATTGGCTCCCATGCAAAACTAGCACTATTATTCTCTTTTCATTCCACTCCTTACACATTTAGCAATCAATGCCTAACTTGTTGCCATAATCATCAAATTCCTCATATTTACTTTATTCATTTCATGATCTTATTTAGTTGCAATTCAATCGTTGATCTGATATGTTTCCTTTTGCCTATCCTATGCAGAATCCAAGTTTTTTGATGTACAATCTAATGTATTTAGTACTTATCTTATGTCAATCCTGTTATGTCTATCATAGATTTCGATCTATGCATCTATTATTGCGACTCCTGATCTGCTAATCATGTCAACTATTTCTCCTCATAATCATTGCCATTCTATTATTTCTATTTCACCATATATAGACTTTTAGAAATGTCCATTACTTGACATTAGTATTATTTCTCCATTCAATTATCCTTACTTTGATTTTATCTTTCAATTGATTGATGGAATTTTGTATTCGAATTAATCATTTATTGATTGATCCATTATTATTTTATATTAATTTATATTTATTTGATTGGATTTTATTGTTGACATATGATTGAATTTATTATTTTTTTTCGAATTATTATTTTTGTCATGTTATTTTGATTTTTTCAATTGATAATTTATTTTTTGATTTATTATGAATTGTACTGTAAGTCAGATTTTCGTATTTATTCCTATCATATTTGTAATTACTTGTAGCATGACCAAATTGCATTTTTTAATCATTATTTGATTGTATAAATATGCTTTGATCTTATTGTATCCTTATAATTTATTTTAATATACTTAAATGTAATTATATTCTAAGTACAATATTGCAACTTGTAATACATTTCATTTTTTAGATTAAATGAGATTTCTACTGACAATTGATTTGTTATCATTTAATCAATATATGATATCAAAGACCGATTTAGTATCGGATATAATTACTTATTCTTAACTACAAATTCTTATCTGTTATATTAAAACACTGTATCTATACGATAGATCCTACGATTAACTGACATCATGATTCTCCATATGATTAATATAATCAATTACCGTTTCACGAAACAAAATTCAATATTAAAACTCACATTTCTAAATAACTATCATGTTCAAATATAAGACATGTTAACAGTCACTGATGATAATGCTTACATATCCAAACAGTTTCGAATCACATAACCTAAAGAATTCAAATTTCAAATCCAATGCGATATACATCAGTTCGCTCGGATAGAATCATGCTATGCAACACATGCTAAAAAATTCGCAATGAATCATCCCAAAGTCGGCAACAAGCACGTGAATTACCAAAATGAAACCTAGGTAGCTAAGTCAGGCATTATGGAATATGGTAGCGATAGCAAGGGCATTAGCCACTTGACATTCTAGTCCAAATGAAAAGACGTTACGTTCAAGCAATCGCTGCTAATAGTGAACATTCGCGTTAGAACGGCCATGTGATTTGTTGTTCACAAACTGGATCAGCACAGTTTGGTTGATGATGCAAAGGATGCCAAAAAGCCTTGACATTGAATGTACCAATCTAAGTCGTCCAGAAATGATTCTGATACTTGACGCGACATGGCTTTAAACTTTGTAAATGAGACGACAACAATCACAAATGTCAATGTATATTCATCGAATAAATCGCAGATCTTCGTATCTTCCAATAACGATAGAAACTTTTAATATTATTGAGAAATGTAACTCGTAGTAAAACAATTTAAAACAATACTGATACCGAAATAGTCAGATGTAATCGATTTCCAGCATACAGTCGCAATCAGTAGTAGAAAGCAATTAATCAGGCTAACTGAGTAATGAATATAAGCTTCAAGTGCCAAAGTAAACATAAATGACGTTGACCAATCACTGAGTATACTCAAGCAACGAAGTACTCAGCTAGACATCGAACGCTAGTAGAAAGGCGAAAGCATCTAAGCTGCGCAAACGTTAATGTCGACGGCAGCTGTGTCAACAGCGCATACACGGCTGCTATGACGCCGCAAACGGTCGGTGAATGCAGCGTCGAAGCTAGGCTTAAGCGACGCTGCAAACAGCACATAAGCAGGCTCAACAAGACAGCGTGGTCCGTATTCAGCAGCTGAAAGTACGCATCTCAGCGGCCAGACGCTCAACATTGCTGGTCTCTGAGCGGCTTATGTCGTTGCATGAGCTGCCATGTACACGGCCGCGTTACGCCATACGTCTACAATGCTTTATTGACTGCGCACAAGGCTTTCTCACAACCAAGCGTGATGCTACAGCTTCATTATCCTGAACAGTGCTACCTTAGTATTCTAGCTGATTCAATGCTTTTCACATTATGTCTTACTTTTAAGTTTAAAAGACTACAATCGACTGCTATATTATACATAGAAATATATTCGATCTTTAATCAATTATTCGTAATTTTGTGTAATTAATGTAAATACATAAGCTTACAAACGTTTGTATAAGCTACACAATAATTTGTCATCAAATTTAGTTTTAACATTTAGATTATATCTTGTTTTAAAAATCTCAATTGCAATTCAGTATTCTAACTATTAATTGATCAATCTATCGTCAATTAATGAATGCATACTAATCCTCTTATTTGAATAGTCAATAATGCTCATTTCTAGGTCTCGAATCAAGGCCACTGCCCATGTCCGATCAAATCGCCACAAGCGAATCGAGCATTTTGACAAACACAATGGGTCCTATTGAACAAATCGCAATGCTTGACAAAGTGCAAATATGAGACCAGATGCAGATTGGGGGCAAACTTGTCCGACTTAACATGCCGCTGAAAGCAGCTACTTGTGCGCTAATGCGCAAGTCAGCGTCAATATTTGAAGCAATTAGTAATAGATTTTTGTATTATAATATATGATAACATTGTATATTGTAATGTAACAGTTATGATCATTGGTATAAATCCATGTGACCAATACACCTTGTGGCATAATCTAAGTTTGCAAATGTTTTTGCAAATTGTTGGGATTCATGCATATTCCCTTGGCATGGTCTAAGATTGCTTATTGCTATTTATTTGGACTTAGATCATGATAGTGGCTCTTTGAGTTGTGCTTTTGATTTGATCAAATGTGTTTGAGATCAATCAAATAGGTGGGTTGTGTAGCCCTCTGAATAAGCTTTCCATAGAGTCCGAGATCACTCAATTCCGACATCGAGTCAAAAGTTATGACCTTTTTCCGAAGTGTCGTCATGTGAAATTGAGCTGCGAACTTCCGCCCGAAAAATAGGAACTTCCGATATTATCGGAACTTCCGCCATTTTTCTGGAACTTCCGCACCAAACTTTTTAACGGCTAGTTTTTGAGCCGTTATGCACCATCTGACCCATGAACAGTAGAAACGGTAGTTCGCATATTAGTTGGCGGAACTTCCGATTTCTGTTTTCTGCAACTTTGCCTCCAACGGCTAGTTTTTGTGTGTGGGCTATATATAGCCACCTTGGCCGGTTGGGAGAGGTTGCTGGTGCCCATATTCATTCTATTGAGCTAAGAGCAAGCCTCTCATCTCTTTTGTGCATGTGTTGCACTTAGTGAGTGTTGAGAGCAAACCCTAAGTGCATGTGTTGCCTTAGGTAGTGGATTGAGTATCCACTTGAGCGTTGACACTTGATTAGTTCAAGTGATCGTTGAGACTTGTTTCTCTTGGTGTTTGCCGACACCTAGACGGCGTGGAGGCATCGTGCTCGGTGACCTTCTCAAGAAACTTGTGAGAAGGCCCGACGGTTGTGAGTGGTTTGGTGCTCGCCATCTCCGGAGTGGAGGAAGAGCAACCACAGTTGAGCGAGGTGTTGGTTGGTTTGGAACCGGTCCAAGTGTTGGACTTACCTCGAGGTGTGTGCTCATTTGAGGAGCCGGTCCAACGCGGTTGGGCTTACCTCAACGTGGATTAGGGAGACCGCAAGTCTCCGAACACCACGGTAAAACATAATCGTGTCATCTTGTTTTTACTTGTGCTTTACTTTGAGCTATTTACATTCTTGCTTTAATTGCTTATATATCTTGTATGATTGCTCATATTGTATTGTGTTCATATTGTTGGTCACTTAGTTGAGCCTAGTTGTTTTAGGTTTTAATTGTGCAAAACCAATTCGATATTAGCTTCCGCATTTATATATTGGTTTAGCGATAGATTTTTAAACCGCCTATTCACCCCCTCTATCGCCACCTCGATCTTACACCTACACAACCTATTTTTGGATCCGCCCAAAAATCACTTTTAGTCAGCCGGTCCGCCAGCAACCACGGCCGTCCGACCACTCCAGGCGACGCTGCCGCACAACCGTCGGACACTTTGTGTCGACATTGCAAAAACCCAAAGCGAGATTTGCAAACCAACAAAGCCAATGCCAATTGACTCATCATCCCGAGATCGTCACATATTCTCACGATATCCACAATAGTACACCTCGCAAAGATAATCTATTGAATAGCCGTGTCCACGGTTATGGACAACACTTGGTTTAAGTATGCTTAATTAGACTTGAAAATTAAAAGTTGACATGGTTACAATTGGTTTCGGCATGAATGGGATGTTCGTGCACTTTAGTTTATCAAAGTGGACAGCCACCTTGATATTGATTTATCATATTATTACATATGTCTTGTGAAACCCTCTCTTGAATAAATGATTTATAACTTGGCTTTCAAAACTAGATGGTCTAGGAATGTAAGATGTTGCGTTTATGCAAAACTAGAATCACTACGCTATCCTTTGATTGCCCAATATGCATAACTAGATTTTCTTTGTGTAAGACTATGCGGGTGCACTTGTACTCGGCCGGATGTTGGTGGCCTTTTATTTTCTTTTGGTGAGGGCGACTTTGAGCGAGGAGCTCGGTGCCGATTTAGGCGACTAACGAGTAGTGTATTATTTAACCCGATCGGTTGCCGGGGTTATGGGCATACCATGCTGGTCTTTTGGTTTATTTATAATGCTTCCATTGTTACCTTATGATCTCATTTGAATTTGGCGGTCGGCCCTTGTAATAACCGCAAACTTGACTATTATCGATGTATGTCTTTTGAGCCATTGATGTACGAATGTTGTATGGATGTGATCCACGTTGAAGATGAGTTTGAAGGCACGTTGGTCGCTGATCTTGAACCACGTGGTCTCATTCTCGTGTGATGAATTCTCTTTAACTTATTTAAGTGTGTGCTTGAATCGTTGGAGAATCGGTCATCATGCGTGCTCGCAAAAGGACATGCGTATGATCATCGGGGCCCTAGTTTTGGTTGGGCCGCCACTTAAGTGGAGTTAACTTGGAATTCATTTACTTGAGGCCCGAGTTACTTCCTTAAGATCGTGATTACCTCGATCTTACGGGATTAACTGGGTCCTCACAGATGTGAGGCATATTTCAGATTTGAAAAGGAACCTCATCTATTTTAGTACTCTTGATGCTAAAGGGTACAAGTATTATGGTGAAAGTGGAGCTTTGAAGGTATAAAAGGCTCTCTTGTTTTGATAAAAGCGATATTAAATCTCAATCTATATCATCGCGGTACTACAATATCGGTAATGTTGTTGCAATTTTAAGTTCATTGTTTGATTACGATGCTACTAATCTTTGGCATATGCGCCTTGGGCATATGAGTGAAATTGGTTTAGCATACTTGAGCAAGAGAGGACTTCTTGATGGACATAACATCGACAAACCGAAATTTGGTGAGCATTGTGTGTTTGACAAACACAAGAGGGTGAGGTTCAATATTTCATTCATACTACATAATGTATTTTGGATTATGTGCATTCGATTTATGGGGACCATCTCGCAAGACATCGCTAGGAGGTGCTCGTTATATATTAACAATTATTGATGATTACTCTAGAAGAGTGTGTCCTTATTTCTTGAAGCATAAGTCAGAAGTATTTTCAGCATTTAAAGAGTGAAAGACTATGGTCAAAAGGCAAACCGAAAAGAAGGTAAAGAAACTTATGACCGATAATGAGATGAAATTATGTTCTAATGAATTTAAATCATATTGCAAGGCTGGGGCATTGTCGGCACTACACGTTCCCCATACTCCTCAACAAAACGGTATAGTATGCGTATGAACTGGTCACCATTTCCAAGGCTCGTTGCATATTGTCTAATGCAGTTTGCATAAGCGTTTTGGGTTGAAGCCACTTCCTTGCTGCTATATTATTAATCAGTCACCCTATATTGCAATTGAAAAGTAAACTCCAATTGAGGTGTGGTTTGGTTCTCGACAAATTATTCAATTGAAAGTTTTTTTGTACGCTTATGCTCATGTTGATAATGAAAATTAAAGCCTAGAGTTGTTAAGTGAATCTTTTTTTGTTATAAATCTGGCGTTAAAGGATACAAGTTGTGAAATTCTGAAACAAATAAGGTTGTGATTAGCAGAAATGTTATCTTTAATGAATCTGGTATGCTTCACGATTAACTGCCTACTAATGTTCCTATTGAGAATGAGCATAATTCAAGTGTTTAGGTGGATCATTTTGTTGGTTCGGATAACACATCAGATAAGAAAATATTGTTGTTCATGATGCACCTATTGTTGAGCAGCCACCACAGCGGTTCATCGCAGTTGATAGGCCTAGGAGGGAGATTAATCCACCCAAGAGGTTGATTGAAGAAGCTAATATTGTTGCTTATATTTTGAGTGTGTCAGAAGGAATTGAAGATAATACAGAACCTTCATCATACTCTGAGGCTATTAACTCCACTTATTGTAATAAGTAGATAACTGTTATACATGATGAGGTGGGATCACTTGAAAAGAATGACACATGGAAACTAGTAAAATTTCAAAGGAGAAGAAGCATGTTTATTGCAATTGGTTTTCCAAAAGAAGGGAATGTAATTATCCTACTGAACCAGGAAGGTATAAAGCAAGGTTGGTTGCTAAAGGTTATAGTTAGATTCTAGGTATTGATTTTAATGATGTCTTTTCCCCAATTGTGAAGCATAGTTCTATCCACACTTTACTCAGTATTGTTGCTATGCATGATTATGAACTCGAGCAATTAGATGTTAAACGCATTCCTACAAAGGGAGTTGGAAGAAGATATTTATATGGACCAACCTGAGGGTTTTGTTATTCCTGGAAAAGAACACCTTGTTTGTATATTAAAAAAATTATTTATAGTTTGAAGCAATCTCCTAGGCAATGGTATAAGAGATTTGAATCCTTTATGCTCTCTCATGATTTTAAGCCGCCTGATTATGATAGTTGTATTTATTTAAATACCATTAATGGTTAAGCTATTTATTTGTTTATCTATGTTGATGATATGTTGATTGTTGTAAAAGATAAGTCGAAAATAGCAAAACTGAAAACACAATTGAGTAAAGAAAATTATTGGCATGGAGATTATTAGAGAGAGAATATATGTCAAGTTATACCTTAGTCAACAAGATTATATTAAGAAGGTCATTCGTCGTTTTAACATGCATCATGCAAAACCAGTGAGTACTCCATTAGCTTCGTATTTCAGATTATCTTCACCCTTATGTTCTGAGTCAGATTATGATATTGAGTACATGTCTAGAGTTCTATATTCCAGTGCAGTTGGTTCTCTTATGTATGCCATGGTTTGCTCGTCTCGATTTATCTTATGCTGAGTGTTGTTAGTAGATACATGGCTAATCCGGAAAAGAGCATTGGAAAGTAGTTCATGGATTTTTAGATATTTGCGTGGCACTTCTAATGCTCGTTTGCAGTTTGAGAATTCTAGAGATAAACTTGTTGGTTATATTGACTCGGATTATGCTGGTGATTTGGACAAGAGTAGGTCTCTCACAGGTTATGTTTTCACCATTAATAGTTGTACTGTTAGTTAGAAGACAAGTTTGCAAGATATTGTAGCCTTATCTACCATTGAAGCAGAATATATGGCTATTTTTGAAGCTTGTAAAGAAGCTATTTGGTTGAGAGGTTTGTACACTGAGCTTTGTAGAGATAATTCTTGCACTACTATATTTTATGATAGTTAGAGTACTATATACCTTACAAAGGATCAGATGTTCTATAAGAGAACAAAGCATATTGATGTGAGATATCACTTTATTTGAGGTGTTATTGTTCAAGGTGATGTTAAGGTGTGCAAGATAAGTACTCATGATAATCCAGTTGACATGATGACAAAGTCAGTTCTTGTAACTAAGCTTGAGCTTGGTATTACAGTTTAGTCATAGAGACTAGTTGGCGCACGGTGATTTTTATCTTATTGTGGGGTTATTTGGTAATGGATGATTCTTCATTTTGCTACAAGAGGAAATTCGCTCAAGGTGGAGATTGTTGAGATATGTGATCCGAACTTCTAATGTGGCGAATTCAAACTTGTCATATTAGCGGACAAGTTTCCTTTTTGGACTCTAAGTCATTTGATCCCTTTATATACCTCTTGTAAGCCTCACGGGGAGAGGTGACGCCTCATTGTAATCCCTCTGTGATTTGTAAACACTCCCGTATAGTGGTATCGCCAGGTTGGCGTCCATAATTTTTTCGTAAAGTTTTTTATGTAAAAATTTATGTCTCTTTTTGTCCCTATTTTTCCTACTAGAAACTGATTCTCGAGGCATGCAATCCCATCCTACGTCAGACGGCACGTTGTTCCATTTTGCATGGGACTCAACCAAAGTACGATCATAACGTGGGAGCAAACAAAACGTGGGGAGGAACGCAGAAGAACGCTTTCTCTCCAAGACGAACGAACGGTGCCTTACTCGATAAGTCCTCGCTATTTCACCCCCTCTCGGTCAGAACTCGGAAGAAGATCCGATTCAGTGCAACTTCCTCCCAGGTCGCCATCATGTGTGAGGTCATTCGTGGGAATCGGGTGGGCAGCCATGGCGGCGTGTGACCTAATCTGTAGCGGCTAACCCGCCTCCTAGCTTGTTTATATTCCCGAGGGGAAGTAGTGACGTTACACCACATGTGTCGTTATACAGATTGTTCTAGTACCTCTTCCCCTTTGTTGGGTTTGGTTTTGCTAGTAGCTGTTGCCTTCTTGGGGACCTAATTCTGTAGCCTTCGTGGCTTTTTCCTGTGGTTAATCAGGAATATTTGCATCGGCTCTTCTTGTTCATATCGCAAAGGTGTATTCCAGTGACCAATCAAATGGCGGTCCAACTGATTTGATATCTAATTACTGTGTTATAGTGACCAATTAGTTAGCGGTCCAACTGGTTTGATATCTAATTACCGTACTCTCTCTCTGTATGTGACATATTGGCTAGACAGGAGAATAAGTTCAACAGGGTGTCATCTTGGGGCATGTGTTCAACAGGAGTGGTGGTGAACGAACAAATCCAGGCCGTTAACTAATTCTGTTGGTGTCGTGTAAGCAACCGCGTGGGAAGTGGTTGGAGCAAGTAGAGAAAAGGATCCTCATCCTTTATTAGCTTCAAGAAGAAGAAAAACGATCGTTGGATAAGAACCAGAATCGGATTAATCCTAATCACAATCTAGAAGGACTGAAAGTAGTTTACACAGAAAAAAGCTTCAAATCTTAGCTGGAGTGGATGCAATGTAATGCAGTGCAATTCAGGTCGGAGTCTGCAGGTCTAGTGGAGCAAACCCGTGAGGTGATCGAGGAGATCAGGAGATGTCAAAAAGGAAGCAGATAAAGATGTGACACAAGGCGCACTTAGTTTAGAGTTTAAAGGTGGGGGTGACGTGGGCTTGTCTTATCCTCTTATCACCCTCCATTTGGCCTGACAAAGACGAAATATCTAGCCTAACCTGTAATGATCTTCTTTTCTTCTTCTGAGATATCAGCTTGGTTGTAACTTGGCCGCCTAGTTGTAACAAATTCAAGTGCATCGTCGGCACATGGAATGTCCAGTTTATCTGTCGTGGTATCAAGCTCGAGCTCTCCCAAATTTGCAGCATCAGCGGCTCACGCTGGACCTGAGATTTGGAGCATTTATCGACAGCATGGCGATCCGTCGATCTAGAGCATTTATTTTCGATTGTGCAGCAGCAGTGGTAGGAGATTTCTGGTACTTATATTTGTTTTACCATTACAGCATGTTTGTTAATCAACTTCAATTCAGAAGCACCCTTGATTCCTCATTACCTGTGAATTCATTTGGTCCAATATTTTGACCCGGGAAAAGGAAAAGTAATGCGTTAAGAAAAGACCAACAGTGAGTACTAAAAACCCTGTACAGCTCGCGCGTCAAACTAATAATCAAGGTCTGAACGAAAAATCCTCAATGTGATCATCAACGGAAACTTCTTCTTCCTTTTTTTCTTTTCGTTTGAGGCATCAGCGGAAGCTTCTTAATGAATTGTCAAACAAGAAACGGACCAGTCATATCGTCAGCCGGGATATCTTAATCAGTTGTCAACTCCACAATTGCGCATGCGTTTCCCTAGGTCAACTAATTTGTGTGGAATACATTCCTTGATTAACTGACGTGCGCAAGCAAGTGAAGCTGCGTGCTAGCCAGACATATAAGCCTCGTACGTGTGTACGTACGAGTATCCAACGACGGAGTTTGAGCAAAATTTTAAGGGTTAAAGGTCTAAGTAAATTCGTAAGCACACTGTTTAATCTTTGGATGTACGTCTGCCTGCGATGCAGCGACTTAATTGGCTCTCCGATCGTTAGTTACGTGTCTGTCGTCACCGCCCGGCCCGCGCGCAAGTCCGTGGCGGTCAGCGCTCGTCTGCTTTCGCCAGTACTCGATAAGTCGATTGCTCATTGAATAAGTCTAACTAGTAGCAGCACAAGCAATAATCCTTCTAGATAAATCTAACCTAACTAAATTGGACCGACTATATACATGATGTTAGTTTTTTTTTCTTCTGAAATGAAATGCCGAGGGGCCATCATGGCCCATGGCGGAGGGAAAGCTCAGTCCATGCGAGTATGAATGGTGATGTTTCCAAGCTAGCCGATCGACGACGCAGTGCTAGTGCTACTATTATCTGCCGAACTGATCCGGCCAACTCACCCGACAAGCCATCCAAATCGTCAGGTCCCAGAACTCCAAACCTCTCAAAATCGTCGTCGATGGCTGGAAAAACAACGGGGCCGGTCGCTTAATAATCCACGATCTGGGCGCAGCGCAGCGCGCCAGGAAGACCAGGTTTTTAAGGATATGGACGCGTGATTAGCAGCCAAAAGACGGCCGTTAACGGTTACTGCATGCGTGCGGCGTGCCGCGACTCCACATGGCGGCTCTCCTCGGCAGAGAGAGAGAGAGAGCGCAAATCACGGCATGTGAGCTGGCGAGTGGCCGGTGTGCCTCTGATAATCATTCGTTGATTTCGTTCAGCCTCATGTGATTGATTCAATCTGAGAGCTAGTTCGGCTCAAGGATGTCGTACCACATGGCGGCCATGTGTTCCGCTCGAAAAGCACGGGTTTTCTCATGCATCTTGCCTGTCCTTTTCTAGCTATTATGGTCGATTTGATCTGCATCGGGAGTATTTCTTAGTAGGACATCGGGAGAGACGGGTGGATAAGTGGGATTGTGCTGACAAATAAGCTTCTAGAATTATTCTGTTTGTTTTGGTAGAATAAATGGCCGGTCGAAGATCCAAAATTCAGCTCAAAAAGGTAGCCTAACTTTGCTAGTTACCTACATGTCCTACCTAATTACAAAACTCTAATTGGTTCGGCCATGTATCGAGCAAAAAAAATTCCAAAGTTTCGTGTGCATACTATAAAAAGTCCGAAAGGTAAATACTAAAATGTGAACTCAACAATCCGTTTTGGTGAGCCATATTTTCTAGGCATTTGAATGGTCCTCTCTCTCTATATTTTTTTATAGAAAAATACACAAGATTTTCCAATAAAATAAAATAGCAATCTCTTGTCGATGTTTGAGATCAAGATTCGTACAGCAGTTCAAAACATATAAAAATACAACTACTTCCCCGAACTGCTGACAAAAACGGCAATAAAACCCCTCCTGACGAATCGTGGCTGCGCAGGGTAACTGACTCCAAGCAAAGCCAGGCGGGCGGAAGATTCTCAACGCGCGCCCACGCAGCAGCTGACGCAGCGGCAGCCGTGGCGACTCAGGGCACCCCCCCTGGGCATGAGTAGGCTGATGCCGTTGCCGTGGGGGCCGGATAGTCCGGTCAAATCTTCCTCCTCAACCATCAATCCCTGACCCCGCGGCGCACAAAAACTCCCTCCCCTGCACCGCCCTGCCGTCCCAAGACTCCCAACTCCTCCACCTCGCCTCCGCGGCTTGAAACCTCAGCTCCAACCGAATCCACTACTCCCCAAACCCGCAGACGAATTTACCGAAACCACTAAACCACTATACATATATAGAAGTAGTTGTTCACTAGGCGGATTCGATCTAGTAGTGACTCGGCGACGCGCTGACGCAACGTGACGCGCTGTGATCGATCGATCAGCTGCCTGCTCATGATGGAGAAGAAGCTGCCGCTGCCGCTGCCGCTGCCGCTGGTGCACAACGAGCGGCTGTGGGCGCGGCCGTGGCGGTGGGCCAAGACGGCCTTCTTCCTCGTCTCCATGCTCGCCTCGCTGCTCCTCGTCTGCGCGCCGCCGCTCCTCGTCGTCCTCCTCGACCTCCTCCTCCCGCCCGCGCTCCTCTCCAACTTCCTCCGCGCCGCCCACCACGCGCAGCTCAACTCTCCATCCCTCCTCGACCAGGCCAGGGCCTTCCACTTCCGCTCCTCGCTCGTCGACCTGCCCGCCGTCTCCGCCGCACGATCCCTTCTCATCCTCTGTGAGTACCGTACACCCCACACCGTGCGCGTGCGGTGATAATTCTGTATCTGTATGTGCAATCCAAGTTCACTTTTTTTCCATCTTTGATTCACTTTAATGATTCATTTGGCTGATGAGTGCTGCTGTTTGGGGGGCGTGCAGGCGCGTACACTGCGTGCGGCGGAGGCGCGGCCTACTTGTGGGTGGCTGTCGCGTGCAGCGTGGGCTCCCTCTGCTACGTCCTCGCCAAGGCCGTCGCAGTGTTCGGCGTGGCGGCCGACGGCAGCGGGCTGGAACTGCAGGGCAAGGGCCAGCTCGTGGCCGTCGAGGCCATGTTCGTCATGTCACTCGCGCTCGCCGCCGCTCACCTCGCCATGGCATACCGCGCGAGCTGCCGCGAGCGGCGCCGGCTGCTCGTCTACAGAATCGACGTCGAAGCTGTGAGTCATCCTTACTTTGTCCATATTTCATAGCAATTCAACTTCATGGTATGTGTGTACACAACAAAGAAAGAAACAATTTTGCATTGTCGTTGTAGCTAGAGGCTAAACACCGTAGAGAAGCGAGCTTTGCAATTCGTGCTCGTAGGAACGCCAGGAAGGCAAGATTCTGGAGAACAATCCAGGCACTTGCTGGGTGTATCGCCCGGCCAAAAAGACCGGGGATGTTTTGTAGTTAACGCGTCGACATAGTATAACCCTTCCTAGGTGCGCCATGGAATCTGCTTTCGCCTGCCGGCCCAACCGTATCAACAATAGCATGTGCAAAGGAAGGAGGAATAGGAATACCGCGCAATTCTGCTAGGAGATTCCTGCGCAATTCTGCTAGGAGATTCCTGATTCGTTACACACAAAGTAGCCGAACCAAGCTTCTACATCGACGTTAATTCATCTAGTTGTATCTTAGGCATGGATTAACTGGTCAGTGTTGTACTTAAACCTGCATTGTTACTAGCTAATTCTGATTGGTTTGGTCGCTCTAGTCCTCCCAAGAACAGAGAGTCAAATTCAAACAACTCCAACCCTCTTAAAATTTTCAGGACAACCGCATGAAGAAATAGTCCAATTGCTCGGCGCATATTTTCCTCGCGTTGGGCAGCATACGGGCTATTGATCAGGACAGAACAAGATGACGCCCCTCTAGAAATATCTGGAAAATTGCAGCCATCCGTGAACAATGTCGAGCCCAGGTCGATCCATGACAAACAATGAGCTCAATTGACATCACAAATGCAAATTTTGGCCTGTCACTATCGCTCAATGCCTTGATGGTTCTTTTGGCGTGATGTTCATAGCAATAGAGAATCTCCGAGACTTTGTCAAATTTTAGCTGCCACGAAAGTGAACAAAAAAATCAAACAAGCTGTTTTACTCTCTGACAATTCCTAACACAAGGTTGTGGGCAACTGCATTAATTTTGCACGATTTTCGGAAAAGATTTTCCATGGGATTTTCTTACTAAGCTCTGATTGGTTTATGCAGGTAAGGCTAAAGGGAGGCCAAACACCCAAGGCACTGAAGCAATGCACTGTATGACAATCATCTGTTCCTCACAGTTGGATGGAATCTGAAGACACGGCAGGCTTCAGTTCAGACAGCAAGGACTCACCCTTCTGGTCACAATTTTTGGTTCTGAGTGCTGTGTACACTCCGATCGACACGTCCATGTACTTACACTGTCCTCCCAAGTGAACATAGTGCAAAGCTGTAAATATGAAACTTTTTTTTGGTCGGCCTCCTGCGGTCAACATTGTCGGATCCGGATTTCTTAATCCAAAATCATCTATAAAAACACTGTGTTACTATCTGAATCAGTAAGTAGCGCTCACAGAATATATTGCTAATTCATTTCATACGTAACATAGATCGAACCATTCATGATATTAAAGACATCGAGTTCAAATAGATCGCATCGGTCGAGTTTACATAAGGGCTAAACATGCCAAATGAATATATTACATAAATTACGAAATCGGCGTGAAGCAAAAGGGTAGAACACGTCTCTCACGAGCAACGATTGGGGTAGCTCGTATACTGACCGATATTAACCAAGGACCGAGAATATTGGTTATACGCAATCACGGTGGAACGGCTAATGAGCGAAACCTAGACTAAGGAATTAAACTACTATTCGTCATTGCCTTGCCCATCGACATCTTGATCCTCGTAGTAGGCGTAATCACCATGATCCGTGGGTTACGAGGGTTTGGGGAAAGAGCGAGGATGAGCACAACTTCGTGCTCGTGAGCCAACACAAAATGCAATAATATACATGCGAGGCTTAACAAGGATTGGCTTGGGTTTTTATTTGCTCAAAGTAATATTTTTAATTACAATAGTTAGGAAGTCCCATCACTTGTTTTCAAATTTCATTGCTTTACTTTAGTTTGTATTTTGTTAATTGATTTTGCAAAATTCAAAATTCGACAAAACTTCAAATAATCTCTGAAAACACAAATAACACCAACATGCATTAAATGTTTTTTTAAAAAAATATGGCATGGTATTAGAGTACCTTGCTCACGTATACACCAATACAACATGGGAGACCTACTTTGAACTTATCTTCCATCACACACGGTTGCCTTCTATCTCTTCTGCCACCATAGCTTTTCTACTTCATCCTCCAACAACAAGCACAATTCTTGATTGATCCTCTAAGCTCATACTTCTTCCAATGCAATACTCTAGCACATAGTTATGTTCTACTTCTATCCAATTATTGCTTAATCTGACCATTGAGACATCAACATGTATACACATGCAACCATCACCAATCCGCCAGGACACTTGTCACGCTCTCTCAAGTGGCCTCGAGCCTATTCCCACGTTCGACCATCTCTACTCGGTTTCTTTGCTCCTCCGCTTTACGCCTGTGTTTCTTCTGTATGGATGCATGCATGTATATCGTGCTCGATGTCCTCTTCTCCTATGTCAGTCCTCCTCTTATTCGATGTTAGCCAACTCAATGCTCTCTTCTGACGTTGGCCAACTAAACAATGTGACTTCGCACTAACCGGCAACTCTCATCTTCACCGATGTCGGCATATGCGCTTTAGTTATTGTCTAATGATATGGAAAATCTTCTCACCATTGCTTGGTTATGTTGTGCCCTCACCATGATGGTACGCTCCTACCTACTCTATGGCTTCATGTCGTCAATGACTCATCTTCAATGCAAAGCTATCTTCATCTCCTCTATACTAGGCCATCCCCATCATTGAGATTCTTATGCCACTAACTTATTCAACGGCCGACGCTTAGCACTCATCGTCGCGGTCCTTGGCTCCTTCGACTATGTCCTTTCTTTTGTACCGCTCCGACAAGACGACAACATTGTCCTCATCTCCGCTAAAGCCCACGGTCGTTCACTTCCTTGATGTTCAATGACTTCTTGCAAGATAGATCAACGCCAATTGCACTCTTTTGTGGTCTCCTCCGACACCATTCGTCATATCCTCTTTATAGCTTTTATTTTATTCATCCAAATTTTAGTTATTTTTGGATTTTACTTTGGAATTCGTGTGGAAATTATTTTATTTTTTATTCCTAAATTCAATTATGTTGGTTGGAATTCATATGCAAATCCAATTGTTATTTTTTTTTTCTTAAATTTTTTACTATGAATTATAGTTATTTAGGATTTTACTTTGGAATTTGTATCAAATCGAATTGATTATTTTATTTTATTTTGTATTTCGAATTTCATTTATTTTTTGTTGGAACTCGTATACAAATCCAATTGCTATTTTTGTATTATTTTTATTCCAAATTATATTTATTTAGGGATTTTACTTAGGAATTAGTATGGAAATTAAATTGTATTTTTTTTTCCAGAATTTCAATTATTTTTTTTGTTGGAATTCGTATACAAATCCAATTGCCATTTTTGTATTATTTTATTCCAAATTATATTTATTTAGGGATTTTACTTAGGAATTAGTATGGAAATTAAATTGTATTTTTTCCGAATTTCAATTATTTTTGTTGGAATTATACAAATCCAATTGCCATTTTGTTTAATTTCAAATTATAATTATTTCGAATTGCTAATTTTATTTTATTTTATATTATGAATTTCACTTATTTATGTATTTTGATTAGGAATTCATGTTGAAATCATATTGCTAATTTTATTTTACTTTTTATTCCAAAATTCAATTATTTCTGGATTGTACTTAGATATGGACTCTTTGTTTTTATCTATACTGTTATAATCTTGACTGTTTTTATCTAAACTGTTATAATCTAGACCGACCACAATCGATGATGTAGATCTTTCTCTCTCTTTTCACCGATTAACATGTAAATTTCTAGCCGAACACAATGACTTTGTTTTCTCATTTTAATAATATAATAGATAAATAATATGAGTCCGTTTTAGATAAACATATGCCAATCTCAAATTTTATTTTTTTTAAAAAAAAGCTGTCAAACTCAATCTGATTTCGTTTCAAAGAATACAGATAATCTAGTACAATCAGTTTCTCCTACCGCATTGATCGAATCAATGTCTTATCATGCATATAAAATCCGAATTCACGCTCACTCGAGAACAAATCTCACGATATTTCATAATAACAAATTTCACCAAATTTTTAGGAAATCGCTCCTCGCTCCAACCATGGAAATGACCATCAAATGGATATATAGCCCTGGTTAAATTAATCAAACGAATATGGTGTAGACCCGACAAGATTAACGCTGGAAAGGAAGCTCCATGTTTCACCTAACAGTTGAAAACATTTTCCCTTCCGCGAAATTTCAGACCAACGAGTGAACGACGCACCTGACAATAAAAAAGTAAACCTTTACAAAGAGTAGGGTCAGCAGAAGGGAGCCAGGTTTTCCAGTTGCCCAAAAAACTTGACGATCTAGAGCGATGACCAAGGGGGGAAATAAGACTCTGATTTCTGGCTTCTAGAAGTCTGGGGCCTCTGGGCCACTTCACATTGTCAAAAACCAACGTATCGTCGTCTCAAAGAAAAGGGATCTGCATGACCTTGAGCTGTTGTACATCAGGGCTCAGGAGAGGCCTAATGTGGTTGTGGTGTGATGGATTGACAAAAGGATATCCAACAAGACAGCCCACTTGGCCTACTTAGCCCAACAAGATGTCCAGAATGCTTGTCGTGTGAAATCCAATTAAGCGGAGCGCGACCATGGTTTTTTATTATTATTATTAAACTGAACACCAGACAACCACTTCAATGTAATACGTGCAATCATCGAAAATATTTAGATTTAGTATATTTGTCATCGAATTAAATTCGAAAGTACTTCGTATCTTCCATATCATCGTATTGTAAATAACTTTTCGTAAGGTATTATTAGAAGAAAAATAATAATGATTAAAAATGTATCAGAGACCATACCAATGTCCAAAACAACAGTAAGAAAGAAACGGAGGTGTTAGCAGCAATTTTCAGTGGGGCTAGCTAGCTAGCAAAGCAAAGCAAAGGCTTGCTAATCTAGCAGTACCGATATAGATGATTAAGCTTTCCAAAAAAGTCCAATCATAAAGTGGCTTTGCTTCCAATCCTGGTTTGAATTTACCACAAGCTAGGTACAAAAGTCTAACTGAAACCCGGACTAGACTTGAAAACACGCAGTAAAAGAGAGGAGGTGCAATGTACATATCCGTCGGCAAGCTTATGTCGAGCGAGCGGCGAGAAACGTGACCAAATGCAGCCGCACCAACAACCGGTCGCTCGCTACTGGCCAGGCTTGTGGTTGAAGCAGACGATCATCAACAAGAGGCGGGCACGCGCTCTCCAAAGCAAACCCGAGTCCGTGCGTGTACGTATATTGTAGCACGAAAGGTGCGTCCCGGCGAGTGTCCCCCGAGCACGGCACATACATCATGGCGGCATGAATCGGGGCATGTGAAGCAGCTTTCGTGCTCCCGCGGCGCGCGAATGGAGCGTTGCCGCCACTGTGACCCGGCCCCGCCGACGGCGACGCCTTATCGATCGAAACATGCTTCGTCTGCACAAAAAAAAAATAGGCTTTAATTGTGCCGTGGTGGTGGCACACTGGCCCTTTGTACGTACCTAGCTTGTATGTGCTTTTCGTTTATCGTAAACAGTCGTTTCTTTTATTAAAAGAAAAAACATAGGCAACAGGACTGCCTATTATATTAATCACTACTGCAGAAAAGATAATCACAGACGGTTCAAAATCGTTTTTACCGCCGTCTGATTTTATGTGTCAGTAATACTATGTGATCATTACAAACGGTTTTTTAACCGTCTGTGAAAAAAAAAGCTATCACAAAAGGTTCTGAAAAATAACCGTTTGTGATAGTCAATTATCACAGACGGTATTGTTCAGAACCGTTTGTGAAAATAGACTATCATAGACTGTTTTTTAGTAAAAATCGTCAATGACAATTTTTTGTATTGTAAAAAAAATTAAATTTTGAGTCAAACCAATCAATTGCTGTACAGTAGCTTCTATATACTCTTTCGATAGTTTGAAAGAAGGTAATTAAAAGATGCTCTCTTTCTCTCTCACTCAATCAATGGCTCACTCTCGCGAGGTCGAGTAGGCGTCCATCTCGAATCGAATCGGCATCTCTTGTCGACCACAAATGGGGTCCTTATTGAGAACAAAATCTGACAAGATGCGGGGGACGAAATCAAAGTAAGAACGAAACCAAGATGGGGATTTGGGGGGCAAAACTTCGTGCTCACCTGAGGCCAAGATGGAAGCGTCAGTTGTGATCTTGAGTCAAGCATGCCGCTTGAAAGCATCTAGGGCCCTAAAAATTGTTTTGTAATTAATGACAATATATGAATATGGGACTAACATGTTTATTGAGTATTTGTAAGGTTTGATCTCATTGGTGAATACAACAATCTGGACATGCATGCTAAAGGTCAACGTTAAGATCAATCTAGTTCAAAGACAAGGCACAAGTAGTCTAGGATCTTTTTTGTTTTTACCATTCTAAGGAGAAAAAGGTGGAAGACCGGATTGTAGGTTAAAATGTTGTACTGTTAATAGAGATCATGACTAGTAGCTTGCTAGCATGTGTTTGTGCAATATGGATCAATCTAGAATCATGCATGCATCTAGAGTTTCCTTTGAAAGCCAACCATGTTTTTCCCAGAAAAATTGGTAATACCAGCGTTTTGTTGGCGATACTACCGACTGCAGTATGATCGAGATAGTGGTGCGGTACTACGCAACTTTCGGTTGATGAGGACATCCCTACCATGGATACAATTGTGCCTACATACACAACTCATCCACAACCAGACAAGGATCGAGCGTTACGGGTAAGCGCTACGATAGCACAAAACAAAATTTTACCGCCAACCAAGGAACCTCCGCAACTAAATTATGCGCCTTCATCAAGCGGAGATCGTTAACACCGACGGAGAGTTTCACTCTGTCGACACATTGAAACGACCTTGAAACTATTGATTCAATTGTAATTGATCACTTTGAGTAGTTGTAATTCAATTGTAAATCTAGCGACAATACTTGAACATAATTTTTTGTAATTGATTTTGAGTTTTAAATGATCACTTTGAGTTGTCAACAATTGATTCATCTGTGATGTATCTATTTTCTGCTTGTTAGTTTTCAGAGGGCATGGCTAGCAATTCCTGAGGCTAGTCGAAAAACAAAAAAATAGGAATAAAGAACTATCACATACGGTTTTGGTCGAAACCGTGCGAACGAAACTATCACGGCTTGATTTCAACAAAATCGTCTGAAGACCACTATCTCGAGCGGTTCTTGGTTGAAACCGTCTGTGATACGTAGTATATCACAAATGGTTCTATTTACTAATCGTCTGTGATATGTGACATATCACAACTGGTTTGTAAATAGAACTGTCTGTGATACACTACGTATCACAGACGGTTCTTGGTTGAAAATAGTGGCCATTCACAGACGGTTTCAACTAAAAACCGTCTGTGTTGAGACTTATCACGGACGCACTACTACAAAATAAGTCATAGAAGATGCCTCATCACAGACGGTTCAAAGAACCGTGCGCGATAAATAATCCTGAGCGGTTCCAAGCGAACCGTGCGTGATATCTACACGAGCGGTTCTAACCACGAACCATGCGTGATGAGTATCATCACGAGCGTTTGTGTATAAAACCGTCTGTGATTTTAGGGTTTTACCATGGTTTGGATTTCGAATTTACAATGGCTTGGATTTTTCCAAAGCATGGTAAAACCCTAAAATCACAGATGGTTTTATACACAAACCGTCGTGATGAGATACTCATCACGACATTCGTGGTTAAACTCATCTGTGATAGAAGCTTTATTACAGACGGTTCGTGATACGAACCGTGCGTGATATACATCACTGAGCGGTTTTGTATAAAACCGTCTGATACTTTTGTTTCGTTAGCGGAAAACGAAAATTTGCACTTAATAGCGGGCTCCGAAAACTCTCTATATTATGAGTCATTCATCTCCCCTTTGTCATCTCCATCTCCTCCTTTGCCATCTCCATCTCCTCCTCAGTCATTTCTCCTCCTGCCATTTCTCCTCTGCCTCCCAGAGCTCGTCGTCTGGCCTCCTCCACTCCGCCTCATGTTGCCGGGCCTCCCACGACCTCGTCGTCCCGGCCTCCTCTACCGTCCTGTCCTCCCACAAGTTCGTAGCTGCGACCTCCTCACCTTGCCCACCTCATCGTCGCCTGCCTCCCATGACCTCGTCACCCCGACCTCCCAGACCTCTCTCTCTACTCCTCCTTTTTGCTCGTGATGGATTACTCTGTGATGTGTTAGTGTTACGTGAATGGATTGAGTTGATGCTCTTGTGATGTGGGTGATGCATGCCGTGTTGTTTTAGTGCTCGTGAATGGATTGAGTTGATGCTACTATGATGCTATGGCTATTGTGGAAAGCTAGAATCCGAAAATCAATATCGATTCATTCGCGATGCTGGGAGGCTCGATAAGTGAAAATCCGTTTTTGTTTTTTGCCATAGAAAAACTATCACGCAGCGCTCTATTCACGAACGTGCGTGAAAAGATAGTCGCTATCCGAGCGGTTCGTGAATAGAACCGCGGATATACTTCCTGACGGTCAAAAACCATCGTGATAACATCGTGTCATCACGATAACAAAAATTCAAATGGTTCAAAAACCGCTGTGATGATAGTTTAGAACAAATCGTGATGAGCTTTTACGTAGTAGTGACGATTCAAAAAACCGTCGTGATAACTAATCGTTATCACGACATAAATATTAGCGGTTCAAAAACCGTATGTGATGATGGTTTCGAACCGTCGTGATGTACCTTTGTAGTAGTGCTTGGTGTTTGTCAACACCTAGGCAGTTGCGTGAGTTTGCCGGCGATCTCTTCAAGAAGATTGTGAAGAGGCTCGGCATCAAATTTGTGATTGGTTCGGTGTTCACCATCTACGGTGGAGGAAGAACAACCACTAGTGAAATCGAAAGAATGCTTAATTTGTGGAACCGGCTTGATTAGCTCAAGCTTCCTTAACGTGGATTAATGAAGACCGACAAGTCTTGATACCACGGAAAAACTTTCTTGTCTTCATTGTGGTTAATTCTTGTCTTTTCTATCTTGTATTTACTTTTTCTAGTGTGTTTGTTTAGCTTAGCTAGGAGAGTACCTAGTTTTATTTTTAGCTCTTTTATCTCTAATAGTATAATAGGTCTATCTCCTTTATTGTGCGAAAGCCTTGATTAGAACTATCTTGCTTAAAATGTAATATTGTCAATTAGTTTTAAAACCTCCTATTCACCCCTCTAGTCGTTATCCTTGATCCAATACCCATGCGGATCTTGTGAAAGCAAGTGCGTCTCCTCGTCGAACCGCGTCGGGAATCAAGGTCGCGTCGAGCTCGCAAGTGGGAGAGGAGAGAGCGATTGAAGACAAGGCGGGGTGACTATAATATATAAGGACAACGCCAAAATATTTTGCCTCCGCGCACGTTCAAAAAAATTGCCCTCCTGCGCTACTAATCACGCATTGTTAAACAAAACCGTCGTGATGTAATATCATAAACGATTCTTGTTGGTAATTCGTACTTCACATCTGATTTCACACACGGTTTTTTCAATTGTCTCGATACTTACACCATGACTCTGTGACTTTACTATGACTTAAAATATCTTACTATATAATTTTACCATGATTTGAAAAAAATATACTTTACTTCTTGATTTTACTATAGCTTGATGCATTTCTCCTTGAATTTTCCTTGATTTTAGCGTGACTTAATGGCTCCCTCCCTTACTGCATCGGAAAACTTGAACAGCCCGCTTCATCGTACTGCGACTTAATTGTTAGAGCTAGCAGCCTAGCACCGGCAGATCGAGACAAGAGTTGGCCATAGCGTGCGTGCGTGCGTAGCTAGCTCGCTCTTCATGTTCACGCGGACCTAGCTTGCTACCGATTGTACGTGATTAAAACAGGTGTGTGGAGGGTGGAGCTAACAGAATTGCACAATCTTGTCATGAACGCCTTGTGATCACCCATCTTTGCCGTCGGTACCGACGTGGACATGTAGTCACCTTGAGGCTTTTTTATAAAGGGGTGCATCGTTCTGGTCCTCATCATGAGGCTGATCGATCGCGAATGTGGATAGGAGGAGCACACGATCTGACAGACAAGTAACACTTCTTGGTTGTCAACAAATTGACGGAGCACATAGTGAAGCAAAAGAAGAAGAATAAAGAAGGGAAGAAAGACAGTTATCTTGAGAAGCAAAAGTGTTGCAGGAAAAATATATCCATGGTTGGCTTCAAAAAAAAAAAAAAAAACTATACATGACTCAAGATTAACCTATCTTATTTTTCTTATCCACCTCTTCGAAACTAAAGTCTGCTCATTTATTCGAAGCGGTTGACTAGTATAATCGAACAGTCCAAAATACCAAAACACTTGCCAGTATAAAACTTGGGATTTTTTTTTTTTGCCACGCAGACACAGATAAGATTGCTAGCTATAGGTAGCAGGTGGCGGCCAAGCGACGGTTTCCACTCCGACGACGGCGTCCTGATTCTACTTTTTAACAGCATTCGTGCATAGATTTCAGCCGAGATTGCCGCCCTTGCGCGAGAAAAAGGATCGGATCTCGAATCGATCGGCACCGTTCCAACGCGCAAGCTCACGAGATATGGGCGGGTCGATCGGGTCAACAGGGCAGCGCGCACGTTAACAAGTCGCGGATTCCTCACCCGGTAACTTCCAGTTGGCCGGAAAAGACGTCTACGCCCCCACCGCTCGCGTCGCGGGTCCCGCCCCGATTTGTGGATCCGCCGGAAGAAATAAACGTCGTGACCGGCGACCTTAGACAGTGATGATGATGAGTACGTAGCATCGATCGATCGATCGTGTCTCTGCTCGCGCGGCTGCTCCCATCTTGTTAGAGTTGTTGGGGGGTGTGCGTACGTCCGTAGTCGTGTTGTAGACCGGTGCTACTGGCAGCGACAGTAACGCCGGCTGAAAATTCAGCCATGCGATGTGAGTGATTTTTTAGGGAAAAAGCACCTATTTGCCTTACCTACCTACCACCTGCTATGATTGAGGGACTAATTAAACTGTCAATACTTACTGACCTGATCTGCCCTTAATCTCAACTCTAAAAGTATTCAGCCAATCTTAGCTGTCAACGATTGAATTATACCTTTTGATTAGTTTTATCAGTGAGACTCGAGAAATTGAACATATTTAACATCATTAGTTACGTTAAATGTTGAATTTCATTGTGTTTATGTATGTATATTTTTTAAGTTAAAGTTGTTTTCGAATCTTTTAAATTCCTGATTCCGCCGCTAGAAGTCAGTTGTATTTAGTTAGAGGAGTACCGAATAAAACACTTTAACTACTTGTTCTACGTGCGCTCGATGAAGTGTCAAGCACTGTAGTTGCTGTGTCGATGAAAGCTAGCACCATAGAAGAATAATGGAAGTAGCTGTCTACTTGTCTTTCGTCCTCCCAGCATGATATGTCTAGTACAGTCGAGTGAACTGTAGGTAGTGAGACAATCAGTCGTGTTCGAGGCAACATGCCCGTACCTACATTAGATGAGTACAGTGCGTTTCCTTATGTCAAAGTACATGTACAGTACTTGAGGCCGTCTACCTGCACTGCATATATAGTTGTCGTACGAACTGTATGGGCATGGGCCCGCAAGCCAGCGAAGACAGGGAAGTACGTGCCGCGTACGCACACATGGGATCTATGGGGCTGTTTGGTTGGCTCGCACCGTTTCGTGCAACGTATTGGTCGTTTGGTTCGCTGCATCCTCTTGCTAGCCAGGCTGCACTCGTGCAAAAGTCGCCCCGAGCCAGGCTCGACGCAAACGCGCATCCACTGCTTCCCTCGCGAGCTATGCTAGGGCGTGCAAAACCCGACCGTTGCGTTGCCCTCCGCGTGCGTAAGCGCGTCAGCGTCGGCGCTAGGGTCACCTCTCCCTCCGGCGGGTCCTCCTCCAGCGCAAGGCCGCATCGCAACTACCTCCTCTCTCCCCTCCGATGCGGGTAGCGGCTGTCCTCCTCCAGCGCAAGGCCGCCTCCTCCTCCTGCTCTCATCGCCTCGCGGAGAGGTAAGACCGGTGACGGTACTCCAATGAGGTATCCACGGCCGACCCGGTGTCCCCTCTCCTATGCTTTGCCTAGATCTATACTTGTTGCATGCTGGAATGACTGGATCTGTAATTTTTTTTGATTTGGCCCTTGTTATGCCACTGGATACTTGATCTGTTATGCTACTATGCCACTAGATATTTGTCTAGTTGATCTGACACTTATGTCTGCATTCTTGATATGCATATTCCTGTTAATATGCATTCTTGATCTGCACTTTCTTTGGTTGATAATAATTTGTGTAGATGATTTGTACCCTTATAATCTGCATTCTTGATCTGCATATTCCTGATAATCTGCATTCTTGATCTGCATACTTGATCTATACTTTCTCTGAGGATGGTATGCCACTGGAGCATTATTGATCTGCATACTTGTTTAATATGATGCATCATTAGGATGTGGCGCGTGGTAGACATGCATAACTGATATATTGGTTTGTGTATTTGGTTCGTAGATGGATGATTTGGCACGTAAATGACAACTCCTAATTGTGAGGGGTCTTGGGTCTAGTTCTTGCCTGTGTGCTTACATGCTTGCCATAGTTAGAAGAGCTAGTGCTAGACAGTCCACTCATATGATTACGTATGGTCCTATGGTAGAAAGGGACATAGCTAGGCAGATCAAACCTCAATGGATCTACAATTCATATGACACACATTGTTTAGAAGACTTAGAATGAGGAGGGCCCCTTTTTCCATCTCGTAATTTGTTTCATGCAATACAGCTGCTCCGAGACAGCATTAATACCTATGTTGAGGAACAAGTGGCCATGTTTCTCCTCGTTGTTGGCCACAACCATAGGTTTAGGGCTTTGCAGCCAACATTTAGGAGATCCGTTGAGACCATTAGCCAGGTTTGGGATGTTACTTTCTTTGTTGGGGAGTTGCGTAATGAGATGATCCTACCCCTCACTGAAATCTCCACTAAAATCCAAACAAATAGGAGGTTCAATCCCTATTTCAAGGTAACAATATGCTTACTCAACTTGTAGAGAGGTTTGAGCTGGCCTAAATTGCTTCCACGTGTGTTAGGACTGCGTCGGTGCAATTGATGGAACCCATGTGCTGCAAGGGTTCCTACCAAAGTCTCTGCACCTTGAGGTAGGAAGGACACTACTACCTAGAATTTCATGGTGATGTTGACTTTGATCTTAAGTTTACTTATGTCCTTGCGGTTGGGAAGGATCACCCATGATGCTCTTATATTTTACGATGCATTGGAGAGGGCGATGGCCTAAGGGTCCTCCAAGGTATACTAGATAATTACGTAGAAATTTATTTTGGTTAAAATTTTGTCACACTTATGGTAGTAATTTTAAAGGTACTCTTATTGGAGGATCTAATAATCCTCATTTTTATCTTTTATCTATAATTCTTATTATGGGTAAATATGATGTCACACGTCCCGAGGTACCCCTTATCTAAAGGGAGAAGTCCAATGAGTGGTTGTAAGTCCTTCACGACCACTACATAGTCGTAAGTCCTTCTACGACTACTACCTAGTCGTAAGTCCTTCTCGATCGCTACAAGTCGTAAGTTCTTCTACGACCGGGTAAACTCGACCACCTTATAATCAAACCTACAGCGAGTGGGTCCAATTGATTAAGGAATCGAGATGCTGCACGCACTATTATTCCGCTTATTAATGGTGCGTAATTACCCCATTATCTCGGAAGATAATTGCAGGGGCGTGAAGAAGCCAGGCGCGGTAATTATTGCCATCATGCGCCAGATTCTTGGATTAATCGGCATCTCCTGAGACAAAGCGGCTACTTCTTCCGACTATATAAGGGTATTGATCGGAGGGATAAAGGAGGCGAACAAGAGCGATCAAGTAGGAACACAAGTGCTATTCTCGTAATAGTCTTAGTCTTTTACTTGATCATCAAGAATACCATACACACAGGATTAGGGTTATTATTCTCTCGGAGAAGGCTGAACTCGTCTAAACATCCGTGTCAATCCACTCTGCGTGATCTTATCTCTAGGAGACCCCGAATCAAATAATCTTTACGTAAGATCGGTTCTAATACACAGCGGTATGCGCGCCGTCGTGGGGATCTTGGTAATCTCTTGTCAACATACTCTCTTTTTCCAATCTCATGCAAGCATGGCGGGAGAATGGAGCGAGGAAACTGGTTTGACTTGGCGGATCTGTGACGTCGACATGGATGCGGTTTGACTACGAGCAGTGATGCATCCGGCGATGGTGATGTTGCCTCCGGAGATTATTCTCCGAAACCATCCCATCAATGGAGTTGAGGAGGATCCTTATCCCCACACGATCGTCCAACAGAGGAGCCAATTCCCTCAAGGACAAGGGTCAATCCGACGAACCGACCTGTGGAGGACTCACGACACAATGAGAGTTTTTCCTCTAAGTGTCCAAGTTCCCTAAAGCGGTCCGACAGTGAGACAAGTCCGGAAGCCACCATTCGAGGACTCCACCAGCATCTTGTGATTCTATCTCTCGGGTAACTCCGAGATAGTGGGATCAAGCATGCTTTTCAGCAAATTGGCCGTCTCCGCAGATCCCATTTGCGAATGGAGCGATTATAACCCGGAGTTCCCCTACGGAGGATTACTCCAAGTCGCAGATGGTGTCCCTCGAGCACTCCTCAGCGGGAGGCCTCGGCGCAAGTGAGAATCATCAGCGGGAGGTCTTCGTCCTTCCCCAAATCGAGTCGACCTCATGGAGGCCGAGATAAGGACACTCCCGAAGATCACCTCTCGCCCCTCGTGGTAATGGCAAGGGCACCACCTTGGCGAGAAGGACCAACACTACGATGAGCGAGAAATCCTCGACATTCTAGCACTCCACTAAGAAGGCCTCAAAGACCGAGGAGGAGGATTTTGATGTCGTCGAAGAAAGAAAATTGCGTCGAAGAACTTGCAGGCGCATTCAACATCGATCGAGGAGGTACAAGAACTCCGAACATCAACGACTTGCTCGAGAATCCCGATCAAGAGCTTGCTCGAGACGCAGTCGATCTCTTTCTTTGAAGAGATTACGCAAAGACTTGAATGTAATGACAAACGCGGTACCTCATCGACAACACTCGTAGTCGTAGAATCGACTTCCTCGACTACGATCAATCGAATATTTTCACGTAGGAATCGACCGACCATAAGTCGAATCGATTCCCTATTGAAGAAATACCTTTCGATCGGTGAAGATCAAGAAGCCCCTCGAAGAGGTGATCATTCACCACTGACAAAGAAATTCAGCGAGTGGAATACGAGGAGTATTCTCCTCGTGAAGCCGAGGCCTACTACGAGCAGTCGACTGTTCGGGTATCGTCGTATCGATCACTGGCGACATTAACCCTTCTTTCCTACAAAGAAGCGTCAAAAGTAATTACGGATCCGGGCATTTTCGCGACCTTGAGCGATTACGGCCACCTCATTTTCGACCGGTGAACATGGAGAAATTTGATGGATCTCAAAATCCCATCGAGTTTCTTGAGATCTATACAACGTTGTCCGGACGGAGGAGGAGAGAAACGCGTAATGGCGAATTACCTTCCAGACTGTGCTCGAAGGATCCGCTCGATCGTGGTTATTAAACCAACCACTCGAGTCGATCTACTCTTGGCAACACCTCGTGATCTTCTGAGCAAATTTCCAAGGCACATACAACCGCCTGGAAAGGAAGGCGACTTGCACCGGATCAAAGCGAACAACAACGAGACTTTGCGTCAATTCATCAAAGCGCTTTAGTCGGTTCGTAATTCAATTCAGGAAATTTCGACTCCTCGTGATCGGGGCTTTTAAGCAAGGAGTCCGTAGTAGAAGAATAACAGAGGATATTGCTTTAAATCCTCCCAACACCGTTCGAACTCTTTGAGATGGCCGATCGATATGCAAGCTTACGAGCGATCGAGTGGAATAACACTATCGATCGAGAAACACACGCTCTTGAGAGCCAAGTGAGGTTGGTAAGGACAAAAAAGCAAAAAGTCCAAGAAGAAAATAAAAGTCAAAAGCCACAAACTAGTGGTTTCAAGGAGGTTTTGGTAAAGATGAGAGCCCCAAACCACCAAGTCGAACCACGATCAAGGCAAAGGTAAGCATACGATCGTAGGAGCGACAAACCAAGATGGTGTCCTTTTCATAAAAGGAAGGACATGACCTCATATGCGGAGTTTTCCAAAGAAAGCTCGAGGACTACTACAACGGAAAGCACCGCTCCTACTCTCGGCGGTGGGACATACGAGTGGTCGAAGTCGTCGGATGATGAGGAGATGCCATTCCAAGATCCGCACCATACCGTTGAGCATATCTATGGAGGATCATCGCATACGACTCCAAGCGACAACTTAAAGGCTCGCGGACGAGAGGTAAATTCCATACATACTCCTCTTGTCAATAAATTACGAAGTGGTGGAAGTTACCATCTCTTTTGAGAAGGACGATGTCCGATCACTATGAGTCGATCAGTCGATTTCGATTGTGGTCGAACCCACCATCAACAAGCTGTCAGGTCAATCGAGTGTTGGTTGATGGTGGCGATTCTTTGAACATATTATTTACCAAAGCCCGGATGAGATGCAAGTACCGGGACAAAGGTAAGGCGATGCGATATTCCTTCCATGGAATCGTAGCGGGTCTTCACCAAACCCATTGGCCAAGTTTCTCTTCCTTTAACATTTGGCTCGCCAAGTAATTTCGGAGACGAGAAAGTCTCCTTTGATGTGATCGATTTCGATCGGCATATAACGCCATACTCGGACGACCAACTTTGGCAAAATTCTTAATGGCTACTCATTATGGGTATCAATGTCTTAAGATGCGAGTCCCAAAGGAGTGATCACAATTCAATGTGACAAAAGATGGCGTATAGGTCTCGACAGCGATCCTCGAGATGGTTGGTCAAATACCAACTCGAGATGAAAGTCGACCTTCGACTAGCAAGTCGAAGCCTAAAGCTGCACCAAAGCCGAACGACCAAGTCAAAGAGGTTCCTCCGGGACGAGAGAAACCCTCAAGCTGTTCGCATGGGGAGACTTAGATCCCAAATAGGAAGAGCCTCATTACCTTCCTCAGAGCTAACGCAGATGTCTTGGCGTGGCAAGCATCCGACATGCCGGAGTCCCGGGAGGTGATCGAGCACGAGGCTAGCTTTACGGCTGATAAAGTACCGTAAAACAAAAATTACGAGATTTGCCCTGATCGACGAGATGCTATTAAATCGAATTGGATAAGCTACTTAAGCGGGCTTTATAAGAGAAGTCAATCACCCGAGTGGTTGGCTAACCTGTAATGGTCAAAAAGTCAAGCGGCAAATGGCGTATGTCGTAGACTTTCTTGATCTTAATAAAGCTTGTCCAAAAGATGATTTCCCTTTACCTCGTATTGATCGGTGGTTGATTCTCTGCGGGTTGTGAAATATTAAGTTTTTAGATGCATATTCGGATATCACGGATCAATATGTGTCTAAACGATGAAGAAAAGACCGCATTCATTACTCCATTTGGTACCTTTTGTTATATCAAAATGCCATTTGGTCTAAAGAATGCGGTGCTTCTTTTCAACGCTTAATGCAATCGACTTTTCATCTCAATTAGGCGAATTTGGAAGCCTATGTTGATGACCTAGTCGTAAAAGCATTAAGAGACTTAATCATATCACGACCTACAAGAAACATTCGACAACCTCGAAAGCACCATTTAAAACTTAATCAGAGAAGTGTGTGTTTGGAATTTCTTGGAAAATTGCTTGGATTCCTAGTATCCGACGAGGAATCGAAGCAAATCTGAAAAATAAAGGCCATCCTCGGATCGACCTCCAAACACAAAAAGGAAGTCGAAACTCCTTTGGGTGCATGGCGGCTTTAAGTCGTTTCATCGCACGACTAGGAGAAAAGGACTACCTTTCTTTAAACTTCTCGGAGACATGAAGGTTTTGAGTGGTCGAGCGAGGCAAACATTGCCTTTGAGGATGTCAAGAGGTATCTTCGAGTGCTCTGTCGGTTTCTCCAAAGCCGGAAGAGCGCTCTTAATTTACCTAGTGCCACGCCACGAGCGAAAGCGCGATCTTGGTCGTAGAGCGTGAAAGCGATACAGCGACCGGTTTACTCGTGGCAAGTTTTACACGGGCCTAGGAGCGTTACCCTCGGTCCAAAACTTACGTATGCCCTCCTCATGTCTTGAGAAGCTGCGGCATTATTTTCGAGCGCACAAAATAGTCGTCGAGTTTCCTTTGGAGCAATCCTCCATAATAAGGAAGCAATGGGACGCATGGCAAAATGGTCGGTCGAACTTGGGGAGTTCGACCTCCATTCGTGTCGACGGCCATAAAATCCGGATCTTGGCGGACTTTGTCGCCGAATGGACAAATCTGAACTCGTTCGGGATCCCGATCTGATTCCCACACGTGGATGATGTACTGACGGTCACTCACTTTAAGTGGCTCGAGTGAGGTGGTCTGGTATCTCCTAGGAGAAACCTTAAAGTATGCCATACAATTAAACTTTGGGCCACTAACAATGTGGCGAAATCTGAAGGTTTGCTAGCGGCATCGACAGTGCGAAGCACTCTCGATTACGTCGACTACTCGTAGAGGAGACTCTCAACTAGTCGTGAATCAAATTGGGAAAGAGTACCGGTGCTCTAACTCAACAATGGCTCGGTACTTATCGAAATCGTAAGCTAGAAAAACATTTTTAGGTTTGAGGTACAATTTATCTCGAAAGGATAATTTCTCATGAGACCAACTTGCTCGGATGGCTTCTTCCCGATCCATAGTACCAAAAGGAGTTTTCTTGGAGCAACTCCAAAAACCGTCTCGGTCGAAGAACCGAGGCACCTCCTCTTGAGATGGCCTCATTAGATTACGAGGATACTGGATGACTCCCATCTACGAGTATCTTTGCAAGGGTTCCGTGCGAAGATGATCTTGAGGCGGTCGATTATCGAAAAGCCAAAATGTATACTTTGGTTGAAGAGTCCTCTATAAGCGAGGAACCCAAGGGATACTCATGCGATGCATTCCATAAAATGAAGGAATAACACTCCTTCACGATATACAGATGGCATCTGTGGGACGCATGCTTCCTCTAGAACATTAGTTGGTAAAGCCTTTCGACAAGGTTTTCTTGGCTCTACACTGCACGATGCTAAAGAGGTGGTTAAAAAGTGTGTCAGGTGCCAATTTCATGGTGAGCAGATACACCAACCAGCTCAAGCATTACAAACAATACCTCTTTCTTGGCCTTTTGCGACAGGGGCTTGATATCCTAGGACCGTTTCCCAAAGCTCCGGAGGTTTGAATTCCTTTTGTGGCTATTGACACGTTCACAAAATGGATCGGTGAACATCATGTGCGGATAACACAGAGCGACAAAAGGTTCATGATGAGAAGCGTAATTAGTCGATTTGGAGTACCAAGTCGGATAATTACGAACAATGGTAAACAATTCGCAAGTGCAAAATTTCAGGAATTTTGCGCGAGTTAGGTACCAAGTTATGCTATGCTTACATTGCACATCCCCAAAGTAATGGGCGGTTGAGCGTGCAAGCGGCCAAATAATGCGAGAGAATTAAAACTCGAGTCTTCGACCCGACTTGTTAGCGCTCGGGGCTTGGGTACAAGAATTACCTTCCATATTATGGGCGATTCGTACAACCACCGATCGAGCAACAGAGAAACACCATTTTTCTAGTGTTGAGGCGAAGCCATGCTTCCTCCGGAGCTAAAATGCTGATCGACACGAGTTGAAACCTTCAACAACTCGGACCGAGGAACAACTTCGGCAGATGACATTAACCTACTCGAAGAGAGGAGAAACCTAGCCTTAATTAGTTGGCGTCTACCAACAAGCCTGCGCGATACTATGATCGTAGGTCCAACCTCGCGACCTTCTTGTAGGTGACTTAGTATTGAGGCTCGCCAATCCAAGTCTAACGGAATAAACTTTCCCTAAATGGGAAGGTCCTTACGATGGTCGAAGTAACTTCGGCGAGTCGATCGACTAGCAATGGAAGATGGCGAGTTCTCTCAAACTCTTGGAACATCGACCGATTCACTAAATTCTATGTGTGACCGATTTCTCAAGCAATAAAAGTCCGAGTTCTTTCTACCTCTTTTTGCCTTATTTTTGAGTAGTGCTTTTTAATCTTTCGACTATGATATGAGAACACCCGTTTTCTTTACACGGCGGCGCGAAAGCGTCATCGCGACGAAACTTCTCCTCTCTGCATGTGGTTACGCCACTAGAAGGAATTTCCAAGCATTGACTCGTTACTCATTTTCTTGCCCGTACAAAGAGCCGGGTTCTATCCGATCGAAATGTTCTCAAAGCCAACTCTCTCAATCTTAGTCTATTTTTGATCAAATTCAAAAATATTCTAAGTAGAGTACACTTTCTTACATTTGTTCGACCACCTTTGATGTACTCGATTTGTTTTAGCGGTGAAGGAAGAGACACACCTAGTCGAAGTCTTTCCTCTCTGCATGTGGTCCTGCCCACTAGAAGGAAACTTCCTAGCGCTGCTCAGTCTCCTACTTTTGCTACTGGAAAAGACTTATCGAAGTCCACCAAAAAAGGACGAACGAATTACTAAAGTCCTCTAAGACGTCTGTTTAACTCAAGTTGCTGTTCTTGGTTCAATTAAACTAGTCGGAAATGAAAACATCACCTAGTCGAAGCCTTTCCTTTCTGCACGTGGTCCTGCCCACTAGAAGGAACTTCCTAGTGACGAGTCGTTTTTAACTCTTTCGACCAGTGCTTGACACCCGTAACAAAAGCTATAAGTTAAATAAACCTCTCTTTGTTTTCAGAAACCCCATTTTTAAACACTATTTATTTAGATTGTCTAAACAATCTAAACAAATAGTCGGGGGCTAGGATAAAGTTATTAATTTGACTTCAATTCTTAGTCTTTCGTTCGTTTATTATCTTTTGAGTTACTAACTACTCGACAAGATGATTTTCAGGAAATGAAGCGGATCATATATTACTCATTAACAAAAATTGTCTGCCTTACAAGGTAGTTACAAGATTACTCTGAAGGGGGAGAGCCTAGCTGCATTTCCTCCGCCACCTTTTTACCAACTGACTGCATTTCCTCAATCAGACGACTTGCCTCTGATTCAGGACAGTCAAAGTCGGCTTCAATTGGTTTAACATTAAGGCGGGGGTCTTGAGCTTTAAGTTTCGCCAAAGCGTAACTTACTGCAGCTTCGACTGCTTCCCTTATCGATTCAGCTTGATTAGTCTTCAGAGTGGTCACCATTTCTTGCAATTTTCCGACTTGTTCTCCAATAGTACTTGTGTGAGCAGCTATAGTATCTTCTCGAGGAGTTTTTCCCTCAGAATGTAGCTCACTAAGCACATTGTTCAGGAGAGTGATGTTGCCTTGAAGACTAGTCTTCATCGACTCCATCTCCTGTTGGGTACAAGTCGAAGCCTCGCGAAGCTTCTTGTTTTCGACCACTTGTTCTGAAAAGAATAATATCGGTCAAACAAAGATATACTTCTAGAGGAAGATAACACAAAGATAATTATAGGTAAAAGCTTTTCTTACCTACTAATTGAGAATCCAATTTCTTGACCTCTTCTCGATGGGAAGCAATAGTTTCAGCATGCTTTTGCTCCCATGCTCTGATGTCCTCTGCATTCATCTTAGCAATGCGGACGGACTCATTGCAGATTAAGGTCTTTTCTTGGATTTCAGCCTCGAGGTTTCTCAATTGGGCGACAATTTACGAACAAGAAATTGGCATTAGAAAAGGAAAATACTCAAAAAGAATAACGGTAAAGATTTACTTACGTTAATCGAGTTCTAAAACCCTCGAGTTCTTGATCCTTATTCAGCGGTAATGCGGAAAACTCTGAATAACCAAAGATTTTTCTTGAACTTGATGCGAGCTTCCGCATCTCTTTTCTTTATCGGAGAAGAAAGGAGGGTCGAGTAAAGGTTAAAGATCAAAAGCGTCTTAAGTTCGAACTTCTGTTTATTTTTCCTGCAATTTCTTAGATCAGAGACAGTCTCTCGAAGTCTATCGAGAGAACTAATACTTCATTCCTTAGCCTCCTCGACTCCTCTTTTCACGATCGAGTGAGTCGACTAAGGTCTTCAGTATCCTTGTTTAACCTACAAAAAGCGAGGCGAAGATAAACATCGTGAATAGGTTATAAATACTTCTACAACCACTGACCTAGTCGTAAGTTTTTCTGACTACGAATGGTTGTAAGTCTTTTGCGACCACTATCACGGTGCGTAAGTAGTAAATAAGTTCTTTTCGATGATGCTTAGTCATGAGTTTCTTCCATGACTATTCTCGTGAAACTTTTACAGTATTTAAGTCAAAAACAACTATGAATGATAATTGACTTACCACCTCTCGCCTTGCGAGTAGTTCCTTCTCTTGTCTTAGCTCTAAAAGTTGTCGATGATACTCACCGACAAGACAATTTGCTCGAGCTTTCGCAAAAGCAGTGAGAAGGGAAGGAAAGCCACATATAAGTATTACGAAGATACTTACGTTCATAGTCGTTCTAGCAAAAATCGAATATACAAGGTCCGGTCTTCGCGCTTATCTATCCTCGCAACTTTGTCCCACCACACCTTCTCGAGGCGCTCGTTGTCAAAAGTATTATCCGTATTGGGAATATCTTTGGGATGGGGACTCGGTCACGAATCTGTAAGGCGAGACCCTACTGACGGAGGCGAGGCCAAAGAAGTCACCACGAGTTGAAATTTTCTCCTTACGTTCGTGATTTCTCTTGGGTAGGGAAGGACGCCTCCTACGATTTCCTTCCCAGGCGGTGCAAGGTCGGTCACCACCTTGACGAGGCTTCACTTGCCTCTGTTGTTTTCGACTTGATGGTCGTGGCGGCCACCTCAACGATGCAACTGCTACCTCAAGAGTCGTGAATTACGACTTGGCAGATATGGGAGACACTGCAGGAGTCTCGACTTCATCGGCCACAGGCCAAGGGTGATGCTTGACCACCTCCATTGCTACCTCTCCGATCGAAGGGATAGCAATGGACTTCTCGCAAAGCATTCGAGAATTGAAGAGTCGGTGAAATAAAGAAAAGCAAATCAGGAGGAAAAGGAAAGACGTCATAGGTTAATCTTTTGTTTAATAGGATAAGACTATGTAGTTAGAATGTATGGCAGATAGTGTGTGCATTGTATTGAATCATGATATCTAGAGTTTCAATAGCTCACATGTTTTCATAATTGAATCCAACGTTGTGATGCTGCATACAATTTTGTAATCATGAGTGGATTCAACAGTATATGGTAAGTCATCTAGTTGGCATGAGGACACCCTACCATGATACAATTGTCCACAGTACACAACTCATCCACAACCGGGAGCGAACTACGAGTAAGGACACAATTAGCACAAAACAAAATTTTCCGCAACCAAGGACTATCGCTCTCACATAGCGGATCATCAAACGAGACTTACACATCCATGAATCGACCGATAACTATTGACATTGATACACGTACTTGAAGTTGATTCATTGTATAATAACACTTGAATTGTTAATTGTATTGAATTACATTTATATTGTAATCTTGAATTGGTACAATGATTCACTGAGCTATTCAATGTAATGGATAGTTATACAATTGTTAGTAGTGTACAATATCGATGATTATTTAAAACGACTTGAATACATCCAGGACTGGAACACGTTTAATAAATAGTATAAAGATAGTATTCAACGTTTGTTAGAAGTCGTGAACGTAACAATGTCTAACTTAATCTATCAGTGATTTCGTGTTAAATTCGGCTGATATCGTGAGTATCATGAAAATTCACGTGATGGTTCTTTCACAGTCTATGTCATGATGCTATCACTGACGTCTTAAATAGATACAGATCTCACGACGTAAAACCGTCGATTCGAGCTATCAGACTAAAACTGTGCCATTAGGAGTATCACGATGTGTGAACTGATCACGAGATAACAGTCTGATCATAATGCGATCTCACGAAGCGTGCGTAATAAACGTGAGTTAGCACTGGATATCACTACGGTTCTCGGTTAATCGATAGTTAGAACTTGTATTATTCAGTTGGTTAATGGCTCTGAATCAGTGGATTTACAATCGACGACGGTTTGTAAAGTCTTCTGAGATTAGAGTTTACCTTGGATGATACATTAGAGCGGTTGAGTTCAGGGTAATCTCATTTGAAAGTCTTATCCACTTCGTTACGACATTCATCATAGCTCTTGTACTCGAACTCTCGATGGTTAGAGCACTTGCTACTCCGAATACGTCCATATCTATCTACCACTCCGTCATACGTGCTATCTCCTCTTGTCACATCTCTGCCACTCCCTAGCCTCCTCGCATCTGCGTCATGTCCATCCTCCCCTCCGCCACCTCTGCGCCTCCTCGCCCTTCGGTCCTCCCGTGCCGTTCCTCACTTGAATCCGTCCTCCCGGCTATCGTACTCACGCTCTTGCCGGCCTGATGACTCGTCCCAGGCCTCCTCTACGTACCGACCTCTGACTGTTCTTGATGCTGTACGCTTCCGCTTAGTTGAACCTATTGATGTGCTAGATGTTTGACATCGCGAATGCTGTGTTCTATGATGCTGATGTATATATGCTGAGTAACATGTGATTAGTTGTCACGTCGAAGCATTCGTATTTGAATCCTTTGCATGAAAATCCGATGTTGCAAACGATCGTAGCGTTTGAGAACCGTGTGATGAGTTTCGAGCTATATCGTCTAGAGAAAACGCAGTTATACTAATCGCTCACAGAACAATCATCGATTAATTGAACGTACTATATGGTTCACCTGGTATTCGTCCTGTCGAGCTTTAGAAGTGCATTCAACAAACCGTGTGAGTAACATCTTCGCATTTAGCGGTCAAAAGTAGGCTGTTCAACGCATATGTGATAACTACGTGATATCCGAACATCGAAATTCAGCTGTTCAAAACGTTGGATGAGCTTCAACATTGCGTTACGTCTGAGTTCGTAGTACGATCGTTTGTCATAAATGCATGTGTACTAGTTCGCATTCTTCTGATATGTAGTCATTGTGATACTGCTATGTAACTGCTTCTTACTCGTTGTCGAACAGTTGATCGAAATTGCTTACTTGTGGAAACCTTAGTTCAGTTTATCTTGCTTAATGATTTGTCAAGTGTATTTAGAGTCATTCTTATTGTTTCTTGTGTATAAGTATCTTGTTGAGATTAAACTCTCATGAACGATTATAGTAACCTTATCTGCTATGGAAGCTATGAATAGATCGTAATCCTTAGATTCAATGTCACTGCTCGGACAAGTCGAAACTCGCGAATGTAATTATCTAGTAGACATGACTCTCTGTTCATGCTACTCCAATACTTATCACTAGCGACGTCTTGATTCGTAGTCTGTAACCTGCACGAGCTTACATGACTTAAATACGCTATTCATATTGAAAGTCTTAACTGATGCGTACTGTCTGTTGAAGATATTCTATTCTGATTGTACAAATTAACTTCACTTTACTAGACTTAAACTCTTTACTCATTAGATTTTCCTAGAATTGCCAATGACGTACGATTTAGAAGCAGTGCATCTCTTGAATTTACGAATCATACGTATGCGTTCGATTCGGAGTGAGCTAGATGCCATTCAGCAGCTCAGTACAATTGCGCTCGAGACAAGGTGGTACTAGCTTATGCTCAGTGTCATCTGCTTGTCGAGTACTAAGATTACAGTTGCATACAGAATCACTTTGAGACGTGAGTTAACTATGCCGAGACTCAGAAGATTGTATAAAGACTTTTGTCGATCACATGATTACGCGGTTCATATCATCCATGGTCGAAGGTAATACACATACCGATCAATCTTACTGCTTCAATCATCTGCGACACAAGATAGCCAATTTAGGAAGTAACAGGTATGTAAGTCATCTAGTCACACGTCAAGCTGATGCATTAGTAAACATATGATTCACTGATAACTCACACTGAATAGTCGAATTTGACTGCTATAGTAATGCACAAGTTCACTTCAGAAATTATACATTCAGCGTAGATGACATGCTAGTGCCGCCTTAGCTTCGGAGAGCGTCTGTCTCATTAGATCGATCGTTACAGGATCGAATCGTCAAAAAGGTACATCTTGTCGCAGAACAGCATTGCACGTTCAGACCAGTAAGCTTGCTTACGATGAAGAGTGGCACAAGCGCGGTTATCTGAATCGCGGTCCGATATAACTCGTGCGTAGATAGACGGAGCACACTGCGACGTGCAAGATCACATCTTGATCTCGACATCGCGAGCTCAAGTTGACGGCATATCGGGGTGAGATAACGAGCAGTACACATCGAGTCTCATAACGTGACGGCATTGTAATTGTGCTAGACAAATATGCGTTAGGAGACGTACGCCATTCACTGCGTTACTAGAGCACATAATGCATACTAGCCGTCCATCTTCATAATTGACGTGACTAGCAATGAATCTGAACTGATTCTTAATCACGTGACTCAAACAACGTATACAATTGTGGGTGTCTTACAGCGCACGTAATGTTTTGACGATGTACTCAGCGTAACTCGTGAATCATAGCCAGTACTTACTATTGAGAGTCGTTTTTACGATTACTCTAGTATTGAGCACGAATATGTCAATGACCTTGCGAGTTACTATCTGTATTCGATGGCATCTTCCCGCTGTCACCACGATTGAATATTGGTGTGCTCGTGCCGAATTCGACGCCGTTACGTCGTACTGTCCGAACGTAATGTGAGTATGTAGTGTTCGAGATCTGTCTACGTACTGAAACGTGGCATGCAGTCTGATTTAGTCGACCGAACTACTCGTGCTACATGAGGTACACTGTTGCTGCGATGACTGATGACTAACTAGGCTATACGATAGCTATCTATGTCGTACGATCTTGCTAGCTCTGTTGACAGTTCTAGTGACGTCGAGTACTGCTATGTTCGATCGTTGAGCGATGCCTTCTGATCAGGTGTCATCGTCATAAAGCTGACAGTCTCCGCATCGATCGCTCGAGCTTACGAACCACCATGTTGCTCGCGACGCTATGTAGGCAGACGAACCCGTGGACTATCTGCCCTAACAGACTTCGTTAGTATGCCGCACATTGCGCACATGCTACGCTCGAAGCTATCCGAGCTCGGAAGCACTAAATCCCATTCTCTGCTCTCGCATAGCGACAGTATGACCTGAGGTATCAAAATGGTTCGCACACCTACTCGTAAGTCGTCTCCTATGCTGCGTAGCTATACTTTCTGTTGCCGATGACTGCATATGTAATCTTTCTGACTGTGCCTGAGCGACCTAGTAAGTTATGCGATGCGCACTATTGCTGTTTCGCTCTGACGTTGAGCATTTGTAGTGATGTCTGTGATAGCACTGATGACGCACAGTATGTTGCTATATCTGCCGACTGTACTTGTACATCTGATACTGACTTTTCCTGTATGCCTTAACCTCTTGATCATCTTCATACTGCTACTGATGCATGATATCTAGCGGAGCGCATCCTTGATGCATCTGTCTAGTGATTGCTAGTCCTTGCATGCTATGATACTTGGTTGCGATTTTGTTCGGTGATGCGATGTCCACGTAGATCCAGTGACATTCCGTCAGCAGCTGCTTACGAATTGCAGGGTCTACTCTATGACCCTGCGCTTGCTCGCTCGTAGCTTAGGATGTGGCGTCACTCCTGGTA
This sequence comes from Hsuehochloa calcarea, assembly GCA_036346395.1. Taxonomy (NCBI): domain Eukaryota; kingdom Viridiplantae; phylum Streptophyta; class Magnoliopsida; order Poales; family Poaceae; genus Hsuehochloa; species Hsuehochloa calcarea. The sequence goes on along the minus strand of CM070597.1, from coordinate 84,876,450 downwards.
GATTATGGACATCTGGCTAGACTTAGCTAGTGATGCCCATTTTGACTGCTTTGTCCTCTCAGTAATCTGTCTCGCTAGTCTATCGCTACGCTTAGCTGCCTTTGGCAATCCTAGTTCCATCTTAGTTGCATTAGGTTCCAGGTGTGACCTATTAGGTAGATCCTGATGTTCCTAATTCTATCATTGGATTGATCTGATTCTTACGCTGATGATAATTTCCTCTCAGAATATGCCACTAATCAATTAGGGTCAACTACTTATACATATGTCCATTCTAACTGTGTAACCTGTTAGTGCTTCGGATCATTTAGACATGTTGCATATTGTGTGATATTGCTGCTATACCTTCTTAGTGGATCAGTCTCTATTCGGTGAATCCTTACTCTTGATAATTTATTAAGTCTATGTTAGTCAGGACATGATGACTAGTATTATATCGACATTGTAAGATGCACTCAATGTAGTGGTTAATGGATACGAATATTCATTGTTGTATTTGTTATTGCATATTTAGATAAGTCTAATGAGGGTTATCCTTTTATCGGCTTCTCTGATATGCTATAATAGTCTATAGCTAAATCCTATGGTAAGTATGAATTCCTATAAGTTTTCTAAGTGCGTTCAGCTCTGACAATGAAGCCTTTAGCGACTGATGGAGCCTAGTTCGTAAGTTCTTACTTATGTATCGTAAGATCTTACCTATGCATTATAAATCCACTAATCCATGTTAGATATACCATAGGTAAATAGTTACTTCAGAAATTATAATGCTTACCAAAGGATCGAGGTGTCGTTCTTGATGAAGCAGTTCGTAATCCTCATCCTCCTGTAAATATCTTCCAGATCACTATTACGACAGTATATCTTCGGTGAAAATGCTTAATAGGAGAGGAAGATGGCAGTGCCAAGCGGACCAGGAATATAGTGCGGGTTTTGCACCTTTGGGAAAATTTTTGGGGCTCTTTTTTGGCAATATTTCCCTTTTTCCCTATCTTTTTTTAAAGTGCAGGAAGGCCCCCAAAGGGCCAGGTTTGAAAGGAAAAAATTTTTTAAATTTTTCCCCCACTAGGGTTAAAAGGGGGGAAAAAAAATTCTTTTTTCCCCTTGGGTAATTTCCGTTAACCCCTTTCTAAAAGGGGAAGGCCGGGGTTTTTCCCTTTCCCGACTTGGGGTTTTCCCCTCCGGAAGGGCCTCCCCCCTAGGTTTTGACTATACCAAAAATTTGGTTTTGCTATGACAGTCAACCAAACGGCCCCTAAGATAGCGGTATTGGGTGGAAATTATTTAAAAATGCACTTTTGTGTTTTATTTAGCTTCATGTTTGGCCGTGTTGCTTTTTTTTTTATAGGGACAGTAGGACCAAGCTGGTCCCAACTGAATTACCTCATGCTGAAATTTGCTAGTTTATTTTTTAAAAAAGGAACTTCTGCCAAAATAATCCTGGTTAGTACTACAGACTAATTGTCATTTCCGCATTTGGTGTGTGTATATATATATATCCCAACTGAATTACCTCGTGCTGAAATTTGCTAGTTTATTTTTTAAAAATGGAACTTCTGCCAAAATAATCCTGGTTAGTACTACAGACTAATTGTCCTTTCCGCATTTGGTGTGTGTGTGTATATATATACACACACTGCACAATTTCCCAATATTGTTTCAAATATGCAACTAAACTCATCAATACTAAATTATATGTGATCATCTCCCAATACAGTTTATTGTTGTACCGATGATACAATGATTGGCGAGTGGGAGTAGTAATGTAGTGTCCAGTAAGAACATGGAATCGACAGAAGAGTGTAAAACAAAAGGAAGGGAAAAAGCAAGCTAGGGGGATATTGATGGTCCCACTATTCTTTTTTTTTATGGCTGTTTTAATTGCAATTCGTAAGAAACCGTGGACCACTTGGCGCCAGGCCTACTTTCGGAATATTTTGTGGGGAGTGAACTAATTAACGGAGGCTCGGAGCACACATACGACTTTTAAGTGTTTTGCTAAATTCTTTCTTTCTTTTAACAGAATGGCTGTACTACAATGTACAGATAGTCATTCATTTTGGTCTACGTACAGTTTTGACGAGGATTGAAAATGAAAGCTATTTATCTAAAATGTTTATTATAGATAATGCTATTCTAAATAACCCTCTAGGATACCCGTCGGTGATGCTTACCACGACGAGATCGAGTTATAACTAATTCATATTACGACCACCCTGGCCGTAAGACCTATTACGATCAAGTCAAAACACGACCACCCTGTTAGTCGATAAGTCTCACATACATGTGAGTCATGTCTTTTCGATAGAGTGGTCGTAGTTGACGTGATAGTAAAACTTACGATCTGAAGTGATCATAGTAAAATTTACGATCATGAGATTATTGTAGGAGATCTTACGACTAAGTACTTACGATCATATAGAGTGGTCGTAAAATAGTTTACAACCACTCGGCTAAACTTCTTCTTTTTAATAATAAGGGTTATCATTACTAATAACATGATGATGCTGATATTTATAATAATAATTAAAGATAAATAATTTAATTAGTTAAAGATTATTAGATCCTCATCATCCTCCAACAACAACGAGGGAAATTTCAACATTTATAAGCATCACCGACATCCTCGAAGTGATCACACTCCACCTAAAGATGCCCCAACAAACTTGTATATAGATGGTCCCAAGACCGCTAGGAGAAGGATGAAGGCCTAGCACAGAATGACTGGTGGGGTCCAAATACCCATCGGAAACTACTTGAGAACTGCAAATAATCCCTGATCTCATATAAAATCCGAGTCGAGAGCAAAACTTCTAGGTAAAAAACAACGTTTCTAGACTCTTAATTAGTAGAAACATAAATCTAGGTTCTGTTTGGAATAAGGGTTTCACCTTGGAAAAATTGTTGTGTTCCAAACAGTACTCTATTGTATTTATCAATTTTACAGTGATTGGTCTATTCATGGTAGCCATCCAATCAAACGATCAGCGAACTAAGATCGAGCTTATATATTTTTTTTGGGGAAATCGAGTTTGGATTGAACTCAGAACCGATAATGTTAGGATTTTACGTGTGTAAAGAAATTGCTTTCTTTTCATCAAAACTCCATGTTAACCATCCGGTATTCCCCACCCCACCTCGAACGAATAGTACATAGAACAATTGCATCCTAGCTAGTAAAGAAAATGGTATACGGATTAACTACAACAAATTAATGTATCAAATCATAGAGCTATAAATGTAGTTTTGGTTAAAATGTCACTGTTGTGCAATAAAATAGCAAGAATAACTTATTCAGAGAATTGGCAAAATAACACTCGTATCACGCTCAAAAGCCACGGTTGTGAGCCTCGTCACTGCCTCTCGATGGGCGACGGCAAGCCGGCTCGCGCCGAATAGGAGCCCACCACGTGGCCTTGGCGCTCGGTAGGCCCCTGGTGGCTTTTGAGTGTGACAATGGGTGTTATTTTTTTCTAATTCGCTCGCATGGATTTTTTGTTATTTCGCTTAGGAGCGGTGCTATTTTAACCCAAAACTCATTTTTCCATGTCCCTTGGTTACATGATTCGTTGAATTTTCAACTATGTTACCGTATAGGTTTGCAATGTAGAAATAAATGCTTTACAGCTATTACCACCTTGAGTTGAGTTGTTGGCTTAATTGACATTGTTTGCGTGAGAAATAACAAAATTAGGCCCCTCTCCTGCGAGCAAATTAGCAAAATAGCATGCGGATGGTCGAGCGACACGACCACTTTGTCGCGCCCCACGCTCGTTCCTCCTGCGAGCCCCGCACCGCACCTGCCTACGCGCACCCACCGAGCAGCGGTGGCCTACCCACCCACTTGCCGCTCGTGGGCGCATGACGAGCCACCTACCGCGCGATGGAGGTGGGCAAGGGCGTGTCGTCTGCGACGTTCGCGGTGTTATTTTTATCAATTCACTGTGTAAGTTGTCTATTTTACTATTTTATTATCCAACCTTGCTATTTTAGCTAATAACTCTACGTGCAACAGATCATAGAGCTAGCATTAGTCCATCGGGAAAAACAAGTTGCAGTGACACAAAGCTAGCTAGCTAGCTAGCTAGAGAAGAGCCAGCTTCCCCAAGCAAAAAGACAGGAACAATATATTAATTAGAATGAGCAGACGCAGTTACGCCCACACAATAAAAACCTCCCCAGCCCAGATACAAAGACGAAGACGGGTAGTACTCCAGATATTTTGATGGGATATGGCAGTGGCAGAGAAGCACAAGTAGAAGTAGCAGCTGCAGGGCGAGCCGAACGCTTGACGCGGCAACCACCACCCCGGCCAGACCTCGCAAGCTCCATGTATGCTTTTTGTGCCATAGCCCACCTTTGTTCTGTTTCCGCTTGCTTGCTTTCCTGGTGAGATCTTTGGTTTGGTTTGGTTGGTTTCTTTATGACCCGTGCGTCCAAATCACCATGGCTTTTGATCTTGTTTTCCTTCTTTTCCCTGCCCTCCCAAGCCAAAGCAAGATTCTTGTGTGAGGTAAAGGGCCGGCCGTGCTAGCTAGCGGCTAGCTGCTCTTGTATTGCTACTCGCAACGCATCTTATTATTTGACCTTGTTCTTGTGTGTGTTAGTAGTAGTAGTAGTATTACTTCCCACCTTCTCACCAGTGGTGATTAGCTCCATGGATCAGTGTGCTACTGCTACTAACAACCTCGCATATCTTCTCTTCTAGTTCTCCGGAAAGATTTGGTCGTCCAAGCTCTCTCTAGCTACTTTGCACAAAAGTGAGTTAACTCTTTCGTTGTTCCTAGCCTTTTTTTTCCCGCTGTTTGCTTTGTTAGTTGTTGTGGTGTTTGCTTTAAGCTGGCCTTTTGGTGGTCTCAGGAAGATGGCGCATGTTCCGAGCCTGGGGTTCGCGGACTACTTCTCGGCGGCAGATGCCACGGCGGTGTCGGTCGCGACGCTCATGCCAGCGATGGACGAGGGGGCGCCGGAGCTGTTCGGCTTGCAGGGCGGGATGGAGCTGCTCGGTATGCGTGGACTGGCCGCGATGCCCGGCACGGCGTCGGCCGCTGCTTCTGCTGCTCACAGCAAGGCTGTGCTCATGGATGCGGGAGGAGACGGCTTCACCATGCGCTTCCTCGGCGAGCAGCAGCAGCAGCATCACCAGCCGAGCCAGGCGCCGCTATCTCTGTCGCTGTGCCGGCCGGAGGGCGTGTTGCACTTGCACCAGCACCCCGGCGGGTCGTCTGGGCAGCAACCAGCGCCCGCGGCGTGGATGCACGACTCGTCGGCGCCGCACGGGCACGGCGCGTGGCACCTGCGCTGCTCTAGGTTCCTCCTCCCGGCGCAGCAGCTCCTGCAAGAATTCTGCAGCCTCCCGTGGACAGCACCAAACGCACGAAGGCGCCAAGGCCACCGCAGCAGGCAGAAGACGGCGGCGGCGGGTCGTCGTCGTCGGCCTCTTGGACTCCGTCGCCGCAGATCCAGTCCATGGATGCGCTGGAGCTGCAGAGGCTCAAGGACAGGCTCTACATCATGCTCGAAGAGGTGAGCGAGCTAATCCAGAGTTCCAGACGCACTTAATTAGGCACTGCACAAAGGGAATCTGAAAGAGAAAAAAAGTTAGAGCAAAGTACTAGGAGTTCAATTATGGTTGCCCGAAGAGTGCACCTGGGACTAGGGCAGGGACACGGGCTATTCTGGGGCCTCACCATTTGCTTTTGGAAACCTCTATTCCCTTGCCTGTCTTAGGTATCTACATGAGGGTCCCCTACCTAGCCGGCCGGTCATACATGCAGAGACTCTCTCACACACTGACAGACAGACACAGGGCACAAGCCTGCAATGACTCTGCGAGTGCAAGCTGCTAGCTTTCTGCATACTGCTCCTCCACTACCTCTCGCCCATCCCCTTGGCCTTGCTATTCAATGCCTCATCAGCTCATACAAACAATTTTTACTACTGCACTGCAGCTGATCGAGCTTGAGAGCGCACACAAGTACTATCCACTACAAGTTGCAGCACTGACAGTTGTTACGGTTTCACTGTTACATTGCCCATGCATCTCGATCTTTACTACGTCTACGTACGTACGTTTTGGTGTATGTGCCCTGTAGTCTGTACTTGCACTGTTGCACATGGCCAGATAGTGGAGTAGGAGGCAAAAATTATGCGTGTCTTTGAGCTTGGTTAATTACTGCCTCTGAAAATATGCATGGCGCGTGCACGCGCAGGTGGACAGGACATACAGGAGGTACTGCGAGCAGATGAGGGGGCTGGCGGGCGGGTTCGAGGCGGTGGCCGGAGAGCGTGCGGCGGCGGCGTACACGGCTCTGGCGTCGCGGACGATATCAAGGCACTTCCGGAACCTGAGGGACGGGATCGTGGGGCAGCTGCAGGCGGTGCGGAAGGCGCTCGGGGAGAAGGACGTGACGGTGCCCGGGATGACGAGAGGGAGACGCCGCGGCTGAGGGTGCTCGACCAGTCCATCAGGCAGCAGAAGGCGCTGCACCATCCCGGCATGATGGACAGCCACCCGTGGCGGCCGCAGCGCGGGCTGCCGGAGCGCGCCGTCACCATCCTCCGGGCCTGGCTGTTCGAGCACTTTCTGCATCCGTAAGTACTTGTATATACTCGCCATGCATCCAAAGACTCACCTAATTGGGATTTAAGGGATCGTCTATTTGTAAAGAGACTGAATTTTTTTAAAGTATAAATCATATTTTCTATCAACTGGATTAACATCCAATCACATGATATGACAATCTCTACATAAATCCAATGATCACAAAAATCAACTTAAACTTTAAAAAATCCAGACAACTTAGAAATAGCAAATCCTATTTAATTAAATAAAAACAAGCTAGATGTAAAACAATGCAGTAGTACATATTATACAACAAGTTCAAGCGCTAGCAAGTAGAATATTAAGCTAGATTAGCTAGTAATCGCGTAGATCAGTGTTAGTAGTATAAGTTCGCGCTTGACACTTAATTGCGATGGTCGTTCTTAATGAACTTTTCTTCGTATGCGCGTATGGTTTATTCTACAGCATTGTTCTTTCCGGACCACATTTGTCTCGGCATCAAATCCTCAGATGGCCATTTTGCCATATTGCCACGGTTGCTACTTAAGCATATATGTAATTTCATGTGTCCTTAATCTTCAAGAAGTCTGTTTAATCCTATTTTGACCATTAACTGGCTTATTATCATCATGTAATAAAATTAAATAAGCTTCGTGAATGTGGTGTATGTATGCACAATAAAGAAAAGGTTAGCATATATATATATATATATATATATATATATATATATATATATATATATATATATATATATATATATCTGTGTGTGTGTGTGTGTTTAGTTTGATATGTTAATTAAATAGGGTGGTATGTTTGAGTCTAAATGTTGTTTTTTTTAAAATTTTGAGGTTACAAACATCCATATCCATAACGAGTTGAATTAGTAGTCAGTTGTTTTAGAATAGCGGATGCATGCATACAAACTTAACATATCTCTGTTCATATATATGATCTGTTCCAATTCAGGTATCCAAGCGACGTGGATAAGCACATTCTGGCTCGCCAGACAGGCCTCTCACGGAGCCAGGTACGTTTCGTACACGTACATACGCACGCCGCGACTAGTAGATATATCAATCAATTAACACCCTATATATATATATATATATATATATATATAACCAAAAATTGCATCACCCTGTTGTTAGTTAATTTGCGTCGTTCGTTTGAGAGTAATGCTAAATATTGCGCCCACCGATTCGATCCCCGTCGTGTAGATGATACATCAATTCATTGGTTGCCATGTCAAGGTCGTACCATGTCCTCTTGTGCTCGCAAATGTTTCGGAAAAAAAGAATCTTGTTTGGACATCCACCTCTCTTTACAACGACATATGCTGCGCGTTTTTAATTCGCACGAACCGCAGGTATCCAACTGGTTCATCAATGCGAGGGTGCGGCTGTGGAAGCCAATGGTGGAGGAGATGTACGTGGAGGAGATGAAGGACCAGGATGGCGCCAGCAGCGGCGGACAGGAAGCCTAAACCATAACCCTAGCAGCCACGCTTCCGACGGCCAGCTGGTTGATGGAGGTGACGGGGACGGCGGTGACCAGAAGCCGACGCGAGCGCAGCTCCTCCACGACGCGGGCTCGCTGGCCTCCGTCGTAAACATCGGCAGCGTCGCGAGCGCGGGCTCACGGATGGAGAACTTCGGCATCATGGACCACCTCGACTTCGACGCGTATGACAGCCAGGGGGGATTCGGCACTGGCGGCGGCGGCGTGTCGCTGACGCTGGGGCTGCAGCAGCACGGCTCGCACGATGGAGGCGGCGTGAACATCGCGTTCGGCGCGCCGTCCTCGCACGGCGGCGGCGCGGGGTTCTTGTTCCCGGCCGGCGAGCAGATGGATGGCGTGCATCCGGGCCACGGCCACCACGTCCAGTTCGGGGCGGGCATGGACGGCGATGCGAGCCATGGCCAGGAGCATTACAGAGGCCTAAACGCCGGGTTTCACCTGCTCCGTGACTTGGCCGGGTGATCCATCGCCGGCCGCGCGCGGTGGAAGCCGCCGGGTTGCACGCATGCGCATGCGTAGGGTTCATGCTTGGAGGTTGGGGAGGTGATGGGGATGTCGTAACGGCGCCTGCGCGCTGGGGATCGATTGCACGCTCTCTCCTGTCTCGTGTACATCGCTTAATTGGCTAGCTGCTGCTGGTTTTGCCTCCTACGTACGTATCTCTCTCCGCCGGCGCGCGGCAGGTCTCTGTCGACGTACGCCGAGCCGGGCTAGCTAGCTAGCTGACCATGAATTATTGCTGCATATATTTGCGTACACCAGCAGACGATTAGACAGCTAGTGGACACAGCTAGTGCCTTATTTGTACGTAGTTCGAATTAATTGGTGGATTATTCGAGTTGATTATGCCACGCGTGACGCTAATTACTTGCTTTTCAATGTTGTGTGGGTATCGGCCATATATGAATAACGTACGTACGGGTACTTATCACGCGATATGTACGTGATTGTGCTGTGTACAGCACTGCGGCATATATACATACATATAGTCGATCAGGTGAGACTGCATGCTGTACATACGTACGTGCCTAATGATACCTGCCTGCTAGAAACAGAGCTGCACAATTGCATATTGTTCTACAGGATCTTGGATAAAATTAAGAGCGACCTTAGTGTGTGTCAGAGCTTGGTCTAAAGCTAGTTTCAGGACTGAGAGTTTCCGTATTCTATCTACTACCAATATGCATGCAGTTTTGGCTCTTGTTATTTCACAATGCCCTGCATGCAAATGGCGAACCCTTGCTATTTGATTGTCTGGTGTAAAAAATTTTTGAACGATTATGCATGGCTAAGAAAATTCAAAACTCTCAATTATAATTAGAAACTGTGCTCATTACTTTATCAGTTGTGCACATCACTACCATATAATTAGTTTTCGACCATATGAAAATACTTGCTGGAAGCAACTAGCTCCACATGTTACTGTTGGGCGCATTATACTCCCTTTGAAATTCCAGTGTGGAATTAATTAATGCACACTGCAACTAAACTTGAGTCACCTCTAATAGGCTGAGTTTTGTTTTTAAAAAATACCACTCCAAGATTTACGTCACAACTAGTCAAGCCATAGCATTTAATTACAAAATACTCACTCCAATATTTTCTTCTTGACGTCCTAGGATCCGCACCGTCAAACTTTCTAAAGTTTGATCGCCAATAGATTTAAAACTATCTAGATTGACTATATGAAAAATTATATAATTAGAGTTATCGCTCAAAATACCTTCATAATATTATAATTTTATTAGCATATCTTATCATGAAGCACACCGTGAAAAGTTAAAAACTTCAAGTGAAAAAGAAACGGTTGGAGTATAATGGTT